>OX411306.1:209226365-210524366 GCA_948150685.1 Rhaphigaster nebulosa
ATTTTGATAGGTAAAAGTTTCCATTGTAGTGAGAATTTAGTTTCCCTTAGTGTATATTGTCCTAAGAATGTTTTAATCACATATCCTGAGTAGTTATTTTTTTTTTAACCTAAACTATTAGTGAGTATTTCTACTGATTCGGTAGTTCTCGTATCTTTTTGAACCATATTTTTTATTGTAATCTAATAATATTATTATTCATAACATCTCATAAGACACAATTTACTAATGGAAGCGATGCACTTTAATTTTCCAGTTGTAACTTGATTTCATTTGTTCAGTTAAACATCAGCAACGCCATTACAGACCGCAATCTGCTGTTGAACAGCAACACAGTCACGCAAACACACCCATTATTGGCTTGGCTTGTGCGGTTTTCATTTTAATCAAGGCAAGTTTAATCTGTTCTGTTGGGCCTTCTAATGGATTGCCATCATTACAACAGCCTTTTGATTCTGGGATACCAACTTATCTGTTCCCTTGGGTTTCATCTATCGTTAACTACCCATTATGCAGCCATGTTGCGTTACACACATCGGTTACGTAAAATAATTTCTTGTTTCTGTCAGAATCAAAACCTTTTTAATCACCTAAAATTACAAATTAATTTATTAATTTCCCTTTGACGGAGATAATACGAGGCGCTCCATACAAGAAGGGCGAATCCGCCATACTATTTTGATTTTTTTTTTACTTGACGCCTCATGTAATATACTGTATATAAATCATCATACGTTCTATAGAATTTATATAAACCATATACCATATACACCTTTATATCAAAAATACTATTTTTATAAATATTATAAGAACCGCCCAAAAAAAAAATCTTGTTTGGATCGTCTCTATATATCATAAAAATATATAGCATATATTGCGTTAAATTACAGTGCCTTTATTGAATGATAAAATTAAAGCATTCTATGTGTTTAATCTTATAAATTTAATATACATATTATAAACACTAACTGTGCCCAAAAATAAATATTCCCAGAGAAGTAAATGTTCCCTAGAACTGAAGAGAAGATTTAAAGGGAGAAGTTGGTCGGGGGAGAGGGGGGGGGGGTAGGTGCGGTCAAAGAATTCACTACCATAAGCGGATTTATATATTTTGTGCCGATAAATGGTGTCAAACATGCTCACCAATAACAATATCATTTCCTATTGTGAAGGCTGGTCATGCCTCTGATCCATCTTGGTGTTTCGTCCATCTCCGTATTTTCTAACGCGTATCGTTCCATGGATCTGACAGAAATTCTCAACTCATTTACAGTTTGTGGCTTGTGATCCACGTCTCACAACCATATGCTAAAAGTTGAAGAGCACTATAAGATATTATTAAATAATCTTCTCTTCATAATGGAGGGAGTTATTGTTGACCTAATATTTATATTTAAAGGGAGAAGTTGGTCGAGGGGAAGGGGGAGGGGGGCGGTCAAAGAATTACACTACCATAAGCGGATTTATATATTTTGTGCCGACGTTTCGGCCTAAGTTTTAGGCCATCTTCAGGGCAGCGAGGCGTGTGGTCGAGCGCCAACTGAATGAGCGCCATTTTATTATTTTTATTGGCGAGCAAGTTTGACACCATTTTTTTTCAGATAATAAAAATAGTTGTGATCCTATTTAATGTTCTTAAAATGTATTTTGTATGAACTGCTAAGTAAATAACACAAACTAACATTATCCTTTGAGGCAATTCTGTTTATGACTAGATTAACATTTTCCACAAAAAACATATTTTAAAATGATAAATGGTTCTAAATATTCTAGGCATTGGTATGTAAATAAGTAAGGTCAACGGATCCGGACTACAAAGAGGAAGGGAATACATTGAGCCGAAGCCGTAATTATTTAACTTAACGTAATTATTTGTATTTGCTTTAGTAGGTAACAAAAAGTGTCTAGTATGTCGTCGTAATTTAGTTAAATTTTATTAAAATTCAACGTACTTAATTATTTCAGATTTATTGTAATGTAAAAATAAATAAATAACCCTCATTTAGGGATAAATTAAAAATAATGAAAACACACATGAGCGAGCGCACACACGCAATTTTGATAAGGCTTCGAGCGGTCGAGTGTTCTAGAGTTCCGGCTGTCCCGAACAATGGTATCGTAGAGTAGGGCCTTCATAATTCCGTTTTGTTCTTCCTTTTTTCTCTTCTCTAGTTTCAACTTTCCTCGTTCAGTTGTTTTGTTCGGAGCCGTGGAAGGCTGACAGTATCAGAGGGCCTGATGTATGAAGTGTAAAGAGGATTCGGGTAATCCAATTGCTGTGTCGGATGATTGCCTTTGTCCTGCAGGGCGCTATGTTTGTTCTGTTGTTTGTAGCGCAGAAACATCCCTTCTGTGAACTTTACCAGCTTTGCCATCTGTTACTGTCCCAATGGAGTGAAAAAACAACAGTGTTTAAAAACAATAGAAAAACATTTTGAAATAACAAATTTAAATTTTATTTTTATTTTTTGCTTTTCAACGACAACGTTTTGGATATTATATATATATATATATATATATATATATATATATATATATATATATATATATATATATATATATTATAAGTTTTTGTTAAGAAAGTTACTTAGTGCAAAATTAATATATGTCGATAGGAAACATATCTATTGGTATCGAAATGACTTATAAAAATATTTCTTTTAGTCAAATATAATTGCGTTCCTTCTACATTCGGTTTAATAATTTCAATTTCTTGTCCAGATTGAATAAATTACTTTTGAAATGTAAATTTGATCTGTCCCATGTTTTGTATTGGATTTTCAAATGAATTGGTGTGTTCCCTTAGTGCTTAGATCGACACGTGCTTTCGAGCAGTTCCTTAAAGCAAATTGCAAACACAACTCCTAAATTGTGTCTTAAACACATTTAACCCTATCTCCACCTTAATAGTCGGTGTAAACAGCCACTCAACTCCAATAGCTTCAAGTTGATTAACCAACTTTAGTACACCGCAAGAAGTTGTATAGTTCTCTACATGTCTTGTCCTTCTCAACATGTACATTCAATAGGAGACTTAAGTTAACTAATAGTGTCACTTGGACGAAAAATTAATTTTTTTTTTTTTTAATTTTTTTCTATAATTAGAGGTCGGAATTATGTAATTCCGGAAGTATGGAACTCTAGCTTCACCGCACGATTTGATTCATTCACTAGATATGTGTTCGATTCCCGCTGCTTTATAAGATTTTAATTTTCCAATGGAAATTTCGATCTCCCCCTCATTCGGTTCTTCGGTTGACGGTTCAGTACTCTGATATCAGAAGGAAGATACTGACTATTATTTCCCGAATTCAAAATACTGTCAAAGTATTTTTTAAACCTATTCCAAATGCCCCCGTATCGGCCAAAATATTGTAATTTTCATCTCTAATTCCATTCATTTGGGGTTAAAACCGTATATGCGATCAGTTTATACCCTCTTACATGAATAAATTGATTATAGAAAGTAAAATTATATATTCTTAGTAATAAAAGAGATACAAACTCGATATTGTAAATGTATGTTCAGTATGGTATATCGATCCCATGGTGGAGGTGTCAGATTTTGCAAAAAGCCTGTTTATCGGTTTCTCATAGGCAGTATTTTCAACTCCTGACATCACCTTATCGTAAAACACGCTGAAGATTTATGGCTCAGAGCTGGTGATAAATGTCAATGGTCAACTAATATATTCTAAAAAGTTATGTCAAGTATCAAATTCAATTTCTATGCTCTCGGTAGTGTGACCAGAAATCTAATAACAGTATTCTACTTCATACTATCAACTTTATTTTTTCTATCTAAAATTTTCTTCTAATTTAATTCTAGTAATCTGGAAAAATATGGACTTTCCAGTTAACCAATTCATAAGTCTAATGATAGTGGAGATCGTGGAAATCTTTTCTGGGGAGATATTTTTATTTAGACTTATGAGGGAAACCTCAAAAATAAATAACTTCTTTCAAGACGTTCAAAATTGAAACTTAGAAAGACATTGAACACTTGCACTTACTACTTACGTCCATTTGGACCAACGTTTTACAGATATATGGAACAACCATAAATCACACATACGGAATCTTTAAACTTTCATTCAAACAGAAACTATAACTATTTTATTTTAGGTCTATAACAGAAGCTCCCATGCATACAGACCTTTACGTGCTTACAGCTAACGACTATATACGATTTCATGACGATTTAGCTCTGATTTTAACTGTTTTCATGGACATTTCACTCATAAGGTATGTCCACAACTAACATGCCTGATAACATCAGTAGAAGCTTGAAAAGGAGCTGGATTGAACTGTAAATTGAAAAATCAAAACAGTAACTCAAAAGTACTAACGTGAGATGAGTACTGAATTATATCTAACATCTCTAGTCTGCTGTAGTAAATGTAAACTTTTCATAAGTTCCATCAATGATAAATTTATTTTTTAGTTATTTCAATTATGAATTTAAATCATCCTCAAGGTCTGGTCCTAAATCAGAAAAAAATGGTTATAAAATCGAGAGAAACTTAAGAAATTGTCGAAAGATGCTTTATCATTATTACATTATGTGATGGGTTGGTCTCCTTTTATTATTTAAAACTTTTATTACTTCATTGATATTTTGTGACTCTTACGTATGTAGTAAGTAATTAAATTTTCGCAAAAAATTTCGCAGTCTGTTCAAGGCGAGAGTTTTACATTAGCATAGATTATAATGATACAGCCTTTAACTAATCTCCCCGAACCCGGATGGAAAGTTGAGTTCTTAAGAAGTCATATATTCTTGAGATGCTATTTTAACTTTAACGACTCCTGCAAAATCCAGATAACTTTTAGTTCCATCACTTGTCGAATTTATCCTCATTAAATGATGACTTGATCAAAGTGCTAGTAGACTGTATAATTTAGATTTCAAGGTCAGTATTCAGAAGGTATTCTGATAATAAACTAGGTTATTTAGTGATGCATGTCTCTGAGGAGACTAGTAATGGTTCTGCGCCCTTCCTTGAAAGAGCATCTGCAATGTCATCGGCTTTGATCACCTCGTGTCCTTGAATCTACATTAGTGTAAGCTCTTTGTCCTACAAAGGACATTTGATTGAGACAGTATTAGATTGTCTATAACGTGATTATATTGGATTTTATTGTCTTCAGAACTGGGCTGTATGCTATTAAAAGAATAATTTTCTAAAGATTATCGAGGACATATATGATTTTGTCCTTGCACTTTATCCTCTGTCATACCTTTTCTAACTGATCCATCAGCAGAGCTAATAAAAACCTCCAATTATGAGAATCCTTCCTCTTACCATGTCCATTTATCTGGAATAATTATTTCAAATTTAGTTTTTAAAAATCGGGTTTGATGTGTAATCCTTCGACTTGACTTCTACAGAAGGATGACTTTAGGAAACGTATGTTAAAGTGAAACAGCCCCCCAATAAACTACTTCACTGAAACTTAACCCAAAATAAGATACGTAACCATATAAATGCACTCGACAGTAATAACTATAATAACGTTGAAGAATAATCTTTTAAATTAGCATTGGGATTAATATTCTTAATTTTTGAACGGTTAGAAAACTGTTGTTTCTTTCGGATTTTTCTAAGTGAATTATTTAATAATTATTTCTAAATATAAAAAAAACCTACAGGTGGTACACCACTACAGCCAATAAAGGGTCTTGGGTTCAGTACTAGGTAAGGACCGTACTATTTCTAAGCCAACGGTATTTGTAAATATAATTATATTTTAATCAAATCTAATATGTAAGGTGTTAAATATTTAATCAAGACATTGTAGCTCTTTGTTAAGGACCTATTTTGGAAAGCTTAGAGGAAGGAAAAGGAAGTCAAAAGGATTAGTAGAGGGCTGGCTGGGGTGAGAGTTGGTGAATTGCAAATGAGTGGATCCTTTGTCTGCAATTTTGTCTCTGGAATCGTTCTTTTAACTGTTAGGAGGTAGATATAACCCGATATATTGTTTCATCTCCGTGTAAAGCCTATATTAATCATATACATACTTATATTGAGAATAAGACAGAATTAAACATTTAGTATGTAATTATAGCTATAATTAACCTATATGTATATATATATATATATATATATATATATATATATATATAATGGATGTTGGTATATTTGAGAATAATAGACTTCGACACGGTTTGACCGATCACTATGAAAGTTGAAAGTTGACCCATGTACGTATTTGTTCATGAAAAATATTTTTTTATGCTATCAACTTTGTTGCAACTCGCCACTAAGGTGGGGATAATGTAACAGTGGCGAATCATATAATTATACCAGATGTGTTGAAAAAGAATATTGAGTGTTGAAAAAGTAAAATATATTCTGTAAGTTTGATACGGTATTTTCTTTACCAAATATTCACTCATTACAGTGTGACTCAACCAAACTATGTGTGGACGCCTCTCCGGTCACCAATCAGGAAGCACTGAAAATTAATTGAAATGCTACACATAAAAATCAAACATCTGATGATCAACCAGCAAGTAGAGCTGCTGAAACATCTGAAGAGCGAGACGCAGGTCAGAAAACAGACAGGGTCAGAGCCTCAAGTTCAAGAACTACTGAAACATCTGAGGGATGAGGGAGACGCACGAGTTGAAAACTTGCGGGTGTGAGCTTCTACTTCAAGAACTGCTGCATCACTGGAAGAGCGATAGACATGACGTGAAGCTGACCGATCACGGAAAGTCGATCCAGAATGAGAATCGATCTCAAGAAATTAGCGTTCAATTACAATAACGAATACGATTACAGAATGCATCGCGTTATTTTTATTAGTCCAATGACTAATTTTTGGTTTCATTGCCGCACAGTGAAATTTCAAAAAGAATCGCCTGGCATGTGTCCCATAGCAAAGTCAATTTGCCACCGCTGGCTGAGCCACCAGAACCATTTTTAGCTTATGTGGCTGGAGCTACTCGAGAGTCCAAACACTTTCTAGAGTATATTCAAAACACAATTCATGCTTTCAAATGGCATCGTTTGTAGTGATAAATATTGTGAAATATGGTAATTTCTTGTTCACATTCAAACTCCAAGGAAAAGTTTTTTATCAGATTGGTTCACCTCTTCCAGTACCTGAAGAAGATCCACAATTTTTAAAAATTAAAACTGGTTAGCCCTTTTCATTCTAACGACTACAATTTCTTGTCCGACTTGCTTTCGCGTTGACAATCAAACAAGTTCAAGGGCAGTAACTGCGCGTTGCCGGATTAAATTTAGATAATCCTGTTTTTCGTGATGTTTTTCGCTTCAGAGTAGGAACTCTAAAAACTATGTACATCTATACACCAAATCAGAAAACTAAAAATATTGTTTATCCACTCGCTTTACCCCAATTTTGTTGTTTAAATTTGAATGGAATAGTAAAAAATATTGTTTATTCACGTCAATTATTAATAAAAAATGTATATAGTTTATCATTTATATCAATGAAAATAATGGAAACTCATCAGTATGAGCCATCTTTCATTTTCCACATTTTTCAATTACGGTTCTAGATTACAAGCAGATCATTCATTTTCATATGTACAGAGGAAAATAATTATACACAGGCAGGATAACGTCTGCCGGGTTTCGCCAGTGGTGTATATAATAGTTTATAAATAGAACTAAGATTATAAATTATAATTTTACTTCCAGTAGTGTTATTACAAAAGCAAAAATGTACTTGACATTCATAAGTATAAGTTTGGATGTGATTAATTGTTTTTCTATTATTAATTTTCTAATAATTTAATTTAACTTATTTCTATTTTACTTTTTTTTTTAGTATGAATGTACAAAATTATCATTAACTGTTTCCAAATATTGAATATTCCAAGCAATATCTTATTCTGGACGAAGACCTTTGTCCTTTGGACTTTGTTCTTCTTTCAAAGTTAGCGGCCAAGTTCCTAAGCCATGCAGAACAGTAGCTAGGATAATGGTTTTGTAAATTCTAATTGTTTATTTTCTGAGCAAAACCCTCGAGCTAAGTAAAGTCAAGACCGAAAAATAACAAACCGTTCTCACCCGAAACCTCACCTTTAATTCTTCCTGAATTAGATTTTTTCTAGTAATCATAGACCCAAAATACTTAAATTTCTCTACGGCTTTAAACATCTAATATTTTTTTTCAACTATGAAGAAAATATTAATAAGAATATAGTATCTTGAGTTTTCACAATAGGCAGGACTACTTAATGACGTTTCAATCTTCTTCTTCTTCTTTTTCTTCCTCTTATGCCATTAGCTAGCGTCGAGGAGCCTCAATCCAGCGTAACCACTCCTCCCGGTCCCTGCTTAGCCGCTTCATCTCATTGAGCGATTTGCCTCTTTTACTTCCAATTCTTTGGATATATTCTTGGTACGTAATTCTGGGGCGTCCGCGTGGTCTCTTTCCTGTGGGTCGAGCCTCTAATACCTTTATTGGATTTGTGTCCTCGTTCATCCGGCAGACATGACCAAACCACTGGAGTTGCCGTCTTTCTAGAGTGGTTTTAAGCTCTGTAACGTCTAGTTGCTCTCTAATACTTTCGTTTCTAATGCGATCCCTTCTAGTTCTCCCAACAGATCTGCGAAGGAACCTCATTTCCGCTGCCGTTATGCGACTAGAGTGCCTGTCCAGTGTTGTCCAGATTTCTCCGCCGTAAGTGAGTGTAGGTAGGTAAACAGACTTATATAGATGCATTTTGGTCTTCTTATCTACTTCTCGGTGGCCGATAATGCTATTAGTAATTTGGTAATACACTTGATTTGCCTTACTTATTCTGTTTGATATTTCGGCGTCTATCTTACCCGAGCTACTAATTACGGTCCCTAAGTAGGTATATTCCTTCACTACCTCAAGTGTCTCGCCATTGCAGATGAGTTGGACATCTTCCTGTTCTTCTCTCGCCATAACCAGCAATTTACTCTTGAAGGTGTTAATTTGCATCCCTTTCCTGAGCAACTCTTCTTCCCAGAGCTTGTTGTAGTTTGGTCTTGGTGTCGGCTATTAGGACTATGTCATCCGCGTATAAAAGGCTTTGAACGAGGACAGTTCTCATATTCCATTTCCTAATTGTTGTCCATATAGTTCGACGCTTGCAGATTTTGTGGATTTCGTCCATTACGTTTATAAATAGAAGGGGACTTAAGCTATCTCCCTGTCTAACTCCTTTCGCAATTGGAAAAGGTTCCGATTCCATACCATTTATTCTTACTACTGCCATGGCACCTTGGTAGGCTGACTGTATGGCTGCCAGCAAGTCTCCAGGTACACCCTTGGCTATTAGTGCATTCCAAATTTCTTTTCTAGAATAGAAGTGTAAAGTTTACAGACTACGGAAAGCAAACTAATGGGTCTATAATTTTTGCAGTCTGTTGTGCATCCTTTTTTATAAATAGAGAGGATAATACAATATTTCCAGTCCATGGGAATTTTCTTTCTGTCATACACTTCTTGGAACAGCGATTGAAGTGCTTTAAGAAGTTCTTGACTACCATAGTTCAAATACTCTGGTGCAATTCCATCCCTTCCTGATGCTTTGCCTCTTTTTAGCTTACGGATTGCATTTTCTATTTCTTCTTCCTCTATAACCTCCAGGCTTTCCTGCATATTGGACTCTCGTTCATGGTAATGGTCTGTTTCTGGGTTTTCGGAGAATACGTTTCAATCTAATTTATGAATTGTTTCAGGAGTGTATTCAGGATATATTTTTCTAGTACTTGGATTCAGAATATAATAATACTGCAGTCGATTTTTTTATTATTTTAACAAATAATGTGGAATCATTTATTTACGTTATTTTTTAAAAAATTAATGCTTAGGTCTGATATGCTAACCATTCACCCAGCTCGGCTGAACATAAACAACCGTTTCAACTTCCTGTAGTGACCGTTTCAATGAATGTTTCAGTTTATAATGAATAAAATTATGATTACAGAACTGAACATCAAATATCAAAATAAAAGTTTACTTATAGTAGATTGTAAAGTAAGTTGTGTAGATTAGTAAATATGTTAATACGGTGATAATAAAGAAAGAAAATTATGCCTGGCCAGGTCTTAAATATAAAATAAAAGTATTTTCAAGCAATGAGATTTCACAGAGAAGGAAAACGATTCTCAGATCTACATTGGTCTTTAACAAGTGAAAGTGCACTAATTTCATGAAAAATGTGGAACTAGGAGCATCGCACTTCATTAGCATCTTTTCACTAGTCTTCGAAGGTTCACAAAGGATGTTTTCAGGAAATAAATACAAAAGTTTTTTTCAACTTATGTTTTTTGGGTATTGAATCCGAATCGCAGATTTTCCACCTCCCCAGCCACCGGTTTCATAACGAAAATAGAAAGAAAAATGCTGCAACTTTTTTTCAGTTTTTTATTTATAACAAGAAAGTTATACATTTTTAAAGAAAAACATTGTATAGAAGAAAAAAATTAAAGTAGAAAAAATTGTTAAAGTAGAAAAATTTACTACAAAATGCGAATATTACATTTAATATTCGGCCTACCAGCAACGCCGATAGAGCGCAGTGAAAATAGGTCACTTATTGGCTCGATGAAAAACGCAAAAAACACCCTTATATATTTTTATTATTATATAAATAATTATTTAAATAGTTTTTTTTTGCATTACTGATATAATGAATTTTTATTAAAAAATTGTGTTGTTTATTCAAGCTCGGAGTGCAACCTCCACAAAGTATCCCTGGATATACCATTTACCATTTTCCTGCAATAAAGAAATTTTCCAAAAAAAATTTCATTTTTCGTATCAATAGGATATTTTAAGGTAAATAATTTTTTTTTCAATAAACAATATTGCAACAAATAACGTGTTGCCAAGAAAAGGATTAAGGTGACTAATCTAGCATTCATTGATTTAGACGGTCCAAACTCGACAAATTAAAAATATATCCGACAAATTATCTTAATATCTTGACTGCATCTGCATCTGGAAGTAGATGGGGCAATTCAACGTAGTTTTATTGTCTTCCAAGCAAAATAAAGTATTAGTTGTGATTCTTTTGTATTATTCTCATGTTGTATTTCTTTATTATTTTCATCCCGCTGACAGGGACTTAATATAGAAGTGGATATACACCCGATATAACTTTACTAACACCTCAACGAATTATTACTAACATTTTTCAAAGATTTAATCTGTAAAAAATGTCAATAAATTTTGCTAATATTTATTTTTTCCTAATTCTGAACGTCCTATCTTTAGCATTTTTAACCAAATAATGCCCTGTCCTACATCCTTTTCTAATTCATGAAGTTCTATCGGCCATTGCATTATTCTATAATATAATTAATATAATATAATAAGCATAAGGCCAGGAAGACCAAGACTTTACTCAAACTTTTTTATTTCTGATTGTTTCTTCCTAAGCAAGACCTTCAAGACATTGACAGACACATAGTAAATCTATTATTTATTTAGATGATTAAAAATTAGTAATATTAAACCATAAAATAATATTGCCGGAAAAACTTAAATTAGGAACGATATTGAATCCTTTTGAAGGTTATTCCAACTGGAAATAATCTGTCTTAGATGACTCATTCAATCCGTTATTAAATCCTGGACCCAAATTTTCATATTATTTCACCCATGATTCTGAGCGATTAAGGTTTTAGATTGTTATTTTAACTTGTTAGCCTGTTGTTCAAATTGTATTGTTTTAAATTAATTTTTTCATTGTTTATTTTTTATTTTTTAACTTAATACCATAATTACACATACAGACAGGAGATTCTAAAGACGGCGTCATTATGCATTTTCGTTGAATATTGGGCCAATCAATTTCAAATCAACGGATTTAATTTTAAATGGTTGCTGACAAACTTTATTTTATTATTTTTAGTTTTTATCTATGGTTCTTCTATAATCAGCGAGTTCAAAACAGATTTTGATTAACTTTTTAGAACTCCAATTTGTATTGGTGTGTCAGTCCATTTTGCATTTTTCAGTGGTTTGCGTTAAACTCTGCAGTTCCTTCCTTTTTGAAGGTATTTGGTTAAAAAAAAACCATGATAAGAGCATAAAATGGACAATATTTTCATTACCCTTAGCTATACTTCACTGCAAATTAAAAAAAAAATGGGTAAACTTAAAAGTTTTCAAAATAAAAATCATCTCTTTTAAAACTGAAAATGTTACTTACAAATTTATTTTTACAATTAAAAAAATTGTAGCTAAAAAATCAAAATGTGATCAACAGAGCTCCGTCACTAAGGTTGTATTTTCACTAAAATAAAATATCCGATGTGGACAACGCACGATTTCCTTGTATGCCTATTAAACTATAAATCGGTGGCTCAAGAATTGATCATCATTTGGCACATGATATCGGGGGAAAAAAAAAAAGCATTTGTATATATATATATATATATATATATATATATATATATATATATATATATATATATATATATATATATATATATAAAAGACCTCTCCAAAACGTCCATAATCGAGCTCTATGGGTTATGAAACAAATAGAAAACGAAGTCCCGACCATCACCGCCGATCTTCGACCCAGTGCAATAGTCTATTTTATTCAGGGAAGGTACGACTAAAAACTAAAAAGGTCTCAGTGATGAAATTTTAACCACTTATTTCAACAGAATAAAATAATGTTTTCTAACAAGATTGGATTTTTAGAGTGTACCTCTTCTGAAATATTGTTTTTATTTTGCCCGGTATTGTATTTTTAACGTGTTTCCTTTCTGAGATATTTCAGATTAAAATATATGATTTTAGAATAATCGCAATATTTGAAGACGCATTAAAAACAAAAGATGTAACTCTCAAAAATAAAACTTTTTATTGAAGTAGTACACAAATTACTGAAAAAAAATATTGACGGTGAAACTTCGTTTAATAATTTGAATAACTTAACCTATCTTAAATATTTTTATTTTGAAAATTTTAAAATTTACCAATTTTTTGTTTATTTACAATAAAGTAGAGGAATAGATACTGGATAGAGAATATTGTGCATTTTATTCTATTTTACTTCAAAAACCAAGGAGCTACAGAGTTTAACGCAAACCTCTGTAAAATACAAAATGGGCTGACATACCAATACAAAATAGACGTTAAAAAAAAAAATGCTTCTAAAAAATTAATGAATATCTGCTTTCAGCTCTCTAAATATAGTACAAAAATAGGTAAAAAAAAAAAAAAAATAAATACATTTTTTCAACAGCCGTTAATTTGATATGGATTGACTTTCTTCAGGGCTACAAACTTCAACTGCATCCTTTTCATAATGTTTGTAGACTTGATCATCTTTTATAACAATCTAAAAATTTTATCTTGATATCATCATGTAAAATTTTTGCGAGGCGGCTCTTAAACTATTACATTTCGCAGGGACTTCAAAATCCTAATTCCATAAGGCATTTGATTTTTTTGGACTCGACTCAGAATAAATAATTGAGAAGTAATGAAGCCATGTTCAATCATAACCATGCGTTCATCGTAACCCGGAGAAATCAAAGTGTTTTAAGTTTTAGGGGAAGTCGACGAATTAAACCTCAGGCTATAATAATGCATTATTGTCAATGGACTTGTTCACGAAATTGAAAATCTAATCAATTAAAAAGAACATATGTAGGTTTGATATTCGAAGCTCAAAGGTACATATTTAATGGGCTAAACGCGTCTCTACATTAATTTCAAAAATATATATCAGCAAAATATACAATAATTAATCTTTGATTATATTTATCGCTTGGGCTCTACATCTCAAGCAAGTGACGATGGGTTAGTTAGTAAGATTTCTACTATGAATAGGCAATAAGAAGGAGGGGTTTGCTTACAGGATCCTAGCAGATGAAAGTCTAATGTTTGCAAATCTTAGGACTTACTATTCCAACTATTTCTCTTGGTTTGCATTTTGGAATTATTTAACAATCTGCCGTTTAATATGATATAATCTTTCATTTTGTGATAATTTATGATTAATATTTTTATTTTTTATATAGGCGTTACTCCAAAGTTGTCAATCAATGCCTGTGGGCTTTCTTCTTTTGATCCAAGGCCTTTTTTTATGATTCATTCATCGTTTACCACTTCCCATTGAACTAAAACCTCACTTATTCTTCATAGGAGGACAGGTGGCATCTTATTCTTCTTTCTCTTCCTCCTATTGCCTCTCAACGTAGAGCGCGAACCCTGGTCCACTACCGCCATTTATTCCTATCTCCGGCCATTTGGCGCATCTTGGACCATGTTATTCCTCTCCTTCTACCCGATTCTTTCAAATACTCCCTGTATTTCAGTCACCCCATTTCGACCTACAAGTCTTCGCCCCTCAGGTCTGACCTCCATGTACCATTTGGTCTTCCAGGTTTCAGGCATTTTGCTCACATGTGTAAACAACTTAAGTTGGCGTTCCTCAATTTTTGCCTTTACTGAGACTATATCCAGCTCATCACGAATGGATTCGTTTCGGATGCAGTCTCTCTTGGTTTTACCTTCAATTCACCTGAGTAATATCATCTCTGCAGTATTTACTCTTGAGAAATGTCTCTCCATGGCAGTCCAATGTTCTGCTCTATATTGTAATACTGACAAAAGTATTGTTTTAAAGATAACTAGCTTGGTGTCTCTGCCAACCCTTTTTTTGACAGTTATTGTATTACTAATCTGATACAAGATTCCAATTGCTTTTTAGCCCTATTTCAGATATCTTGGTCAATGCTTCCGTCTCTGCTTATAAGGGTGCTCAAGTATTAATAAGAATCTTCACATTCCATGCTAACCGAATGGGTAATAGCATATGATGTTCAGTTCTTCTCATCTCCTTACGAAGTAATTCCTCTCTACAACTGCGTTCTGTAAAGTTTCCTTCGAATCTGCTATGAGGACGATATCGTCTACAAAGACAAATCCTTGTGCCAAAATTGGGATAAAGTTGCTGTATCCTATAATTGTTCGGGTAGTTGTTCTCTTGCTTATCTTGAGCATTTCATCAGTGAATGCTATCGACAGGATGAGGCTTATGCTATCACCTTGCTTAACACATTTTTCGAAGAAAAATGGTTTGGACTCTTGTCCATTGAGATGGACCACTCCCTTGGGTTCTTGGTACGCTGACTTTATTGTTTTTCTACTCAATGCATCTCAAATCTCTTTATGGGGGGCAGCATCAAATGCAGCCTTCAGATTCAATATATAACACTATTATAGTATTATAGCACAAATATAGCACCATTCCTTCGAAATTTTCTTTTCATCCCCTGCATCTGGAGTTTCCTCTCCTCCAAACTTAATAAATTCGGGTGCGATATTATCACTTCCTGCAGTCTTTCTTAATTTAATGTCAGACAGTGCTTCTTCTATTTCATCCTTTTGGATGCACTCATCAGACCCTCTACTGATTCTTCCGACCTTAATTCCGAGATGTACTACTGTTGGCAACTTATATTTTAAGAATTTCTTCTCGTTGCAACTTCCTACCTTCAAGATCCTTTCATCTCTTGTTATTATATTTCCAGCTGAATCCTTTATATTTCTGACTGGTTCTGCTTTCCTACCACGAAGTGCCTTCACAGTACTCCAGAATTTTCCGAAATTTTTCCAGGATTTGGTCTTGGCATTTCTCACCACCGTCTTTGTATGAGTTCTAGGTCTTTCATACCTAGTCCAACTACACACCTAGGTCTTACACCCAGTCCGACGGGTATTTCTTCTATGCAGAAGAAGAAGAAGTCTTTTCACCGTCACGGCTGCTTTAACCTCATTGTTCCACCAACTCGTCTTCTTTTTGTGTGGGCCAGTCTTCTTGACCCCGCAAACGTCTCTTAATAATAATAATAATAATAATAAACTCTTTATTTATTCTGGGACAAGTCCCTTTAGAATAACAATTACAGGCAATGATTGGTGGGCTTCCGAGCCTTAGAGTAGATGATATAGGAAGATATGCGTTAACAGATAATTAAAAAATAAAAAAAAGAAAAGTCAATAAATAAATACAAATGAAAATTATAACAAGTCGTAATGCAATAACTTCTAGTATATGAAATAGGTATTAATAGTCTAATTGATCACGTCTTAAAACAAACACCACACGAAATTCGTATGTTAATAAGATATGACAAAATTATAAATGAGGAACATATTTACAAATGTTGATTGTAATAAGAGAAAACCTATTTACAATGTTTTTTGGAACTGGATGGAAAATAAGTGATTGAATAAGCGGGATTTGAAGGTGATAAGAGTATTGGAGCGACGAATGGAAGGAGGAATGGAATTCCATAAGGATGAGGATCGGACAAGAAAAGATCTGTCGTAAGCTGCGGATCGGTGGGCCGCTATATATAAATATGAGAACGGGTATGACGAGAATGAACAGAGGATTTGAATTGAAGGAGGTCGAAAATATATACTCTTAAATTATCAATTATGAAATTTTTCAGACACAGCCAGTATTCATCCAAGATTTGTTCTGCTGTGATATTAACTAGTCATTCTAGTATGAGTTCTCTATATTGATTCTTCTTTTCGTCATTTTGTAAACTATTGACCTCGATCCTTTCATATCTCTTCGCTGCTGGTTTTCTTCCAACTAATATTTTGATATCCGTTACGACCAGTCTATGGTGGGTACTCAATCCTGCTCCTCTAATCACTTTGATGTCTCTAAAATGTCTTAACAGCTCTTATAAGCAAGTTGCTTATTAATAGATTATTATCTGTAAAGAAATCTATTAGTCTTCGCCCATTATTATTTATGCACTTGTATGTAACTACCGTATTGGTGATCTATCAAGGCCTCAAAATGATCCGGACAAAATCAGGTACTTCTCGTTAAACTAAATTGAATGCTCCGATCTACCTACTATTTTATTCTTCACTTCTTCTATTCTGATTAATTTATTCATTATTAATTTATTTATTCTTCTTCTGTTCTGATTAGTTAATTTTTAGCGGAAGTAATATCTGTTCAAAAGAAGAGGAAGAATTGAATTATAACTTCCAAGCTCATTGGAAATTAAAAAACAAAACATATTTTTAGTTGACCTGGCACCAGATTAAATATTATCCCATCGCATTCCGTTTTGAGTACAAGAAGTGCAGTCACATAACACTTCTGTCGTCCCGTATACTGCATACCTCTTTAAGTCAACGAATGGTTTTTTGCCGTTGTCTTAAATAATTTAAATAAACCAAACCAATTTTAAGAGAAGTTTTTGATGTTTTTTTCTGATATTTAGATGAACATATATTCTTCTAATAAGGAACGCTACCGCATCCTACGGCGTTTAATTTCCAATGCCTATTAAATGCATTCTCAGGAAAATCAATTATTTTTCTCACGCCTCTTCCAAATTTATCTTAAAAATAATTTGTTGATTCAAGTCAGGGAAGACCATATCAAATTTAAATTTCTGAATCATTGAGATAATGCTGAACCCAGTTCTTAATGTGTGGTAGTGTATGACTTTATATGAAAATAATAATTATTTATTTACAACAATTATTTAACCAAAAAAGACTCACTAACAAATACTGCAATGTTTTCAATCCAAAATTTTAAAACGAATAGCAGAAGATCCTTGGTATGTAAACAACAGAGCTCTATGTACCGAAAAGCAAATTATCGACCAGCTCATACCCTTTTACCCTTTCTTCCCACATTCAGAATAACCTTCACGGACATCACAACAGACTGCTAGACGTTATGGTTATGGCAGGCATGACTGTTAAGAGGAAACTAAAAAGGATCTCTTTTGCTGAATTAAAGGACTAATTCAAGGCCGGGAAGAAGTGCTGATGGATGCTAGCTTTCTTCATGCCTATCAGGCTATATATATATTTTATCTCATCACATTTGGTTATTTCCACTCTTATGCTAGACAATTGCAAATAAATATTTCAAAGATTAAAAAAAAATAACACAAAAGGATACTGATTTCAAAGGGTTTTAATTATTTGTTGTAGTTATTGTTGTAAGACATCAGTCTTAGAGTATCTCTGGTTCTGTCAAGTGCTCAGTTGCGTGTCTCTATCTTGTTAATATATTAATAACAGTAATAGTTATTTACCCACATTCCGTTTGAAAATTCACGTAGTTATTGAATATTCTCATTATACGGTATTGAATTATTAATGCTCTATTTTACTGATCATTATTAGAAATAGTGATAAAACTTTAAGGCAATTAAGATAATTATTTAAGTAGTGGATGACAGTTTGTTTGACAACCATAATCCTCTCAGTCGCCGTATAAACACACAGGTTTATATTATAATTATTTTATTTCGTCCTTTAAAGTTTTAATCCCTTTTAGATCCCTTTTGCGGCTCTCAGGAGCGATGGATTTTGATGAATGAGGTTATCAAAAGAGAGGGAATTTCATGGAGATGTGACAAATTCCAATTTTGTTTCTTAAATTCTTACAAGGGTTTAATAAAAGTGATGAAAAAACTGGGAGGTTTCAAAGATTTGACGACTGAGAGTCAGCGGATGGAGACAAGCTAGGTTTTAAGATTTTGACGCGGACATCAAGGTCATATATGTTCCCTTGGAACATATTGGTCCAGCGTTTTAATGCCCAAAAACCTACCGTTTTTTAGATAACGCAGGATATAGATTCGCACGGGCCTTACGCCATCTTGCGTACGAGCCGTTGTCATTATATCAATTTGAGTCTGTTTACAAGAACTTTTAATGAGTGAGAAATTATACATTTTTCCCATGTCCAACGCTTAAAGACACTGTTAAAAATGAATAACAAATATAGAAAATGGTATAGCTGAATCTAATTGCCTAACTGCTAAATTTAAGAGATGTTTTCCAGTGGTGTATGCTAATTACTTTCTCAGTATGAACTGCAACTTCAAGATAGTCATTATAAACTATGTAGCTTCTATAATATTCTATAAAATATTATAATGTTTATACGAATAAATATGTTTCTCTGCTAATTAAGCGATATACTTCTAATGAATTAGAGATTGGAAGAAGGATAGATATCTAATTTGAGAGTTCTCGCTCGAGTATACTAGTATTACATATTTATTAAAATGGTTAATTGCAAAATTTGCAATAAATGAGCTGACCGAGATGACAAAGCCAGATTAGCTCGCGTCATCTGTCAAAATTACGAACCAAATCTACGGACTTCGATAGCTTGAAAACTGGGCATGTGCCGATTGCGAATTTGCTATGTGGACATAACCAACCAAAGAAACCAGTTCAATGACTGGTCTTTTGAAGGCTCTCGCGGAGGAGGTCAAGGAAATGAATGCGAAGCTTCAAGCGATAGATGAGTTGAAAGAGATAAAACAAACATAAAATAAACGTTTCAGAAACAGTCGGAGCTTTCTTACGAATATATGGAAAGATTGCAAAAGATGGAAACACGCTTTGAGGAGCATAAATGCCAAGTGGAAAAATTAACACTAGAAAACAATTCCTTAAAATCGAATATTTCCGACTTAGAGGGCCGTCTAAACCACGCTGAGCAAAATCAGCTCAGTAATACAATCGAAGTAAGAGGTCTCCCGGAGAAGTCGGGAGAGACGGTGGTAGGCATAATACTCAGCGTCGGTGCAGGCCCAAAAAAGGTTACACGAGTGCGGGAATATTTTTGTGACATAAAAATACATTGCAAAATGATGTGACAAATACAAACATAAAACTGATGTGTTAGAGGATGGACGAATTGGGGAAGTTTTGGAGTTAGGGAAGCGCCAGTGGCGTAAATTTCTTAAATTTACTCGGTTCCTCGATGTCTTAAAACGAACAAAGGGGTAAAAACGATGTGATAAAAACATTAAGTCATAAGATTCCTTATACCAACGCATTCCTTTTTTATTGTTTCTTTGAGTTTCCTTCGTCCATTATCATTTATTAAACTCTAGAATTTCTTTCACTTCACTAGATAAAAACGGAATTCTTAATTTTTCCGGAATTTTTGATATTTTCAGCTGTTTTTTGGCGACCTCCGAGAGTAGCCTGTACTACTGCGCCCAATTAAGTGCCATCAATGACAGCTGAAGATGATAGGCACTGCTATATTCGTGTCTGTAATAAAATTTAGTTTCTCTTCTTTTTCACACTTGTGGGTTTTCTTGCTCTCACTAAGTAAATTTTTTAATAAATGGGAAATACAATAGATACTTTAAAGCGAATAAAGAATAACATGTCAAAAAGAACTTAATGCTTTGGATATTTCATATATATTATTTTTCTTTTTTAAAGTTTAATTTGTTGGTCAAATAAATACATTTGAAGTGAGGCCTATAAAAGTAAAGGAAAAACAATCAAAAAGGCCTAGGTAACTAGCCCTGACTGATGGGACAAGAACAAGAACTCTCGACTCCAACTGAGTGAGAAACAAAAGGCGATTATGGAACCCGGCCAAAATCCAAGAGGAAAATGGAATTAGGTGAAAACGGGGGAACGAAAACAGATGAATCGAAAAAAAAAAGACTTTTCCGGAAAAAAAAGTAAAGCACATTGAAGGATTGATTTACCGTAAAGTTTTTTTGTTTTTGTTTTTACTTTTGTATAGGTTAGTTTACGAAACATAACAGTAAAATAGAGCTAAAATGGCTTCAAAAATTAACTATACAATATTACTAACTTTAAAAACCTTCCATCGAGCCCGCTGGCGCACTGAGTGCTCCAGTCTCGGATTTCAGACTGTCAAACCTCTCATTGTGGTCGCAGTTATTTGTTTACCTAACCCTTATTCCCCTCTTCCTATCTCCCTACCTCCCTCTGACCCCAGGAACCCTCAGTGTTATCTCAAATTGCTTGAAAAACGGTTGTGGCACACTTTATAATCCGCGCACTCGCTGGTGTTATAGTTTTGATATTCTACTTTTCAAGAACCAAACAGTCCAGCCGATATTGTCAAGAGACTAGTGAGTAGAATTGAAGAATCCAACAGGAATATAACGACCGACAATTGGTAAACAATCTGCCAATTAGCAAAAGACCTTTTGAAGAAAAAATTGACCACCTTCGGTACATCACATAAAAATAAAAGGGAGATCCCGGCCGAATTTTGGCTTTTAAAAAACCAGCCTATTGGAGTTTCTAAGCTCGGATTAAAAAAAAAAAAAAAAAATCCAAAAAAGTGTCATATTCTATTAAAAAGAAGCGATCTGTCATCCTGCTCTCGACGATGCACGATACTGCTGATATCGATCCCGACACTGGGAAGCTGTTCATGATAATTGACTACACGAAAATCAAGGGAGGAGTTGCCACAGTGGACAAAATTATAGCGGCGTACTCAGTTTACCCTATAGAATGTCATAGTGCCCATTCACAAGAAACTATCGGCCTATATGCCTCTCATCAGTAGTTTACAAACTATATACGACTATCTTGGAAGGAAGATTAAGGCCTCTAGTTGAGCACCTTATTGTGGAAGAGCAAGTCGGATTTAGACCAAGGTGGCAAACACAGGGCCACATTTTCTCACTAGCAAATATTCTCCAGAAATATTGGTACCGGGATAAAAATATATACCTCGCTTTTCTTGACCTTAAAGCTACATTTGACACGGTTACCAGACATGAAATATAAGAACGCCCACAGGAACATAATGGAGGTCATCAAATCCATTTTCCAACACTCAATGAGAGTTGTTCGGCTGAACAGGTTGGAGTACAATCACTTTAACATAACAAGGGGGGTCAGACAAGGAGATATTTTAAGCCCATTGCTATTTCTAGTTTATAAATGAAAGAAGCGGCCATCTGTAAAAGAATAACAGAAAGGCTGTTCCTGGAGAGAAGAAACCTCCATCCGGTGGTGATGCAGCTTCTCCTCTATGCCGATGATGTTATTCTTGTCGCTGATTAGGTTGAAGAGTTACAGCAGACAGTGACTGAATGGTATGAGGTACTTCGTCGGAAAGGGATGGAGATCAATACCAGCAAAAACAATGCATTACAAGTAGGTAGGCAGATTGAAGATGTGCATATATACTGCAAGGAAGAGGAATTGGAAGTGATTACGGACTTTATCTACCAAGAAACAGTTCATAGAAAGATCTGGGAAAGTGGACTTGGAAATATCTAACAGAATAAGCAAGGCAGATGCAGTCTACCGCCAGATTTGCAATACTCTTGTAGAAAAGCGAGATGTGGCTAAGGACGTTAAGCTCCATTTTTCAAATCTGTGTACATCCCAATTATTCTGTACACCGCTGAAAGCTAGATATCGGTAGACAGGCAGGAGAGCAGAGTCACTGCTGCTGAGATAAAATTTCTGCGAAAAACAGTCGGTAGAACTAGAAGGGGCCGATTTCGCAACGAGAGGATACTATAGAAACTGGGGGTTGCCCCATGAAAGGAGGTTCTGCAAACCCGCCAATTGAAATGGTTCGGCCATGCAGTTAGAATGGTGGAACGTCGGGACCCATTGAAGACGATGGACTACACTCCGGATGGCAAGACCTCAAGGACGCCCAAAAGTGTCAGATCTGGACACTATCGATAGACTTTGCAGAGGAAGAGGCAAAGATCTTCGTCGGGCCAGGAACAGAGAGGAGTGGAGTTCATAGCTATACACTTCCCTACGCTGAGAGGCACAAAAGGGTTATTTAGTTAGGAAGTGTTAATTCATTTCATATGTCCACTACATCTGTTCTCAGATCCTATGGGTTGTGATGAGAGATAACCTGTAGGTAACCACAGTTTTCTTTCTCACGCCTCTTTAAAATTAATCTCACAGATTATATTGGATTTAAATCAGTAAAGATCATTTGAATCTTTCAATTTCTAAATCATTGAGATGTGTTTCAACTCAGTTGGCAACTTGTTGTACTGTTTTATTGTCCATAAAAATAAAAACTATTCGTTAAAAATTAGCAAGTTTATAATCGGTTCTGGTCCAACGGATAAGATAATGGTACCAGTCTTCACCGTATTCATTATTGTTATTACTTTTCTTGTAGATGGTTTGCTCATAGTGAAAAAAACAATGTAAAATTAGTATGATTACAAATGTTTCAATACATAACAGCCACATAACAGGTAAATTCTGAATGTTCAAATACCACTCTTCTGTTTTTCAAGTCCTTAAAAAATGAATTCCTTCTAAAATCCAAATTAACATTAAGAGCGGTTTGGATCTTATTGCCTTATATCTCATTCTAATCACCAGAACTTTATACAACTAGTTCCTGGTTGGAGGATGTAGCGATAGCTGTTAGCGAACTGTTACTCTCTTTCGTAAGTTTTCTTAAGCAGTAAGTCACAGCTAATTACTGTAGTTCACCTTCCAAACCACAAAATTCATAACTCAGAATGTGAATTTAAGATATAAAGTTTGGACGGGTGTACAACTTGGGTCACTAAAACAGAAGTACATTTTCGTATTGAGCATTTTCGTACTTAGACCTAAAATGAAATTAGCAATGCCTCAGGATACTTAATTCCCTAATTCTTTACTGATACTGAGGTATTAATTTATCGTATGATATATTTACGACAATGCGATTAGATTGCCTCCCTTACCCTTAAATGATAATCGTACCCACTACAGAGCAGGTATCATATTTAAAAATGTAAATACCGCTGTAAATCCAAAGAATAGATAATGGCGTAAAAAAAAAAATCTTAACAAAAAAAATTGCATTATACTTCTATTAGAAAATATTTACTCAATAAGTTGAGAAGCTATACACAAACTGCGTGACAGAAATGTCGTGCGGTAATGTAGATGTTTGGCGCCGCACTACACTCGGTTACTTTCAAACTTAAAAAGATTCCTAAAATATAACCCGCCAGACAGACGGACATTCCTCGAAGCATAAGTAAATATGCCCAATTTATAGAGAGTTGTTCCATTTAGTTTGATTTTTTTTTTTGCTCGCGCGTTCTTATTGTCATCAACAGTCATTTACTGTCATTAAGGAGATCCCTTTGCTAGCTCATTTTCAGCCTTGTTTACTAACGTTGGTAACTAAATACCGGATTTTCATGCAGTAAAAACCTTTGAAACGTGCAACTAAAACTCAAAGCTACAGAATGGCTTAATAAAGTAATAAAACTTGTTAAGATTTTACCTACAATATCTTTTATTAACACAAGATATGAAAACATAAAACACGACATTCTTTCACACAAATCAAACACTTATTTAAAAGAAAAGTCCCTGGTTATGATTTAATTACCGCTGAGGAAAGCCTTGGTGTTTCTTACATTAAACAATTATGTACTAAGGTTAATTAAATTCTCTATCCAATGAAAATATTCACACATCAAAATGATACACAAAAGGGGCAAAGACATGTTCTATCCCTCTTCCTACAAGCCTATCAGTCTCCTTCTAATATGCTCAAAACTCTTCTAAAAATTAATATACAAAAGTTTACTTACTGACTGACCAAAAGATAATACCAGACCATCAATCCGGTTTTTGCACTTTACATTCAACAACTCACCAACTACACAGAGTTACTGACTACATCGCTGGAGCACTAGAGCAAAACAATACGAAACTGGCAACTTTTCATCAAACTCTATACAGTGCTACCTCCCACCTACTATCTCCAGTCTTTTCTCTACGACAGATTTCTTTTCTATTCGACAAGGTTTAAAAATTTCCTCAATTCAACCAGTGTTGGTTGGTATACCGCAAGGATCAATACTGGCTCCGTTACTGCGCATTATATATACACATAACGTATTTACCAACTCTGGGCCACTGATTGATACTTACGTTGATGATACAACAATTTTATACCTCTCACTTGCCTCACTAACTTTACAAAATCACTTATTACATTTATAAAGTTGGTACTCGCTTTGGAAAATATTTTTGAATCATGAAAAATCACAGCATATAACTTTTACACTTCGACGAGTCACATGTCCACCAGATATTTCGGTGACCACCAAATTCCTCAGACGGACAAAGTGCGTTACCCTGGTATTATATTCGACCGAAGGTTGACCTGGGACCCACGACGCCAAAATGAAAAGAAATAATCTAAATAAACGACTGAAATGACTGTACTCTCATTTTTCCAAATCGTCAAAACTGAAAATTAGGCAGAAAATAAATATTTTCACATACCTACTTAAGCCCACATGCACTTACGTCTCACAGATTTACGACTCAGCAAATAAAAAAACTCACAAAATATGTAATCTTTTCAATCCAAAATTTTAAGTCTGATAACAGAAGCTTCTTCGTACGTAATGAACAAAACTCTACATACCGACTTACAGCAACCAACTATCGACTAGTACATACGTAGTATTTATTCCCGATTCCATAATAACACCACAACAGACTGATAGACGATATGGCTACGGCTGACATGATCATTAGGAACAGGCTAAAAAGGAGCTAGATGAGAGATTTCCTTTTCTGAATAAAATGACTGATTCAAAGACGGGAAAAGGTGCTGCTGGGTACTATACTTTCTCATGTCTGTCATACGTGAGATGCACATATCATACGTATGGTCTTCTATGCCCATAACATTTGCTGAATGTCGCTCCTCTGTAAGGCAGGTGTGGATAAATCGTTCAAATATTTAAAGAAAAAAAAATTATTGTGATTTTTTTTTTAGTACCATTTCTAAATATCTTTCAAGATTATCTTTATCAAGTACGTGTATGTTCGAGACCACTTCCAGCTTGGATCAAATGAACTGAAATTTGTTATTTAAGGTTGTTTTCTAGACAGAACAATACCATTGAAGTAGAGGTAAACTTCTGTTGAAATATCGGCATGCTTACCTGTTTTTAAGGTTTTTCGCGCCTCTGCTGCCCCTTTAAATTTAGTTAAAGGGTTGAAAATTTGTATATTTTATGGGTAATTTTGAGTTTGTGTTAAAGAAATGCCTTTTTCTCTCATCCCCACCATTTTGATATTTTCATTTTTTTTTATTTTGATCAGAATACGACTTTAATGACAGCTCGGCTTCTCACGCTTTATTTATATATTTTTTAATTCTGGGTACGGAGCTTAGTATAGAGCACATACAATTTTTAACTTTAGGCATTTTTGAAAACTGTAAATGCTCTTTCTATTTATCGGTAGGAATGAATTGAAGAACTGAGAAATAGGGATACGACATTGATTGGACCAACAAACAATAAGAGTTTGAAATTTGGATTGTTCTCAATGTACTAGAATCTTCCATTAGTTTTTATTTATAATGTAAACCCAGTTCTTTTGCAATATTTAATATAAAATAAAAAGAATTCTTAATTGTTCTATTTTTTGGGGGGAGAGGGAGGGGGCATTTATAAAATCATAGTTATAAATTTTAAATCTGCAAAATTTGTGTTGGGTGGTTTTAGTAAATAAATAAATAAATGGACAAGCATTGTTGTTTTATGGATAATTCTTTATTAATATCGATATTATAATATCAAACATCGAGGTTTCGCTGTACAGCTATGGATGGATTTCGCTTTGAACAAACCTCCGAAGATCGCTGCAATTGCAACGCCGAACCAGAACTAATGGCCGAGATAGGAATTATTTCTCTTTTATGATGAATCATTTAACTAAAGAATTTCTAGTTTCCTGACATTTTCATTTGATTGTTTCATGAATCACCTATAAATTCGTAGATGAAACAATGATTTCATAGTTAAAACTCAAAAAATGCAATTTCGAACAGAAAATCATGATATGTGCAAATTCGTGAAGTAACCCAAAACATGCAATTTCCCGTGGTATAAAACTGATGTCAATAGAACGTCCTTTTCATGATTTGAATGTCTGTCGTGGTTTGACTAAATTTGAAGCGTGAAAAAAAGATGCAGTTGCACGAAAATCCGGTCTTCATTGATTACATGGCATTTTGAGATTATGCAAACTGAGTAAGAATACTACACAGTTAATTAAAATTAAATAGAATGAATGTTCAAAGCATTATATTTAAAGTATATTATTAGAGTAACAATCTTGAAAATGGATTAAAATACTGACTATGTTAGTCCGGATTTCAAACTTTTCTTTTTTTACAATCAAACTTGCCTGGAAAACACACGTCTACTGTTAACTGCAAACAAAATGGCTGCTCTTCACCAACTTAAAGATTCCCAAAATCCTCTTCAAATCCAGGCAACGCTTTAGAAATAACACTCGTGACTGATTTTTAGTCAGTTGACACCCGCATGATGGTGTAGCAGGATCAATCTAATTTGGGATTAGACCGATGAGTCTCTTCATCCTTACTGCGTGTCCATTCTTAATCGAATATATTAAAATAGGTTGGTCCTACTATTTCCTTCCAATGGTATACGAAGGATACAAAGTATGGATAATTTTCCTGACCAACTAATTGAGGAAAATCACTCTCTGTAATGATGTAATGTAATATATATGTTGGTACTCCTTAAAGCTTTAACCTTTAACCTTTTAATCCTTGGTGAGAACCAACAAGTATTTGATTTCTTGTCTTAATTAAATTCATAATTCATAAATTTTTTATAATACTGATTTATATTACATCCAATTTAATATGTATAATAATACCAAACTATATTTTGAATTGCTTATATTTGAATTTTGTGTATTACATTCGAAACTTGTATTCAATAAAACAAATTTATAGAAGTGGCAAATAATTTATCAATCCCAAACTGATTTTTAGGACTGTACTAAAACTTGATAAACTGTTATTTTAACAATATTTTTTATGACTAATCTTGCATTATTCTATTTTACTAGCATATTATTACAATATTAATCCTTAAAAAAATTTATTTATTTATACAGAAGTAATATAATTGTCACAGCCTGGTTAAGGATAGGAAAAAACATATCTTAAACAAATTCATATTTTTTATCTAAATATTTAGGTAGAATATAATCAATATGTTATAATTACTTTTCCTTTATCTGTAGAGTTTCAAATCATCTCCAAAGTAACGCAGAAAAAGGTAAAAATAAAGTAAATGTTGCATAAATCTTGAAAATGATCCTCAGTTATTTAAAGATTTTAACGAAAACCCAATAGATCCATGTCGAAAATATCAAATCAGATTCATAAAATTATATTAATATTATAATTATATATATATATATATATAACTATTATAAGATTATTATAAACATATTAACATTATATAATACTTTATGTAAACTTCTGCATATACTAACATCGATAATGCTTATTATAACCGCTTTGTTACCTGATTATTTTAATTCGGGCTGCCAGTGACACTTGTTAGCATACCTTTGTACAAAGCCTGTCAACTTGACGTACGTTGGCTTTCCAACTTCTAAGGAACTCTGTAAATTTACCTTAATTGTCATCTCTTCTGATATATACCACTCAACGTTAAATAATTTATTAAACAAATGAGACCAAATTAAATATTTTTAAATAATGCTTTTAATTTTTATCAGTGGCTTCAATTTATGAACAATTAGTTCAAAACACACTATTATTGTGTCCCAATTTTTGTTTCTCATTGCAATTTGATCCTCATTATTATTCTTATATTAGTATTGTACGAAATCGTAATACTCTTAATAAACTATAATATCGTAATAAACGAAACTGTACGTAATAATATTTAAAATTGCATTTCTTAAAATATTTTGTTGAAATTAACTTAGTTATTTTCTAATAGAAAAAAAATCATAAAACTGAAGTGTATATTTAAAAAAAAAAGATTTTATAAAGTAAATAATTAAACACAAAAAAAATTGATATATTTCAAATTAAAAACTTTTTTCAATTTTTTGTTTTAAGGAATTTGGATTAAATTAAACTACCACAATAAACATTTTTTTTAGCTTAGAAATCATAAATGAATAATCTAGTGGTGAAAAATATTAATTAACAGAAATTACGAAGGAATTCCAAGGATATTTGAATATCACTACTATATATATATATATATATATATATATATATATATATATATATCATTACGGTAGTATAGATCCCTTTTCCGGCTCTTCGGAGCGATGGATTTTGATGAATGAGATATCAAAAGAAAGGGAATTTCATGGAGAAGTGACGAATCCTAATTTAAATTGTTAAATTCTTATTAGGGCTTAAATTAAAGTGATGAAAAAACTGGGAGGTTTCAAAGCTATAACGACTGAGAGTCGGCGGATCGAGACGGGATAAGTTGGGTTTTAAAGATTTTGACGCAGGCATCAAGACCATATATTCCAATGGAACGTATTGGTCCAGCATTTTAAAGCTCAAAAAACCAACTGTTTTCGAGATAACGCACGGTATAGGTCTGCACGAACCTTGCGCCATCTTGCGTACGTACCGTTGTCATGGCAACTTTAAGTTCGGTCTGATTACAAACACTTTTTAATAAGTTTTGAATTATTCAGTTAAATTGTTATTTTTAGGTTTCTATGAATGATTGAGATTCTTCCTCGTGTCTAACCGTAAAACACTGTTAAATATGAATACTACACATAGAAAATGATATAGCTGAGTTTTATTGCTTAGCTTACTTATTAAGTAAACTATTAATTCAACATGACCATTATAAACTATGCTGCTTTACCAGATGTGTTTGTTAAATAAACTTTCATGCTAATATATATATATATTGTTTCTAACATGCGAATATATTATATTGTTTCTAACATTATACGAAGAAACATGCTTCTCCAGTATAACTAGCTTATACTTTGATTGCATTAGGGAGAAGATGACAGATGTTTAATGCGAGAGTTCTTGCTCGGGTATACTAGTATTATTTATTTTAGTAATGAGGACTGAAATACCTAGGCGATTATATAATCATTATAATTAATTTCGTAATATCGTTACTCTTATGCTGAGTTCATACGTTTTTTGCTATTTACATAATTTAATAATTTGAACAAATTTAATATCATAATATATCAATGCTTTAGCATAATTTATTTATCTTAATAATGCAAATGATATTTGTAGATTGGAATGATGAGTCAACCTGGGCTTGAAATATTGTTAAAAATGCAAAAATAAAGCATTTTTGGATTTTTGAAAGATTTTTTACATCCTTAGAAAATTAAGAAAAAAACAAGAGATTTAAAGAAAATCATATTCTGTACCACATCATAATTTGGGTAACTGGTGTGGTCAAAACTACGGTTCTAGACGGTGTATTTTATTTTGGAAAATACACGGTCTCTTTATACATTATACACGGTCTCTGTTTTTTTCAAAATCGTCGTTTCGACCGCATTTTTCGATCACATCAGTAATCCAAGAATTATATTGTATTACTCATTAAATGCAAAATTTAATTCTCTTCGAATTAAAATATTATAAATTTATTGATATACTGGACCGTTTAGGAATTATAGGTCAAAAACAAAAAAAATCCATTTTTAACTTACATTTTGAAAATCGCCTCCACCCAAAGTCGGCAGACAAAGCTGTTTAGCGCCCTCTTTAGTTTCTGTAGTTTTATGTGAACTTGAAATATATCATAGCTAATACGATACCACTGTCATATCAAACTTTTTGAATTTTTTGGACTTTTTTGGGGGAATTTTAATGGCCCCGTATCTCAGTAGTCATTCCAAATATTCAAAAATATTATATACAAACCCTCCTCTCTTGCAGAAAAAGTATTCTTCTTTAAAATTGGTGATGAAAATTTCGAAAACGAATTATTTTGGAAAAGCTGAAAAGAAGTTTTTCGATATGTTGATAGACGCACAAGAAGAAGGAAGTTGAAAAGTTTGATTTTTCACAAGAGGAGCAATTCATACAACGCATCTGAAAATTAAAATTACTCCAATTTTTGAAAACCCAAATCACGTAGTGATCAACCTTTTCTTGATCTGTTTTGTCTTTATTTTTATTTTCATAAATATAATATGCATTTATAATTATGCTAAATGTGTTACTTTAAATATACATATGGATATATTTAATATATATATATATATATATATATATATATATATATATATATATATATATATATATATATATATATATATATAACAGCACAATTTACTTATTATCTGACCGAAGTAAAAAGAGAGGCAAAATACACAAAAACACCTTAAATGAAGGTGCTTTACAATATTTGTTAATATGACTGTTGTCTATCAACACAAAGAAAACTTTATCCAAAGTTTGATAATAAGTAGTACGGACATACTAACAGACTAATTTATGAAATGTTAATGGAAATTACCTTCGAGGCTTTGAACACTCAAAGAAAATAATATTATTTATTACAGTAAAATTTGCTCAAATAAATAGTTAATTTATTGGCATTTGCTTATTTAGTTTTATTCAATTTAATATAATTTTTCAAGATTAATTAATCCTAAAATAATTGTAGTGTCCTATCTTACCAACCGAGATTACCCTTATGTATTTTTCTATACCTTCTAATATTATTGAATTGATATCGTTTCTTTTTGTTTTTTATATTTTTTTGATGATTTCCAGGATTATTACGTTGGTAACAATTTGCCAAAATTTTAACAATTAGAAGCGAAGAAAATTCTTGAATAGCAAAAAATATAATTTAATATTTTAAAATTAACTGAAATCAGAGAATGAAGTTAATTCTTGCTTTGGTTTTTATTAAAACTGGTTTTCCTGTACCCAAAGAATTAAGATGTACGGCAGTATCTACTACTCAACCCGCACGACAATCCTGTCATGCAGTTATTGTATTCTTTCCTAGCTTTCGTATAGGGCAGGGGTCGGCAATCTGCGGCTCTTTTATAAAATTTTGACTCTCTGAATATTAAATATTTCAGTAAAAAACCATTCCAAATCTTAGATACGATTTTTTAAGGCATTTGATCCCTCTATACGTAATATTCAAAGTGCCACAGAATAAGATAAAATAGGCACTTCTATATTTTTCGATGCTTTTTTTTTTTTCAACATAGATTTGGCTCTTTGGTTGCCGACCCCTGGTATAGGGCATTGTCCCGTGGTGGGAAAAACTTTAGCGATCACTGGTATCGGCCAGTGGAGACTGAGTTACAGCACTAATAGAATTGAATGATAATCAACCTAAGGGGAAAAAATCATTTTTATCTAATCAGAAAGAAAATTTCTTATTTAAAAATTTTTTTTCTCCAGTGAAATTCCTCTTATATGCCACCACTTTTAGCAGAATACCTAATGACGGTATCTTTTAAAACGCTCACAGTGAGTTCGGAGAGATCATTTGCAACAGTTTTTGTGAAACGAATTCCGAAACCGAGTAATGACATTTATTTATTTATTTATTTTGGGCTATCAAAATCCTTCCGCGCTATTTTAAAGGTTTTTTAAAAGCAAAAAAAAAATCAGTAATTATCTAAACGCAAAATATCGTATAAAATTTCTTAAATGACATGAAATCTGATGTCATTGGGTACAAAAATAAATAAGATCTATCTCGGATGCTTTTGGATGTAAGTATGTTTTCATAGTTTCAAATCATTATGGAATTCATTTTTTATCCATGACCTTAAAAGAAGCACGCAATTTTCTGAAATTTTACAGTACCTATAGAAATGAAATACATTATAAACGGGAGACTACTTGACGGGACAGAGACTAATTGAAAATGAGAGATGAGTTCGCCGAATTCGTAGTACTATTTAAATGTATTTTCTTAACAACGTCTTGGGATTATTGAAGGTCTTAAGCAGAGCTGATAGTGTTTTCAAGGTCAGTGATACCTAAAATGATTATTAGGTGCGAAAAATCCTTTTATTTTGATATAAATTTTGTCCAGCAAAATCAGGACTTTGCTACAAGAACACACCAACAAACTAATTCAGGAAATGGCACGTTTGACCAGCAATTCGTTGAAGAGACTGGTAAGTTCTGGATGAGAGATTTCTTTTCTTGATCTTCTAACTGATTCAAGCCCGACATGCCATTATTTTATACTCTAGTAGTTCACAACTACTGGCAGTTGGTACAAATTTAAGTCTATTGGTAGTTGACAACCAACAGGTTGTCTGACTGCTTAAAAAATTATTATGGCGTGAGTATCGATCCCAAATATATTTGATTTAAAAGCGTTAAAAAGTAGGCTTATAATTGATCCCATTTGGATTAAAACAGAAATAAAAAAAAATGATTCCACCCAAGCTTTATAACATAATCGGTGGGAGTTAAAAAATAGCTACATAAAGGTGATGTACTAAATTACATGGTAGTCAAATGTCCACCGAGCCCTTGATCATCTGGCTCAGCTAAAAAGTAAAACAGGGGTTGGCAGGTCTGGTGTAATTCTAGAACCAGAGCAATTTTTCATCGTGCCTCAACCTCTTTTTCCGTCTCGTGTTTTTTCCCATCAGCGGCACTTTATTACCTTTTTCTTCAGACCCCTCCTTTCTAAGGCTGCTGGCTTTTTGTTTACTCCTTTCTACTCCTAAATTACGTTCGGGAATATTATTGCCGCTGTGTAGAAGGGAAGAGATTTGCCTGCGGTGACAGCTTCTGTTCTCCGCCTCAGGAAGGCTTTAACAAAGTGATAATTTGGAAGGATATTCAAAAAGCCGTGGAGATTGTCTGCTGTAGGCGGCTTTACTAACGTTATAGGGTTTAGCAATTCTGTTGATGACTGCTTCTGTTATTTGTTTTACTTAAATTTAAATTTTAATTGATTTGGACAAAATATGGTGTAATCATAACACCAGTATTAAATGGCAATATTATGAATACCTACTTCTAAATGTTGGATCACGCCTTTTATCAAAACTAAAAATCTGGTGCAATGCGTGCATCATATAACTTTTACTTACCACACTTTAATAATTATCGTAAAGTGTGTTATAATAATAATAATTATTTATATTTCATATATAGAGAAAGTAAAAATCGATCTAATACATTCTGTCTGCTTCATATGACTACTTTTTTAAGAGCCACCTTTCTGGTCCACGCATCATTTTTTTAACAAATGCCCTGAGTATCAGCTTATTGCTCACCAGCCTACATCTTATATTTTATCCTTCAAACGCCTCCTTCTTCCCCACTTATTTTAGACATCTGAGGATCTGTACTTATAAAGTTAAGAAAGAGTCCGTTAGATAGTTTGTACGCAAGTCCCTAGCCTATAAATAGTAAGTATGTTATACTTTATTGTAAATAAAAGTACATTTTTTAGTATTCAACAGGTGGTGAATTCGGTTAGTAACGAATGTGTTTCAGTTTTATGATCTCAACTTGCAAATCGAGTTGAATAGGACATAATAATTAATATAGATCGGGATCTTAATTGAGATCTGATCTGAATCTTAATCTATTATAATGTGAATCTTAATACTTGTACTTCCTTAATCTATATCTATAAACTAATCTGAATCTCAATAGAGATTTGATATAGATCTGAAGAAGTAATCCTGACCAGACTGAGAATTGGGCATGCAGCCTCTACACCTAGCTGTCTAATGAGAAGCCTGAAACCAAAACTTTGTGTAATATGTAACACATCTTTGACACTAAAATACTTAAATATTGTATCAACGTGGAAACTATACTCTAACCCCAGAATAAAACACAGCAAACCTTCTACTATGCTCGACTAGAAGAACAAATTAAAAATATAATTAAACTCATAAAAGATATAAAAATTGCTCATTTTATTTAGTTATTGCACTTCATAATTCATTGCTATTTTAATTTAATTGTTCATTTAATTTAATTCTTTGTTAATATAATTTAGTCTATTGTTCATTTAATTTAATTATTATAGTTCAATGTGTAACAATGTATACATTTAATCTACATATTGTATATAAATCGTGTTTTTATTATTATATAAGCCACTTGGATAGATGCGGAGAGCTGTAAAATAAATAAATTAATTTGAGGATAATTAAAAAAAAAAGAAGATAAAATATAGAGGATGATTCTTCTTTCAAAATTTATTTGTTTTGAGAAATCACTTTCGTATTCTATCGCCATTACGCCATTAGGTCAGAGCCGTAAAAAGCAAGATTTTGAGAAAACATCTTCTTATACGAAAGTATAAACACCCACGAATTAACATTGAAATGATAACTGTTTCTTTTGCGCAAAATCTTCATCGTAATGGACTTTAATTAAGGTCATAATGAATTTTATCCGAGATATAAAAAGGAGTAGTGAGGACTCAATGAAGGATTGTGGATTGTAAGGATTTCATAGGGTGTAATTCGATAATTTAGTGGAGACCCAAAGCTCAAACCCGATTGTCATGAATGAGCTTTTATAGTAAACTTAAAATTTGCCATTCTACAATCTCTAATGGCACATTGTCTCTGTTAAATGATACCTATTCTTGCTTTCTAGGATTAATAGAAGCGGAGCTACGAGCGTTTAAATATTGTACCAAAAGCATCTGAAAATTTGTCTGTCCTAACACCCCGGAAGGAGGAACGTAATTCTACGTTAAAAATTAAGCCATATATTTACTGGTGAAAGTTATTCTATTATTCATGATTTGTAGCCTTTGAATTGTTATTAAGTTCTCATATTCTAATAGCATTATTGAGGATATAAATTTAAATAAAACAACGATAAATAAGTAAGTATCCCATATCATATCTGAAGTAATGATAAAGGTCTGGAGTTTCAATCTCCCAATAGGACTGAGACCTGATGGAAGATAGAATATCAACATCCTAATTAGACGATACCAACAAGTAAGTACTTATAAAAATATTAATATAACTGTAATATCATGTTATATACACAATTTATTATAACTCTACGTGTTATAATATATTATACAAGTAAGTTATATAAGTAAATACTTGTAAAAATATTAATATAACTATTACATTATGGTACATACACAATATATCATAAAGCATTCAATACTGTAATGCATGGGTCACTTTTTTGATGAAATTTTCTTGTATAAATGTGCTCGATACACGCCGTAAGGTCTACCTTTGTAGTAGGCTTCACTGGGCAGAAAGCTCCGGAAAGTCTATTAAGGTTTGTTTGAAAACCGGTTAATTATGTTTAGTTATGAAAGGAAACACTTCCTCCTCTCGTTGTTGGGCGGAGAATTTTCCTTTCTCATAAAGGAATAATAGATACAATAACTGTTAAAAAAAGACACACCAAACAAAGTGGAGAAGAGAATTTTTCAGCATATGCTGTTATTATTATTATCCCCAAATCCTTTTCATGACTATCCATAAAAATTGTAGCAATAAACATAAAAAATGTATTATTTGTTTCTCCGAATAGGTACATTTATTTATATCTTTGGAGCTCGAATGGCTATATTTTATTTTATTTTTCATATCCTGAACTCAAAAAATATAGATGTAATTATAATATGTAATGATCTTATTGATACGGAGGTTAGTTTGCAAGCCTGTAAAGTTTTTAATCTTTGATTGAATTACTTTAATTAGCTAATCGAAAGGCTATTAAAGAGGATTTTTTTATTTATTTATTTCATGATATCGTAACTAATTTAATTAATTTAAATATTTATTTCTATAGTAACTTTCTTTATATAAGTGATTGTTTGCTCATCGGACGATTCAAAATTACGAAATTCTGTAAAGTATAATAAGCAATCATTAATTATGTGCCGTTCATTGCAGTAGTAAGCATCTATCTAGGATTTCATATTGTAAAATCGATTAATATCGTAAATAACTCATAGTACATTGAGACTACTTCAAAATTGGTCGTACTAACTTCCAATTTATAGGAACAAAAACTCGTCTGATTACTATATTCAGTCTATTTAAATAGATATTCCATTATTAAACTAAAATTATAAAATTCCTTTCATAATTCATACATTTCATAACCTTTTTACGAACTAAACCCTACTCCAAGCCCACACAAACCTATTATCGTTTAATGCTTAACTATTGTACAACTTTTAGAATCCAAGTTTTGAAAACGAATTCAGATTTTCAATACCAGCTAACAACCAGTAAAAAGAGATTTAAAAAAATTAACCTGAAATGCTTAATAAAAACAGCAATAACTTCGGTTGCATGAAAACATTATTGTGTTAAAAAAAAAAAATGCACTAATGAAAATTGAATACCACTCGCCCTGATTACTCAGAGCTAAAAAAAGTAAATGAGGGTTTCAGTTTTGATGATTAATTCTTCCAATTTTAGCAACGAGAGCAATTTATAAATCTCAGAGTCTCGAAGAGAACTTTTGAATTAAAACACTAATTATAGCATTGAACTCATTTTACGTCCATAGTAATAACACATTTTACGATGCCTTATTAGTTATTAACTAGCATTTCTGTGTATAATTTATATGTATGATTATAAAATGTTATGTATTCCATCTGTCCTTCAGTACTGTCATTGTAATTCTGACGCCAATTTGTACGTCGCTGAATCCTGAAAAAGTCCAAATAATAAATAAATAAAATAAAAATAAAGATTTTGATAGAGGTTGGCACTTGATACGCACAATATTATTTTGTCCTGCCAACGAGAAACATGTTTGCCCTAACGCTATATAATTACGGATTTTTTTTCCTAAAAATTTAATTTATTGTATATATTGTATTTCAAATTTCCTGCTGTATATTTTTAGCACATTTTCGGTATAATCATCTTCTATTTTGAATGTTTTACTGGCTGCGAGCTACATTGAAGGGTCCACCCAAGACTATATTGATGGAGATTTCACGGGCTGCAGATCACTGCTTTGATTTTACACGATGTTTCTTAATTTTCCCAATCATTATTCAGTGAGGTAATATCCATTTTCCACGAACCCTTTAGTTTTAATTTTGAGAGATCTTACATGGAAATTAAAATATTTGATATTTCCCAAGTTAAACCGCATTTAAATTGTGGATATGCGATATTAATCATGCGAGCTGTGGGAACGTGAAAGATTCTGAAGTCATGACGTCATGAATTTGACCTAACGTTCCAACTGGTTTGTCAGCGTATGGTCAAATTTTCCCATTATTAATCAGAGACTATTTGAACTGTTGATCACAAAGTTATTTTTTAAAATAAAATATATATAAATGAATCTCATCTATAATATAAATCACATAATATTTCGCAATGTTATATTTTAAAATGATTTTTAATGACGAAGAAAGTGAATGAATGCTAGAATAAAACATTAAAAAAAAGAATTAGTAACTGATTCACTCCGCCAGTAGAGATAGCATTACGAGAACTACTGTCATTCCCAAGCCTGGATAAAGGAGGGGGATTGGGAAGAGGCCGACTACCCACTCCCGTGAAAATACTTAGGTTACTTCAGCTCAAAAAACAAGCCTCGGATACCGGAGAGCTACTCGACAACTCGGACAAAGGTATATCGATTTGAAACGTGGAACGTTCGGACTTTATTCAGACCTTGCGCTCTATCAGAATTGAAGGATCTGCTACTAATGCATAAAATGGATATCAATACAGGAGGTAAGCTGAGCAAAAGAGATTTTGATTTCTTCTATAGTGGCAGCCCAGACAGGCATGCATTTGGGACAACATTTGTAGTTTCGAAACACATGAGCTCTGCATTATTGGACTTCGTACCTATAAGTAATAGGATGTGCAAGCACAGAATCAATGGTGATAAATGTAATATGACTATCATAAATGTACACGCCCCGACAGAGGAAAAAGATGAGACAGAGAAGAAGCAGTTTTATGATGAACTGTAAAGAACCCTAGATGCCTGCCCCATTTATGAAATGAAAGTTGTATTGGGTGATTTTAATGCACAGGTGGGCAAAGAGGAAGTGTTTCTACCTACAATAGGTAGGAATAACATGCACGATATGACCAATGACAACGGAGAGCGTATGACAAGTTTTGCCACGGCAAATACCCTAGTTGTTATGAGCACAATTTTTCCTCATCAACAGGCACACAAAGGTGCATTTGCACTCCAAATGTTATGCAAGAACTGGGCATATCAGCGAAATTAATACGTTTGACGATGGGTACAATGTGGAGCACTATCGGTAGAGTTAAGGTGAAAGGAAACATTGGCGACTCCTTCAAAGTTTGCTCGGACCTGAGAAAGGGTGACTCATTAGTCCCACTCCTCTTTAATATTGTCCTAGAGACCATCATGAGAAGGGCCGGATTAAATAATGGAGGAACCATATTTCAGGTCATTGCAGGACGATCACTTCAACCAGTGAATGAAGCATTCTGTAGGTTGGAAAATGAAGCACAGAAAATGGGGCTATATGTCAATGAAGCCAAAATCAAAATTCTATTGGTAAAAGAAGAAAGAAGCTCGTCCATCCATGTCAGCAATATGCCGTGTGAAACCATACATTCCAAGCAGCCTCGAACTTTACTTACGTTAATTATAAGTAATACTATAAATGATGCCCGTAGCGAAGATTAGGAGATATCGTCAAGAATAATGGATCCCAATAGAGCTTATTATTCTTTAGCGAGCCTTCTCTACTTATAAAAGTAGATTGTTAAGTCGTGCAACCAAGTTTAGGCAATACAAGACTCTTTTTAGGCCGGTTGCTGCAAATGCATGCGAGACATGGACGCTCACGAAGGCACCTGCAGAACGACCTTAGACGAATAGTAGGGGGTAAACTCGAGGAAGGAGCTCAACGCCTAAGAACAAACAAGGAAATAATACTCAATGTATGGCGACCTATGTATCTCCCAGTTCGCTCGAGTTCAACGTTTGAAATGGTTGGGGCATGTCCTGAGAATGGATTAAGCGAGAACTGCAAGAAGGCTTTATCATGGGAAGCCAAAAAGAGTTAAGTCCAGATAAAGGCCATAGTATAGATGGATGGATAGTGTAAGAGAGGATTTAAGGAAGAAAGGTACATACATCAGGTGCGCTACCAACAGGCACGACTGGGTAAAGATTACTGAGCATGCCAAGTACCGCTACATGCGTCTGTCGCGTCAATAATGAATGAATGATGAACCGAATCACTAAACAACAAAATATGCCTTTATGACTCCAACAAACACAAAAGAAGCATTTATTGCCGTATTTTGTTCACATTGTTCTTGCAATGAATGTAGTGGTTTTTTTTTTGGTTCCTGTTGATCCCTCTTTGGAGACCATAATTGGCAAATTTTTGTGCCAGTAGGATGTCTCCCATCAAAAATTAAAATATTTTTTTATTACTTACTGATAGTTGATAGTTTAATAGCTACTAGTTTCATGATAAACTAGATCAGCTTCATCAATTTCTGGTTCAGAATCTCAACTGTGTAAATGTTCTAATTTAAATGTTGGATCTTCAACTTCATCACTAAATAAATAATCATTATTTTCTAAAAGTTGGTGTACTACTTCAATGTATTTTGGGTCTGGTAAATTAATTTTTTTTTAGATAAGGATGCAAAAAACAGTCACGTTTGAGGAAATTTTGAGTCATATTGACCCATCAACAAAATTGAGGAGGAATTAAACACAATTTTTCTAAGAAATCCCTAAGCTGATAAATGCCGGCTGTTCAAGAGGTTTCAGTTTGAAGGTAGATGGTTTTATATTTAGAAGGCTAGATAAGTAAGGAACTGATTTCGTCATGTTACTTGAGCTTTCGATAAATGTCCTTGGCTCAGAATGGCCCAACATTCACACTGTCGGGTTTAAAGAGCTATATTGGCTTCTTCACCCAGCTAACTAATATTACTAGTTTAACAGTTGACGTCCGCATGCTATTATTTATTTGTCTTGTCCCAGACCATAGGCATTTAATGACACCGATACCAATATCTGATATGTTGAGCTAATGTAGAATTGTTTTGGTCAAGAATTTGTTGTTCTAATTTGTCCATAAACAAATCTGCCAGAAGGTGTGAGAGAGTAGAGCCCATCGATAAGCCTTCTTCCTGTTTCAAGAATTTTCCATCAGATTGAAAATAATTATCGTTTATAAAAATATAAAACAAATTGTAAAAATCTAGTTTTTCTAGCGGTGATAGATACGACCGGAAGATTAATTGTTCAAAAAATTTCTGTTGTTTATGGTGGGGGAATACTTGTGAAAATATTTGTCACGTCGAATGATATTAATTTCGCTTTATTCGGAATTGCTATTTTATTATGTTTTTCACTAACGCTATAGAGTTCTTTAGCGTGCTTTGTGGAGAAAGTGAGATTTATGTTTTGAATAATTATTCAGGTAATTTTTTACGGTAAGTTTACAGATCGGGCTATTGATGTAAGTAACGACTGGTCTTATTGGAATTTCTGGTTTGTACATTTTCGGTAGGCCATATAGTCGGGGAGGTAACGGATTCATCTCAATGAGATTGTATTTTTTATTATCAGACATTAATATGCTATCTTTAATCAACTCGCGTACTTCGGTGACAAATTTATTCACGGGATTTTTGATATTATGGAAACCGTTTATGTTTATGAAATCATAATCTTCCTTTCTATAGGTGTCTCTTTCCAGAATTACGTTCGTATATCCTATATTTGCTTTTATGACTACAAGATTATTTTCGCTTACATTACACGTGCTGTTTTATGTTCTGATGATTAGATCTATTGATTCCAGATTATGACCCCATATCCACCTAAGTCGGAAATGAATTGAAAAAACTAGGATTAAACCCAGATTTAAAATATAAAAAAATCTATCCTCATATTTCCCTTCTACTAAAGACAAAATAAACCCTTTCCAAAAAAGCGGCTAAAAAAAGACTTAAATTAAAAATTAAATATATATGAAGCACTTGAAATAATAAAATCCTTCAAATCCAATTAAATGACCAACTAAATACGTCCAATGATCGAATCTTAAATGTATTGCCATTCATAACAGAATAAACAATTACTAACCGGAATTACTGGAAAACCCCGACACCTAAACCGTACCATTTACCTAAAAACACCTCCACCTTTCTTTCATTACATTCTTTTCCAGAACTAGTTAAATGCGAGAACAAAGCAATTTAACCTTTTCTGTTTGATATAATCTATTTAAATCTTGGTGAGTACCAACATGTATTTGATCTCTTATCTTAATTAAATTAATAATTTTTTTATAAAACTAATTTAATTTAAAAAAACTAATTTTTTTATATTACATTTAATTTAGTATGTACAATAATACCAAACTGTATTTTGAATCGGTTATTCTTGAATTTTTGTGTTTTTTTAGAACTGAAGATGAATGTATAACATTCGAAACTAGTTTTCAATAAAAACAATATTAGAGAAGTGGCAAATCCCTAATTATTATTCTATATGGAGTTAGACACTTCCCTTCTCCCCATCCTTAAAACGGTGTGAGGAGCATTGCGGATTAATCTTTTTCGAACCCATTCACCAACCACTACATACCTAACCCTATAAATCATATTGTAGATAAGCCTCAATCATATTTCCTTCACCTATAGATATATTTTGAGATTATTAAGGAATCAGTAATTTTCATTACACGAGGTTTTATCCCATTACTTTCCAGTTATTATTTTATTTCATGTTTATTATTTTTTCTGTCTAAATAACTCTGAGCATTGTTGCTGCCATTTTAATCCTCTCTCAACTCTCTTTTCTCTTTCTTTATTCTTTAGACATTGTTGGAAGCGACAAGTCCAGCTACAGCCGGTTATGCGATTTTTTTTTACTTTATTATTACTTTTTATTTATTTAATTATGTATTTTATTGTTGTAAATGTTTACTGTTTGTATGTATTTTATTTTATATGATAAATATTTTCAATTTTAACTGTTTCCTTTTCTTATTTGTTACTTTTACTTCTGTTTATTTGATATATTAGGTTACTTTTTTGTTTTTACTCCATTCAATTTTACTCTATTTCTTTACTTTTGTTAGTTTTTTTTTCAATATTCAATTCATAAAATTAAGATGTTAGCTCTTCATTTCTTTTATGTCAATGCGAGATATTTATTATCCCTTTTTTTCCTCTAACGTTAATATAATTTTATTTTAAATACTTCTATGAATTTCATTTTCTTAGTGCCTTGCTTCTTTTAGTCCGAAACGTCGGCATTCAATTAATACTTTTTTTTTACTATTTTTGTGTAAATCTTTACCGCTACCTTGACCATCTTCTCAAGGCCATAATGTTTATGATTATTAATACAGTCAACTATACTATACATAATACTTTTCATATTATTATTATGAGTGGAAATGGAGTAAAAGTTAAAAAAAATAACTGACATATTTTTTTAGTACGGTGAATATAGTGGAAATATTCTTTTTTGGTCGAGAAATTCATTTCGTGATTGAAAATACATTTCTATTTACACCGTCTCTAACGAATCGACTCTTGTCCAATCAGACCCATGTTTGCTTCCAAATGGGATTTGATTTTCATTTTTTTTTTCCTATTGGTGTAAAAATTGATTTTAGTTAAAGAATTCTTGATGTAGGGTGTATTTGAAATCACTCAAACAAGTAACGGAAGCAAATTAGGTTACTGATTATGGTTCTATTACTAATATGGTTCCCACTACCGCTAAAACTTATTTATATTTTACTCATTTGCATGAGTAAAATGGGGTGCATTTACCTCGCATTTCAGGACACGAACAGTCGTTGGAATGTGGAATATGAGGACAGTACAAGCTCAAGTTATGATTTCCGCAGATGATACTGTCCTCATAGCCGATTCAAATGAAAATCTCCAGTGTAATCAGTTATTGAATGGGAAGAAGGAGCATAGCACAAAATGCAAGGAAAAGCAAGGTGATGTGCATTTACATGATGTACATGTATTACATGATGTACATGTACATGAAGTAAGGAAGAATGATAGTTCATCGCAAGGGTAAGGTCTTAGAAACAGCAGAGAACTACACTGATTTTGGAATAGGGCTCAGCAAAAATGAAAAAAGTTGACCAAAACTTTTCCAACAGAATAAAGACTACTACTAATAATAATTTATATTATCAGCTTTGCAACGTAGTGGCAGGAAAAAGGGAAACAGTGTTACATTACACATCTTCAAGACCGTTTGCCTACCTACCCTTCTTTATTGAAGCGAAAGCTGAGTCCCGCTGGACAAACACTCTAGTAGCTCCGTAGAGTGGCAGGCCTAAGAAGAAGAGTTCATATCAAAGCGAGGGAATGTGGGGCTTGGAACACCCATCTTGAGGGACACTATCGAGAAGAATCAGCTCAGGTGGTTCGGTCATTTGAGTCGAATGAATGAGGACCGGGATCCAAGAAAGTTTTTCGAAGCCACGCCCGTTGCACGTCGTCCTCGAGGGAGACAAAGACTGTTATAGACATCTCCATCTCCAGAATCGGATAGAAGAAGGGAAAGAGTCTGAACACCGTGAGAGAGATGGCTCGAGTTCGTGATGTCTGGGAGGTACCTCCACGCTGAGGGGCACAAAGGAGGAGGATAAAGATGACACAAATTTATCTATGTCAACTAAACAGACTTTCTTAGATTTTTAATACAATTCTTTTTACCACTAAATAATCTCACATTGGAAATCATATAGCTTTGTTAACCCTATCATTGCATTACTTTGAATTGTCTTTGTGTAGTTAAACGTTTAGGGCCTTAGTTGTTCACAAATTTAAATTTAGTTGTCCAACTAAAAAAACCGAGTTAAGTCGGATAACAATTAACTAAGTTGTCTGGATTTTTTCAGTAATATCTGATTGTGAGATATTATCTGTTTTTCTTCAAAAATCTTACGGAGCGAAACATCGATACTGGGTTTCTAATATCGATGTCACCGATGAAAATGCCCAAAAACATCGATATAATATAATTAATTATTAATTATGAATAATTTTATAAGTGACATATTAAGGACCATTGAGTATTTTCGATTGCAAGGATTGGATGCAGAAGAAATTGGATAGTTTAATGGAGTCCCACAATTCAACTGTGTATGTCCGAATATGTACATTTTTTATATGGAGTTGTGGTTCATGAATTTATTTATTTTTTCTTCTACCATACTTTACATTATTTTTAGCCTTCTTACTCTTACTTATGTATTTGCTTTGGATTGTACATTCGGTTGATAGATATAAATAAATCTGAATAAACGCAAGATAGAGAGGCTGCAACGCAGGAAGAAAGGGATAGAAAAGATTCAGGAAGGGATGCCTTAGTGGGGAAGGGGACTGTTGACCCTCCGATGGCTCTTCCTTGTTAGCTCTGTCGTGTCTTCCATTGTAGTCTCGCCAAACCATCCTTTTTGTATTTATACATCGTTCTTTTATGTTTTTGTTTTTTGTGATGTCCTCACCATATCTCTGTTTTCGGTATTTTATTGGGATATTTTGACGGATCGACATGATCGCCTAAACGAGATGTCTCCACACGTTTAAGGGTCGCACTGACTCATCCACTGAGTATTAAAGGCCAACAGTTTGCATACTCATATCGATTGTCGCAGTATGAAGTGCGCCAAGCAAACAGTCGCCGTAGTTTGAAAATCGCCTAAAAGATATATCCAAAATAGTTGGTAAATAAAAAATTAATAGGTATAAAAAATTAATGACAAATGAACTGTTCTCATATCCACTAGTTGCGTTGAGAGTTCTACTGATTGTTGCTATGAATAAGAAATTATATCAATATGCGGTATATAATTAGCTAAAGGATTTTTCATTAATTTAAATTGCGTAAACTCAAGGATTAGGCAGACAAAACCTTATATGGAATTTTATGTCTTGTATGCAACAAAAAAGAACTGGTCGAAATAGAATTGAAATTAAAATATACATGTTAATATTTTGTTATACATACTTAATTTTATATATTTATTTTATAAAAAAGAAAACAATATTTTCTGCATGTTTTTAAGAAGCCACACAATAGAGAAAAAGAAAAAAAAAGAAGCAATTTAATAGGGAAACACTTTTCCTCTGGAAATCTTATTTCTTGCAGAGAAAACATTTCTCACTTCGCATACTTCCTTTTTTTTCGTGTTTCTTTCAGTTATCAAATATTTATATAACGAGAGAAGGAATTGAATTACACAGGTATTGATTTTTTGTCCATTCTATTTTATTTTATTCATTTCATACTAAATTTGCACAAGACTTTATTTAAAATTTTATTTAATCGTTTTTGGAGATTCTCTTACACATACAGAGAGATATTATTTATTATTCAGAATTTTCCCTCTAAAAGGAAAAGACCTCCAACTCCCCCATAATTCATCTTAAGAAAATACCGTTTTACATTAAAAACCTTTTAGTCCTAGTTGTACAGTTAAGCCTAGCTCTACTTAAAAATTTACTTGTAGCTCTGTCTCTGAAATATATCTCTGAATTTCCTTGCAGGAAAAAAATGCAAAAAAAAAATATTTTTATCTTATAATTTAGTTTTCAATATACTTGTATAACCATAAAAAGTTAAAATCGTTTAGATTTAAATAAAGAATTTTTTACAAGGAACACAAGCTTTTAAAATGCTATTAAACTTTCATGTAATCAAGAGTAATTATCAATTAAGAGTAAGCAGGAACTTTATCCATTTTAATGCTAACTGATTTGGAATTATTTTCCAAATATTTCAATGAAACATATATATTCTTCAAAAGTATTAAGTTTAAAATATTGTATAATATTTTATACCAATATGTTTAACATACATATATATATATATATATATATATATAAAATGTATTATATATATATATATATATATATATATATATATATATATATATATATATATATATATAATACATTTTCTTAAACACAATAGTGTGAATAATAACAGGAAATAACCGCTCACTTAGTTAATATTATGTTTATTATTCTAGTACATGCCACGTAATTGAAATATGGCTTAATATTCTCATATGGATTAATATTTTTGTTATATTCCTAAAAAATGATATTATATTAATTGGAAACAGGAGAAATTTGATGAATACCATGGATATATAAATTAAAATAAGAAGAGGACTGCAATTTAATTACGGAATATTGAAAAAGAAGTGAATGAAAGCAATCCGTTGCAACGGTAACGTTGCAATTTATAAATTGTAAATGTATGGTTTTCACGTGAAATGCATCCTATTCTTAAAATAGAAGGTATTTAACTGATCTTTCAAGTACATCATAGATATATGTTAAATATTATTGTCTGTTTCATAATCCTTCATATTACGGCACTAAATAAATAATATTTTAACAAAATGATTCACCCAGTATTATAACATGACTGTATAGCTTCTAATCGTGTATATCACCCATCGGAGTAGCAACAACCACGCATTTTTATTTTTATTAATACCCTTTTCTAAGAAACAATCAAAATTGAACTTTTTTCTAATTAAATTATTTATACCGCCTCTGATTTTCAATTTTCAAAGAAAATACAAAAAAAATTACCATATTTACCACACCCTCCACTAGACCGCGCTGGGAGAAGATCGCCCTGCGGCTTCAACGGGATCAAGCCCCACTCCAAGTGTCTTATCTACTTGATACTTTCCTCCAGCCCCCTAGCTAGTCATCGACTGTGAGGGACAGTTCCTTTGCCGGACATCTGAAACCATAGCTTTCGCTACAATCAACTCCCGATCCTCACTATCTTGGACGGAGGCGGCGCGGCACAAGCAGGAAGCCGAAGCAAGTCAAGGGACCTCAAGGCGACATCTATTCTGATAAAACACTCTTTCGGGTATACTATGACACCTGACCCCAAATATTCTGTTATTAGAAACAACCAACTAAATTAAGTTAATGAACTAACATACTAACGCTAATTGCCCCTTCAGGTATATAATTTGTCTGGTAATAAATTATATAGATGAATGAGATTGGTGGTTATTTTTACGCTCACGAATATAAATAACTCCTTTTCTTTTAAACATACAAGAACGGGATAAGGAATGGACGGGCCCCCCAGTATTGAACAATTCATTTTATTTTTATTTTGAAGATCTGTAATTTTTGTTTTTGCCTAAAAAACTATCAAAAGTCTTTACAGAACGAATAATTTTATACATATATATTAAAAATTATGTAATTTAAGTAATTTAAAAAATATATACATGGATATGGGCCAAGAGTCATGGAGTCTTGTGAAATTCGCATCTTTTAGCTTTGATGTTGTTTTTACGTGCCTCTAATTATTATGGAGTTGACTCCAATTTTTGTATATATTATTGGTGAGTACACCTATCATGAGTAAATAGTGAATGGCCAAAATATTTACATTTTAAGTAAAGTGTAGCAAAAAATGGTATGGTTGTTATCAAGAATTTTTGTCACCGGGAAATAGTGAAAACGAGAGCTCAATTATGTTACCATTATTATTTCGGGTAATATTTGTTTTATAGCTCTGAACTTCTCTGACTTTGGACGATGCAATATCTTATAATGTGCCATTCTGGAATCCAGTGAATTTGTGTCTAACTGAACCTATTACTGAAATCTTAGTGGTAATATCAATCTTAGTGTTGATTGAGCATTCCTGACTGTGTTCTACATGAGAGGATTCAAGCTTCACGTGTGTGGCCACATTAAACCACATAAAATTATTTCGTTACCTAAATTTTAATGAGTATTGTATTATTGTTTGTTTTAATTAAACATGCTCGAAAGTTCAAACGAATAAAGAACTGAAGATACATTTATAAAAGTAATTTCCTGTTTTTTTTTGTTTTTTTTTTATTTGGGAAAAGTTTTCTATTAAAAAATAAATGAATTAAACTAACGAAAACAAACAGTGTTATACTTAAGTGAATTGACGTCATAAGAATTGACTCCCACAATCCGGTTACTACAGTCTGAGTTATTCTTGATTTCTTTATTTAATTTCCTACTCATTTATCATCATAAATATATCTTTCATATTTCATGCTTAATCTTTAGGATTTAAGAGTGGAGTCCTTAGAATCTTAGGACAGATTCGATTCGAACCCTTTTTAATTAATAATTTGAGGCCGTTTTCACACGGTTCGATAAATCAGATGTCGGACCGCCATCCACTTATCGAGAAAGTATCATAACTATAGGAACTGTAGGATCTGAATCCGATAATTATTGTACAGTGTGAAAGGAACGCAATCTTGCGTAAACTAAATCGGATTAGGTTCTAAATCGGCTATTAATTGGACCGTGTGTAAACGTCCTGAGACGTATGGGATGTTTACCAAACACGTCTGAAACCATTTTAATATACTAATTGATATATGATGAAAATATAAACAATTATTTCTTGCTTATTACTTTGGGCTAAACGTTTTGTAATTCCACTATACTAGCGGGCCATAAAGATCCCTTTTTAAACGCATTTCCCAATCCCGCCTTTACTACCATCCTCATTTTAAAGTTAATGAAAATGCTAAAGCCCTCATTATAAGACCGGAAATCCCACAAGAGTGCTAGCTTATAACCTGTAATTAGGCTCCTTTTTTCCCCCTTCTAAACCATATTTTATGAAATGTTCGGCTTAAGTAATTTAAACTCAAATTAATGTCTGCTTACTGAAGATTACTCGATGATGATAAAACGTTTTTATATTGTTCTACAAAATAATCTAGACAGGTAAATTAAAAAAATTCGTGAGTTAAAAAGTCGTTTCTTTCGCCATCGATTTTAATGCTGGGAGTATCATGAATTCCATATTTTAAATTTACGACTGTTTTCTTTTTCCAATAATACTTGTAAAATAATAACAATAAAATAACTTAAGTAAAGTTCTGAAAAAATGTTTAAATAAGTGCACTGTATGTACCAAAAATGATATAAACAGTTAGTGGAAGAGGCAAGACAAACTGCTGAAGTGGGCAATCGTGTTTGTCAGCATTTCTCGATTTTACGATGAAACAATCCAATAGGCTGTTAGTCAATGTATAGACAATTATTTTATTATCAAGCTCTTAAACGAATAGTATTGTTATTATAACAATAATACGGTTAATTATTATGCATTGAGGCGTAAATGGGAGGACTATATTTCTTTTGATCCAGACAAATATTTTTGGCAGTATCGGCACTAAGCGAGCCGTAGCTAAGACTTTTGATTACATATAAAATAAAGACATAACTGTTCTAACTGAAATTTTGACTAGAAATAATCACTAAATAATCAATATTTAATAAAACCTACAAATATTTTTTTTTATATTGGTACGTACCTACAAGAATAAAAAAATATATGTAGTAGGACCTAGACATAACATAAAATCAGATTTAATAATTTGAAAGAATTGAATTCAAAAGTTATGAAATTTACTTTTTATCCCGTCCGGAGGGGATAATTTTAAAATTAAATTGTTTATCAAAAAATTAATTTTTATATGAAAATCAAGTACAAAAATAGCCATTTGGCACAAAAATAACTATTTTCTAAACACTGCGCCATATATCCTGCATTGAAATGTTGGCATTCTTAGTTTTAAAGTTTTGCATAATCTCTCACAGCATATTGACGGATATTGCTTCAATCTCGTCCCTAATGCTTTGCAAAATCATCTAGATGGATCGGCCTCAAGCACATTTGTATTTTTGCTAAAAAAAAATCTCAAGCTCTCGAATCATCCCGTTTTACTGGTAGGCCTACGTAAACCACTTGGTGAACAGAAAATAGTTTTGTGTGTCGGTGTATGTTTTATACGCCAATTGGCTATTCTTTTACTTTATATCTATACATGAAAAATTACTTAAAATTAATTCTTTAATAAATAATTTAATCTTTAAATCAGCCTGTTTGACTTATGGACCCTGTATTAGTTTTCAGAGAGAAATATAATATACAAAGAGAGTCAGTAAAAGTGATAATCTGCACGTTCCGTCTCAAATTTTATATCTAAAATGACAGTTTTTCTAAATTGTATTTATTAGTATTTTGTTTTATTTTTGAGGAGGAAGCAGTAACAAGAGAAAATGAAATAACAAAGGAAATAAAGGCTCGGATTGCTGCTGGGAACAGGTGTCTGTATGCCTTACGCTCTGCACTAGGTTATAAAACTCTATCGACAAAAGCTAAGGTCATGCAGTGAAACCTGGGTTCTGACAGCAGCTAATGAGAAAAGACTAAGAACATGGGAAAGAAGGGTACTAAGAAGGATGTTTGGCCCTGTGCGAGAGGACTATGGGATCAGAGCGAGAACAAACTCCGAGCTGCAAGAAATGTTCTCAGAACCTGACATAATTAAAGTAATTAAAAAAAGAAGATTGGGTTGGCTTGGGCATGTCGAAAGGATGCCTACGTCAAGATTGCCTAGACAATTGCTGTACGGCCATCCTGGTGGAGCACGAAGGAGAGGTAAGCCTCGTAAACGATGGCTGGACGACGTGGAAGAAGACCTCCGCCAGATGAACATACGGAGCTGGCGAAATAAGGCACTGGATAGGGTCGAATGGAGCAGGATATTGGAGGAGGCTTTGGTTCTCAATGGACCGTAACGCCATATTATAAATAAATAAATAAAAATGATTAATTATACAATAGTTGAGCAGCACTTTACAAATTTAGGTTTATTTTAAAATATTCTTACGGTTATCTAAAGATTGTATCTACATTTGAGCCGTTAATTTTGAAAGTGATATAAGTCCACTTTTTTAGTATATCCAACAATTTCAAAACTTCAATAGCTTATTTGCTATTTGAATGTTTAATAGATAAAACTATTTTGGTTACTTTATCAAGAAATCGTTCTTAAATAAATGTTAGATGATAAATATAAAAAAAGAATTTATATTTTAATCGTATTAAAATTGCCAATAACTCATCTTTTCCCAAAAGTGGACTTTAACCACTTTATAATAAATGGGTTTTATGCTTAGTGAAATTTGAGATCCTCCTATTGTAGATAACTAGAGGAGCTGAATCAGACTTGTGTCCTGTCGTCTGCAGACACACTAAACCACTTCCAACCTACAATAGTGACGTGAGTCTCAAGTTACACAAAACAGATGTTTGAACAATAATGTCTATATTCATTACCAATATGAAAATAGGTTGGCTAAAATAGGTACAAATAGACTCAATGTCGAAAACCTTACATCATCTACCGGCATGGTCTATCAAATACACTGTTTATTTATATGTACCGAGACTTAGATGGGAAAATACCCTCATGTCTTATGTTTTTAGTTGGGATTTGAGTGAAGTTATGTCTGCAGAGAGAAGTTATGAGAGCAGCTGTCTCTAATGGTATCCCATCACAAATCGGGTCCGCCAGATTATTATTTAATCTGATTTTTCTTTATTAATATTACTTGCATAGTCATTTTGTAAGAACTATTAATTTTCGTCATGGATTTTTTTTTTTGTAAAGGTACTTAGTAAGATGTGCTTTACCTCATGAGAGAATATCTATACTTACATCAAGAGAAAAATATTTACAAATCCCATATACTTCGAAATCCCATTAAGAAAATTAAACCATTTCAATCAAGTGATGTTAGTACATCCTCAAAAGGCAAGTCCGTGGTGATGACACACAAGTTTTAATATAATTTTGAAAATGTATCTTTACTGCAATTCAATATTAAAATTTAATTATCGATACATTCACTTTTCATTTTATGGTAGATATGGATAATTTATTAATTAATTAAACTTGTTGGTTTATATTGTTCTGTGAACTTTCCTTGGAGATTCTCCTTATAACTTTTGTTTCCAACTATATAAAATAATGCTTTCTATTTTAAATATTCTGATGTTGAAAGTTTTAATGAGTCGAGTGACAACTGCGCATTTCCTATTGTCCTATTCTCAACGTTTTTTGTTTGATTGCAGCTCCCTGATGAACACTGGAGTTATTTTACGAGAAGTTAGAAATACAATTTGTACATTTTCTGATAAACATTTTATTTACTTATAATTTGCAATAGATTGAGCCTCAACTAGAAAATAGTTGAAAAGAAATTTTTCATTTTGTTTCGATCTGTCTTCTAACCTTAGGTGGGTTAATTTAAGAATGTTAATCACATTTCATTAATAAAGCGTACCATGTATATTTGCAAGTATCAATGCAATAATTAGGAGAATTTAGTGATGCAAAAGCAAATTACAACGAAATCCTATAATGCAATATTACTATCATAAACTATTTCCTTAACAGTTGAATTTTTATTCATTTGGAAATTCTGAATCTATATTTTTACATTTTGTTTAGTTACGTTTTGCATTCATTAAATAAATCATGACGTTTTCTTGATCTGTATCGCCATTCAGTATGACGGTTTTAATTAGTTTGTATCTATCCCGTTCGTATAGCCTAAGTTATAAATTATAAGTGCAAAATTTTTTGTAGTTTGTTAGCCAAATCAGAGACATTAATAAATGTGCAGCGGCAATTAGAACGTATACTTAACGCACCAAATATTTTGGAAACATTTAGTAAATAGAAATCATTAACTCATAGAAATGAAATTTACGAATAAAATAATATTATAGGTACCTTATTTCTTAGAAATTCAATTGTTTTTGAAAATATATTTTATCACTTTCGTATCTATTTAGTTATTGTTGAATGTGTTATAAAATCTTGAATTTAGGGTGTGGTCAGAAATAAAGCTGGCACTAAACAATTGTATGCTGAATTATGTGTGCCAACGTTCAGCCTTCGTCAGGTCTGAGAAAATCTAGTCGAATATTATAAGCCATTAAATATAGAGGAGATACATGCAAACATAAATATGAAAAAAATAAAATAATTTAAAAAAAATAGTAATTTATTCCTTTTAATGCAGCTTTTTTTTATTTTGCTTTATCCGATGTGGTCTTTCTGTTATATTCTCTTTCTCCCCGTTCTACTTTCTACTTACTTACTTGAAGGCGCTACAGTTAGAAGAGACCCTTGTCCTGCAGAACAAAATTAGCCATATTCCTCTATTCTTGGCAGTCTCTTTCCAGTTTCTAACTCCTAGAATTCTTGCATCCTTTCTCATCTTGTTTGCACCGGAATTTCACCTCACTATTTTCCTTTCTTTGAATCTTTAGTTTGTTACTATCTGTAGCAGAGATGCACTCTGGTGACTAAGGGGCCTAACAATAGTTTTACATAATTTCATTTTAGTTTCCCTAGACAACAGTTGTGAACGGAATAACTTTAGGTTTGCAAAATCTGCACGGTTCCGTAGCATGATTCTTCTTTCAATTTCTGGTGTAATTTTATTTTCATTACTTGCTGATCAGCCAAGATATGGGAAGTTCGTGACGCTCTTAAAGTTAAAATTGTTGTCTTTCATTTCACTGTTAAGTTATTTTATGATTTCAACTTTATTCAACCTTCATTCTTTCCTATCCGCCAAGTTTTTCTCCGTCCGGTAGAGCTGAGATATTTGCTAGATTCAACCAATACTAGCAAACTATTTCAACATTTTATACCTTCACGATATTATAAACACTTGGTTTCTTCAGTTAAATAAAAAGTCAAGAGGTTTAATGAAAGGAGTAAACTGTTATAGACGCTTCTCAGGCGAGAATCAAAATTGAAATTAAGACAGAAACTTGCGATTATCAAATACTTACGAAATCAGTTTGGACTTTAGTACGTGATCTCAAATTTTTGGGACAGTAGAGAAGACACGTATACAAATACTCCAAACATTCCAAAAAAAAATATTCAAAATTACTGAGCAGGCGCTTCGGTATGTTTCTAACAGAACAATCCATGCTGGCTGACACATTCCGACTTTCAGCGAATACATACGGACTCACTAGGATCGGTTGCATGACAAATTACAAAACATAACAACCGACTGTAGTAAGAATGGCAACGTTGCATATCTGAAAACATCAACATGAGGCTGAAATGATCGTGGAAGAGAGATCTGTAATTTTCGTTTGCACAGAATAATGACATAGAAGAGATACTTCATGTTCTTTAGACGATTATGTTTAAATATTACATTCAAGTGCACGTTTCAATCACGTCCATTTTTATGGTATTGATAATTCAATTTATACGCAATAGTCCCTGCTTTAAGGGTTAAAGAGCGTACGAGGTTTCTGGATGAATCGTAATTGAGGCAGTAGTGGTCGAAGAGCAAGTACAAAATAGCTCTTTCCTGAATAATTATTATCAGGGCCGTCGCATGGATTGTAGGCGCCCCTGCCGAGATTTTCTGAAATGTTCCCTCCCTCCTCTCCTCCTCTCACCACAATCCCCCATTACTGTCCGTAGTCTATGTTCTCATGTTTGCGAGTTCTCATGTTCAGCCGCCCGATCCACATGATGACATATGATGACCCTGGTTATTATCCCGATGCAATCATCGAAAATAGTTAAAAATTGTCGGAGATTCAAATTTTACAATCTTCAATGACAATCATGAAAGTGAGAAGTTGAATATGATTGAATAAACGTATTAAAAAAGGCAACTAGATCGCAGTTGCCCCGACGAAACCCGATGATAAGGGTAAGTGTACATGCATTTGACCCACAACATAGAGGTAGACACTTACTCTTACGGTCATATTTTTTCGGGCAACTGCGGACTAATGCTTAAAAACTATAAAACTGTTCAGAGTTTACATGACTTTTGAATCTATGTTCCATCAAGGACAGTTCTTACCTGTTCAGGGTTTGGATTTCATGAAACGATTAAGTACTTCCCTCTAAGACGTACCTACCCCACATTACATTACTTTTTTTTTTAATGTCTAAACGCTCCCAACCATCACCGCCTAGTACCTCCCCATATTAAAAATATTTTTTTAAATAAGGCTGGAATTGATAATTGACGAGATTATACATATATTCCGTTAATTCCTTATTCGTTAACCCGGCAATACTCTCCTCCAGACCTCTCTTCATGTTTAGAGATGAGAATTTCCTCTGTTGGCTGTATATTAACGAGCGACAACGGACAGTCGGGGCTATACCGAATAAATCTGAATCCGTGAAAGGATACGAATTGTCCTCCAGCTGCCCTATCCTCCAGTTTTTACTATTTATTTAAATTTAGCTTGCTTTATTCTGATCGAACTTTGAATCCAAGGAGATACGGCGTGTTTCTTTTCAAATATTTTAGCCATAGCCTAATACTTCAATTAAGCTGGATAACTAGTTTCAATATTGTTAGCCCATAATAATTAACCCCATTTGTTCAGAGGCTTTATAATTTTAATGGAAAAATTCATTTTTAATGTAAATTCATATTTAAACAATATCTAAAACAATAACTTGTAACAATGTCACTAATATAGCTGTGTAAGAATCCGGTTACAGGGAGCGCTTGTAGTGAGAGATATGGAAGACATCGAGATTACGTAGGCTTCGTGAGGTGTTAAATTAATGTAATTTATTCTTGATTTGCCAAAATCCTAGAGGCTTCAATTACTATTTGGCTTAAAAGAAAAATACAATAATTACTACCTCTATCTTACAGAAATTATTTTTAGTTTATGCCATAATTTAAGCAATGAACTAAAGTTGGTAAAATTCTACAGAAAACTATTATTTTTTTGTTTTATTACCACTTTTCATCTAATTGTTATTTAATAATTTAGCAATAGTTCAAGAATGGTATTATCTCAGAATATTACCATTAGTAGTTGTACAATTTTATTTATTATCTAACATTGTGGAGTTTATTTTAGTTTGATATTTTATATTTTTTATGCATCATGTTTGTTTTATTTAATTAACATTTATTCCTGATATGAAATGGTTAATTGCATTTTTAGATATAATCATTATAAATTATTTTCCTTAAGTTATTTCATCACTTTGCAGTATCAATAGCTACCTCTAAAGTTACTTCTAGACAAGAAACCTCTTCCCAACTTTTAATTAAATCAGCAGCCGGATATTTTCTAAAATCGTTTTGTTTAGTTTTAATTAGATTTGTAATAACCTTCCGTCCCAAACCATAATTATTTTGCCAGCTATTTTATTCAGGAATGCACCATCTGTTGGAGCACGTAAAATTCTGATTTACTACAGGAGAGACATTTATTGCTGTTCCGTCCTATTGAAAAATCACGTGGCATCGATCCTAAATCTTAGTCTGAATAAGGCTACAAAAATTTTAACATCTTTAGAAATGATAACAAAGGGGCAAACAAGTTTTTATTTTTAGTTCTATTTTGTACTTATAAGCAAACCAAATGGTTGCATTTAACCTTAAAATAATAAAATGAAACGCATGGTAGGGTTTATTAGCCAGAAAGTGCCACCTGTTGCCACTGGCGATATTTTAACGCCATCAAATTGACCTTTTTTACCTTAAGACCTCAACAGTCTCTTTAGATATCTCAAGCATCATTCGCAAGAGACCAAATAAAAATAGCAGAAACTGATGAAGTTATTTAGTATTCTGTCGGTATAGCTGTTGGTCATTAGTTGTATTATGGATCTAATTTGGAGGTGATTGCGTAAAAATTATTGTTATTTTATTATTGTTATTGAGATATATACATTTTATGGACCAATATGTAAGGAAAATTGCATGTGATCAAATTCTTTATCATGACATTCGAATAATTAAAATCATAAGGATCAAAGAAGCAGAATGTATATTCGCTAAAATTTTCATTATTAAGAGAATGAAATTAAGGTAAAACAATTCTGTGAATATAAATAATTCCGCAAATTACCATATTTTTGTGAATCAAGGGTCATTACTTCTTTATTGCTACTTAAATTTTACAATCAGTTACATTTAAGAATAATACCACGGAAGAGATAACGTTGTGTACTGTTCTTCATCTACCTACTATTGATGATCTCTACAGACAATTAATTTTTATTTTATACCAATAAAGTTCAAGTTTATTTTATGTAGATAAAAGTGTAGGTACTGAAAACCGAACCCACAGGTTTTGAAAAAGCCAGTATAACAAAATAATTGTTAATTAAAACTTAGTTTAGTAGAATCATTTCTTTTTTCTTTTTTTATGATATCAAAAATGGACTGAAACAGCTTTGAAAGACATTCGGAAACAGAGAACTAGATAGCTTCCCATATTCTATTTGTAGCCAATGGCGGGGGCTGGAAGGTTACGTGAAGCAATTACTGTGCAGCCGAGCGGGGCAATCCCATCAGTGCCACTAGTGGGCAGCCGATAGTGTTGAGTGAGTCCGCTTGCTGTCTTAGACGTATCATCCGTCGTCTTCGAAGGCTTAGCCTTTTTATCTTTTACTTTTTGATTTTTTCTTTAATATTTTAACATCAATAGATATAATTTAAAAGATATAAAAATCATCAAAGTTTAGTTGATATTCTTGGGGAAATTTTCAATTCAATCAACGTTTTGGTAAATGAGAAATCTTGATGAAGATGAGATTTTTTTTTTCATCTTTGTCAGATGGACTTATCTGATGCTCCAACCTCAGGTTGAAATCGGGTTAAAAAATTTGGAATGTATGAAGCAAACAAAAAATAATCAGCTGTTCCGACAAGTAAATACTTGTACAGTAAAATTAGATAAAAAATATTCGCGTGACCGGAACATACAAAACAAAAAACTGGAACTAGTCACAAATTGTACATTGCTCTTCCCATAATAACTGGTCCCAAAGTTTCCCACGTCGGAGGAGGAGAGAAGTATAGAAAACTGATTAATTTTCAATTTTTCTGTTAATATCTCAAAAACTATGGGGTTCACTGTAAACACATTTCTGTATAACTAATCGTATAACTATGTATCGTATAACAGTGTATAACTTATCGCTTTCCAAATCAACAATTTGATAATGATTAACATTATTTTGTGATAATGAAGCTGCAGAATATTTTTTTATATATTATTTATTTCCTAAATGGTCAAACCATGTTTGAAAACGAAATAGTTGATGTCGTTAACGGAGGGGACCAAATGTGAGTGGCCATCTACCACATTTACATAGATTCAGACCACACAATTACAGGCGTTTGACAGTATTGATTACACGCTATCACAATTACTCTTGATCCTTGTGCGGAGTTATCACGTAAGGAAAATAAAAATATTTAGTATCTCAGCTCACACGACTTTCCCTAATCATTTGGGAGCTTTCAAGAAACAATTAATTTTTGGCACAGCAGTTTGACAATTTACCATAAAATGTATACATTTCAGGTATGCGTAAAACAAATATTGTTTCTTTCATAACTTTGTTTCTACTTTTTCTCGGGGATCCATCACATACTAATATTTAAGGGCTTTTATAAGATGATTTAGCAAATGTAAATCGTTAGGGCTGTTTTGGTGCTACACTCTATAGAAAAACAGGTATTTCGGCTATTGCGCACAGCTATTTAGGGACAAAACCTGCAAAAAAAAAAAAAAAAAAAGTAACAACATCGGTTCGCCTGTTCAAGAGATAATCATTGCATAGGCAGACAGATTAATGGCTGAAAATACGTTTTTCGGACTAATGGGATTCTGAAACGCATGGATTGAAAACTACTCCATTGAAAACTACTCATCAAAAATTTGACCCTTACTTTCCTTAGAAAACGTAGTAAGAAAAGTAAAATATACACTCTCACACATACACGCGTATGAGGTTTTTATCTTTCCTTTATTATATAGTTGGAGAAAAAATTGTAAATATTTTTTTTAAAATAGGAGAAGGGATAGGCTCAGAAAAAGGTAGACATTTCGCAGGCATTGTATAAATATCAAAACAGACGCTTTGATTTTACGCTTTTGTAATGCTCAAAACATTTTTAGCAACGAAAGAAGATCCATCAGAAGATAAATAAATTGATGATGAGGAAAAAAGAAAAAGTAACCCCTTCCGGTAGGATGCTCCAGGGAGTAATACTTTTCTTCTGGAGTTCCTTCTAGATCTCAACGGCTCATCAATCTTCATTAAGAGCCCATCTAAAATTTCAGGTTGACTCTAATGAACTGAAAGAAATCCTTTGTATAAATGCGTATTACAGTCATTTATTTTAGATAAATCTTTTGTGTAACAGCCTGTTAGGTTTAATGAATTGAACAGTTCAAAGTTCTCCTTTTATAAGAATAACATCATTTTTTTATTTTTTGATGTTCCGGAATATGATTCTAAAAAATATTTAATATTTTTTTTTCAGAAGTTACTTAACACATATTTCATATAAAAAAAAGGCTTCATTTGTAAGTTCTTAAAATTTCTATAGTGTTTTACATTTGTAAGTTCCATATAGAATTCTAAACTGTATGGTTTGTCACAGAAAAGTCGATAATTTTGTAATGTACATATAAAAAGAAAAAATCATAATAAAAGTTTAATTACAGTTGCACGATTTTGAAGTGTACCTGAATTTAGGAATTAATGTTACCATGATTTTACTCTTATAGTGGCCTGAGTTATATAATATGTGTGATGTTATTATAGATATTTGCTAAGGGATGCCATTGGGTAATCATTGAAGATGATTATCCCAAAATTAGCTAAAAATATGAATAATAAGAAAATATCTTTAATTTTAAAAATAAAATTATTAAAATATCATACCTCTACAATTCTTCATTAAACTGCAGTCAGTATAACTTTGAAATTAAAAAAAAATGTATGGCTTGAAAATAATAAATAACAATAAAATAATAATAAAATGACAGGATTAATTAATGTGTGTTTGGAGAGTAGGCGTCAGAATGCCAAGACAAATTGTATGCGTCCGCCTCGAGAGTCGAGAGAGAAGTGGAACGCTGGAAAACAGAGACCTTGCTGTTTTACGGCCAGATTGAGGACATTTATGTTACATCTATGTAATCAAATGACTTGAGTTCTAAAATATGACGACCATAAATAAATATATGACGACCATAAATAAATATATGACGACCATAGCTAATGATTGTAAATAACCTTCAGGAGTATGATTTATCTTAAGAGGAACAAGCTGCAGGTAGTGGCATATGGATATGATATAATGAATTTTCTTTCTAGGAATAATTTTTCTTTTGACGCCGAGCTTTACGAAGAAGTATATGATAGTATGATCTCACTTAATTCAATGCATTGCTCTACAGAGGTATAGTGCGACTGAACGGCCAGGGATAAAGAGCCTTCGATATGAAAAAAGGTGTCAAGACGGGTGATTCTTTAAGCCCTCTTCTCTTTATTATCTATATGGACGACATTGCTTTAATTTGTAAACGGCGCACAGCAAGAGTACAACTGGGTCAGTGGAACGTCCTTCCAGTAGTCATACAGTTCCTTGTATATGCAGACGATATAGTCCTAATAGCGGATTTCACAGAAAGATTACAACATGCCATGATAGAGTGGTACGATGAACTAAGAAGAAAAGGCATGCAGATAAAAACTAACAAAAGTAAAATTCTTCAGGTTAGTAGAAACCAAGAAAATGTAAGCATAACATGTAATTGGGAACAAATCAATGTAGTGACAGACTTCACTTACATGGGAACTGTAATCAAGAGAAGGTAGACTCAGAAATATTGAATAGGATAACAAAAGCAAATTCTCTCTACTACTAGATCTGTAACACAGTGATCGGAAAGAGAGAAGTAGGAAAGGAATTGAAGCTTCTGTTTAAGTCAGTATACTTAACAGTGCTATTGTACGGAGCGGAGAGCTGGGTTTTCACCAAACAACTATAAAATCGTATCACTGCTGCCGAAATGAAGTTTCTTCGACGAACTGTGGGGAAAACTCGAGGGACTGCGTTAGAAATGAAAGAATCAGAGAGGAACTTCATATCTGCTCCATCCAGGACACCTTGAGAAGAGACACCTGATTTGGTTTAGGAACGTCTGCAGGAAGCTCATATAGACCCTGTTAAAACCATGGAGGCTGAGCCGCAAGGTAGACGAGCCAGAGGACGTCCCAGAAACCCCTTACATCAATTACATTAATCAAGTAGGGAGACAGCGGAGCAAAAGTATCGACGAAATGCGACATTTGGCCAGAGATAGAGCTGACGGGCAACGATGGTTAGACACACCCACCAGCTGAAAGGCAAAGGGTGGAAGTGGAAGAAGAAGAAGCTCTAGAGAGATGCATATACGATGAAGAGGATCGAAGAAGTCGAAGTAAATATTCCGTTTCTGACGTCATATGATTTTCATTTTTATGAGTAAAAGAAGTTATAGATTCTTTGGCTTATAGGGAATATATAAAACGATTCAATGAATTCTCTTTTCCATTCCTAGATCAGCACAGACGAAAGGGCTCATTGCAAAGGAAATAATTATTTCATAGCAGTCTTAAGCCGGTTTTCCTAAAACAGTATCCATGGACCGTTGATATGATCAAACGAAGCTGAATTCCTATATTTCTCTCGATTTCTAGACTTTTTTACGTTATATGCATTAGTTTAGTTTAGAATGTTGTTTTTCCTTAAGCCAAAAATTGAGACTAATTATAAATTCTAAGTCTAGTATAAATATGAACAAAAAAGTTGAAATCCGCTCATATAGTGAATGGGATAGATAAACTTGACATTGAGCTCTTAAAAAAATAACAATACTTATGTTCAAAATAATATCATACAAAACTATGCGTTTATCAGTTCAAGATAATTGTTATTTTATATTCTACAAAACAAAATGAGACGTATAAGTAGATTTTATAAATGTCAATATTAGGATTTGGGCTGATTGATTTTTAATATTTTGATGCATGGATATAAAAAAATATATGGCCCACAAAAGTAATCTAATATCTACAAATTTCGTAAAAAAAAAATTCGAAAGTTTCTCTTGGAAAATATTTGTAGATGCTGCGTATTGCAACTAATAGAGAATGGCACCTTCTTGAATGAAGTTCACCCCATATGTCTTCTTTTCTATTAAATAATACTAAAATAAACTGGCAAAATTGTAATGTGAGAGGTCTTCTCTTCTGCGGCCGCTGCGATAAGTTGTAATTACTTTTAATCCATGACATCATTATTAACCAAACAAACTAGAAAAGTGATCTATGACTCTATGTTCTATACTCTGAGCTTAAGAGCCAACAATTCGAAATTTATGTTTCAATTTATTATGAAAAGTAAATAGCACCTCTATCGATTCTCGCTCAGGACATCGAAAAAAAAAAAATTGGAAATGGTCTAAAAATCGACGGTTGATGACGTAACCACCAAATACTGATGACTATCAGTAGTCACTCTGGCCTTGACCAGTGCAAGAAGCCTTTAAATTATGTTGCAATTATAAAAGTTTTGCCACCTTAATGAACTACCCTCTTACGCAATATAAAATAAAATTTTTACTTATGGAAAAACTTTTCATGTGTTTTCTGTAAAGTTTCAGAATTACATTGTAAAATTAAAAAAAAATGTATTAAAAAAAAGATTCCAAAATGTTAAAAAAAAATAAATAAATAAAAACATTGAAGATAAAGGTGTTCAATTGTAATAAAATAAGTCAACTGTATATATTTATAATAATAAGATTAAATGTATTAAATATAGCCCATACAAACAACAAATTTAAAATTACAAATAATATAGGGCGTAATGAACAAATAGTTGATTGCCCTGAAAAAATCGTAATCTAATCTAATCTATAATGGCTGTGTTCTAGGGATAGAATATCGAAAGCTAAATATCTATATTGATATTGATATCTATATCGGTTAACAATATTGATACTTATATACTTACTCGACGGCGCTACAGGTCTAAGTGACCCTTGGCCTGCTGAACAAGATTAGGCCATCTTCCTCTATCCTTGGCAGCCTCTTTCCAGTTTTTAACTTCCAAGCACTCTGGTATCGTTTCTCACTTCGTCCTCCCTACGGGTTCGGGGTCTCCCTCCTCTTTTATTAGCATCAATTACTATTTTTAGGATTTTCCGTTGCACTACATCCTCGTTCATACGTATAAAGTGTCCAGTCCATCTTAATCTACTCGGTTTTACGTAATTGACAATATCTTCATTTTTTTAGGGTACTCTGGATTTTGTTAAAGCTCTTAATTCTCCAAATTCCATCAACGAAATTTGTACTGTAGATTGCCCTCACTATTTTTCTTTCGAAAATCTTTGATATGTTACAATATTGATATCTTAGTAATATCGCCATAAAAATATCGTTCATTTAAAAATATCGTTTATATTTTTAAATAATTAAAAACAAACACACTATACAATAAATATCATGAATTATATCGTGCCAGAAATATCGATATTATAGAAACAATATCTTAATTATATTGGCACAGAAATATTGATGTTATAACAAATATCTTAATTATATTTGCACAAAAATATCAATATTATAAATACAGTATCTTAATTATATCGGCACAGAAATATCGATGTTATAAAAACATTAAATTAATTATATCGGCACATTGAATAGAGTTCTTTTCTGTCCCATTTTAATAAAGAATTACATAGGAATGTCGTCTGGAGCCTGTGAATTTGCCTTTCTTTCTCTCTTGATTTGCCTTTACAGCTCTCTTGAGATCCTCCATTGTAAATAGCTTGATGAAGCAGTTATGTTCATCAATGGTAAGACATACCTTCTACTCTACAATATTTTTGTATACAATATCTTTTTTTTTGCTTTAGACCTCTTATGTAGTGCTTCGTTAGTGCTTTGGCTTTAGTCTCTTACCGGTTTACCACGAGACGTTCATTTACATCATTGTGTGGTTCATTGTTAAGAGTAGCGAGAAACCTAAAAGTCTTTTGTCCATCGGTCTTGTAGTTTAGTTTAGAAACGAAAGGCCTTTGGTTCCATGTATTTCCTGAGTAAGCGTGGCTTGTTGTTTTATTGTTTCCAATAATAGGCCTTTGTAAGTGACCAAGAAAAAAAAATTACGTTTCAAGATACGATGAATCCAAATAACGAATAAAAAAAATCCGTCTGTCCGCCGTCCGCCGCTTTCCTCTGAGACTACTAAACCGATTTTCTTGAGATTCGGCAACAAAGTTACATGTCACCCAAGGATGATCCTTGGAACTCGATATTACCGTCAGTATTTTTGTTTCAAAATGGCGGCCAATTAGAAACTTTATAAGCCCATAACTTGGGTATTTATAAATATAGATGGTAAATGTAAAATGTTTTAGAATCAGAATACCAAGGCATTAAATTTTTTTTTGTTTAAACAACAAATCTACATAAACTCTTTTGGTTTATTATTTTCAATAATGCACCTTTGTAATCGAATCAAAAATCCATCTGTCCAAAAACAAAAAAAAAAAATCATATAAATCGGACCAGTATTAGCTGAGATATGGCGTAATGAACTTTGTAGACTAATTCTCCGACGCAACAGTTCAGCGCGGCCCTTGGCCTCCTGACTTATCAATCGCGCATCTCTCTACTTCATCTTTCCTTATTTCTAAACTTCCTTCAGCTTCTTGGTCTTTCTTTTTTCTTTTCCCACTGAAGTGCATATCCAATATTCTCCTCTGCACTATTCCACCCTCTGATAGCATGGCCTAAACCTCTCAGCCTACTTGCATTGACACAGTCTCTTCTTAACACTCTCAGTCCGGCACTCTAACGGCGATTATCTTGGGAAAAGCTTGAAATTTCTGCTCCACAGGTTCCTACTGCTTAATGTCTTTACTAAACTTGGTAGATATCTTTAATAACGAATTCTGAACATTTTCCTTTCTCGAAACACCCCGAATGCTCAGTTGAAAGATAATATAATTATCACAACTTTATGCTAAAGCAGTATGGTAAGTTAAGTGAATGGGCAGACTAGATATTGTTGGAATATTACTAATTGGAAATAATAAAGCATTGTGTAATAATTTGTAGCGTTTTCTTCCTTAGATCAATATTGTTACCAAGAGTTTTAGTCCTCCTCAGGTTTTCTCTAGTCTCATCTTGCATTTTCTTTATATTGTCCATAATGGCTTAATTCTCTGAGCGCTATCTCGTGGGATTGTCTTAAGCGCAAACTTTTTAATTGCCAGAGAGAGACACTTCCAAGAAACATTAGGATTAGCTTCATCTCGTAGTATATTCGACAGTTCTGCGTCAGTGAGAGACATGTTCAGAATTATCACAGGGCATGATTACCTCCTAGCCCACCTACACAGAATTAGAATAAAACCCATCGCAAAAAGCCCATTTTGCATAGATTAATTATACATGGACGCAGACCACCGCAGACAATGCCGTGGGTTTTAGAAAATTCCAAATATCTGACGTCAATGGCGAAGATAATCACAGATTTATTGTGCTGACAGGAGGGAAATGGAAATATATTCCACCTACTACGGCGTAAGAAAAAAAAATTATCTCTGCGCAGAAATATAGTTGGTATAAAATATTTTTTTACCGGCCAAGAAATATCTATATTATACAAAATAACATCTTAATTATATTATCATACAGTTAACAAATGCCATTGACCCAGGAAATATTTGTTGTTAAATAATGTTTACAACCCAGGAAGTCACCGTTGTCCTTCCTCGTTGTCAGCATTATTACAAGTTCTATTTCCTTGGTCATCCCTTCTCTTATTGTATGTATAAAAGCCTATCTGAAAAGGACAGACAAAGCATAGCAATAGAGTAGCAATAGCAATGTAGTAACCAGTGTCTAGAATGTAGTCTTAGATTAAGTATTAGAATGTAAGGTAGAATAAGATAATGTGAGACACTCTCACTATGTTTAGCTTTAAGTCTAATTATAATATCTTTAGAGTCTATCTGTCACTCAGTAGCCTCATTATGTATATATATATCATGTAACTTATAAACTGTTTAATAAAGTTATTTTTAAAGCTCACACTCATCGACTTTGTTAACTGGCGCTCGAACAGGACAGCATCCACCTACATCTCAAATGTAGCTCTGATCGCTACTTCAGAAGAACTTTGAAGGACTTGCAAATTCTCCACTCCTCTCAGGTTTTATTTGCAAGTCGGCCCACTTATCTAAGGTACCCTTGCTTCAAGTTCTACACTCTGGATGGACCCACTGACATCAAGTACCCGGCAGAAGAAATCGAACAGGGACAGCATCCACCTACATCTCACATGTAGCTCTGATCGCTGCTTCAGAAGAACTTTGAAGGACTTGCAAATTCTCCACTGCTCTCAGGTTTTATTTGCAAGTCGGCCCACTTATCTAAGGTACCCTTGCTTCATGTTCTACACTCTGGACGGACCCATTGACATCAAGTACCCGGCAGAAGAAATCGATAACTGCACAGCACCCATCTACATCACCTGTAGCTCTGATCGCTGTTCAGATGAACTTTGAAGGACTTGCAAATTCTCCACTGCTCTCAGGTTTTATTTGCAAGTCGGCCCACTTATCTAAGGTACCCTTGCTTCAAGTTCTACACTTCGGGCAGACCCACTGACCTGTCAGGTTGACATCTCAGGTATCTGTCTACTTCTCTGCTGGATCCACTGACCTCTGGAGGTGTCCAGAAAAAGATAACAGATCGTTGAGTCGTGAGTTGAAGATTTTACTTTATTTTTTAGTTGCAAGAATTACATTTTTGTTTAGTTTAAATAAATTGCTAAATTATATCATAAAATATTTAATAAGAAAGCAATTTGAATAATTTATTATGTTTTTGAAATGAAGGAAATTTGCTAAATGAAGCATTTATTGTGATTTATAATTCATTGTGAGTGAATTTTAATTTAAATCGTGTTAAGGTTATTATAATTTAAGTAATATAAAAAATAAAACTTACTATAAAACTATAAAACCATTATTGAATAATTTAAAGATTTAATGTTGAAAAAACAAGTAATTTGTTGTTTGAATAATTTATTATTAAAGAATTAAAGTATGTAAGAAAATAATTATAAGTGAATTAATAATTAATTAATAATTAATATATAATTAATTGTAAGTGAATAATATATAATTTATAAATAGTTAATAGTAATTAGAAGTATTTAAGGAATATGGCATCCTTAATGATGTATATGAAATAATGCAGTAATATTCCATTTTTTGATGGTGAATCAGATAATTTGAAGAATTTTATAAATGTCGTGAAATGTATTTAAGAAAATATCCCTAAATAGTAAATAATAAGATTAAACAAGTTTTTATTTTCAATGTAAATTTAATTTTTTAATATAACCTTTATAGATCTGGTTTTTTACATATTCGTTTAAAATCATAAATTTGCCATAAGAAATCAGTTAGCACCAAGAGCATCCCAATAATAACATCTAGAGAAACGATGGACCAATTGATTTTTGTTTTTTCTATCCTAGTTGGATTTTTTACAAGTAATAATAAGGGAATAATTACCCTCAACTGGAGTAGACGTATGTCCTCTATATACCCCAAAAGTGGGATTGTTACTTAGCAATTTTTTGTAAAAGGGAGAAACCCTTAATGTGGAGTAACTGTAAAGTCTCCCTTTATCCCTAAGGTGGATTAATATTTTTTAATGGTAAGAAGATAGAAAAATCTTCTCCATACACCCAGAGTACTGCGGTTGTATTTAAATTGGTCCAAACGGTTAAAATCCTATAATTTTAACGGGATGTTTAAGATGTTATTTTAATAAAGAGTTCTTAACTCTGTGCATTTAACAACATGGTTTTAAAGATAAAGGAATAAGTTATATATTGTTAGTTTAATGAATTTTAGAAAATGCTATTATAAATAATTTTTCCAAATAATGTGATTAACTATGAAATATATTATAAAATATTTCGTTCAGAGATAATAATTTTAAATAAATGATAATTTTGAGAAAAGAATTATATTTAGAATGCTCGGGAAACACTGAGAGAAATACTAAAATATTTGAGAAATACTTTCAAATCAAAATTTAATCAAAATAATGACACATTTAATGAAAACTATTTATATAAAACAAAACAATTACTTACAGTTGTCTGAAAGAAATCCATGTTGAGCCATAAAACACTATAATGAATTAAAAACTCACTGGGACAGTTAACTATTGGGGGATCAACAACTGAATGATGCAATATAATTAGAATAAGGAATTGCTTACAAAGTATTTCGTCGATCAAACAGTTCTTTCCGTGACCTATTAGCTTCATCATTATTTAATTTAATATTTAAAATCACGCTTTTAATGTACCGAATACATTGTACATGTTGTTTAGTATAGGAACTATTTATTGTTGCACCAATATATCATTAATGATGTCCTATTTACATTATTATTATTTCTATTATAAACAAATTTATAATTTGATGTGTTTTAAAATGTAGAAATGACGCATTTTTATTTGTAATTAGAGTTATAAGTGTAATTAAATCATTTATCTGTTAGGAGCTTAGTTCAAAAATAATTTTTTATTTATATAAAAGAATTATAAAAAAATACTATGTTTTTGAGTATTATATGTCTAATATTAGAAAGTTTCAAGTTGTTTTAAATGTATAATTATTTCTCATATATATTTAATTATACTTTTAATTCTACCATTTACTTATTGCAATTACGTTTTATAAGAGTCCCTTTAGGTAAATAGAAAATGTAAATAATTTTTAAGTATTAGTCAGATAGGTTTTTAATACAAAGAATTCCCATTCCGAATGAACCTACTATATCCTGCATAATTTGATCCAAGAACTACTTCCTACCTACTTACTTAATACTTTTAAAAACAAAAAAAAAAAGCTCAAGATAATTCGCTTTTTTTTCATAAAGGAGGAAGGAGTTAACAAATGCCGTTGACCCAGGAAATATTTGTTGTTAAATAATGTTTACAACCCAGGAAGTCACCGTTGTCCTTCCTCGTTGTCAGCATTATTACAAGTTCTATTTCCTTGGTCATCCCTTCTCTTATTGTATGTATAAAAGCCTATCTGAAAAGGACAGACAAAGCATAGCAATAGAGTAGCAATAGCAATGTAGTAACCAGTGTCTAGAATGTAGTCTTAGATTAAGTATTAGAATGTAAGGTAGAATAAGATAATGTGAGACACTCTCACTATGTTTAGCTTTAAGTCTAATTATAATATCTTTAGAGTCTATCTGTCACTCAGTAGCCTCATTATGTATATATATATCATGTAACTTATAAACTGTTTAATAAAGTTATTTTTAAAGCTCACACTCATCGACTTTGTTAACTATACGAATGTCGTTTCGAAATATCGTATATTTTTTCAATTAAATTTTAAAAACTGCTGCTAACAAATCAGATGGAGATGAGAAAATAGCCTATTTAAATTATTTAATAGCCTTATTTAAATCCTGCCGTTATTTAACTTAATACAAACAATATCTTAATTGAATCGGCACAGAAATATCGATATTATAAACAAAAATATCCTAAATATATCGGCACAGAAATACCAATATTATAAAATCAATATCTTAATTATATAGGCACAGAAATATCGATATGTGTGTGTCCCTTTTAAAGATCCTTTAAAAGATTAAAAATATCGAGGTCCGATAAATAGAAATATTAATAATATTTTCGATATATCGAACTACTATTTCGATATATTCAAAAACTATCGATACGATATATATCCATAATTTTTTTTCCGATATTCATATCCCTACACTATGCCAAAACTATTTCTTAAACGGATAAGCCGACTTTGTTACTTTTTTAGTTTATTTCGGCTCCTGATCCTTGTGTACTGAAAGGCGCACTATGTGCGCAAAGCGACTTCGTAGTAGCCGAAAAAACGTGCTTTTCTATAGACTTATGCACAAAAACAGTTCGAACTATTTTGATGAAACCTGTCTGAAGTCTCTTAATAGAAGCTCTCTAACTATTCAAGTATAAAGTAAATCTTCGAGAAAAAACAGGAATTATTTAATTATTTGAAAGTTAACTGAATTTTCTAAAAAAATATCAAATCTAATTTTTCTTTCCTACCGCTTCGAGGTAAGGAAAGTATGTAATCAAGTCAAAATTTCTATGTGCAGTTTTCAACAGTGCTATGCGTTTTAGAATCCAAAAAACGTATATATATATATATATATATATATATATATATATATATATACTGGTACAGGTACTGGTATAGGGGGGAAACTAATCCGGTAATCCGGCAAGTGGGCCTTATGGTCCTTTTTGCAAACCCCTGACGGCTACATTTACGTCACCGCCGCGTACTTACCAATGTGGGAGTGTCAAGATTCATTTCGCGGGATCGTCACGAAATAAATATTAACCGACCCATGTGGGAATCGAAGCCACAACGTTCCGAACCGGACACTGTGGGACCCTCGCCCCAACGTACTCGGTCGTCACGTCCTCATATATATATATTTTCGACCTAGTAAAAATTATTTCCTCCGCACTGAACTTTATTGTTATAATCATCCATTTCATTAATTAATAAACGAATAACAAGAAGATTGCTATAAATTATAACAGTTCCGTTATTTCCTTTCCCTAATCGATTTTTAAGCCGTTTTCCCGCCACTGTTTAATGGAAGAAAAAGTCTATGCTATCAATCAAAAAAGGAGGCCTTTATCGTTTAGTTTTATTGAAGGCTTTTGAAGGATTGTTGAAAAGGATATTTTTGATTGTTTCTGCATACTATCCGAAGAGTCCGAAACAGAAGAGGAGAGAAGAAAAATGATCCTTTTAAATATTCGTTCAGCTTTCTGAGGAATTATTTAACTGAAAAGTTACTAATTGATGGTTCGGGTATAGGTACTACGATTTTGCCGTGGAATAATTAATAAATGAATGTATTGTTGGAATGTTAAGGTCATGGTCTGGCACATGGAGGTATGTGCAGTCTATATAAAAACAAAATTAACAAATATATATAATTACCTCGTCAAACCTGTTGCGGCATCTCTTCCTCAAGAAGAAGGCCATAATCACAGCGAACAAAACAACAGTTCCTCCCAAGATAGACAGCCGATTTTCGATCTGAAAAAGTAATAAAAACTTTATTTTTATTTCAAAATACTATAGAAGCAATTACCGTCCATCAGATATGGAATAAAGTGAATATGAATTAGAACCAAGCCTCATTCCTTATACTATTTTTAATCAGTTTTAATGAAATTGTTAGTGACTAAATTTAAAATTAGACGAAATAATAATAAATATGGATACAATTATTTTGGACAGGCACGGAGTGAATAATATTATTTTATTTATGTTTTGCAATATATAAACTAAATTGATACATATTTATATATATATATATATATATATATATATATATATATATATATATATATATATATATATATATACATACATACATACATATATATATATATATATATATATATATATATATATATATATATATATATATATATATTAACAAATAACAAATAAATATTAAAAATTAGCAATTAATATTATTTCATAAAAAAAAGTGTTTACAATAGCCCGATACTAATTACTGCATCTAAAATTTAAGGACTTAAAGGAATTATTAGGATTACTAGATGGGAAGTGGGAGAGAACTAGAAATTTAAAAAAGTTGCCAACCGAAGGGATCTGTAAGCTAATACCGCTGAGCTAGGTCGGCTAAGTTGACGACTTGGCTCTTGAGAACTTTATCGCTGGGGCCAATATTGGCCAATGAACCGATGCTTAGCTGAGGTGCTTACGATCAGGGGGTGGCTAATTTAAAGACCATTAGCTTCAACTCTCCTCCAAAAAGGATATTAATTTACCAGCTGTTAATTATAAGTCTCTCCACCGATCAGCTTTAATTGGCAATCATTATGTCTATGATCCCTATTGAGACTGCGGTAGTCCAATATATATATATATATATATATATATATATATATATATATATATATATATATATATATATATATATATATATATATTTTAGAATGCCATCTAAAGATCTTATTTAGGGCACAAATTATGTTTCCTTTGTTAAAATCATTTATTTTATACATTGCTTTATGTAAGTGACGTTTCGGGAGTATAACATCCCATCTTCAGACTTTTAGTATAGTTTATTTTTTCTATTTGTTGTAATTTATAAGTAAATATGGTATCTTTATATACCTAATCCTAGATGCGTCTGTTTGTGATCGTGTAACATCTGAATGACCAGACCGATTAATGTCATATTCAAACAATACCTTTGTGTATTCGAGAAGATTGTTCAAAGCTATCCCTGGTGTTGTATCAAACGATCCTGTAGGTAGTGCTGCAGTGAAGCTATAAACTTATATGATTAAGTTGTGTCATTATAAACATATAAATATTTATATGGTGGTTATTATATTTATATATGCAGTCATGTGCGTTTATTAATGAGCATTTTACATAAATCGACAGTGGATGCAAATACAACGTTCATTAACGCGATCATCGTTCATTCAGCTTGCATTTGAATATGGACCAGATAAAGAAAATTCATCATATTTTTAAAATTATTATTGGCGAAATGTATAAAGTATGTGCATATTTCCATGGATTTGAAATTAAAAATAAAACATCTGGAATGTGTTCATCAGAAGAAAACGTTGGGTTTTCTACATTGAATTCACACCATTGAAAACTTTTATACTTGGTCAGATGTATTTATTCTTAACATATTTTGCATGAAATCTTTATAGTATGATCTTTTCATTCAACTTGTTTATATACATTTCGAAAAACTGTACGAGTCTTGCTTGCGTATAGTAGGAGTTTACTGAGGTGGTAGAACTTTTGTAATTGCAATATATTGTTAATACTACTAGCACTGGATAAGGCCAGAGTGACAATTGTGGGTCTTCAGTACTTGATTTTTACGTCATCAATAGTCGATTTTTAGACTATTTAAAAAAAAAAATTTTCGATGTATCGTGTACGGGAACCGTTTGAGGTGGTGTTTATGTTCCATAATAAATTAAAAAATGAATTTCGACTATGTATATATATATACTCCGAGAGTAGCCTTTTTTTTTCTTATAAATATATATATATACATATATATATATATATATATATATATATATATATATATATATATATATATATATATATATATATGTATGTGTGTGTGTGTGTGTGTGTGTGTGTAATGGTATACTTATATACATATATATATGTGTTTCAACGCTCACACAAAAAGGGATTCTGATACCAGAGGGCACTAAGGACAAAATACGACTGGCCGCGGTCACCAAGAGAGTGGTCCTTAAGCCCCCTTCTATTTATCCCCCTCCCTCCTTCCAATCCTCTCTCCCCTCCCCCTCCCTTCGTGTTATGGCCTCCTGTGTTTTGGTCTGGCAATATGTCCGTGGCAATATTCCCTCCGAGGATATATTTCTTTTCCCTGAGGTAATAAGTCCCGCTGGAAATAACCAGTTCCTCTTTAGGTTATTTTCTCTAAATATTGTAATGAGGTCGGGTAGGTTGTGTTTTGTTTTAAACTTATTACTCCGAGAGTAACCGTTTATCTTGTTTTTTTTTTTGTTTTTTTTTTGCTTTGCATTAAGAAATTGCATTCTCGTGAGAATCAGTGACTGGATCGACTGGAAAATTAAGAGCAACAAACTGATTGCAATAAAGCTTGCTCATCGAAGTATTAATTGTTAACTATCTCAATTATTATATTTTTAATATTGTGATATTATAAAGAACTAGAATATATAAAAATAACTTCAGATATATTGAAGTAATATATTGAGATATATATCAAGAAGAAATTTTCATATAAGTTATTTATTATTATTATTTCTATGTTCGATTTAAAACAATTTTAGTGATATATTTATTAATATTTTTTATGTTACTTTTTTCCATGCATTCAATGGGATTTATTAGAATGCTGTGTTATACATAACACATGTACATGTACGAATAGCGACATGATGTATTTTGGGCAGAATTACATGCTAAATAAAGTATATCTCTCTACTGAATTTATTATTACCTTCGCGAGCTCTGAACAGTAACGTATTTATGCATGATTAATAGAGTTTTCAAACAGTGATTTCGCAATAGAATACTAAATATATCATATATATTATACAATGATCATTTATAAAATAATTTATTAGAACCTTTTGTATAAAAAAAAAAATAATATTACTATCTGAGTGTGAAAAACTCAATCTATATGGAACAATGATTTTAAGACTTAGCATCGAGATAAAGAAGAAACACTAAATTCAAGTTGAAGTAGAGTTAGGTATTCAAATAACAGGACCCTATTTCATAATAAAGTGCAAAAGTAAAAGTACAAGTAGGCCTATGACTGTGAAATGTTAAAACACAACATTTAAAATAGTTATAATAAAAAACAGTAAATTAAAAAAAAATTATCATTTACTAATAACGATAAGTAACCTGTAACCTATAAAAACAGATCTTTCCACATTAATTTTTCCCAGTTGTATTTTTATTTATGTACTTTATTATGAAATAGATGAATTTGATGTTATAGACAATAACAAGAAGTATCCAGTTTCATACCTCTTCGAAAGCCAAAATCTCTGTAAGCGTGCGGATTATGAAAAACATGCCCGTCTATACCGTGGCCTGTGTGATGAAGACTTCTCAAGAACATGTGGATACAAGCTAAGAATTGACCAAGAATGTGTAGTCCTCACAGAATCCGCGGAAGACCAGGTTCAGCGCATGGCAAGGGTTCTACGAAAAGAGTGATTGGCAGCATCGAGAGGGCATTTACAGAGACTGGTTTTGCTGTGGATCCTCGGAAAAGTGTGGACATCTTCATGAATAAAGGAGAGTTGGAAACAGCGATGCTCTCCCTTGAGAATGGAGATAGAATCCAAACAATGGAACACGGAGATACTATAAAGTAATTAGAATGCTACTTTTTGGGAGAGCTGTAATTCAACGATGATTCGGTGGCTTAATTAAGCTCGTAACCTCTTCCAGGCTCAAGCCCGAGCAGAACTTACACACAGCTGCACCTAACATATTCGAAGGAATCGACACCATCATTCGTCGGTGAATCTAAATCAACACTAAATAAAACATCTAAATAAAAACGATAAAAAAAAATGAATATAAGGAAAAAAAATGTATATCTGCTATGTACCGATTTTGTAATCATCCTATATTTTATAAGTATTCAAATTTGTCTATAAAGATTTACCAACTACTCTGTGAATGGACAGCACCTTAATAATAAAGTGTTTTCCTCTACATTTGTGAAAAAATAGTATTATTTTTTGGTTGCAACAAATTTCTGCTAATAAGAAAAAGCAACTGATAAGGAAAAATTTAAACCGCCAACAGCATTAAAGGAACTTTTATATGACAACGAAAAAGCTATGAAAAAAAAAATCGATTTTTTTAAATCCGTAAAATTCTATAAGATAGTAGATAGTAGATGGAGTGTTTCAAATGATTTTGCAGGGTTGAGGCCAAAAAATAAAAATAAATAAAAGAAGAAATATATCTGAGCCTCCTTGCGATGACAGGAAACCGAGACCTCACAGCTTTAGAGTTGAGCAAAATCAATGGAAGATATGAGCAATATCGGATCCTCTCGGAGACTCTTGGAGGTGAATATTGGAGCCCACAACAGCCTTCCGCTCGAACGCCAATGCGGTGATAAGGAAAGGAATAAGTGGAGTCCACCATGGCACTGTTCACCATGCTGTCTCCTTGTGAAATTACTACCTATTGGTATATAATACTTCTTCATAAAAAAAACTTATAAACGTGTAAACCTTTAATATTGAAAGTTCTTACCATGGTGATGTTCTACAAATATTTATGTTCTATTGGATTATGTATATACCTGAATAGTCCAAGCTAGGGATGTCAAAAACCGGTCGAATATAACTAACTGGTTTTCGGTAACCAATAACCGGTTTTTATTGAGGTTTTTTACACTATCGGTTATAATCAGTTGTTTTTTTTAAATAAAAAAACGGCGAATAAACCTATTGGAAATGAATTTCGAAAAAAAAAATAAATAAATAAACTTTAACTTCTACTTTGAAATGTAAAAAAAATTCCAAAAATTGAATTATAGCTCTATAGCCTAAGAAAAAATAAATACAGAGCGCGAAATTCATTCTTTAAATAAAAATAAAAATGGTACTTCCAGAGTAGCCACCTTATCAATAATGGTCTCCGCTCATCGATCAATAATAGTAAAATTTTTATTTATTAGAATTATTAAAATTCCTAGTCAACGCATAGAAAAGGGAACTACTTGAAATAATTTTCGAACATAATCACTCCATTAACTAGCCAATCCTGGATAAATTAGAAGGTTCTGAGAAATTCTTGATTATCCACATTTTGCTCATCAAATTACTTTATAGCCTCGAGGATGAGCTGTAAAAAAGACAAGATTGTAGTTTAGAAAGGCTATCGACCATTCGATAGAAAGAATGGGGAAGTTGGAGCTGCGAGTTAGAGAGCCCCTTAACAATACTATCAGGGCCGGCAACTTAATTCTATTGCCAGTCCGGAGGGGTCCGGGTCTTATTTGGAGTCGGCACAACTCCCCCGGCTGCGAATCTGTTCACGGCTAATACAGTCCTTATTGGATTCTAACTTCTATCCTCTGCCCTCGATCCCACTCACCTTTGGCGCTCTAATAGATTCGAGATTTACTCCGAAGGCTATAAGCTTCTACTGATAGGACTATGGATATTTTTTTCATGAAAATACCATCAACATCGAATTTCTTTCTCTATATCATGTAGCAGATCTAACTAAAACATTTATTGTTAAGATATTATTGGAAGATTCAAGAACAAATCCTTTAGTGACTCAAGTACTAGGAAATAACTAACTAGTCAATGTTTCGCCCAGTCAGGCATCATAAAGACACGATAAGTTAAGATCACATAAATTCAGACCAGGGAGTGTATATCTCGCACCAACAGTAAAAGAAAACTAACCAAATGGAGATAGGACTTCACTCTAAAACAACTCAACATATAATGAAGGAAAATGGAGGTAGGATTAGTAAATAAATCTGGTGTGGTGCGCGCATTACACAACTTTCAGATACCACGCTTTAGTAATTATCTTGAATCGTGTTATAATAATAATAAAGGTGAACGTACAAATAGAATTGAGAATAGCGAATTGATGTTGAATTGGTTGGGGGAAAGCGGGATTTGAGTTTGGTCACATCTGTCTACTTTCGGATACATTCAACGTTCCATCTAGGGCCTGGTCGCTAATGTCTTGTATTGCAATACACTATATCTTTGTTAATACTGGTCCGATTTCGATGATTTTTTCTCTATTTTGTAGAGAATTTAATTATCTTTCGTATATCTGTTTCTTACATATTCTCATATGTTATGTATATATCTGTATATTTTTACTCATCTACGGTGAAGCCACAAGGAGGGTAATGTAGCTTGACCGTTAGTAGGTATGTAACGATTTTTTTTTAGGCGAACTGTTCAACCGGTGTTCAAGTTTAATGGCTCAAATTATTCGTTGAGATCCCTTGAATGTAATGAAACATTTTGAGCTCAAAATACCACAGACATTTTGTATTTAATGTCTTTAATCTGTCTGTTTGGGAGTGAAGCAAAACCGATTTTTAATTTTGATCACTCAAATTACTAGGTGAATTTCCGCGAATCAATTAAAACATTGTGAGATCATAAATCTGAAAAAAAAAATATTTCATTATGTTTTAGATATTTTCGACTTTTTTTTTATGTTTCTTCATTTCATCATGATCATATATTAATAAATTGTTAATAACCAATACTTGAAAAACTGAAAACGTTAAAATAAAATTGTATTTAATAAAAAAAATTAAAACCCCGACTTCGGAAATATCTTTTATATCTTACAACCCTGTTCGTCCAAAGGGATGGAATGTTCTATCTACTTAAGCGCATTGGTAGGTTGTTTGTGAAATTGACACCCATGAATGTTTGAAGAATGGTGATGTAGTCGAGTATCTTCCACAACACGTTACGGTCCAATGTAAGTTTAATGCCGTCCCATTAATCTGGGTATATCAAAAACTGAAAGCTCCTTGCATCTGTGCATGTAAAGATACAGAAAGTCAATATATTGAGGAAAGACATTTTCGTTTTCATTTGGGTATGGATTGCAACGAGTTTCAAGCCGACTACGACAAGTTTCAATATTCATGGTCGGCAACTTCACTAACAACCTACCAGCGCAGTTAAGTAGACATGCAAGAAAGATTTAGCTGTAAATAGAAACTGCTTAGAACATAATATTTTTTTGGTTTTTAAGTTCTTGCTCTTATTAAATAACCGACCTTCTTTTTTAGAATATTTGTGCAAAGTTTTCGATGAAAAGTTTACCAAACGAACACAAAGTTCCATTTCATGTTCCTAAATTTTACGAATAGGAATTCGACGCAGAGAAACCAGGTGAGGTTGACTCATTGACCTGAGTCAAAAATCAGGTTTACGCACTTACAAACCCAAAGGTTGTGAGTTCGAATCCCGGCACCGGCATGAATTTAATTTAATTAAATTAAATAATTCAAGCAATTTTGTTGTTTCTAGTAAAAGTAGTTAGAAATAGATCTATTTCATAAATTCTCTTGTTATTTGGCCCTCTTGTTTCTTGATTAAGATATTATATCTCCTGAAGATCTCAGCCTTCTAAAGTCTTCTGGCATAGAGGACAGCTTCCTGATAGCCATCTTATGTCTTCGGCTAAATTACGTCTATGGGCCAAAGTTAATGAAGAGACATCGCTCGGGAACAAAACCTCTGCAGGAAGCCCAGTTTGTCCATTAGCTTAATTAAGGAGTTCATGACGTTTGCGTTGACAAAATTAACAAGGACAGGGAAATGCTGTTAGTGGATATATTTTAGTGGAATAGGTCTATTACTCTTTTTAATTTTGCAGATTTACATTTCTTAGTCTACAATTATATTATTTTTCATGGTTACGGCATCAATTACTCAGAAGCTTGTAACACCTTAGATTTAAAATTTTAAAAACATAATTAACAATTTTTATTTTCAATGTTTGACCTTTCATCTTCAATAAATTTGCCTTAGATGAAACCTTTATAAAAACCCAACATTTTGGGATATAGTTTGGGAAAGAAATTTATGAAATTGTTTTTAGATTTTTTAAATTGACTAGTTCAGCAGAAGTTTTTGTAAAAATAATGTATTGCATAAATATATATATATATATATATATATATATATATATATATATATATATATATATATATATATATATATATATATAACATTTTTTGATAATTTAGTATATTAATACTAGATCCTGAAGAGGGGGAAAACCATCTCGGAAACGTCTAAAGAATAAATACAAAAACTACTTTTATTGAATATAACCAAATAACAAATTTATTAAACAATTTTTGTAGTATAATTATTTTCCTTTCTCTTGTGTTACATTTCACAGTGAAGTTATAATTAATAATAGATTTTTAAATGCTTGGTGCAATTTCATTTTCAACAGTAGAAAAAAGGTAACGAAAAAAAAACTACACAATAAATAGAAATAAATACTTAATAAACAAAAATATGTAATAAACCAGAAATTAATAATTAATAAATCACCTTACAGTCAGAATCTTTTAAATGATTTAAGAAATAGCCAATTAATATACAAACATTTTTCTATTTATTCTATATTGTACACAAATTTATTATTAATGATTTAATTATTATTCAATAGTATATACTTGGTACGTCAATGTTTATATCTTCGTCTTAAGTTTGTTTATTGTAGTTGCCTGTTAGAATGATTGGATTTTCAGAAGTGTTGGTACAAAGGAAAAAGTTGTTATAAATGATTTAATTCTTTGAAGATCTAACTCCAGCATATTTGTAATTTTATTTGATTTTGTATCTTTTCTAATTTTTTGTAATTAATGTCACGTGTAAACAGGGGAGGCATAGGTTATTAATGGGCGTATAACTAATTTTATTGCTGATATAACTGCATAAGCTTGTTTGTTGCTGATGACACAGACCTACAAGGAAAAAGAACTTTGTTAGCGCCTAGGATTTTGGAACTGATTTTAGCTATATTTGGGGCGCTTAATCTAAATATGAAATCAGTTTTTTCTATCAGCTCTACTTTTAGAGATAAGTGTGAAAAAGGAAGTAAACCGCCTGCCGAAGATGATAGTGATTATGAGAGGATGTCAACAATTCCTCAACGTTTCAACCAGAATGAGTTAAATGACCTCGTCAGAGATCTTAACCTGTCAAAAGAAGCTTCTGAATTACTGGCTTCCAGATTGAACCACAAAAATGGACTGGGACAAGGAACCCAAATTACATTTTACCGTACAAGAGAAAAGGGTCTGCTACCATTCTTCTCTCAAAAATAAAACTAAACTCAACGAAAATAAACAAACTAAAATAAAACGAAAATCTTGCATTTTGTCAGGATATAAAAATGAAAATAATGAGGCTCCTGGAAAAAAATGTTATGATTAAAAAATGAATATTTTCCAGAGGTTGGCGCCTATTTATTGTTATCTCAAAGTGAAGCTTGAAATGTGTTCTTATACACAACGGGAAAAATATGGTTCAATACCAATTCCTCACTCAACGACAATGAATCCTCCCTCAATAGCACCATACATTTGATATTGAAGAAGATAAGGTATCGTGAACATCAATGGTTGGTTTGTGTGGACTTAAAATGGTAAACTTTCTCCTCGGACAGCAAAGTGGCCACAATAAATGTCCTTGTTTTTTGTGCCTCTGGGCTAGCAGAAACAAAACACACCACTGGGTTACGAGTGGCCTAAGACAGAAGGCATGGTCGTTGGAGAATATAACGTAATTGACGAATCCTTAATTGAACGAGAGAAAATCATTTTTACTCCACTGCATATTAAGTTGGGCCTTATGAAACAGTTTGTAAAGGCTCGTGTTAAGGATGGATCATGCTACGCATTTATAGGAGAAAAGTGCCTCACTTGAGTAAGAAAAAAATTAAAGCAGGAATATTTAACGTCCCAGAAAGAAGAAAATGCATTAAGGACCAAGGCTTACTAAGTTCCATGAATAAGGCTGAGTGAAAATCCTAGACTTCATTTGTTGCAGTTTTCGGGATTTTTTTGGGCTAATGAAAAGCAAAAAATCGAGTTGAACTGATAAACGATATGCTTAAAAGTTTCCGAATCCTTGGGTGCACCCTTGGGTGGGAGATGGGAATATCAAGGAATATGGGATACGCGCCTGATGGCAGATTATTGTTGAAGTTTAGTAAGGGACTGTTCCAAGATATATTCAGGAAGGTCACGAAAAAAAAGCTTCCGAAGTGTTGAGTGACTAGTTGGTTCCATCGATGATTTGGTACTATCTTTGTATATATAATAATTTTAGTATATATTAATAATATTTGTATAATATAATTATATTTGTATAATACAATAATATTTGTGTAATTTAATAATAAAAATTTCATGTTTAGATTTGATTCATGCATTTAACCTAAAATAACGTAAAACGTACATTTCACTAAAATGTTATATCTCAGAAATTTGACTTCGTTGGCAAAAACTGATGCCATGTTTGAATTCAGAGTACTAAATTCACATGAAATCAGCTCCGAATGCCTCGGCACCAAAACTACTCTTGGCCTGTGTAATTACTACTTCCCTTCAGGAACATGGGACCATAGTTTTGATAAGTTTTTTGGCTTTACGCCAGTTATTAATATGTGATGCAAATGTTAGTATTTTTTCAATTTTCACATCATTACACCACACAACTTTAGTCATTAGCACTAACACCGAAATGAAACTGTACATTTAATATCCAAAATTTTAATTTTTGTTTTTGCTTGTAAATTACAAAACAATCAACGAATGTTGTAATGACAAAGGCCAAGATAAGGCACAATTGTGCAGCACCCAGCGGTATAATCTGCAGACTTGCTAATTATTTACTAGTTAGACTAGGAGATCCCTCATCCAACTCCTCCTTAGCTTGTGTCATATGATGATTGGAATCTCAGTTGTTGCCATATCGTGTTGCTGTTTGTGATTGTGTCCATGTAGTCTGTCGCGAATATGTCTATGGATTTAATGAATGTTGTTTATAAATATCGGGATATGTAAGTCTGTATGTTGGGTTTCGTTTGACACATAGGAAGGTGGGTCCGTTATCAGTCAAAGAAATTTTGATTGCCCGAACTTTTTTGGACCAAACTGAGAAATTGTTTTTAATACTCGTGACTCTCAGTTTATGTTTTCAGTAAAACGTACATTTCACTAAATTGTTATTCTTATAAAGTTGACCTCCTTGGCAAAAACTTTGGGTCAGAACTCGAGTACAGAGTTCAAAACTTGAATTCAGAGTACCAAATTCATATGAAATCAGCTCCAAATACCCCGAAACCAAACCTACTCTTGGCCTGTGTAATTATTACTTCTCTTCAGAAGCATGGGACCATAGTTTTGATAAGTTTTCTGGCTTTACGACCGTTCCGACCGTATTTATTTCTAAGTTAGATCAATATTAATTTAAAGGCTGGTATCATATTATATAGGATATAAGAATCATAAACGATAATCATATTATGCATTAATCTATATTGTTCTATTTATATGGTATCTTATATCAGCTTTCAAGCGGATTCGCCCTTCTTGTATGGAGGGCCTCATATAAAAATAAGCATTTCATTTAAAAGTCCAGGAGAAGCAGGTTAAGATTCCCGTAAAAAAACATATAAACGTTATAACAAAAATAAAATTGTCTAAATATATTCTCTATATTCACCATCAGATGTTCATAAATTTTTTATTGATCTAACTTAGAAATTAATACGGTTGGAACGACAGAAATGGTCGGTCGCACCTCCGGGTTATTTAATATAGAAATCTAACTTATAAGACTATTGGCATACAGTCATAGTTCAAATGTCTAGTTTGAGAGTGCTCACACATATTGTTCTGTCATTAAATTCATTCTAATAATTAATTAGATAATAAATATTTATTGAATTATGTCAAAAAACTTAAGAAGACCGTTTCTGTCATTCCGACCGTATTTATTTCTACGATTATCGTTTATAATTCTTATATCTTACATATAATATGATACCATCCTTTAAATTAAAAAATAGATTATAGTGACATGGCGGATTCTCCCTTCTTCCAAGAAGCGCTTTATACGATCACATAGTATATGATATATGCTTTGACTTGGCATTAAATATTTTACTGTCGGAGATTGTGATAGTTTTTCAAAAATATTTTTCCAACAATGTTTATGTTCTTTCGACGGAATCGACACAAAACTACATCTTTCGTCATATCGATGATTTTTATTTGTAATTTACAAATTCAAAAAGGAGCTGAAGATTGAAATTTCAACCTCACGTAGTCCATATACATTAGGGAGAAGACATGAAGCGTTGTCCTATTTTTTGGAAGATGACATCTCCTGTCCTCATCCTAAGTAGATCATTGCAAAAGCTAAGCCTTTTTGGACTTATCCGAAACTTTTCAAATTAACTTTTTAATAACACTAACTGTGCCTGGTTTAGTTTGACAACTGAGCCTTAATACTTTCTGCTTCGTGGTCGGACAAAGGAATCTCAAGAAAAGATGAGACAAGTTTTCCTAAAATCACTTTTCTTAGATAGTAAAGAAAAAGATAGAACAGTGAACCGACGATATTAAGTTTTTGGTAGACCTTCAGCTGTTTATGAAGATTGAAATCTACATGGAATCCTCTCGAACTGTTAACTTAATGTTATATTGTTACCCATCTTAATCGATATAAACCTAATTTGGTCATACACATAACGTTAAAACGAAACTACTTGCCGACACGTGGTGTAACTGTGACCGATCCGAAACGTGATTGAGATACAAGACAGTATGGCGACTGCTGGACCTTGCATTATAATCACAGACCGCACCACCGTGACCCCCGTCTCCTTTGGCATACGAAATGATCGCAATCTCGAAGGTACGATAGGGGACTGATATTGTTATATTATTTAATACAGATATTATTTAAATTTATCATTAAATGTACTTTTGTTTTTTATTGGCCTTTTTATTATCTTTTTTCGAATCTTTTGTCCAGATTGGTGTCGACAAGACTTTATTTCAGAATTAAAGGTTTTGAAAATTTGACACCGCACAACTGTAATCAGGAACACAAACACCTAAATGAAATTGTACATTTAATATCCAAAACTTTTATTATTTTTTGTTTTTACTTGTGAAATACAAAACAATCAATGAATGTGATATTATAATGGCAATGGCCATGTTAAGAGGCACGAGGGAGCAGCACCCAGCGGTACAATCTCCAGCCTTGCTAATTATACTTCTCTCATCCAACTCCTCTTTGGTTAAAAGATGATTAGAATTTCAGTTGTTGCCATATCGTGTTGCTGTTTGTGATTGTGTTCATGCAGTCTGCCGCGTATATGTCTATGGATTGAATGAATCTTGTTTCTAAATGTCAGGGTATGTAAGTCTGTATGTTGGGTTTCATTTGACACATTGGGAGATGGGTCTGTTATCAGTTTAAGAAATTTTGATTGCCCAACCTTTTTTGGAACAAACTGAGAAATTTAGACCAAACCTTTTGATTTTCAAAAGTTTTTGAATACTCATAACTCTCAGTTTATAGTTGCAGAATAACAGTCATCCTCAGGAACTCTTCAATGGAGGAAATTGGAAATGGAAAAAATAATTAATAAGGTGGAAGAATCTTTTGAACGTTTGCATAGTATACCAAAACAATTAGTTTCCAACTTTTAGTTTGGGAAGATTTATAGTTATAAAATTAAAATAAAATATAGGCCTATATCGTTTATAGGCCAACTCATATTTTTCTAATATTAATTATTATAAAATGTTATTACATTTTTTATTATTTGAGGTATCATATAAAAATGTGCCATTCTCATATTTTTGTCCGTATTATACATTCAAATAAACCCCCCTCCCCCAAAAAAAACTATACGTCGTTCATAACTTATAGCTCGCCAACTACGTTGAAAACCTCCTGTTTATGTTTCTTGACGTTGTGTAAAACATTTAAAACGTTTTTTGACTTTCATCAAAAAATATATTGAAATTTAACGAAAAACATCTCAAATTTGGTAAAATAGACTTTTATATTGATATGAGTGTATTTACTAGATGTTCGTTAAAATTGGTGAGCCGAAAAGGGTACTTTACTTGAAGGTCATAATAAACTTACATCAAAAATTATATTAAAATTAAATTCAGAAATCATATGTTTGGGTAATAAAGGTTACAATCGCAATTTGGTTTCCGATCCAATTAAACATTTTTATTACTTGTTTTAAGTGTTAACATTGAGTGTAAAATACTGGTTTTCCTCCCCATTTGTGAGATGAACAAGTCTTCAGCAGGATAATAAATAAGATATAAGTTGAGTGGATTTTGCCGCTTAAAATGTCGAAACTATCAATTTCCAATGCTTTATCTAGAGATATTGATAGTTTTAATGTTGTAACTGAACACGAAGAAATCTCTTGGAAACTAGTTACCTACTGAAAGAAAACGACATATAATAACGAAATGAGACCTCCAAAAACAAAAGTTTTTTTTTTTTTTTTTTTAATACGAATGTGGGTGGATATCTTCAAAAGACACGGGTAGGCCCATACCTATCCGCGTGTGGGATTTCTACCCACTAAAACCACCTCCCTACACCTCTTTCCCACCCTCCACGGGACCACCGTTAGGCATTACTTCATAGAGGGTGATTGGCTGTGTGCCGCCTCATTGTTTTAGGCTGCCACTATTTAGGCGCGCCTCTCATTCTCCTTCTTCCTCAGCTTCTCGATGATCTCTGACGGTTGGTGCTGGCCGGCCATCCAACACTCCTGTGAAAGCAGCATCAGGCTGAAGATGCTGTCCACTGAGGCTTCTGAGCCACAGATTCCTAGAAATTCTCCCCTCTCTTCTTGAAAGCGGGGACAGCTAAAGAATACATGTTCTACAGTCTCATCTATTGTTGGGCACCTTGGACATTCAGCGGTATTGTCCAGCTTGAACCGCACTTGGTAGGCTCTGCAGCAGCCATGTTCTGTGAGCATCTGTGTTAGGTAATAATCTAACCATATTATCTATCCAGCCAAGGTTGGATTTGAAGTATCAGCCTATGGGTCCACCTCTCTTTCAATTTCATATCCCAAATACGTTGCCATCTCTCGGGCGTCTGCTTCCTTTCCTCGGTCCTGGGAATGCGGTCAACTCTCTTATATGAGCGTTACCTCTCTTCTGCGACCAGCTCTATCGGCGGCATCCTGACCACCACACATGCAGCTTCGTAGAAAACTGTACGGAACGCGCTGATCACTCTGGGAACACTCCGGCGGTAGACAGATACCATTGGTCTCCTGTAGGCCAGTGTGTCCAAGGCCCCACTCCATATCGCGGCTGCATAGAGCAGAGTTGATGGGATCACACTTGCTACCGATAGTCTCCGACTACTTCTGGGTCCCCCTACGTTGGGCATCAGTCGGGCCAACGCTGTGCTCACTCTAGCCACTTTATCGCATGCTTGTTGGATATGCTCCTTGAACCGCAGCCTCTCATCGATTATAACCCCAAGATACCTCATTTAAGACTGGGATCTAATTTCTTGTCTACCCACCCTCATGGTCATTTCTTCCTTCCTTTTGCGACTACTAATAAGAAGGGCCTCTGTTTTCCTGTCTGCCAGCTGGAGCCCCACCGATGCCAGCCAATCTCGGATCAATGAAATGCTCTGGTTGGCCTTTAAGATCACTTCATCTTTGTATTCTGCCTCGATCACCACTGAGATGTCGTCGGCAAATCCCACGGTCTTGGCACTCTCTGGCAAGCTAAGCCTTAGGACCCTATCGTACATGACATTCCAGTAGTGGCCCAAGCACTGAGCCCTGGGTTACTCTACCAGTCACCTTAAACTTTTTTGGCCCATCCTCTGTTGAATAAATCAGGGTTCTGTCCCTGAAATAATCTCGAATAATGCTCGTCAGGTAAGTGGGGACACTCATTTCCTGCAGGGCATTCAGAATACAGCTCCATCTCGCCGAGTTAAAGGAGTTTTTAACATCAAGCGTGATAACTGTGCAATAGAATTTCACACCTCTCCTCCACCTCTACCCCGCAATAGCCTTCCGAGCCGTTTCTATCACCATGGTGATTGCGTCCAGAGTTGATCTTGCTTTCCGGAAGATAGCCAAACTGAGTCCGTGCTAGACCCCCTACACCTTCTGTGGTCTCTTGTGTCCTGCCAGTTATAATTTTCTCCAAAGTCTTGCCAGCTGTGTCCAACAGACATATCGGTCGATATGCTGAAGGGTCCGATGGGTTTCCCTTGCCTTTCGAGATCAGCACAGCCTGTCTTTTTCATGTCCACGGAAAGGATCATTCACTTAAACAAGAACTGAAGACTTCTTGAAAAAGATTTGGCCTTGTCTCCATTGCCGCCTTTAGCGCCACATTTGGGATGCCATTCAAACCTAATGCTTTTCCTATCTGAAGGCTAGTGCAGACATTCTTGAGTTCTTCAGCTGTCACGGATCCAGAAACAAGAGTATGAGTGTGTGCGTGTGTCAATTGATGGATGTCGCGACGCCGAGTGTCGTTTTTGAGATACTGCAATCTTGGGAAACTATTAACCATATTGAGGATCACTTTTTGAGCCACCGATTTATAGTTTAATAGCCGTACGAGGGAGTCATGTGTTGTCCACATCAGATATTTTTGTCAGTATTATGAATTGAAATAAAATAAATAAAACGTATACATTATTTGTTTGTTTTTGTTTATAGGCCTAAAACCTTTGGGTCATCAGCCTCTCGGTCTGATCGATATGCCAGCTCGTTGCCTAATATGCCAAAGTGACTGGGAATCCATATTAAATTATCCTGTTCTTGGAATATTGACAGAGAAGATTGGATTCTTATGACTATTGGGTGTTCCGGATGCATACATTTTAAACTCTTTAGAGAGCTTAATGAATCCGACATTATGATGATAGTCTTCTGAGCTATTGATATGCAGAAGTATAAGGCTAATGCTATGGCCTGGAGCTCGGCAATGCAAATAGAACATAATTTATGTAATTTAAATTTATGGGTTTAGTCGCGGGTTGAAGATGCATTTGTAAGTGGGATAATCTGTCCTGGGAAATAATTTGGAGATGAAACTTATAGCTAATTTTGTCTTCGATATAATAGGGGAGCTAAACCTCTTACTAAACTTCTTAACATATATTAAGAATGGGACTTGTTCTGAATGCACCGATTGCAATCTGGATTCCGGAATGATGTGAATCTGTCTGAACCCCAAGATGTACCACTAAAAAAAAGTAATATATTTAATTTTTTGGTGGTGGCTGATGATATGTGTGATTCCTAATTCAATATTTGATCAAATACGATGCCTAAAAATTTGTGATGATTGGTGTAGGGAAGCAATTAATTTCTCTTACGGCTGAAATGGAGGCATACTATTTTTTATAAGGAAATTTTCAGGCCAGTTATAAATTGATGGTTCCTTATAGTTTATCTTTTATCGTATTTATGTTTTCGAACCGAAAAACAATCGCCAGGTCATCTGCAAACAGTAACGGTTTTACACCTCATTTCCCTTCTACTGTATCTTTATAAATGGCCGAGTTATGGTCTTATAATATCTCTAATCGGCCGCTATTTTGAAAAAAAAACACAGACGGATGGTAAAGTCGAGTTCCGAGGATCATCCTGGGGTGATCTGTTACATTGGTGCCGAATCTCAAGAAAATCGGTCCAGTAGTCTCGGAGAAAAGCCGCGGACGATGTACGGCGGACGTCGGACCGACGGTTTTTTTTTTTTCGATAATTGGATTCTACTTATCTTGAAACGTGAAACCTCAAATTTTGAGGAGGAGTTACAACATTTTTTTTCTTATTCGATTACAAAATAATAAACCAAAATGATATCACTATTTTAGCTAAAAGTACAGGTTCTATTATTTATAAGGTTTCTAAGGTTATATTATTTTTGGCTTATTACAACCTTCAATATATTGAAGGTCATAAACCAAAACAATCAAATCAAAAATTTGTGTTTTTTATATTTTTATTTTAAAATTGTAGGTATGAAAATAAGGTTCATTTTAGTTTGTACCAGTTTCTTCAAATTCACTTTACCTATCTCTTGAAAATTTGTTCTCTTGCAGCTATTGAATTGAATCCATGTTCAGCTACTCAATGAAGAATTTTTAAACAATACAGCTATTCACGCAACTAGCAACAAATAGCAACACTAATCAGACCTAGCAAAAAAAAACAAATTTCAATCGACAACGAAACACATTTTTTTTTTTTAATCATAAACCCTTCATTCGGTATGTGTAATATGTCAGAAATAGAATCCATACAATTTTTTATTTAAATGACTTTTGCCGTTTTAGTTTACATGTTAAAAACCTACATTAATGACCCCCTATAGACAAAATCTTTATCACTTTTTAGTTACCATAATTACCGCTTGAAATTTTGTAATAATTAGGTTTAAATCGGAAGTTATATTTTTTTCTGAATTGGTCAATTTCAAGTTATTCTTAGTGAACGTCCAATCATCTCTTTTAACTAGTAGGATTTTTTGATGTAAAGGTCAGAGTCCAAGAAGGAAAAAGGGAATGAAAAGGAGATCTTTTTAAAGGAAAGAGTTGAGTTGAACTAGCACAAGCCTTACACTGAAGAGGGCCCAGCGTTGAAGAGGCAACTATTGACATTTCTTAAGAAGTTAATAACTTACCATTTCTCTATCTTGTCCTTTCTCTATACTCTGGAGATTTTGAGATTATTTTCCCACAAAACATACTTTGATAAACTATTGTTTTTTGGTAAAAAAGAATCCAAAGTTTCCTAAAAATCTATTGGTTTGGTTAAAAAAATATAATCACAATAGCATGAAAGAATTATTAACTTTAAATATATTCTATCAATATTTATGTTAGGGGATAAGTGAAGGAAGGATCTTCCTTTATCTATTTTATAATAAATATTTTCATATTCTTCCCTGCGTTTCGTAATATCCCCTCATCATCCGGACATATCTCAATTACAGAGCATTAAATTAATATTCATTCATAAAAAAACTATTTTTAAAAATCAGCCAGCAATATTGATCTAAATTTATATTATTTTACCTTATAATTTCATGTTATTTAACGTAGTACCATAAGATGTTGTTTTAATTATTCATTACATTTCGTCAACTGTTGCAATATTTAAAAAAAATGAAAACATTAACAAGAAATGTTAATGATGACATTTTACCTGTCATAAACCTTCATTGCCAATATTTAGACTTCTAATTAGACTTTATTATATTCTTGTTTAATTCCTTCCATCTACTATCGACCATGTTTTGTTATTGTTAAGATGTGTATTATTACTGTGTATTATTACTGTTTTTGATCTGTACTATTGCATAACTATTACTTTCACTTACGTATAAACGTAATAAATAGTAGGGGAAAGCATTGCGATCGTGAAAAATTTCGAATCCGAGTTTTCAACGGAAACACATATTCTAAGGCCCCCTGAGACCAAATAACCAAATCTCGCAAAATGATGTGTGCGTGTCTGTGTATGTTTAGGTGGTAAATCTTTCTCAAAAAAAGAAAAAGTATATGTCTGGGATAATACAGCAACTTTTTGGCCAAAATCTGCGTATCAGAAGTGCCACTTTATAGCATCAATTTTACATTTTTTTTTTTAATTTTCTCGAAAAAGGCTCTGACGATCTTGATCCCCCCGTTATATCAATGTACAATTAAATGCTCGTCAGCATCAGCTAGGTCTCACTTCATTGAAATAGTCTGAGCGGGTTTAACTGCCAAATGTTCAAAACTACTTCCTCCAAATAATCTTTAATTTTGTTCACCTATTTGAAATATATCACCATTTCTCATTGTGAGTAGAAATAAAAATTGATAAATATAAAGTATGTGTGACTTTGATAATTAACCAAAGGAGAAATATTTTCCTTTATTTGAAAAAATATTTCCTGAAAAGGAGTAGTAATAAAGATTTTGTGATATATTTTAGGAAATCTGAAGATTTTAGAAAAATTAATATCTTACATATAAAGTCGTAGAAGGTAATGGCGGCCAACGAAAAACGCATAAACTTAAATGATTGTTGTACCTAATATTTTCTATTTTTTTTTTAATATTATTTCATGTGAATTGATATGTCCATCGAAACTAAATGGAACTTTTAAAATTAATTTCAATATTTGTTTCAAGTGAAATTTGTGTGATGCGCCGCACAGTGGTCAAAAATTGGCCTTTTTTAAAAAAAAACTTGCCTCTTATCTTGTCTTTATCTGAATTGCAGGAGGTTTGTTTTAATGTATTTTTTAACGCTGAATCGAATGCAGTAAACCACGATTCAATAGGAGTTAAACATTTCAAGATATAATCCAAAAGATATGGAAAATAATTGGGTAAATAAAAGTGATAGTTGAAAAAAATTATACGAACATTAATAAAATATAATTTTAGTAAAAATAATCATTTAAAACTTTAAACATAATATCAATATATCTTTTTATATTTGATATAAATTAAATATAAAACATAGTACAATAAAAAGTTACGCAACTATATTAATTACGTCTCGGAGATCAAGAATTCGCATTTTTTAGTTTGTCTTTAATTGATGTAAAAAAGCAACTGATGTCAGTTGAAGCATGTTGATGACATCCTCATTGGTAGTTGTCCTGTTGAAATTTTGGAGAATACCATATTACAATACCCTCGATCCTAGCTTTCTGGATTTTTTTTCCGTGAGTATTCCAATAGGTTACAAGCAGATGAATCTTGTAGATATTATTAGGTATGTTTTACCACATCTCCAGTTGTACATAGTTTTGCAGTTTCATGACAATAAAATTGTGAGACGGAATGTACAATAGAAATTTATTTTTTGAGCTTAATAGGGTTTTTTGTTTCTCGGAAAAATTTGAGGAGGCAAAGTTGGAATTTACATAAAAATACCAAAAATCATAAATAATTTGATTTTTAGAACTTCTTCAAATCTTTCCACCGCTTTCTAGTTCCTATTTGACTGGACTACATTGCGTCTCCTAATGTCGACTCACTTTCGCTTCAAAACAGAGGGGCCAAGCAAAAAAATCTTTAAAATAAAAATTGTAGATAATTTACTCTTGTTTAATTTAATGTGAAATGAATATTAAAAGTTATAAATAATATCAAGCAATGAAGAAAATAAACTCGAAAACATGTTTTTTGCATTTTTTTGATACTTTCAGAAACAATTTGAGGTGGAAAAATTGAAATTCGTCATCAGCATCCTTATAAACATCAATGAGGAACATTTCAGAACTTCTCCGAAACTTTCCATCGAGACCCTTTTCCGGGCACGTTCAAAGAGGGCAAAATGGTGGAGTAGTAGAATAATGAGTAGCCAATGATTGGCAAGATTAAACTCAGAAGCGAAACTTCAAGAGTATCATAAAATAATCAAATAATTGATCTTGGCGGGAGTTTGGATAAGAGATAGAGAGGAACTTCCAAAGGAATGCTAAGCATTTCTGGAACACATTGAGAAGTCTAAAAGTAAAAAGAGGGAAATAGATTAGACAAATAAAGAATACAGCTGGACAAATTACTACCGTTCAAAAGGAGATCCTTAAAATTTGGAGACGTCATTACCAAGAGAAATTCGCATTTGTCGACTATACAGACAATGTGAACTTGGATTGAGGATGTACAAGGAGTGAGGTAGATAAACCAGAGGATATGGTTAACTGCATCAGGGATATATCAGTTAATAGTATGAAACTTGGTAAGTCTGTGGTCCTGACGACATTACTGTAGAACTTACCAAATTCGGATTGGAAGAACTGAAAACAAATCCTTCACATTATATTTCAGGAAATTCGGAATGAAAAGAGAATACAAGAGACCTGGGTGCAAAATATCATTATCCCCACCCATAAGAACGGAAAACCATCCTTGAAAATTAAACATCTATTTCCCTATCCTCGCTTGTATATGAACTATACACTCAAATTTTGGAACGAAGTCAAGGCATACAAACGCAAGATCATTTGTTCTCCCTAAGGATGATGGCAGAGAAGGCATGGGACCGAGGGCGGAACATATACCTTGCTTTTCTTGACCTAAGAGCAACTGTTGGCTCACTTTCGCACCTGGAAATCCCTAGAAAGAGAGGAATATACCATCGAAGTCAATATTTCAGGACCCAAAAGGTATAGTTTGCCCGAATGACGGAAGAACTGTACCCTTCAAATTATATTGGAGAGTAAAGAAGGTTAAGAAGGTAAAATCCATGGACGATTTTATTCCCTCTCTGTAGTGTTTCTGTCTCGCGAAATGATTATAACTGTAAGTTACGTTAATATTGTTTATTTATTTACAGTATAGGTACAGATTTAATTTTTTTATTGTCAGCTTTGTGCCCTTCCGTGGTAGTTACGCCACTGGTCTGAAGAATTGAAAAGGAAAGAATTAAATATCAATCTCGGCAAAAGCAAAATCATGCAGATCGGAAGAACAGACCAACTGCTAACAATTAACGCCTTGGACAGAACCTTGAAGTGTTGAATGATTTTGATTGCCTGGAAACTGTCATAAGTAGAGATGGACGAATCGACCAAGAGATATTGAACCTAATATGAAAGGGAAATGGTGTGTTCTTCCAAATATCTTCAGTACTGATAGGCAAAGGAGATTAAGCAAAGAGACAGAGCTATGCCTATTTAAGTCTGTATTCTTGTCTGCCTTTATGGGTCAGAAAGTTGGACAATGACCAAGAAAAATGCGGGTCAAGTTACCGTAAAGGTGTCTAAGGAAAGAGGCGGGAATAACTAGACGGGACTATATGAAAAGTTGCAGATTCTATGCCACACTGGAGGTGAGATCCTTTGTCGGAATCCTCGAGCAACGCCAGATGAAATTCTATGGCCGTGTTTGTAGGATGGGAGATGACCAGAAGGCACTTTAGTTGATGGAAGCGTGGCCAATAGGAACGCACCCTTTTGGATGGCGAAGGCTAACCTATAATGAATACATAGGCGGGCTCGGAAGGGAAAGCGGCTGCCCGATGACTCTGATATGGACCTAGACTACTCCATGTCTAATAGAACGAAGGAGATAGCGAAAGAAGTATTTTCGATTATATATATCGCCTCTATTATGTTTCTGTTACGGTAATTTTTCTTTTACATAATATTTTAGGATTTTTATAATCAATTCTGTGCTAAAGCAGTAACATTGATGTTTTTACTATTATTACAATTATTTTTATGCTGAAAAATTCTTGTAGTAAGTATTATTGATGTTTTAACAATGTATGCCTGCTATCAATATTTATTTTACTATATCATCTACCCTTCATCACGACCAATGTGATGTGAACGTATGATTGAGGATCAATACACGGCAGAAGTGGAGAAGCAACACCTTTAGCGAGCAATGAACTGTCCTACAGATTTTGTTGCCAGTCATTTCCTTAAATGAGCAAACATCGGTGAGAGGTGTAGTACAAATAAGTCGCTGAATGGAGGCGGGACGAGATGTTTACTAACACTTAATCTTCTGGTTCCTTTTGATGCCTGTCAGGCTGTGAGAGCGTCCTGTATTGATGAATATGTTATACGATTTTATCGCATTAAACAAATCATAGTTTTTAGTGGTGTGTGGTGCTAATCGATAGTGAAGATTATTATTAATTTATCAATTATTAATTTAATGTTTATGTCAGTAATATTATGCAGTTCGTTATTTCTGGTTCATGTATGGTTATCATTTATTTCATTGGCAGGGAATATTTTATTTAGAATTAATAGTAACAATAATCTTTCACTTGTTTAAAGAGTAAGCTCTCAAAAAATGAAAGGAGAAATGGAAATACATGAATGTGCAGATTGGTGAGGAATACTTGTTTACTTTGCAATTCGCAGATGATCAGATACCATCAGAGGAATATTGCCTACAATACATGCTGAGAAACCTTCTAGAGCACTAAAAGGGCACTGGTAATAAACCTAAACAAAACACAATATATACTCTTCAACTCATGGATCACAAACTTGACAACAGAGAATTCATTACCATGGTTTAACAGGGTTGTAACTGACATTTTTGGTTAAATTGATTATTGGTGATTCGGACTTTCCTTTGTCTGACGCACAAGAGGAACTAATTTATTTATTCTATACATGCATCTACACCATAGAGGGTCATTAGCATTACTATATAGATATGTTTAACAACTAAATTTTTCCATAATGATGGTATGATTATACTTCATACGTACGTACGTACAGACGCCACGACGAAACTAGTCAAAATGGATTCAGGGATGGTCAAAATGGATATTTCCGTTGAAATCTGAAAACCAAAAATTTTCGCGATTACAATACTTCCTTTACTTCGTACAAGGAAGTAAAAAAAACGCGTCGAAACAGAATTTGAAATTGAGTTTTTTTCCCCGTTATTTTTATTCGCGCGACCACATACATCAGTAAATTCTTATTTTTGGCAATTTTATACACACACACACACACACATATATATGTGTATATATATATATATATATATATATATATATATATATATATATATATATAAATGTATATATTGAATACAATTGAAAACAATCCAGCAGGCAATATTAAAGAACTCAACTGATTTTGAACTTTTCTCTTTTTGAGTTGAGGAAGTAATACACAAAATATCTCTGCTTCAAGAACACCTCTTACTAAAAGACTAGTCCCTTTCTGTCCTCTATTGATTTCACAATATATATTTACATATAAGGCCGTGGAGCACATATTGTGAAAAGGGAACAAGGAATTATAAGACTGGAAAGGGATGTATAAGGGACCGCTAGAGAACTAGATCTAATTGTAAATTAATTAAAGGGAGCGACTGGTGGTGTATTAACTTCCTTAATCAGTTGTGGAATAAGTTAATAAGCTCAACTGGCTACCCTCCAATAATTTTCCTCAGCTCGCTCCAGTTTATACAGCTACCGAATTATTCCTTCCGGTTTTAATTTCGTTTCTGTTCTGTTTCGGTCCATTTAGCCATTATCGACGAAGAGATATACTAGGAGTAGTTGAAGCTAATGAACAAACGTTCCATTCTGTTTGGATGGAAATTTATTTCCTTTGACCTTTCTAATTAGTATTCGAATACAAAAAAATAGTAATATTCTTAATTTTACATGTACACATATTTTTTTTCTTATACGCAATAAAGAAAACATTGTAATCGCGAAAATTTTCAGTTTTCATTTTGATCATCCATGAATCCATCTTCACTACTTTCGTACGTTCGTATCTCACACAACTCAAAAAGTTGAAATTTTGCATTTTGAATTATTGTAATATCTAGTTGTGGACTTTAGTTTTTGGTTACTGCATGACTACTGGAAGTGGTAATTTACATGAAGATCATAATAGATTTTCACAAAAAATTATATTAAAAGATAATGCAAAACTTTTCATATTTATTTAATAAAAGTTATATATTAATATAAATAACATATTAGATTTGGGGTTAAATTGGCTGGCCGAAAGTGGTACTTTATTTGAAGGTCACAATAAACTTTCTTCAAAAACTATATTTATATATAATGCAAAACATCTCAAATTTAGTATTACAGATTTTCATATCAATATAAATAACATACTAGGTTTTGGCTAATATTGGCTGGCCGGAAGTGGTACATTACTTGAAGGGTAACAATAAACTTTCTTCTAAAATTATATTAGAGATGGTTTATAGCTTAATGGGTGTACAAGGAAGTCATCTGGTACCCACATCAAATATTTATTTTATAATTGAGTTTAATGTCCAACAAGTAAATCGATTTTAAATTTTCTGAAGAACTTAATAATAAGACTGCTGCAAAAATACCGTTAACAGCCATACAAGAGGTGAGATGGCCAGAAGGTGGTGAAATCACTATTGATGGTCACACACTGTTCTACACAGGGAGAAATGCCAAAAACGGAACAGAAAAGAAAGGGTAGGATATAAATCGAGAAACAAGCAAAGGCGAGGAAAAGATGGCAAACGGACGGCATCAAAAGAAAAGGTATTAAGCATCTGGAAAGAACATTTCCAGCAGCTTTTCAACCAACAGAACCCCACAAAAGAAGAAGACATGGACCACGCGGAAGACTTCGACCCGCAAGAGGTTGAAAAACCAGACATTCTGGATGTGGAAATAACTATCGACAGAATTAAAAGAAGAAAGGCTCCAGGGTTGGACAGAGCTGTTTAATGATGGAGGAGAAACTCTAAGAGCCAAGCTATTAGAACTAATCCAGAAAATATGGGAGGAGGAAAGGATACCGGAGGCTTGGAACACAGGTTTAATATGCCCTATCCTAAAGAAGGGCACATCATGTATGAATGTGGTAACTACAGAGGCATAGCACTCCTTCCGGTTGCCTATAAGATAATGACTAATATCCTGCTATCCTAAAACAGGTACTCGAAAAACGTTGGGAAGTAGAGCAGGATGTGCACGCCTTATTTGTCGATTTCAAAGCAGCCTATGATTCCGTGGACAGAAACTGCCTATGGAAAATCACGACTGAGCTGGGTAATTGGTGAGATTGACGATGGCGTGTACAAATGACCCCAAATGCAGAGTCCTGATACCAGGAGATGTGTCTGAAGCCTTTGAAATTAGGACAGGTCTGAGGCAGAGAGATGGTGTTTAACTTAGCCCTTGAGAAGGTGATTATGGTAGAACAACATCATACGAAAATGGAGGGGTGCACGTCGGAATGAACCACAAAATCCTAGCGTACGCGGACGACATAGCTGCCCTTCGAATCAATGAAGTGGACATTGAGAGACTTGCTAAAACTCTGTTAAGAGAAGCAGAGCAAATCGGCTTGCAAGTAAATGAAGATAAAACAAAATATACGATATTAAGCCGAAAAATCCACCCCAACAATAGTATCTGCGTGGATGGCAGAACATTCCCGAAAGTAGAATAGCTTTAAATACCTCGGCAAGATTATTGTAGAATAACCTCAGTCAATGACCAGCATACAGAGATAGACCAGCGTATAACAAGCGCAAATAGAGCTTTCTTCTCTCTTTCAAGAGTACTGAAATCCCGAAAAATCTCCAGAAATCTCAAATTAAGAGTGTACAATGCTGTGATAAAACCAGTTATGATGTACGGCTGCGAGACCTGGGCTCTAACCGGCACCCAAGAAAGCAGAATCGAGAGATTTGAAAGGAAAGTCCTCCGCACGATAGCCGGAGCGATATGGGATCAGAATCTAAAGTCTTGGAGAAGAAAGACCAATAAAGAACTACTTACAGAAACTGGTCAGTCAATATCTCATGATATGAAGGCAAGGAGGTTAAGATGGTCGGGGCATGTAGCTCGAAGCAATCCATCGAAGCAAGCCTTTTCACAACGATGAATGCCACAATAGTTGGCAAGAGACCACGTGGAAGGACAAAAACCAGATGGATAGATAGGATCAACAGAGATGCGAAAGAGCTGCATGCATCAAACTGGAAAGCAGTGGCCCAAGATAGGCAGAGGTGGAGAAGGTTGGCTGGTTCAGGCGGCCAAAGAGATCTACAAGGTCTGCAGAGCCAACCGAAAAAAAAAAAATAAGGATTCTTCATTCACCAACTTAACCCACAAGCCGACAGGTGACAGTTACTGCTTTCTCTCAGACCCAGTTTGTATAATTAGGCAACCAAAATTATATTTAGCTAAGTATTTTTTTAATACCTTAATTTTTAGAGTAAAACACAGAATAAAAAATAAAATAAAATTAATTTTTATTAAGTTTAATGATCAAAGCTTTGATCAGAAACCTTACTCCTGTAATTCAGCCTTCAGATAAAAACAAAGAATGATTAAAAACAAAGTATTTATAATCATAATATACACTTTAAATAAAATATTTATTACTCTGAACATTATTTTTATAATATATAAGATTAATCTAGTGTTATTTCAAAAATATATCGCTAGTTCAAAATGACCAATGTTTACTTTGGTTGGCTAGATTTTTATTCAATTTGGAAAACATTTTGCTCTGTTAGTTTTATTCTTTCTAAAAAGAATAATAAATTTGGAAAAGCTAAACATTTTTCCCACATCCTTTCAAACAAAATGATTTCCTTGTGAGTGATACTTTGTTACAAGAATATTCGTACCTTTGAATTACACTTTCTTTTCAAACCGCTTGGTTCATTCTAAGAACAAAGGTTTTTCTTCATTGTACATGATTAATTTTTCTGTCTGTGTTTTTTATATAAATATAGATAGCAACGCTGTTTCTAACCTATTTTGACACTGCCAGTAGCGGATGGAGCCTTTTTATTCATTAATTCATTTAGTAATTTATTAGCGCAATCAGGTTCATTTGTGCTCAATATTGTTGTATGAATATCGGTCATCTAGAAAGAAACAATAATATAAGGAAATAATTTTCATAAATTAGTGGAGTTAATAGAGTGGAACAAATTAGGCTAAATTTGGCCAGTATAAGTTGAACGTGCTTAAAATGTAAAAAAGAAAAATTAAGGTTGGTCAAATAATGTTATACTTATTCTAATTGGTAATAATTTTGATTACGAGGATGTGTGTAGAAGAAAGAGAGGAAGGGTCCCCTATCAGATGAAAGGATGGAGTGATGGAAAGTATGGCTGGTAGGGAACTGTCGGAGGAGGATGTGATGGAACGGCAGAGATGGAGGGGCCTACTCAGACAGGAGTTTGGTTATGGAAACCTTCATATTGAAGAAATTCCTATAAGAAGAATTTTGAATCAGCTAAAAAAACCGTTTGACCTTCCACAAAAATAAAATTTGTCTTCATAAAATTTAGTTTTATGTATCTAGTTCATTAAAATATTTTCTTCCTGAATAAATACTTTTCATAACCACAATGTTCCTTTCGTAGAAGTCAGCGGCATTCCAGAAATGTCGCAGATTGCAAAGGACTAGTTGCAATCAGGAGCAGTTCTGATGAAGCAAGTTGGTCGTCTTTGATCTGTTGCACTTAATGCTGTTTAATCTGCTTCTAATGTCAAACAACGGTGCCTTCTGGCCGAAGATGAAAGCTCAGATCTATCTTGATTGATTTATGAAGTGTCTGTGCGAGATTTATGCTTTGAAAATTATGTAATTATAACAATTTGAAATTCGGTCTCTGTTATCTACGTAGTTCTAATCCTTAAGCTGGGTCCACACTATGTAACGAAGCCCGTTATATAACAGATATTATAAAGTCATGTATAACATGTTACTAAATTTGCATGAAAAATGTTTTACCACTCAGTTTTATGACGCAGTTATATAACAAGTTGCATGCTTGTGAGATAAAAAGGTAGTTACAAATTTTCGTTCTTACCATCCGTTTTATGTGCCTGTCTGATAAATCCTTCAGCCTTCGGTTCATAATATAGACCAGAAAGTATTTCTTTCTGAGCGAGCTTTTATGGAAGTCGATAATCCATAAATCGTGAATGCAAAGTTGGCTTCGTTGTTGGTTAAGTCGGTTAGAATACATGAGCGCAGACAATGCTTGGAAATTTATCTGGTCCTTCTTTTAACAGTAATGATTTCTTTAGTATGGCTATCTACTTTATAATGCATATGAAAACATTATCTAAAAGTATCGGATAAAAGCATTTGATAGAACTAAATAATCCACTATGATTTCCAATGAGCATGATATAATTAAAGAACACATATATACGGTTAAAGAACCTAGCCCGCTACCAATGATTTCATCAAATATCAGGTGTGAATTCTAGATTGTTCAAGCTATTACCCTATCTATAATTCAGATGCTAAAGCAATCCTGTGATGAAAAAGATCGGATCTGCTTCTGCACAAATTTTAAAAGACATGAAATAAAGATTTGGTGCTAATGCCTATCAGGGATCGGAGTAGCTCAGTGAGTAAGACATTATGCTTCTATCCACGCGGCTCGGGTTTGAGTCCGGCTGTAGTAGATATTTATTTAGATTTATCAAAATCAACTGTGGACCGAATTGGGGGGAAAGCCTGGCGATTATATGTGATCATGACCAAATCACCTCCTTGCACCAAAGTCCTTAAAATAAGTTGGTAAATTACTTAATTTACTACTGTCAATCATAAAGTTTTAATAGGGTCTAAGATTCTAAGATATTTTTGGTCAACGTGCATTATCATATCGTCAAACCTCTTGCATAACCAAAAATCAGTTATGTTATGAAACAATATTTTATCTCCTATGTGCTTGTTAAATGCACACATGTTAAAAAATCGTAAAATGGCTTATTTTTATCAAAAAGAATCCTCCTGTTGATAATGTTTACCCCATTCGCAATAGAAATAATCCATGAGATACTTCCAAGACAGTTATTTACCTACCATGTTGGAATGTTTATAATTAGATTAGGAAATTATATTTTAAACCATTAATTTTAAATCAGTTTATCGTTTGTCATTTAAAATCATGTGTTTAACACATTTCAGGTTTCACAATGGCAATGACGATATATTAATAAATGAATGCAATATATAAATACATATGTTGCGTTGCAAAAGAAGTAAGCCAATTTATTAAAGTATATTATATTTATTAAGATAGAATTCAATTTATTAAATCATTTATATTAATTATATGTTGTAAATTCTGTTATAATTATTTGTTGAAATCCAAATAAATGTTTTTCTCTGTTATGCAGGTTCGAATTGTTCTTTGTAACGAAAATTCAATGTTGAAGCCAATTAGGAGGGTCGTTTTGTTTCAGTACAACCTTTCTCTATTATACACCAATTATTTGCTAAATTAATTGAATAAAGCCAAGTAGAATCTCATAAATCTAGATTTTCGAATAAATTATGAGATTCTAAATGTAGAGGGCTGATTGTATTACTTCGTAAAGCTATAAATCGACGACTGATTGTATTTAGTTTCCTCATCTAGATGTGGGCTTAACTAAAGAGTTAAGCCCACATATATAAATATAATACGAATATAAAACTACGAATATAAAACGAATATAAAAATACGAATATAAAAGTATATTCGTTGTGGAAAAATGTATTTTTGAAGAGAATTTAGAATTAACTGAATCAACCGGCGAGTGCCCGGGCACTCAAAAAGCATGACAGAGTGAGTTTTTTCATAATGGGACAACACCTATTCATTTGAGACAAAGAAAAGCTAGTACTATTATAAATGATATTTTATTACTTATTCAACCATAGATTAGCAGAACCACGTTTTTTTTTAAATTAAGTCATATTTCTTTTATATTTTTTAAGTTGAAACTTAAATACTTAAGGTATTTCCCAAAGGCACTTAGACGTCCAATGTTTTACACAATAGAGACCTGAGTTAAGATTAACATTATATGCTCTTTGTTATTATGAATATTTGAAAAGGGATGACATTGGGTAATCATTGAAGATGATTATCCTAAAATTATTTATGTATATGAATAAAAATTAAATACCTTTCGAGTCCTCGAAATTTGACACTTCTCCAAGGGCCTTTTTGTGTTTACCATTATTCACTAATTAGTCAATATAAATACCCATACTTACAGAAATAATTATATTTTTGTGTGAATAGAGTTTATAGTGACTTTGGATAAGGAACAACAATTTTCTTTAAAAATTATCTTTTATTTTGTTAAAAACTTATCCCATATACATATATGTATACAGTTGCTTAATTAGAGAGTGATTCAGATTGATTAGATTAATATAATCATTAAATATTTATAACAAAACATCTCTGGCTGTTATTAACATTATTCTAGACTTATCTGAGAGAATTGATGATTGAAGAATGCCTAGAGGTTCTATGGATGATCTTCTACGGGCCATCTCTGATATGTCCATCTTCTGGACAACGGATACATCTCAGCAGCAAATTTTCAACCCCGTCTCCCTCTCATCAGAAATTGAGTACCCAGTCTAGAGTCTAAAGTGCCCTCCACCTCTTCCACTGGTAGGAGATAGATGATTTTTATGATTGGCTATAAAATTGTCACGGTGGAGTTTCCATCTCCATTGGTCAATATTCCTATTAAGGGAGGTGGTATTCTTGGTAAATTCAGGCTAAAGATCGTACCTCTCGAGTAGCTGCTATATGCGTCCGAGAGTGTTTCCAAAAATCTTTCTAATTTAATTTAATTCTTCTCGGATCCTTTAAAAGTTTTTACAAAAGCTGGTCTTATACTTCAGTGTTATCGGCTTCTCAATATTGATTATTTCTTCCTAGAGAAGTTACATCCAGGGGCTCTTATCTTAACAAAAACTTGCTAACTCTCTAATGGGTCTTCAAATCGAATTATCCTTATATTTCTGAAGGATTCTCCAAAAGGGACTATTAGATTTGTTATGACACTTAATTAGACCTACATCAATGTCACTGCGAAGTGACTCCTGTCAACTCGTCAATTACGGTTTCCCACTGTTTTTTCTCACTTTATCAGGTATAGTCAGCCGGGACCGCTTTTCTTCCGGATGCAGATTTCTGTCTTTGCGTTTCAGTTATTCAATATACTTACCTGATCATATTTATGGTTTAGTTGATACATATTAAACTCTTATGCATTTCCATGCTTCAATTATTAAAAATCTTTGTGAAGGAGGGGTTACCAGAACTTTCAACGAAACAACCAGTTAACTAATAGTGTGTTGGTTTAGGCAAATATTTTTGGTTAGTGGTTTTTCACTTGGTTCGGAATTGCTATGTTCAGTTTATTGGAAGAATTTCTTTTCTCTATTTTTCACTTTTTATTTCATGCCCGATTATGTTTTAGTAAATTATTTAAAGTTTTATTAATTTATAATTAATGTTTATTTATTTATTCTAATTTACAGTTTACACTATATTTGTAGTTTGGCCATATTTAACCATTTTACTGTACCTACTATTATTTTTATTCTTTGGGACATTATAATGCAGAATATAATTTTTTTTTTTCGATTTCCGTTTCGGTTTCAAAGCGAATGAGATCTTTTGTTTGGGTTTTCGAAAGTTTTATGGTGTCTCATCAGATGCTAATTTGCAAATCAATTGCAATGAACAGTTGGATATAACTTCCTGTCTTTAGTGCATCTTTAGAGATTTCGAGGCTGGATTCGGAAATTGGCAATGTCAAAATACTGGTGAAACACAAAACAAATAAAAAAAACGATGAAGTGCTGAAGCTACAGAGGCAGAGAGATGTGAAGAGGTCAGGGCTGAGGCCCTATTGGAACTAAGGAGATATCGGGACATTGTTATAGATCGACCTGTCCCAAGGAATCGATTGTCGGGATCAGTAAGGACCCCATCAGTCTCCAAAGCCCTATCTCACTGCCCCTCTGTGTCAACATCTCTATTATGGTTTGGGATTGTGTTGTTTCTGCAGATCCTCCAAGAAAGATTCGCTTAGAGGAAATTATATTCTGTTATTTGCAGATGGATCAGTCCAATTGGTATCTCATCATATAGGTGTGTTTATGTCGTCTGATCATTCAGGCCTTTAATTGACATCCACATGATGGTATAGAAGGACCAATCTAATTAGGGATTGATAAATTATTTGCCACTCATATAATTTTGTTTTCATTGAAAACTAGTTTCGAATGTTATACATTCATCTTCGGTTCTAAAAACACTCAAGCATTCAAAAATAAACAATTCAAAATACAGTTTGACATTATTATACATATTAAATTAAATGTAATATAAATATTTATATTACATTTAATTTAATATGTATAATAATACCAAACTGTATTTTGAATTGTTGCGTGTTTTAAGAACTGAAGTGAATGTATAACAATCGAAACTAGTTTTCATTACAAACAAAATTATAGAAGTGGCAAATAATTTATCAATCCCTAATCCAGATCTTTTATAGTTAAGAATATGTTCTCATTGTTGAGATTATTTTATAACATGTTTCAGTTGTTAATGGTTTCTCAACTTATAAATGGGAATTGATTTTCATAATTTATCTTATTCGAAACACTTTTACAATGTAATTTAAACTTATTAAAGAAGGCTAACTGGTAATAACAACAGATTTTTTTAAAAATATATAATTCCTATAAATCAAGGATTAACAATGATTCTGGTATTAGAATTATCTTAAGATTTTTTCCCCAATCCCTTCTCAACTATGATATTTTTGGAGTAATATTAATTGAATGCTAAAATATTAAAAAATGCACAAGCACACAAGTTCCGGGCCATATTCTACCCTTGCTATCCACAGCACTGATCAAGAACAAGCACTTAAAGGTATTCTCTATATCTATATACCTTTAGACACCTGCCTAAGAGCTCTGTTCACCAACGATGGAACCACGCCAGTAGTTTACACATTAAAGTATCTGTAAACCCTGTCTAAACTACGTCAATGCTTACAAAATTACCATACTTGCCCTGGTATCCAAGTGAGCGATCATTTTAAGCCATTTTCCAAACCTTATAATTAACCACTTACTCAGTCATCACGGCCTCAAGCATGTATATTATCCCCATTGTGAAAATAATAGGTAATTTCGAACTTGTAACCTGGTTAGTGTGATTCATAGGCTTATCACTATCTAACTGCTTAGTTAGGGCTTAACGAAAGGTTGAAAATCATATTAGTCTATTTTCTAAGTGCCTTACTATTTCTACCCCTTTGCAAGCTAGAGAAGGCCGTCCCCACTCTCCCACTAATAAATGAATAAGTATTGTTTACATGTAGCAGATTGAAGAAGAAGTAGCTGAATAGATTTAATGCTCATAGAAAATTCCCGGGCGCCCTCGGGGCCTCCTGTCTAGAGCTGTCAACGTAATTTCAAACCCATACGTAATTTTAAGGCTATAAAAATTTTGAGCACACTCGGAACTGAATATTTATATTTATATAAAATTATTTATATAAAATATTTATTTTTTGCCATAAAATTTGACATAATTTTCGATGCGAAAAAATCTACAAGGTTAGTTTACTTAATAATTTAACGCTTTTTTTAAAATTTATTTGATCAAAAATCAATTATTTTTTAATGGTTATATTTTTCCTTAAATTTAATCTTAAAAAAATGTTTAGCTGAAAAAAACAGTAAGATGTCATTTTTCAAACACGAAATATAAAATAAAGCATTTTCAGTATGTTTTATTTTTTTTTCTCAGATCCTAGGGCCCATTGGCCGAAACGATAGGGCGTAGCCCAGAGGAAGGGCCTAGAGGTCCGGACTTCCCTCCCCGAAATTATAGAATACTGTTACTTATTCTTATCTGTAAACAAAAGTTGCATCAGCTATTTGAATTTTATTTTATTGGTAAAATACCTAGGCATAAAAAACATTAAATTGAGAGAGGTCTTCCTTACATCCTTGATTGGGTTGGGTTTCTTTAAAGTAAATCTTTGGATAGACCTCCCGAAACGAAATCCAATCTACGCTATTGGGGTCTACTTTTTTTCAATGTTGTATCAACCAAAATATTTTGATCAAAATATGCGTCCTTGTTAGTCTCCTTTCCAAAATGCTTGTGTATATTTTATACACAACCCAAAGGATTATGCATGTAATGTTTGGATTGTGTTGGGCTTCCGTTCTTATGGATACGAATTATGACGCTTAATTTCCTTCCTATTTAATGAATGATAATTTATCACAGTTACTCACGAGTATTGGTTCTAGTAGGTATATTTTTAATTAGCTTAAATTAAGTGGCAGAATCCGCCAATGTTTAGAGGAGGACTTGCGGGTATAGATGGGTAAGAAATTCCAAAAGAAGGTATCAAGTATGTTTGCTAAATATAATAATATTTGCTAAAGGTAGCAGTGTTATGAGAGGATATGTACATTCTGGTAGAGTACGATTTCGTATGTAAAAAGTGAACAGAAGAAAGCGGGGTGAGCAAATTAAGAACATGAGGAGGCCGTTTCGCTCCAAGAAATTGGAACAGAAAGACAACTAGGAAGTATTTCCGTCATAAAACAGATCGGCATATTGGTCATAAAAGCGCTCGCGAAATCCACAGATTAACCTAGCGAAACAATCAGTTAGTTGAAGCAGGATAAATGTAACCCTAGGTATTGAAGAATCTATGTATTCTTAACTGAATAAAAAAATATATTTTAATTAATCATTCTTTACTGATACAACAATTTAAGAATTAAAACCTACTTTAGTTGAGTTTATATGTTGATAATTAATAGTGATAGCGTAACCTTGGTAAATATTCTGCAGAACCAATAGGATATTGCTAAATTCATAACCTGTTCTTCCTTGAACAATTACTCACCCATTAAAAGACACTCCCAGTTGCCATTACCGACAAAGTTTTTCACTAAAGAAAATGCTTTGAACGGTTATTAAGTTGTTTTTAATGAAAACTACAATTAACCATATACCATGGCAACCATAAAATTAATTATATTTTGCATTTTATAAAAAAGTCTACAACCAGAGAAATTAAAGTACCAATCTTCAACAGGATTTAATTTTATTTATACTCGTATTTTCCCTTTTTTTTATATATATATATTTATTAATCATGACTTGATTATAAGTGATTTATTTTATTTTTTAAATATATAAAATTTATTACCGTGTGTTTTAAATAGAATTTTTTAACATTTGACATACTTTTCACTGTCATATTGTCGGAAGCTGTTTAATCACACTCAGTATCTTCTTTATTCTATTTCGAGTTAAAGAATAATCCAAAGAGAAAGCCATGCATCCGTAAGTACACTTGAAGAATTTTTCACTTTTCTAGCTGACATTCTCCTCCAACTTGGTGGGCTGATCAATTATGAGAGGTTGTGTATGACGTGTATTACGTGAGCGACCAAAGTCATGGTCAGGTACATCATTGTCAGGACGACGAAAGTTACTATCATTGTTCCGATTTGGACTGAGGTTATGATCGGATATTCCACCACCACCTTAGATTTTATACTACACAATCGATTATAAGTAACAAGTGAACATAGAAACCTCTTTGGGGCTAAAAGAAAAAAACACCTCAAATAGGGCTAGTCAGTAAAATTAAAAATACGAATCTATCTTTTTGTTATTGTCACTCACTTCCGGATAATAATTTATAGATTTTTCCTATAATTTTGATGAAGGAATCCAGCAAAAGATCTATTTACTTGGACATTTAAATTCAAAAATAATAATACTATAAATAGCTCTTTCTGAACATTGGGGTTCCTTACTGATACCACCAGCACCCTCTGCCTCCACTCCCTCCTTCCATTTAAATCTAAATCTAAAAGAACAGAACTAACATTCATCCCATCTACATCACGGTGAACTCCTCGGATGATTACCCCGTGCCGTGGAGAGAAACCAAGGCCTCCAGAGACAAATTTCGGGCCCTAGGGACAAATTTCCTCGGACCTCCATCAAACATGAAATTCACCACTTGAATCCTGACTCGTCCTTTATAATGTATGCAACATAAATATTACATGAAGATATCGGGTTTTACACAGAAAGCGGACGCATTCGATTTCTTCTACATAGACGTTTTATTTTTTACAATTTATTTAATTATTTTTTCACTGAAGAGACTCGCCCTATTGGATGAAAAAGGTTTATATCTTCAATTACTTGGAGGCATAAATCTTTATCCTTATTCCTGCATTCACATAAATACGAGTCTAATCATTCCCACGAGGTCCCGTATTCATTTTTGTTTCTTCTTTTTGCAAGTGTTGTTAGTACAACCTCCGGTGGATGGGTCTAAAAAATCCGCTTCACGATTGACTTTGATGTTTGAAATTGTATCCTTCGAGGTTCGGTATTCTATTGTAACTCCTCCAACAATTAGAAACTATAACTGACCCACAAATAAATAACATTCCTTTCCCATTATGCGCGCTAGTTTCATGTTTAATCATGAAATATAAATGCATCCGCTTTGTGTATAAGACTTAAGACGATATTAAACTATCGTAAATTTAGAAGGTAAACACTAAAACCTGGTCGAACAGGCCTGTGCTTAGCTCCCTACGATAACTAAGGTCTCTGAGTAAAGTTTGAATTCTAATTGCCGGAATAAAATAAATATAAAATAGCTATTGTAGGTTTAATTAATTATAAGCGAGTTGTCAGTTTTGTTTTTATCTTGGTAAACGTTTTCTTATTAGCTACTATGAGTGTGTTAAAGGCCATTACAATTTTATTCTTCATTAACTCAGATACACCTTCCTGGAACTCAATTCCACCCTTAGTCCACAATGCTCCTTCCCTTTCAGCTAAATCCCGTCTCTTTGTTCATCTCTAATATCTCCAAGAATTATTACTTCCTTTTTCTCTGAATAGATGTAAGCATTTGTAAAGAATAATTTTATTATTATTTAATTTCAGATATTTTAATTATTATATTAACAAAAATATCTGTTAACTAATTAATGCTAAACTTTTTGGGACAATTTATCATTCCGGTAACATATTCAAAGGTGGCATCTTTCCCAGGATAAATTAATTTATATTTCATTTCATTACACATTATATAATATTTTTATTGATATATTTTATTGCACGAAAAAATGCAGTGTCCAACTTTAATTTAATTGCATTTCACTTTAGTTCTACATCGAACAGGCCAAGGCAGGAGATGACACCTGAAGAGATCGAGAGGTTGGAAGAAGAGGAATTCACCCACGGCCCACTCTCCATTCTCAAGACCTCAATGCTCAATCACACTCAGGTGAATATTTTTGTCAATAAAGAAAAAGTAATAAATTATATTTTTATATATTATAAAAAATTATAATTTTTCTTCGACTATCGAAGATAAAGTATGTTTGGTAGTCGTATAAAAAAAAATGTTCTTGGGATATCAATTATTTCAATCTTTTTAAGATCTCCTGAGTCCAATTGTTTGATTATTAGAACGAAGTACTTATAAACAATAAAAAACATAAATAAAAATTATAAGAAACGGTGTATAGATGAAATAACTATCTGTTTGTGAATTATGCATGTTGTTTCTCTTACAATGTGTATTACTGAATAAATTATGGTTAATCTAATGCTAACTTTATAAAGCCTTCATAGGTTTGAACACAGAACATGTAATAGAGTAGGGGGGTCAGGGGCATCCTGGGCCGGCGGGGCGGGGTAAGATGAACCGTCTTAGCTAACTCGCACACTCTCACAGCTCTTTCACAAGCGCATTCTCAATATATTTTTCTGATGATTATACCATATTTAAAATAGGCTCCTATACTTCATCTTAAGCAATACCATCAATAACTGAGTACTTACCAAAATATCCCTGATCTCGTATAAAGGACTTGATCACAGCAACAAGAAGAGGTATGACAGACTTCTACCTTCTACCCACAGACTTCTTTCAGACAGACGAATGTTTAACAGATTGAATAATGAACTTAAATGACAAATCCAAAAACCCAAGATAATAAACAACGATGATTACTTAAATAAACAACCTACCGACTGACGATGGAAGCTTGTGGAAGCATACCAAGAAGTTATTAATGTCAGTACTCCTGCCAAAACAAAATGGTTCATGGGCCGTGTCGGATGGGGAAATATCTGATTTTATTTTTTTTTTCTATCATATATATATATATATATATATATATATATATATATATATATATATATATATATATATATATATATATATATATATATATATACAAAAAATGTCTACACAAGACAAAAAATGTCGAAAAGGTTCGATGCTATTACAACATTTTAAGTTTTGGGGAATTATATTTTTATAATAGACCTTTGTAATCGACCAAGTTTTTTTTTTTTTTTTTTGACACTCCTCAAAATCTGAGGTTTTACATTTCAAGATAAGTAGAATCCCAAATATCGAATTAAAAAAACCGCCCGTCCGCGACTTTTCTCCGAGACTGCTGGACCAATTTTCTTCAGATTCAATTTCTTCAATTTGGTTACCAGTTTCCGAAGATTGCAGTATCTCAAAAACGACACTCGGCGTCGCGACACCCATTTATTGACACACACACACACACAAATAGGGAGGAAAGCCAGTATTTTACACTCAATTTTAACACTTAAAAGAAGTAATACAAATGTTTAATTAGATTGGAAGCCAAATTGCGTTTGTAATCATTATTACCGAAACATATGACTTATACATTTAATTTAAATATAATTTTGGATACAATCTTATTATGATCTTATTATTCAAGTAAAGTACCTTTTTGGCTCACCAATTTTAACCAAAATACATTAAATACATTCATATCGATAAAAAAGTCCTATTGTTTAGATGTTTTAGATTATATTTTAATATAATTTTAATGAAAGTCTAATATGACCTTCAAGTAAAGTACCGCTTCCGGTTTTTCAATTGAAACCGAAATCTAGTATGTTATTTAAATCAATATATAAGTTATAAATACTAAATTTGAGAAGTTTTGCATAGTATTTTAATATAATTTTTGATAAAAATCAATTATGACCTTCAAGTAATGTACCACTTCCGGTGATCAAGGAGTGACAAAAAAAGGAAGTTCACAACTTGATTTTACAGCAATTCTAAATACGAAATTTCAACTTTCTACGGAAAACGGTTTTTGAGTTATGCGAAATACGAACGAACGTACGTACGAATGTACGTACAGACGCCACGACGAAACTATTCAAAACGGATTCAGAGATGGTCAAAATGGATATTTCCGTTGAAATCTGAAAACCGAAAATTTTCGCGAATACAATACGTCCTTTACTTCGTACAAGGAAGTAAAAATGTAAAAAAAAAAATCTATATGAATGCTTTTGGTTCATTATTTTCAATAATAGACCTTTGTAATGGGCCAAGAATATAAATTTCCTCTCCACCTCGAAATTTGAGGTTTTACGTTTCAAGATATGTAGAATCCAAATATCGAAGTAAAAAAAATCGGTCCAGTATTAGCTGAGATATAGCATGATGAACTTTATTGACTAATTCTCCGGCGCTACAGATCAGCGTGGCCCTAGGCCTCCTGACTTATCAATTCTGGCTTCTGTCATCTCTCTACTTCATCCTTCATTGGATTATTTCTGCGCTTCCTTCAGCTTCTTTTTCTTTTCCCACTGAAGTGCACAGCCAATATTTTCCTCTGTAGCATTTCAACCTTTGATTACATGTCCTAACCATCTCATTCTACTTGCATTGATACAGTTTCTCCTTAATACTCTTAGTTCGGCAATCTAACGGCGATTATCTTGGGACACGCTTCAATTTTCTACTCCATAGGTACTTACTGCTTATTTTTTTTACTGCTTTTTCTTTTACTTTTCTTGTCTATCTCGAGTAGTGATTCTTTTAAAGTGCATTCACTTCTACTTATGACAATATCATCTGCATAGCCAACAATTTCCGACGTTCGCTTTGAGAGGTTACTAGTAAGTACGATTCTACTTACAGCTTCATTTAGAATTAAATTAAAGAGTATCGCTGATAGGGCATCTCCTTGCCTCACACAGGTTTTAAACCTGATTTCGGTTAGATTACCGACAAGGGTACTAGTTTGTTTATGGGCCCTGGCTGGTCATTTTAATTTTCTATTTTTAAGGGATTTTAAATTGTTCTAGAGCTTGAAACAGTTTGGGTTTGGGTCTACCGATACGGGCAAATGCCTGCTAATAGTCAATAAAGTGTTAACGGACATCCGTATTGCGCTCATATCACTTCGCCAGTATTTGCTTTACTACAAAAATTTGATGTGTTCCTCTATTGGGTCGAAAACCGCTTTGGTAGTCAGTAAGGATCGTTTCAGAGTTAACCTTGAGCCTATCCAGCAGGATTCTGGACAAAATCATATATACCACATTCAATAGGGTGATTCCAGATAAGACCCGATTCATTGGATCTTATTCATCTCTCTTCTTAAAAATTGATAATATCAGTCCAGAACACCAGTTGGAAGGCATTTTCTCATTAATTCAGAAGCTAAGAACCATACTGTAAAGTCTTTGGTGCAGAGGATCTCCACCACATTTCAGGATCTCACCAGAGATATTATCTTCGCCAGGAACGCGATTATTTTTTAAGGAAGCCAAGGCATCTTCAAATTCCTCGAAGGAAGGAGATTCACTGTAAGGATTCACTACTATATTTGTTTCCTCCTCAGATCCACATTGAGCTTCCTCTTCAATACAGCAGGCAATATTGAGGGATTCTTCAAAGTCCTCTGTCCATCTATTCATCAATTTCATGTATAATTGAATTTTTTTTTTTTTTTCGCCTTTTCCACATATCATTGTAAAGCATCTGATCACTTTAATATATAAGCTAAATTTATTATGAAAACATGAAGAAATGTATAATCTAACTTTAAACATTTTGGCAGGTGTTGATTAACTGTCGAAACAACCGCAAGTTATTAGGGATTGTGAAGGCCTTCGATAGGCACACCAACATCCTCCTGGACAAAGTGAAAGAGCTATGGACGGAAAGGATCAGGGCCAAAGTCGGTGACAAGAAGAAGGTTAGTGGCTTTCAGAAGTAATAAGATAATATTTAAAAAGAAAAAAAAAACCTTATCCATTACAACCAATACAGGGTTTTAGGTATAAACAACAGAAAATATATTTTCGATTGCAGCTAGACTCGAACCTGGGCAGTATAGTTAGGACTCAGGATCGAGGACATTATTTTCAAATCTCACAGCAAGATCAATAATCAGTGCTAGTAGATTACTACGACATCAATACACTAAACCTCGTCGAAGGTGGTAAAGTATTTTTCTAGACGGAGCCTCATCAATTAATCCTTGATACTGTAGTGACGGAGGGAATCGTTCAGGCATTTCTCCAGCACATGGGTTAGTGTTCCGTACTCTTCTGCATTTACAATACAGGGACCCAACTTCTTTCGCCTGTCCGCGGTTTCTGAGACTTCGTGCAGAGTTGCATAATTAATATTTTAGGTCATTTGACTATCCTGACCTCTTAAGTGCTTGTTCCTCTCATTAGCAATCTTTATGTAGTTCTATATTTTCTTTAGGCTCGGATTAAATTTGGTAACATTAAATCCTAGACCACATTAATCTTTAGTCATCGAAAAGTTCTTGGGGTTAGAAAAATATCGGATGCATTGAAATATTTCAGAAAGATAACCTATTTCTTGAATCATTTTATTTAAGTGCACTTACTGGAGAAATATGTTGATGACACTCCAACACTTTCCATTAAAGATCTTGAGTTTTTTCGTTCGAACGGAATAATAAGGGCTGACAAATGAAGTGGAATTGTCAGGTAGATAGTGATAGATGAAAAACGACTTTGCCACCTGGATCGAATGCCGGCTGTCAAGATAAATCGATTATCCGAGGAATGGAGAGACCTGTGTTTGAAAGCACATAAATAACCTCTTTGGTGGAAAAAAGAAACCAAAGTTAGCCTTGGTGATGTAGTTGTGATGCTCTTCTTATATTTCTTTTAATTAATAAAAAAGAGGAATACTTATTTACAGAAAGGATCAAGCAATAGTTAAGCCTAGCTGGAAAAAAAATAAGAAAATAATTTAATAATTAATAATTAAAAGAAGAACAGAAATTATTATTTTTTTTTTTTATTTGTCGTATACCTGTATATTTCAATATACTCGTATACAGAAACTTACTACTACTAAGGAGAGCGCAGAGGAGGGGAATTTCTGTCCTTAGGACGGTTGTTCTCACTGGGAAAAGTTCAAGAATAATATTTATTTATTTATCTTTAATTTAGTATTTATTCAGCCCTTATAATTTATGTCCCCCACAATAAAGTTGTCTACAGGTATCTTTTTTACTCGTTATCACAGATGTTCATAAATTTTCTATTGATTTTACATAGAAATAGAGAGAGGGGTAACCTATACAGTACCCACAATGCCGAAAAGTTGTAAAGATTTTGCTGGTCTAAACGATAGACACGGTCGGACGCACCTAAGGGTTTTATTACATAAATCTTAACCATCCATTTTTTAAAATATTTTAATTGAATGGTAAAAATCCATGATATTGTGTATCTCTCTGAGTCATTATAAATTAATGATGAATAATAAATCTAAAAAATAATTAAAAGACAACATTATTAAGTTGTTTTTTTTAATTAATGTTGTAAAAAATATTATTAAATTTGAAAAAATAGTTATCACAGGCTCTAAATTAAATATAAACTACTTTACAATGTTTAAACAAAAAAGATAGCTAAAAACATTTCTAAAAAAATAAGTTATGTAATTCAGCTGGGTATGAATCCCGATCTTGATGCATGTAGACGCACCCTAGTCACTGTGGCCAGAAAAGCTTGTCTAATTTCTAGAAATTTTTTGATCGTATAGGCTGAAAGTACTCTCTTAATAGACGGAAAATGTGAATGTATGCCGCTCTAGAACGGTTGCAATTCAATTTTATAGGTCAACTTCACTTTTTTTCGGATTTTCCTTAATAACTCGTTTCCATTATATTTTAGGTAAAATTTTGACATTACCATTCTTTAAGAACGTTAAATTTTCTGTAAGTTTTATATTTAGTATTTTTAATTAATTTGGAAGAACCACTGAGATACGGGGTCGTATAAATCTGCAAAATGTCGAAAAACGATAAAAGTTAGATATTCAGTGATTTCGTCTTCATAACTATTTTTCAGTGCACTTTGCAGCAAACTGCTTAATAACCAACCTAATAGAGGATTACATTTCCTACAAGATTAAGAAATATTGAAATACAAGTAACAATTTCTGTTTCTCTAAAATATTTTATATGAATCTTGTATAAAATTTAATTCTCTATAAGATTGGTTATGGTGCATTTTGTAATAAAATGCACTGAAAAATAGTTAAAGCGAAACCACTGAACTTTCTGCATTTATTGACATTTTGCAAATTTGTACGACCCCATACCTCAGTAGATGTTCCGAATTTTAAAAAAATGCTGAAAATAAAACTTAAAGAAAATTTAACGTTCTTTAAAACTGGTAATGTCAAAGTTTTGCTTAAAATGCACTGGAAGCGATATACTGAGGAATATCTGAAAATCTGAAAAAAAGTCCACTTTCTCTAAAATTGTTATTTCAATATTACTTGGTTTCTGAGTAATTACAAATATTTTGCATGAATCTTGTAGAAAATTTAATTCTCTACAAGATTGATTATTGTGCATTTTTCAGTAAAGTGCGCTGAAAAATAGTTCTTAAGGCGAAACCACTTAATATCTAACTTTTTGCGGTTTTTGACATTTTGCAGATTTGTGTCAGTAGCTGTTCCGAATTTTAAAATAATACTAACTATAAAACTTACAGAAAATTAAATCCTAAATTACCCTAAATGCACTGGAAACGAATTACTGAGGAATATCTGAAAATAAAATTTTAATGCAACCTTTCTAGGGTGGCAGATATTTATAGTTCCAGTCTATATTATGAAAGTACTTTTAGCCTCGTCGATCATAAATTTTCTTGAAATCAGACACATTTTTTGGCTTCAGGTCCCGGACACATACCAATGCATTTCGTTGCCTGGTAGCATTTTGAAAACTAGACTGTTCAATTTAATGTGTATTTGCATTCACTGATTATTTTTTATTAGAGACAAATTTCTGGTGTTCTAGATAATTATGTACATAATTTAATTATCATAATTATTCTTAAAACTACCTAAAGCTGAAGATGGGCCGTGTTCACAATATCATTACCATAGTTTTTATCTAGTTATGCTAAATAGAGCATTTGATTTCTTGATTATGTTGACGAAATCAATTGTATCTTTTAATCATGACGTTATTAAATAATTATCCATTTAATCACTCATCTTGTCTAGAGTCAAAAAAGACCAATTAAGGAGATTTATTGATTAGTATCATCTGATGTCTCATTAATCGTCATATTTGACATTGTTTTTATAGGTGGTGAGAACTGGAACGGATGGGCCGTTAATATGATTAATGGCTTTTCGGGACCTGTTAATCTCATCATATCGACGTGGGTTTTGAAAAAGGCTTCAATTCAAAGTTAGTTAATTTATTATGGGACGTAAATACCATCTCTATCGATTCCTACTCACGATATATAAAAAAAAATTGTAAATCGAAAAACCCCAAAAAATCGACTATTATCATAAGCACCAAATACTGACGACTCTCAGTCGTCTCTCTGGTCTTGACCAGTCCAAGTTATTATAAAATATATTGTAGTTATAAAGTATCTTCATTTTAATAAACTCCTATTCTACACAATCAAGAATAAAATTAAAAAATATATATATTGTTCTTTGGGACAAAAATCGTTGCATGTGTTTTCTATAATTTTTTTTAAAAGGCGTTTACGACGTCGATTTGGCGATGTACGTATTTAGTTTATAGTAGTGTTATTGTTATTGTCATAGTACGGATCATTATCATTTTTAACAATTTTCTTAAGGGAGGTATTGTTCTGAAATTGCTTTAGCTCTTTTGGAAATAATAAAGAAATGAGGTTCCGATTGCTCGCTCGCAATTGAGTTCTAACCAGTTGGAGAAGCCGCAAAAGGGAGATACCCACTCACACAGAAGCAACTATACCAAGAAGAGCCTATAGTCACGAGTTTGCTAACAGAGTTTGTGGCCTAGTTCACAGAGATATTGTTGGTCAAGAACACTTCTCCTCAGGGACTCGAGATGTACTCTTGTACCAAATTGAACCATGAATAGAACACTCATGAAAGGAATAATCATGTAAGGACATTTGTTCGCATAGAGTGGTACATCGAATATTGTTGATAATCGTTAACTTTACTCTGTCAAACTCCGAACATCAAGCATAGAAACATAAAGCAGCAATTTTTAGTACAGTACGTTCCTACTCTATTTTGTACTTTCATCCCTTTTTAGTAATTATTTTATTTTAATTATTTTTCCCCTCCTAATTATTGTCCCTTCCTAATTTATGGCCTTATTGTCGCTATTTGACACCCCTCCCATCCCTCTCACCTCTGTTCCTTATCTTTTTATTGCTTGGTCATTGTTGCTAGAGACCTAGTCCAGTCTATTAATTTAGATACATTTGAATTTTATTTAATTGAACATCATTATTTATTTTTATTTAATTGTTTTTTTATATAATATGATTTCTCATTTCTTAGGTTTACCGTTCTTACCGTAATTGTATTCTTCCCGTATTTGTTATCTGTACAAGTTTAGCATACTTCTTTGTTTTTACAACATTTCATTTTACTCTATATTTTTACTTTGTGTAAGTTTATTTTCAATATTCAGTTCATACCATTCAGATTTTAGCTCTCTATTTCTTTTGTGTCAATGATGACGATTTTTGTTGATATTACTTTTCTTTAAAATTTATATACATAAATTCATTTTGTATACTTTTATGATTGTCATCTCTTATCTTGTTCATTGTATTCCCGAAGAAGGCCTGCAATATGGACCGAAACGTTGCATTCAGTAAATAATATTTTTTTTTACAATTTTATTGTTAATCTACACAACCACTCTAAATAATAATAAAATACTGAAGGATGATGCAATGAAAATGTTATGAATTTAAACAAAATTTGAAACGTACATCCTTCTTAAAATGTGAACTATTATTATTCATTCTGGTAATATTTTATGATGATGTTTTTGTTTTTACTTCCTTGTACGAAGTAAAGGAAGTATTGTATTCGCGAAAATTTTCGGTTTTCAGATTTCAACGGAAAAATATCCATTTTGACCATCACTGAATCCATTTTGACTAGTTTCGTCGTGGCGTCTGTACGTGCGTACGTTCGTACGTTCGTAAGTTCGTACGTTCTTATTACGCATAACTCAAAAACCGTTAGCCGCAGAAAGTTGAAATTTCGTATTTAGGATTGCTGTAAAATCTAGTTGTTAACCTCCCTTTTTGGTCACTGCTTGATCACCGAAAGTGGTACTTTACTTGAAGGTCATAATTGATTTTCATCAAAAATTATACTAAAATACTATGCAAAACTTCTCCAATTTAGTATTCATAACTTATATATTGATTTAAATAACATACTAGATTTTGGTTTAAATTGAAAAACCAGAAGTGGTACTTTACTTGAAGGTCATAATAGACTTTCATAAAAATTATATTAAAATATAACGTAAAACATCTCAAATTTGGTAAATAGGACTTTTATATCGATATGAATGTATTTACTATATTTTGGTTAAAATTGGTGAGCCGAAAAGGGTACTTTACTTGAAGCTCATAATAAGATTACATCCAAAATTATATTTAAATTAAATACATAAATCATATGTTTCGGTAATAAAGGTTACAAACGCAATTTGGTTTCCAATCTAATTAAACATTTTAATTACTTCTTTTAAGTGTAAAAATTGAGTGTAAAATACTGGTTTTCCTCCCCATTGGTGTGGGGGTATCAATAAATGGATGTTGCGACGCCGAGTGTCGTTTTTGAGATACTGCAATCTTCGGAAACAAGTAACCAAATTCAGGATCACTTTTTGAGCCACCGATTTATAGTTTAATAGGTGTACAAGGAAGTCATGTGTTGTCCACATCAGATATTTTTTTGTTAGATTTCTGTAACACAAAATTAAAATTGTGGATAAAATCTTAATGAACATAGACAGGCTTTCTGCTTTATATCAGATTACACATCTTAAACGTTATTGATTACTACTCTTCAAAGTAAAGTCTATTGTTTTCAACTTCTTTCACCCATGTTTCTGTCAGTAATTTTATTGGATTTGATGTCGGCACCACTCCTTTGGTTTTGAGGGAAAGAACTCTTCACATCCAATTTTTATGTCCTCATAATTATCAAAGATCCGACCCTTTAAAAAATGAGCCATTGATCTAAACAAACCACAATCTGATGGTGCAATATCTGGGATATTAGCAGGATGGGGCAAAACGTTTACTCCTTGCATTTCCGATAATTTTTCCTTGGTCCAACGAGAACGATGTGCAAGGGCATTGTCGTGTTGCAAAATGGCTTAGTTCTTGTTGATTAAAGCGGGATACTTTGCACTCAAAACTGGATAAGCTCTGTCTAGTTGTTCACTGTAAATATTTGAGTCCCTACTACGGCCAATAAATCGCGAGTTCACACATTCAAGAAGAACGTCATCATCAACGACCGATGGGCGACCTGATTTGGATTGGGCGGCAGTATTTCTATGGATAATTGACTCTCCTATGGCACAAATTTCTTCGGCGGCTGCCTTTCCGCTTAAACTTTTTTTTCAGTAATGTCTCAAAAGACCGCGAATCACGATTTTAACTTCCTTGTACGAAGTAAAGGAAGTATTGTAATCGCGAAAATTATCGGTTTTCAGATTTCAACTGAGATATCCATTTTGACCATCTCTGTATCCATTTTTACTAGTTTCGTCGTGACGTCTGTACGTGCGTATCTCGCATAACTCAAAAACGGTTAGCTGTAGAAAGTTAATATTTTGTATTAAGGATTGATGAAAATTCTAGTTAAAATTTAGTGTAAAATACTGGTTATCCTCCCCATTTGTGATATGAACAAGTCTGAAGCAGGAGAATAAGATATAAGTAAAGTGGGTTCTTACGCTTAAAATGTCGAAACTGTCGATTTTTAATGCTTTATCAAGTGATGTTGACAGTTCTAATGTTGTCACGGAACACGAAGAAGTCTCTTGGAAAGTAGATACCTACTGAAAGAAAACGACATATAATAACGGAATGAGACCTCCAGAAACAAGAGTATGTGTGTGTTATTACTTCTTTTAAGTGTAACAATTGAGTGTAAAATACTGGTTTTCCTCCCCATCGGTGTGTGTGTATCAATAAATGGATGTCGCGACGCCGATTGTCGTTTTTGAGATACTGCAATCTTCGGAAACTAGTAAACAAATTCATGATCACTTTTTGAGCCACCGATTTATAGTTTAATAGGCGTACACGGAAGTCATGTGTTGTCTACGTCAGATATTTTTTTTCTGACATTGGACGTGCGTTTTAAAAATATAAATGTATCCATAATGCCAACTCAAGTCACATGGAATTGAAGGATTAGTCAAAGTAAGCGTTGACATAAATAGTAGAAACAATAACAATCTTATAGGATAATTATGAGAGGCAGAATTAAGGTTTGTGTTCATGCACAAGGATTTTTATTACAATCTAATAAACTAATTTTTAAAACCTAATAAATTTTTAAAAATATAATAAACATATAGCAATGACAACGGAGTTTCAAATTAATATTACAGTGAAACATTTCGCTATGGTCAAAGATGTGAAATGAGTCCGCTCTCCTATAATGAAGTACTTAAGAAAAAATATGTTTTTAATTCCAATGAATAGTAGCTCCTTTTTGCCTTTTCTCTGCATCTTAATTCTATAAAATGAAATACAAATCCTACTATTGCATCTGTCAAAATTTTAATTTTCACGGCTACAGACTTAGCCAACTTTAGTCCGAACTTTAATTTTCAGAACAAAAATTATAAATTGTAAACAAAATACAAAAACCATAGTCTAAATTTTTTTGAAAAATTGTTAATTCACGTTGGTTTTATTTCAAACCATAACGAATATGTATACATATGATATACGCAACGAAATAAACTTAACTGTTAAATCCAACATGCAAAAAAAAAAAATTCCAATACCTGATGCCAGGTCAACAATATGTTCACTTTGAAAAGGCAATTGCTCCGAGATCACCCGAATCATAATTAACGTAAAGCAACTAAATCAGATTTTCGCAATTATGAAAATCGAGGTCAAAATATAACATCAAATTTGCTTAATGCGCTTAAGAAAATACATTATAAATATATATATATATATATATATATATATGTATAATTGTAACTCTTCAATTAATCGATGACCTACACGAGTTTGTCATAATCAAAGAACTACAATATTGAAAGCAACAAAGTCATTTTCGCCAGGTTTGTTATTTAAGTTACTAACTTTAATTAAGATTAGTAAGAAATTTTATTTATTTCCTTATTAATATAATTATTAATTAAATTGAAATTTGGTTTGCAGTCAGTTCCAGTGAATAAAGACCGTTACATATCCAAAATGTTCTTGAGGGGTGACTCGGTTATACTCATCGTCAAAGTTCCATCGCTGCAGAGAATGCCCAAGCTCCACACCCTTCACATCGAGTCTCAGCGCTACCGCGAGCCTGAGTACGATTACGAACAGCATCAACAGCCGATACAACAGCAACAACAGATGATACAGCAGCAGATGTACCAGCAGCAGCCGCAGCAGCAAGTTTACCAGGCCATTGACACTCAGTTATACCAACAACAGTCCATGGACCCTCAAATCTACAAACAACAAACCATGGACCCACAAATTTACCAACATCAGGCCATCGACTCCCAAATGTACCAAAAACAAACCATGGATCCTCAGCACTACCAACAGCCAGTACGAGACACTCCTGCCTATCAGCAACAATCATCCGAAGCTAAAGGTTATGAGCCCCCCGTGCAAGAAGAGGCATATCAGCTCCCTAAGCAAGAAGTAAAGGGGTACAAGCAGCCCACGCAAGAAACTGAAAGTCGGCCTGTGGAGAACACGCAGATAATACAAAGAGAATCTTCGCAAGATTCGCAACAACCAGTCCAAGAAACTCCCTCAGAGCTGGAGCCAGCTCAAGAATCAGAAAGTGTGCAGGAGAAACCTGACTCACCTAAGGCATCTTAAGGAACACTGTTGTAAGAAACCGATCCTTCTAAAATTGCTATGTTCTCTTTCCTTCGTTTATAATTTTGTAAAGTAATGTTATTGTACAATATTTTTATTGTTATTGTGTTATGATAGTATTAAATACATTTTTTTTAAGTATTTATTTATTTTTTCTATATATACTAAATTCATTTTCATTTTTTTATTCATTTACTAAATATTTATATACATTTTTTTTTATATAATCGACCAGCTACAGATAAATTCAAATTAAAATATAATAAAATCTGGTCACTTTACCATAGAAAGGGTATTCGTATACGTTCCTACTTCTTATATTTTTTTTTTCGGTTGGCTCTATAGATCTTGTAGATCTTTGGCCGCGCGATGTGGTGTTCTTACAGACATTTATTGCTTGCGGGAGCACAGACAGCCTGGAGGGGGTCACCCAACCTCACGTTGCTGCGAACCATGGTTTCCATGCGGCAGGCTGCCCATTGCTCCATAACCGGTCCCTTTGGGGCCAATTCGACAGTGTCCTTCCCACCGACTCACTCGGGTTCAAGGACAGTGACAAATCGGTCTAGATCCACGGATTATGGCTGTTCGGAGTCAGCAGGCGCACGAGGACCTATATTTTCTCCCCCGAGACAGACCGTCCATGGGCCAAACCTCCGGGCGGCTATTTTATGTCCTGGAAAACCACAACGCGATTCACAATTAAGGTACACGGGGTAGGGTCATCACTCCTACATCCGGTCTGTGTGAGTAGCCTCCAGTAGGCTGACGGGCCTCACATACCCGGGGGGAGAGGGGACTGTCCCCTCTCCCCCCGGGTATGCAGGTCTGTGGCAAGCCACGTGGATTTTTCCCCGGTAGGCGGTCACCCAAACCTGGGCGGTCACCCATCCAAGTACTAAACACGCTCGACGTTGCTTAACTTTGATTACCTATTGCAAGCGCCTTAGCCTGCTCTGCCACCCCGCCCCCTCCCCTACTTCTTATATAACTCATTAAAATTATAGTTAATAAAAGAAAACTTGGTGCTTTAATGAATAGGTTAGCTATTAATAATAGAATAATAGCTTTAATAGAATAAATTAGCTGTTAATGAATTCCTTAGAAGATTGATTCCCAAGACCTATTTTTATTTGTTGAAAAGTTTTAAGCGCTAGGATTATGCTTCATTGATCCTTGTGGATAAAACCACATACCTTTATTTAGCAGCAATTTTTTAAGACCATATACATCTATGGACCAACTATCAACAAGTGGCAACAGATTGGCAAAGTCTACAAGGCCTTAAATGTGCCAAGACCAAACATCAACGAGAGAAAAAACTCAAAAAAAAAGAGACAAACATTATTGTTAGGATATTTTCGGAAGATTCCCACAAAAAAAAATACCAAAAACATCTTAAATCTTAATATTATATTCTAAAAGGAAAAATATAAAAAAAAGTACCAGGGGGGGGAGGGGGAGGGTACAACTTACTAAGCTATGATTATTTATGCTACTTATTTAAGCTATGAGTTATTTTATTTTTATTTTTATTTTGAAGTCTTATTCTGCTATGTTTAATTTTTGTTAAACTTTTTATTAACTTTAAATATGCTCTTTGAAAATAATGCAATAATAACGAATCGTCTTGAGAGAGATGACCCCAAAACAAATTAATCAGTGGTGAAAAACAAATTTAATATTAATAAATCTACTACCTCTGATATTAAAATATAAAAATTTTAAATTTTGTTGCTCCCATGGAACAAGGTCTAAGTGCTAGACAAACTGTAAAATTTAGTAATTTACCGTATAATTGGCAAAGTTCTGTAATCATCACGAAGCAGATGTGGTCAGAGACATTGTAAAAGATGCAATTTCCAAACAAACAAAAATTCAGAATACTTATTTATCAAGAAAATAGTTAACAAATAAATATCTGAACAATGATTAACAATTGTAAAAATACTATGCATATATAATTTTTGTTTTAAAATTGACTTATTAATAAAATTACATTTTTTTAACGTCCGTAAAAAGGAATCTTTCGCTGATCAGAATCCCGTTGGTCTTGATCAGTGAGAATCTGCTAATATTTCTAATTCTCTTTGAGCAGATTCAATCCTGCATCCACATTTGGCTCGAGGGCTACTAAATCTTTGGCTTGGGCCCTTATGATTATTTTTTTACACAATACTTACACTTTGCTGAAGCAGAAACATGATCTAAATTTCTAATTCAGTTAATAGAGATGGTTTGGTGGCCAATTCGATAAAGTATAATATAACAACCCGTTGAGGCAGTCCTTAAGAGTACCCAGTAATTAAAGCTAAATCAAACCTTAGCACTAAATGACACGCCGGCGTTGTATATTAAATTGCGCTGCACCATCCGTTCTTGTTCAAACATCATAGTGTTACGTTTTATCAGATTATTCTTAGCTATAATAGCTTTACGCCAATTCATGGTTTTAAATAAAGTTCAGTTTTTCTCTGAAGCCCTTTTTAATTTTTTTTTTCTATTTAGTATTCCACTGCTATGAAAACTTGGCTTTCAACAACATATTTCAAATCTATTTCTACAAGATACAAAATTACAGCAGGATTTTAGAAAATTTTAGCAGCCAAGAAAAGTCTCTTATTTTTCTTTGAATGCAGTTATTTAGGTAAATTCACTAATTTAGTAGCTATGCATCTCCTTTCCACACTATTTATGATGTTATGATAAATAATTTGCTAAGACAAATGCTTGTACCGAAATTGGGATGAGGTTCCTGTTTCCAACAATAGTGGTGTTCTTCCCTTGCATTCTTGAGTATTTCATCATTGAATGCTATAAAGAGGAGGGGGATTAAGCTATCAACATATTTGACACCTTTTTTAAAAAAAAATTTTTTTTGACTTTTGTCCATTTTTCCACTCCACTCCCTTGGACTCTTGGTAGGCTGAATTTATTGCCTCCATTAGATTTGGAGCGACTTTCTTTTAACTCAATGTTTTCCATATCTCTTTGGGGAGGAGGGAGATAGAGGGGAGGTAGATAAGGGGTAAAATCAAATGCTCCCTTCAGGTCTAAGAAGGCAAGATACGCATTCTTCCCTCGGTCCCAAGGCTTTGCCACTATCATTTTTAAACAGAATAATAATAATCTATGGTGAATCTTTTGAGGCGGAAAGCAGTTTTTTTCTGTTCCAAATCATGTTCCATTGTTTTGCGGAGTCTTCTTTCTAGGAACTTGATATAATGTTTATAAATAACTGGTGAGTGGCAGATGGGCCGACAGTTTGTATAATATGTAATTACTTCAATATACGCGCGCATTTATATCGATACGTGAAACCATTAATTGTGGCTTTCTTAAATACATTTATTTTAAGTGTCCGTTCAGATGGGTAAATTTATCTCTGTGTGACGAAAATATGGCTATACACTTGAGTGAGAGTCTGTTCCAAGGGGGTACAAATTCCTAGACATCCAAGCCGAGACATTTAAAAATTGTCCGTTTGGAGATATGGATTACTTCAACGAAGAAAGGGTGACTGTCCCATATTGAAAGAAGTATTCTAATTTAAAGATCTTTTATTCTAATTTAATTGAAATAAAAAAAAATAATAAATGTTAATGACTATTAACATTTAGTTTATAGGCTAATTTACTTTAAAGGAAGTTGGTTTAGCCTGTGTCCAATAATTGGTAAGTTTACCAATATTATAATAATATTTTATTTTATTATATTTTCGTATTCCTGATGGAGCTTTGAGTGTAGGCACCAAAGAATAAATCTTAAAGAAAAGAGCACAAATCAACACGGGAGCAGAGTACCTTATGGACGCTGGTGAGGCGTCCTGGTCGAAATTTGAAAAAATCTTCCAAAAAGTTTGACCTCATAGCGACCTCAGCTGTCAAACATATCTTTTGATCTTATGATAGTAGAAAACTCTAGTTTTCACCTAAATATTATATAATACGTGTGGAATAATAATGATAGAAGCAATAAAAACAAATATGAATAAATAGAAGAGTCATCCTCGAAGGTCAGAACAATAAAATCTTGGCCAACTAAGTCTCTGGTAAATGGTAAGTATTAATTGATAATTTTCTCACGGTATCGTAGTGCTGTCAGTGCCCCATCGATAATGGGACGGATTTTATGATCACTCTTATAATTACCGGACCGTACAATGACGCCACCTCAACCAAAAGCCAGTCATCGGAGTAGTGTGTTGAGATATCTTTCGTAGGTCATGCTATCTGAAAGCTCTTTGGGTTCATCTATAAGCATTACAGATGACCAATTTGTCCCATCAGAAAGCCTCTCGTTGCACAAGAACAACCATTGTTGACGATGACTTAATGTCACCAATGGGCGTCTAAGAACAGCGTGAGAAATTTTCCAACTTCCTAAAGACGATTTTAGATAGTTAGATCGGATAATTGGATGCTCAATGGCAAGTTGAAGTAGTTGACCAACCTGTCCATTTGTCGAAAACGTATTTCTTTTTATGTATATGGTAAAATTTTTGTTCTGCCTAAGAGTGGTAACCATTTCGGAGACCCTCCATAGTCTTCTAGTGATTCCCTGTATTAGATCATTTTTGGCGTTGTGTTGGCATCGGTAAATGTTTATTTTGGATACTTTTAAGTTTAAAAAAACGTTCTAATTGATAATAATAGTTAGAGAAAATTATATAAAAGAAATATAGATTTAGAAATAGAATAATATATGAAATTGTTATTAAATCTGTGTCAAATAATTGATTTTTAGATCTGTATATTTCGACTCAATTGCTCAAAAAGAAAAATAACTTCATGTTTCATGAATACCATTAATTTGTTGATCAATTTATAAGGAAACTTGAACTATAATTAAATTTGTTATTAAAGCTCATATTGGATTTTGCAATGAATGTCTGGTATGACAAACATTTATCAAGCAATCCTGTTCAAATACATTACACAGCATAATAATATACCGCTCAATCTCATAATACATATAGTTATAATATAATTATAGTATAATACTAGTATAATTAAGTTATGTCTGTACATAAGCACATTCGATACTGAATACAGTTGACTCATATTATCTTCTTTTTTTTTTGTAAACTCTCACCTCCTTAAGAAAAATCTTGTGAGCCTTTCTCGTTCATTATTAAATATTTATTATTTTGTTTATAATACATAATATTAATCTTATATTTTTAAACTTTACAATATAGAGATTTTTTAAAATTTTATATTTTAAAGCAGAACCATAGCTGTAAGTTTAGATACATTATACATGATTTTATCTTTGGTTCTCCATTTTTCTAGATTTAATCAAGTAATTAAGGCGTTAACATGCCTTTTAAACTCAAACTATACATAATGAAGAGGTTTTCTTGAATCATCATAATTAGCTCACTGTTTTGGTGTAACGAGATTCTAACTGATCTAACATTAATTTTAAATTAAAAAAAAAAACCTGTTTGAAAATTTGAAGTGCTACAACTTTTTTCGTTATTAATAAAATTTATTAATCTCATCCTCATCACTCTACGTGGTTTTAATTTAATTTTTGAAGTTGATTTATTAAAAAAAAAAAAAATACCTCTTATTTTGTATCAAATATGTCGAAATAAACTCACAAGGAAAGGATCCTACATGTGTAAAACTCCTAGATTTTGATGAAACTTTTTTAGGTGAATCTATGTCTTAAAACATTGGAATGTGTAAAATATTAGGGGCCGACGCTCCCCTGGGGGTTCGAAAAAAAAAATCAGGAATTTTATATCTCATGAACGTAGAAGAATGAGTTTAGTACCAAAATTTTCCTATTGCCAAGCTAAATAATAAACAAAAAATAAGACATTAAAATATTCATGTATAATTCTTGATAAAAATATTAAAAAATCAAAAACTCTCTCAAAATAGTGATTTTTTAGTGGAGAAACATTAGTTTTCTCAGAAAAAGAGATCAGATTTGGATTTTCAACACGAAAAAACAGTTTATTTCAAATTTGTATGAAAATCAAAAAACATTTTTTTTTTTTATAAACAGCCAACCAAAGTATACTGAAAAAATCTTTTTTTTTTTCAAAATAGTTTTACATCATTTTTCTGCATCATATGTACAGTGCAGGAGTTTAAAATTTCGTAAAAATTTACACCATAATGTAAGATATTTAAAAAAAATTGAACATTTCATAGGATCAGTTTAAATACGATTTTGGAAGAAAAAACCACAATCTTGGCTTTTCATTTTTAAAACAGTTTTTAACTATGAGGGTTTGATCTGAAAATAAATTGTATACACCTGTTTTATTCATTAGTTTACTTTTTTAAACGTGTGTTTAACCTTCGAAATCGGTTGGTTTATTTAGAAATTATTACTAAAAATATGAATGACCATGAAATCCTATTCACCCTTGGTCCGATGTTTATATTCCTCATTATCACAGACTGTTATAAATAAAGGAGCATTCCGTTTTAACTAGGAATAACTTCAAATGTCTTTATTATTTCGAAAAAAATAAATATAATGTTCACTATTCTGCTATTTCCAACAAATAATTTTGAAATGTAACATGCTAAATAAAAAAAAAATCTTTAAGAACTTTTGATATGTAAATAGAGGGGGGAGGGAAAAGAATAACTATTGGCTTACCTGGATTTATCAAATTGATTGCTCCCTTTACATATCAAATGTTCTGAAGGGTAATTTTATTTTTTTAATTAGCATGATATATTTCTATAGCATGCTGAGAGCAGAATAGTTCATGCTGTATTTACATATTTACGAAACAATAAAGAAATTCGAAGATTTGTTCACGACGCTAGTCAAAACGCAATGTTCCTTTACTTATAACACTGTGATAATGAGGAATATAAACACTGTTCAAGAGTGAATAGGGTTTTATGACTATTTATATTTTTAGCAATAACATCTAAATAAATCTAAAATCTAAATAATATAAAATAAGCTTATACCCACGTTTAAAAAAGCAAACAGTAATGAATTAAACAAGTATATGCAATTTATTTTCGGATCAAACATTCATAGTGAAAACTCGTTTTAAAAATGAAAAACCAAGGTTGTGGCTTTTGCTTCCATAAACATATCTTTACTAATCATAGAAAATGTAGAATTTCGTTTTAATACTATAATGGTATAAATTTGTGCAAAAGTTCAAAGTCCTGCACTGTACATGTGAAGTAGGAAAAATATGTAATGATAATGATTGAATATGTAAATCTAACCCCTTTAGTAAAAAAAATAATTGTTTTTTGATTTTCATCAAAAGTTGAAATAAACTGTTTTTGAAGTGAGAAATCCAAATCTGATCTGTTTTTCTGAGAAAACTAATGCTTCTCCCCAAAAAATCACTATGTTGAGGTAATGTTTGATGTTTTAATTTTTTTACCAAGCATAACACTTGAATAATTTGATGGTTTTTTTTTTGTTTATTATTTCGCTAGGCAATAGGGACATTTTGGTACTAAACTCATTCTTTTACCTTCATTAGAACCAGAGATATAAAATAAAATGTGTTTCGCACATGTAAACTTTCCGATTTTTTCCGGGTCCTCTGGTGAGCGTCAGCCCCTAATATTTTGCACAACCCAGTATTTTAAGACCTAGATTTACCTAATAAAGTTTATCAAAATGTAGTAGACACATCTGAGTTTATCTCTTTGTTAGAACCTTGTCTAAGATAAAATCGGTAAAAATGAAATTTTTCAAACACAAAAATATAATTATTATTTTTAATGATACAAAAACAGACAAAGTTGTAACTGAAGAATTGAAAATTAACATTTTTTTTTTTAATTTCCATTCTTTTTTTAGTATATCTGGATTTACTACAAGAACATTGAGCTTTGAGTACAGAATCTTAAAAATGCTAATAATTTCAAGGTGGTTGTCAGTACTGTCAGTACCGCGCTCCTGAAAATTTTGAATTTTCCACAAAAAAAAAAATACTTTTAATCTTCGCCATTTGCTAAGATTAACATCTGAGTATCAACAGAAAGCGCAGATACTTAAAATTTCTTTATTTATGTTCAGTCAAAATTATTAACATTCTATCATGAAACTTACCCGTAATGTTATAATCACCCACATAGATCACCAGTGCGGAATATAACCTCGTCAAACTACACAAAGAAAACAAATTCCTTCAGTTAGAACATTGTCACAATAGTAAAATAGTTGTTCCCCAACAGATCGCAGATATAACTAGTATCTCTTGTGCATTAGACGAAGGAGAGTCAGATGCACCAATAATCTCATATTAGCCAAATATATTTGTTACAACCTTTTCAAACCAAGCTGTCCATAGTATTTTTATGTAAATGTTTAGAGATATTTACTTTATTGAATTGCTAGGATAGTTTAAGGAATTAAGGAATATTTTTGAGAAATATAATAATCATCTGTGTAGGATTTAAAAAACATGTTCGGAGCCTGACGTGCCATCTTTCAAATTTAAATAACATAATATAGCTGATCTCTTAATAATTATTGTTATTATCACTATTGGAGACAGACTTACCGCCCAATCGTAGACATGGGAGGAACCGGCCGGCTTGGCAACTTGTATCCTGAACTCGGACTTTGCCTGACGGACAGGAAGTATGGCGAAGTATCTGACACCCTGGAGGCCCTTGGCGACGGCCAACTTAGCGGGAAGTGCGACGAGGGAAGTGGACAAGAGGATGGGAAGGATGACGGCGGCCGCAACGAGAACGCAGCCTAAGAGGAGGGACGCGACGAGGACGCAGGCGATACGGTGCCTCCGGCGGCGGCGGTGCTCGGGCAGGACGAGGTAGCCCAACCAGCCGTCCTCCCGCCGCACCGACCTGATCATCTCCGGCTCTCGGCGTCCACTGCCGCCGCCGGCGGGCCACTGCCGCCCCCCGCCTCCTCCTCCCCCCTCCACAGGGGGGGAATCTCGGGGGGCGGGTCTACACCTCTTAAGGCGGCCACTGACGATCACTCCAAATGGAACATGGAACACTGGATTGGAACAGCAGGAGTACTTGGAATTGAGACGATTTCAAGAGCCTCACTCACGATCACTGCACTCCATTGTTCCATTTTTTTCAGCGCTGCCTATATCGATACTGTGTTATCACTGAATATTTTGTTATATAATTAGGGATTGATAAATCATTTGCCTCTTCTATAATTTTGTTTTTATTGAAAACTAGTTTCAAACGTTATACATTCATATTCAGTTCTAAAAATACACAAAAATCCAAAAATAAGCAATTCAAAATACAGTTTTGTATTATTATACATATTAAATATAAATCAAATAAATTAATTTAATATGTATAATAATACCAAACTGTATTTTGATTTGCTTATTTTTGATTTTTTGTGTGTTTTTAGAACTGAAGATGAATGTACAACATTCGAAACTAGTTTTCAATAAAAACAAAATTATAGAAGTGGCAAATAATTTATCAATCTAATTAGATTGATCCTTTTATACCATCATGCGGATGTCAACTGATTTTGTTATATGTTTATGACAACTAGCACAAAGTTAAGTATGTTCGTTAATGCAAGCGAACCAATAGTTTTTAATCATTTATTTTAAAATGTATTGAATAAATACAATTTTTCGGCTCTCCTGAATAACTAATTTTTTTCATTGAAATGTTCATTCCTTTTTTTTTTTTAAACAATTGACTTGATACTCTTTATGTTTATCAGAAATAGTTTGAGAAAGAAACAGACGGAATGGTTTTATAGATTTTAAATAACAAAATAAGAAAACAAGTTTTGAATCTTGAAATTTACGATTTTTTTTCCCTTTTTATTTTTTCATAGAGAATTAATTTCTATTCGGTCAAATTGATTTTCCTTGTGTCGATCTCATTCAAATATCATTAAAAGTAAATTATGAAAATTTTAATTCTGTAACTATTTCAATTTCTGAGATAGTAGAACATAGGGAATTTTCCTGAATTAAGATCGTGTGTATGCGTGTTAAATCGGTTATATTTCCGAAGAATATTTATTGATAAATCTACCCTCCTGGTGATTTATTGATACCATGTCCCGTTTTGTGTGGAGTGATTGGATTGGAGTGATCGTCAGTGACCCCCCTTTATCATTCTCACAACAAAGATTAAATATCACACTTCTATAGTCTGAAACAGGCTATCCAAACTAGTCCAGGCCCCTAGAAAGTTTTGCCGAAGTTCTGAAAATTTGCTTATTTATGTTTTTTGGGGTCCTGATTACGAATTCAAACTTTGTTACCTCGAATTTTTCTCGAAAATATAAAAAAAAAAATAATAATAAAAAAAATATTTTGAGCTCACAATGTTTTAAATCATTCAAGGAAATACACTGGGTAGTTTGAGCCTTCAAACTTTAAAATCGGTCCCGCAGTTCGCTCAAAAAATTGTTGGATCCTCTCAAACGGGGCATTAAAACACATTCAATACAACATTTCTTTAGTGTTCTGAGCTTAATATGTTTCAAAACATTCATGGAATCGCAGCAAATAATCTGAGCCATTAAACATAAAAATCGGCCAAAACCTGTTCGCTCAAAAAATCGTTATATACCTGCTAATTGTCTAGCTAAACACATTACCCTCCTTGTGGCTTCGCCATATTCGGCTAAAAAGCCGATATTTAAAATAAGAGTATAATGAAATATTTTTCCAGTATTTTGAGCCCTCAATGTTTCAAATCCTTCACGGGATTTCACTGAATAATTTAAGCCATCGAACTTAAAAATCGGTCGTGAAGTTCGCTTAAAAAATTGAGATACCCTCAAACGGACATATTAAACACATTTAATACAACATTTCTTTATTTTAAAACAATGTCACTCCACAATGAACTTTTTAAAAAGATGATTTCAACTATGACTTTTGTTTGCCCTATGCTATATTAAATAGGAAATAGTTAACCGCTAGGAACAAGAAGGACTGAAATATTTTTATTTTAAAAAAAAAGAAAAGAAAAAAAGAACATTTTGTGGTTTTTAGGCCACAGAAAATTTAGCCATGATAAATTTTTGGGAAAAACTTGTTTTCATCATCTCACCATCCATAAAGAAAATTTGACAACAGGTAAATCTACAACTTGATGAATTGGTAAATTGGTAAAATTGGTAAATCCAGTATAACGTTTTATGAAATACATTTTTTATACATCGATAATTGTGTTATTTATTATGAAATGCATTTATTATTACAGCTCACAAAGGTTAGGCTTTCTATTGCTTAGGTTATTGAACGCTATTCATATACAAATATTAAAGATAAAAGTTATTAAGGAAAAACCTGCAGTTTTTAATATTTTGAAAAAAAAAAGTTTAAAACTTTGAAGGACTATATCTCGGTACTTATTCCGTTTAAAAAAAATGTATAGCTAGTACAAATCGTAGAAAATTTGTTGATTTTTAACATTTGTAATAAAATCTTTTCGGCTAGAACGTGTTTTTTAGGAGTTATAAGCCAAAAACTGAAAAGTTAGAAAATTTCGTAATTTTTAGGCTACAAAAAATTTAGCCATGATAAATTTGGTGGGCAAACTTGTTTTCCCTATCTTACGACTTACATAAACAAGTTAAAACAATAAAACCTTCTGCGCCACCTTTTGCAAAATAAAGCTATTTTTTGTTTGCCAATTTGACTGGACTGACAAAGATATTCACATTTATTAAACATTTCAATTTCAACTTGTTATCTGCATATATATAAATTCAGCCCGCTTTTATGTTTGTGCTCGCAAAACCTGAAAAGTTTTCGGTCGATTTTGATGCGGTTTGTACTATATCATTTTCAGCTTTTCTGAAGAGATTCAAACCACAGTTAATATAAACATTTTTGTTGCTTTTGAGGTGCAGAATCAGTCCCTGAAATATTCTGGTTCCTAGACTGTAAACCATGTATATACATAAAGTTAGCCTGCGTATATTTGCGCACGCAAAACTCGAAAAGCAGTTGTTCGAATTTAATGCGCTTTTCGTTACCATTCAGAGGATTTCTTCTGGTTTATGTGCATTAAATTGTTCGAAATGCTCCCCTTAAGGGAAGAAATGGGGAAAAACTATTTTTAAGAAACATGTAATTTTGTAATCGTTCTCAAGACGACTTCATTCATGTTGAAGCAAGTTCACTACAAAAGCATTTTAACAAGAGTGAAATTATTGTGTGAAAGTGTTATTTGTTAATGAATTCGGATATTAAAAATAAAAAGTGTAAAAACTTGAAGCTTTATTGCCGTTTTGAAAAATTTATTATCATTTTCATCCTGTTTATAGAAAACATCTAAATGAAATGAGACGAATTCTAAACAATGCAGTCTATCACCGATAAAAATGTTCATCCCTTGGGTCTTGGAATATTTACATTAAAACTTTTTGTTGGTAACCGGTTGGTCCGGTAGCTCCCCTCTCAGAGTACTAACTATTGAAGCATAGAAATGCAAAAGAGTCTAAGTGCCTTTAGAAAATGTTTGCATAATTCAAGTTAAAGAAATATTACTTAATTATAAAAAACACATTTTTTTTCTAACAGCTTACAGTATAAGTAGTATAATCACATTTATAATAGCACTAGCTTTACAATAAAAAGATGATTTTTTTTGTCGAATACATCTTTCGTATTTCTTTCCTTTCGTTCTACATAGCCACGGAAAATCAAGTGAGGGTATTGAATTGAATGATGTGCTTTCTCGTCGGATCAATGTTCGCTATAATACTTTTATTTACTTCGCATTCATTTCATAAAGCAATAAGTATGAAGAAATGCGCAATATATAATTAATGTGTTAAAAATAAAATAAAAATGCAAGTCAAACTTAAATCTTTTTTTTATAAGTTGTTTGTAATAGTTTTGTACAAATTTTACAGTTTGATGATTAGGAATGATAAGAACAATAGTTCTGTGGTCTGTTGCTCACAATATCTTTTAAAAGTTAAACAAAAAAACTTGAAATTTTTTAGGGTATTTAACTTTCACGGGCAACGACGGGTCTCACTGTGGTCGAAAGGTGGAAAAAACTATTTTTTCAAAGTATTGGAAACATAATTTTGTTTTCACTATTAATAAATAGATTAGTACCTGAAATATTTTACCAATTTAATCGGATTTCTTTAATTTTTACACCTGTAACGAGCCTTTCAATTCGAATCATGGAAAATTTTGTCGATATTATTATTATTATTTCCACATATTGTTTTTTGTTGGTGCGATTTTTCTTACGAATCAACAACAGCTATACCACAAAATATATTGAGTGGAAAAAAAAATATTAATTTTTGGTTTTTATTGAGCTAAAAATAATATCCTGAATAAGTGCCAGAAAATATTCAATAATTTTTTTTCCCTAAAACATATCTCCTGAACGCAGCCAATCGCAGGTCTAAAATATACTTTTTTTTTAAGACTCCTAATAAAATATTAGAAAAGATCCAGCTGAGTCTGTGTGCACAATTTGATTTTGAAAATGGAATTACAGTATCATTTGTTTATTGCTTCCTTTGTAACGAAGTTGTCAAATCCATAAAACGGGCATAACACCAACTAACATTAATCAGATTTTGATGAAATTTTCAATAATTGTGCATGTTGGTATCTAGATGACCACAAATTGTTTTTTTCAAATTCCATCCACTGCTTTCGCAAATACATGTTTAAATGTATTTTCTTTGACATACCTATATTTCAATAACGGATTGTCCGATTAAGCTCAAAGTGGGAGCGAAGTTGATGATAAGTGTAAGAATTATCTTATTTCAATTTTGTCTAATACCATTGACTACTTTCGCTTACACATGCGAAAATGTGTTTTCCTTAACACAACCATATTTCAAAAATAGATAGTCTGATTGAGCCTTAAGTTAGAGGAAAGTTGAACACTAGTGTAATAATGGCCTATTATCTATTTTATCCAAATCCATCCCCTACTTTCGCATAAGCACGCGCAAACGTACTTTCCTTGACACCTCTATATTATAAAAATGGCTTATCTGATTTGGCCCTAAGTTTGAGAAAACGTGGATGGACACCAGTGTACAAATGGGCCACTATCAATTTCATCAAATTCCATTGTTCCATTATATATATATATATATATATATATATATATATATATATATATATATAACGTATAAATTAATAGATATTTGTATTATATTCAAATTTATCAATTTGTATATTAGAAAATATTAGTTATTGGAATAAAAAGTATTTAGCTTTCATTTATTTAGAGTTAAAAATTCGAAATTTCATCGTATTATGAACCTGAATACGTTGGAGTTTCTGCATTTAACCCAGAAATTGTAACCCTTCATCACTTCGCAAAATCACAAAATAGCTTTTAGTAGTTAGTATCAGTTTTTCTTTCCAGAATAGACATATCAAAACTTCGTCTAATATATTATTGGTAAACAATTTTGAATTGTTAATCCAAATTTTATTGTATATTGTCAAAGATCGATCTTGACAAGGTGTTTTTTTCCGAAATAAGTCAATATATAACCACTGTGCGCAGTACGTATTTAGTAGAGGTAGTATTTCATAATAGTTGTTAGCTACAACACTACTTTGTCATCACTGAAGTCTTTAAGAATGATCTTATATGCTCTGTGACCCTTTTTTTTTTCCGTTGGCTCTATAGACCTTGTAGATCTTTGGCCGCGCGATGTGGTGTTCCTACAGACATTTATTGCTTGCGGGAGCACAGACAGCCTGGAGGGGATAACCCAACCTCACGTTGCTGCAAACCATGGTTTCCATGGTGCAGCGACAGGCTGCCCATTGCTCCATAACCGGTCCCTTTGGGGCCAATTCGGCAGTGTCCTTCCCACCGACTCACTCGGGTTCAAGGACAGTGACAAATCGGCCTAGATCCACGGATTATGGCTGTTCGGAGTCAGCAGGCGCACGAGGACCTATATTTCTTTCTCCGAGGCAGACCGTCCATGGACCAAACCTCCGGGCGGCTATTTGATGTCGTGGAAAACCACAACGCGATTCACAATTAAGGTACACGCGGTAGGGTCATCACTCCAACGACCGGTCTGTATGAGTAGCCTCCAGTAGGCTGACGAGCCTCACATACCCGGAGGGAGGGGTGATAAATTTCTTGAATTATTACTTAAATTAAATTAAAGTAGTGCCGGTGCCGGGATTCGAACTCACAACCTTTGGATTTGTAAGTAGGTGCACTTTTGCAAGCGCGCTAACCCGCTCGGCCACCCTGACACCCATTTATGCCATATATCGAATTATTAATTTAGCGTCATGCATACTTTTTTAGTTAATTTGTATTTATCTAGTAATAGTCCTATTTAATTTTTATTGTTTTAAATATATTATACGGTGTTCATGATTTTTTTTTTTATTAACGATATAGGTCATCAACGCTACAAAGCCAAAGTGCAGTCAAACTTTTCACCAGAATTTGACTCGAAAAGAGAACTGAGACAAGGAAATGCCCTAGCGTGTTTGTTATTTAGCTTTGCTCTTGAAAAAGTAGCAAGAAGCTCTGGCATCCAAACGACAGAGACCTTTTACGACAGACTCGTCCAACTGCTTGCCTTTGAGGATGGTATCGACATAGTCGCTCGCTCAACGCACTTAAGGGCGCATTCCTGAATCTAGAAGCCGCTGCAGGCATGAACCTGACTATAAAGGAAGAAAAGGCTAAGTACATGAGAGTTGGCCAGAGTGATAGAAATGCGGCAAAAGAACCCTTAGGAATAGGTCCGTTCAACTTCCAGAGCGTAGACCAGTTTAAGTACTTAGGGTCAGTTGTTCGTTCTACAAATAACATTCTGATGGAAACAAACCAGAGACTGATGATGGCCAACAGATGCTATTTTGGCTTAAGGAAGCATCTCAGTAAGCCCATAATCCCACTACGAACCAAGTGCCTAATTTACAAAAACCTCATCAAGCCGTTCCTTATTTATGGATCCGAAACATGGATTCTGACAGCCAAAGAAATCCTTATTTTCGAAAGAAAAATATTACGGAGGATTTTTTATTATTATGGGGGACCCATTAGACAAGGAGATCAGTGGCGAAGACGGCACAATAATGAAGTATACGAGCTCTACGGTGAAGCAAACGTATTACGGACCATAAAGTTAAGAAGATTGAGGTGGGCCAGCCGTGTCGTCAGAATGAGGAATGTCCAGATTCCCAAGAAGTTATTGGAGGGGAGGCTGGACTGTTGGAAAACAGCCGCACAATATCGAACCACCTGGAGAAGGCTTATTGAGGAGGCCATGGACCGCACCTGTCTGTAGCTCCACGGAAAAAGAAGATAGCTCAACAGCATTTCTCAATTTTACCATAATCCATAGACCTCATGAAATATTAAAAGGAATTTTTGAGCCGAGTTCCAATATTTAGAACATTGCACTATACTGTTTTTTCCCCGGAAAAACTCAAATAATTGCATGGAAATTTGGAGAAAAAAAAACGATTATGCCTCTACAGGTTCTTGAGCCGGACAAACCAAAGTCATGGAGCATCTTTACCGCAGCTATATTGACACCCTCAATTTTTTTTCAGATTTTTCGACATTCCGCTACTGATTGAAGTTTTTAGAAGAAATCTACTAGTAAGGGTAGGCTACGGACGTGGGTTCACCGATTTTAATGGAACTCTTTTGGTGATACAAGGCCGAAAAATATTAAGCACCTGTCCAAGAGCTCTTGCCAATGCGCCATATGAGCTGAGAAAAAAAATGTATTTTATATAACTTCAACAACTTTTTATATTATTGTTTTTTCTGCCTTTGCTCTGCATGGATTTGAAGGATATTATACATCGATCGATTTGTTTAAAATAAGAAAAAAATATTGCCGATTGAATTAAATGATATTGCTTAAAGAGTATTACTATTGTTTAAATATTCAAATTCAGTATAGTATTTAATTAAAAATAGAAATATAAGGTTTCACATTCTCCATTTAATATTCCCGAATGTCGAATAAACAATTATTCCCCAAAAAAATATTAGATTTTTTTACCTTCTTGTACGAAGTAAAGGAAGTATTGTATTCGCGAAAATTCGGTTTTCAGATTTCAACGGAAATATCCATTTTGACCATCTCTGAATCCATTTTGACTAGTTTCGTCATGACGTCTGTACGTGAGTTCGTACGTGCGTATCTTTACTTGAAGGTCATATAAACACATCAAATATTATATTAAAATTAAATACAGAGATCATACGGTTCGGTAATAAAGGTTACAAACAGGATTTTTTTCCAACTCTATTTAAACATTTTTATTACGTTTTTAAATGTTAAAATTGAGTGTGAAATAATTGTTTTCCTCCTCATTTGTAAGAAGAACCAGTCTGCAGCAGGAGAATAAGATACTAGTTAGATGGATTCTTCCTCTTAACATGTCGAAACCGTCCATATCCAATGCTTTATCTGGTGACATTAACATTTCTAATGTTGTCAAGGAACACGAAGAAATCTTGGGAACTTGTTACCTACTGAAAGAAAACGACATATAATAACGAAATGAGACCTCCAGAAACAGGAGTTTGTGTGTGTGTGTGTGTGTGTGTTTTTGTGTTAATAGATGGATGCGGTGACGTCGAGTGTCGTTTTTGAGATTTTGCAATCTTCGGAAACTAGTGAGCAAATTCAGAATCACTTTTTGAGCCACCGATTTATAGTTTAATAGGCGTACAAAGAAGTCATGTGTTGTCCACATCAGATATTTTTATTTTTTTTAAATAAATTCCAATTTAAGTTAATTTTTCATTTAAAAATTAAAAAGAAGAAAATTTGATAGTAAATTATTAATTCCTTGATTCCGAATTACAAATCAACAATATGAAATCTCATGTATAAATATATTTTTTTTAAAATAAAAGACAACTATAAATATATTATTCACGAATGACAGAAATGACGATTAAATGTGATGTATTTCTTATTTTCTATTCGACAAAAGAAATAAAATGTCCAATTCCAGCTGCGAATTATGTATATTTTTGTTATCTTTAAAGCTGACAACAGGCAGATTTAATATTGCATATATAAATTTACAAAATTTTGAAATTCTGGTTTTTACAACTATAAAGTGGAAGTGCTGCTATTGAAAAAATGAACATTAACTTACTCTAGAAAAGGGGGCCACGAGTATAAGTCTATACGTATAGTTCTTAAGCTGTAATTAAGATACCACATTTCTTTGAAAAATGAACACAGTAATGTGTTGACATAATCATTTAGCTCTCTGGCATTATTGCAAAAACAAATAAAAGAATCGGTTTACTGCAATGGCACATTCAAACAAGATAAGATGCTGATTTTGATATCGAATAGCTTGAATTTGATAATGCTAATTTGACCCGTTCCTTCAGAAACAATGCCAATACCTCTTGGTAATGTAACCGTTATTAACATCGTTAGCGATAATACCGAGCATAAATACCAACTCGATTTAGATTGTATTCAGACAGCGGAATGACTCCAACAATGCGACTTCTACTGTCACTCCTTTTTTCTGGTAACTATATCATTATATCCACTCATTAATGTATGCATACATATTTATTACACAAAATTTGTATTTATTAATGGTCCTCAATATTTTTTATTGGTGGAACTTTGAAATCAGTACTTGAAAATCTCAGGAAAAATTTTCCTTGCATCTCTTGTTTAAGTTTTTTTTTTTGTTTTGTTTTGAGATTTATCTATACTTACACACACACACACACACACACACACACACACACACACACACATATATATATATATATATATATATATATATATATATATATATATATATATATATATACATATATATATATATATATATATAATTGAGATAGATATACATACACCAACAAACACCGTATAAGGGGTTACGTGGACCCTTCTTTTGTAATTTGACTCGAATATAGAAAAGTCTTGGGTTTTTCTGCTTAGTCCACATATATTCAAAAAGGTTCAGCATTAAATACCAAATGCTTAAATTATCTGTTGTAGCTAAATCAAATAATTCAGATTTTTGAATTATAATATTCTTTAAAAAAAATTTTTTTTTTAATTATGCTCTGTTTAGCTGATATGCTCCTACTGAAGCATGAGATCAAACTCAGTCAACGAAGAGTATTAGGACTTATTACAAAAAACTATTAAAGCATGCCCTCGTTCCGATATTATAATAATTGCAGGGGACTTTAGTCCAAAGGAAGCAATTTATCTCCCAACAATCGGTAAACACCTACACAATATATGTAACGATAATGGACACAGACTTGTTAATTTTTGTATATAACAAAATCTTATAATTGGCAGCAGTATGTTCCCTCACAAAAGAATCCATCTTGGAACATAGAAATCACCTGATGCAAGGACAGTCAACCAGATTGATCACTTTTTATCAAGTGCCAGGTATAGGTCAAGCCTCCTCGATGTCAGAATCTTCCGAGGAACTAATATGGACTCAGACCATTTGACTATGGCCAAAGTGAGAGCTAGGATCTCAATAGTGTAAATAAGGCGAGGGAAAATAAGTAAAACGTTTACTTTACAGAAGCTTAAGGAGTCCGAGATCTACGAAGCATATGCTAAAAAAAAATAATGAAAAGCTCTCCGATCTACAGAGGTTAATGAAATGTGGTTGACTAATACCATCCATGACACAGCAGAGGAAGTGATCGGCTACAATCCTAAAGAGAGAAGATTACCTTGGTTTGACGATGATTATAGCAATGCCACTGTACAGAAAAACGAAGCTTACAATTCCATGCTTCGGAAGACCCGAGACTCAGTTGAAATCTATAGGCAGCGTAGAAGAGAGGAAAAACATATTCATCGACTCAAAAAGAGAATCTGGGAAAATAAAGAATTTGAGGTAATTGAAAGATTAAGGCGTGCCAATGAGTGTCGTAAATTTTATAAAAAGGTGAAAAGTGGCCGAAATACATTCAAGCCCCGCTTCTTAAACTATAAGGACTGGGATGGTTTGTTATTGAATAAGAAGACCAGGTATTACAAAGATAGAACACCCACTTCATCACCTGCTTAACGAAAATAAGGCACAGGAGAATGAGAAGTAAGAAACTGGTCTAAGTCGAACTCCTGAAGATGAACTCTAACCTCCAGATGAAGAGGAGTTATGTGAAGCCTTTGAAAAGTTTAAAAACAATAAGGCACCAGGCTTTGTCAAATTGGCCACCGAATTATTCAAGAACGGCGGAGATCGGCTATTCAAAGCATTGCATGGTGCCCAGATCTGGGCAGAGGAAATGATTCCGATAGCATGGAAAAAGACGGTTTTGTGTCCTATTCACAAGAAGGGAGACCTTCTTGCGTGTAATAATTATCGGAGGATCTCACTCCTACCATGCGCCTATGAAATATTCTCAGATATATTATATAAACGATTACTACCTTACGTTGAGAGAGTCTTGGGAAATTAACAATGTGGCTTCCGTAAAAGTAAGCCAACAACAGATCAGATATTCGTCTTACGAACCATTTTAGAGCGAGGAAGAGAATACCAGATCCAAACACACAACCTATTCGTTGATTTTAGGTCTTACGATAGTACCCATTGTGAACCTCTGTATCCGGCGATGAAAGATCTTTACATCCCTATTAAGCTTATCCGTATGGTAAAACTGACGACCTCCATATTGTTGAGAGATCGAAAACTGCAGTGGAAAAAAACTTTCTTGCCCTCCAGAATGCTGCTATAAAGCTAGGACTTGCGGTTAGTAACCAGAAAACCAAATACATGGTTGCTGGTCAAAACAGAGGTCCTTATGAAGATTTTTTCAGATTGATCCTCACTCATTTGAACGAGTTGATCAGTTTGTGTACCTGAGGTCACAGGTTAATGCTGATAATGACGTTTCGGCTGAAATAAAGAGGCGAATAGCATCAGCCAATGGATGCTATTTTGGACTACTTCGACATCTGGGAAGTAGTTCTCTATCCAGAGCTACAAAAACTAAGCTTTACAAGGAACTGATCAGGCCAATGCTTACCTACGATTCAGAAACATGGGCCTTCTCAAACTCTAATATTTGAGAGAAAAATCCTAAGACGCATTTACGGTCCAGTAAATATTGGATCAGCATGGAGAGGGCAGACAAACAGTGTTCTCTGCATAATGAGCCAGAAGTGGCAAGAGTTGTACGGCTCAGCTGACGGCGATGGGCAGGCCATGTCGCCAAGATGTGGCCCAACGAGATCCCAAGAAATGTTTTGTATGATGACGTGCTTGGCACCTGAACAAGAGGACGCCCGAAGCTTCGTTGGATGGATGTTGTCGAGAGAGAGGACTCGAGAACCCAGCTCGGAGTTCAGAATTGGAGGATGGCTACACTTAACCGATTGAACTGGCGGAAGGTGCTTGAGGAGACCAGGACCCAGTAATGGGTTGTCACGCCGATGGAAGAAAGGAAAAAAAATCTAAATCAATGATTATTAAATATATACAGTATATGTTTCTGCAGTTAGGAAACCGCTTTTTTAGTTTATTTTTGATATACTTCTGTTTATTCAAATATATTGATAAGATGAAATTATTGCCTTATCTCGGATAAAACCTCGTCAAACTTCGAGATATGAGGTTTATATGGTTATACCATATGAGAAATGTGAAAATCGCATTTTTCGAATTCCCTAGTTTTATTAATTTAACAGGAACATATTTGAAAAATAAAATGTTATAAATAAAATTCTAGGGCACACAGAAGTAAAAAAACAGAGATAAAAAAAGATTCGCAATGGGTAAATTAAAAGTATAAAGCAAATTCCTTATTTGGTCTTCTAAAATATTCACATTGCAGTTATTTTGCCCATCCATTTTCATGGTTATTATTATTAAATAAAATATACGATTAAAATCCCATTAGAGGGTTTAGTTCTTAGTAAGGACAAACTGTGTCTAGGCCAACAGTAGTGCAAAGAAGTGATTTAGATTCTCAACTATCTTAACTATCACGATATTCTCGCAAGTAAGGGTATCCATTTTATGGTGAATACTTGGAGGGTCTCCCGAACACACAGAGTCTATCCACGGCTGATATAACAGAATAATGAATTATCTGCTGCAGCCGGACTCGAACCGGACCCTGAGGACAGGAGCACAGTGCCTTCCTTCCTAAACTACCCCGCTTTTGGTTATTAATATAAAACTTTAAAAATAATGTCTTGGTCAATTTTAACTTTTTGCTGGCAATATAGTTAAAAAGATTTAGTTGGAATTTGATGCAAAAAACAGAAAAGTATTTTCCTCTAAAATCACATATCGGTACATGTACTATACTCGGTATAATACATATCAGCAGATAAAAGAAAGTCAATGGGCGCATTCTCAAAACTAAAACAAGAGACGCAAGTGAAACGTTTCCTGAGATTTTCACGAACTAATTCCAAAGTTCCAGTAATAAAAAACATTGAGTACCATTATGGATACAAATTTTGATGTGTTACTGTATTTAAGATTATATTTTATGTAAACATAAAATAAATAAAATCGGATTTTGGTAGAAATAGGTTAATTTTATTAATTAATATATGTACAATAAAGTTTTAAATAAAAAACGGGCCTAATCGATTTTCTAATATAAATTATAATACAATCGTTGTATCAACAATTGACAATCAAATTTTAGATAAACCGCAAAAGAGCTTACCCTAATCTTGATTACTCGAATTCCTTGATAAGAAAAATGTTTCCCGAACCATATCTAATCAATTACCTCTAAAACTGGAAATACACGGTATCAAGTAAAAACATTTCTTCTGCTTGTGTTAGTTTGCCTTCTTTTTTATAATAATTTTATATATTCTTTATTAAATAAAAATCTTGTGTTTTTAAAATGTAAACTAAAGGAAATTAAATACCAGTTGCATTACTTTAAAATACTTTCGTATCTTACATCCATTTCGTGAAATATCTTCAACTGCACTTCTAAATAATCAAATTATCCCTAAAACGCGAAGTAAATAGAACTTCAGCTATTACTTTTTTTTTAAACTACGCGTTCCTAATTTGAAACGTAAAATGGCTTCCTAGGATCTTAAGGTATTTAAATTTAACAAATTTGTATTGTTTACTAGAATAGTTACATGAAAACTATTATTTATATAAAACATCTGATGTGGACAACACATAACTTCCTTATGTGTTGTTTAACGCCTGTTAAACTATAAATCGGTGGCTCGAAAATTGATCCTAAATTTAGTTACTAGTTTCCGAAGATTGCAGTATATCAAAAAGGACACTCGGCGTCGCGACATCCATCTATTGACACACACAAACAAATGGAGAGGAAAACCAGTATTTTACATTCAATTTTAACAATTAAAACAAGTAATAAAAATGTTTAAATGGATTGGAAACCAAATATTACATTACCGAAACATATGATTTATATATTTAATTTAAATGTAATTTTTGATGTAAACTTTTTATGACCTTCAAGTAAAGTACCCCTTTCGGCTCACCAATTTTAATCGAAATATAGTAAATACAATCATATCTATATAAAAGTCCTATTTACCAAATTTGAGATGTTTAACATTATATTTTAACATAATTTTTGATGAAAGTCTAATATGACCTTCAAGTAAAGTACCAGTTCCGGTTTTCCAATTTAGTATGTTATTTAAATCAATATATAAATTATAAATACTAAATTTGAGAAGTTTTGTATTGTATTTTAATATAATGTTTGATGGAAATAAATTATGACCTTCAAGTAAAGTACCACTTCCGGTAATCAAGCAGTGACCAAAAAGGGAAGTTCACAACTAGATTTTACAGCAATCCTAAATACAAAATTACAATTTTCTATAGCTAACCGTTTTTGAGTTATGCGAAATACGAACGTACGTACGAGCGCACGAACGTACATACAGACGCCACGACAAAACTAGCCAAAATGGATTCAGGGATGGTCAAAATGGATATTTCCGTCGAAATTTGAAAACCAAAAATTTTCGCGATTACAATACTTCCTTTACTTCGTACAAGGAAGTAATAATGTATTTAATTGGTAATACGCGAGCCACCGATCGGGAAAGATTGTTATAAATATCTGGTATTATGCACTTTCATTTGTTAACTTACTGTTTATACATATATTTATATGTATATTTATATGTATATTTATACACATTTAGATGTAGGTAAACTTCTAAGACAGTGTATGTTTATAATATATACAAATAAAGAAGTGTCCTTCAAGTGTAATGTAGATAATTTTTTTCTTCTTATAAAATTAAAAAATTTGCAATTTCCATTTTAATCCATAAAATCAACCGTTAATTTCCTTCTTGTTTTATAGTACACATAAAACCTGAGAGTCGCATATCATTCTTTCATTCAGCGTTTCAAAGACAAACCTATGAATATTCTAATTAAATGATCTATCACTTCAAGATTGAAGAAGATAATTAAAACAGTTTGTTTCAATGATTTTTTTAGGAGGCGTTGGGGCAACCTTGGTGAATGGAGAACCAAAGAAGAACATCCTGGAAATGCAAGCACAGCTGGAAGAGTTAGGAAGGCTGCAAGTATCAAACCCACATTCTCCTCTAAGTCCCGGTTTGCCACCGCTGAACAATACAGTATCCATCAATCCACAAATTCCATCCATCAATTCATCAACAATCGGTACCGTAGCTGCTTCCGAAGAATCGGTTGAAGAAAAACATCGGAACGGCAATCATAGAAATGGACGTCGTCAGAGAACTTGGTCAGGATCGCATGAGAATCACTATACTGGAAGTCTCTCCGATGAAAACAAGAGATATCTCGGAAAATCTAGATCTGGATCAAGTTCGCTCGAAGGTCACACTGATCATGGAAGACATAGACCGGAATCAGCCAAAGTTTCCTACCGTTCTCGATGTCACTCCGACGAAAAGAAAGAAAATTCTGAAAGATGTAGGCCTGCATCGGAATATTTTTCCTACCATGACACCCATTCCGCTGAAGGCAAAGAATATCCTAGAAGATACAGAATGGGATCTGGAAAATTAATCGATCATAGAGGAAGTCATTCCGTTGAAGACAGCCTGACCAGAACTAAACGTAGTAAACCTTCAGTCGTTCGTATTCACTACAACACCGCACCTGTTCGCGAAGTTCAAAAGTCTTCTGAAGGTAGCACCGACAACTCGAGATCTGCCACCCTCGAGGAATCTCCAGCATTTAGACAACACAGGTACAGGAAATTCAACTCTAGATCGAGAAGAAACCGTAGAAGACGTGGCCGCCACCACGATTCATCGTCAAACTTATATGAATAATGTAGGAGTGGAAACAGCTGAATGGCTACCAAATGTATAACTCACTTTCTACAGGATAGTTGTTCAGTTTTGAAGTGTATTAAATAAAAATGAAATTATATTGGCATTTGTGAATCAACCCAAGCGAAATCTATTACTTTCTTGTGACTTCCAAAAAGAGCACGTTCAGTAAATAACATTTACCAGATTCAATGATTTAATAATATGTTTAACTTATAGCAATATGAAACGGCCTTAAGTCTCTCGTAATTAAGAGTTTGCCATTAGGAAAGTCTAGCCATTACAATTGTTTACTAGTCACAACATTAAAGGTACATTCAATAAAACCATTTTTAGAACAGTATGATTTAAAATAAATTGAACATACAAGTGAAATATGAATATAAGTGAGAGGAACGTATTAAGATATAACGAATATGAAATATTCTTAATTAATATTAATAATAGGTAATAAAAAATTGGAGATTTTAATGATAGTTATAGATTAAAATTATATTAAATATGAATATAATATAATTTACGTAATATGTTATAAAATTATGGTTTGATTATTCAATATAGTAAATGCATCTAAATAATATTATAATCAAGAAATGGAGGCAGCCTATGAAGCCTTTGAATGCACATGGTTAGTGTGCTGCCATGGAAATGGCAAGTATAAACAAATAATATTTCTACGGACTACGCTTGGACGTCTCCTACTTTATGAAGAATTGACCGTATTTATGAATAAATAAATTATAGATTAGGCAAATCCAGGAATACGTACTTATATAGCGAATTCTTGCTCTAACTGCAAAACGCAAACATGAAGTAAAGTAAACGGTAGAGGTACTACCCCAATTTGGGATACTTTGCACAAAATTAGAAAACATTTTAATGTACAGTATGACATCAGAAAATAAATGTCATCTTTTGAGGTCGGAAGTCTTTTTTTTTACTTAATTATGATAGCGGCATTTGGAGGTTTCACTATATCCCTTCTACATCACCTCATGGTAAGTCGCTGTTCTGTTCCTGTAAAAAATTGGTTTTTGTCTTGTTCCTTTGAATCGACTTATCAGATAACTTCCCATTTTATAATATTATAATACATCAAGCAAATAATTTGATTATTTGTTTTTGATTAAGGAGCATTGCATGTCTACTTATTTAAAACTTTGTGAGATGGTCTAACTTTGGACCAAAAGATGGGGTTATATTATTAGGGTTGTACCACCAGATGAATGGTGCAAAGGAACAATTTTCCAAAAAGAACAGACTTTCTTTCTTCTACAGTTTAAAATTATTTTTAATTATTATATTAAAATAATTTATCTTCGTTCTGTTACGAAAGAGAAATATTCCCAAGAAAGAAAGACATCAAAAGGAGATGCCAAAATATATACCATGGTTAAGTCGCTAAAAGTCTGGGAAAACCAGAAGGACGATATTTTTCCATGTAATTGGAAGGATTTCACGTTACACCATCTCTCCTAAACTTGTTATCAATAGCGGACAATATTCAATATTTAATATAAGATGCTCGAATTAGAGAAATATTGTTATTGAAAATTTGGTTAATAAATTGCCTTCTTTTAACTTTCCTATTTGTGTTTATTTTGTTATGCTTATGTTTTGTTTTATTTTTGTTGATACAATCATTTTAAAATATGCATTGCACATTCATTTACTCATATTTGAATATTATATAAATTTAATTAAAAAAATATATTGATAAAAGGATACACAGATGCACATAAAAAATACATTGATGATAATTTATTTAAAATATAATACTTTCACTGTTTTACTATGCACTAGGTTCCTTCCAGAATCGAGTTCTCATTTACTAACTGAATTAGTACAAAGTATCCTTCTCACAACTTTGCAACAAAATATAAAAACATGTACATGACAAACTATTTTGTAATAAAAATGATATAATTTGCTTTGAAGGAAGGTAAACATGAATATTTTTTTTACAAATTTATCTAGATAAATTCATTAAAATATGGTGATTTTAGTGTTGCAATAAAACCAGGAGTTACGGTACCTGGTACCCGTTGCTGGAGGAACCCCTGAGGTATTGCCACCTTCGAGAAAATGTGCCCTTGAATAGCAATGAGAATATTAAGAAGGCTGCAGAGTCCCAGTTGCCATGATAGCTGGTTGCCAGAGAATTATGAATTGGCCTGCAAAACATAACGATGGTCTGTAATGAAAAATGTCTGTCTGCAAAAATTACAAAATTGATTTTTTGTGTCTTTTAAATGAAAAGAGATTATGGTTCATGGTCATGATTATCTTCTTTTTTTTTTTTTATCCTCCGTTTATTTAAAAATCTCTCATGACTATCATTTAGATTTTCATGATTACCTTCAAAAACAGAAAACATAGATATTCCATACAAACTCTAATATAAATAAGGGGAAAAGGGAGATCTAAGACGGATTCAAGCATTTCAAAACTCATTTTTTTTTACCTTCTGTGAACTTCGATTTTTCAAATCGAATTTGTTCATTATAGGACATCGATATGGTTTTGCCTCTTCGAAGTTTGACCCGAAATACATTTCCATTTAATACAAATGAATATGAATAAATAAATTAATAAATAATATAATAAATAACATAATAAATTAACCACATAAAAACTAAAATGAAGTAACAACAGCTATAATTTCTTAAAAACAAAAATATTATTACTCACTGTGAATATGAGAAATAGTTTTATAATGTCCGATAGAATAAAACAGACGAAATACTGAATGGGTTACGTTCTTTATCTGCGTTCGAGCAAAAGTCAAGAAGTCCAGTTAGTGGATATTATATGATCATGATTTCTGTCTGGTGAAAAAAAACATGGGCTAAATGAATTTATCGATCAAATCAAAGAAAAATAATGATGTGTGATTTATTTGGAGAAACTGTACAGTAACGAAAATGAAACATATTGCATTTGTTTGTTGTTTTACGTGTATAGACCAGCGGACCCGTATGATTAATCATTCAGTCACTGGTGATTATTTAGTCAATTATCAGCTGCCTGACTGTCAGTCCGCAAAAAGTGAGCCTCGAGTCCATGTTTCTTTCTGTAAAATTTTTTTTTTTGCCGTATTTACAAAAAATGTGTATATTAAATTTTCAAGTGATACGACATTAGAAAAATCACACCCATTCTTGAATAGTGTGACAACTCAAAGTAGTAGATTTTTGGGAAAACGTATTTCAAATATTGCACAACAATCTTTACACAAACTGCTTTCTTAATTCTCCAAACACCAGGATAAACCAAAAAAATGTTATTAATTTCTTGTTACCTTTTAAAAAATATGTATTTTTTTCTCAAGTTTAAATTTATAAAACATATTTTTTCAGGGTGAGATTTTGAATAGTCACGTTATTCCTTGATACTTCCTCAGCTTCTATTGTATCCCAATATATGTTTATGTGTGTGTGTAAAAACAGAGGCAAAATAAGTTATGTCTCCATTATCACAACAAAGAACAAAATATTAGTTTATTGAGAACATAAAATTTAAAAATTGAACTATTTTCTTTCAGTCTTATTATTCACCTTATAATATGATATCACTTATAATAACAAAATTTCAGTCTTATTAATTGTATATTAATGAATCACAGAATAATAGGATTGATAAATTTTTAAATTATTATCACAATAACTATCGTAAATAATAATGATTAGAATTAAATACATAAATTTCATATGAAAACAAAATGTTCTTCAGTAAAAAATGACATTAGAAATCAGCAACTTTATCAAATGACACAAAGGTTTAAAGGAGAATATTGCATAATTCCTTTAAGGACAATAGGGGAGAAAAGGGATACATTGGATGTGGGGTATTAGGAAGCTCTTCCTCACCACGACCCATATGAGATATCCCCCTCTGTCCGTCAAGAGATCCCTAAGAGTTGCACACTTCTTATAAAGCACAATAATTCCTTAAGGTTAGATCTAGTGATGTCTTCAGGTTTAAGAATTGCCTGATTTAGATACTGCAACCTGTAGAAGGCAAGAGCTTCGCATTCAGGCGGAATATGCTCAGCCTATTATTCTTTCAGACGGCAAGTGGAATCTTCTACTATTTTCATCTTTTTGAGATGATATTTTAGTGAGCCATGGCCCATGAGGAGGCCCGTTATTGTTCTCAACTCATTCTTTATCAGGCTTAGGTAGAATTTAGCCTTTTCCTCTGACTGATTGCTGAAGAGATTGGTTTGTTTCACACCAGGTTTTAATTGCCAATATGTTTCCTTCTTCTACATTTCTCTCCTGATTACACTAATAGATATACTACAGAATGGTCTCAGGGTTAGCATAGTTTCTTAGCCCTTCCGAGCTAGGGAATCAGCTATCTCATTGCCTTTGATTCCTTCACATACCGAGATCCACATCAGGGTACGTTTATTGCCCTTATCTAACAGCTTTAATAGGAGAAGGGTCATTTTATGTCAAATCATCCAAAATTTTTGAGATACGACTCCCCTCAACTCAGGGTTGGATGAAATTCAATATGCTTTTTCCTTTTTCATAGATAAGATTATATACCAAATTTTATTGTTCCATATTAACCAGTTACTTCCTTGTACGAAGTAAAGGAAGTATTGTAATCGCGAAAATTTTCGATTTTCAGATTTCAACGAAAATATCCATTTTGACTAGTTTTGTCGTGGCGTCTGTACTTACGTACGTTCATACGTTCGTTCGTATCTCGCATGACTCAAAAACGGTTGCCGTAGAAAGTTGAAATTTTGTATTTAGGATTTATGCAAAATCTAGTTGTGAACCTCCCTTTTTGGTTACTGCTTGTTCACCGGAAGTGGTACTTTACTTGAAGGTCATAATTGATTTCCATCAAAAATTATATTAAAATACTATGCGAAACTTCTCAAATTTAGTATTTATAACTTATATATTGACTTAAATAACATAATAGATTTTGGTCTAAATTGGAAAAACGAAAGCGGTAATTTACTTGAAGGTCATATTAGAGTTTCATCAAAAATTATATTAAAATATAATGTAAAACATCTCAAATTTGGTAAATAGGTCTTTTATATCGATATGAATGTATTTACTATATTTTGGTTCAAATTGTTGAGCCGAAAAGGATACTTTACTTGAAGGTCATAATAAGCTTACATCAAAAATTATATTTAAATTAAATACATAAATCATATGTTTCGGTAATAAAGGTTACAAACGCAATTTGGTTTCCAATCCAATTAAACATTTTTGTTACTTATTTTAAGTGTTAAAATTGAGTGTAAAATGCTGGTTTTCCTCGCCATTTGTTTGTGTGTGTGTCAATAATGTCGCGACGCCGAGTGTCGTTTTTGAGATACTGCGATCTTCGAAAACTATCAACCAAATTCAGAATCATTTTTTGAGGCACCGATTTATAGTTTAATAGGCGTACAAGGAAGTCATGTGTTGTCCACATCAGATATTTTTTTGTTTAGAGCCAGGTTAAGTTTTAACAAAAACGACATTTTGATGACTTCGGAACACTGACCAAACAGTATGAAACTTTCTGGCTATATTAAAATAACTATGCTGCTTTCAGAAAAAAAATATACAATCAATCCATGATATAACAAAAGTTTACAAAAAAATGTTACAAAAATAATAATTATTATTATGAATAACAAAGGTTCTAATTGTTTTTTTTTTTTCTATCCTCTCGAGTTTATTTATGAATACAAGTAACAAAAGATATATACAGATTTTATATAACAATTCCCTTAATTACCCGAAGGTATTTTAAGGTCAATAATTTTTATTTCAAAATCCGCTTTGTGCGTGGCTCTTCGGCTTTATTAATTTACAAACATGGGAGGGACCATTCTGAAGGTTCAGGAACAAGGTAAGATGGGTTAAGACTGTAGAGTGTTTCCCGTAGAGCCCTTTTTTCGTAGAGCCCTTTCCCTCGGCGAGCAGGTCGACCAAGGGGACTATGCCTTGCCACCTCCCAGGTCTGTGTGGCGATGTCTCTGAATAGAGGGTTGGCACTGGCCACCAATGAATTTGATGTGCCACCATCCTAGGTATTCAGGCACTGAGGGTAGCTGGAGCTCCACATTGATTGGTGGCATTTCTCGCTCGCTGGAGTGAGGCCTCTCTGACGAGCCTCCGAAGAATGGAGTTCTGGAAGCTCTGCAGTCTTTTGAGTGTAGTTTTGTACATGTGTCGAAGCAGCGGTGCACAGTAGAGCATAGTTGGCCTAATGATGGCCTTGTAGATCTGCAGCTTCAGCCGCAATGAGAGCTGCGGCGACGGGAACAGGTAGTGGAGCCCATGCGACTTCAGCCGAACCATCTTGATTCTCTCTCTGACGTGATTGGTGAAGCTGAGGTGCCTGTCTAAAGTTACGCCAAGGTAGAGAATGGAGAGTTCGAGAGAGGCAGGTCTTCTTTCTCCATGGTGAACGTCTAGGGCAGTGGCTTCTTCTCTTTCTGAAATGACATCAAGATAAGTAGAGGGAAAATGCGGGAGCTGGGACACTGATAGGAGCAGTCAATCAGAAGTCAGCATTTGGTCACGTGGCCCATGGCGGGAAAATTGAATTTCTGTTAGATAGAGGTGCCTCACAGACGAACTTTTGGTATTTTTGGGAAAAGTGTGGTCATAATTGTGCTATAACTACCACGATTGTGCTCATATGAGTTACACAAAATAAGACATTTTGGCCCGGAGACGATATAGAAATATCTAATAAACATTTATCATTTCATGAAAGATATCAAACAATTTGAATTATGAAGTGAGGACGGAGTTAATGCCTTCCTTTAAATTTATGTTTTTTCGAGGAAATATTTAACATTTTGGATTGATTGGAGTTGATTACCAAACGATATTGGAGTCTTAATGAGGTCCAGCTTCCGCCTCTTAATAAAAAAAATAAATATCAATCTAATAAAAACTAATAAAATCTAGTATGTGATTGCTATGTTTACCAATAACCACACCTCGGCAAGGCGAAAGTAACTGGGAAAAATGTCTCATAGACGAGACCTGATGCTATTCTTCGTAGAAAGTGTGATCAGCATTGTGCTCTAACTACCTCATTTTCCCTCTATCAGCTACTCATTTTAAAATCCTAGGGTGGTATGAAACACCTCTTAGCAATAGTTCTCATCCTGGTGAAGTCCATAAATGTTCTGTCCAACAGAAAGTTAGTGTGCAAAAGCAAGATGGACTCGTTAAAATTGATTGAACTGATTGTTAATTAATCGATAAACAAACTTTGATGAGGAAACAAATACTGATAGTGTTGCCTCATAGGCGAACTTAAGGTATTTTTGGGAAAAAGTGTGGTCATAATTGTGCTATAACTACCACGATTGTGCTCATATGAGTTAATTTTAGTATTATCTATAATCCGATCATGCTAAACATTCTAATATTGACAGTCACCTGCACAAAACAAGACATTTTGACCCGGAGACGATATAGAAATATCTAATAAATAGTTATCATTTCATGAAAGAAATCAAACAATTTGAATTATGAAGTGAGTATGGAGAAGGGTTAATATGAATATTTCAAAATTATCAGTATATTTCTGGAAGAATCCTGAATAAAGATTTGAATCTCTTAAACAGCAGAAAATATTTGACCAGTCAACGTTTCGCCCATTAGGTCATTATTAGGACTGAAAAAAACAAACAACGTAATATCATACAAATGGGGACCAAATATAGCACATCTTACATCATCATTCTCAAATAATATCAACTACAGATAACACATCATCTCAAAACTGTTTTATATACAAATATTTGCTAATAAAATTTGTTTATTTATTTCTAAAATCATTTAATTTTACTAAAATCAATAAGGTAACAGGCAAAATTAATTATAAAAACAAAAAATAATATATAAAATTGGTTAAAATATACTAAAAAATATAAAGCTTTGTTAAAAATTAGAGGTTGAAGTCTAAGCAGTAAAAGGCCTACTCAAAAGATATTATCAATGAATTGAAAGAAAATGATGGATTCGGTTAAACACTAAGCATGGTATTATTGGCGAACTGTATTTTGCCATTAGAAGTTGATGAGAAATAACTAAAATCAATAAAAACCGCTAAAATTACTAAAAACCACTAAAATTATGGGACTTCAAATTATGAAAAATGTAAATATTTAGAGTTGATCAAGGGGTACCCAGACGAGAGACTGTGCTGAGTAAAATGAAGGATTGGAACCGTAGGAGAAGAAGTCCAGGTGAGAAGAGAAGATTTTTTCAAATTTTTCCTAGTGATTCCGGATGATCATATGAGGCCGGAGGAGTTCGATTATTCTAGAATCGGGAACACCCTAAGGCAGACTAGGGAGATCGAGGTGGGGACCCGAGGAAAAACGAGGACGATGATCGGGCCCAGCCGCACTGCTCCGAGGGTATCCGAGAGTAGCCGAAAGGAGCCGATGATATCGCAAGGTCTGATACGGGTGCAATTAGGAACCAGGATTGTTAATTATAATTAAATCAAGTTCAGAAAAGGGGAAAAACAATTTAGGAAAGGCAAAAAATCAGTTGAGAAGACTATTTTTACATAACATTAAAATATTGGGAAGGTTAAAGAAAACGTAAACAAATAGGTAGGTAAACGTAAACATTGGGAAGGTTACATAAATCATAGACATTGGGAACATTATGTAAACTAGCCAGGAAAATTCCCTAGTGGAGTAAAATGCTGCGCCCTAGTGGACAGAAAATGTATAAACATTGAGGAGGTTATAGAAAATTTAAAAAAGAAATAGGTAGGTAAAGGTAAAAATTGGGAAAAATTGCATAAAATGTAAACATTGAGAACTGAAAAAGGTACAAAACTTTAGCTAATAATAATGACGTCATCTATCCAGATATTATGAAAGGATTAAAAGACTCTATATCATTGTTTGTAAACGATAAAGAAACTTTAAGGATTTAATATTTAATTATTTAACGGCGTTTTAATAGTTTATACTATGAGAGATTAAAAATACATATAAGATTAAAAAGTTGTTTTGTTTATGTTTCAGCGTGATGAATAATGATGGAGGATTAACAGTTCAAAGTCCATTGTTTACTTTTAAAGGAAGGATTAAGAGATAGAGCATTATTGTGAAAGCTAAATTTGTTTACTTTTTAGCGGAAGGATTAACAAGTCCTAAATCAATCTTTATATTTTGGTATTAACAGCTCAAGGTCCAAAAGCTGTTAAAGGATTTAGAATTAGTCTAAATTAATGATTAATTAATATTCATCAATTAAAATTTACTACAACATTTTCGTAGTTATTAATATTGACTCGTATACTTTGAAATTATTTCAAAGCTATGAAAAGGTATAACCTCTTTGGCCAGCGTTTCGATTCGTCGATATATTTTAGGAATTGTGTTAGTGTTATAAACAGGTGATAAATAGAGTTAGGGAGATCGAAGTGGGGTCCGAATACACACGAAGACGAGAGAGTTTCACCCACTACCTCGGTGAGACCGAACAGTCGTACGGCTCCGAGGACATCCGAGAGTAGCCGAAAGGACTCGAAGACATCGTGAGGACTGATTCGAGTGCAATTAAGAGTCAAGTTTGTTAATTATAATTATTAAAAGTTAACCCTTTTAAAAACATTATTTATACTATCAGATATTAAAAATATGTAGTACATTGAAAAGTTGTTTTGTTTATGTTTCAGCGAGATAAGAAAGGTTGGGGATTAAGAGCTCAAAGTTCTAAAGCTGTTATAGGATTAAGGAACTCTACTATTTATTTATATGCTACAGATAAACAGTTACAGGCCCAGCAGTTGTTGTAGGATTAAGGAACTCTACCATTTATTTATGTTTTAGAGATAAACAGTTCAAAGTCCAAAATCTGTCATAGGATTAAGAGACTCTACTAATTATTTATATGTTAGAGATAAACAGTTCAAAGTCCAACAGTTGTTTTAGGTTTAAGAAGCCCTACTATTTGTTTATATTTTAGAAATAAACAGTTCAAAGTCCATATTTGTATTTCACCTGGACATCATTCAACTTGCTTATACATGATCCAACCTGTTTACATGTAGGGAAAATTAAATATTGTGAAGATTATGTAAGCATTGAGAAGGTTTCATAAAACCGAAAACAATGTAAAGGTTATGTAACCTTTGAGAAGGTTACAGAGTATAAAGTGGGTACATAACCCTTCATCGTATAGGTTAAGATTATATAACCGTTAGGAAGGTTACAGACTATAAAGTGGGTACCTGACCCTTCAACAAAACCTTAAGTCTCTCAAACAGTAGATAAACAAAATGGCGGCGTAAGAAAAACAAAATGGCGGTCGGGTACACTCATTCTCTATAAGATGGGTACCTGACCCTTCAATGGGTGGAGGCGGTAAACCTTGTGGGCGGAGCATAGGTCAGGAGGTGCCGTGGGTCACGAGACTGGATCACGTGACTAATCCTTGTGGGCGGAGCGTAGACCAGAGGGTACAAGGGGGTTACGTGACTAAAACATGTGGGCAGAGCATATACCGGAGGGTGCAATGGGTCACGTGACTGGATCACGTGACTAAAAAGGGGCGGGGCATAAGGGTCACGTGATTAAAAAGGGGCGTGGCCTCTCCGGTATTAATGCTGGTGGCATAGATGTCGATATCGTCCGCATAGGCTGCAACTTCTGCCCTTGCATGTTTCACTGAGACCACTGGTGCCGTGAAAACGATAACCAGTATTGGTCCCAGTACAGACCCTTGAGGTGGTATCGCGTGGAGGCGATAGGCTCTCGCCGACCCATACAACCAAAGATCTTCCGCTAAAATAGCATTCAATCAATCGGTATAGGGGGAAAGGGAGTAGAAAACCTATACTCATCGAAATGGCGGAATAGGAGTGTGTACGGTCCAGAGATATAAACGCCGTTGCACTGTTCATCTGAATATGCTCTACGGTATGAGCCTGCAGCTTCACAAGAGGGTGCTCACAGGAGACCCCTCGTAGAAACCCAGTCTGCTCCTGTGGGGTGATGTGCTCCTCTCTGCAGTGCTTCATCAGGTAGTGGTGAAGAAGCCGCTCAAAAATCTTGCTTATGTGTGAGAGGAGACTGATCGACTGATAGTGCTCCGGTGTTTAAATAGGTTTCCAGTGGCTTGAGTAGCAGCACTACGATCGCTTGTTTCCAGAAACTAGGGAAGTACGAGATCTGAATGCATGAGTTGACGATGTTCAGTAGAAAGGCTGTACCCCTCCTAGGGAGCATCTTCAATAACATGTACGAAATATCGTCCAGTCCCGAAGCCTTGTTTCCCGTAGTGCGGCGTATTACCGACTCAAGTCGGCCAAAGGTGGAAAAAATGGGCTTCTCATTAGTGCACGGTAGAGGTCCTTCTGGAAGTTTAGGAGCAGCTGCCAATAAAACTGGCAACTGCCATATAAAATATGTTCTTTCACAAAAAAATAAATATAAACCAAAGGCGGTATATTAATAAAATAAATGGATTTATTTTAGTTTCTATGATAATTGTACAGTAGTCAAAATAATAGGATTTTACCTCATAATGTAGATTTTTTCTATCAAACTAGGAAATTTTAACATAAAATGTGGTGTTTCACAAAAAAGTCATTATGAAACAAAGGCGATATGTCAATTGAAGAAATGGACTTATTTCAGTAGTTATGATGATTCTAGATACCAAATACAATAATAAAAATAACAGAATTTTATCTCTTGCTATAGAAAAAACAATTTATTTTAGTTGCTATGATGATTCCAACTACAGTATACTGTAATAAAAATAATACATTCCCTGCCTAATGTAAAAAAAAAAAATTATATGTTTCAAATTTGGAAAATTTATATCTTTAAACATCCACGGCATTTCTCAGAAGTCACTTGGCTAATAATTTTTTAGATTTGGCATCCATGGATCAGGCACCTCAGGATGATCCTAGAAATTCGACATTATCATACCTACCGTCACTCTATCGGCGAGCAAGCACCTCTTTCACAAGGCCGACTGAATAGGCTACAGGTCTAGCGTTGAAGAAACACTGCCCACAATTCAGTCTCTTCGAACTGTAGCCGAGCTGAATGCAGCGGTCATCACCTCTACCATTCAGGACTAGCCTAAAGTAGACGGTAGGAAAGAACTTCTTAAGGGTTGCCCCTTTTCACAGGTGACCCATCTTCTGTTCCACTAATCCAGTGAGTCCTTCCTCAACACCTTCTTCCACCTCCCAGGCTCCTCACCTATCCTCTGCTGCAGTCCCTCAGGGCTTGATGCAATTTCGGGCTGCACCATAGAATACCCGGGTGTGCCCCTAAAGGTGTATTGCACAGGCCGGTGATCTGACGGTCCGTACGGGAGCGCTAGGCAATCTGTGACGGTATGCAGATATCTGTTCAGGAGCAGGTCAAGCGTTGAAGTACACCCAGGTCTACTAGGTATGATAATGTCGAATTTCTAGAATCTTCCTGAGGTGACCTGTTTCATGGATGTCAAATATAAAAAATTACTAGCCTAGTGGTTTCTGAGAAATGCCGTGGATGTTTAAAGGTTTAAATATTCCAAATTTGAAATATATCAATTTTTTTTTTTACATTAGGCAGGAATGTATTATTTTTATTACTGTATAAGATAGCTGGAATCATCATAGCTACTAAAATAAATCTATTTCTTTAATTAACATACCACCTTTGGTTCATAATATTTTTTTTGTAAAACATCGTATTTTACGTTAAAATTTTCTTAGTTTAACAAAAATATTTATTTCAATATTAAGAGATAAAATTCCATTATTTTTATTATTGTATATGGCATCTAGAACCATCATAACTACTAAAATAAGTCCATTTCTTCAATTGACATATCGTCTTTGTTTCATAATGATTTTTTTGTGAAACACCACATTTTATGTTAAAATTTCCTAGTTTGATAAAAATAATCTACATTATGAGGTAAAATCCTATTATTTTGACTACTGTATATGGTTGTTAGAATTTCATAGTAACTAAAATAAATCCATTTTTTAAATTAATATAATGCCTTTGGTTTATAATTATATTTTTGTGAAAGACCATATTTTACGTTAAAATTTTCCTAGTTTGATAAAAATATTTTTTTCTACATTATGAGGTAAAATACCATTATTTTTATGATTATGTATCGTAGCTAGTATCATTAGAACTACTTAAAAAATATATTTCTTTGATATACATGCCGCCAACAATAAACCGCATAATATTTTTTTTTATAAAACACCATATTTTACATTAAAATTTTCCTATATTAACCTACCGCTTTTGGTTCATAATAATGTTTTTTAGAAACACCATATTTTACGTTAAAATTTCCTAGTTTAATAAAAATGTGTTTTACCATATCAAGAAATAAAATCTCATTATTTGTATTACTGTATACAGTTCGAATTATCATAGTTACTAAAATAAATCCATTTATTTAATTAATATACCGCCTTTGGTTCATAATTATATTTTTGTGAAACACCATATTTTACGTTAAAATTTTCCTAGTTTGATAAAAAAATGTTTTTACATTATGAGGTAAAATCCCATTATTTTTATTATTCTATGTCGTACACGCATAGGCCATTTTCCGAGACTTGGTTATTTGGAGTCAGAAGACCTTAAAACGTATATTTCCATTGAAAACTCGGATTAGAAATTTTTCACGATTGCAAAATTTTCCCTCGAGGCGGTCCTACGTTTCCCATCTTTATGGCTAGTTAAAGTAGTTCTTCCCCTCCACCCGGCGACAATATTTCCTCGGATCTTTCCTATATCAAACCATCAACTCCCAGCACCCTTTCTACATCTACAGAATAATACAATTCAATTCCTCAGTCCACTCACTGGCAACAAGGTCGCGTCTTTCTTACCTCTATAGCCCCTCCCACAGAACCAAAACATTCGAACATTCCTTTCTTGCCCGCTCCACTATCTGGAATTTCCTCCCTTCCAGAATCTGCCATGCCATTCTCTATCCTCATTCAGATTTCACCTTTTCCAAAATCTCCACACTCCCCAAAAAGAGGCTGTTTGAGGAAAAAAATTTAATTTTAGTTAGATAATTTGATCAAAATTTGATGATGTTCAAGTGTCAATTTTTTCATAATTTTGATTTTTTCTCCGTTTTACTTTTTTGTTCGTTTTTGTTCAATATATGTACATTTTTGTTAAGGGATGAATTCATTTTTTTGTTTATTTATTTTTATTATTATTGATGTAAAAATTTATGTACTTATATTATTGTAATCTTTTGGCCAGATGTGATTTACTTTTTATTTGTTCATTTTTGTTATTCTAAAGGGACCAAGTCCCAGTATAAAGCAAGTTTTCTATATATGTAAGTGAAAGTAAAAATTGCCAAAACTTCAATAGTATTTTTCCTTTCTTCCTTTCTGATATTTTAAATAAGCTATATCATATTAATACAAACTTAGATACCTTGTCCTTCACAATCCATAGTTATTAAATATCAGTAAATGATTTAAAAACGAAAAATTAACACCGAAATGTGCACTCACAAACTCAATTTTTATATTCGAAGAAATCAATTTACTTCTTCAAGCAAGTGTAAACTAGTGTTACTCATCCAGGATCAGATTATCTGGCCATATCATATCTTACCCTCAATTAAAATTCAGCTTTAGCTTCATTTTGCCCAGCTCCACTGTGTTTGGAAAAACTGACATTTGGTCAGCTAGATCGGAGAAATATATATCCCTTCTTACGACGTCTCGGATCTCTAATTAACATGTTTTTTTCTTATCCTCCATTTAAGTAACATGAAAGAGATAACAGATAGATTTAGTAGCTTGGAATATTATCCAGATTGAGCAGTGGAAGTTATCATATTAAATATAGCTTAAACTTTTGATGTATATCTATTGTTGAACAAATGATTGTGAGAATCATCCTATATTGTGTATAAATAAATGAACTAAAAGATAATTATTATTTGAAAATGTTTTCTTCAATATCATTGCAATTTGATTCAGAGGTTAGGATTTTTCTATCAAAAGTATATTAAATATTATTTAAAAATGTAAAGCTGATTCGGAAGCCACACAGAAGTACAAGGTTTCGGTTGAGTTTATTATTATTCAAAAAATTAAAATATCGTTATTAGTTTAACTTTATTTAGACATTTTCAAAAACAGAACAACAACCTTCACGTGGCATGTGAGTTAAGCACTTGGTTGTCTTTCAGCTGCTTACTAATTATTTTAATAAGACTGCCTGGAGTTGTCACTCCATCCCACGGAATCGTGGCGTCGATCATGTCGTCCTCTGCTCCTTCCTCTGTAGGTTCTGAAGTATAGTGGTGGTTCACCACTAGAAGGACTCGATTTCGCACGTTTATCACTAGAACCTGAGATAATGTGAATGTCAGAACCAGAAACACCATATACATGACCTTTACTTTTGGGTTCACTCTTATTTTCAGGCGAGCTAGTTTTATCGGAGGCATCACCAGAATCTTCCCATGAAGAGCCCCCACTTGCTTCAGGCAATTCCTGAGGGTTTTTTCTTCCAGGCTTTGGTTTAAAATCTGATCCAGCTCCAAAAGTTCTACGATTTTCCTCGCTTTTGGAAGAGGACTTTTCGGAATAAAGACGGAATCCTGATCTAGATTTATGTCGTCGCCCTTTACTTCTACGATATCTGGTGCGGTGTCTTTCTTGACCCGGTGTTGCGGTGATAGATGAACCACAGCCTAATGGATTGATGGATGGCGTTTGTGGATCACTGGGTGCTGTTTTGGAATTGGTGCTTGGGTTGAGGAGTGGCACGCCTAGCCTCGCAGAAGGGCGGAGCTTTGATTCTGGTGGCGTCCCTGACCCTCCCAGCACTGCTTGCACCTCCGGGATCTTTCTATTTGCTAGTTCATTGGCCAAAGTTGTTCCAATGCATCCTAAAAAAATAAATGAAAAAGATCTTTGAGGTATTTCCTATTTTTATTGTTTTAGTGATAATTTATTTTAGTTGAATACCTGTTTTTTATTTCAAACTCTGAATGATTGAATGGAAGAATGTGCTATGACTCTAGGCTTTTAATCTTAATTAGAGGAAGAGGCCAAATTTTAAATGTTAATTTTATTTTCAATGATACTTTAGGAAAACATTGGCTAAGCTCAGGTAATAATAATGAAATATCAAAGTTTTAGAAACTGATATTATTTAATATTATGTGTGTGTATATATATATATATATATATATATATATATATATATATATATATATATATATTATATATATAATATATATAATATATAATAATAATATATATTATATATATAATATATATATTATATATATTTTATATATATATATATATATATATATATGTATATAAATAATGTACAACCGGGGTCTCTGATATATAAACATAATATAAAGCATATTTTCAGGAGAAAGTATAACAAACGGATAATAAAAGTTTATTAACTGCTAATAACTCAAACCTCAAGAGAACAATAAATCACATAAAATTTCAATTAGTTCGATTAAAGAAATAGTTTAGGTTATAATACGCGTTATGGTTATAATACGTTTGTTTGAGATAGTTAAATTTATAGTGGAAATTAGCAATATAGAGAGGAAATAAAATTAGATGTCTATAAGAAACTATATGAGATTTTTGGTGGTTTCATTCAGTGTTGGATTATTTATTACAATTTATTACAATATATATATATATATATATATATATATATATATATATATATATATATATATATATATATATTAAATTTATTACAATTAATGAATAATAGATAACGAATGATTTAGTTACATGTTTGACTAACGAATAAAGATTTTTTTTTTTTATTCTTTATTTAGAATAACGAATAAATGAAATTATCTGTCATCTTTTTAGTCGTTATTCGACTTGATCAACTAAAAATTCGAATAATTGAATTATAATTATTCGGGCCAACTTTTCATTCGTATTTCCTCTAATGTCTCGTGAACGGGTTTTCGCCTGTTTACAGATAAATTAAAAGGAAAAAAGAGAATGAAAAATTTCCGATTTTTCTATCCCTTTTCCGCTTTTATCTGGTAGACGGGTGAATGGATTTTCTCTGTTCAAACGATTTTCCGACTGTTTAGTGGTAAGATAAAAGTAAAATGAGTGTGAAAATTTTCCGACTTTTCTTTGGCTTTTCCTCTTGTATCTCGTGAACGGGTGAATGGATTTCATACGATTTGCTGACTGCTTAGAGCTAGGCTAAATGTAAAATGAGTGTAAACTTTTTCCGACTTTTCAGTCGCTTTTCCTCTTGTATCTCATTTACGAGGGAATTTCGTACATTTTCGTTGTTCAGAGGATTTTCTGATTGTTTAAAGCAGTCGGAAAATCCTTTGAACAGCGAAAATCCATTCACCCGTTCAAGAGATACAAGAGGAAAAGCCAAAGAAAACTCGGAAAGTTTACAGTCATTTTACGTTAACCAGATGAAATTCAAATGACGAATAACGAATAATAGATAATGGATACTTCAAATCATCTGTCGAATAACGAATAACAAATAAATCAATTGTATATTAACGAATACCGAATAAAAATTTATATATAAATTGAGTTAGTTAAATAAAAAAAATATTAGAATAACGCCTAACGTAATTTTAATTACGTCATAATTTTTAATTTTTAAGGCCATTAATTTTTAATATATCATTTAGTTTCAATTAATTTCTAAATATATTATACATTTAATAAAGATCAGAAATGTTCCAGACAGAGTTATAAATAAATACATTTTTATAAATTTGAAACGTCAATACATTATTATGTAAATACAAATTATTAAAACTCTCCTACATAGTTGTGGAACACCATATGTACAAGTGACGCTTTGCAAGTTTTTTCTTGATAACGTTTCTTCAAATAAGCAATGGTACGAATCAATTATTTCCATGTAAAAATTTTTGTTTTCATAAAAAAACACCGAAACTATAGTGAACACCTAATAGAATAAATTTAGCGTTTAAACAATTTTTTTTCAAAGCTCAACTTTTTTACCAAAACGGTTAGATTTTAAAAACAATGAATTAATTACCCTAGGAAACAGATTATTTAAATATTAAATATTTAATGTTGAACCTTTTAGAACATGTGTGAAATATATAGAAACACAAAAACTTTGCTGTTTCCACATTTAGTTACAACACAAGGTTGCAGGAAACATGGGTATATATGCGTTTGTAAGTGGAAATAAAGAGATAATTACCAGCAATAAGGAAAGGTAGTAGATGTTGCACCATTGCAGTTGGAGCCATCACGCGGTCTGAACACAATCTACATTGATTTGGTATTTATGCTCGGTATTATCTGTCGCTAACGACGTTAATAACGGTTACATTATCAAGAAATGCTGGTATTGCTTGGGACGGAGCCGATCAAATTAGCATTATCAAATTGAAGCAGCGATTCAATAGCATATTCAGCGCATTATCTTGTATGAATGTGTCATTTCAATAAAGCGATTTTCTTTTGATTTTTGTAATAACTTCAGATGCATTACACCGTTATTTTTCAAAAAATTATACAAAGGATCAGAACATTTTCTACATTGAGTTAGATGATTTTTTAATAACAAATAAATTAAAAGTAATCTTTATAAAGCTTCTACGAATTTATATGTTAGATAACAATATTCCTAAAATATTAAGCTTTTCAACAATATAATATGCGTCAATATAACTACTCTTCAGTTAGCGATGGTACTACTCTAGAAAATGTGGAGCCTTTGCTTCACATTTGTGTGAAACGAAACAAACGTGTAAAAAAAGAAAATTTAATCAGAAATTTGTTAAAATTCAAAAGAGCAAAATCAAACTATTTTTATTATAGTTCAAGCTTGATCAATTTATTTAAAAATGACATCATTTCTTCTTGTTTTAATTTGCGCCAAATGATGGGGATGCAAGGTCATGGTTAAAGTTTCATCTAATAACAATCTTATTCCACACTTTATCACATTCAACAATTTGGTTAACGATTTTTAAGTAGAGCACACGCCATGTAAAAAGCAAAACAAAAAATTCCACAACACGCAAGGGTGGACACTGAGAGATCGACAGTGCTCATTCTCACCACAGATCGCGTGCAGCTTCGTAAGTGCGAAGTCGCATGGCAGCCAAACTCCTCGCCGATGGATCTGTGAAGCTCACAGTTCCTTACATGAATTGTTGAATCTTTTTAACAAACTGTAATTTGGCTAGTGGCACTAACCATAAATATTATGCATAAAGATCAAATGTTTATGATGTTCAAGTTTCAATTTTTTTATAATTTTTATTTTTTCTCCTTTTTACTTTTTTGTTCGTTTTTGTTCAATACATGTACATTTTTGTTAAGGGATGAAATCATTTTTTTGTCTATTTATTTTTATTATTATTGATGTAAAATCTTATGTATTTATATTATTGTAATTTTTTGGCCCGATGTGATTTACTTTTTATTTGTTGATTTTTTTTTATTTTGAAGGGACCAAGTTCCAGTATAAAGCAAGTTTTCTATTTCTATATATGTAATTGAAAGTAAAAATTGCCAAAACATCAATAATATTTTTCCTTTCTTCCTTTCTTATACTTTATTTAATAGAGCACAACACCTATCAATAATTTATTAATAATTATAATACACTTAATAACAAATATTGAAATATCTTCTAAATTCGGTAAATTTAAAAAAATAAAACTAAATCAATAAACTCTGATAAAAAAGGTACAAAAAATAAATTTTACTTAAATAATAATTGATATAAACCCTTAAGGTAAAATAAACTATCAATAAAAGCGTAACTTTTTGAAAACCTGTTTAGTAAAAAAAAAGTTAAATACTCGAAAAAATATTTTCAAAAAAATGCGAAACATTTAGCCATTTATTCTATACTAATTCTTGGATTAAACGGTTAAACGCCCAATTACAAATATAAAGAAAATATTACCTCTGTTCATACAAGGTTTCCAATCTGTTCATTTCTTTTTTATTTACAAATGTTTTTTATAGCCTACATCTTATATAATATAAATCTTAAGTTTTTCATTTTTAAACTACAGAGCATTTTAAATGTAATTAGGTATATAATCTCTCGCAAACCTGTTAATGAAAGTCAGTATTGAGCGTTATTCTAATAATTTTTTATTTAACTAATTCAATTTATATATAAATATTTATTCGTTATTCTTTAGTATACAATTGATTTATTTGTTATTCGTCATTCGACAGATGATTTGAAATATCCGTTATCTATTATTCGTTATTCGTTATTAGAATTTCATTTGGTTAACGTAAAATGACTGTAAACTTTCCGAATTTCCTTTGGCTTTTCCTCTTGTATCTCTTGAACGGGTGAATGGATTTTCGCTGCTCAAAGGATTTTCCGACTGCTTTAAGCAAAATGCAAAGAACAACAAAATGCATACACCCGTAAACGTATACAAGAGGAAAAGCGACTGAAAAGTTGGAAAATTTTGACACTCATTTTACATTAAGCCTAGCTGGAAGCAGTCAGAAAATAATTTAGTTACATGTTTGATTAACTAATAACGATTTTTTTTTTGTATTCGTTGTTTAGAATAACGAATAAAATTAAGTTATCTGTTGTCTTTTTATTCGTTATTCGACTTGTTCAACTAAAAATTCGAATAAGTGTATTATAATTATTCGGGCCTATTTTTCATTCGTTTTTTCTCTAATGTCTCGTGAACGGGTTTTCACCTATTTACAGGTAAATTAAAAGGAAAAACGAAAGTGAAAAATTTTCGACTTTTCTATCCCTTTTCCTCTTTCATCTGGTAGACGGATGAATGAATTTTCTCTGTTCAAATGATTTTCCGACTGTTTAATGGTAAGATAAAAGTAAAATGAGTGTGAAAATTTTCCGACTTTTCTTTGGCTTTTCCTCTTGTATCTCGTGAACGGGTGAATGGATTTCATACGATTTGCTGACTGCTTAGAGCTAGGCTAAATGTAAAATGAGTGTAAAAATTTTCCGACTTTTCAGTCGCTTTTCCTCTTGTATCTCCTTTACGGGTGAATATATTTTCGTTGTTCAAAGGATTTTCTGATTGTTTAAAGCAGTCGGAAAATCCTTTGAGCAGCGAAAATCCATTCACCCGTTCAAGAGATACAAGAGGAAAAGCCAAAGGAAATTCGGAAAGTTTACAGTCATTTTACCTTAACCAAATGAAATTCTAATAACGAATAACGAATAATAGATAACGGATATTTCAAATCATCTGTCGAATGACGAATAACAAATAAATCAATTGTATACTAAAGAATAACGAATAAAAATTTATATATAAATTGAGTTAGTTAAATAAAAAATTATTAGAATAACGCTCAATACTGACTTTCATTAACAGGTTTGCGGGAGATTATATACCTAATTACATTTATAATGCTCTGTAGTTTAAAAATGAAAAACTTAAGCTTTATACTATATAAGATGTAGGCTATAAAAAACCTTTGTAAATAAAAAGAAAAGATATGAACAGATTGGAAACCGTGTATGAACAGAGGTAATATTTTCTTTATATTTGTAATTGGGCGTTTAACCGTTTAATCCAAGAATTAGTATACAATAAATAGCTAAATTTTTCGCATTTTTTTGAAAATGGTTTTTCGAGTATTGAACTTTTTTTTTACTAAACAGGTTTTCAAAAAGTGACGGTTTTATTGATAGTTTATTTTACCTTAAGAGATTATATTAATTATTATTTAAGTAAAATTTATTTAGTAATTTTGTAATTTATTTAATTGCAATTTATTTTAAATTGAAATTTATTTTTACATTATTATAAGTAAAAATTATTATTAGTATAAATTTATTTATACATTTATTTATTAAATTAAATTCATTTAATTTATTTAGTTTGTACCTTTTGTATCAAGGTTTATTAATTTATTTATTTTTTTTTAAATTTCCCGAATTTAGAAGATATTTCAATATTTGTTATTAAGTGTTTTATAATTATTAATAAATTATTGATAGGTGTTGTGCTCTGTTAATTTTTAAATATCTGGTTTCTTGATAATTGAGTATAATTCAGGATTAATTAAATTTTACAGGAGCTATTAATATGGATTGTAGGTACCAATTATTTGTAATAAATATTTCTCCATACCTAGATGTATGGATGTGAGAGTTGGGTCACAACGGAAAAGCATATAAGCCGAATTATCGCAGTAGAAATGAAATACCTCCGCAGAGTCGCTGGCAAAACAAGAAGAGACCCGGTGAGAAATCTAAGAGTAAGAAAAGAATTGGGAATCCCGGCATTAAAATATTAAAGAAGTATTTAATGTTGAACCTTTTAGAACATATGTGAAATATATAGAAACACAAAAACTTTCCTGTTTCCACATTTATTTACCAACAAGAGGTTGCAGGAAACCTTCGTATATATGCGTTTGTAGGAGGAAATAAAGACATAATTACCAGCAATAAGGAAAGGTAGTAGATGTTGCACAGTTGGAGCCATCACGCGGTCTGAACACAATCTACGATTTGGTATTTATGCTCGGTATTATCTGTCGCTAACGACGTTAATAACGGTTGCATTACCAAGAAATACTGGTATTGCTTGGGACGGAGCCGATCAACTTAGCATTATCAAATTGAAGCAGCGATTCAATAGCATATTCAGCGCATTATCTTGTATGAATGTGTCATTTCAATAAAGCGATTTTCTTTTGATTTTTGTAATAACTTCAGATGCATTACACCGTTATTTTTCAAAAAATTATACAAAGGATCAGAACATTTTCTATATTGAGTTAGATGATTTTTTAAAAACATATAAATTTAAATTAATCATTATAAAAATTGTATGCCTTTTTTATCACTCCCATTAGCTTCTACGAATTTATATGTTAGATAACAATTTTCCTAAAATATTAAGCTTTTCAACAATATAATATACGCCAATATAAATACTCTGCAGTTAGCGATGTTGCTGTTCTAGAAAATGTGTAGCCTTTGCTACACAATTGTGTAAAAGGAAACAAACGTGTATAAAAAGAAACTTTAATCAGAAATTTGTTAAAATTCAAAAGAGCAAAAGCAACTATTTTTATTATAGTTCAAACTTGACCAATTTATTTAAAAATGAAATCAATTCTTCTTGTTTTAATTTGCGTCAAATGATGGGGATGCAAGGTCATGGTTAAAGTTTCATCTAATAACAATCTTATTCCACACTTTATCACATTCAACAATTTGGTTAACGATTTTTAAGTAGAGCACACGTCATGTAAAAAGCAAAAAAACAAATTCCACAACACGCAAGGGTGGGCACTGAGAGATCGACAGTGCTCATTCTCACCACAGATCGCTTGCAGCTTCGTAAGTGCGAAGTCGCATGGCAGCCAAACTCCTCGCCGGTGGATCTGTGAAGCTCACAATTCCTTACAAGAATTGTTGAATCTTTTTAACAAACTGTAATTTGGCTAGTGGCACTAACCATAAATATTATGCATAAAGATCAAATTTTTATGATGTTCAAGTTTCAATTTTTTTATAATTTTTATTTTTTCTTCTTTTTACTTTTTTGTTCGTTTTTGTTCAATGCATGTACATTTTTGTTAAGGGATGAATTCATATTTATGTTTATTTATTTTTATTATTATTAATGTAAAAACTTATGTACTTATATTATTGTAATTTTTTGGCCAGATGTGATTTACTTTTTATTTGTTAATTACTTCCTTGTACGAAGTAAAGGAAGTATCGTAATCGCGAAAATTTTCGGTTTTCAGATTTCAACGGAAATATCCATTTTGACCATCTCTGAATTCATTTTGACTAGTTTCGTCGTGGCGTCTGTACGTGCGTACAATCGTAAGTTCGTTTGTATTTCATTTAACTCAAAAACGGTTAGCCGTAGAAAGTGTTGTAAAATCTAGTTGTGAACCTCCCTTTTTGGTCACTGCTTAATCACCGGAAGTGGTACTTTAAGTACGGAAGTCATGTGTTGTCCACATCAGATATTTTTTGTTATTCTGATGGGATCAAATCCCAGTTTAAAGCAAGTTTTCTATTTCTATATATGTAATTGAAAGTAAAATTACCAAAACGTCAAAAGTATTTTTCCTTTCTTATATTTTAAATAAGCTATATCATATTAATACAAACTTACCTTGTTCACAATCCATAAATATTAAATATCAGTAAATGATTTAAAAACGAAAAATTATCACCGAAATGTGCACTCACAAACTCAATTGTTATATTCGAAGAAATCAATTTACTTCTTCAAGCAAGTGTAAACTACTTTGTGTGTTTTTTTTTTTTTTTTATCCTCCGTTTATTTTAAAATATCTATGAAAGAAATAATAGATAGATCTAGTAGATTGGAATATTATCCAGATTGAGAAGTGGAAGTAATCATATTAGATATGTATATTGATGATTGATAGAATGATGTATATTAATTGTTAAACAAATGATTGTGAGAATCATCCTATATTGTGTATAAATAAATGAACTAAAAGAAAATTATTATTTGAAAATGTTTTCTTCAATATCATTGCAATTTGATTCAGAGGTTAGGATTTTTCTATCAAAAGCATATTAAATATTATTTAAAAATGTAAAGCTGATTCGGAAGCCACACTGAAGTACAAGGTTTCGGTTGAGTTTATTCAAAAAATTGAAATGTCGTTATTAGTTTAACTTTATTTAGACATTTTCAAAAACAGAACAACAACCTTCACGTGTCATGTGAGTTAAACATTTGATTGTCTTTCAGCTGCTTACTGATTACTTTAATAAGACTGCCTGGAGTTGTCACTCCATCCCAAGGAATCGTGGCGTCGACCATGTCGTCCTCTGCTCCTTCCTCTGTAGACTCTGAACTTGAGTGGTGGTTCACCACTGTCGGAAGGTTTCGATTTCGAACGTTTAACACTAGAACCTGAGATAATGTGAATTTCAGAACCAGAAACACCATATACATGACCTTTACTTTTGGGTCCGCTCTTATTTTCAGGCGAGCTAATTTCTTCGGAGACAACGCCAGAATCTTTCCTTGAAGAGCCCCCACTTGCTTCTGCCGATTCCTGAGGGTTATTTCTTTGAGCATTTGGTTTAAAACCTGATCTAGCTCCAAAATTTCTACGATTTCCCTCGGAATAACGACGGAATCCTGATCTAGATTTATGTCGTCGCCCTTTACTTCTACGATATCGGGTGCGGTGTCTTTCTCGACCCGGTGCTGCGGTGACAGATAAACTACAGATTAATGTCGATGGAGTGATGGATGGCGTTTGTGGATCACTGGGTGATGTATTGGAATTGGCGCTTGGGTTGAGGAGTGACACGCCTAGCCTCGCAGAAGGGCGGAGCTTTGATTCTGGTGGCGTCCCTGACTCTCCCAGCACTGCTTGCACCTCCGGGATCTTTCTATGTGCTAGTTCAATGGCCAAAGTTGTTCCAATGCATCCTAAAAAATAATTTAATTTTAATTACGTCATAATTTTTAAGTTTTAAGGCCATTATTTTTAATATATCTTTTAGTTTCAATTAATTTCTAAATATATTATACATCTGATTAAGATCAGAGATGTTCCAAACAGAGTTATTAATAAATACATTTTTTTAATTTGAAACGTCAATACATTAATATGTAAATACAAGAAATGACGAATTTAAAACTCTCCTACACAGTTGTGGAACACATATGTACAAGTGACGCTTTGCAAGTTTTTCTTGATAACGTTTCTTCAAATTGGCAATGGTACGAATCAATTATTTCCATGTAAAAAATTTTGTTTTCATAAAAATCACCGAAACTATATAGTGAACATCTAAAAGAAGTTAAAAAAAAATGTTTCCAAAGCTCAACTTTTTTAACAAAAGGGTTAGATTTTAAAAACAATGATTTAATTACCAAGGAAACAGATTATTTAAATATCACAACTATATATTATTACGGTAGTATAGATCCCTTTTCCGGCTCTCAGGAGCGATGGATTTTGACGAATGAGGTATCAAAGAAAGGGAATTTCACGGAGAAGTGACGAATCTTGATTTTGTTTCTTAAAATCTTACAAGGGCTTAAATAAAAGTGGTGAAAAAACTGGGAGATTTCAAAGATTTGACGACTGAGAGTCGGCGGATCGAGACGGGATAAGTTGGGTTTTAAAGATTTTGACGCGGGCATCAAGATCACATACGCTCCTATGGAGCGTATTGGTCCAGCGTTTGAAAGCATAAAAATCTACCGTTTTTGAGATAACGCACGATATAGGTCCGCACGGGCCTCATGCCATCTTGCGTGAGTGCCGTTGTCATGGCAACTTTATACCTTTTAAAGCCAGTTGAGACTGTTAATAAAAACGTATTAATAACTGTGAAAATGTTTTGTAAATAAAATATTGTTTTTATGTTTCGATGAATGATAGAATACTACAAACAGGAAGTGGTATAGTAGAGTCTTATTGCTTAAATGTTAAACTGAGGGGGTACTTTCCAGTAGGGCAAGTTAATTACTTAGTAAGTATTAACTATTACTTGAACATAGTCATTTTAAACTATTATAAGGCTTCACCAAATGTGTGTGTTAAATGAACTTTCTTGATAATATTATATTGTTTATTGCTTATACTTCGATTTCATTAAGATATGCAATGCGAGAGTTCTCGCTCGGGTATACTAGTCACTACTATATATTATTACGGTAGTATAGATCCCTTTTCCGGCTCTCAGGAGCAATGGATTTTGACGAATGAGGTATCAAAAGAAAAAGAATTTCACGGAGAAGTGACGAATCCTGATTTCGTTTCTTAAAATCTTACTAGGGCTTAAATAAAAGTGATGAAAAAACTGGAAGGTTTCAAATCTTTGATGACTGAGAGTCGGTGGATCGAGACGGGATAAGTTGGGTTTTAAAGATTTTGACGCGGGCATCAAGATGATGTACGCTCCTACGGAGCGTATTGGTCCAGCGTTTTAAAGCTTAACAAACCTACCGCTTTCGAGATAATGCACGATATAGGTCCGCAAGGGCCTCATGCAATCTTTCGTACGTGCCGTTGTCATGGCAACTTTATATCAATTTGAGTCTGTTTACACTTTTAATGAGTGGGAATTTATATATTGTTTCATCTGTCCAACCCTAAAGGGCACTGCTTTGTATGAATACTACACATAGAAAATGGTATGGCTGAATCTATTTGCCTAAATGCTAAATTGGAGAGGTTTTCCAGTAGGGTAAGCTAATCACTTATTAAGTATGAACTATTACTTCAACATAGTCATTACAAAGTATGTAGCTTCACCAAATGTGTGCGTTAAATAAACTTTTTTGGTAATATTATATTGTTTCCCTAATATCTCATACACCTCGAATGTATTATGGATTAGAATAAGCATTGGTATCTAATGCGAGAGTTCTCGCTCGGGTATACAAATCACAACTATATATTAATACGGTACTATAGATTTTCCGGCTCTCAGGAGCGATGGAGTTTGACGAATGAGATATCAAAAGAAAGGGAATTTCACTGAGAAGTGACGAATCCTAATTTAAATTGTTAAATTCTTCCTAGGGCTTAAATGAAAGTGATGGAAAAACTGTACGGTTTCAAAATTCTGAAGGTAGTGAGTCTGTGGATCAAGACGGGTGGGCCGCGTTTTAAAGATTTCGACCCGGGCATCAAGGTTTTAAATCCCTAAAACCTACGGTTTTTGAGATAAAGTACGGTATCGGTCTGCCCAGGCCTTATGCCATCGTGCGTAGTGTCGTTGCCATGGGAACTTTATACCTGCAAAAGCAAGTTGAGACTGTTTACAAAAACATGCTAATAAGAGAAAAACGTTATTTTGTAAATAAAACGTTGTTTTTAGGTTTCTATGAATGATTGAAGATAATACATGTTCTTTTCCATGTCTATCCCTAAAGGTACTGTTAAATATGAATATTACAAACGGAAAATGGTACAAGTGAATCTTATTTCTTAATTGTTAAACTGAAGCGGTATTTTCCAGTGTGGCAAGTTAATTACTTATTAGCAGATGAAGCAAACTGTTACTTAAACGAAGTAATTATAAACTATGTAGCTTCAACAAATCTGTGTTAAATAAACTTTCTTAGTAATATTATATTGTTTATAGGAATCAACATGTTTCCTAATATCGCTTACACTTCGAATGCAATGGGAAAGATAGATAGGTTTCTAATGCGAGAGTTCTCGCTCGGGTATACTAGTCACTACTATATATTATTACGGTAGTATAGATCCCTTTTCCAGCTCTCAGGAGCGATGGATTTTGACGAGTGAGGTATCAAAAGAAAGGGAATTCACGGAGAAGTGATGAATCCCGATTTTGTTTCTTAAATTCTTGCAAGGGCTTAAATAAAAGTGATGGAAAACTGGGAGGTTTCAAAGATTTGACGACTAAGAGTCGGCGGATCGAGACGGTACTACCGTTTTTGAGATAACGCACGATATAGGTCCGCATATTCCTTAAGCCATCTTGCGTACCTGCCGTTGTCATGGCAACTTTATATCAATTTGAGTCTGTTTACAAAAACTTTTAATGAGTTTAATATATTGTTTCCCATGTCCAACCATAAAGGGCACTGTTAAATATGAATACTACATATAGAAAATGTTATAGCTAGATCTCATTGCCTAACTGCTAAATTGAAGAGATGATTCCCAGTGGGGTAAGCTAATTATTCATTAAGTATGAACTGTAACTTCAACATAGTCATTACAAACTATATAGCTTCCCCAAATGTGCGTGTTAAATAAATTTTTTTAGTAATCTTATATTGTTTATAAGAATAAATATGTTTTCCTAATATCGCTTATACTTCTAATGTGTTAGGATCTAATGCGAGAGTTCTCGCTGGGGTATACTAGTCACTACTATATATTATTACGGTAGTATAGATCCCTTTTCCGGCTCTCAGGAGAGATGGATTTTGACGAATGAGGTATCAAAAGAAAGGAATTTTCACGGAGATGTGTCGAATTCCAATTTTTTTTCTTAAATTCTTATTAGGGCTTAAATAAAAGTGATGAAAAAACTGGGAAGCTTCAAAGCTTCGACGACTGAGAGTCGGCGAATCGAGACGGGATCCTTTGAATGCTTTGAAACACTTTGGGATCAAAATTCTGAAAAAATATTTTATTATATTTTAAGTATTCTTGAATTTTTGTTGATGTTTCAAAGTATATCATGTATAAGTTCATGATAATATGTAACAAAACACAAATTGCCAATTTTTAATAAACTAGGAAGGTTAAAAATAATTTAATTTTTTAAAAACCGACTACAAAAAACTCTTATAACTTATAACCATATCCGTCCTAAGGGACGGAATGTACTTGCATCTGTGCTTATTAGTGAAGTAGACGCCTGTGAATATTGAAACTTGGTGAGGTAAGTTGGTGGCTTCCACTACACGTTATAGCTTCCTGCAAGTATATTCCGTCCCATTCATCTTTGCATGTCAACATACAGAAAGCTCTGTGCACCTGTGCCTATAAAAATATAGAAATTAAATTAATGTTTTGCCAGCAGAGTCATGAGTTTCATTCGGATGTGAAGGCACCCGATAACTACATTAGTTTCAATTTTCATATACGTCAACTTTACTAACAACCCATCAATATCTATGAGTAGATATCGATATCTTAAGGCACAATAGTTCCAAATCCGTTTTTGGAAACTCTAAAATAAAGTTCTAAACCCATGTTTCGATATAACTTAACTATTTTTGTTTGTATGTTATTTAAAATAAATGGATTTGGGACGTTATGGATTGGAAATAGAACTTAACAAGAAACTAAATTATATCAAAATTGAACAAAATGTACTTTTGTTTAGGAGCTTTCTACCAAAAGTGGACTTTCAACGATAATAAATTTCGATAAGTTCTGATAGTTTTCCCAAACCTGTACTTAATGCTAGCTCTACTTCTGAAAAATATGTTTTCGCCATAACAAAGTGAATGGAAAATTTGCTTTTTCAAGCAAAAATGGAGCTCAGAATAGTAGACAAATTTGTCTACTATTTTTTATTATAACTTTGCAAATAAAAGTCGACATGGAGATGACCACTTTTCATAGAAAGCTCCTCTATTGTGCATTAAGGTATTGGTATGAAAGTACATTCCGCTTCTTAGGATAGTAAGCACCTTTAATATTACAGTATGAATAAATTAAACTCTCTAAAAAAAAATTTGAAAAGTTTTAAAAATAACATTGTTAATTATTAAAATGTATTATTGTCTCAGAACTTTCTCCTTTATAATTTTGTTTATGAACCTCAGAGGACATGATTTTTGGCACCTGAGTTTTTAGTAAAAAAAAAAAAAAATATTTATTTGGTTAAAACATCTTATTGATTTTAGGCAATGAACCGGTTTTGTTCCAATTTAATAAACCATAAAAAAAAATATTTAAAATTATCATTTGATAACTCTGCCGTGATACGCTAAAAGGCTCTATCGCCAGATGATTTTTCTCTGATTTTTCTTTTACAAACGCATGTTTGTAAACCCGAATTGGTCTAAATATTTCACCGTTTTATGACATCAGAAAGTCCAGACTCCAATGGTCGGATCCAAATATTGGGCTTAGGGTTTTCAAACGTCATATAAAGATGTAGTTTCTTTACCAATTCGGGAAAACTACTATGATGTATTTAGAAAAATCAGATGGAGTTAGGAAATTTAAATGTATGACGGCAGAACTCTATAAGGCATCTAACTTTTAACTGCAGTAATTAAATATTTTCATCCGTTCATTTGCTTAACTGTCGTATCCTAATTCTAGGTGTATAAAAATGCCAAGAAGAAAATCTTTGAGCGTTATTACTGCAAGGCGTAGGAGACAACGAGCTGCAAGTAACCAAGATTCATCTCAAAGACAAAGAAGGCTGGAAAGCTTAAGAGTCAACCGTAAAAACAACTTGGTTTCTACACAACTTCCTACAAACATTGCACAAAGATAGTCTCCCCGACCATCGACGACAGACTTATTAAATGAAGAGTTGCAATCTGAAAATCCCACGTTAAGATGCTACAAAAACAGGATTCGAGATCAACAAAAGTTACCTGCCAGTTATTCCTGGGCAAAGATTTTCCACAATGACAATGAGGTGCAGATGCACTTTGCTGGTTCAATGACCATTCTTTGCATCCATTGTAGGGCCAAATTATATCCCGAAAAATCATTAATGGCTCTCGAACATTTGTTGTCACTAGGGGAAAATTAACTTGCCTGAGTTAACTGTCTGTGATGAACTAGAGAACTTAATTGAAGAAAATGATCAAAAAACCAAAAGACTTAAAGACTTACTTAAGTAATATTCGTCAATACAATAACGCTCTTGCGTTTGCTTCGATTCAAGTCGATTCCGTAATTTTGTCTGGACGAGGACCATTTTGTTTTAAGATACATGGCCAGATATATCATCTAATAGGAAGTTTACAGCCTCCCCAAGGAGGACCACCATCGTATACAGGTCTATTTATTGTAAACTCAGAAGAGGTCCTGCAGCATCGATTAAATCATGCAGCTAACCAAGGTTATGATGGAGAAATAATGATATCACTTCATAGCAGTCATTATTAGAACTCAAGAATCATTATGCTCAGCTTTTCAAATTTATGAAGGATTCTGTTGAGAGTGCGTCTAATGTTCAGTTAGTATTTTTAAACTAATGATTCGTTCGATCCTAGACGATATAATTCTCCTCGAATAAATGAAGTCGCAGCAATATTCTCAAGTATAGATGGAGCCCCACCAGGAAAATTTGATTTTGTAGTTTATTCCAAATACACTGGTTCACTAATCAAAATATCATATTTAAATCCACACTGTGATCCAATGTGCTACCCATTGTTATTCCCATTTGTTGAAGGTGAATGGAAGCCAGGCATGCAGCATGTTAACATTCACAGCACACCGGTGAGAGATGTTGTAACACAGTTGCAATATTATTGTTATCGACTTGCTGTCTGGAGAAATTTTAATCCAATTCATTCGTCCGGTAGACCAACAATATGTAGTTGATAGTTATGTCGAGGTGGAAGGTTCACACATTGCTTGTATCCAATACCACCAAAAAGAATTTCGAGCTGAAAGTTACAAAGGTTTTATTGACTTCATGAATTGTGGTGCACGACAATATGGTGTTCAGGCGGAATCCCCGTTCCATCAACATTTTTGGGGAGTCCGCGCAAAAATTTTCAGGATGCAATGACTACAGTTACTCGCATTGGTATACCAGATATTTTTCTATCCTTCACGTGTAATTCAAAATGGACAGAACTTACATCAGAATTAAAGCCATACGAAAAGGTAGAGAACAGGTCAGATTTGGTTACTAGATTATTCCATTTAAAACTAAAGTCCTTGCTGAACGATTTGTTGAAAGGGGGTATTCTTGGAATAGTTATATCTTTTGTATATGTTATAGAGTTTCAGAAAAGGGATTTGCCGCATGCACGTCTTCTTTTCATGCTCAGTGAAACAGATAAATTACGAGACAATGTGAAAATAGACTCAACTGTATATGCTGAAATTCCCGATTGTGCACAAAATCCCAGGCTATTTAATATTATTAAGCAATGCATGATACATGGCCCATGTGGAGCAATTAACATGAACAGTCCATGGCATGCAAGACGGGAAGTGTACCAAAGGATATCCAAAAGATTTTTCCAACGAAACAAATATAAACGTTGTTTATATATGGTTTTATATGGTTATCCTATTTATCGGAGAAGAGATAATGGGCTGTCAATATCAGGTGGTCCTCATGAAATTGATAACCGGTGGATTGTGCCTTACAATGCCTATTTATCATTAAAATACGTGGCTCATATTAATGTTGAGGTATGTTCATCAATAAAATCAGTGAAACATTTATACAAATATATATACAAATGCTATGACTGTGCCTCTGTACGTTTTCGAACAAATGCAGAAGGTCAGCATGCATTAACATCAGACGAGAAAGATCTTTTCTTAAATCTTTGATACGTTAGTCCCCCGGAAGCGATATGGGGATTTCACGAAAGGCCTTTATTTGACCGTTCTCATTCTGTCCAACGGCTGCCAGTACACCTACCAAACGAGTAAATTGTATACTTCCCTCCAGGACAAGAATCACATTTAAACATTGACAGAGAGACAAAGCTTACTGCGTTTTTCAAATTATGTCAAAACAATGAGCCTGCTCGGCAATATTTTTACCACCAAATTCAAGAACATTAAACTTGAATTAAACTTGGTCTCTTAAAAAACCATTGGACAAATGTTTACCGTAAGCCCGAATGACCGTGAAAGGCATTTCCTTCGTCTCCTCCTTCTGCACGTCAAGGAACCTCGGAGTTATGAAGATCACAGAACCGTTGATGGAACTCTGTGCGAATCTTTTAAAGAAGCTGCCGAAAAATTTCATTTACTAAAAAGTGAAAATGAATGGATTCAATGCTTACAAGAGGCCGAGAACTTCCAGATGCCTTTCCAAATGCGGCAGCTTTTTGCCATTATTTGCCTCTTCTGCTCCCCGAGCAATATTGGTCAACTGTGGGACATGTTCAAACAACCTTTGCCTGAAGATTATATAAGAAATTATGATTGCGAAACAAGTGCTAATCGAAAATTGAACACATATTTCGATAACATGGAAGAACCTGTGAAGAATTTGGGTTGCCCAAGCCAGCTTACACCGATGAGGAGGTATGGTCAGAGATTATTACAAAAAAATTGACTGAAAATATGAGAGCGGCTAATGGCCCAGTATTTAGCAATTGGCTACTATAGTTAGGTAACGAAGAACTTCTATTTCAAACTAATATTTCTTCCGATGCAATTAAAATTCCAAAGAATTGTTACGTTAACGATAACAATATTGTACATAAAGTAATTAATACCCCATTCATAAATGATACAAATTATACACAGTTTCTTGATAGTGCAATACTATGCCCCAAAAATGAGGATTGCGATAGAATAAATAATTACATAGTAGAGAATATTGTCCAAGGCCAGGCAATAACTTACTACAGTTCCGATTCCTTACAGTGTGAAGATGAATCTGAAGAACAACTATATCCAGTAGAATTCCTCCATAGTTTGAACCATTCCGGTCTTCCACCTCACAAACTTATTTTAAAAGCAAATACTATCGTGATGCTTATCAGGAATCTAAACTCTAAGGAAGGCCTTATCAACGGGGCAAGAATGGTCATTACACAATTGAGCCAACATGTCATAACTGCGAAACTGATTAATTCTGATCACACAGTTCTTATTCCTAGATTAACGCCATTGGATCCAACAGTGCCATTTAATATCATTCGAAGACAATTCCCAATTAAAATTTCCTATGCAATGACGATTAATAAGTCTCAAGGACAAACATTTCAAAAAGTGGGATTGCACTTGTCCGACCCGGTGTTCACGCAAAACATTTTTCAGATATATTTGTTTCTATCGTGGAAAGCGAAAAACAAATTGTGGAGGAAGACTGTTGTTTTGAAGGAAGTTTTGTAAAATATTAATTATCGTTTTTGTTCCCTATTTATTCATATATTTATCTTCGAAAATTAGTATAGAAAAGCCTTTCGTTTATAGAAAAAAATTATCAAGAGAGGAAGTCGAAACTCTTTATCATAAGCATTATTTGTCATAAACAAAAGACTTTGAAAAAAAATAAAACCATTCTGTACGATTTTCCTAAGTGCACTTTTCAAAAGCTGAGCTTCGTGTATTTAGGCATAACTCCGCCAATTTTTCTGAATAAATTATTTAAAAAAATTAAAATATTACTATTTATTATTGTCTTTGATCAGCTAAATTTCTCTTAGAAATATAAATAAAAGAAAATAGCCCTGAGATTCCTTGGGCATCGTGTATAACATAGAAAGAAACTTTTTGATATTTTTCATAAAAATAAACGCGTTTTGTGAACATAATTTAATTTTCTTGGTTGTTAATATCGCCATTGCGTTAATGAATTTCTTACCCAGGTCTGAATTATATATTCTAATCTTCATAAGTGAGAGAACTAAAAACCAAGAATCCTGTTCTTCAATCCTATAGTATCAATCCAAAAGGTCTGATCGAGTACAATTGTGGATTAGTATAAGTTTAGGCACATCAGATTCTTATGGCTTACCTGGTTATATGATGAGCTATTTTCCAGTGGGGCAACCTAATTAAAAGTAAAATTTTACTTCAGCATATTCATTAAGAAGTATGTAGCTTCACAATTTGTATATGTTAAATATACTTTCGATGATAGGAGACCGTGGTGGCCAGGAGTGCGAAAACGTCACCTTAGCAATCACGAGTCTAACACGGCATCGGCTCAACACGGGATAGGGCGAATTAAAATTTATATCGTGGCAGATCCACGGAATGAAGCTCGACCATCTCGCTCTGGCTAGAATAAGTCGGTAACCTGTAGGATTAGCACTCCAGTCTGCCTATTTGGAGTTGGTATGGACGTTAAACCTAAACCTCCCCTTATCACCTCTCTCAAAAAACGACCTTTTTTGAGAGCGTCAAAAAGCATCTTGCGTGAGTGCCGTTGTCATGGCAACTTTATATCAATTTGAGTCTGTTTACAAAAACTTTTAATGAGTGGGAAATTATATATTGTTTCCCATGTCCAACCCTAACTGTTAAATATGAATACTACACATAGAAAACGGTGTAGCTGAAGCTTATCGCCTTACTGTTAAACTTAAGAGATGTTTTCCAGTGGGGTAAGCTAATTACTTATTAAGTATGAACTGTAACTTCAGCATAGTCATTACAAACTATGTAGCTTCACCAAATGTGTGTGTTAAATAAAATTTTTTGGTAATATTGTTTCCCTAATATGGCTTACATCTCGAATGTATTAGGGATTAGAATAAGCATTGATATCTAATGCGAGAGTTCTCGCTCGGGTACATTAGTCAAGTATTTAATGTTGAAGCTTTTAGAACATATCTGAAATATATAGAAACACAAAAACTTTCCTGATTCCACATTTAGTTGAAGCACAAGGTTGCAGGAAACCTTCGTATATATGCGTTTGTAAGTGGAAATAAAATGATAATTACCAGCAATAAGGAAAGGTAGTAGATGTTGCACAGTTGGAGCCATCACGCGGTCTGAATACAATCTACATCGATTTGGTATTTATGCTCGACATTATCGCTAACGACGTTAATAACGGTTACATTACCAAGAAATACTGGTATTGCTTGGGACGGAGCCGATCAAATTAGCATTCTCAAATTGAAGCGATTTGATAGCATATTCAGCGCCTTATCTTGATGAATGTGTCATATCAATAAAGCGATTTTCTTTTGGCTTTTGCAATAAAGTCAGAACTGAATGATGTTGACAATGAATTGCACTGTTATTTTCAAAAAAATGATACAAAGGATCAGAACATTTTCTATGTTGAATTAGGTGATTTTTTAATAACAAATAAATTTAAATTAATCTTTATAAAAACTTTATGCCTTTTTCATCACTTCCCATCAGCTTTTACGAATCTATATGATAGATAACAATCTTCCTAAAATATTAAGCTTTTCAACAATGTAATATACGTCAATATAACTACTCTTCAGTTAGCGATGGTGCTACTCTAGAAAATGTGTAGCCTTTGCTTCACAATTGTGTAAAAGGAAACAAACGTGTATAAAAAGAAAATTTAATCAGAAATTTGTTAAAATTCAAAAGAGCAAAATCAAACTATTTTTACTATAGCTCAAGCTTGATTAATTTATTTAAAAATGAAATCAATTCTTCTTGTTTTAATTTGCGCCAAATGATGGGGATGCAAGGCCATGGTAAAAATTTCATCTAATAACAATCTTATTCCACACTTTATCACATTCAACAATTTGGTTCACGATTTTTAAGTAGAGCACACGCCATGTAAAAAGCAAAAAAAAAATTCCATAACACGCAAGGGTGGGTTCTGAGAGATCGACAGTGCTCATTCTCACCACAGAATCGCGTGCAGTTTCGTAAGTGCGCAGTCACAAGACAGCAAAACTCCTCGTCGGTGGAACTGTGAAGCCCACAGTTCCATACAAGAATTTTTGAATCTTTTTCACAAACTGTAGTTTGGCTAGTCGCACTAAGCATAAAGATTATGCACAAAGGAAGAATTTAAAAAAAAAAAGGACTCATGATATTGAATGTTATTAATATTGATTATTGGTCAAATGGAAATAGGGGTCCTGCAGTTCAAAAGTTTCCACACTGTTACTCTTGCTATTCTTATTTTCAACCTGGGAAAACATTTATCTTTTTTTCTCCTTCAGTTAATCATCAAAGTCTTTTATAGGTTATATTCATCTATTATTTATTACTACAAACAATGATAGACAATTTGTTATTTCAAATAAATATAATTAATGGCACTTTAGAGGAAGCCATTTTGAAAATTCGCCATTTGAGCTCTGTTGGACTATTTCAATAAGGATAAGATTTAGTTAAATACTATTTAATTGTACATTGATGTAATGATCAAAATAAAAAAAAATCGTTTTTATGTAAATAGTAAATAAGTGAATAATAAATGATATAAAGTGGTACTTGCTGAAAGGAGATTTTACCGTAAAAGTTGTTGCAACATCCCAGGCATATACCTATCGTAGGTACGTAATTTCAGTTTCTTTCGAATTTTCGTTTTTAAGCTAGGCTGCACACATATTCACACATAGACCATTTTGTGACTCTTGGTCGTCTAGAGTACGTCTGGGTGGTTTGATCAGAAATACAAAGCAGCGACAAACAGGAAGAATGAGGTCTATTATAGGATGATATAGAAACACAGAACTCGCCAAGCAGTTAAGGAATAAAAAGACAGAAGGTGAGAAGAGAAAGCCATCCATAAAAGAAAAAAGAACTGGATAAAATAAAGGAGATTGATGACCTAAGAAGCCAGACGGAGACTAGAGCCTTCTACAGGAGCATAAACGTCCAGCACAAGAAATCAAGCCGAGAACCAATGCTTGCCGAGGAGAGGATCGTTCATTAATTACTAATAAGAAAACCATCCATGGAAGATAGATTAACCATTTTGGAAGACTTTTAGGAATTTCGCAGAGCTCAACTATGGAAGGTGCAATTACTGTTCTGCGCAATGGCTTTGATTTTTTCGAACCACCAGATAAAGATGAGATCAACGATGCGATCCAAAAACTAAAATACAATAGAGCCCGAGGTTTAGACAACATTGAATAACCAGCTGCGGAACTGCTGAAAGTTGGGAGCAATGAGTTGCTTAAAGTTATCAGCGACTTTCTCCTTAGCATTTGGATAACTAAGACATAGGTGTTAACATCCCCCTCCCTAAAAAGGGAGATAAAACAAATTGGAATAATTATTGAGGCGAAACCCTACTGAACAGCGTATACAAGATCCTATCTAATATCGTTTATCTGAGGCTACTTTCGTATGCATAAAAAGAGATAAGAGTCTACCATTGTGGTTTTATGAGAAGGAGATCAATCATCGATCAAATCTTCGCTTTGAGTACTGCTTGAAAGAACGCATAGACTTTCGCAGCGCATATAAAAGTGTCATCAGAGAGAGATTGTACCAGGTTATGAAAGAAATTAATATCCCTCTTGAATTGATCCATCTTACAGAGCTACTGGTGATAGGATCAAGGTGTTAAGTCAGAATACAGGGAGACCTGTCGGAGACATTCATGGCCTCAAGGGGCCCGAGGCAAGAAGATGGTCTGTCATGCCTGCTATTCTACCTAGCACTAGAAAGGTGATAAGGGACTCTGATGTGCAAAGAGACGGTTCGATTCTCACTAAGCCATTCCAAATTCTAGCCTAAGTTAAAGGCCAGTAACCTTTCCTAAGACTTGAACCTAATCCATTACTCAGTTCTTCTGTCTTGGCATACTAGGAAACCTAGTCTTGTCTCTTTCGATGCACTTTTGTTAGAATGAGATATTCATTCTGTCTGTAGATCTGAGGTAGTAGAACCATTACTTGTAACCTATTTTAGACAGTAAAGTTTTTTTTAAGTTCTCTATTTGAGCAGCTCTTTAACTGGCGCCCGAACACAGGGACTGCAAGCATCAAGAAATCACTGTTCCCAGGTATCTTGAATCATCTTCGCAGTCTGAACTCTGAACTCTGAAGAACATTGATATAAATAATATATAAGACTGGTTCCGAGGTACCAGAAGACTCCAACGATTTTAGAGGCATTCAACTTAGGACACTCTACCGAGGTATCCTTCGTTGCAGTTCACTAAACTTCACTGGTTGCAGGCATTCGGCAGAACTTCGAGACTCTTATAGCAAGAATTTCGAATAACTTTTATAGTATTTTATTTTATTTCATTTTTATTTTTATGCCTACTGACCCGGCATTACGTCGTATTAGTGAACAAATCGAACAATTAAAAAAGGTGAAAATGGCAGTCACTTCATTCCAAATAAAAAGCGCGGATTACGATCATATCCCACACATTGATGGAAATTTATAAATGTGGTTAGACAGGTCAGAAATACAATTTGTGCTTCCAACAATAATTTCAAAGAGTTAAACGAAAAAAGATTTCTGAGTAAAGTATTAGCAAGGTTAACGGCGGAAGCGGATTACATTAACACTAGTTGTTAATTCGAAACAGTTGACGAACTTTTAACATATTTAGAAAGAACATTCCGCGATTCTCGTTCAATTGAACAATTAACTTTTGAACTTTTCAACACTAATATAAAACCTAAAAAACGCCCGTTAGATTTCTTACAAAGAATAGATAATAATCGCACCTTAATTATTTCAAGACACCGAATAGATAAACACATAATAAAGAAACGGTGATAGCGCATCTTGAATGTCAGCTGTTGTATAATTTTTTCACCAACATACCTTTGCATGTTAGAACATCTTTAATGACAAAAACGGATAAACTCAAGAACCTCGACGATTTAAGAAATTTAATTCAAAATGAGAACCATCTACTATTCGACGATCTGATCTCTTCAGGATCGATGAATAGAACAGGTGATAAGTCGGAAAATAATTTTCAAAGTAAAAAGAAATTTAATGACCAGCATAAACATAAATAAAACAGTATAGCAATAATAACCGTTTCAATAATTATCCGGCTAATAATTATAATAAACCAAAAGAGGTTCAAAATAATTATAATCAACCAAGAGAGACCCATAATCGCGAATGGAATCCACACTATCAAAAAATTTTTTTAATAAACCAATTTCAGGGCAATATAGACAAAATCATCCAAATAACCAACAAAGACCCTACAAGGGTACAACAGGGCAAACCATTTCTATGAGAAGTACAAAGTCTCAGCCGCATAGGCAGCCAATATATGAGATAGAAGAAGAACCCGAAGAAGATTCGAGAGACGCTAAAATAAGAGATCTAGAATCTCAGTTGTCCCATTTTTTAGAAAATCCTCCGAACCAAAGCGACAACACATAATTTTAGAGTTATTTACTTCCCTAAGTAATAGATCACGCTAATAGAAAATGGCTTCTCGACACCGGAGCAAAGAACAATTTTATAAACCCAGATATTATTCCTAAAAGCGTGCCCTGCGGCAAAGAAAAACTCACTATAAAAACCGCAGCAGGCGAAAACAAGGTGATGAAGTATTATATACATATTTAGACACAATATTTTTTAAAAAATACGGAACAAATTAAATTTTATATTTTTTAATTTAGCCCCAACAATGGCATTCTTTTGGGTAATGAAATATTGGACAACATGGATTCAAAAATATTATTTAAAGACAGAATAATTACCACCAAACATAGTTAATTTAATTTTCATTTACGGGATTAAAAACGCCCAGTAACTTTAAAACAAGGTATTGACTCCGTTCCATTAAATAGAAACGTATTTTTTTGCGTTTAACTAAAAAATGAAGATATTGAAATTACCGCTGGTATTTACGAAAATAATTTAACAATAATTAATAAAAATCAAAATACATTAGAGTTAAATTTTCAAGAACTTCTTGGTGAAGAAATTGGATAAACCTCCCCCAGTTCGGAAAACATATTAGAAGAAATTCCAAATTTAATTCGCGGTGATCATCCAAGTGCAACAGATAGAGAAACTCTTTTATTTTTGTTAAGAAAATATCCTTCAATTTTCAAAACTGATAAAGATGAATTATCAGCAACTGACATATTAGAGCAAAAAATCAAAACAAAAACTGAAGAACCAATATATTAAAAAATTAATGATATCCACACCGATTTCGCGAAGATATTAATTATTAATATGGATTGTGCCGAAAAAAATAGAGGCATAGGGAAAATTCGAATGGTTATTGATTATAGAAAATTAAATCAACAGACCATTCTCGATAAATATCCCCTTCCAAACATAGAGGATTTGCACGGAAAGCTAGGTCATGCTTCTATTTTCACAGCTATAGACTTATGTTCCGGCTTCCACCAGGTCAGAGTAGGAAAAGACTCAATCCCTAAAACCGCGTTTTCTACGGACCAAGGAAATTTTGAATTTCTAAGATTAAGGTCATATTATTTCGGAAAAGGGTATACAACCTAATCCTGCCAAAATATCAGCCATAATGGATTCTAAACTCTCCAAAATCGAAAAAGAAATAAAACGCTTTCTAGGTTTGACCGGCTTCTATCGCAAAATGATTCCTAATTATGCAAAAATAGCATCTTCTCTCACTAAATCTTTAAAAAAGGGAATAACGACCAATCTCGAATCTTTTAAGGACGAGTTCAATAAATTAAAAAAATTAATTTGTAGCCTACTGAATTTTCTCAGGACTTCTATTTAACTACCGACGCAAGCAATCTTGCTATCGTCGCCGTGTTGGCTCAAAAACATAACAATGTTGAATTACCATGCCTCGAAAACCCTCAACAAAGCCGAACAAAACTACTCTACGATGGAGAAGGAATGTTTAGCTATGATATGGACATGCAACCATTTTAAGCCATACCTATACGGTAGAAAATTTCATATTTATACGGATCACAAACCTCTAGAATACATGAAAACTTGTAAAACGCAAAATGCGGGACTTATCAGATGGAAAATTATGTTGGAGGATTTCGATTTCGATATCAAACACATCGAGGGTAAAGCTAATAAAGTAGCGGATTATTTATCGCGGTCCCCTATTGCATATGAAGACCTTTTACATATTAGCGAAATGGATGAAGAAAGCCTCGCAACCATCCATTCTGATGAATCTTCCTCAGAAAATGATAAACGAAGATGAACAAAAGCCAATTATTATAGAGAAACACCAAATAATGGTAAACAAGTTTTTTTCGGAAAGTGCAAATACCCAACCATTCGAAACAAAATCCAGAAGTGAAATATTCATTTCAGGATATGAAAACAAAAAAGATCTAGAAAGATTATTAGAAATAATAAAGCCTAATGTAACATACGGAATCTATTGCTGGATAAATAGCAATATACGATCAGAAACAGAATTATTAGAAAGAATGCATTTTGAAATTAGTGAAATATTCAGAACAAAAATCCAAACTAATCGTTTAAAAAAATACTTTAATTTTGTTACCGATATAACTGACTAAGGCCAACAAGATGAATTGATATCCGACTATCATATCAGTAAAACTCACCATAGAGCAGCAGAGGAAAAATACGAAAAATTAAAAACACAATACTACTGGCCCAATATGTTGAGGAACATAAAGACTTGGATTTCTAAATGTGAAATTTGCCTACAAACCAAATATGATAGGCACCCACCAAAACCGAAATTCAAATTAACCCCAACACCAGTTAAACCGTTTGAGGAAATACAAATGGATACTACTACTCGTTTTTAGAATATAAGAATTTAACTTTATTATTTACAGAAATTATGAATTTTTATAATATTATAATGAACCTTAAAGCTGAAGAGGAATTTAAAATATTGCATTCAATTTTGACATATCGTTATGGAAACTTATTAACCCGCATAGCTCATTTAACAAAAAAACTTGCCAAAAGAGATCTTTTTAATGCTATTGGAAAAAGCATATTCTCAATTTCTAACACTGGCACCATTTACTATTTGCCATTAAATACAAGTGGAATTATGTCGTATCTCGCTATGCCATACCCTTATGTAAATAACAATATTACTTATATCATTCATATTGAAAAAACTTAAAAAATTATCAATAACAATAGCAATGTATATCAACCTATAATTATAATAATGAATTATATTTTAAGAAGCTAGCATTATTAAATAATAAATGTATAAAAGAATTAGCTTATAATGAACCCCTTAGTGATTGTAAGTTGCTGATTGCAAAGTCAAATCCAATGATATGTATATTCTAGAAAAACGACAATATGCAACCCATCTAATTTGGTCTATTGAAACGAAAAAAGATAATTTAGTTCGTAATACCCATTTGTATTCTACTTCATTAATCAATCTAGAGAATAAGGAACAATTTGTAAATAATACCAACTTGCCTATAGCTTATAATGATATTGTACATTTACCTTTTATTTCTGAACATTTACCTCAACAACAAGTTGTAACTAATTTTACTTTAGATGATTTAGACATTATTAAGTTGGGTCCAATAGAAATAGAACAATTAGAAGATTATACAGTAAACAATGTTATTTATTATTTATTCATGTTTATACCAATGCTAAATTAATCTTTTATATTTGTAAAAATCAAAAAATTATTGTTAGCCAAAATCCTTTGCAACCTTCACAATCCTCAACACCTATGGGATATCCTCCAGAGTTTGCATACAGTGCTAGAGCCTGGCATACCCATATCCACAATACTTCTCAAAATTTATATGTTCCAAGGACGTTACACTAAAAGAGGGAGGAGTTAAAGGCAGTAACCTTTCCTAAGACTTGAACCTGATCTCTTACTCAGTTCTTCTGTGTTAGCATACTATAATCACCTTATAGTTCTAAATTTTGTTAGAATAAGATATTCATTCTGTCTGTAGATATGAGTAACCTATTTTAACTATAAAGTTTTTTTTTTAAGTTCTCAAATTGAGCAGCTCTTTAACTCTATACAGAATCCATAGATATTAGAGCCAAGTCACAGAGCGACTTAGAACGAGCCTTCCTAGCAATGGAGGCAGCACGACAGAAAACGGGCTTGTGAATTAACTAGGAAAAGACCAAATACATGCTCGCCACTACCCCGATTACCCTCAGCCACTACCACCCACTGTTTCGTTTGAAGATTACACATTTGAAAGTGTAAGTAAATTCATATATTTAAGGTCCCTGGTATGTACAGACAATCTGCCCAGCCCAGAGGTACAGAGGCGAATCACCACAGCAAACAGATGTTATTTTGAATAAGCAAAAACACCGTTTTGGTTCTGTAAGAAGCCATTTGCTGTCGAGAAATACGAAAATCACTCTGAATAAAACATTAATTAGTACTAACTTATGCCTCAGAGACATGGCCCTTATGGCGTCGGATTCCAACAGTTTACAGGTATTTGAAAGAAGGATTCTGAGAAGAATGTTTGGCCCTGTGAGGGATGGCGACCAGTGTAGGCTGAGCCGCAATGCAGAGTTGTACCAAATGTACCGAGAACCGAATGTAGTACAATTATCGAGACTGCGATGGGTTGGGCATGTCACCAGAATGGACCAAATAATAAAATACGTTGGGGTATGTGGACGGAAAAAGAAAGAGAGGGCGGTCGCCATTGGAAATCGATGCCCAGAATCTTCTGGGCACAAGAGCTTAGGAGACCCTTGTTCAAGACAGAGAGGAATGGAGGCAATGTCTTGATGCGGCGAAGACTCGTACCAGGTTGTAAAGTCTGTGATGATGACTATGATGATGATGGTTATTTAGACTCTGGGAAATTTAAAATGTGTATTTCTGTTGAAAGCTCGGATTCGAAATTATTCGTGATCGCAACATTTTTTTTACTATTTGTTTCAACGAGGCCATTATGGTGGAGTGTTTAGGCGTCACCTTAGCAAATTAGAGTAAGCTACGGTGCCGGTTCGAATCCGGCTTTAGTGGGTTATAAAATTAATTTCTTGGTGGACCCACGCAATAAATCACGACCTTCTCACTCCATTAATCAACAGGTATTCAACAGTTTTAATATTTCATATCTGTATCTATCAATCCATAGATCCATTGATATATTAGTTTAAAAAATTTTGGAAGTCTCATTTTAACGACTTCGAAAGTGTTGATATTTCAAAATCAATCATAGATTTCACTTTAAATCCTTTTCATTGGTAAAATATTTTAGAGGGAATATGTTAAGCTCTATGAATAATAATTTATATTTGTATTTCTAAGATTTTTTTTAATTAACTCATACGAAACTATTGCTTTTTTTTATTTTATGATAAATTTAGAGTACAAGGTATTGAGTCGGTAAGAATGGTTATTCCTAGCCACGATTAGGGACAAACCAGATTGAAAAATTTAACAGTGTAATACATTGTTAATACCATTTAGTTTTGTGAGAAAAATAAATTAAAAAAACACTTGACTACAATGACACATTCAAACAAGATAAGACGCTGAATTTGCTATCGAATCGCTTGAATTTGATAATGCTAATTTCATCAGTTCCGTCAAAAGCAATGCCAATATTTCTTGGTAATGTAACCATTATTAACATCGTTAGCGATAATGTCGAACATAAATACCAACTCGATGTAGATAGTGTTCAGACAGCGGAATGGCTCTAGCAGTGCGGCTTCTACTGTCTCTCCTTATTGCTGGTAACTATATCTTTATATCCAAACATAAACATATTTGTCTGTATGTAAACATACATCTAAATACAGTATGAACTGTTTACCTTGGGGATGTAAATTGAACCGAAATAAGATAAGTCTTAGAATTTTATCCTTAGTTTACATATATTTTAAATGGTCCAACGTTAAATATTTAAAATTGTGATAATTAAAAGGAATGAATACGTTCAGCGTTTTGCCATTTTAATTTATAATAATTTTAAAAAAATATCGAAATCTATGAATAAATATATAAGTTTCTGCATATAGAGATGTATCGTCCCCTTGCTGAACTAATGAATATGAAAATCATAACTTTTCGGAAGAGCGAAAAAAAACGCCGTATTCTTCTGTGCATAAGGGGTGCCATTAATAATTTAATTTTTATCGAAGGTGCACCTTATGTATGAAAGGATACAACGTTTTTTTTGTACTCCTGTATAGTAGTAATTTTCAAATTCGTTATTTCATAGCATGGGAACGACAATATATTTGATTTTACTCTAAAATAAATCTGATTTAGGTTTATATAGAATTATTTAATGAATAATCAAAAGTTTTAAACGTAAAATTTATTGGTCGTGCCTATGAACATAATCGATTTTTATGAATAACATTAGGTTCAATCGATATTTTTGTCGCTGATAGCCTTATTTTAGATAAGCCGCATAAACTTCAGCTTGCTAATCGCAAAGAGGATTAGGTAAACTATTCCTTTTATGAAAATATATATTATTTGAAGGAATTTATCGCTTCTTTGATATTTGATTTCTTATGCATTGACAAATCTGTATTATTTATAAGACTAGTCACATACATTTTATACTTTATTTCGAAGACTTAAGTAAATTACACATATTGCCGTGACATAATAAACTGTTAGTTGATGTGTTATTATCTGGCGAGGATTCTGTTTAAGAAAATACTGATAAAAATGTAAACAACATATTTTATTGTATAAATTCTACACTTCTGAAATTTCTCTTTTATTGCATGAACCTAACCATTATTTTCCTAAAAGAGTATTGAAATAAAATAAACATAAAAGATTTTGTATCTTTCTATTTTATTTACCTAAAAATTCTATAGTTTTAGAACAGTATTATATTCATCTATTTAGCGTTTGAGAGACAAAGCAACGGATACTTCACTAAAATAAACTGTTTTAACAAGATCGAAATACTTAAAATAACTTATGTAATTATTATTTTAGATGGCATTGGGACAATCTTAGCCTATGAAATACCAATGAGAAAAATTCAGGAGTTGCAGGCACTATTGGGAGATGCAGTAACGCCACCATTATCAAACCCGCACCTCTCTCGGAGTCAAGGCGTGCCACTTCTCAATCCTAGAAAATCCGTTCATTCACAAGAATCACCAAACATTCCATCAACAGATACTTTAGAGGCTTCCGAAGAACAGAATGAAGAAAGTCACCTTAGCCGTAAATTTAGAAGTGTTAGAAGAGGACTTCGCCAAAGATATAGATCAGGAACAGATGGCGATGGTGGATCGAAAGATGATTCTGGTTCTGTTATTTCTTCTGAAGGCCTTGCTGCTTCACCACAGGAACAGGACAGTAGTAAGCCTCAGGTATATGGTGTTTCTGGTTCCAAAATACGCATTTTAAATAAACGCTAAAGTAATAATGAAGAATATTCGAAATCGAGTTCTTCCGGCAGTTATGAAACAAGCTCTCAAATCAACGAACCACTAATCTACTTCAGATACTACAGAGGAAGAGGACGGCATGATCGACGCCGCGATTACATGGGGTGAAGCGCCAAATCTAACCATTAATGAGATTTCATTAAAATAATCTTTAAACAGCTGAAAGACTACCAAGTGTCTACCTAAAAACTACCAAGTAACTCACTTGTCATATGATCTTTGTTGTTCTATTTTTGAAAATGTCTGAATAAAGTTAAACTAATAGCTATATGTTTAGTTATAACTATAAACGATCAACGATTCCCTGGACAAGAATCATATGAGATACCGCGGTTTTTTGCATACTCAGTCACACTCACATCCTGGTCTATTTTTAAGTGAATAGGCTTACTACCACCGTAGGTAATACGGTAAAGTTCGGCATGGTGTAATTTTTTCATTTTATTGCGTAGATTACGAATATCATGGTTATGGTTTTAGCCAAAATAAGCTTCAAAAAAAGCATTATATTTTCATGTTTCAAGAGTAGTTAGTGTTTTGGTAACAATATGGAACCTATGTGGGAATAACCCAACGGTAAGTTCTGGCGGTAGGGCTAAAAGTTACTGCCTCTTTCAATTATACCGACAGAAGTTTCCATTGGTTATTCCCACACAGGTTCCACATGGGTTATTCCAAAGTTCTTTGTATGCTTTCTTTTAACTCTAATTTTCCCGTCGTGAAAATTTCATATTCAAGTTGATAATATTTATTCAAATAATAATTTGATTTTTTACTCTCAATGAAAATGTATTCCCTTTTTTACAACAGAATAGATGAGAGTGGAGGAAGTAAAATAAAAATTAATTCTGACTAAAGTTGTCAAGACTTTTATTCAAAGATCCTCTCTAGAATTGCTAAGCCAAATTTGTTCAAATTATAAATCAGAAAAATACAAATTTATATTGTATTTGATTAGGCATAAAGTTTTTAATTTTAGATAATAATTATAAATAGATCATTGATTAAATGCATGTTTCTTTCCCCAACCAACAAACTGGGTGTCCCGCTTTAGGGTAGAAAATATATGGTCAGGTTAAGTAGGTTACACAAATATACTGGGTATACAGCGAAGGAACCAAAGATCTTCAGAGGCTGATTTTTCACACCAAGAAGGACAAAAAAGTTCATTTGAACCAAAGTCTAAATCTCCACAGAAAAGCAGAAAATTTAAGTTTTGTGTTATTTTAGGTGTCACGTTTTATGTTGAATAGGAAGCGATAACTCAAATCTATTCAAGGTATTTACGTTTCAATTGCACCACCATAAAATAGAAAAAATTCCACTTTGATAAATATGGTTTGTTTTAACTAAATCAATTGCGGCGGTGGTCATTGTTCGGAAGCCGATAGCGAAAAGTTTTTTTTTTTTTAAATCACACTTTACTTGTGATTTTTTTCCAGCCCCCGACAGATAGCCAACTATCAGAAAAACTTTTAATCCTGTTCCTAGAAAACATCTAATTGAAATGAGGCGAATTCTAAATAATGCAGTCGATTTTCGTGAAAATTTTTGAATTTTGGGCCTTGGAATATTGGAATACAATCAACATTTTTGTTGGTAATATTTGTAAACCCAATTTCAATTATGTTCACGTTTATAAATAGCCATTGATGTAAACCTAACTAAGTATAACAACACCTTTATATCAATACCATGTATACAACAATAATGATATGCCCGAGAAAATTTATTATGATACGGTAACCTTTCGGTCTTGCCAATACTCAAGGAGATAATAGAAAAAATATTTTTTGCTGCCATAAATCACGTAGTTCTAAAAGTTTAAGGAACGTGTTGATAGACATACCCTAAACCAAGCATAATAAAGTTCCATCGATTATAGATGACAAGCGGGGTGGGAGGAGGCTCTAAGATCCTTTTTTTCAGTTTTTGACGCATATCTCAAAAACCCTGCGTCGCACAGAAAATTATTTCAAAATCAAAGCTTTTTAAATCTCTCACATAATTATATATTCACATTTATCTCTATTTGTTACCGTCTCCCAGATATAAGCCGATAAAAATAAAAATATTTTAGCGTCTCACGTATTTTGTCCAACATTGGACACTCTTTTTCCTTTCATTTTGCAGAAAACTCGTAAACAACAAATTTGTAGAGCATTAAATTAGCTTCAAGAATATATATATATATATATATATATATATATATATATATATATATATATATATATATATATATATATATATATATATATATATATGTAAAATATATATATGTATATATTTAATTTTAACTCTCCATAATGTTATAAATTGTTTATGTAACCATAAATGAATTTTGAATGGCGTTAATGATGTCTTAGAATTAAATGCTATATTTTTCATTTGCACTAAATCGATCGAATCCTTTATCTCCTGAATTTAAGTTCAATGGATTTATTTTGCATTATGTTTGGATATGGAATGAAAGAAAATATATGGGGATGATAAAATGATTTCATACATGTACGCTTTATCACCAAAAGATATAGAACTCTTTCATTTAAGCTTTAACCGTTGCAGATAAGACACCCAGTCCGCATTGGAAGAGATGGCCAATATCTTCGTCAAAGCAACATATTCCAGGAATGAACCGTCAAATGGCACTGAGGAGGAAGCATTTGTAAGGCGCGCCACGTTAAACACACTATGGGACATGGATCTCCGCAAGGATGGATAGGAAAAGAATACGGTTGTGTTCCTGGACGCGGCGATCTTGCGATTGAGAATCAACGGTTTCCAATTTGTAATTAATGCTTAGATAAGGGGTACTTCCCAAGAATGTGGAAGATTGCCGATTTGAGACTTCCCTACAAGGGTGGTGACAACTATGAACTGTTCACGAAGTCATATAAAACAGTATGATGAGAAAGATAGAGGAGAACGTCATGGTAACCAAAAATGGTAACTTTACATCCTGTTTTTGACAGAGTAAGCCCATCACGACTCTATAGATCGCCTAAGTGCAGCGGAATGTCCTGCTGACTGTATGGAAAGATATTGAGGACTAAGTAGAGCGATATGTCATGCAATTGCTGTTTGACGTATCTTCCGCCTTTGACTGCGTCTGGTGGCCAAAGTTTCACCAGTATCAGAGTCGCAGAGTTACGGTGCTCCCAGCAACTTATATGTTCTCGAAAGAAGTTGCTTTACAGTTGTTTACTATTTTACTTGCATTAGTGATTTGGTAGACTGTCATACGTAATGTAAATTGTCCCTCTACTGCAAACATCCGTATTTCCCAAAAGGCAGAATAGGGTGATAAATAAATGTTGTACACTTGTAAAAATTATGTTTATATTTATTTATTTTTTGGAGGTTATAGGGAAGGAAATAGTTTTTGTTAAGTAATAATAAAATAATAAAAAATAAAATGTCGTTATAATTTTATATTTGGATAATATCCATGCATTTTAAAAATTGAACAACAATCATCTTGTGGCAAGTTAGTGAAATTCTTGGTAGTATTTCAGCTGTTTAAAGATTACTTTAATCTGATTGGTTGGAGTTGAAAATCCAGCCTGTGTCATCCTTATCGTCCGTTTCTCCTTCTTCCGTCGTACCTCGATAAATGGGAACCTTCTTGTGAACCTGGGCCGTTGTAATAAATGTGTATCGTTGAACCAGAAACACCATACACATGAGGTCTACTTCTTTTGTACCTTTTATGATCTACAGAAAGATTGCTTTCATTGGAGTCACTATCGGAATCTTCCACATAACGATTTCCTCCCGAATAGGTAACTTTCCCCGATACGGATCTATGGTGTTGTCCACTTCTACGAATGCGATTCCGATGTCTTTCTTCACCCGATTCTATGAAAAGTCCGTGGCTTCCAAGATAAATGTCCGAATCTGACCCAGGTCGCGATCTTTCAGAATTTTCCTTGCTTTCGTCGGAGTGACTTACAGTATGGTGATTCTCGTCCGATTTTGGTCCAGATCTCTGGCGAAGTCCATTTCTACGATTGTTCTCTTCACCCACTTGTCCAAAAGGAGCAGAAGCGCCGGTTGTTGATGATGGATTGATGTAAGCCACTAGTAGACTGATGGATGATTCTTGAAGATCGAAAAATACTTTAGGATTGATCGATGTTGATGGACTGATGAATGGTGTTTGTAGATCAATGGATGATGTTTTGTTTTTAACGAATACTCTTGGATTGAGCAGTAGCACACCTAGCCTTATAGACGAGCGAGGGTTTGAAACTAATGACGTTCCTAACCCACTCAGCTGTGCTTGCAACTCCTGGATATTTCTCTTTGGTCCTTTATTAGCCAAGGTTGTCCCTATGCCTCCTAAAAAAGTAAATGAAAAAAGTCCTATTAAGTATTTAATTATTTCGATCTTGAAACGATAGACTATTTTAGTGCAATATCCATTGATTCATCTTTGAAACAGTGAATAAAAGAATTGCCAGTGAAGACATTTTTTTTTAATAAAGAATAAAGAAATATTTTACAAGTTTATTTTATTTACAATGGTCTTTTAGGAAATTAATGTTTAATTTCAAGTAACGTAAGTGAATTTCAACATTCTAGAAGTTTCTATGTACTAGTTCTATAATACAGGACCTAGTAATATAATACATGAGTCTAACATATAAACATAATGCAATGGTTGAGACTGTGGAATTATAGTATTTTAGAAGTTTATATGTGTTACCAGTTCATATTTTTTTCGGATATAGAACGTTCCATGTATATTCGGGAAAAACTAAGAAATATGTATATCTAAAAAAACCTAAAACACACACACACACACATTTATATATCAAGAAATAGCATTGTTAAATATGAATCAAGCAAATGTTGTTTACTTATAAAAATCCATAAAAATGTCCCCTTTTTTAAGGTTTTGGTTGAGTTTATTCATAAATGTCGAATTAAATTCATTTTTATTTTTAAATATTCAAAACCTGAACGACAACTATCCCCTAAAAAGCGTGTTGTGTAGTTGTTACTGTTAGACTGTTAACTGTTAATTGCTTATTCAGATAGAATAAAGTATTATTCAGATGAGTTGGACGATGAATCGTGGTGGCGGCCAGGTCGTCTACGGCTGCTTTCTTTCGATCTGGATTCACCATAGCTGTGACGTCCTTTGCGTTTATATTTCGGAGATTCTACTTTGTTCTCGTCTGAATCATCGCCGGAGGAAGAACTCGAGCTATCTCTGCTATCTTCAGAAGAACTCTGACGTTTATGAGAACCTGAATCTTTGTCGTGAATGTTTATTGAGTAACGAGGTCTATGAGGTCTACTTCTCGTTAAGCTGCTTTCATCGGAATGACTTCCAGTATAATGAATTACTTCTCCAGATCCCGTTCTGTATCTTCGAGGATATTCTCTTCCTTCTGCGGAGTGGCTTCCATGATAGTATATATGTCCATATTGAGGCCTATGTATTCTTGAATTCCCTCTGCTTTCATCGGAGTGACATCCAGAATGATAAGAAACGCCGGCAGATCCCGGTCTATGGCTTCTATGATGAATATGACTTTCGTGAGAATTTGATCCAGGAATAGGTCTTCCAGTATTTCTCTTGCTTTCGTCGGAATGACTTCCAGTATGGTGATTCTCATGCGATCCTGACCCAGGTTTGTGGCGATGTCCATTTCCACGATTGGGGTTTCGATGTTTTCCTTCACCCGATTCTTCAGAAGCTGCTACGATACCGGTTGTTGTTGATGGATTGTTGGATGGCGTCTGTGGTATATTGGATAATGTTGGATTTACGGATACTCGAGGGTTAAGCGGTGACAAACCGAGCATTGCAGGAGGACGTGGATTTGATACCGATGGCGTTCCTAACCCTCCCAGTAGTGCTTGCAACTCCTGGATGTTTCTCTTTGCTCTTTCATTGGCGAAGGTTGTCCCAATTCCTCCTAAAAAAATAATAGAAACAAATTCTTTTAAGTATTTTTTTTCTCGATCATATAGTGATAGATTATGAAAGTAAAATATCCATTGGTTTGTCGTTGAAACGCTAAATGGATGAATGAAAGAATGATCAACGATTCTCAACCTTTTATGGGTGAATTATAAACGAATAAGAATGATATTAAATTAATTTTAATTAAAGGTACAATCATCTTAAAGGAAATTTATAGATAATTTTAGGCAATAATATGGAAATTTAATATGTTTCTATTTGATAAAAAGAAAAAATGCATCAATACTGAAAGACAGTTCTTTGCTTGTATATATCACTAACAGGCAAATAATAAAAGTTTACAAATAGAGATATGAACTTAGTTGAGAGAATGTAATATACGATACATATATATATGCATATATATATATATATATATATATATATATATATATATATATATATATATATATATATATATATATATATATATATATATACCTCGAGCACTTAGCGAACCATTATACATTTCAAATCCGAATTTTCAACGGAAAAAAAGAAGTACACGTATTATGGTCTCCTGAGTCCAAATTAAGAAGTCTCGCAAAATGGTTTGCATGTGAATGTGTATTTGTGAGAATGTATATGGTAAGTCTCAAAAACGAAAAGTTGTACGAAACTGAAATTAAGTATTTAAAGTAGGTATATGTCTGGAATATGGGATTAGAATAACTTTTTCAACAAAATAAAGTTACCGGAAGTGCCACTGTATATCATCAATTTTATTCAGTTTTAAAATTTTCTCAAAAAAAATATCTGAGGATATTCATCAAACTCATTATATCAATGTATAATCAAATGACCATTAATATTTGTTAGGTCTAATTCTCATTGAAATAGTCGACAGGGTTTACTTGCCGAATTTTCAAAATTTCTTCATCTCAAGTTCTTTAATTGTGAAATAATTAACCACATCTCATTGTTTGTAGTAATTAAGAGATAAATATGAACAATGAAAGAATTTGATAATTAATTAAAGGAGAAATAATTATGTAAAGCATAAAGTCGTGGAAGATAATCGAGAGTGACAAAAAATAAGCGCATAAACTTAAGTAATCATTGTAATTAATAAGTAATACTTATATATCATTTATTAGAAACTAAATCGAACTTCTACGGAAATTAAATGAAAACATTAAATAAAAATTTCATGCAAGGCGGTAAGTGATAGTTGTGCAATGCGCGTACTACATTAGATTTTTTTTTTAATTTATATTGAATTTTTCCAGTTTAGAGAGTTAATTGGTTATATTTTCCCGGTTAAAACAAAAAAAAATCAATTGTTTCAGTTTGTTTTCTTATTTTTATTGAACGTGATTTTCTGAGGGATTCTGGAAAATATTAATGATATCAAAAAATTCCAGTCATCAAGTTTGGCAAAAAAAAAATCTTTTTTTACACCTAACAATTTGTAAAATTACCTCATAACATGCTACCTAAATCTGATTTTATTTATATGATGATAGAAAATATGATCTTAAAAACAGAAACACAAATCAAAATACATATTCATCAATTGATTTAATTTGTTTTAGATAATTTTAATTTATTAACGCTTAATGAATTTATTCTCTTTACTTATCACTTAATTTTAGACATTAAGTATTTAATCTTAAACTTTAGAATTTATGAGGACTAAGCAGAAAACTCTTTTTTGTTCTTACATATATGTATTGGATATATTAGATTGTATTTTTACATATATATAGATCATAATTATATACATCATAGTAATTTTATAGTTGGACATAAGGAAATATTTACCAGCAATAAGGAGAGTCAGTAGAAGTTGCAGTGTTAGAGCCATTCCGCTGTCTGAACACAATCAATTTCGAGTCGGCATTTATGTTCGGCATTATCGCTAACAATGTTAATAATCTCTACATTACCAAGACACATTGGCATTGCTTCTGACGGAATTCATCAAATTAGCTTTATCAAATTAGTATTGTGCCATTATTCGAGGGATTCGATAGGACATTCAGAGCCTTATCAAGAATGTGTCATTGCAGAAAGCGATTTTTTTTTTTTTTTTTTTTTTTTTTTTTTTTTACAATTATCTAAGAACTGTATAGTATTGACAATGCAATGACATTGTTTTTTTTAAAGCTTGAACCTTAATGATATCTGTGGAATAACCGTTCTTATATACTTCTTTACCTGTTACACAAAAAGTACCTTTCAACCACCCTACTTATAGCTAAGCACGGTGTTTGGAAAGAGTACTTAGCTTACGTAGGCTAACGCATGTTAGTGCTTTAGTACCATGTGTTTTAGTAAGTTATTATAAAGTTTTATTTTGAAGAATAGTTTTTGTAGATCATGTAGTTTATCATTTATTCCGTTTAAAAACTTTTGTTTATGAATAGAATTTGAAGGGTAAAGTTATATTATTATTTTTTATAAGAGAAATCGATTTCAAGATTTTGTTTCTCTTTGAAGTCGAACGAGACAATTTATCGGTCATGAAAAATTCGTTTTTCTTTTTTTTCTTTCTTGAAATTGTGAAATTTCTGTGTAATGTCTAATTTAATTTGTATTTCTAGTACTTTATTTATTTACTATGAACACGCAATATTGTACTAATATAATTGTATATATTTTAAAGAGAGTTCATTTTAAATTTTATTACATTTCGTTTTATTTACTTACCTTTTTTTCAGAAAGTTTATTTATTTTTTAAAATTAATTTGTTTTGATTTATTTTATTTGATAATATTGCCAGTAAGTACACAAACCAATAATAGACGATCTTATTTTATTAATCAGCTGTTGTAAATTAGCTCACATTACATTTTATTACCAGATAGCAACTGTGGATAAACAAAAACAACAGACATTTTATATTTTATGAAATACGTGTATCAAGGGACAGTGCAATCATGGGACCACCAACTCTAAAGTCATTTTTTAAAATTACTGCTTTCTCTAAAGCCTCCTAGAAATAGGCAAAAAGGTGATAATTTCATCATCACTAAGTGTGTGTATAAGAAACTGTTGATGTATATGTTTTTCTCTATTCATTTGTTAATTGAAGCATGGAAATTCAGAAGGGTCTAAGTGCCTTTAGAATATTTTTTCGGAATTCAAGTTGCAACTTGAAAAATATATAAGCAATATGGCAATTAAAAATAAAAAACATTTTTTCTAATAATCTATGTTTGTATAAAGAATACATACATACATCACATCAAAACAACTCCGATCCTTCCCCTTTGATAGTACCACTTACCTCCAAATACCTCACCTTTCTTCCTTTATAGTCATTTCCATTACTAGTTCAGTGCGAGAACATAGCAATGTAATCTTTTCTGTTTGATATAATCTGCTTAAGCCTAGGTGAGTACCAACATGTATTTGATCTCATGTCTTAATTAAATTCATAATTTACGAATGTTTTATAATACTAATTTATATTACATTTAATTAAATAAGTATAATAATACCAAACTGTATTTTAAATTCTTTATTTTTGAATTTTTGTGTGTTTTTAGAACTGAAGATGAATGTATAACATTTGAAAATAGTTTTCAATATAAACAAAATTAAAGGGGTGGCAAATAATTTATTAATACCTAACTATATTGATCCAGTTTTACTAGTGTGCGTACATTAATTATTACATTTAAAAAAATATGTTTTTATTTAAAAAAATATTTTTTTAATAAAAAGAAAATTAAATTGCATTACTCCTTCTATAATTAAATAACGTAACCTTATTTTCTATAATAACTCTAAAGTTTACTATATCTGGATCACAAATAATGTTTTTGTAGTACTATTAACACATTAAGACCGGACCTTCAATTTCCAAATTGAATTTCAATTTACAATGGCATCCTGAGTAAGGCCGAGTAGAGTGTAGAATAGACTCGTTCTGATACATTTTCTATAATTTATTTTTTTTTTTTAAATTAGGGATTGATAAATTATTTGCCACTTCTATAATTTTGTTTTATTGAAAACTAGTTTCGAATGTTATACATTCATCCTCAGTTCTAAAAACACATAAAAAATTCAAAAATAACCAATTCAAAATATAGTTTGGTATTATTATACATATTAAATTAGATTACTATGAATCAGTGTTATAAAACATTTATGAATTATGAATTTAATTAAGACAAGAAATCAAATACATGTTGGTACTCACCAAGGTATAAATGGATTATATCAAACAGAAAAATTTGTACTGGTTTCTTCTCGCATTGTAATAACAATGAACGAGAGGTAGGCAGTATGTTTTTAGGTAAACGGTTTAAGGGTCAGAGTTTTTCCAGTAATGCCGGTGAGTAATTGTTTTTTTCTGTTATAGATGGGAATAAATTTAAATTTTGACTATTGGAGATATTTATTTGGTCATTTAAGCAAAAATCTGGATTGGATTTGAAGGATTTTATAATTTCAAGTGTTTCATATATATTTAAATTGAGACTGTTTTCAACGTCATGTATTAACTTAACTCCTGAGTCTTTGATGTATTTATGATTTTTTTCATTTAAATGAATTGCAAAGTTGGAATTATCTGTCTTATTATTATATGCACGTATATGTTCCTTTAATCTCTGATTTAGCGATCTTCCAGTTTTTCCCGTGTATTTGGCTGCACAATCATTACAATTTAGTTCGTATAATCCGCTTTTTTGGAATGGGTCTATTTTGTCTTTAGGAGAAGACAAATATGAGGATAGGGTTTTTTCTATTTTAAATGCAGGGTTTAATCCTAGTTTTTTCAATTCATTTCCGACTTTGGTGGATATAGGGCCGTAATATGGAATCAAAATATAATGTTTCGAGATGGGCCTATCTTCGGGGATTGTTGAATAGATATCATTAAATGTTTTTTTTGTATTTGTTTTTTACTTTCCCTTACCTATATACGAAATATATAGAAAGGGGAAGTACTGCGATCGTGAAAATTTTCGAATTCGAGTGTTCAACGGAAATACATGTTTTAAGGTACCCTGAGTCCAAATGACCAAGTCACACAAAATGGTCTGTGTGTCTGTGTGTGTGTCTGTGTGTATGTGATCAGTCTAGCTCAAAAACGGAAAGCTGTACGATACTGAAATTACATATTTAAGGTTAGCACATGCCTGTGATGTTACAGTAACATTTTCGTCAAAATCGACTAACCGGAAGTGCCACTTTATATAATCGATTTTACACATTTTTACAATTTTCTCGAAAACGGCTCTAACGATTTTGATGAAACTTGTCTAAATTATTCTTCATGAAGGTCTTTAACTTTTCATTTATAGAGTAAATCACCGAGGAATTGCAGGAAAAAAAGTTATGATGAAAAGAATATTTGATTTGCGCATAGCTTAAAAAGTATGCATTTTACGCTAATTTATCTATAGACTTTTATGAAAGGTAATTAAATCATCTAAAAAAGAATAAAAGAATTATCAAAATCGGACCAATAATAGCAAAGATATGGCGCATCGGACTAACCGGAAATAGCTATTATATTATGGATTTTACACTTTTTTACATTTTTCTCAAAAACGGCTCTAACGATTTTGATGAAACTTGCCAAAATTATTCTTCATAAAGGCCTTTAACTTTTCATTTATGTAGTAAATCACCGAGAAAATTCAGGAAAAAAAGTTATGAAGAAAAGAATATTTTATTTTCGTATGGCTTAAAAAATATGGAATTTATAGTAAATTATGTACAGAATTATATGAAAGGTTATTAAAGTATCTAAAAAAAAGAAAAAAAATCATCAAAATCGGACAAGTATTAGCAAAGATACAGTGTATTTTATGAGAAGCATAAAATAGATGGATAACCAAGCGCATCCGAAAGGAGATAGAAGCGACCGAACCTCCTCCCACCAATCCGCCAATCTGTTGTAAACAATACGCTCTGTAATAATAATTTCTACTTTCACATTATTTAATGGAAAGAAAATGTTTCCATAGAAACTAAACCAGCAACTTTTAAAATATATTTGCAACTTGACAAAGTTAAAATATAGAGGTAGTGTACAGAATTGTTGTACTAAAATTTTTTTAAAAACTATTTTATTATACTTAAGTGGGAGAAGAATTGAATGCTGCTGAGTTTATTTCAAGTATTGTTTATGTGAACTCTTTAGAATTATATTAAAAAGATAATTATTATAGGGCGATTAGGGAAAATTGTGTGATGCGCGCACCGCACCAGATTTTTTAAAATATGATTGATAGTGGTTTTATTATACCCGTTATTTTTGCTATGGAATATATTATTTCAATTTCTTTATTATAGTACTTTCTATTTAATGGTATGTTCAAAAGACGGTAAATCATGCTACTAAAGGCTGCGAGTTTATGTGCTATCGGTCTCCTAGTGCTAAAACCAATCTGACGTCAGTTTCGAATAAAAAAAATCCGCTAATCTACTTCATCCGTAGAAGAATACAGTTTTCATTACAATCAGCGCTTCAGATCGTTTCATTCAATTATTTCATTTTAAAAAATTGAGTTTCGGCCCCTGAGACTTTTATACCGAATCGAGCACCCAGTGCGCTATAGCGGCTGCATGCTACATGCTTACTGTGGAGTAGCAGAAAAGCAGGGCTTGCCTCAAGCACACATAATGTGAAACAATTATTATATGCATTAGAGTAATATGATAATGTAGCTATAATGCATATTATTTATAAGACTATTAAAGGACATGATCATTCTGATTTGTTTATCACGTTTACATGTAGCCTATTATAAATGGTCTGAAATTGGAGATGCCTTAAAAAATAGACAAAAGCCTCATAGCAGACACGATATAATAGCTCGAGTGTTTCATTTGAAAATTTAAAAAAAATTATACATGTTTTGACTAAAGATTCTATTTTCGATCTCAATATAAATTACATGCCTACAATGGAACAGCATAAGCGGGATTTGTTTTTCTAGATTTAAATTTCGGGATCTTTCATTTTCAATAATTAAAATACTCAGATTTCTTAGTCTAAGTAAACGTTCAGTACTTTTTCAGTATTTTTTATAATTTCATATTTTGAGTATGATCTCACTGTCTAGTTGATTCATTGCTTCATTCATTGCTCACAGTGACAGGTAATGTAAAAAATATTAAAAATGCACTGATGGAAAAGAGCAAAATCTAATTCCTACCAAATAGATACACTGTGACAATGAAATTTATATAAGAACATTTTCACTATGAGAATTTAATGAAAAAATAAGGTTTTAATAGTGTAAAAATTAAGACGAAATAAAAGAGTTTATGGCTAATATCATGACAAGGAAAGAGCGTATTGTAAAACTGCACTGGAAGATGTGGGAAGGACAAACTTGCTGAAGGATGGAACAAAATCTCGAAACGTTGGCAATGAAAATATAAGAAATAGAAATTTTGGAAAAATTTCTTCACAAAATTACTCATAATATCGAGCTTATTTATTTTTTAAAAATTTTCAATAACTTAAGATTGTTCTTTTCAATTCAGATCTTCCGATACCCTCCGACGTCCAAGGCCCAAAAAAACATTGGCTAGGCAGCCTTGGCATTATTTACACCTATGCCTGATCATTGATTGTGATGTCCTCATTCATTTCGCAATCTTAGTTGAGAGGGACAAGGAACTTAGCAAACTGTAACGCGGAGTCAAAATGAAAAATGCGCCACTCTGGCTTTGTAACGCCGAATCATTGCAACCATCCTATATTTTATTTTTAACATTTAATATAGTTTTCAATTTTGTTGAAAAAATCAGGAAGTAAAAAAGAATATAAATTCTATGATAGATCAAAAGATATAAATATCTTGCTTCGAAAGCGTTGACCTACAAATTCTCAACTGAGGAGCACATCTTGCAGAAAAGAGCACATAGGATACTTGAAGTTATACAATTTTAAATATTATAAACAATTTTGTGGATTTACTATTTTTAATCTGTTGAAACCAGTATTAACTAGGTAATTGCTAAGGCTTTTTTTTTTTTTGCATGTGCCAACAATAGGGGTGCAGGCATGTTCGAAATTAATTATTGACCTAATATTTAACATGATAACTTTAAAATATTTAATTAATTTTAATTAATAAATGTTCTTAAACTTATTCAAAACTTATGGTTTCTTACTTGAATACGATGTATTTTTTTTTCAAACGATTGTCGAAATTCTAATCGAATCAATTTCTACAAAAATAAACATTTCAATTGTAAACATTAGCAGTAAATATAAAAATTAGCAGTTCGAATTGTAAACGATAGCTTCGAAAAATGTAAACAATTACAAAATCTTTCTTTTATTGCCCATGTATCATTTCAGAAGTTACCTCATCCAGTTCACATGATCTGTGTCATCTGGGAGATGGCATCTTATAGAAACTCTTTAGGAATGCCATCGCCCTCTTTCTAAGAATCCTGTCCCTCGAAGAATCTTGGGCCCAGCATCCTAACAGATTTTTTCCTACCAGAAATTCATTGAAATACTGCATCCATCCTTCTAGGACCTATTCATTCTGATGATTTCTTCATTTCGGTCTTTAATTCTTTTAAGACTATGAGCTTATTCTTTTCTCTTGCTTTTGAGGACTTGGAATATATTTTTGGTTGTTCCATACATGTAAAGATTGACGAATTATTTTTTTTTTTTAAAGAAGCAGTTCTATAAATCCAAGTAACCTAACGAATAGTTAAGCTCCAATACTTGTATCTTTATACACTTTCTACTTTCATCTATTTACGTCTAGAACCAAAAAGGAACTGTAGTTGCTTACGCACATTATACAGCTTAATCGCTAAAATGGTCCAGAATCAATTCAGAGCTCAGTGATATCTGTCTACGAAAAAAATATACAAAGAACCCAATCCAAAATTCTTCGAAAAATTTTAATGAACTCTGATTTATTTTAAAACACACCATATTCATCAACATACATGTCTTACATGCATGACAAAGATATCAAATTTCATTCTTCAGGGACCGAAACTCAATTTTTTAAAAAGAGATAATTGAATTTTAAATGATCTGAAGGGCTCATTGTAATGATAACAGTATTCATTTATGGAATGAAGTATATTGACAGATTTTCTTTTATTCGAAACTGACATCAGATTTGGTTTTTGCACTCTGAAAAACCTCTATTTTCATCCTCTTGAAAAACTCTTAATCTTTCTAATCCACGTTCCTTCTCGCAGTTATTCGGCGGATCTGAAAATAGTTTAAAAAGGCGATGGTCCAGAGATACCCTACTTCACTGGTAGTGCAAAACTAAAATCAAGACCCACAACATTGTGCAAGTCGAGAAAAACTACAGAATAACGACATCAAACACAGTTGCAATTATATTATAAAACAATAAAGAACACATAAAATAGAAATTGTATTATTTTTGACATAAACTGTTTAAATAATTTAATAAACATAAATAAGATTAAGTCTGTGATTTAGAAATTATTGCGGGGGTAGAGTAGTCTTATTAATACTTATGTAATTGGTTTGCCTGAGAATTTCATAGGTTTTCATTTTAAGCTCCATTTTCTCCCATTCGGCACGACCATCCAACTTCTTAGTTTAAAAAGTCTAATCGCTAGGGTTGCAATGCACTTGGCAATAACCATCGGGGCTCCAACTTCCTTAAAACAATATCGTAAACCAGAAGTTTCCCAACAAGCCGAAAAGTTCTATTCAAGTCATTCGAAAAAAAGTTTCGAACAGCTCTTTTTCTTCAATTCTATGAGGCCATGCGGCACGTGTTCGTATAAGTAGTCTTTAATGAAAAAAAATCTGTAATTCGTTGAAAGATGTTATAATCTCTAATTCGCTGAATTGGGTCTGAACATTTATTATATGTTCAAACACAATACAGAGTATTGTAAGCATTTTTGCTAGTATTTTTTTAATAAAATTTAAATTATCTAAATCACTTCCGACGGACATTTATTCTAATGAAGCACTCAATTGTTATTCGGCTCATGAGTATAAGTTTCTTTGGGATTTTCAGGTCGTTTACTAAGTCATTGAGTGTACACGAATTAATGTCTATGTCACAAGTGCTAAACCGTAAATAAACCTTTTTTATCACATTAACATTTATTAATCACATAAATTATTTTAGCTTTAATTCGTATACTTTTACAAATTGGAAAATGCTTATAAACGATATTTTAAAAGCTCTAGTTGAACTCCTCAAAACTGAAGATTACGATGAGTAGTTAGGACTGAGTGGTAAAATGATGGCCTCAACACCCCTCTATTGTTTGCACCATCGTTAATATCCCCTTGTCATCCACACATGCTCTCGCAGTGCATGGAATGTTGAGGTAAATTTCACAAATCTCTTTTGTTCATTGAAAACAAAAATCTCTGTTAAATATTACCTCTATAACTCAAACTGTCTAAAATCTAACCTGTATCATTATTCATTAAACTTGAAAAAAGGCATACCATTTCCTTGAAAATTAAGCTATCGAATTTCTTTACTAAATGTTGTATATTCATCCATAAAATTTGTATATTTAAAATATCATGCGTTGAATTGTTTTTAAGTGATAAATCTCTATTTGATTAATCTTGTTTCATATGTCGATGTGAGATGTGCTGCCTCTGGTCTGCAGACCTAAGGCTTTGTTTTGACATCTTCTAACAATTTTTTAACATTATTTATTTTTTTGTACATAAGTTTTTTTAATGCTGTTATAAATTTATATAATTTGTTTTAAACTATAATTATTAATGAATCAGTGTCGACTAGCAGTTGAGGAACACGTGCTTAAGGCAAACTAACGTATATAACCAAGATAATATTATTTATCATAACATTATTTATTATTTTAATAAGCGAATCCTCATAATGCATATGATTGACTTTATGTATGGCTGGTTCAAAACACCATTAAAATAATACCATAGTAAGATATAGGTTTTGTATAAATCAGCTATATATTCAAGAATCTATTCAGTTTCAATTTATTTTCATTAAGATCTGGCAAACAAAACAATATTTATTTCATAAGTTGTATATTCTTTGTTACATCCACATTATATAATATTGCGTAAAGAAACAAAGAACAACTTAAATATTGGATTTAGGAAGAACCACCACTCTCACCTGATCCAGAACTCGCACCTCCAGAAAGGTCTCCGGATTCGCCAGAACCTGAAGCGGAACCAGATTGTCTTGAAGTGGAGAGGGAACCTTCTCCTGAAGTCTCCGGATTTCCTGTTGTTGCGATTCCTCCGGGTTGTTGTCTGTGTTCAATGGAACCTGTGGCAGAGAGAGATCCTCCACCAGATGTCTGGATGCTTCTTGGAGGGATCCTTCCTGGCTCAGAATTTCTTTGACTCAGAATGGAATCAATCCTATGCAGAAGTCTTTCTAGTTTTTCTAGAGTAGCGTTCCGGTGTTGTTCGATTCTCTGGTGAATCAATTCTCTCAACTCTTGGAGGTTTCGTGAAGACATAGTTACGTTTGAACCTGATAATCTCTGACTCAAATCTGAAAAAATCCTGCTAAGAAATTCGTCTATCCTTGTTCGCACATCTGTCATGCTTCTGTTTCTGAGATGGAGCAAGTCTCTTAACAATTGGATGTTTCTGGACGGAATTGTTGAGTTTGAGCTAGAGAATCTTTGACTCCAAGTTGCGTTTACCCTTCTCAAAAGTCCGTCAAGTACCAGAGAGCCATTTCGCTGCTGACCAATCCTGGATATCCAATCCCTCAGCGGGTAGCGATTTGTAGAGTTGGAATTGCGATTCTCCAATCTGCTGCTTATTCTGCCGTAGCGATCCGAGACACCGTTGAAGAACCTAACTAACGGTGAAGGGTTTGTACTAAGGTTCGGATCACTGGAGCCTTGCGGTTCCTGTGGTTCCTGGGCGTACCTTTTTGCCCTTCCCTTTGTTGGCGATACAACAGCTACTCCTGAAACCAATTGCTTAAATTAACTCATTGCTGGAACAGGTTATGAATAAAACTATATTAATCCAGTAAGAACTTCAGGTATTTAAAAACTTTGGGATGAATTCTGGACTCATCATTATTGTAGCATGAAAAATAATTCAGAACATTTTCAGGATTTATTTATTTCAAAGTTATGTTACATGAAACATAATAATACCTAATTAAAGTTAATTGAATTCTTGATTTAAATAGGAAAAAGATTCGTCGCTCAAAAGAGATAACTTGTTATCAGACTTGGTTATTATTCGAATCATAATCAAGTCCCACAACTTTGCATGCCCATTTCAGCCACCGCGCTGACTATTATTTCAATTATTTTTACTAATTGGATGTTCCTAAATTCTTCAGAAGACTTATCCCTGCCTCGGGGCATATACTCTACATAATATTTTATTTTCGAAGACCTGAAAGCATTGGTTTTTCCTTATGGTAAGCGATATCAATTTGCACCCGTAAGAAACAGTGATACGGATAACAGTCTTGTAAATTCTAACTCAGATTTTATGGTTAATTAGCACGAGCTGAGTAAGTTTGTTTGCTGAGTAAGATGGTGATAAATAACGAGAATTCCCCGATTTCAAAATTGTTTTTATTTTCTATTAAATTTCTTTTCTTTAATTATTATAGATCTCAGATATGTTTTTACGAATTCAAACCTATTCCTTTTTATATCATCGCCGTCCCTACTACTAATCCTATATATTTTTTTTTTGTCCGTATTTCTTTCGAGACCCGGTGCCATAGTGGCTTTCATCATCCGATTTACTTTCCTGAGTAAATTTTCGATGTACAGTTGTCAACAGATCTTTGCGTTTCAGAACTCCCGAATCCAAAAAACCCATTTTAGACCATTGGTCAATCGTCTTTGTCACGTTCTCTTGAATGGTTGGCCGGTATTTTTATTTTTTATGATTTCGACACTTTGGTTTTGACTATGATTTTTATGAATCGGGCACTCTGTGGGGAGCAGCGGTTGCGCCAGGGACGAAATATGTGTTTTTTATGGTTTGTAGCTCCAAAACAACTCTTAGCGATTTTGATAAAATTTGCCTAAAAACTCCTCCTCAGACCTCTTTAACTATTTGTATATGAAGTACAACCGCGAGAAAAAAACTAACGACGAAAAGAAAATATTATTTGCGTGCGTATAAAAAAAACCTTTTATGCTAAATTATATACATGATCGTTAGAAGGGATATTAAGTTCCGTACAAAACCAAAAGAAAATCTTCGAAATCAGACCCTTGTTAGCAAAGATAAAGTATATTGCACTTTTTGCACGTGTTTTTAAAGTATTCTGCTCATGCTCACAAGGAAATCCGCCCACTTTTTTTATTTTTTCGAATAACTCCAAAACTATACATCTCCTTGAACGTTTCATATACTCATTTGAAAGATAATTTAATTATCTATAAAGTTAAACATAAAAAAAAAAAAAAAATCGCAGTTACATTAGCAAAGAGAAAACAAACAATTTTTTTTATAAAACTTTGCATCCATAGGTTACCTCTTAAGTATACCCAAGCACAGGTATTTTAAACTTTTTCGGTACGAATCACCTTCCTTATGTCATATTCTTATGCTAAATTATGTAAAAGCTCAAACTTCTCTAACTTATAATTGCCGATTCCAATTTGACTTAATATTTCGGACATAGACATCCTTACTCGATTAACTGACTTCTTTGGTATTTTCTGTTCAATCCTAAAGGTAACAATTTTTTTAAAAAGTAATTGAATAATGTATTATAGGGAAAACCGTTACAATCAATGTATATAAATGTAAATATAATATGTATGAAACAGCACTATAGTTACCAGCAAGGAGTATAGAGATGAGGAGAAGCTTCACCGTTGGACACATGTCGCTGTCTAAGTGCCTCTCTTTTGGAAACCACCGCATTTATACTTCTAGTATTATCACGTTATTAGGCACTGACATTGGGCTATCAAAGTTTTCAAAATGTTGACGAGTATAGGTACATTTTATCTAACGCACTAATTAAGCAAATCCAGAAGGTTGGTCATTATCACAACTGTCGTTTCATTAGAACGCTAAAACTTTAATAAGTGATAAATGTTCATAATATTAGTTTTGATATCATAGAATATTCGCTCAAGTTCAGACGTTATTATTTGTCTATTATTATAAATGGAACTTCAGCACAAAATATTTAGCGAAAACAGCGTATTGGTTAGTGGTTAACGGCACTAGTTGATAAAGCCGCGGTTGTTAAAAACTTTAACCGCCATTTTAAAATCCCTCAGATTTTCAAATGCTACCGATATCTCATAACCAAGCTCTTCTTCCATTCCCATCAGTATTTCCATAAGCTGATCTCATATATTCAGTATGAATCGTATAAACAAACACTAAATTAATTTGTAGTATGAGCAAGATACATCAAACGGTAAGTAATATTTTTTTTTTATTGACCTAATAAGCAAACAGATAGCATACTATAATTGCTTTACCCAATTATATTTAAGTTTGCTTTATTCAAATAAGTATAATAAATTTATTTTTAAATTGTATAAACTATTCCCGATGAGTGATTTAAAAATGCTTGTGGGATATATTTTTTATTTTTTCTTACCAATATATGAAATATACAGTTAGGGGAAGTATTGCGATCGTGGAAATTTTCGAATTCGAGGTTTCAACGGAAAAAAACGTTTTAATGTCTTAATGAGTCCAAATAACCAAGTCTCGAAAAATGGTCTGCGTGTCTGTGTGTATGTCAACAGCCTAGCTCAAAAACGAAAAAAATTACGATACTGAAATTAAGTATTTAATGTAAGTACATGCATGTGATATTAAAGCAGCTTTTTCGTTAAAACTGACTTACTGGAAGTGCCACTTTATAAAATTGATTTTACATTTTTTTACAATTTCCTCGTAAGCGGCCTTAAGAATTTTGATGAAACTTTCCTAAATTAATCTTCACAAAAACCTTTGACTTTTCATATATATAGAGATAGTGTACAGAATTGTCCTATTTAAATTGCTTAAAAACTATTTTATTGTACTTATGTAGGTAGAAGATGAGAAGAAGTGAATGCTGCCAAGGTTATTTAAAATATTGTTTATATGAACTCTTTAAATTATATAAAAAAGATAATTATCATAGGACGGTTAGGGAAAGTCTCTTGGTAGCATTTTTGGGGTATTACAAAATAAAAAAAAAGTCTCAAATTTACTTTTCGTATTCATTTTATTTTTTGTATAAGTTTTAAAGGCAATTGATATAAAACATTTTCTTGGAACAAATTTATTTAAGAGTAGGTAATGTATTAGAAAATATTCATAAGCACGTAGGTACAGTAAATATTTTTGAATGTTTGATTATTTTTTTTTCACGGTCTCGTGGATTAAAATAGGTTGTATACCCATAGGTGTATGAAAAATAAGTGAAGCACATTGAAGTATATTGAAGCACAATCAAAATTCCAATTTAAGAAATGAAATTATAACCGTCAAAATACTAATAAACCATTCCTGTATCATAAAAATCTTCAACAGTAACGAAAAAGTGAAATACGCATGCGCGATAGAAAATCCAATTCAAAAAAGGGAATCAGAACCCTCGAAAACCTAATAAACGATCCCTATATCATAAAAAACTTCAACAGCTAGGTTAGATAGATAATAGAAATGCGCATGAGCGACCGATAATCCGAAAGTATATTCCGAAATAGCGTCCTTGAAAACCTAGTATCGATACCAATACAGAAGAATTTTGAAAACTAATAATTAAGTAGAAATGTTCGTGACCGAACAAAATTTCGGTAGTAAACTTGACATTAGTAACTTCGAAAAACTAATGAACCATCACCAAATCGATGAAATCCATTCTCTTCTCCCTCCAAATAAATAAAAAATAAAAATAATAAATATTCAATAATAAATAAACAACAATTTTATTTCAAAAAATTAAACTACTTGAAATCAGCACTTAATATCAACTATCTAATAAACAAAAAAATGTTGGAAGAATAAATTATTTCTATAGTCATTATTCTAATTAAAATAATTATTTTTCAATAATAAAATATAATTAATTCATTACCGGTTGGGTTACGATTGAAATGGAAAAGTTCCAATTGAAATAAAAAAGACTACAATTGAAATGGAAAAGGTGACAACTGATTCGGAAAAGGTTACAATCGAAATGGAAAAGGTTACAATTGAGATGGAAAAAGTAGCAATTGAAATGGAAAAGGTGACAACTGATTTGGAAAAGGTTACAATTGACTTGGAAATGCTATAAGTTCGTATTTATTAATAATGATAATAATAATAAATTATTTATTTATTCTGGGACATATCCGTTTAGAATAATATTGCAGAAAATATCAGTAGAGCTTTAGAACCTTAGAGTAGAATAAAAAGAACAAGATAATCAGCAATTAATAAAATAAATAGGATGAGGAGCGGATAAGGAAGAATTCTGTAAAAACCAGCGGATCGGTGGGCCGTTATATATGAATCTGAAGACCGAAAACGGGTATGGCGGGAATGAACAGAGGATTCGAATTGAAGGAGGTCGAAGATGAATGATGGACGGCGGGATTGGATGACTTGGTAGAGGAAGGATGCCAGGAAGTACTTACGACGGTAGTAAGGGTAAATTCATTTCAACTCTTTATAGAATCGGGAGACAGAGCAGTCCCTTGGGATCCCGAAGATAAATCTTACAAAGCAGTTTATCAACCCCGTTTTATTTTTGCCTCGAGATCTCCAGAGTACGGCACAGACGGCACACCGTACAACAATAGTCAAAAGGGGAGGGGAGGAATATTTAGCAGGTAACTAGGAGTTTTCAGGTTTCAAATGGGAACATATGACAAATGAAATTTAGTCGCTTTAAGGTGGGAAAGGTACGACGAGAAATATGTTTTTCCAAAAAAGAGTTTGGTCAAAAGTGCGAGGTTTTTGATGGTTGGTTAGAATTTTATTGGATTATTATTTAGGAATAGAGTTGGGATATGAGGAACACATTTGAGGGGATGATTGGAGCCTATTACTATTGGCTTCGTCTTCTCTGAAATAAATTTCAGCTTGTTAGTTACAGCCCAGAGACTTATTCGATTCAAGTCCCGTTGGAGTTTTTTTTTTTTTTTTTTTTTTTGTGACAGATAATAGGTCGGAAGGCGGGAAGGATAGGTATATTTGAAAATCTTCAGCATAAATATGGTATTGGGAGTGATGAATAGGAGGGAAAGGTCATTAATATAAATAGCAAATAGAGTAGGGGACAAAGACGAACCCTGAGGGTCACCATAGGAAAGGGGTAGTGTTTTGGATGGAGGCTAATCTTGGAAGGCTACTTATTGTGACCGACTTGAGAGGATGGGTTAGAATCAGCGCATAGTACTGTTGTATAGAGGGAGATTTTGTAATTTGGTAAGGAGGGTGTTATAGTCCACAGTGTCGAATGCTTTAGAAAAATCTAAAAGGATGAGGATAGTCAGTTTTCGGTGTTCAATGGAGCTTTGGCGCTCGTGTGTTATTTTCAGGAGAGCGGATTGGATTGAGTAGCTGGGTCGAAAACCAGACTGGAGAGGGTTCATGAGGGAGCATTCTTCTAGGAAGTTTGAAAGCTGAGTTCGTACGAAGCGTTCCAAAGGTTTTGAAAGGTTAGAGAGGAGAAAAATAGGACGGAAGTCATGCGGTGAGGAAGGATTTGGAATTTTATTTAATGGTCGGACAAGGATGGTTTTCCAGGAAAAGGGGAATACAGAGTTTTGCAGAGAAAAGTTGTAAATTTGGTAAAGTACAGGTATAAGGACTGAGAGACAGGGTTTCATTAGTTTTACAGAGGTGTTGTCAGGTTCATAATCATTGGTGTGGGATTTTAGAACAGTGATAAGTAATTCTTCGTAAGACACGTGGGAGAAAAAAAAGCTTTCTGGGTTCAAGATAAGATGCTGAATATCGGTAACAGGTAAAAAATTGGGAGCAAAGGATATGAATTGGTTATTGAGATTATTGGGATAGAACTGAGGTTACTGGATTCTGGTACAGATAATTTTCAAAGTATTTTCCATTTGGATTTGGAATCAGAAACATTGTAGAGGGTGAAATGGATGTGGGGGCACGCCGGACTGCGGATTGGATTCCATGACGAAACAGTTTGAAATGCATATAATCTGCTGGCAGACGGGTGCGACGAAATTTGCATCTTACTGCTTCCCTTCTCTTCAACATTTTAATATTTCGTCATTTCGTCATTCGTCATTCGTCATTTAATAATTCATCATTTGTAATATTTCGGGGATTAGCCCAGGCGCAGTGTGACGGCGCAAGGCTCGGGTTTTAAGGGTAGCATGAACTTCTAGTATGGATTGTAGATTTGAGATAAGGGTTAAAACTATAGGATCAATAGAGTAGTAGGACTATATGATATCCCAATGGACTGAGTCCAGATCAGGTTGAAGGGATTCATAGGATAGTAGATCTGGACTACGCTATGATACCACTTTGGGAGTAAAGGATTTGCGGGTTCGTCGTACGAAATCTGTATAAGATCGTGTGAAGAAAGAAAGTGAACGGGGTGCTGGGAAGAGAAAAGGATTTTCATAGGAGATTCAGAGATGTGGATGTCCAAACAGGTGTTAGAAAATTGCTTGTGATGGGTAGGAGAACAAGGAAAGAGGTAAAGATTGAGGGAAAACACTAGGTCAATAAGAAAGGATTTATCACTGGATTCAGAAAGCATATTAGTGTTAAAATCGTCAGCGATGATGACATTGGATTAAATGGAGACTAGGTGGAACACGAGGAGGTCTGTAAACCAACAGCATTCAGATGACGAGAGGAATAGTTGAAATTTCAACAAACATATATTCTAGGTGAGGAACGTTAAGAGAAGGGGATCGAAGCAGAATTTTAGCCTTGAGAGTGCCATGGACATATATTCCGACATTACCTCCCGCGCGATCAGATCTATCATGACGAAGTAAAGAGTAATTGAAGTAAAGATTAATTAAAGAGTAAAAAAACATCTTCGATATAAAAACAAAAATATGTACAATATAAAAAAATAAAATACTTTAGAAATAAAAAGGAGGATCCACGAAATCACTTTCTCATGCATGGAACGAAATAGTGTAATTGACTATTTCATATACGATAGGAACGTAAGGCAGTATTTCGCTGATATAAAAGTAGTAAGAGGAGCGGAGATAGGCTGCGACCACCTTTTACTTGTGGCTGATACAAAGATAATCCCAGAGTATAAAAGGAAAATAAAAGCATTTGAAACCCTCAACGTAAGGGCTTTGGATGACCTAGAGAAAAGGGCCCTCTTTACAGAAAGCCTGGAAAATAAATTGAGAGAAACGTCATTCGATGGAGACGTGGAAAAGATATGGAAGGCACTGAAAACATGTATCCTGGAAACAGCAAATACAGTATGTGGGAAGAAAAGAGTGTCCGGTAAGGGAAAGCGGACAGATTGGTGGACCAATGACCTCCAACGACTGGTTTCTCAGAAGAAGCTTGCCTGGAAAGCATACCTTAAAGATAGAACTGAAGGAAAGCTACACGCTTATCGAATAGCCAGGAATGAATGTAAGGTAGCCATACGCCAGGCCAAGAAAAAGTCATGGGAGGATTTTGGTAAAAGGCTGAGCGAGGACCATCGCGAATCTATAAGAACATTTTGGCGAAAAGTTAAAAAGTTAAGAGGAAAGCAATGCAAGCCCATTAGAAATGTAAAAGGTAGCGATGGAATCGTACTTACAGACAAGGAAAAGATCCTTGGCAGATTGAAGCAATATTTCCAGGAGCAATTCTCCGAAAACCCAGAAACAGACCAATACCATGAACGAGAGTCCAATATGCAGGAAAGCCTGGAGGTTATAGAGGAAGAAGAAATAGAAACTGCAATCCCAAAGCTAAAAAGAGGTAAAACGTCAGGAAGGGATGGAATTGCACCAGAGTATTTGAAATATGGTGGTCAAGAACTTCTTAAAGCACTTCAATCGCTGTTCCAAGAAGTGTATGACAGAAAGAAAATTCTCAGGGACTGGAAATATTGTATTATCCTCCCTATTTATAAAAAAGGATGCACAACAGACTGCAAAAATTATAGACCCATTAGTTTGCTTTCCTTAGACTGTAAACTTTACACTTCTATTCTAGAAAAGAGACTCCGGCGGATTGTAGAAGGACAGTTAGAAGCGGAACAGGCTGGTTTTCGTCCGGCCCGACAGACGCAGGATTATATCTTTGTTCTCAGAAATATTGCTGAAAAAGCTTGGGACAGAGATAGGAATCTATATCTTGCATTTCTTGATCTGAAGGCAGCGTTTGATGTGGTCCCAAGAAAAGAAATTTGGAATGCACTAATAGCCAAGGGTGTACCTGGAGACTTGCTGGCAGCCATACAGTCAGCCTACCAAGGTGCCATGGCAGTGGTAAGAATAAATGGTATGGAATCGGAACCTTTTCCAATTGCGAGAGGATTTAGACAGGGAGATAGCTTAAGTCCCCTTCTATTTATAAACGTAATGGACGAAATCCACAAAATCTGCAAGCGCCGAACTGCATGGACAACAATCGGGAAATGGAATATGAGAACTGTCCTCGTTCAAAGCCTTTTATACGCGGATGACATAGTCCTAATAGCCGACACCAAGACCAAACTACAACAAGCTCTGGTATAATGGGAAGAAGAGTTGCTCAGGAAAGGGATGCAAATTAACACCTTCAAGAGTAAAGTGCTGGTTATGGCGAGGGAAGAACAGGAAGATGTCCAACTCATCTGCAATGGCGAGAAACTTGAGGAAGTGAAGGAATATACCTACTTAGGGACCGTAATTAGTAGCTCGGGTAAGATAGACGCCGAAATATCAAACAGAATAAGTAAGACGAAGCAAGTGTATTACCAGATTACTAATAGCATTATCGGCCACCGAGAAGTAGATAAGAAGACCAAGATGCATCTATATAAGTCTGTTTACCTACCTACACTCACCTATGGCGGAGAAAGCTGGACAACACTGGACAGGCATTCTAGTCGCATAACGGCAGCGGAAATGAGGTTCCTTCGCAGATCTGTTGGGAGAACTAGAAGGGATCGCATTAGAAACGAAAGCATTAGAGAGCAACTAGACGTTACAGAGCTTAAAACAACTCGAGTGGTTTGGTCATGTCTGCCGGATGAACGAGGACACGAATCCTATAAAGGTATTAGAGGCTCGACCCACAGGAAAGAGACCACGCGGACGCCCCAGAATTACGTACCAAGAATATATCCAAAGAATTGGAAGTAAAAGAGGCAAATCGCTCAATGAGATGAAGCGGCTAAGCAGGGACCGAGAGGAGTGGTTACGCTGGATTGAGGCTCCTCGACGCTAGCTAATGGCACAAGAGGGTGATAAAGAAGAAGAAGAAGAAGAAATAAAAAAATAAAATAAAAATCTTCAATATAAAAAAATAATATATAATCCTCTAAAATAAATTCTCGTTTGTACTAAAGTGGTAAAAAATAAAAATATAAAGTCTTCGCTACAAAAAATAGAACGTTTCCAGTACCGAGGTGACCAGCATACCGAATTCAGCTGAACACGTCCATGTCGCTTGCCTTACTAATGACCACCGCCATAATGATGACCATCAGACTGTCATCTTCAGTATAGAAAAGAAAATCCGAAATGTTAAAATAAATCAATACGTGTGTGCGCGATTTTTTTACATAATCAGCACCTTCCATAACCAAATAATGCACCTTAATATGAAGGAAATCCGAAATTTTAAAACAAATCGATAAGTGAGCGCACAATTTTAAAATCGATATTTTTTCATAACCAGCACCTTCCATAAACCCATAAATGGTTCTCAATATAAAGAAATTACGAAATGTTAAAAAATCGAAAAGTGAATGAACAATTTTAAAATCGATATTTTTTCATAACCAGAACCTTCCATAAACCCATAAATGGTTCTCAATATAAAGAAATTACGAAATGTTAAAATAAATCGAAACGTGAGCGCGCGATCTTAAAATCTATATTTTTTCATAATCAGCACCTTCCATAAACCCATAAATGGATCTCAATATCAAGAAGATAAGAAATGTTAAAAAATCGATACGTGAATGAGCAATTTTAAAATCGATATTTTTACATAATCAGTACTTTCCATAACCTAATAATGGACCTCAAATGAAGGAAATCCGAAATTTTAAAACAAGTCGATAAGTGAGCGCACAATTTTAAAATCTATATTTTTTCATAATCAGCACCTTTCATAAACTCATAAATGGATCTCAATATCAAGAAGATATGAAATGTTAAAAAATCGATACATGAATGAGCAATTTTAAAATCAATATTTTTTTCATGACCAGCACCTTCCATAGTGGACCTCAATATCAAGAAAATCCGGAAAGTTAAAATAAATCAAATCATGATTCAAGGTCGAAAATAGAAGTCATCTTCTTCTTTCAGATGCTTAATATGAAAATCATATCTTGGTTTTTATTCACTAGAAGAGTTCAGAGTTGCTTTAAAACCCTGCTTAAAATCGATATTATTTTTTTTTAAATCACCATGAATAACCCAATAATGGACCTCAATACAAATTTAACATTTAACGAACTCATATATATGAATATGAGTGTGAATATGTGCGTATTCACATTTGTAAGTGTGAATGTAAGAATGAATACGAAAATATTCATATTCACACCTGTAAATACGTACTTATATGTATGAATACGAATGCGAATATATACGTATTCAAAGCTGTGAATATGAATATATTCGTATTCATATTTGTGATTTCAAATACGCCCATCCTTGACTGGAGGCAAATTCGGTTGCGTTTTGAAAACTGACGGCATCAAAGTTACCGAATAGGCCAGCAAAATAAGGATTTGTGATGGAAATAAATGGCGGAAAGCAGGATCACTGTGTGTGTGTTTGATCAGCGTTTTGATGTGTGTGTGTGTGTGTGTGTGTGTATCAATAGATTAAACGTCGCGACGCCGACTGTCGTTTTCTCTTTTTCAACCGAATTTATAATTTTAAGTGCTCATTCAAGCTGAATTTTAGGTTCTTTAACACTTGAAATAAAGAATTTTTCCTAGGAAGAACCATTTTAAAATTATAAATCAATCAGTCTAAGAAACTGACCAAGTACAGACAAAATGAGTTAAAATCATCTTGGTGAAATGTACTGTCTTTAATTGGCGAGTCTTTTTCAGACTTTTCATGAGTGCTGTTCCTGAGATGTGCTGATACATTTCTTAATTATGAACAGCACTCATGAAGTCTGAAAAAGACTCGCCAATTAAAGACAGTACATGAGTGCTGTTCATGAGATGTGCTGATAGTTTCTTAATTATGAACCTGCCTTCAAGAGATATAAAAACGTCAGAATTCCACAAGTAAAACTCCTCTAACCTCGGACTTGGAATATTTCATTTCAGGAAGAAAATATTTACAACTATTTTATTTTATTCTTGACTGCCATCCGGACCATTTTCTTCCTCATATAGGAATTTCTTCCTCATACAGTCACCTACCATTACACAAAATTTCATCATTTCATTACAAAAATAAAAATAGTTTTTAAAAATATAATAAAGATGTAAAAAGGATTAATGAAATAAATAAGAATATATTTTAAAATTTTAATATTATATTGTACAAATAATATACAAGTACATACATATGTTATAAATGTTATTACAATATTTATACTTATTGTTTAACGATATGCATGTAACTTTCTCTCATCTTTGGTTAACATATCACCCAAAAATAAAAATAAAATGAAACTTAAAAATAATAAAATTATCTTAAATTCATAACAATGAAAAAAAATAAATATTAAATAAAACTAATGACATTCATTGTATAAAATTGGACAGAACAAAAATTTTATTGAATCTTGAATTTTATAACAGTTATTATAAGATCCTAGAAAATACTTATTAGTTAATAAGTTTACTTAACTATTACATTATACTTCATACAATATGGCAATCATTAAAAGCTGAAGAAACCTGCGATTTTTTTTTTACTTTTTTTTAGTTGCATCTGCATTGATTAATTGTGACATAACATGGATTGCACCAACCAACAATAGCACACAACAAAAGGTTTCTTATTTTTATTCTGATAATATAGTTTACAGTTGAACCCTTATATACTGAACTTCCATAAATCGAAAGATCTCTATAAATTGAATTTTTTCAAGGAGTGTCTATATCTTAAATGAAATTCAACAGAAATATTAATTATTATAATTACTTTTTTCCCCACCAAATATGAAAGCTAAAAAATAACTCATTTTAAGTGTAATTAAAAATTTGTATGTTAATTATAAAAAATATATCCTCCAAGACATGCCCATTGGATTTGAAAATTACAGAAAAACAAATAAATCTTCAAATTATAAAAGCAAGTTAGACAGAATATGCGAATATTGAAGTTAAACCTATTATTATAAGAAACTGTTTTCATAATAATAAGTTCTGAAGAAAATGGAAAAGAAAACAAAAACAAAAACAGTAGACTATGAACAAACAAATTGATTGATTGATTGAAAAAAATAAATGAGGGAATAGTTTCAGCAATTTTCAAAAATTCAATTGTGGCTGATTAGCCCACTGATTGGACAACTTGATCTAGATGAAACTGCTGATAATGGATATCCCTAAGACTACAAAGATGAAATAACAAGAAAATGACAAGCAATGGAAGTATTACAAACTACAATACACATCAAGATTTATTTTTAACCATTCCTGAAGAAGTTTTTATACGAATAAAATGAAAAATCTCTCATAAAAATATTAGTAGTAAATAGCCAAAAAGATATTAGAACCTACTTTGACTAATATCTTCATTGGTATAATATTATAAATCTCAAAAACAAAAAATAATCACTGCACTCCTTTATATGTACGTACATAACTAAATATATTTTTTTCTTAAATAATATAGAAAATGCATGTTTTTGTATAAATTTTTGTTTCTTTAACTTTAGGGAAATTCAAATTCCTTCAAACATAAATATTTAACTGAATGGTTATATAAACGTCGTTTTTTGAAAAAGGCTTAAGCGCCAAAAATTTAAAGTTTAGGTTTCAACTTATTATGGGACCTAAACATAGCCTTTATTGATTCCCGCTCACGATATATCGAAAGAAAAATTGAAAATAGTCTAAAAATTGACTATTGATGATTTACTAAATACTAAGGACTCTCAGTCGTCACCCTGGCCTTAACCAGTGCTAGAAGACTTATAAAGGTTTTGCCACCTTAATAAACTCCTACTGTATACAATAAAGAATAAAATTTAAAAAAAAATATGTTGCTATTTGGGGAAAAATGGTTTCATATATTTCCTGTAAAGTTTACTAAATGGCGCTTACGCCTTTTTCAAAAAATGACATCGATATGTATTACATTCATAAAATATATTATTTAAGTTACAATTTTCCTCTGAATCAAAATTAAAATATATAAAATTTTATATTCAACTAAAAGTGAATTGGATATATAAAGGTTTAACTGTACTTATGAAAAAATAATAGCACTACTAAGAAGTAAAGTCTCATTAAAAACTAGTAATAGGATAACAAGAGGCAAATTATTTCTTTGAGAATTTGTTTAAGATAAATTATGTCATTTTTCCTTATGTTTTTTAACTGATTTTTTATTAATTTGTAATACATTATATGTTCTAGATATTATAGATACACTATATGTTCTATACAACCAATAGTTTAGTATTTAAATATATTTTCAAACTAATAATTAACAACATATTTCATTTCTGAATGCAATTAAGAGACAGACGATAACTAAGAGATATTTATTCCTTTAAGCCACATTTGCAAGTCCGTCCAGCCAAGCATTCCTTTTAAATTAACCTTACTTTTATTAAAAGAAATTGAAGTGTTCAAGTACAGCATATTGTCAATGTGAATTTTCCAGTGTAGCACAAAATATCCACCACAAAAAATTAGAGTTTGAAATTGAAAGCACAGCTTTGGATAATATGGAAATCCCATGGCGCAGGAATATACTAAAGAGAACAAATATAAAAAAAACAAACAAGAAAACATTTTTTCAGATCCCATGAGCACTTTAGGTTCTGAAAATAGAAACGTTAACTAAATTGTTGGCAAGAAGGAGCTCACTGAATTAATAAATCACTCAATTTGACTGACTATACTAAAAATTACTTTACATATGCTAATGTGACTTTGAAATAATAACTCAGTAAAGACAAAAAATATATATAAAAAAGAAATTACTTGTGATTTTTAAGTATATTTTAAAGAGATCAAGAAGACAGAAAATAATTTTATTAATTCAAAACCTTCAATAGCGATCAATCAAAATTGATGAATTAGAAGTGATGTTTTAATAATTTCAATGCCTATAAGCCTAATTTTCACCAACTAAGTTCAATCACGATATGAAAAACTACAAGACGAAACTGTACTAGCAGACTGAGATATTTTTAAGTTCCACAGACATATACATATGATAAATACATGTATAATTATTATTTAGCAAATAAAAACTTTATTATTTATATACAATTATAATTACACTGAGAATGGCTACTTGATGGATACACACGGCTTCCTTACTCATCATCCCTACAAAGTTGATAATAATAACGTATTAAAATAGCAGTTGCAAATATTTTAGCATTAATATTTAAATTGTTTTAAAATATACATATCTGTATTAGTAGTCAAATATAAGGCAATATGTAGTTCATGAATTATATATTTTTACCGACTATAATGTATACCGTTATTCGAAAAGGAGCACTCTTTTATTCTAATTAACCTACGACAAGGCAAGACAATCAGCTGCTCACACTTTAATAGATTAAATACTATTTCAAATAGGCCAAGAATTTGTTAAAGATTAGAACAATGAAGAAAAATTAAATTAGATGCTCTACATTTTTAAGGATAATATGATAAAAATGAAAAATTAGAAATCTGAGATATTAGCATATTTTGAGTAAAAAATATGATTTTTCGAGTTAAATCATTTTTCTTTCTGGCCAGGAAATCATCATAACTAAATTTTAGGATCACAGATATTTTAAATAAAAGAAAAAATCTCAATAAAATGCAAAAAAACAAAACAAAAAAACAATGATTATTTTGAATGGATTATAATAATTTAGAATACATTTTTGTACTGATTCATAATGAGGAAATATTTTAATTTATAAAAACTTGTAGTGGGGAAATCAATGTCTGCTCCAAGATATTTATTATAGAAGTATCTGCTTCTGTAAAAAGAGGTCAGCTGGTTGAAAAAGTTTCGAAAAGCCCTTATTAAATAAAAATAAGTAATATTATCAGATTACTGAGAATATAGCAAACCAGAAAAATCTTTCACTTCTTTTTAGAATAAGCCTTGAGTGAAAAATAGAATTTAGGACTAGGGTAAACCAATTAAAATTTATTTTTAAAATAGCTTTAGAAGTGAGTCATTTAGCCAGACATTTAAAATTATGAGCACAGTTGAAACCTTAATTAAGGAAAGTTAGGAATTCCATTCCTACATAATACAGACCCAAAAGAAATACAACAGTTTTTGTATCATAAATAAAATAGCCTCAAACACTACAAAGAAAAAAAAATAAAGAAAGAAATTTGGTTTTAAGAGACAATTAGGAAGTTAGCAATCATGTAGTTAAGATTTATAAAACCACCAACATATAAAAACTATGTATATGCATAGCTAATAAGTAGTGTTTTTTAATATGTGATGCTGTAAAAATTATTTATTTTATTTAAATTTGCTAATTTTTAATTCTAAAAAGAAGTATATTAAAAAAATATCACAGTGGGCCTATTGTGGGCAATTGTAGCTAATATGAAACAATTGTTACGAGCAATGAATGCAGGCGAACATCGAATCCACGTTACCAGCTGCAGGCTTTGAAGCAACTATTAAGTGTGAGGCTTAACCAACTACGTCAAGTTCCTCTTGAATACAAATCGTCTGATTGAAGCTTAAATCATCAATATAACTCAATCTTAGCCACTTATGGAATTGAAGGATAGCTCGCGAGCAGTTAGCTGAGGGAAATTCTCAGAGGACATATAGCAAGTTTATTGTCAGCAGGATTCGGATCGAACTTCCTCAGGTGAGTCACCTCCAGCAAGTGATCATCTACTAGCTGCAGAGTGCCTATAACCTCACAGAAATAGTTTCCTCAAAGCACTACTACACAGGTGTCCCAAAACTGGCATCCCCAAAGCCATCGATGTAAGTACCCACATCAACCTTGTAATGCACTGGTTTGTCGCTTTTCTCACTTCCTTGCCTTGCCAGCTCGTGATTCCTATAATCTACTTTAGAAGCCAAATCACTCCTATTAATCTCAGATCGCTTATCCCCTATCCTCTGCTCATGATGTTTATTGATACTATCTTTAACAGAATTCTCCAGTTCAAACTGCGCATCCAGTCGAGTCTCAATTGGTTTGTTGATTTCCTTGGAGTTATCAAACCTAGTCGCTTGTATATCCTGCTGTTGAGATGGCTTTCTAACATGTGCTTCTGTTGGTTCTTTCCAGCTGCCACTAGGAGTAAGGGTTCGGAATATTTTTTGAAGGGTTGTCACACCAATGTGAAGAGGACTAGTGGGTTCTTTCTCCTTCTCATATTTTTCCTCAATGTCCGCTATTTGGCCATTGGAGTCCTTTTCGGAAATTCTGGGACTGCTGGTGTAACTACTTTCTGACACATCTCTGTAAAATGAAACATTTGAAAATTAATAATAGACACCAAATTTCTGTGGGCATGTGAATGAATTTATAAATAATGATATAATAATAAAAAATAATTTAATTATAGAAGGAGTAATGCAATTTAATTTTCTTATTATTAAAAAAATTACTTTTTTAACCTCCATTAAAAAGTTTCTTATCTTAAAACTGTTTAAAAATTTTTTTTTTTTGTTTAAATGTAATGTAAAAGAAAAAATAATTAGCCCAGGAAATAGGAAAAATAACTCCCGATTCCACAAACGATATATAGTAAATAATATTCTGAAAGTTTGAACCAATGATCTAATTTTAAACTTTTTAACTTCAGGGCCATACTAACTCCACTACTAACAAGGGGAGGGCAGGATCAATGGGTCACTGATTTCAACCAAATTTTTTGTGGGAATTCTACATCCAAAAATATTGGATAAGTGTGTCGGCGTTCATTCCAATGAGCCCAAGGAGTCGAGAAAAATAATAAAATATACTGAAACTGCTTTATTTTTTATCTCGAATTTGAAAAATGATATCAACATGGTTTTCCCACCAAACATTAGTTGTTTAGTGTAAATTAAATGAAAATACAAACTTTAAAAAATTATTGCTTTTCGGTTAAATAAATCCTCTTTCCAAAAAAGCGGAGTATACAAACTAAATTGTAATGATTGTGCAGCCAAATACACGGGAAAAACTGGAAAATCGCTAAATCAGAGATAAACGGAATATTTACGTGCATTAAATAATAAGACAGAGAATTCCAACTTTGCAATTCATTTAAATGAAAAAACCCAATAAACTCATCAAAGACTCAGGAGTTAAATTAATATATCACGTTGAAAACAACCTCAAATTAAATATATATGAAGTACTTGAAATAATCCCAATCCAATCCAGATTTTTGCTTAAATTACCAAATAAATATCTCCAATAGTCCAATCTTAAATTTATTCCCATCTATGAAGGACTTAATAAATAATAAAATCCTTAAGAAATAATAAAATCCTTCAAATCCAATCCAGATTTTTGCTTAAATGACCAATCTTTCATTTAATTCATAAATGTTTTATAATACTGATTTATATTAAATCTAATTTAATATGTGTAATAATACCAAACTATGTTTTGAATTACTTATTTTTAAATGTTTGTGTGTTTTTAGAACTGAAGATGAATGTATAACATTCGAAACTAGTTTTCAATAAAACAAAATTATAGAAGTGGCAAATAATTTATCAATTCCTAATTAGATTGATACTTCTATACCATCATGTGGATCTCAACTGACAAAATAGTTTGTATCCAGAGGATTATGTTGTAAATGTAATCATCGAAAAAAGTTAAAACTAGTCGGAAATTCACATTTTACAATCTTCATTAAAAGTCATGAAAGTGGGATCTGCAACATGATTGGATAAATGATTATTATAATACCCTTTATTGTTATATTTTTTTTCAAATTCAATCATAAAAGGAATTATTTTTTCACCCTATTTATCTCTTTCTCCTACAAATAGCATAAATAAAACATGCCTAAGAATTAGTGCGAAGAATCCTAAGCTGGTAATAAGAAAGGTTTTGTAAAGATAGGAAGAAGTGTAAGCAACAAGGATCTATCATAAAGAAAAAAATTGGTAAAACTGAGGTCGATGAAAACAAGGAAACCAAAAAGTTTGTTTTCATAAGTTGGTTGAAAAAAGTAATGGTAATACAAAAATAAATTTTAAAAAGACAATAGTGAGGTGTATAACGAATCAACTTCCTGACTTTAAAATCTCTGATTAGATAGCTGAGCCAATATTAACACAGACAGCATCAAGCCTAAAATACGAAACAGAGAGTAAACGTAAATAATATTAGAAAAGAAAGTTCAGTTTCCAACAGCAAGAAATGATTACCAAAATACAGGTATGTATTAATATTTAGACCAACCTGTTACTTCTAGAAAAAAAATCATGCCCCAAATAAATATTAAATAAAAAAAAAATGACTTTTCCTTGAACAAAGTTCAAATCCAAAAAGATTTTAAGAGGATTTGTGGTACAGTAGCGTTTAGTCATGATAAGGCCTGCCCTCTTACATCTGAAGCTAATAATAATCTATCGAAAATAAAAAATGTTTTCAGTTATCTTATGTTCTGAGATATATTATATAATAATCCTTAAAGGACTTTATTTGTTTTCTTTATGTCGCTGTTACGTCGGAAGAAAGAAATTCATAAGTGTCAATAGCATTTCATTGTTTTTCTACTTTTAACACTACATTACTTAAGAAAAACAAAAAAGAAATATAAATGACTTTGATTACAAGCTTATCGAGCATATTTTGAGAAACAAATTGGGCAACAGGATAAATATCGGGTGCCACATTAAGTTAGTAAAACCTTTGTGAAGATACTTTGGTACTAGATTCAAGGAGAATGCAAAGGGCTTCCATTTAGAGTGCCGATGAGATGGTACGTGTTTCAACTCAAGTTTTCCGAATTAGGCTCTAAATAAACAAATAATAATGGCCTTTTATTTTAAATTATTTCTCCCCTCCCCTGTTCCACTCCAAAAAAAGTCCTTTTTTCATTCGGTATGACTACATTGACTTTAAATAAAAAACTGGAGTCAATTTGGTAAATCTGATATTTTTCTCATATTTAGAAGACTGGAATTATCCAGATGCGACATCCAACTCTGAAACCCAGAATCACAAAATCAGTGTTGCCCAATGTAATTGTTAAACAATGTAAATTAAAGGCTAAGATGGGCAGGAATTAAAAGAGCCAAATTAAACAATATATACAAAATGAATTTGATGCGGAGGTCATTGGCTAAAGGTTAAGAAAATACTCTATGAGAAATGGATCTCATCAAGGTAGGCACCACAGCTCACCAGGTAGCTAATTGGATACCGAATTAGAACAATGGATACCAAACCGGAAAGACAGGATGGAAATCGTGAAGAAGAAATAAGTACCAAGGAATCTATCATTGATGGGAGTGAAAAGCATAATTCTGAACAATGGAAATACAATTTCTAATTGATTGGAAAAGAATGTTTTATTACCTCACAAAAGAATCAGGAGTTCTTGGAGCAGTAGGTGTAACCTCTTTATTGTAACCATTTTCATAAGCCAGCATTTGGTGACCATCATTGAAGAAACCATATCTGTAAATTTAACATAGAAGTAAAAAAGAAGAAGTATCAATAGGATCCAAATAAAATATAAGTAATAAGAAATACATACCACCAAATACTGAAAACAATTATAATGAAGTAAAAAGCACAAATCATACAATGGACCCAAACATTGACTAAACATGGACAAACCAAATCATACTCATATCAATTACAACTTATCCAACATAATAACTACACTCAAGACCAACAGACACAAACATTTGTCCATATAATTGTGACAAGTGCTCAAATTTCAACAGTCAGAGAATATAATTAATACAGGAAATAAAAAGACAAGGAAGAAATTGGCCAAAGGCGGAATTTATCCCTTATAACAAATACAAACCTTATTTGACATAATTCATCAATAATATCGACTTAACCAAATTGACTAATTGAGGAAGTAAAGGGCACTGCACACATGAACAGAAGATTCATCGAGCAGGAAATTTTATCATTTCATTTAGATAATTTTTAGATAATTAATTTAATTATATATAATTAGATTATAATTAATATTAATTTAATTGTAGAAAATTAGATTATAATTCTTTTTTGTTTATTAGATGATTTAATTACCTTTCATACAAGTCTATAGATTATTTACCATAAATTGCACGCTTTTGAAATTATGCATAAATAAAATATTCTTTTCATCATAACTTTTTTCTCTGCATTTCTTCGGTGATGTACCACATATATGAAAAGTTAATAGTCTTTATGAAGAATAAATTTTAATAGTCTTTATGAAGAATAATTTAGGCAAGTTTCATCAAAATTGTTAGACCCGTTTTCGAGAAAAATGTAAAAAACTGTGTAATTGATTATATAAAGTGACATTTCCGGGTTAGTCGATTTTGACGAAAATGTTGCTGTAACATCACATGCATGTGCCAATCTTAAATACGTAATTTCAGTATCGTACAACTTTTCGTGTTTGAGCTAGACTGTTTACATACACACAAACACACGGACACACAGACACACACACCATTTTGCGAGACTTGGTCATTTGGACTCAGGGGACCTTATAACGTGTATTTCCGTCAAAAACTTTGTATATAGGTAAGGGAAAGTTAAAAAACAACATGAAGCAATTGAAAAGTTTATTCAAGTCCAATAAATTTATAAATTTCCAATGTTATGACGTATGTAGCCATGATAGTATTCTTTGTATGTAGCATACCTTATGATGTAATAATAAAAGATACCTTCATAAAAGCATTAATTTATTACAAGAAAATTCATAGAATAAAATATGTACACATATCAGGTGTACAATTTTCTTCCTAATTAGGGATTGATAACTTATTTGCCACTTCTATAAATTTGTTTTATTGAAAACTAGTTTCGAATGTTATACATTCATCCTCAGTTCTAAAAACACACAAAAAATTCAAAAATAAGCAATTCAAAATATAGTTGGTATTATTTAATTAAGACAAAAAATCAAATATATGTTGGTATTCACCAAGGTTTAAATGGATTATATCAAACAGAAAAGTTTGTACTGGTTTCTTCTCGCATTGAACTAATAATGAACGAAAAGTAGGTAGGATGTTTATAGGTTAACGGTTTAAGGGTCAGGGCTTTTCCAGTAATGCCGGTGAGTAATTGGTTTTTCTGTTATAGATGGGAATAAATTTAAGATTGGACTATTGGAGATATTTATTTGGTAATTTAAGCAAAAATCTGGATTGGATTGGGATTATTTCAAGTACTTCATATATATTTAATTTGAGATTGTTTTCAACGTGATGTATTAATTTAACTCCTGAATCTTTGATGAAGTTATGATTTTTTTTCATTTAAATGAATTGCAAAGTTGGAATTCTCTGTCTTATTATTATATGCATGTATATGTTCCTTTAATCTCTGATTTAGCAATCTTCCAGTTTTTCCCGTGTATTTGGCTGCACAATCATTATAATTTAGTTTGTATACTGCGTTTTTTTGAAAAGGGCTTATTTTGGCTTTAGGAGAAGAGAAATATGAGGAAAGGGTTTTTATATTTTAAATGCAGGGTTTAATCCTAGTTTTTTCAATTCATTTCCGACTTTGGTGGATATAGGGCCGTAATATGAAACATAATGTTTCAGGATGGACCTATCATCGGGAATTGTTAAATAGATATCATTAATTGTCTTTTATGTATAACATTCGAAACTAGTTTTCAATAAAACAAATTTATAGAAGTGGCAAATAATTTATCAATTCCTAATTAGATTGGAATAAAATTTGAGACTTTATTGTTTAAACCTAACAACATACTTACGATTCAAAATACTTACTGTCCGTCGTTAGCCACAACTTTTTCCTATATTTCTGGCAATTGTTGGATACCATCTTGAAAAAACAATACCTCTTTTGAGATGATTCATGAATCGATCCATTTTTTGACTTGTTCATAAGAGCGGAAATGCTAATCAACCAGCCCATGTGCCATCGACAGAAACAAATGGTTGTCAGAAGGAGCAACATCTGGAGAGTGCGGCGGGTGGAGTAAAATCTACCATTTCAACGTTTCCAAGTATGTCTTGACCGGGTCTTTCCATATGTGGCAGAGGATTATCGTACTGGAGGATAACTTTGTCGTGTCTCTCTTGGTGCTGTGGCCGTTCCTCCTTCAATGCTCGGCCTAAATGCATCAACTGTGTTCAATACCTATCCTCTGTGATGGTTTCACACAGTTTCAACAGCTCATAATTCACCAAACCGAGCGGGTCCCACCAAATGCAGAGCATAGGCTAGGCACTGTGAATATTCAGTCTGGCAATCGATGTGGAGGCAGGTTTGGGCATTCTCCAAGATTTTCTGCTGTTATTGTAGTGGACCCATTTTTTGTTGCTGGTCATAAAGTGATGTAGAAACTCCTTCCAATTCTGTCTGCGTAGCAGCTGTTCACAAGTAAAGAAACGCCGATCTCTCGGCTTTAACTAGTACAGAATCCAATTCCCTTGCTTCTGAATTATTCCCATGGCTTCAAGGCATTTCAAAATGGCTTGTTGAGTCACTCCCAATGATTTTGCCAATTTTTCTTGTGTTTGGCATGAGTCTTTATCAAGTAATGTCTCCAATTCCAAATCTTGAAAAAAAAATTCTCTTCCACATGCCAGTCCTTGACATCAAAATCACTGCTCTTGAAGCATTTAACTCACTCATGGCATGTTCTGTCACTAAAAACAGCCTCACCATAAGTACGGAGAGCCTCAGCCGCAGTTTTCTTCTAATGAAAGCAGAAAATTAAAACTGCCCGGAAAAGACGAGAATTTGGCTTGAAATCTCCAATCAAGAATAAACTTATGATGCAATCACAAATTCACTAATATGGTGCTACCATTACATGCCACACTTTAAGAACTTTGTGTGTGGTTGGAAGACGGTAGTGGGGCCACCACACTTTTCCTTGGGAATGAGAGAAGGAACTGTGCCCGAGAGGCTACCGGATAGAGGACAGAGGAGGAAAAGAAGATTGACGAAGTGGGAAAACTGAGGAGTTGTGAAGAGCAGTCTGTGTGCACAGCTTCTGAGAAAATTGTAACCTGATTTACTTGCAGCAGTGTGTTGTTACTTGAGCTACCCATTCAAGGTTTAACTTGACAGTTTAACTTTTAACAGTAGGTCTATGCTGTAGGACTACAGTTGGATCCATTCGTCTAGTCACTGTTCTAAAAAGGATCCGATCAGCTATTTCTAACCAGTACTCATCGTTTAACAATATTTTTAAAAATAGAAAAATGCTGGAAAGTTGTCTTGCTAATGCATTATTGGAAAAAACGAAAAAGAAAATTTGGACGAAAAAAATGTTTATTAACCGAACAAATTACAGTGAATTATAAATGTTAAATGAAATTGATAGGAAGGATTATAAAATTTACTTAAGGATGGATAACAAAATCAACCCTCTAGTATAAGATAATGATAAGAAATGTACTTAAGTTTAATATTTGTGTTATACATGTTTATTTACAAGATTTATACATTTTCATATTACTTTAATGACATATAATTTAAATTAGTTGAAAAATAGGGTCAGATTAATGGTTACAAGTAAACTTAAAACAAGATAAATTAGAGATGAACATTTAAGATATATTTTAACAATAATAGCATCCAAAATTATTAGTTCAAAATTGTTGCCATTCATGTTTAATCACATTATTTATTTAATACCAGGGGTACAAATAAGTTTCCGCCAATTTTAATAAAAAATTACGAAGTTATTGTAAAAAAACGGTACATTACATTTTATTTAAAATATTGTCCGCCACTAGCTACTACTTTTCCCCATCTTTCTGGAAGCATTGGGATACCAAGTCGAAAAAACTCTTCATCTTTTGATGCTATCCATGAATCAATCCAATTTTTTGTATCTTCATATAATGAGAAGTGCTGCTCAGACAGACCATGTGCCATCGACCGGAACAAGTTTCTTATCACTATGCGCAATGTCTGCGGAATACTTGTTGACTCACTCCTAATGTAAGTGCAACTTCTTGCGTTTGGCACGAATCTTCCAATTCTGTGTCCTCATACACTTTCGGTCGGCCACTATGTTCTTTGTCATCCAAGTCGACTCGCCGTTTTTAAACTTTTGAAACCACTCACAACTTCTCTCATTTAAAGCAGCATCACCGTATGCTTCTACAAGCAATTGATGGGCTTCAGTTCCAGATTTTTTTAATTTAAATAAATAAATCAAAACTTCCTGCAAATGACACTTATTCGGAACAAAACTTGTTATTTTCGCTCGAAAAAAAAAAATTTACTGCTAACACAAAGTCACTAGTATTTAAGGTTATGTTGTTGCCAGATGTCCAAACTTGCCATATGCCGTTGCACAGCTGACAATTTCAAGACGTGAAAAATAGTCATTAAAAAAAAAAAAAAACTGAAGACGTGTTTTCAAACAAATTTTTTTTCTTATCATTCTAATTATTAGTTTCTAATTAGATAAAAATGATGAACACATTTAGTATTATATACAAAAAACTCAAAATATTCTAACCGTAAAAAAACAAAAACATAATCTAGGAAGAAAAACTTCAACCTGGCAGTTCTTGACTAATAGGGAACAAATATTGACAGCAATTAATGAGGTAATAATGATTTAGAAATAAAAAAGTGGAGTTTGTAGGACAACAACCCTACTACCAATCCAACGAGGTAGGATGTTATTCGGATAGAATGCTAGTAGGACGATCGGAGAAGCCTACAAACACCTACATGTTTTATGTAGTCCGTCCTACACCCCCATTCACAGTCCAACGGTAGTCCGATATCTAGAGTAGTCCTACATATAGGACGTGAATACCTGGCTTTAGGCTCACATAATTTCATCCTACTGCAAACACCCGTATTGCTTAATAGACAGGGGAGGTTAGAAATCAAAACAAAATAAAAATAATATAAACTATAATAGCTTGCCTTAATTGAGAGACATCCGAATCTTCTTCTGCATCGTCCTGGCCCACGTATTTAACCTTCAGTTTCACTTCACCAACTTGGCTACTCAAGATCTTCACTGCTTCATTATGACTGGCCTAAAAAGTAAATGAACAACTTAAAACAATATATAATATTATCTATCAAACATTAATATGGTGCATGCTGTATTTCAAATAAAATAAAAAGTTCTTCTGAACAGCTTTATTAGGTTTTTGTTAAAGATCCATGCAGTTAAAATGTTTCGATTGGGAACTTGTTGGATAGATCAAATTTAAGAAATTGCTCTCTTCGATGATAATGACTACATAATTAATATTAGGAAAAGTTTTGATGTAATAAATTAAATCTATTTTCAGACAAACCAAACAAAATAAGCTGAGCAGCACACTGAAGATCATTTTTGATGATCACTTTTAATAAAGTGGATTATTGCTTAATGACATCACCAACGTACTGGGATACATATTTTAGCTAGACAATTCTTGAATAACTTAGTAATATGAAGCTCTCCAAAACTTTTGTAACTTAATAGTAATAAGTTAATGTTATGGAGGCCAGCATTGGCTTTCACAATATCAAAAAGAAAACAGAAAAAAAACACCATGTGACCTCATCAAATTCCTTTAAAGAAAAATTTCATTCATAACAACCAATTTTGAAATAAAATAAAACTTATCTTAGCATTGCAGTTGTTATATTTCTAATCTCTATAATAATTTCAAGTGATGTTTTTCTTTTTCAATTAATTGACATACTAATAAGCTAATAGCAGGCTACAATCTAAAAAGCTTTTAAAACATATTCGCAAATAAAATAAAACAAATTACTGTGAATCCCTTGGAATCTCCATATAATTTATAATTTAGGTTTTTACTACACATATATCAACTCTCCGGTAGTATAATAACTAACTTTTGTAAAATCTCAGAAGGAATACCTATTATAATTTTTATTTTAAAAAAAGTAGGAATATAACAATAACTGTTACTATTAGATAAAACTTACTAAATAGATGTCCAGACAAACAATAGTTTCCATAACTATATAATTTCCATTAATTTGAGAAATGACAAAGACAACAACATATTATAAATTTATAATATAAATTTATATGTAATAGAAAAAAATAAATAAAATAAGCAAAGCAACTAAGGTACCTGAGACAAGTCAATGCCATTCACCTCTAGAATGGCATCTCCAACATACAATTGGTCGACTCCACCGCCAGGCTCAAGTTCTGATATCAATATTGGTACACCATGCTCTCGACCTCCCTGATGGGAAATATGAATAATAAATTTACTATATTTAAGATACTCATATTATCTATAAAGTATATGTATAAATAGAAGTGTGTACAATAATCATCAAAGGCAAAGCATATATGTAATAATAAAAAATACTTGCTTTGTATTAGTTTAACTAAAAACATATTAAAATAAAAAATATTAATTTTATTGGAAACTTTTTAGAAAACACATTTAATTTTATCTAAAAAACTACTACATTATTATAATAAATTAATTTATAATAATAAAATAATAATAATAATTAAGCCAAAATAAGAAAATGATATTCACTCACCGTTATTGATATTCCTAATCCTACAGTGTTATTGTCTCTTTTGAGTACCACATTCCTGGGTGTATTGAAAATGTTGGTTGGTGGTGCCCGAGTATCAGCTTGTCTCACTGCTCTTACCTGTTACAAATATAAATACAATATAATCAATACTCGAATAATACATTCCTCATTAATAAACTTTTATATAATGCATCTTAAATAAATAAATAAAAATTGTTCATTTTGGACCAGCACATTAGTATAGTAGATGGGGGCAAAGCCCCGCATTGAGCAAAGCCCTGCACTAAGTTTTTGAATAGAACAGATTTGGTTTAAGAACTTGCTATCAGGCAGTATGTTGGTCTATGTAAAAGTTGAGGTATTATCAAAATTCGTGGTGCTTGACTAATGATGATCTGAGAAAATGAGGTAAGTTTTGTTTTTTTGCACTTTTGATCTAATTTTTATGATATTTCACTTTAACTTTGTTTGAAATATGATGGTGCCAAATTAATTAACTAATTATCAGTCAATACTAATATATTTGAGCTACAATGTTGTGGGTGAAACTTTGTTTCATTTTGTTTACAAACATAATTAGAGCCACTTCATGCCAACTGGAAGAAATCTCCACAGCATTTTTGGGGCAAATTTCCTCATCCCCACAAGTGTGGGGGTTAGCACCAAGCACCATTCAGTGCACCTCATGCACTTTGGCATTGTACCTACATTTACAAGCAAAATCTGCGATGTATTCCAATTCAAATAGGAATGAATTACCATTTGAGAGTAGATACTCGAGGTAATGGTTTATTTATTCAGACTAACTAGGCAGAGTATCATTTCTCATCTTCTAATTTTTTTAAACTTTATTAAATTATTACTTTATTTTTTTTTAATTAACTACAAATGAAAATAAATTATAAGCCTATGACCTTACTGAGGTACTTATACTAATTACGCAAAAAAAGTTGAAGCTAGAATTCACTGTGTTAAACTCACTTAGGCGAAATAAAGGGAGAAATAATATAATACCAAAGAGTCAGATGCAGACATTGATGATAACATTGTACTGAAAGCATCAAAACCTATTGGGATAAACACTGAAACTTCATAATGCAAAAAGTTTCTGAGAGGACTTAATTGAGTTCCCTATTTAATAGGCAGCTTGATAGCTAGTTGAACTTGAAATGATTTTTTTTTTTCTACTTTTTTTGTTCTAACTTTATAAAGCTTTTGAGATTTATATTTTTACTAAGAAATTAAAGGAGTTTTTATTAAGTAGTTACAGTGCAGGTGTCTGCCTAATTATTTGGGGCAAAGGCCTGCAATTTTTGTAGTTTATTTAAATATCTCTACGGTTAATGATCAGACAAGTCTAGTATTTCGAGGAGTTATAGATAAGATTCCAATTGAAACCTTCAGAGATAGATCAGATCCATATCAAATTGAAAGAAAATTTATTTCTGATTGCCCACAATTTACAACAAAAAAAAAAATTGCAGGGCTCTGCCCCCATCCACCCTACTTTACAATGAAGGGTTAAGATGATTTGATGGGATTTGATAGAATTTATTTTAATCCTCCAGTTTCGACATCATTCATCATAATTCTTTACATTTGATTGAAGAGTCTAGAATAATTAATAGGTCAATATTTACTAATAGCATGGGTTGGGATGTCAGGTGCATAAACTGCATCAGGTGCACCTGATGGGACCGAGGATACTGCCTTGAGGAACACCAGCAGACTTAGAAAAGAGAGAGGAATAGGCACTACTGAATTTTACTTTGAATAATCTGTCAGTGAAGTAGGATAATAAGAAAGTATGTAGTGGGTAGGAATTTACGGAGTTTGTAAACAATCCCGGGTGCCAGTCTTGGTCAAAAGCCTCTCCTATGTTGAGAAAGACTTCCATGCAGTACAATCCACATTGCTATGCAGAGGAGAAATCCATCATACGATGATATTTAAAACTTATATCGAATAAAAGCACTCCAGGAGGCCTCATTAGGTCATATAATTAGCCTTTTATTGATAAATAAAAAAAATATGGTCACAAGAAAAGGATAAAAAAATAAATTTTAAAAATGCAATTTTCAAAATAAAAAACAAGATTTATGTTCATTGTTTTTTCATATCACCGAAAGTGATCATTTTTAAATCAAATATATATATAGACATACACCATTGTAACTTGGGGCTACTTGGGTCCAAGCCGAAAAAAAAGAAAGGAATTCCAATACAACAGGTTACTGATTCTAGCCAGAGTGGTAAAGTGTCTGAGGAACTAGTGCTGCAATCTATTCTAGAGAATGTAAATTATATATTCATAATAAAAGACCTAGGTGCAATTTAAATCCTTTTTTCGGTGGATCCCCTCCAACTGGGTCCAAGTAGTCCTATGTTACAGTACATAAACATGGATCACTATACACATAGTTGATTCAAATTAAGTGTGATTATCCTCCTACTTCGGTGTAATAGTAGTCAATATTAGACATTATGGATTGATTTTAAATTTTTTGATTTAATAGAAGTTATAAAAGTTTTATAACTTACAACTGTCTTTTGCCTTTGGACAAGTATTTCTGCTTCCAGCTGAGTCCAAAGACGCTCCCTAACGGCTGCTACCATATCCGTTCTCCCAACCAACTGCAACTGCTGTATCCTAATTATGAATACAGATCCAGAGTTTAATAAAATTATAAGTCATTATGATATAATTAATTAATACTATTGGTGAGAGTATGGTTGACCATGGAAAAGTATGAAGGAGAATATTGGTTGGGGGTGCGGTCAATAAATGAACACACAATAAGAAAAAAATTATAATAAATTATAATTGTAATTGTCAAAAAATGAACACACAATAAGAAAAAACATATTATAATAACTTTATAATATTATAATTTTTTTCTTATTGTGTTCATTTATTGACCGCACCCCCAACCAAGATTCTCTTTCATAATTTATTATGTTATATGAATCTTGCTGTTGCTGTTGTTATGAGAAATTGATTAAACTCTTGAACTTTTTGAATTTTTATATTGAATTTATTATTTTCTTAAGCTAATTTATTATTATAAATATTGTTTTGTTTGTTATATAAACTTTTGTAAATCAGTTTGTATTATTTTTTATGAAGATGTATCTTGTATGAAGATCAAGTAGTGGTACGCCCAATTATCTGAAAAGTGGTAGTGGTATGTAATGATATAAAGCCTGGGAGCCCCTGATCTAAACCTTTAATCATAATTCTAAGGGTCTCAATAAAATTAAAAATGAGTAATACATTAATCATATATAAAAACAACATATATAAAAATGACAAATTGAGCAAAAGATAAAAAAAGATTTTTTGTGGTTAACTTCAGTACTCTCTACCAGGAAGAGACTGAGGAGGCAAACTAAAGTATCATACTCCAAATTCATCCAGCCTCTTTTATACATAATTAATAAGTTAACTTATTGATTCAACACCAAAACATACCACATCCTGTCCACCTTACCTGCCAGCAAGTTCTTTGTCGAGGTACCTCGCTGAAAGTCTTGCACCACAAACCTCAGCTTCGAGGCTCGCTATTGTGGCTCTTAAAGATTCATTTTCTATTTCTAACCTTTTCTTCCAGTTTTCTAGATGCCTAATCATCTTTTCAACATTCATACCTAAAAGAAAAATCAGTTACATATTTTACAAAATATTTGGTGTATTGATAATATGAATAAATGAATAACTAACTAAAAGAATATTTAATAAACAAGTAATATTTTAAAAAAAAGTTTATTAATACTCGTAAATTAATGTTTAAATTGATAGTTCTAGCTTCCTGCTGTGTTAGTGTTTATATTCATAGTATAATTCTGACCAAAGATTTTATTTCATACCTTCGTGCCTCGCTCTGTGGAGCGGAGATCTCTCGGCCAGTGACTGGTCAAGACTGGAGGTGATGTCTGCTCCCTGAGGAATTCCTGTCAGCTGGGCTTTGTGCACATGGACAAGCACCGAATGCAGCTGCTCCGACAGCTCATCATTCCTAGTTTCCAAGTCTACCAGGCAGGACCTCATATCAACAAGCTCAGCCTGAAACATAATATAAGATGTTAGAAACAACTGTGTATAGTTAATATATTTTATATGTATTCATATACATTCAAATTCAAATTACTGTCATAAGTATAATAGATTTTTATTAATACAAATATAAACAAGAGAAATATGGAAGTATCATGAATATTATGTTATTATTTTTTTTTCTTTAGCTTTGCCATTATCTGTGTGCGTAAGTATCTGTTTAAGAACCAAGAAATGAGAGTTTCAACTTTTAATTAAATACTAAACCTACAACAGAGGCTGTATATGGAATAAGCCTAAGCTATGCAAAAAGAATAATCAAACCAGCTTATAGCATAAAGCCAAGCAATATTGGCTTAATAAGAAGTAACTTTATTGTAAGCTATTTCTAGAAAGACCTTGTGAATACAGATGCAAAATACTGCTTCAAATGGACAAGGCACACAAAGAAAAGTAACAGGACTAGTCACTGTATTACCTGTTCAACTTTTGGCATGGACTGCATTGTGGAACCTAAGCTTTGTGAATTAATCAATCCATTAAGTTTAAGTAGATTTTCCAACACAATTCAAACATTTGGAGACTATTAATCAATAGAACTAAATAAGGGTGCAGTGGAAAAAAGAAAAAGAAAGAAAATCTCTAAAAGAAAAAGAAAGAAAAACTCTACCTATGGATGCACAAAAGAATGTTCCCTCTTCCCATTTAAGTTCAATTTTATGATAAGCGAAAAGGTGAATTTTGACAAAAAAATATTAAAAATACATAGCATACAGTTTAATACAAATATAATTGTATTTTGTAATTGTAAGAAAAAAAACAGCAGGTTAGATTCATCCTTTTGTATTTTGTTCTTCTGAAAGTCTAGGATCAGAATCAATACCAGATTCATGGGGTTGCTTTCTTTTTCCGGCTATTAATAAGAAAATTATAATAATTCGGAAGAAAAGCATAAGGCTATCTTGGCTCATAAAGAAACGTCATATGTGATTGACACTGAAATTTATGTCAATTAATCAGATAATTGTCAATTAACAATTTCCTTTATTCGGTAAAACTCCAGAATCGTAACCCCAAAATGGCGGAGGTCTAGATTTTTAAGATCAGCCAGGTCCTAAAAATCTAGATGTCCTCCATATTTGGGTTACCATGCTGGAGTTTTACCAGTAAATATAACAATAAACAATATTTAATTACCAAACAATAATTAGTAGATAAGATTTACATACAAATAATCTTAATTAATAATACTAATCCTATTTTAAAGAAAAATTGATTATTTATATAAATGATGATGGTACTGAGATGCATATCAAATAAATTACATGCTTTTAGATGAATGTTCTGATAATGCACAATACAATCGGAAGAGTTATAAGATAAATAAAAATTTGAGAAGTTTGAAGGTATCATTATTGAAAAACTTCTAGAAGACTATAATAAATCAAATATGACTAAAAGTCTTCAAAATAAAAATATGTTATAATTTTTTTTTTCTTTGAAGTATAATTCTTTTCTATCTTTTTTTATAATGAATCATGGCTAATAAAAATATTGTTTTATAAATAATAATCATTATATTATTTAATAACCTTCTTCACAGTTTAATAATATTAATAATATTTAATAATACTCATTTGATGCACTTTCTTTGCTTTTTCATCCATTTCTTTTCGATATATCGATATTTTTCTAGCGATTATCGGTGGATATCGATATTTGGGTTTGCGATATATCAAAATATCGAATATCGATATTTTCCTTTCGATGTTCCAACCCTAGTTCAGGGCCGCCCATAGAAATGTCGGTCCCTTCACTCCCCCCAACAGGTTTTATCTCGGACCTACAAGTACCAGGGTGTCCAGCAATATAGTATGAAAAAATTTAAGCATAATTCAATAATTTCAAGACTGTGAACTGTAAAATTCAAGGCGCTTTTCGTCAATTTATTGAATTAAATAAAATTTTTAAACAAAATTGAAACCATGAAATGTTGTAAATGGTCAGCTTATGATAACATGTACACTTTGGAAATAATAATGAATTTGAAAAAGTATTCCTGTTTGATATTGTTATCTTAATGCTGACATTGAGGGCTCAACGCTTCACCAAAAATAAAAACAATTAGAAAATACGGTGCAAAAAAAAAATTCTAACTGTAAATAAATAAAATTCACGTATTTGAATAAATTTTACAATTTTATTCATAAACCTATTTTTCAATAGTAACAAAAAAACAACATAATTATGGAAATAAAATGAATCCTGGCAACCCCTTATTTTTGTTACTCAGAACCGGCGAATTTATTGAAAGAATACGAGTTTAAATAGCGAAGTTGAAAACGATCGCAGAAGGGCCACCAGCCCAAACGAGTGACTTTATCAAATAATCCCAAAAAGTCTTAAACTGAATGTGATTTTTGCATAAATATTGCTCTAAGAAATTCAGAAACCACTATATGTCATAGATATGAAATTAGATAAGGCAACAGTAACAAGTGATAGTGTGGTATTGTCCCTCTTCAAGTAATAAGATATATATACAACCCATCCAAAGAAGCAAATTGATACCAAATTAAAAAAAAAAAATATTAACATAGTGACCAGATATAGTTTTCTCAGGTCAAGAAGAGGAGGGAGGGATGCCTGTATGGTTTGGTCTAGCACATCGCATGATTCAAGAGTGACTCCAAAAGTTGATGATAAAAGGAAGTAAAAAAGGAGAAAGGAGAAGAGACAGGTCTAGATTACCATTAGAATTAATGTATTAATTTAATATCAATACATAATAGTATAAATTGGCAATTGATATATAAATAAATGAAATTATAGTCCGTCCGATCGAATTCAATTAGTCAAGTATCTATTGCCACTATTTCCTTTAAAATTTTCAGGCGATCAATTTTAAATAACTCCAATATGCTTTAATATGCCATATCAATAATTGTCTTTGTTAAAGGAAATCTAGTCTTTTATTCTATATTAACATCCCCAATAATAGTTGATAATGTTTAGTAAATTGATCTTTTCAAGATAGTTGACAAGATAGGACAGGAAGCAGGTGACCAGGTGAGGGGCGAGCCCACCTACAACAAAGGTGAACCTAATTAGAGAAGGCGACGGTAGGACGCTGCCTTCTCAATAAGATGTAATTCATCGAGCTGTGTACTATTGTACCGTCCCTACAGCCACCAATGGATGAATAGTATCCCTTTACTCAGTGCCTCAGAGCTAGTCGACAATACTATCCTAAGAAATATCTCTGAGTGTAGCAGCTATAGAGTTAGGATATGAAGCTTAAACTACGGTGGGGCATGTTCAGTAAGGACTAAATATACAATTTAAGTTAAAAACAGATTAAGTTAAATAATAATATTTTAAATAATAATAATTAGTAAATTTATCAAACGAGCTGAATGAAATTCGGTATGTATGGTTGTTTTCTAGGTAGAGCAATAGCATAGAAGTGGATGTAAATTTCAGTCCAAATTTCGGCATGTTCCAAATTTTTTTTTCTTGCGGTTTTTAAGGTCTTTCACACCCCTACAGTCCCTCTTTTACTGATATTTGAAAGGCATAGAGGTTTTGTTTTTGGAATCTTCAAACAATATTTTAAAAGCAAATTTTGTCAAATTTTTTGTTCTCTGAATAATAATCCCGACACATCAACGACCGTTGTCTACAGATCTCTCTCCACCGAACTCAATCAAAAAATGAATGTGCAAGATAAGACTGGACATAAGGCTCCCATCTACGTCTTGGTCTACCGATTACCTGCATAGAGATTTGTTCATTATCCAACCCAACAATTATGCATTTCAACTGTCAGGATAGTGTTAATTCAATTATATTTATCGGATTCATGCATTAAATCCTTGATCTTTATTTAACTATAGTATTAGTTTGTCCTGGGTAAGAGAAAGTAAAAAGTAAACAGTACAGAAGTAAAATGCATCAAAACGACGAACACCACGTTGAAATTTGCTGCAGATGCATAGATTAACAAAAACAATTTATTTAATATAATTATGTTTGTTTAAGTTCCAATAAAAATACATTATTGATCGATAAAAAAATTAATTGAGTGGGCGGAAACCCCTTTAATTGTTGCGTATTTTTCTTTCTTTTCTCTCTTTAATAAACCCAAAAGAGAAATCATTTATTGAATGAATTAATTAATGAAGAAGACCTATTGAATTATTAGGTCTAGGTATTTTCGCAAGCTCAATACGGAAACGCGATGGCTATTGAGGAAATATTATCGCAGTAATGGCTCGCTTCGATTCTAGGATTACTTACACCATGGTGAGATTCATTAAAGTATTATTGCCTGTTGTAAAATAACCGTTAAGAGAACATAAAATTTGTGATGAGGTGATAAATAGTATTGATTAAGGGTTTACTTACTATGGGAAGACACCACAAAATTGTATTTGCTCATCCCGAGTTCCTCTGTCCGCTTCCAGATTCTAGACTACCAACTTGGATATACCCTCAACCATCTTCAGAAGACATGGATTTACTTTACTATTCTAGGACTTTACTTTGTTATTCTAGGTTCAAAAAATATTTTAAAATATCGTATGAGTGAATAAGATATTCGATTATAAAAATATGCTGCAAATTATTACACAGAGGTTTACTATTAATTACTAATAAATAATATTATTCGGAATCGGTATACCCAGACTTGTTATTCTATTTTTTTTTTAATGCCTTGTTATGCTGATTTCAAAATACCTTACGTTTTCCCTCTATATTTATAAATGGCAGAGATATGGGCTTATAAGATCTCTAATCGGCAGCCATTTTGGATTCTACGGATCTTGTATTTTTTCTTAGTCAATTACATATCGACGTCCTTTGAAAAAAACGTAAGTTCCATTTAGCAAACTTTACAGGAAGCACATGAAGGAGTTTATTAAGGTGGTAAAACTTTGATAATTACGATACATTTTTAAGGCATCTAGCACTGGTCAAGACCAGAGTGACGACTGAGAATCCTCAGTATTTGGTGCTTACGTAGTTCATGAATAGTCGATTTTTATACCATTTCCAATTTTTTTTTCTCGATATATCGTAAGCGGGAATCGATAGAGGTGGTTTTTCGTCCCATAATAAATTGAAACCAAAATTTCGAATTTTTGGCGCTTAAGCCATTTAAAAAAAACGATGTCGATATGTTCATTATTGAAAATAATAAACCAATATTATTTCCGTATGAGAACATCAATATTCCACAATATTAGAAGTTTTATTAAGATATTGTGGTACACCAACATACTGCCTGTTAAGTTTGAAATAGGACTGAAGAGACTAATGAATCATTGGACTCCAACTCGGAGGCGCTGTTGGTATGCCGAGTGAAGATGGTTATACCATATTTTTCTACCGCAATACTTTCTAGACGTTTATCTTTGTCAATCCCTAAGGGAAAAAGGCATCTAAAAGTGTATTTGCTCACCCAGAGTTCCTCTGTCCGCTTCCAGATCCTAGACTGCTAATTTGATATACCCTCACATAGAAATGCTTCCTTAAACACATCATTGATAATTCATACTACCTCTTTTGGAATACCTCGTCTATTTCTATCCGTATTTTCTCCCAAATAGCCTACTTTAAAAACCGCGCAAGTCCGTTCAATGAAGTTAAATAAATCCTAGTAAATTAAACATACATTGCAGAAATTTACGCCCTTATATCATCATGTCCTCTCAATGTAAGTAAAGGTCAATACAGATTTTCAAAATCCATTTTGTCTAATGAGGACATTTTTTTTTTTTTCAAGAACAATTTAAAATAAAAATTATTATCAATACACTATTAATCGATAGAATCGAGTAGAGGGTGGAATCGATGCTCGCGCCTGTTGCACAGCTGCCGGCGGGACTCAAGGGCCCACCCAGGGCGCTGCCACTCCCACAGCCTCTTGCCTCCGGAACATCGGCTTTTTGTCGGCCTAGATCTTGGAGCCTTTTTGCCGGTGACCTTTCTGGACGGGAGTTCAACGAGTCCTCGTAGTCAGGATAATGACAGTGAATGTCATCATCTCGGTAATAAAAGTAGACAAGTAATAAGCGGTTTACAGTATAGCCTCTGCTATAAGGACAGCTCAATTTTAAGGACAATTTGAAGTTGAACCTTCAATTAGAGATACAAAAATAACGATACTTATGGTAACTCTTTTTATAGGATACAAAAGTTAGTGGAATGAAACAAAGAAATAGTTCGAAAATAGTTTTTCATGGATTGAATGGAAAACTATGATTTTTTTCATTAACTAAACCTTGCAGAAGTTCTAAAAGTATCACACAATATATACGATAATTCCATGTTTATTGTTTCGAACAAAGTATTGGTAAGGAGTGGGGACATGGAGGTGGGGTGGAAACCAAAAAACTTGGACACATTAAAATCTGAATACAGTCCGAACAATAATAATTATAGAGCCAAAAAGTTCTTCAGTTACCCAGCTATCTAATAACCGATGCTGATGAGAATTTTAAATTCTTTTTAAAATATTCATATTATAATATTTTATCTTAAGACAATAAACAATGAAATAGTAATAAAAAAGTTACCACAGTTTCGTGAACTGTCAAATAATGTATTAGAGTATGTACAAAAAATCCCACTGGTTAAAATGATATTAAAATAAACTTAATTGATGTGATACGATTGATTTTTCAGATCATGAAAGAATGAATCTATTATAACTTTGATTTATGGACATGTCGTTTTCTATGAATGACACGGATTGGATAAATTACACATTCAATCGCCAAATTATATTATAAAGTATATACTGTCACTAATTAATTAATTATAAATAATTGCTGCAAGAAATAGGTATTAGTTTAAGCTTGAATAATATTGTTTACATTGATGCGGTAGATTGAAGATGAAGGAGGTGACTAAATAAGTAGTGGTTAAAGGACGCTATCGGGGAGGAAATATGGATAGCATGTCCAAATAAGATGGTTAGCATTTCCAAAAGGAGGCTGCACAAATAAAGAAAGATTTTCCAGAGGAAGCAAAAGGATTTAAAAATGGAGACCAGTTTCATCTCTTGCCTATCTGACGTCCACCCGTATACAGGGATGTCAAAGAAGCGGCCCACGAGACAATTTTTTGTAGCCCACAATATTCTGAAATAAAGTGAAAAAAGACAATTGTAAAAAATGTTATCGTTTACTACCTTAAATTCACTAGATTAAATAATATGTTTTAATATTCTGTCCTAAAATATCATTTTAAGACAATTTGTAAATGTGATGCGATCCGCGGCTTTGAGTTTGACATGCCTGGTATACATCATCAGATATTATAAGACAAACAAATATAAGTCCGAAAAATCTGTTAAATAACGATAGCGGTTACAAATTATAAATTGTAGTGAAAATTCGTTAAAAAAGACTTTCAGAACGCTTTTACCAGATCACATCCATCGATTGTTCAAAACGGAATGAGCAAATAGAGAAAACTACCAATACTTGAAACAAATATACCAATGCCAATCGGTAAAGTTAGAAGGTAAAATAAGATTACTTGTCAAGTAACACGAAGAGGGAAATTTTTTTAGCGTTTTCATGTTCCATTACTTCTAGTGCAACTCACAGTGATATCATTCTGCACAGAAGGCTGGAAGCTCTGTAACGGAAGTTCTTAACTGCAGATCGAAAACCGCAGATCCGGGAAGCGTATAGTAGCCAGCAGAAAGTAGCAAGCTGTGTATCCTTTCAGGGACACTGATGCCCTTAAGTGTTTCGATGAGGACGGACTTTTGCGTGATTTTTAGCATGAAAAAATATATATATAAAATCTATATAGAGAACAAAAATTATAAATCATCGGATTACTTTTGGATAGTACAAAAAAAAAGCCTCAAATCTATCAAAAAAAAAAATTAATTTATTTCTGGGACCTTAAGGCAAATGTTGATATGACATTTTTGTAACTTTTAGAAATAAATTTAATTTTTTAATCTTACTTTGGGTATCCCATATGTTATACTTGAGGTTGAATATGAATATTAACTATAAAAAATTTGGATTGAAAAATTTCATTGAGCTATTTTATAATTCATAAAAAATATATTTTTAATTTGCCGAAAACATCTAACGTAACGCCACAGATTTGTTAATTTATAATTAAATTAACTGGATTAAATTTATAATTGGATTTATAATCCATAGAAAAGGCGCAGGAAAGAAAAGCAAAAAGAGCAACTTTCCCTGGGCCCCAAGGCCCAAGGAGCCTTCGAATCTCCAGGCTCAATTATTTTGGTTTATTATTTTCAATAATAGACCTTAGGAATCGACCAAAGAAAAAATGTTTGTAACCCTCCCCTCGAAATTTGAGGTTGTCCGTTTCAAGATACATAGAATCCAAATATCGAATACAAAAAAATCCGTCCGTCCGCCCGCGGCTTTTCTCCGAGACTGCTGGACCGATTTTCTTAAGATTCCGTACCAATGTCACAGATCACCCCAGGATGATCCTCGGAACTTTGTTGGTGCTTTCATTGTATTCAAACGAAAGCTGATGAAATCCTCTACAAAAGGGAAAAAAATCATTTAAATCGGGCCATTAGTATTAGCTGAGATAGAGCGTAATGAACTTGGTATACTAACTCTTCGGCTTCTTCTTTATTTTACTTGGATAGAATAGATATTTTTGAAATATTACAAAGTGTAAATAATAAACCATTCTGTAATAATTTGCAGCGTTTTTTCTATTCTGGAAATATTACTGAGAATTAAAAAAGTACTAGAAATGACAATAATTATGAAATACCATAAAAATAGAAAGAAACAAAAAAATTAAGATTTTAGGACAGATATTATTATTACGTGAGGAAATTTCACAGGTAAAGTGACTTAAGAGTTTGTGTTGAGTAAGTAAAAATTATAAATTTATTATGTGTACAAATAAACTTTTATATTGTAAAAACTAAAACATTTGTAACTTGTTCATTATGTTTTGTTATATGTTTGATTTGATTCTTTATTTTACTGTCACTTAATTAAAAAGTGATCTGTTTAACTGACGTGCAAAATACATTTTTACTAAAAAAAATTTTAATTTTTATAACTTGTAAATTCTGGATTATTATACGTTTTACATTGATGGTTGATTTAATTGAAAAGTAATAAATTTATAAAGTTTGAGAAATAACTGCAGGTGAGGGGTGTAAAACTAGCAATCCCGTGATGCTCAGAAATAAAACGAAAAAAAGGTCAATAACGAGGTATTGTTATAAATTATGACTCTGAATTCACTTAATTGCATAATGTATTTTAATTATCCTACCAATATTTCTGAATCCTCACTTCAAAGGATAAATAATTTTAGAAAATAATTTGTAAATGTGAATTGGCCCGCGTGAATCTTACCTGTTGCAATTGAGTTTGATAAACCAGTGTATCCGATTTGAAATATTTTTAGTACAACTTCTTTTCGCCTCTAATTGCACGTAATCTATCAAAAACTTAATATTGACTCATATTCTTGGATAAAAAGCATCAAGCAATTAATTTTACAGAAATTACCACATAATTTATGGCGTCAATTTTCGATTTAGACTAAAAACATGTTAGAGATCATACCTGATATGAAAAATTAAGCCTTTAAAGAACAAGGGAATTGTTGACATGGTTTGAGATCAATATAAATATATATATATATATATATATATATATATATATATATATATATATATATATATATATCTTTCTCTCTCTCTCTCTATATATATATATATATATATATATATATATATATATATATAGAGAGAGAGAGAGAGAGAGATATATATATATATATATATGATTAAATCTATCGTTATATGAATAGCTCAGTCACAACCACGGCCAGATCCATTTTTATCAAAAAATTAGTAACACCTTGTTTTTGTCGGGTCATTCAGATATATATTCATCAATAGATTCATTCTCTCTATTGAAACCGCCAGAAATGTGTTAAAAATGCATTTAAAAACGCCACTTCTACATGATATTTGGTAACATGTGATCTGGTCTAACGTATTCAGTGAAAATTTTCCAAATGCAGCTGGCCGTGTTTGTAACTGAGCACTCATAAAAGGATTTTAATTCGACTTAATCATTCGAATGAGGGACTTACATCCATAGGTAATTCATTAATTAAAAAGTGATTGAAAAAAATATGAAAACGAAAACTTACAAATAAATTAACAAAATATCTGAGAGTTATTCACCAATAAAAATAATTTTGCATAAAAAACACAAAAAAAAACTTGGTGGTGTAACAGCTCTTAACTACGGCTTATGAGACCATCATGTTCATAAGCGTCCACATACTCCCTTTCGAACCCACTCTAAGCTGAACTACAGCAAATTCCACGATGACCATGAAAATATTTTAATGCAAATTGGAGCATTAAAATTGAAAACAATGAATGGTATTTTGGGTGGTCCAACTTAAAATAGATTTCTTGTTTTTTTAGCTACTTAACTAAATTCAGTAGGCACAGTAAGATATGTGTATTTCTAACTTGGTTCTATGATCTCAACCATCGTTAACAAAGGAGAGAAGGTCGATAATTGACTGTATGGAGGTATATCATAAATAATCAGGAAATCAGTCAGTAATTTTTTATTATGCAACCCGACGTTTCGATCCAAACATGTCGACCATTATTGACAAATAAGAAATCAAACAGACAAGAGGTGTAAATAGATATGAATAAAGTAAAACTACAGAAATAATAAGAAAATTAACAGAAAAAATGATAAAAGAAATAATAGAGATAAAATTATTAATAAAGATAAAATTAATAATAGAGATAGAAGTAATAAAAACGTAGACGAGAGAAATTATATCAAATAAAGAAGACATAGCTTTAACCAAAGCATAAAACAGAATAAATAGAGGGAAAAATAGATTATTTAATAAGCTTATGAAGAAAAGTTTAATTCAAATGAAAATATGATTTTTTTTTTATATAAAAATACCAAAGTGGAACTTTTTTTTTTTTTATAAAAATGCATTTTTACTAACTTTTATAAAATAAATTATATATTAAAAACTAAATTAATGAAGAGTATCGGTTATTTAAACAAAATAGTGCACTATAAATATTAATATAGACCTGAGTTGGCGCTCGTCTGTACGCCTCTCTGCCCTGATGATAGCCTAAAACTTAGGTCGAAACGTTGGCACAAAATAAATCTCATACTTATTAGTGCAGTAGTCTTTGACCGCACCACCTAACCAACTTCTTCCTAAATTATTATAGACCATATCAAATCACAAAGCTTACTCAAAACAGCGAAAGTATGATTTTGGCAGCTTCTTAGTTTGAAGATGTTTTTTACTACAATGTGATTTATTAATTATATACTACATATAATATACTTTGATTTTGTAATTTATTGTTATAAAGGGAAATTCGAAGCTCGCCTCGGGCAGAGACCCTCCCTCGGGTCGTGCCGCCTGCACGACGGAAGGTTCCCACTTGCTATTTACGCGTCTGCGCACTCATGTTATGTATGATCTCACCACTAACAAAAGTAAATAAATTAATCCCACGTGCTCTCTCCTCAACCAGTTAATTATAATTATCTTCGTGTTAATATCTGTTATTTTATTTAAATTAATTTTTTGACAATATACTTATTGATTTTTCCAATTGATTTCTACTTAACTTCATGTTTTTTATATTAAAATGACTTTCTGAATATTTAGCGAATTCAGTCATTTAGTAAAAATAATAAACAAAGATTACGTTATTATATAAATATATACATCAAATAAAACAAAGAAAAAATACAAACAAATAGCATAAGAAGAAAGAAGAAAGAAGACCAAGAAACTTGCCTTCATTGATCAATCAGAAATCCCAAGTTAATAAATTTATTTATGTACGGTACAAATCGAAATCACAAAAAAGAAAATTATTCTGGCTCCGGACAAATTCCTCAATTTAAAAATACATTTCTCATGAAATATACTCTGCCTACCAAAACGTGTACAATCATAAAGTAAATTGTAAAAGTAAAGTTGTTCTTGTACTTGACCATCTCTATAATTTAACGCGTTGAAGCGTTAAATTAATAAATAAATCTACACACACACACACACACATAGAGATAGAGAAAGAGGAAGAGAGAGAGAGTATATATAGAGAATATATATGTACGAGGACGCAGAAGGCGGGGCTTTGAGATTGCGAGAGGCCAAGAACCAACCCTTTTAGGAATAATTGCCCAATTATGTCCAATAAAACCAAAAATAACAACAAAAAAACATTTACAGTCAAAATCCTTTCTTTATCACACTTTCCCGATTCGCATGCTTCTTATCTTTTGTTTTTATTATTTATTTACTTTTTGGTATTCGTTAGGGTCATTTCATCCTTGAACTTCCCCTACCTGGGCAAACACGTTTTGATTCGGCCGAAGTAAATCTGAGAGCGAGTGCTTAAAAATTTCATTCATGGATTCCCTAAGATAAAGGTACTAAGTAAATTTAGAATGATGTACGTATATAGGGCTCCCAATGCTAATATGTATTTTTATTTTTTTTTCCAAGCAAGGAAAATTTAAAATAATTAAAGAAATATCTAGCTATTAAGTATTTAGTCCAGTTATCCCTCAATTTTATTGTTTTATTTCATATCGATGTTAATGCACTATACTTCCAAGTTCAGTAGATTTAATTTTGACATTTTGATGTTATTTCCATTAATCCATAATGATCCTAGTCCATTTACATCTGAAAAACCAATAGCATCCAAAAAAAAAATTAGTTAAGTGATATCGAAACATGTATTTGAAACTTTATTTTGCAGTTTCGATGCCATTTTTAATGTTTGCATAGTATAAAATATTAAAACAAAATACAAGTTTAGAATACCCGAAAAGGCATGGATAATGTAAAATAATTCTAATAAACGTCTTTTTTATAACCATAAAAGAAAATATACTCCTGTGAAGTTTTATTAGTTTTACTATGTGTCACTATTTTGTTTTTCAAGCACTATAAAGAAGAGACAAATAAGAGACTAACTCATAGATATTTGAGAGAGACGCTTTGGAAGTTCAATATAGAAGAGGCAATATTTAGGTCATCCTAAAAAGGAACCCAAACAATCACAACTGATTTCCGCCGCCTCAGACAAGACTGATCACAACTGGTGTTCTAGTGTCGCTGTTCCCATAAACCATAATGGGACACTAATAACAGTTTGCAGTAGTAAAAGTGTAAAGTAATTAAAATAAGTACTGATAATACATTAAAAAAATATGGTGCGGTGCGTGGATCACACAAATTTCACTCACCACTCTGCTTTAACATTTAAAGCAATTAATTACCGCAGGTTTTTACCACCCGTTTCATCATTTAAGTTTACTACTTTTTATTAACTTTCCATTAACTTCTACAACTTTACATGGTAGATATTATTTTGTCTAAAATACTTATCTATATTACTACTCTTATTTCCGAAATTTGTTTTTGATCTGAGAATATAATTCTCCTTTAGTTAATTATCAAATTCCATAGTTTATAGCTATCCATTTTTTATCAGCACTAACAATGAGAGACGGTTAATTATTTCAAATAAGCAAAATTTAAAGTACCTATTTTAAAGGAAGCCATTTTGAAAATTCAGCAATGAAGCTCAGTCGAACTATTTCAATGAGAATCAAACCATTTAACATTGATATAACGAGTTTAATAAAAATCGTCGTGCCGTTTTCGAGAAAATGATAAAAAAGTGTAAAATCAATGATATAAAGTAGCACTTACAGTAACTTAATATTGTAAGTTAATATTGCTCAACATTTAATATTCGAAACATTTTTATTTTATTTTAAATTCATGTTTTACAGTATGAACAGCCATATGGGTTATGTAATATAGGTATATATATATATATATATATATATATATATATATATATATATATATATATATATATATATAGAGAGAGAGAGAGAGAGAGAGAGAGAAATATCTCCATATGTATATATATGAATATATATATATGAAAATATTTCTTAGCGAATATTGCTAGGAATATTGTTGACAATGGCTAGAAATAGTTTATTGGCTTCGAAACATTTCCGGACCAAACCAGGCCCCGATGACTAATAATTCGTACAGGAAAATACCAGAGGGCATAATCATAGTACGACCAGTGAAGATGGTTCACAGGAGGTATTGAGGGGTGAGAGGAATTTCCTTCTCCAATTTTGCAGTAAATACGTTAAGAGATATAGCAAAATCACAGGGAAAAGCTGTTAAATACATTTAAAATATGTGTTAAAATACATTTATAATTTTATTTAAATTTTAATCGTAACTTCTTTTGAGAAAAGAATAATTTGGAATTACCATCAATAATTATTATATTATCAATTATTATTATTATGATCATGATGGTTTTGATGACAAATTATTAATTAGTTATTAATAATTAATTATTAAAGACGTTACACCTACTCATTATCTACATATATGGGTGATAATAAGAAATACTACGCTAGAAGTGTAAATTCGATTCCCATCTGCGTCAATTTGAAAATTATTTCGTAGAGATCAAATCATAATGATCGATGATGTTTAAACGAATATATTATATGAATACTTGGCAGAAAAAGTGGACATTAGTAAAAAATAACATATACTTTAATTTATAAAAGGAATGAAATAAAATCGAACTGAGAGAAGAATGAATTGAAATAGACGACATCAGCTGGTACAGACTTATGGATCAGACTCTACTTACAGACTGCTCACACTCCTCTGTGGTAGAAGAGGGCATGATTAAAAAGGAGACCTAGAAAATTAAAAAAAAAAATTCTTTAATAAACAATTTCATTTTGAAATTGTTCCGCTTCACTGCCGTATCCTGTATTTAGGCATTGTAAGTATTTGATTAATTAATGTAATTTAAATTCTAATTAATTATAATTTTGTTTTAATTTGATGTCTCAGGTAAGTTGTAATTCTTTTGACTTTCAACTTTACTAAATCGAGCAGTTCATATCAGATAAGTGAATTCAACTGTTTTCAGTGACGGATCCACAGAGGGAGGAGAAGGGGGAAATTTCCCTTCCCAGAATAACCACTAAGAAAAAATTAAAAACGGTTAATTTTGGTTGGAAGTTCTCCTCTAAAAACTAACTCTGGATCCGCTCCTGACTGTTTTATATATTATTAATGTAGTCATAAGTTGATGTGACAGGACATTCTGATGGTCCTTTAGCGAATTTAAATTGGAAGGTCCTAAATAATCCGTTCGTTGAAGAAAAATATTTGAAAAATATATTATAGGAAATATTTTCAAAATGGTAACCGCTCAGTATGTGAATCATCAGTATGAAGCTCATCATGAGAAAAATATTTTATTTGCATTTATTTATTGTATTTTTATGAAGGCGCGAACGAAGTAATTTTGAAAAGGCAAAATAACAGCCATCACCCGCATTTAAGCTCGCTTTTGTTTCTATTTGAATTTCATTTTTTTTTTCTTTTAATTATTGCCGACCCCTGATACTTCAATTTCTTTAGGTATTCCATTATAATTGTATATCACCGAGATATCTTCTACCAACCATAAATTTTGTATATCCGTATTTATTTCGAGACCAAATTCCGGTTTTGATTACCTGCTTTTATCAATGTTGAATTTTTTTTTAGTTTTCGGTTCTCTTCTTAGCAGTGCCGAAACATCAGCATACCCAAGCATGGATATTTTACATCCGAAGTTAAACCTTTCTCGGTACTAACTAAATAAAAAAACGTATTAGATATGAGTCATGCCTGAGTAATGTAAGACAAACCTTTGAATATTTTTTTGGTGTCCTAGTTAGAATTATTTGAATTCAGGTGAAGTAATTTAGCATTGTTTAATTTCTAAAAACAGTAAAAAAAAATTGCTTACACTGTCCATTATACTTATAAGTTAGGAACACTGATAACAATGAAATTCACCAGCTTTCACGTTACAGCTCGAATTCAAAACTTAAAAGAATGTATGTTATAGTCCAATTATATCAAATCTTACAAGCATGTTTGCCGACTCCTAGGAGCCACACCACTCTAACCGAAGAACATTCCAGAGGAGACTATAAATCGTGAGGAGTGGACACCGGGAAAGGAGAACCGAAAGAGGCGGCGATTTAAAGCGGTCCAAGAGGAAGGTGATGAATGGACATGGAAGACAGACTTACCGACAGATGAATGAACACACAGAGGAGCAGGTGGTGGGGTGACGGTGGTGGGGGAGCCACTCAACTCTCAGTACTTCTTCAGTGGCCGAGAACGTCTCTCTAGTTTATGTGAGTATCTTATCAGTAAATAGTTTGTATGTCTTGTCCCTACAGGCAATCTGACTTTTCTTCCAAGGATCACTGCACAACAGTATCTCGAGACGACTTCGGAAACCAAATTAGCAATGTTACAAACTGGCGTCTCACTTCTTTTTGTTTTTGAAAAATCCAAATTCCGAATTATTAAAGATGTGTACCAGCAATCAAAACAAAGAATAAGTGAGAATTTATTTATTTTTTTGTAAAGCATTTTCAAGTTAAAAATAGTAATGAACTTAGATACTTCTATGAAAATTTGTAAATTCATCATAGCATTTGACAGGGAGTACTACTGACAAGATTCCCATTCAGACCTACACCACTCACTCATCAATATTTTCTGGCTGGAATATCCTAGGCCTATCTGAGGGCAGTGCAATGTATTTGTGACTGCTACAATATATACTGACTGACTGCAGACAGTAAAAACTTACTAATCTCCCAAATCATTTAACAGCTTTATAAAATCACAATAGAAAGTCCTAATTTTGCCTAAATATTTAATTATTAAAAAGAACACGAATTTATTAAAAAAAAAATTATTTTAAGTTCCTCAAAACATACATGTCCTTTATTACAGCCTTTTACTTTATTTTTGTATTTTGACTTTCTTTACGTTTGTTTTAATAATTTATTTTCGTTAAATTTTATTTTATCTACATACATATTTGTCTATTAATTTGTATTATAATTTTTTTTAATATCTTCATCCATCATATCTATTCCCCTAATGCTTATAACCTTACTCTGCCACTGTTACATTACAACATTACTGTATCGACCCTTAGGAATCACAAGGTTCCAACTGACAAAATCGAAGAAAATGAAGTGTGAGAAGATTCTATCTGACCTACTACTAGTAGAACGTACCCGTGCTGCGATATGTAGAGAAACGACCAAGTTACAAGAAAACAAGATCAGACTCCAATTTTTTGAAGTTTTCAGAGGTCCTTAGCAGTGGCGTTCGCAGAGATTGTACAGGGTGATATACTCCCCCTCCCACTCCTCGAAATTTTGAAAAAATATGATTCATTTTCATTTAATTTTTGTATTTTGAGTAATAATTTTTGTATGCAATTTTCATTATTATCTCTAAAACTTTCACCGTGTTTGGCTATTATATATACTTAATGATTACTTGCATTAATAATTACTTCTCATTAATTCCCTCCTCCGAAAAAAAAATTGAAATCTCCCAGAAATAAAATAATTTAAATCCCCTCTCGAAAAAAAAAAATCCTGTATACGCGCCTGATTCTTAGCAGCTGCAGTTATCCAAATAATGAAATAGGGGTCGGGATTAACACAGTTATCTTATAATTTTATTTGTTTTTAAATTTAATATTCTTTACAGTTCATTGTGACAAGAAATGAGTAGTACCATATCAAAAAATCAGGAATAATGAAGTTAATAAAACTTAAACATCAATTTATACGAAACGAATGAAGTGTTATTTGGAATCTTGTTATCCCAAATGGTCGGTATGTCCGTCCACAAACATCACCCTTGCTGTGGATTATCATTAATAATAAATAAAATAAAATATTTTCCTATTTATAATAATATTAAATTGTATCCAATTTCAATAATTTAACGGTACAGAATGGTACTATTTAGGCTACATAATCGGGTTTAAATGAAGCATATTTAATTTGATTCCTAGCCCATGGAAGAAAAAAAACTAAATTAATGCTTGAAATATATTTCGTGATTTTTATTTTTTATTTACCCCTTACATTCCACTCAACAATTTACTAAATGAAATCGTCTGAACTGTTATTTATTTGTCTTAAATCCAATTGAATAAGTCGCACCAACGTAGCCTAATGAAATACTTAAAATCTAATGCTAGTGGGTACTAAGTACTTTGATGAAAACCAGTCCAAATTATGACTTGTCAAACCAAATTTTTTTGGTGTACATGTTATGGTAAGGAAGTATGGTATGGCAGATGCTTCGCGTGTCCATTCCGATTTAAAAGTAGTTTCGTTGGTTCTTGTAGGAATGATTTACTTTATTAACTAGCTTTATGTTTTTAATTACCTATGTTGATAATTTTTTTTAAATTGAAAACTGCCTATTCAAATAACCTTTGATGCATTTAATTCAAAACTTTAATATCAGTAAATTTATAAATCAAAATGTAATTCCATATTAATGATGGCTTCCAATGAGGTGTTAAGATATCTCAAACAAATCTGAAAACTGCCACCATAGAACAACATTCTAGTTGCAAGGTCCGCATGACAGCCCATGAAACGAAGCCTTCGCCTTCTTCATGTGTTGTTTAGATTTGGATTGACAATAAAAATTTAAGTTTCCGCAATCTCGTTAAGAATAAACGTTGATTTAATTATTAACAGTTAATTATAAATTAGTTATCAATTTAGTTATGAAAATAAGCAAAAGGCATTTTTACCATTTTATTGTTGCAAAAAAAAAAAAATTATTTTTATGTTATACGCAAAAACCTTAAGAATAAAGCTCCAGAGGGTAGCACACAATGAGATATAATGAAGCTGAGTCAATACTTGCATATGAAGCAAGATTACTTGAATTTGAATTCCGTTCTATTTATAGCGACTATTAAAGATGAAAATATTTAAATATATTACTTTTTAAAATATCTCTAATTTGAAGGAAATGTTTAAAATTAGCAAATAATTATTGCTATCTGATTACAAAACATCAACTGTGTAGGTTGTGTTACTCCGAAATAGTTAGAAAGAAGATACTGCAACAAGTGGGAAGGATTATAAATCAACTCTCCAAGGATAACACTCGCTCCTAAGCTCCTAAGAGGTTTTTACAAAGAAGAATTTTATTTCTGAGGAAAAAAAATAATAAGCCAAGATATATTTTTTAGTCAACAATACTCCGTACTCACAAGGAGAGGGAGGGAGGGGGTGTACCCGTCGCCGATTTCCATAATTTTTTTTTATTTTTTTTTTTTATTTTATTTATTTATTTTATTTATTTTTTTTTATTGATTATACACAGAAATAAAATCAGTAGATAAAAATCACATTTTCTGTGATCCTCGATCATTTGGTCTAATGGGCTCTAGACAGTATATACAAGGAAATATACAAATGTTAAAAAAGTTGCTTTTTGGTCAGATAAAGTTTTAAAAATATTTAAATTAGCCTTATAGATTTTGCCACACTGCAAATGGCGGCATATTTTGATTTAGCAAACCAAAGAACCTTTACCAATTTTGAAAAAATCATAGAAAACAATTTTTTTTTTTTGTTCCGAGGAGTGTCAAATTTGTTAACCCATGAAATTACTTTTCGTTTTGAAGTTCTGTATCTCGTGTTGAATAAACCGATTTCGACGTTCTTGGATTCGTTAGAAAATGAGGAGCTCCTTCTTTCTATTCCAATAGGCAGTTATTGCATTACCTTAGAAGCACTGTACATAAACAATGTATTAGCAAAATTGAGGTTTTGGCCGATAAATTTGGTTCTAAAACATGTATGAGCATCGCCGTTAAAGTATAGTCCGTAAAGGTATAGTCCGTAAGGTATGGTCCGTAGTATAGCCGTAAAGGTATAGTCCTTAAATATCAGTAAATAAGTAAACAGCCAACCTTTCGCCAATTCAGTCATCATCATCAGGACAGAAAAAAGATAAGATCACATAAATGTAGACCAGAGACCGCACACCTCAAATCAACATCTAAAGAGACTCACTGATCAGAGACATGGTTAGTTAATTACCGGTATTTAAGAGAAATAAAGGTTAGTTTTCGAAATCTTCCAATATTTTTTTTTTTTTAATTCGATATTATTTAAGGTGTGAGAATGAAATGAAGCCGTTTAGTCGAAATGAGTACAACTCCATTACGGGAGATATCATTATAATTTTCGACGCAAATTTTTAGCAATCATTTCATCTTAAACATCACATTGATGGAATCAATAACCGAAATTAAAAATTATGAAAAAAAAAATAAAATTAGAACAGCACACTGTGTCCTAATACTAACGTAGGCCACGTGGGGTGTCACAGATTGTACACGAGGACCACAATTTACATAATGCCTCAACGGCGGCGAATATATATCGTGAGAAGCGGACAGTCACTATCGACATTCTCACGTTCGGCAGCCGAAGAGATAGGCTCAAACCACCGCGATAAGGCGAACAAATGGAGTTGTTGTCTTCTGAGGAACATCTGGGAAATAACTAAGGTTCAGAATTAGTAAAAAATTCTAATTAGGAATTTATAATTCAACAACAAAAGGCCTTACAACCTGTGATAGGCCTAATATTTAACGACGAACAATAGACATCGGCTACAACACGTCTTAAAATGTTCAGTTATTTCAGAATGTTGAGCAACATTTTCCCAAAATTTTATCCACGCTATCGTTTAAAGTATCTGGCCTCTTACGCTAACTAGAAAACGAAATTCAAGAGGCAGTTCTATTCAATTCAAGAGGCTATTCCACAACAGAAAAATTACTTAGTTCGTACGTTATTTTCATAAACGTAAGAGTTTGAATTTACAAAACTATTTTAAGAGAACAAAGGGGTTAAATTCTTTAAATGAAGGACTGCCTATAATATTTGCACCGGCGAAGGGATGAGTCGATCGGCAACTGTTATCGGCATCGAACCCCTGTGTTCTCTAAGCCTTTTATTATATTAGTTTATTTTATCGTTTAAAACAAAATAAAATTAAAGCAATCCCATTTTTACGATCCATGGTATTTTAAAATGTTTCTAAAAATGAAGTATTGAATTCATAATTACCGCAATTCGTCCAATTTGAGAGCAATAATTTATAACCTACTTTATCAGATTTAACAATTTACATTATATAGCATGTTTTATTTATATATAAAAGTCTAAGAATGAACCCTTAAAAAATTTCTAAATCTCTATAGACTTTCAAACCTCCGTAGTGTACAGTCAAAATGTATTACGAAATATGCAGATTTTCATTTTATTCATAATGCAAAAAATAAGGCGTTAGATTTAAATATTGAAAAAATACAGACAAAAATTAAATAGTTATTAAAATGCAATGAGTATTAAACAAATTACTCCTGTTAGCGTAAAAAATGAAATAAATACGAGTACATGAACAGTTTCTTTTTATTTGTTTTCTAATTTTGCTTGGCAATACAACATATTGTCACTCCGATAAGACATATATTATTCAGCCTTTATACAAGTAGCTTAATAGTACAAATAGCTATGGACAAGTGCTTATGTAAAGACAAGAAATCGGAATTCCCATATAGATACGGAAAAATTATTAAAATTTATATTTAATTGATGGATGACATGAAGCCCTCAAGTTGAACAGACACAGCTTGCATAGGAGTATATAAAGCGTCTAAGATTCCAATCCTAAGATTGTCTATGATGATCCTCACTAAAATTACAAAAGCATCTGATTGCAAAAAACTAACTAAAGACCAATGGATCTCATACATAACCGATACATAACCCAGCGAAAAACGCTCACATTAACAAACTTTTTATTACAAATACCGCGACTTCGATCTGCAAGATACGTCACTAACAGAACGCAGCCAAAAGAATTTAGGTGCGTCGGACAGTATTTTTTTTTTTTTCAAATTGTAATACTGCGGAAAAGTTTCGAATCGGGAAGATAAAAAAAAGTGGGAAGGGAGAAAGAAATCAAATCAATTCATATCTTCTGATCACGAATAGGTTCCAAAGGTTGCAGAATTTGACAAAAATTCACATTTTAACGATAATTTTTTAAACTATCCCAATGAAATAACTGCAATTTTTATGTACAAGAACTACAAAAAATTCCGTTAAAATGCTATTTGAATTTATCAACGTCTTTAGATCGTGCATTGTCTGCAAAGTTGATGGAAAAAATCTACTTAAAAAAATTGATCACAACAGTTAAAGGATAAAACTATTAACAACTTTCAGAGTTTTTATTTTTCGAAGATAACACTTCGATTAACACAATTTCAAAATAAAAGTATTTTAAAAACTCTACTAAACAGAAATTGTTTTCATTTTTAATTGGTGCCTACGGTGAATTTTTTAGAAAAATAATGTACAACCTCTGCGTTCATTACTTATTTTCACCTGAAGGTACTAAAAAAGATTAAGCCGAATCATTCCAAGTAACTTCATTTGTTAAATTTGACAGGTGTTGCACGAACGTAAGACTGACCGATTTAAACCATTCTTTTTACTAATTCTTTATTGATTCGAATAATAATCGATTAGAGGAATTACATTTACAAATTGGTTTCAAGTTTTGCATATTTCTGCAATATTAAAGCTCATGGGCGGTAGAAAGATATGAATCGAATTAATTTCTTTGTTTTTTTTTTCTCCTAATTCGCATTTTTTCCGCACTATTGCGATTTTAAAAAGAGAAAGTTTTTTTTCGACCCATACAGGGTAAAATATGTGTACACATACTTACTGTACAAGATCACATAAGAGTAACAAAAAGGATATTTCGTGACAAACTATATGAGCATACTAATAGACTTATAGACAAACCAACACTATACGTGGCTATATCAGATATCGAAGGCTAAAAATGAGTTGGATGAGCGATCTCTTGACTAATAAGAGCGCTAATACAAAGCCAGGAGGAGCGGAGCTACATTATGCCTCGCATGGCATTGCTTGCAATGCATCAGCATATTCTCTGGTTATCTTCAATAGTGGTTCTATTGTATAAGACAGGAATGAACTTAAATATAAACCATCATAAGATACTGCTATTTTCTATGTTACTGTCAATTACCATCACCCGAAACCTTCTATAAAGAGAAAAATCGCACGACTTTTAAACAAAATTTCGATTTTAAACTTTTATATATATGTATTTTGCTGAATTTGCCCTAGGGAAGTAAGACTAACAAAAAATATCAAAATATTAATTATATTACCGTTCGGCAATATCCTGAGAATTATCACTAAAATTAGCAAAATAATAACTATATTCCTCAATTAAAAACTATACTGGAACCGATTCAGACATGGCAAATCTTTGATGAGACTCCAATTAACACATCACAACTAGCAGCAACAACCAAGGCCACTTCCATCTTTCAGAATGAAGGTGAAGTGGACGCGCCTATGGAGAGTCCAAGTTCACCCACCAATTCCAGTTCCCACATAAGAATAGTTCCCATATGCCACTGATGGATTAATCTCATTAACTAACCAATGTCTGAGTGGAGACTTTTATTTTATGATGGTACTGTTTTCCAAGCGACTTAACAGCTACTGACGAAAATTGATCCAATTTAACTTAAACGGATAATACTCAAGATTATTAAGATCTAATGACTAGGACTATATCTCAATTATACACTGACAGGAGAAGAGGGTCTAGTCTATTAGGAGCAGCTTCAGGACAGATATTGCTAGCTTTTATGTTTAATAAATAGTATTATTATCAATTTTTAATCTTTAAATAACTTCTCTAAAATTAAGAAATAACTTCACACATAATACTGGAAAACAAAAATCTACTTTTTCTTTTGCGACATAGGCATTGAGTGTGAATTTAGATACATTCATGTACTAAGGTATACGACGTTTAGTTACTTTGTTCAGATTGCTTCTATTTTAGATAAAACATTCTGTTTCTGGCCTTAGTAGTGGATTACGTTAACTTAAGTAATCAGAACTGATGTAAACTACATTGATAAAACAAAAACCACTTTATTCAGAAAAGAACGGCCTACATAATTGCCTAGTACGTGTTTGATGAAATTTGATCTAAAATAGTCAAAATCCACCTCAAAATGTAGCATCTAAATTACAAATCTTCAATTCTAGAAGGCATGTTACTCCAAGAAGGAATCTAATCACAGGCTTAATATTTTGGACATCTGTAGTCAACTACTGGTTGAAACAAAAATTGTTGCTATATTATAGCAACAAATTACATTTTTTCTGAACCACATGAACAGACCCTCAATATATTTCTCTTTATATACACAGATCCATCGAAAATAAAAAATATTTTTCGTTATGTAGTCTATTGTCGAGTTTCTTCAGATATAATAATCGTTAAAGCACCTGGTTTATTTTTTGTTTATTTTGATATTACGAAGAATATCAAGACATTCGCAAGTGTCAATTAAATATTAAATATTTTCTGCTTCTAAAAACAACGAAGAAATATAAATGACTTTGATGACAAGCTTATTAAGTATATTTTGGGAAGCTACTTGGAAAACGGGATAAATATAGGGTGCCACATAAAGTTTGTAAAACCTTTGAAGAGACACTTCAGTAGTGGATTCAAGGAAGACGCAAAGAGCTCCCAATTGGTGTGCCGATGAGTATGTTTCGAAACGCACTCTTTTTTCCGCACCAGACTCTAAATAAACAAATAATAACAGTCTTTTAAGTTAAATAACCCCCACTCCCTCCTCAAAAAAAGTTAATTTTTATTTCAATATAGAAGACTGGAATTATCCAGATTCGAAAGTGTCGCATAAATCTCTGTTATATATAAAATGGAATATAAAAAAAATTATGTATGTATATATATATATATATATATATATATATATATATATATATATATATATATATATATATATATATATATATATATATATCTTCGGTTTGCTCTATAGACCTTGTACATCTTTGGCCGCGCGATGTGGTGTTCTGACAGACATTTATTGCTTGCGGGAGCACAGAGAGCCTGGAGGGGGTCACCCAACTTCATGTTGCTGCAAACCATGGTTTCCATGGTACAGCGGCAGGCTGCCCATTGCTCCATAACCGGTCCCTTTGAGACTAATTCGGCAATGTCCTTACCACCGACTCACTCGGGTTCAAGGACAGTGACAAATCGGTCTAGATCCACGGATTAAGGCTGTTCGGAGTCAGCAGGCGCACGAGGACCTATATTTCTTTCTCCGAGACAGACCGTCTATGGACCAAACCTCCGGGCGGCTATTTTATGTCCTGGAAAACCACAACGCGATTCACAATTAAGATACACCGGATAGGGTCATCACTCCTACGCCCGTCCTGTGTGAGTAGCCTCCAGTAGGCTGACGGGTCTCACATACCCGGGGGGAGGGGTGATTAATTTCCTGAATTATTACTTTAATTAAATTAAAGTAGTGCCGGTGCCGGGATTCGAACTCACAACCTTTGGGTTTGTGATTAGGTGCACTTTTGCAAGCGCGCTAACCAGCTCGGCCACCCCGACCCCAATATATATATATATATATATATATATGTATATAAATAAAATGTTGTATCCACAGCTCTATACAAATATTAATCAACCAGATCTCTTGATAATCCTACGTAATCATGGAAATCCCAAGGATAGGCCGGGGCTCGTAGCCACAATTACAGGCTACTACTGCCACATACATTTACCTCGTTATTGTCAAAGTCGTTACCGATTGTAACTGAATATCTGACATCTTGAACTAGGATATCAATTACTGTTAACCTACAAGACGATATGATAGTTATTTAGAACGGACAACTAGATCAGAATTAATTGCATATCCGTAAATGGCTAAGGTCGTAAGGTGGGGAACGCGATTTCCTACTACCATATTAGGCAACAGAAGGTAACTAAAAAAAATAAAATAATTAAAACAAATATTACAGCAAAAAAAAGGAAAGAAATACGTAATCCTACGACGTGATAAACACAAATCCAAGTTACACATTATATTATCTTTGTGTAATGTAATCAAGATAAGACCAAAAAAATTATAAATCATATTGACGTATGATGACAATAATGGTAAAAGTAAAAATTCATATCCAACAATTTAGTTTTCACTAAAAATAATATAATTTTCTTATAATGATACTATGCAGCTGTAAAGGACAATACAACACACCTTATTAAATTGAACTAGGACCAATCTACCGTGTGTGTACACACACACACACACATATATATATATATATATATATATATATATATATATATATATATATATATATATATATATATATACAAACATATGTAATGTCAGAAAGGACAGGAGTTATATACTTCATTCCTTTATTTCTCAAAGACATCAAAATTAAAATAACAAAAATAATTAAATCTTTTAATATTTGACTATTTATAATCTAGTCTTGGTCTATATTAACGAGGTAACATTTTGTTTTTCTCAATTTAAACTGTATTTTTTAATAATATATTTGAAGGTATAGATTGATTTTTTTTCTGAAATAAGTAAACGGTTTGCCTTTAAATCTTCCTTATTTATTAGAATTGATTATTTATCTTATTTTTATCATAGCTTTTTTTTTTGTTACTTATATAATAAAACCCTTAGATGAGTCCAACCAGGTCCGTTGTTTATATCCGCTAAACCCTCAGAACCGTCCAGTTTTGCGAGAACTGTCAACCATTTCTATTTATTAGTAATATCAATAGAAAATTTATGAACATCTGAAAGGGAATACAAAGAATACTTGTTGGCAAAGTTACTGTGGGGAAGTAAAAATAAGTAAGGCTAATTAATTAATTAATCATGGCTAAATAAATAAATATTATGTTTTGCATTTTTCTTCAATGATTACAACCGTCCTTGCGACAGGACCTCTCTAAGATATTCTATATAACTCACATCATTGCAAAAATTTTATTCATTTTTTACGTTAAAATGATGTATTGTATTGTTTCATGTTTTTATTTAATTAGTTGTAAACTTTTGTTTTTAGAACAACACTTATTTTGTATGTCAATATATTTTCAAGTAGTGAGATAGTGTGCGTGGAAATATTAATATATTATTTTGATATTTATTTAAACATATTTATATTTACCTGGGAAAGTGCAGTATGGAAATGAAGAAAAATAACGAATGAAGAAGTGATATTAATAAATTATATATATATATATATTATATATATACATATAATATGAAAGAGCAAAAGCTCAAAATAAGACATCAAAAATTATGAGAACAAATGGAAAATTCCAAACAAGAAGTCAACAGTCTCAAACATAACAGAGAATAAAACACCTGTCGATATTTCGCCAATTCAGGCGTCAGGACAAAAAGAGAGAAATTAAAAAAAAAAAAAACAATAATAAAAGAAAAAATATAATAAAAATAACGAAATCCTGCACAACTCACATCCACAGTCAAAAAAGACACTAACCAGAGACAGTATCCCACACAAGACACATACTGAGGGAAAAGGGAGGTTTCGTGACAAAAACTGGGAAAAGTTAAATTAAAAACAGCTGAACATAAAAAAAAAAAAAAAAAAAAGAAATACTCTTATTAAATAATCAAAGATGTACTAAATATCTTAAAAAGAAATCAAATAATTAAATAAAAAGAAATCTAACAAATGCACGAGGAAAGTGAAAGTTAAAATGCATAGAAGAGGAAGGTCGTTATAAAGAATCTTTTTCTTTCTCTCCTTCTGTTCTGATGATGCTTGAATTGGCGAAATATCGACAGATGTTTTATTTTATGTTATCTTTGAAACTCTTGATTTCTTATTAGGAATTGATAATTTATTTGCCACTTTTTCAATAAATTTGTTTTATTGAAAACTAGTTTCGAATATTATACATTCATCTTCAGTTCAAGGTTTAAATCTGAACTGAAGATGAATGTTTAACATTCGAAACTAGTTTTCAATAAAACAAATTTATAGAGGTGGCAAATAATTTATCAATCCCTAATTAGATTGATCCTTCAATATCATCATGCGGATGTCAACTGATCTTGATTTCCTGTTTGGAATATTTTATTTATATCCCGATTTATATTTATATATATAAATAAAAAATCGTATATAAATTAATACTTGAAATTAAATAATTGGCGTTGTGATGATGATTTCAGGTTAATTTACTAATCATCGTTTTCTCAAGTTATTAAATTAAGGAAACCAATATTCAAGCAAACTCTATAAATTCAATTTGTATACTTTATTCATTTATAATACATTTGCAACTGTGTTGCACTGCATCCAGCAAATTCGGTGACGTTGTTTTATTTTTTTGTCCTCGATCTGCTTGATAATTTGTCCCAATATTGAATTTTGTATTACTGCTTAACCAGAAGATCTCTGGGATATTTTCTTTTTAATTTCCGTTCAGTTAGACCGAGTAACAGGAAGGAGGGATTGCATAGAAGAGCAGTGCATTTGTTGAAAATGTAAGATTTTACTGTTGAAATTTTCAGATTTCAATTAAAGTTGTGAATAGTGTAATTCGAAGAATTTTGGATAGCGTTGTTTGCATCTTGTGTGAGTGTGGGGGCGTGTTTTGCTGTGCCCCAATGTTCAGCTCCGTATGTCCTAAAAGGTCTTGGTATAGTAGTGTAGATTAGTCGTTTGTTTTGTAAGTTTAGTATGGATCTGTAGACCAAAAGATGTGATAGTTGTTTGTATAGTCATGTCAGTTCTTGTCTTTTTAATTTTGTATAGGTATTCCATGTGAGTCTTTTGTCCGAGATACCGAACATAGTTTTCGAAAGTTCTTATCGATTTATACAGCTGGTCATTAATAATGTCCATAGAAAGAAGCTAACGAGAATCGATTTAGAAAGATAGATTTTAATTTTCTTAAAAAAAGATTAAAATTGATCCAATTTGAAGCAAAAACTCTATCTCCTCATTTTTTGGATAGTAAACCAAGAGAATATTTTCTTTATGAGTCTAATAAGAAGGTTATCAGAATACTTTGTTGTATAATGAGTTTTCTTACAATATAAATAAGCCATAAGAACAAGACCATGTATGTAAATATATATATGTTTTAATAACATATGTTCAACAAAGGTAACGCACCAGATAAAAAAAAAAGCGGCATTAAAAAAGGCAAACGTATTTGAACTAACAAAACGCACGTAACGTACATCAAACGGCAAACGTACATCTTGTAAACTTTGAAAAAAATCTGTATTCTCGTGTGGGTATTAGTTGATGTTTATGTTCGAAGGTTTCGAAAACAAAAGTCTTAAGCCAACTTTTAACACCATCCAATTATTTGCATTCAAGCATATTCCTTCATATTCTTTAATAAAATCATTCACAAAATAATTCGTCAGTTGTTTCTATCCGAACAAACCTTAACAAATGTTAAACTACTAATCGTCAAAACTATTTTTGGAATCTATCCACAGACATCTTCCCAGAGATAAGTCCCATAAATCTACCAGCTTCGAAGAAATTCCCAGAACGGTTTATGTTCCCAGAGATAAAAAAAAAAAAAAATCATGGACAAATGGGTTTGTTTTAATCATCCTTCGACTACGGGCCATGAGCAGTTAGTATCGAATGACGATAAAAGACATATGGGAAGCCATTAAGGCTTAGTTTTTTAGGAATTACTAAAAAGTGATAAATTTTTATAAACTTTTTTTTCTGCGGGCTCTCACTTCGGTGTAATGGTTACTATCCTTGAGTCAGGGAATTGATAATCTCGTGCCCTAGGGGTTTTTTAAAAAGAAGTAAGCTTTGAAGGATTAAGAAACACCGCCTTGAGTCAGATAGCATCATTGTACCAATCGATAGGCTTTTTGGGCTAGCTTCTGAAGACAGGATTTATTTTTCTCTCCACAGCCAAAAATACATTAAGAAGAAAGTTGCAATTAAGGATTGCAAATTTTCTTCTTACAAAGAAAATAGCAAGAATAAAAAAAACAAAACAACAAACAATCAAAGACGGACAGGAGCAGAATTATACATATTATAGGTGGCGTATCTAAGAGGTCTTTAATGTCTCCCAGGAAAATAAATAGCATAACTGTTACAGCTGAATATCCTTTTAGATACCAAGGACGACAAATTAGGAGAGCAAAAATCGATTTTTCATTGTTGACCCAGTTAACTAATCAATAAACTAATCTACCACACAAAAAAATAAAATAAGTAACTGAAATGACAGCACCAAAAAGAAGAATGGAACTAATTATTTAAACAGAAATGTTTAAATTTTTATTAGATATTTGAAAGAATTGTCCTACGGAGAATTTTTTCCGACAAAAATTACTAGTGTTTCAAAAAACTTAAAATTGCTTGTTTAAATAGAAGATAGAATTTGGTGTTTGTTTTTTTGTTCTTCTGGTGCATAACAATAATAAGAATGGAACATTTCCTAGGACCTTTTCATCAACCAAATTAATGGGTCAGGACAGATACCGGTTATCGTCCGACCGAAATCACCTCAAACAATTTATTGCCTAGATAAGAGAGTACAGCCTCCGGATATTTACAGACTGAATCAGGATGACACAAGAGGAGGTGACAAATATTTCCTACAAAATAAGAAAAGAAAACAGGCTGACTATTACATAAATAACTCTTTTGAGTGAGAGGAATGTGAAAGCCTCGCTGTCCGATACGTTCACTTCTGGTCTTGTCATGTCTGCGCCTCGGAACTTAACGATAACGAGGTGAAGATGACAGTTTACGATTATATAGTACAAATAGCAGCAAGCAATCATGTATTAAAAGATAATATAAATTCAATAATGATTCTTACCAATTATAATAATATAAGCACGTGGGTTGGTAGACGCGGGACCGTTCATAACCCGAAATAAACAATGAGTTTACAAACAGTAATAAAAGAGGTTTAGTTTTTAACCCTTCAATGTTTAACCCTTAATCGAAGGAAATTCCATAAATTTAGACATTTGTCTCCCCATTAAGTATAATAAAAAAAATTCATAAAAAAAATTTATGACATAATATTTGTATCTATTATCTTGTAATTGCGTAAATCTAAATCATTTAGTAAAATTATTTATTGCCAACAAGTAGTGAATAATAATGTTATTTTTATTTTTTGTAAAATTATCCAATAAAAACATTATCATATAAAATATTTGTATATGATTTAAAACAGAATAAATAATTTGGAAAAATAAAATGGAATTAGTAAATAAACATTACAAGTTTTCCATTAAACAAGATATAAAGAAAAAAACGCAACATTTCGATTTATCCCAAGAGATCATTCATTCTAATTGATATTTTGTTTTAATTAAAAATACTTTAAACGAAAATATTTAAATTTTCGTCAGCATTAATAAATGTGGGTAAAAATTCTTCAAGAAAAGAACCATAAAAAAGTTTTAGTAAACATTTCAAATATTATGTTTTTTAAATAAAAAAAAGCATGAACTTGATGTAAAAAAAGAAATTATACTGATTTTATATATTTAATAGTTTTCACATTAAATCTGGCTCGTGAAAGAATGTGTCTCTAAAGAGCTGAGGTAAGAGTCTAAGACAAGAACCGAAAAAAAAAATTAGAAGAAAACGAAAAAAAAATCATTCAGCTGTTTCTTGTAAACGAGTAGGTACGCGTTTAGAAGTCTTGGAGTGATGAATACCTCTATTTGATGCGTATTTTTAAAGCTTTGATGTGATATGTACTGAATTTTGTCTGCATAAATGTGATCTTGTTTTCCTGTACTGATGATACCTGAATTGCCGAAACGTTGAGCAGTTAGATGTTAGACTCAAGGCTTTGTGTTTGGAATTTGCTTTTAATGTACTAAGAAAAAAATTATTTTGCAAATAAATAAGCAAATTAAACTAACGGCTTCCTTGTAAGATTTTTAAAATCTATCAGGTTTATTAAATTAACTGCTTATAATATTGTATATAAAACTAATATATACAATTTTAAACAAAATAATACAAGAGCTGTTTATTTTTGTATTTTTAGTTGGTTATTTAAATGTAAAACATTGGAGTTTTGAGCAGATTTTGACGCTTAAAATTTAAACAGACTGTCAATAGCTTCATTCGAACCTTTTTAATACTATGAAATCTAACAAGTAAAAAAATCAATTACTGTAAAATTTCATTTTATATAATTTCCAAGGATTATGCATCTAATAAAATAACTTTTGGTCATAAAATAAAAAAATTGGCTTCACTCAATAGCTAAAAAAATTATGAAATGGATTTCGGAAATTTTATAACTTATTGTCAGTGAAAATTTATAAAAGGTTTTACATAATTGAAGCGAGGAAATACAAAAGAGTCTAAGTGTCTTGAACAAAATTGAAATAAACTTTTTTATTTTTTGCTGATTAAAGACCCAAGGGCTGAGTTAATACTGTTATAAATGCAATTTTATTACTTATACAACCATAGAAGATCAGAAAAAAATATAAATACATTTTTTGCTAAAGTCTTTAATATTTATTATTCAAGTTGACTCTTGAATTCAGAAAGTATTTAATAAAGGCACTTAGACCCTCTTAGATTTTCACGCTTCAATTTGCCTCCAACAAAAATATATTTAAAAGGAAAAAACACTGAAACAGAGAGAACGAACTTTATTTTTAAAATATCAAAGTTTTAGATTTTAAAAGTGCAGGAAGTCGCTAGCTTGTCGATGGCTTCTACTGCATATAACTGCAGGATAGGCAGAGTATCCGGAATATTTCCAACTGGAAGAGAAGAAATTATCTTCTAGTCCATGTAAGATGGTCTAAGAAACACCATTTGCTAAGAATAACTTGAAAGCGCACGCTTCGTCGAGCAATATTCCCTATCAGCGACTCCTCTTCAGAAATAGGTCTTTATCTGGAATGTCGTCTTCGGGAAGATTCGGTCTTAAGTCGATTAAATAACATTTAATCTTAGAACCATGTGCATAAATAATATTTATAAATTAACACTAGTAAATATTAGCAATCATTTACTTTGTAATTCACAATTATTAATATTTGTTACCGAAAATTTCAAGTCTTGCATCCTTTACGAAATCCTTCAATTTGATAATTAATTGAATGTGAAGAATTTTTAAAATTCAAAAAGTGGAAATTTATTATATTTGATTATAAAACTCATGTTGCAAGCGTGAAAAAATTGTAATTATACAAATTAATTGACATAGTTTATCACTACAGATGCAGACATATTCGTAGCATCAACGAAATTATAGTCGGTCCAGTAAAGAATCATTAAGAAAATAGATCCCGGTATCTTATACTTTCAAAGCATGGGAGTTTTTTAATGAAGTATTGCGGAAACAATACATGTTGGGGGTAAGTCTTTTCTCCAAAAATCGATTCAATAGGGTAGATGGCGGAAGTTTAGACCCCATGGAAAACTAACAACATCCCAAGTAGACCGTAGGTAGATAAGTGCGAGATACAGATCTTCCTTACTGGACATAAGAGCATTTCGAGAAGCAAATGCTGATTCAGGCCACTATCTAATTGTTGATAAAATAAGAAGTAGAATATCAAACCCTAAAACCGAGCGTGGGTGAGAAAGAAATAGATATGACATTAGAAAACAAAATGAGGCTGAAATAAGCCAGAATTTTACCGTACTTCAGATACAAAGCTCAGAGAAATAATTGTAAATCAAAATATTGATAACACTTTTGAAGCAAACAAAGAAGCACTGTCTGCAACAGCGAAAGAGGTCCTGAGAACCAACAGATCTGACCGGAAAAGGATGGTTCAATGCGGAGATAAAGAATAAGGCATGTAGGACTATGATGCTAAGAAGGCACAAACGTAGATCGGGGAATGAATAAAGTCAAGCAGGAAAGCATAAACAAAGAAGGAAAAAAAAAAAGGCATTTGAAGAATAAATTGCTAGAGGAGATAGAGCAGTCTTTTGGTGAAAAGAATAGTAGAGGTTTCTTTCAAAGAGTCAACGTCGGTCGCATGCTCTTCAAGTCTCAGAGTCAAGCCTGTAAAAGAGATGACGGAAACCTAATAAATAACCAGCAGGAGAGAAGGACAGATGTGCAGATTATTCCAACTTTCTTTTCAAAAGGGATATAAAACCACAAGCGGAATGGACTACACAAACAGCAACTAGTGATGAAAACTTTATTGAGCCCCCACATAAAGAAAAAGTACAAGAAGCTAAACAAGCTAACAAATCACAAAGAGCCTGAATTCGATGAAATTCATTAAAATAGCTGGACTACGATGGGCTGATCATGTCATAATGATGAATCCATAAAAAATCCCGCCGTAGGTATTGGCTAAGCGAATATATGAAACCAGAAAAGTTGGTAATCTACATCTTAGATGACTCAGTGGCTACAGATGTCAGGATTCTACTTGGTACCCGAAATTGGAAGGCGGCAGCACTTTATCAGGATAATTGGTGTTCGATGCTGGAGCTGGCCAAGTCTTGACTCGGGACATAGCACCACAAAATAAATGATAAAATTGCGGAAACGAAAACTCCTTCAAATTATTAATTGAATTTCTTATCATGGGCAGACTTATAAAAGTAAAATAAAATAAAAAAATTCCCTGAAAACTTTTAATGAATATAATTTTATAAATTCAAGTATCAAAACCATCTATATTCTTACAACATTCTAAAAAATATATTTATAAATAAAATATTAATAATAATTTACAGCGCAGCAAACTGTACGAAAGATGTATTAACCTTTCAAACTTCTTCTTCTAAATAAAAAACGTTTCGAACTATACTAATCCATTTTCAAGTCTGCTTAAGGTCTTTTCATTAATAAAACATCTGATCCAATCATGGATTATTGTTATCCGTCTTAATTTTAACTTTTTTTTTCACAAATATTAATATTTAAGTGGTCTGTAAAAAGTAAGTCCACTGCGTTCATTCACATTCCTTTTCGTTGTTAGACTGCTGATAGTAATATGAACGGACACAGTGGACTACACTTTACAGTCCATTTAAATATTAATATTCGTTATATTAAAAAACTGATGACAATAATTCATGATTGGATCAGATATTTTATAAATCACAAGACTTTACGCAAACGTGAAAATGGACCAGTAAAGTCCGAAGCGTTTTCTATCTAATCAATAAAGAAGAAAAAAAATTGAAAGGTTAATAATTTCTCCTGAATTTTAGCACCTTAATGTGATTAAATTTTGGATAGAGACTATTACTTTAAAGTTAATATAATATAACTGCATAACATTAACAGTGTATTTATTTATTAAATCATTATTTGTCGGCGAGTACCAGCTGTTGTATATATATATATATATATATATATATATTAAAAAAGGAACTCTAAAAGAATTGAAAAATAAAGTATAACTTTTACAAAAATGTTTCCTCGCAATAAAAAAATAAGCCCATTGGATAACTTTAAAGACCTCACGACGCAGAATTGCCGAACCGATACCCGAAAATAATAATCGAGCATAGCGTACAATTGACAGATCAATAAAAATATAACTAGGGTTGAAACGTAGGGTAAACCCACTGGTCGGTAAATCGGCGCAACGAGAGAATTGTGCTGTCTGATATAGATATCACTTCGGACGGTATTTGGTAGAGGGATGAATGTTGGCAACGCATTTTTGTTGCGATTCTAAGTAAGGCTTTATTATTCAATCAATTTCATTTTTTTTTTTTTAATGGCTCATCGTTTGACAAACCTGTGGCGTTGTGGCAAAAGCTGGTCATTTTTGTAACTTTTAGAATTTGATTTTTTTAATCCTACATTGTATTTTTGATAGATCACACTTAGTTCAACTCATACTCGAGATCGAATTTGAGTATTAACTATTAAAAAAATTAATTGCAAAAATTTAGCTTTTACATATTTATTTCATAAAAATTGTTACTTTTTTAATTTGCCGGAAACGTGAAAAAATAGCATAACATTTGTTATAACGCCACAGAAGTAATGCTTAGGCTTTCAATGTATTTTGAAGAAACAATAAATACATCGTAAATGGAAGAATTTGGAAAGTTCTATTTTTAAATATATAGTTAAAATATAGTTAAATAATAATAATAATAGAAAATATTTATTTAAATAGTAAAATATTTTTTCAATTGATTCTATCAATTATGTAAAAAAAATTAATTAAAAAAGCAATTCGTGAAACATTTAAAATTGGTATTTCTACAAGGTTAAGGCTCAACGATCTTAAATTTTCTATTAATAAGTCATAATTCCAACATTAACGTGCAATATAATCTCCCAAGGTAATACACCATCGTAAAATGCATAACCATGCTAATCATTATTTAAAAAAAAAATATTCAAATCAATTTCAACATAGTAATAAATTGACTACAATTACAGTTATAAATTGTTAATCCGCTATAGTTGTTACAGCATGCAGGAGCGTCAATTCGAAATAGCTTTATTATGTGGACGTGTTTCGAATCGCTTCATCAGGCATCGAAGGCGTGCACACCGATCATTAAGCAGTAATCACTGCTCCAGGCCACGGTTGGAATCACGTCACCATAATAAAGACGTTTCGAAAATATGTGAGCAGGAAGGCAACCGTGCTCCGGGCAGTCTTCCTCTTTCGAAACGGCCGTAATCAGAAGAAAGGATCAGAAGAGGTATCGGATTATTTATATGATTATGATAGCTCTTCCAAGTTTTGTAGTAATTTTATAATAATAAACATTTTAGACAAAATACTAGGCAGGAAAAAAAAATCTCAACTAAATTTTTTTGTCGGCATCGATTTTTTTTATGACTCATTACAATGAAATAGCTCATTTTTTCACGACTTCACCGAACAGGCAACGTAATGTGATATTAACCTAACTAAAAAAGAGCTCTTGGAATTAGCTCATGAGCATAATTATTTTTTACTTTACCGCTACAAGAGGTGTTAAGGAGAGATTATAATCGAGTTTAATTTTCAGTATCTATCGACAGATCTTTGCGTTTCAAAGCCCCCTGAGTCCAAAAAACAAATTTTCACCCGCCGGTCTGTATGCCACAAGCTGAAAGACTTTGTTACTTTTTTTTGTTTGGTAGGGCTTCAATCTCCGATGCCTCTGTACTAGATTGGGCTCTCTGTGACCAATAGCAGCTGGGCTACTGAACGTTAATCGTATTTTTCTATAGAATCAAGCGCCGAAACCGCTGTAAAGATTCTGATTAAACCTGTCCTAAGTCTCCTCCTTTTCGAAGCAGGAAAAAAAGTTATGACGATAAGAATTTTTTTGTTTTCCTTTTAGCTCCAAAAGATGCATTATATGGTAAATTGTGCATGGTCGTTTGAAAGGTAATTAAATTATCTAAAAAAATCATTAAATCTGACAAATATTAGCAAAGATAAGAAATATTGGACTAAGTTGGGAAGTTACACCAGAACACTTAAGCAAATTTCTAAGAACTGTTCAGAATGAAAAAATCAAAAGTTGAAGCTCTTATAATTATGGCAAGATCAATAAACGTGTAACCAAGTCTCTGAATACCTTGTCACCAGTGACTGAACACCTCAATAGTTCTTCCAGTTTTCCTTACAGTAATTTCATGTCAAAACTTTTGATTCATTTCATTTTTTTTTAATTTTCTCATGATTCCTTGTTTTTAGAAAATAGCGACAAACAGTTGATCAATACCTAACTTAACTTAATAACTTAACTGAGTACACTTAATCTACATACTAGGTAATACAAGACTGAAAACCTTTCACAACACCAGTAAAAAATCTTTATTTTTCATAATGCAATTTGAACAAAATTGCAAATGATAAAACGGTATTTTATTATTAACGTATTTATATAACAGAAAATTGTTTGATTAAATAAAAAAAAATTAAACAAGATATCCTTACCATGATAAAATTATTATATTTCCCGAAAAATCAAAAAATAATTAACATGAAAATTAAACGTTATATATATATATATATATATATATATATATATATATATATATACACAATGTAGAATATCCAATCTAAAAACTTGATTTTAAAAGTATCTTTTCGAAATAAAAACAACCAAAATTTCTGACCGTAGGAAATTTATTATTATTAGCTTAATATAATTTTTTACACGTTACCTAAAAGATAATTGTCACAAAACATGAAAATCTAAGGTGTTCAATCGTTAGGGCATAAAACTAATTAGTGGCTGTTTTTTTTTGGTTTGTTTTATATTGATTTTACATTAGATATTATATTAGGCAGCACATTCATCATAAACTTTCCTTTCCTTAGAGGTATGCGCACATCTCATGCTAACATTTTTCACAGGACACAAGAATTTAGATATTGAGAAAATCAAAATAGGTTGATAAATTAAACTAGGTTTATCCACTGGAGAATCATCATTTGATGGACCCAATAATTGAACACCAGATATTTTTAATTATATAAACACATTCGGTTTCCACAAACATTTTTTAGAAAGAAGGAACCCTTCTATATAAAGAAGAGCCAATATAAATATCAATAAAAGTGCCAAAAAATCATGTTAGAAAAATGTTAGATCGTAAAGCCCACTTCTACTTTTGGACTTATTTTGTAGACTATTTTATTATTTTTGTAGACTATTTTTGTAGTTATAAGAACTATCAAAACGTTCGCAATATGAAAACTAGAGCTCTGAAAACTTGAGCGGATTCTGATCTAACCCAAAATACCGCCAAAATAGTATCAGATGGCTTTTAATTCAAGAGGTTTTTGGAAAAGTGTTTATGAACTGGTGTGTTTTCAACTGCTGGTGCCACTATTCTACGCATTCTGTAAAAGTATTCTGTCCATAACTTTTTTTTAGTCTTTCTTATAACTCGAAAACTATGCATCTTCCGAAACATTCCAGATGTTCAAAGACAATTTAATGGTTTACACAGCTTGACACACAGGAAAAATAACTTAAACGGATTAATATTAGCGAACAATTTTTGTATTTGACTCAGTACCCACCCAAAGCGGTACGGAAAGAGGTGTGAGTAGACACACCAGATGTATTTTTTATTTTTGAGCATGGATTGGGTATTAACTATTCACACAGTAATCCATTATAATCACATTTTCTACATCAATAAACCTAATTAAAGAAAACAAATAAGGTTAACAACTAACGACAACGACATAGGGTCTAACTAAAATAGTTTTAATTTTCAAAAAGGAAGAAAATTAATAGATTGGCAGTAAAAATTATTTCCTTGGGATCGGTATCGGAGAGGTTGTAATCATATCAAAGGGGATTGCACCGGAAGAGGTCAAAGTTCGCAGACGAACTCAGACGGGCCGGCAAGATGGGATAGAATAAAGTAGCCGATAATCCATAACCGGTTAATATACAGCGCAAGATAACAAATTAACAGTTTTGAAAAAGTAACAAACACAGATTAAAATAACGGGATCGGAGCAGAAAATACCTGACGGTAATATAAATTATTAGAATTGTTTGCTTATTTCAGAGTATGAAACAGTTATTGAAATCTTTCAAAAAGTTTCAGTTTGATTGCTTTACTAGAACTCTTACAGTTAAAGTATTAATATAAAAGTTCAACACAAAAGAACATTTTTATAAAAAGTTTAAGAACTTATATCATTAGAAGTTCTTAATGAAAGTTCTATACTGTTAATGTAAATTCTCGCCAACCGTTTTTATTTAAGTCCTACTAAAAGAATCTCGTACTACAACATTTTAAATATAAGTTGTCACACAGTATTAGCATACTCTAAAGACGCGGAGGGTGAGCAAGATACCATACAAATGGATAAGAAACGAAATAGCTTTCGTTGATGTGAATACTTTTCAAAATTGTAAATATACCAAGGACTGAATTTTTCAATCCACCGTCTGTGCCGACGAGCTAAAAAAAATAAGCTTATTTTTTAGAAATCGTTTGATTAAATTTTATTTTCGATTCTTTCTATTAAAAGCAGTAAGATTTTGCGCCACTGTAAAAAAAAAAAAATAAAAAAAAAAATAATGGAAGAAATTTTATTATAAAAGTTCTTACGAGTTTATAGATACCAAAAGTTTCAAAAGAACTTCAATTATAAAAATTCTCATAAGAACTTATAATAAAAGGTCTTGCATGAACCATTTTAAAAAAGTTCCTAAGAAAAATGACAAAATAGAACAAGAATTTTTTTTCAAAATAAAAGTGAATAGTTATTTTGGAGCTATGGTTTATTTTAACCGGTTAGTTAGAAAATCGATTCCAAAAAGAATGACAGATTATGTCAGAAATAACCGCTCATTCCCAAGAAGAAAACGAACCACCACCAGCTAGCTACCCCGGAGTAGGCTATTTCCGTTTCCATTAGTCGTTGTAATTACATTCCTCTCTAAATTATAATTATAACAATAATTATTTAGTAGGCAATGCAGTCATATTGTAGGCGGCCCCAACTTCAGATATTTACTCACAGAGCATTAGTTTTGAGGAGATATCTAATTACCTTGAAATAAAAATAAGGCCCTCCTTTTTAAGCGTCCGTCAAACCACAGTCTTCACCCAAAGACAACCATATCTTTTTCAAGATAAAGATCCGAGACCTAGCAAGGATTCAGTTCAGGGAGTCCTTTGCTGCCGTAATATCTACGGTTACTATAGCACTTCAATAGACGACCATTGGAACTATCTCTCTCGTCCAGCTCAGGTACCCTCCAGAGAACCTATAGAACAAACCAACTGACGATCATGTATCTAGGCCAATATGTCAATGCCCTTCACCTCTGAAGGGAACGAGGCATTGACAAATGACTTCTTTGGTAGGACTTGACAGACCGCATAACGGGTACCCTCCGGGCTTCAAACCATTCAAAAGTTGACACGGAAAGCAATTGTTGAGAATTGAAAATGATTACTGAAAGACGAACTCCTAGTGGAGATATAAAAGAATGGGTAAATTTACTGAATTCCAAAAGAATAAATAAATTCAGAACTATTGTTTTAATCAAAGAATGTAAAATGTTAGTCTGTAATACTTCCCTAACTCGTCGTGGAATCCTAAGGCCCTCTATTTAAAAAATATATATTTTCTACTTGAAGCAAAGCATTTAACAAAGTATTACATTAATACACTATCATAAAAAAATGAAACAAAGATATGATACATTAGGGAACGGCCAGAAATCAAACACATAGGAATGAAATATAATGTTTAATGTGTGTCATGTTTTCCGCTTAAGTTAATGATCTTTAACAGGACTAAGAAAAAAAAGATACGAGAATAATAGAAATGAGAAGAATAAATAGAATAAGACAAATAGGGGAATAAAGAAAAATAAAGATTGTATACATAAATATATAGAAGTTATATAAGACAAAAATATCTGACGTGGACACCCCATGACTTCCTTGTACACCTATTAAACTATAAATCGGTGGCTCAAAAAATGACCCTGAATTAGCTTACTAGTTTACGAAGATAGCAGTATCTCAAAAACGATAGTCGGCGTCACGACGTCCATCTATTGACACATACAGACATACACACACATAACCTCTTGTTTCTGGAGGTCTCATTCCGTTATTATATGTCGTTTTCTTTCAGTTGGTAACAAGTTCCCAAGACATTTCTTCGTATTCCTTGACATTAGAACTGTCTATGTCACTAGATACAGCATTGGAAATCTACGGTTCAAAAATTTAAAGCGGAAGAACCCGCTTAACTTATATCTTATTCTCCTGCTATAGACTTTTTTGCCCACAAATGGGGAGGAAAACAAATATTTTACATTCAATTTTAATACTTAAAGCAAGTGATGATCAGAATGGGAAAAAAATCGCGTTTGTATCCTTTAGCACCGAACTATATGATCTCTGTATTTAAATTTAATATAATTTTTTATATAAGTTTATTATGTGTACCTCTCGGGCACACCAATTTCAACCAAAATCTAGTATATTATATATATTGATATAAAAATCTTAGTTACCAAATTTGAGAAAATTTACATAATATTTTAATATATTTTTTATGAAAGTTTATTATGACCTTCAAGTACAGCTTCCGGTTTGGCAATTTAGACCAAAATCTAATATGTTATTTGAATGAATATATAAATCATGAATACTAAATGTGAAAAGCTTTGCGTTATAATTTAATATAATTATGACCTTCAAGTAAAGTACCACTTCCGGTGATTATGTAGTAACCAAAAAGGGAGGTTCAAAACTAGATTTTACAACAATCCCAAATACAAAATTTTAACTTCCTACGGCTTGCCGTTTTTGAGTTATGCGAGATACGCACGAATAAAGGAACGTACGTACAGAGGTCACGACGAAACTAGTCATATGAATTCAGGGACACTCAAAAAGGATTCAGGGATGGTCAAAATGGATATATCCGTAGAAATCAGAAAACCGAAAATTTCGTAATTACAATACTGCATACAAGGAAGTAAAATATTAATTGAAAATAGTAAGGTGATGGTGAGGGGAGATTAAAGATATAAAGCTGAATAAAAAAAATAGAAATTGAGATCGAATGAAAAAAAAGAGATAAAAACCGAAACATAAAAAGTGAAAAAGAAACATTTAAAATTTTCAAAAATTAAAAGTAATATCAAAAATTTGACATACATACGATCAAAGTGCACATCCATTTTTATATATATATATATATATATATATATATATATATATATATAAACTTAAATCTATCTTATATCTACTCTTTAAATAACTCACATATTAATATTATATTTTTGAGATTACAACCTATCATACCAAAGAATTAGAGCCTATATGACGAAGAGAGGGTATAAAATAATTTTAACCAATCCAGGAATTTGACGTCTTCGCTGGAGAAACTCTGGGATCGTTGGGAATTCCAGAATATCATGAAGCTTATCTGGATTCTGTATCTTCAGTGATCGATAGTACAAATGAATCGCTTCAAGCTAATATGGATTTTGTCACTATGAAAATAGTTAGACAAAACCCTTTTTAGCATGAAGCGATTCATATGTTACTTTTACAATTCATTCAGGAGATCAATGAAGATGTTTACGAAAAGAAACAGAGTTTAAATGATTTATGTTTTTGTTCAATTTATTGTAATAGTTTAAATTGCTTAAATGTTTAACTAAATCTATGAGGACAAGAGACCTGAGTGGTATTTCTGTTATTTCACGAAAGTACCTGTTAATTTAAATCGTAGCTAAGTGTGGAGCACTGTAAGCAGTAAGCATCCGCAATCTATATTACTTGGAATAATCATTTATTGCGAATACATCATGTATTATGTATGAATGCTATTTAGCATTCAGATCAGGCCGTTCGGCAGTACATCATGGACTGAGTTCCAGGGTGGCATTCCTTGAAGGTATAAAGATACCACGCTTCCATCATATTCCAAGAAGGCGCTGATTGGTGGGATTTGATAGACGCATTATCCAGATACTCTCCGCACTATCTCCTTCGCTGTAAGACACCGATCTATCGTAAATCATGCCAGATAAAGTATTCCTTTTCACTTAGATATGAAAATAAATATATAATCAATGAAGTTCCAATGTAATCGGTATCTATACAATAAATAATTAACGATAACGCAGTTGTCAATCCCTGACATTACTAGATATTTGTGTCACTTATAATTAACCACAATTATAAAAAAAAAAATGTCCATGTTATTTCTCTACACTGAATAGATTCTTTTTCAGACTTTCTTCTGCCAAACTCTCCTATCACCTCTTCTTGCTTCTATAACTCATTCCACGATTTCTTATGGTTAACTTCTATATCAATTATTTAACATGGCCGAATCTGTTAGTATTCGACTTCATTTAAACTCTTTAATTTTATTTACTATTATCTGGATTTCTTAGCCTCTTTCCTCAAAACGTCCATTTGAGAATTATTAGCAGTTTTATGGTCGTATATGTGGAGATTATATACTAATATATTCGTATCAGAAAATATGTCGTCGTTACAAACTCTGACAATACTTTACCTCTTCTATGTACTCAAAATTGGGCAGGAAGTAGTTGGGGTTATCCTCCAGGTAACGGGTTGATCTAATAAAGCCTTAAGATTCGTGAGTACGCCACAAAATAAAAATCAAATCGCTGGATAGGATGGAAGCAACCAACAGTCCTGCTTTGTGTCTCCGTGTATCACAATATGGAAATGTATTTTATCTATTGATCACTGATCCTCAGATATTAAAAAAATTTCACCTGTTTTGATCCCATGTTCCATGATCACACCCGCTATCACAGAGTTTAAGATTGTAGGCTCATTGGAAAAAAAAAATGCATTATTTAGTTTCTATCGTAAGTGTATGATTCGGGAAATTTTCGGTCAATAATCATCGCAAGAAAAAATTGAAAATAAGAGATAATAATTCTTATAGAGATAACGGTCAAGAAAATTAATTATTGCTACATTTTCCATAGAGTAGCCGTTTTTTCGGTATCTCATAATTTCCAAGGTGTTGTACAAACGAGCGGTGTTCAAACATTACCAAGTTAATATTTCGGTTACAGACAGAACAACAGTGGAAACAGAGCTTGGATACAGCTGCAGACATCCGGTAAGGTCTGGAGTTCAATACTATCACATCCAACCCATACTGTTATATACTTTCGTCAAAAATACTCACTTCGTTTTGTTAATATAGCAAAAATGAATGGGTTGAACGCTCAAGCACATGGTACAGTCTGTATACTACTGTATCATGAAGCCAACAATAAGTCCCTAACAAAGATTTACAAATTATTAATATAATATTAAATTAAATGAAAACTTATTAAATTAAACTTGTCCTTTATAAGGAGAATGCCCTATTAGTCTCTTTTTTTTCGCAGGATCCAATCCCTTTCAAGATTAAGCTTAGCTATTGTAATAGCCTCAGTTAATTTTAAAACTGAGTGTAATGACAACAATATGCTTATGGCCCTCTGCTTCCAAATAAAATGGGTCTAATTCCGCTTGGCTATTATTTATCTGAAATTAAATAAATTGTCTTTTTGGATACTTGTTTAAAATATTCCGCATATTCAAAAAAAAACAATGCAACACAAAACTACAATTAGAGAAGAAGAATCCGTAGTAAGAGAGATATTGACCAGTACTAACACTAACAAATCATAAGGAGAAGTTATTCTTTTAAGGCCCAGTCACGACTATCGATGGGAGGTCCGCCTGCCCCACTCCAAAGCAACTTCTTATTAGAACTTCCTAAAGTTCCCATTATCAATAACTCTTCTTTAAAATCCAAAAATATATTTTCTTTTCTATGCATACCTCTTTAAATACATTTTTATTAAATTCAATGAACAAATTCAGTTAATTAGTACATTTTTTATAGGCGTGTATGAAATTAGCACTCGCTAATATGTTGAAGTAATATTACAAAAAAAAAATAATGAATAACTACATGGCTCAAACATTATGTCCATTTGTCCGTCTTAATATTGTCAATTACTTGTTATTAACAATTGTTATTGGCATAAATATATATAGCTAACTTCGATACGGTGCTTTAATTTATTAAGTAGGTGAAGCAATAAGTGATGTTTAAAAGAAAAGGTAGAGGAGGATTGAAAAATAGAAATGGGTAAATTCGAAAAAGAGGTAGTATGGATAATGAAGGATTTGCTAAATAAAGCAGTTTCATGAGAGGGTCCCCAACAAATTAATACGTTGGAATTCTACATTAAAAAAATAAATAGAAGAACGTAGAGTGAGCTCTCGGATGTAAGGAGATATTTTGGTTCTAAAAACTTGGAAAAGAAATGCAGCAATGAAATACTGCCGTCGGAAAGTAGGATAAAGCCACTTCAGCTCTGTATGCCAATAACAGACATGACTGTAAATCCCGAAGATGAATTTTATGAAACAATTCATAAATCTCTTCAGGCTCAGTTCAAACCAAGGAGATAGCTATCGGTACACTACTAGGCAACCATAGTCGAAGTGGGGAAAAATAAAAGAGGATACAAAGTAGGAGTTGCCGCATATTTTGAGGTATGGAATCAAGGAATAATAGAAATTTTTAATTAAGGAATAAGTATGATGTGGGAAACATGGCTATTCTAAGAAGGTGACTCAGAAGTTTTTACAAAGGAGTGCAAATGAGTGGGTAGATAACTGAGGTAAAGTAAGGGTTAGGGATAACAAGGAAGCGAATTAAGGTGGTGTTTGGAACCTACAGGGATGGCTTTGGATTTTTCAACATTTAGCTGCAACTTATGTAGTTACTGTGACTATAGTGCATGATAATTTTATAATTATTATAAAAGATCAAGGGAAAAGCATTTTTTTTGTCTTCGCATTCACCTCATTTAAAAACGTCTAAATAATAGACATATAATTAAACAAAAAAAAAACAACTAACATAGAAGTAACTCGTGCTTCTTGGACGAGAACAATGGTGACACCCTTCTACGACTGCGCCGCTACCATACCAAGTGTAACAGAGGACGGCTAGACATTCGCGAGGAGAGCTCTCTCACGCCTTCTTAAGGATTCAGCAGGAGCCAACGGCAGGCTTTACACCTTACATATTAATAACCTCATCTTCCAATGACACCACACATTTCGTCCCTTTGGTATTCAACTCCTTTCCCATTTTCACCAGAGAGTCCATTTGTTTGAAAAACAATAAAAAATAAATGGTAACAAAAAAAAAAATATGTGAAAGCCGGCAAGAGCAGCTGAAAACTATTCTGTTCTCTTTAACAAGGAAAACCAGTGGAATAGGAAATAAGAAAAAACTGTTTCATTAGGATATACTAGTTGCACTGGATGGTAGTAATTGGACTAAACTTAGATAGATAGAAAAAAATATTAATCTGGAACTGGGTCCCTTAAGCTTAGCAACATGCATGTACAAAAAACAAACATCATATCTGGTCAAAAGACTAAATTAATAACAAAATTAAAAGACATATACAGTGACGAATGTAGAACTATATATAAATAATTAAAAAGAAATAGAAATATCCTAACACAACTCATGAAAATAACAAGTAGAGATTTCGCCATGAAAAGCATTACTCAACATGCATTTTAAAAAATGAGGTGACGCGATAATTTTCTTTTCAGACGCTAGGAAGGATTACCGGTAATGACTATGGAAGTGAGGTTAAAAGTGATGGGCTTGTGAGAGACTGGAAGAGATAATGTAAAAGGATAGGTTGCTATTCTTAGCTGAAAATAATTTAGCTTAGTTAAAAATAGTTGTGCTTAGTTCAAGTACTAAAAAAAATATCAAACAAATAATCGAAACGATAAAAATAATAAATAGATGATTCTATGGATAAAGCTATATCATTTCAGAGAAGCACCTTAAAATTTTTTATCGCATAAAACCTTTGGCCTGAAGAGAAACTACAACAATGTCATATCAATGCCATAAATGGAAGCCAAAAACTGGAAATCTTAAGGATTTTTTTGATTTTCACCAATAATTCCAAAACGGTGCATTGTATCGAAAATGTTATAGGATAATAAATCAAGGACCATCAAATTATTGCTCTAATGAATACCACAACATAATCATTTAGGTAAATGGTGTTGTCGAAAACAATAGTGACAATTGGTGACAGGCTCAAACTCCGCCTCTGCTTTTGAAAAACTCGTCGTTTATGAACGTGTTTTTCAACATACTCATTAGACGCAGGACATGATGTTTTTTTTTTTGTTTTTCTTTAATTTTATAAACTACAGCTTTTTCGATAGAATGCACCGTTTAGGATTTATAGTTAAAAAAAAAGAAAAAATTCCTGAAAATTTCGAGCTTTTTAAGCAGCATGGATTCGACTGGCAGACTGTTATTTTTTTTTATTTTCAATACTATAACGATTCAAAAAATTACTATCAAAGTTCTTTTCAGTTATCATCAGAAGTGAAAAACATATGGCCACATAAATGCAGAATAGAAATAGTACATTGTACCTCTTACAAAATATCTAAATGTGGACAGCACATGACTTCTTTGTAGGCCTGAATTTGTTTACTAGTTTCCGAAGATCGCAGTATCTCAAAAACAACACTCGGCGTCGCGACATCCATCTATTGTCACACACACACACACACAAATAGGGAGGGAGGCAAACCAGTGTTTTACACTAAATTTTAACACTTAAAACAAGTAATAAAAATGTTTAATTGGATTGGAAACCAAAATGCGATTGTAACCTTTATTACCGAAACATATGATTTATGTATTTAATTTAAATATAATTTTTGATGTAAGCTTATTATGATCTTCAAGTAAAGTACCGTTTTCGGCTCACCAATTTTAACCAAAATATAGTAAATACATTCACATCAATATAAAAGTTTTATTTACCAAATTTGAGATGTTTTGCATTATATTTTAATATAATTTTTGATGAAAGTCTAATATGACCTTCAAGTAAAGTACCGCTTCCGGTTTTCCAATTTAGACCAAAATCTAGTATGTTATTTAAATCAATATATAAGTTATAAACACCAAATCTGAGAAGTTTTGCAAAGTATTTAAATATATATTATGATGGAAATCCATTATGACCTTCAAGAAAAGTACCACTTCCGGTAATTAAGTAGTGACCAAAAAAGGAGGTTCACAACTAGATTTTATAACAATCCTAAATACAAAATTTCAACCTTCTACGGCTAACCGTTTTTGAGTTATGCGAAATACGAACGAACGTACATACGTACAGACGCCACGAAGAAACTAGTCAAAATGGATTCAGGGATGGTCAAAATGGATATTTCCGTTGAAATCTGAAAACCGAAAATTTTCGCCATTACAATATTTCCTTTACTTCGTACAAGGAAGTAAAAACAATAGTCAGTATCTGTATATATCGACCTGGTTTGGAGTGATGCAATATTTGGAGTATTTTTTCATACCACTGATGTGAGGTGTATATGTATAAGTATATGTATATGTGTATATGTAAAATATATATATATGTATATATATGGAACACCCCTATAGATAAAATTTTAATCGGGGTGTTTCAGATTGTGTTCAAAGGGTTTATATGATAGATCATTTTCGTATTGAGTGCTCAGATGAATGTTCATTTGCTGCAGTACAAGAAATACGATACAGTTGTCTCCTTCAAGAGGATCGAGCAATATCGATAGTTGCTGGGATGCGTGAGATGGGAAGGCAGCCAGGCTGATTCAACGAGGCGACTCATCGCGAATATATAACGGCCTGAACTGCAAGTCTGGGCCAGCACCAAGCCGTCTGTGCCAGCAGTTTTATTAATTCTGTCAGGAAAACATTTTGTAAATTTTTTATATATTTTTCTAAATATATAAAATACAGGTTGGTACTGCAATCCAGTTATTGTTGGTCCAACGATTTTACTTTTTACTTGTTTATTTTTTTAAGGGGTGAATATGGTTATCACAATGAGGTGATTGGACAAGCATTGAAGTTTTTAATTAAACTTCATTTTCTAATTACTGAATTGTGATAACCATCTTCACACATTAAAAAAATAAATAAAAAAGTAAATAAAAAGTATTAATATAAGAACCATTCAAAATGAAAAACACTGGGTTTGAAGTAGTAACCCACTTTAAAAAAAAAAAAAAAAAAAAAACAAGTTAAGAGATAACAAAACCAGAACCAAAAAAAGCACTAGAAACTCGTAGTGTTGTAGGTGTCTAACGTTTTTTGACCTCCCAACGTCAATATCTCTTCGAAATTAGACTACCTTAAAGCAATACAGTAAGTAAAAGAAAGCCAAAGATTTTATTGCAACTGTTGTCGTTTTATATACGTATATAATAGAGTTTGTAACACTTAGACACAGTAATTTACTATATATTGCATGGATGTTTGAATAAAGAGAACGCATAATGTACTGAAAAATTAAATAAATATATGTCGCAAACTACAGAAAAGTAGAAGAGAAACATAATTAGATAGAAAAAGATAAAACTTTAGGTCTGTTGAAGAGGAAAAGCTTGACAGCGTTCATATAAAACAATTTATAAGATCCTTGCATTCCATATAGCGTTGCCAGTCAATTGCCAGTGTCCCCGAATGTTAATAGAGAGCCCAAGACAATCTATAATCGTTCATAACTACTTCAAATTATTTTCATTCATTAAAAACGAGCATAACGCACAGGCCGAAACATCTGTAGGAGCCAATCTTAAAACTATTGGTTAGAGATTGTCGCGTACAATACTGCAAAATAGACTTGCAGGGATTTAAAAAGGGAATTTGGGATTTTAAAAAAATGGGATTTAAAAAGACGCAATAAATACCTAGTGTACGAAAGGTTGAAATAAAAAATAAAATCAAATAAATGATGATATTCATGACCCATTCATTTCATTTAACTCTATAAGTCAAAATTACAGCATCAGCAACAAGAGGAAGTTCGTAAAACTGACACTTGAACATTAAAAACAATTATTTACTTCTAATCAAAACCTCAAATTAAAATTTCTACATTAGAAAGCTTCTGTGTGGGAAATGAGGAGGTGTTAGAAAAGGTGGAAATTGAATGAGGATAGAGAAGAAGCATGGCGGATATCAGAAGCGAAGGAATTCCTGAGGATAATGGAGCGGAGAAAAAAGTAACGTTCGAATATTTTGTTTCTGTGGAAAGGGATATAGAGATCAGCAAGGCGCGATCTTGTTTCCTGTGAGTGGACTGAGGATTTAAATTGTAGGAGTCTGTAGATGTAGAAAGGATGCTGGGATGGTTTGGTCCAGGAATGAGCCGAGGAAATATTGTCGACGGGAGGAGGGGAAGAGCTACTTTAGCTCGCCATAAAGATGGAACACGTGAGACCATCTCAAGGTACCGAAGACAAATCTTAAAAAGATATTCATGATTTGCTTCTGTCCTCGAATATAATCGAGAGACTACCATAGTCAAGTGGAGGAAAATAAGAGAATATACGAGGAGCTTATGAGTGGATGGTGGAAGATGCCGGGAACTATGGAATAAATTGGCCGTCTACTAATTGGCCGTCGGGAAATTTTCAGGGGGGTTTTCAGGACAGGGTTAGTCATTAGTAATACCTAAACATTTAACAGAGGAGCTGAACGTGATGGTGTGATCATTTAGGATTAAAGTAGGAAAGATGACGTTAGTTCTGAGGGCGAAGTTGGAACCTATGGCTTGAGTTTCCATGACATTTAACCCTAATCTATTGAGGCAATTGATTTACTGGAATTTGAGAGACTTAAGGCTTAATTTTTGAAACCTTGCGACTGAAGTCGCCAACAACGACGAACGTTGTTACCAAAACGTAGGTGGGAGATTTGTTTTAAGAACAATCTTGCAGATTGAGGTGTAGATGGGGGTCTCTGGGCCTAATTATTGCAGACAGTGATTATTGGTATCGGCAAGGAACCTTAAGAGTCTAAGTCACTAAGTCTTTTAATATTATTATTTAAATAAGAGATAAAACAAAACTAGAAATATTTAATTGAAATGAGTTAGTAAGTAACGAGAAGCAGACCCTTCAAATAATCTCATTCATCTCATTAACGACTGATTCACAGACCGAATGCCCTCATCTGAAGCACATTCCTAGCCGCCTATCTTAGTGCTCTTGGTCTGGGAGTCTTACAAGAGTATGACTATTTTTAGGCACGACTAAAATATATTGATTTTTTTTTATTACAGAAATGTATGAATAACAACGTCATATCAGGAAAAAATGACCATTAAATAAAAGCTAAATTTAAGCATTTGGCCCAGAGAATAAATTTTGACAAATTGTAGTCGAAACTTGTAGTAAGGCATTGAATCTGAGTTTAGAAGTAGTGAATTGAAAGGATCAGTAAGTAACAGTTTATCTTGAAATATAGCCTGGGCTTATCAAGCAATGGCCAGTTTAAGAAAAAAAATCTATGAATTCCTGTTCAATCTTTTCATAGGCCTCTCTTTTTTTGGGAGATATTTAGAATTAATAATCTTTTAGTAAACAAAACATAAAAACAGTGTGAATAAAATTGACTATAATTTATAATATTATTACAAGTATGAACAATATAGATGTAGAAGTTGGTTGGAGGTGCTGTCAGTGGAGAATAACAAACAAATAAGAAGACTTAATAAGTATTAGCTCTTCATCAGGTAGACAGGTACAGATACCTACAAATTTTATCGCATCACATCAAGTGATATCGTGTCATCACTTGTAGATCTCTAAACCAAATTTTGTTCCAACCAAATCAAAGGAACCGATAATCGGTTAATACAGACTGGGTATGCCCTAAGAAAATCCCTCGACTACACAGTCGATCGACGGCTGGCACAACAAAAAAATAAAATTTTCAACTGTAGCCTACTGTAACAAGCTTGCGTTTGCTTATTTTCACGTCTAGACCAAAATACTGAAACAAAAGATGAAGCATATAATTTTTAAAAATTAAAATAAAAAATATAAAGAAGAAAAAAAACAAGTGAGCGAAATAAAAATAAAGTTTGCGTGACTCTGATAGAATCTTGGCAATACTCAGGAAAGGACTATTAAATTCTGGTCATATAAATTTTACTGAGAGCGACTTGCCAAGTGTTCTTAGAGAACAGCCTCAACTTTTAAGAATTGAAGATTCAATCTAACGTTAGATATTTAGCAAATGGATTAAAAAAAAAAAAAAAATCAGAAACTAAATTAAATAAATCTGGTGCATCAATTTGCTCAACTTTCCCACCCTATAACAGTTATATTTTTAACATAATTTTTAAGAGCTCCCATAAAAACTATTTGAAATGAACTCAGCAGCATGCACTTCTTCATATCTTCACTCACAAAAGTATAACAAAATAGTTTTTTAAACAATTTTAGTTCGATCACCGTTTGCTTGCCAAACTGAAAATATATTTTAAAAGTTTTGATTTAGTTTCCACGGAAATTCCATTAAATAATATAAAAATAGAAATTATTAAGTTAATTTCAATTTATATGTCATTACGTTACATTATTACAGAGCGTATTGTTGGCAACAGGTTGGCGGCTTGGTGGAAGGAGGTTCGTTTACATGTTTCCTTTCGTACGCGATCTGCTTTCCATCTAGGATCTTGAAGTCTTTATAAGACACGCAGTATCTTTGCTAATACTGGTTCGATTTCGATGATTCCTTTTTTGTTTTTTAGAGAATTTAATTAGCTTTCATATGGATTCATACATAGTTTACCATAAAATGCAAAGCTTTTGAGTTATGCGCAAATAAAAGATTCTTTTCATCCTGCATTTCCTGGGTAATGTACTACATATATGAAAAGTTAAAGGGGTTTAAGGAGAAGAATTTAGGAAAGTTTCATCAAAATCGTTAAAGCCGTTTTAGAAAAAATTGTTTAAAACTGTATGATAATAATATTAATATGACAACAATATTGTATGATAATATGTATGATATATAAGAAAAAGTTTAGGTCGCAGGCATATACATATCTATCTAAAATACGTAATTTCAGTTTCGTACAATTTTTCGTTTTTGAGCAAGGCTGTCCACATACACACAGACCATTTTGCGTGACTTGATTATTTGGGCCCCGGGACCTTGTAACGTTTCCGGAGGATTATCATGTAATAATCGAAAAAAGTTAAAACGTGTCTGATATACATTTTAAACCTTCAGTGACAGTAATGAAAGTGAAATACGGAACATAATTAAATAAATTTATGGAAAATTAGAAGTTCTATTTCAATGCGCTAGCAAGCATCATAGTAAGGGTAAGTTTACACCATACGTACTACTTCCACAACAGAAATCTGCACTTACCCTTTTTACCATGTTTTGCCGGGGTAACTACGGACTAGCAATTAAAAAAAAGAAAACTGACAAGGAGAAATGTAATCCACCATTTTGAAGAACGGCTTCTGAAAGTTCCACCAACCACAAACTTAAAAAAAAAATATGTCTTAGTGGCGGACAAACACCGACAAATCTGAACAACAGAAATTGAATGATCCAAAATAATCAACAAGTTGGAATTTATATTTTAGCTCGTTATACTTCAACTTAGCGAACTCTTGTGGCTGCTTTCTGAAACATCAGTCTTTACTCTTCATATTACAAGTTTAGGATTTGGATTTAACGAGACGATTACGCACTTACCGCTAAAACTCACTTACATCACATTATCTAACTAATAAATATGAAATACAATCAAATCCTTAGACCCGATCAAGGTATAGTAGCATTTGCCCAATACAACCGATTAGGATGGCCGGAGATTCTACACAAAAAACTTCTTTGGGGCTGGCCGTTAGAAGATAAAAATAAAGCATTATAATTTATAAATATAATGATAACAATAATAAAATGCTTAGAAAATGCGGAAGTACGATGCAGATAATACCACCATTCCATGCCTACATAATTGCCTCCATTGAACTTCATCAAAACCTCAAGACATTCTTCCCATCAAAGTTTTGTTTGAGCCCTATGATGCTTGAAAGTCGGTTCGTTCGTTATCCACCCAGAAAACCTTGCACGGCCATTTCAATTTTTTTTTTTTTATGATAGAAAGACAAATTATTTTTATTTGCAAATATAGTATATTAGACAACCACAATAAAACAGATGTTATTTGTGCTATAGCATTTGTATTGAATTGATCTTATGTTCAACTTCTGATAAATTATTTAAGTAATTGACTATTTTAAAATTAATTATCCCAAATGTAATATAATGTTTAATCTGATTTGATCAGTCATCTCCATTTAATTATTCCAAATTCTGCATTTATGCACGTAACCGTTAATAAAAAATGACAACATATATAAATTGTTGAGCATAGTTATCTGTTATCGTCGAAGAAATCATGTTCATGACTCACTGTATTAATTTTCAAATTTTTAAAAATAAATAAATAAATCTTATTATGTCTTTAATAAATGCTTTATTATGACGAAAAGCGAGGTTGTTATATTATCAACTCAATATTTGTATCTTTGCGGACAAATTAAGTTCTTTACGAATGTGAAATATGGCCGCTTAGACTAAGGGAAAAACAATGCCTGAAGGTATCTGAAATTAAAAGTGTAATCTATAATATTTGGACGGAACAAACTAGTCATCCGAAGAATTTAGAAGGCTACACAATGCCCAATTGCCATGTAGAATTGTTAAGTTCTAATGTCGTTGGAATGGAAAAAGAACGAAAGATTAAAAGGGTAATCGGCGCCAAACCGACTGGAATCCATTTAAGTTTCAGTCGGCCAAAAGATGTACGACTTTTCTTTTTTTATTTCGCTCTTAATGGTATCCGCCTAAACAATACGGTGAGTATATTTACCTCACATATTGACAATAAAACCCCCTGATCAGCAACAGAGTCCGATAGCAGCGAGAAGAAAAGACACGAAGAATAAAACCACCATTTATAAAGATGCATGAAAAGACCCCTATTGTCCCTTTCGCAGTAACAAAGATGCCCTGAGAAATGACATCCGTGCAATGGTTGGACACTGGGACAGTTTATGGCCGAGGATGACTTCATAGCAGTGCCATCTAAATATAGAGGCCTACTGCTTCACGCACTTGCCTACCAATTAGCTCTTCACTTCCTCCTTCACACAGGCCCTGGTTATGTCATCCTTCGGGCGATGGGTGTTGGCTTGCTTCATGGCCTTAGCCTTCATATTTCACAACATCATTATCAACCTCCGACATAATTATAATAGTACAATTTTAACCCACCTCTCTCCCCACACTAGAAATAATTTCCAGTATTTGCATTCTATGTGTTTTAATGATCAGAGAACATTGTTTAATTTTAGTGAAATGGACAGTTCTATTTTTAGAACTACCAGTTCACATATGGTTTTTGGGTAGCATACAAGCTTCACGAGCTCAACATTCTAAATTAACATTTATATTAGAACAATCGAGGAGCTTACTTTCAAAAAGGCTTACACGAGTTGTTGATGTTAAAAGTTGTGAATAAACACCTTCATTCATAAGAAAAATTTAATGTTCCTAAATTTGCTATATAATACCTTCATCTAATTATGTTTTTAAATATAAAAACACCATGTAAGGTCCACAAGGCAACCATGGAAATTTAAAAAAAAAGAAGTCCTACAAGAAAAAAAGCTGTAACAAATTCCACAGTATGTACTTAGTAATGCATTTAATTTTTAAAGAGTTGACCGTAGCTAATTTTGTCGGAAAACTGGTTCAACAAAATCATAATTTTTTTTTTAAATCTGCCAGGTACAAATTAGGCAATCCTTGATATCTTCATTATATATAACACGTCTTTTTAAAATCAAGATATACATTTTTGTTTAAAGTCTGCCTATGCTTGAAGGAGTTTTGGTTTATTATTTTCAATAATGAATCATTGTAATGGATTAAGAAGAAAAAAAAATTAATCTCTCCTCAAAATTTGAAGTTTTACTTTTCAAGAACTACAAAATCTGTAGAATCCAAAACTAATAACTATTGAACCGATTTTTTTCAAATTTTGAACCAAAGTCACAGGTGACCACAGGATCCTAGAAACTCTCGACGTTGGTATTTTTGTTTTTATATTTATTTTATTTTGTTTGTCATGGTATAATGATTTTGAAACATTTTAATAATGTTGCTGATAAATTATAAAAAAATGAACAAATAAATAACCGATACTACATTGAATAACCTATTAGATGATTTGTCTCTCTCTAACGGAAATTCCAGCCGCGGATTTGTACATTGATACTATTATATGATAGTCAAGAAAATAATAATAATTACAATAATACCGGAGGGAGGACCCGTTCCGATAGTATTTACTTATTTATCCCCCTTCGTTTGAGTAACGAATATGGGAAACCGATAGTAGCAAACAATAGCTGCACACACATAATTAAATACAATTACAATAAAGATAGTAATAACCCCTATTTTTTTAGGTTATTAATCTAAATACAAAATAACCTAATAAATGAAATCATAAACTTTTTTCCCACTCTTTAACCACACAATAAGAAATAAGTAGCTATAATAATTATTATTTTTTTAACTCCCTTTTGTGTCAACTTTTGCTATGCTTCTTTTATAAGGCTCTTTTAAGGCTTTTTTTTTTTTTTTTTTTCGTTTTCTTATCCACATACAATATAAACAATAATGATGTTCAATATACAATATATACAATAATTCCTTTCATTACCCGAGGATATTCCAAGGTTATTAATGTCCGCTGTGTTCAGGCGTTTCACTATAACGCTCATTTAATAAACATTAACCTAATAAAGTGTATGTTGTGAACTTGCTCCCACGGATATGACGGATACTCTTACCTATGTACGCATTTTTTTTTTTTTATTAATTATTAATTATTAATCAAAAACTAGTAAATAAAAAGTAATAAAATATAAATATAAAGTAATAAAAAGTGAAAACATAATGGCTATAAATATTTTCACAAATGCAATCAAAATTATTTACAAGATAAAGAAAAAAATAGAGCATTGAAAGTATATACCTAATAATTGGCCCCTGACCTCGGCACTATCGCAATGTCAACAATCAGTTAAGGGCCATGGATTCCTTTGTCACTCAAGTGTATACTCGATAATGTTAGTTTTTAAGATGTTTTCTCATTAGTTCAAAAAGATTTAAATAGTCAAAAGATTTTATAAGCGAAACATCAAAATAAATAAAATTTAAACATTTAATAGCATACTTCCTTAACTACCGAGTCGTCAACGATTGTTATTTACCTATAAATAAAAAAAATAAAAAATAAAGACATTTCACGCGGATATTAAGCTTAGCTCTCAAAACGCAGGCCCTTAATGTTTAGCACTTGAGCCCCTAACGAAGCCGATAATTCGATGCCCCTTCCCGATCCGATGAACGAGGTCGATCGTCCTGAATTTTCCAGGCCGATGCCACTACCCACCATAACTTTTCTGAACCAAATCTCCCTTTATTTACCCAATTGCTTTAATGTTATTTTTACAATAATGGTGTAAAATTACACGAATTTCAAGACAATTTCTCAATTGTCTAAACATAAAAATGCTAAACATTTTATCAGGACTGATCTTTTGTTTTATGTAGAATTTGTAACAATTAAAAGCAGATGCCATCAAATCAAATTAGAACAGAATTCTATAAAGTATATTAGTTTTTAAAAAAAGCCTAAAATTCAAATAATAGGTCTGAATTTAAAGATTAAAATAAATTGTATATAACTACGATAAAAAAAAGAGAATGTTTCAAGAAAATATCAATAATATCGATAGTTAACCTTTTTTTTTAATTTTAGGAGGGTTGAAAATTGTTATGATTAACACATACTTAGATACTTAATTACAAAAAAAAAAGGAAAACACTATCAAATAAGTACATGTAATAAATACTTGTAAAAATTCAAGCAAAAATATTATTTTGACTATAACTGTTTCATTTCATGAACAATACAAACAACACTATTTGAATTGAATAGAAATACTTTTTGGGAAAATATACTGAAATAATTATATCAACAGTTCTCTAAATTGCCAAATAATAATTTTCTGTCATGATTAAAACTACTCAAAGATTCATATATTTGGCAAAAGGCTATTGAGTAAGAGTTCCCAGACCATGATACACGAGGAAGTTCCAGGCGAACAAGCAAAAGCCACGGATAAAATCATCTTTTTAACATATTCAATGAGGGATTACAACATTTTAAAAATTATTATGGAATGTATCAATTATAAGATGAATAAAAACGATATCTTCACAATGTCCTAATTTCTTACTTTTGATGGATACTGTTGCTGTTGTTACGTGAAATTGATAAACTTTTGATTTTGAATTTTTGAACTTTATTTTCTTAAGCAAATTTACTGCATATATAATATGTTGTTTGTTAAATAAACGTTTGTAAATCAGTTTGTAATTTTTTTTTAATGATTTTTTTAATACTTGCATCGTTAGATAAGCTAATGGTACTCCCAACAATCTGAAAAGTGGAAATGGTACACAGGGATATAAAGTCTGGGAATCCCTGCTGCTGTTGAGAATAGAGAAATTTTCATACTGAAAATTTAAGAAATTTGAATTTTTTTTAATACTAATAATTAAATATTAATAGGAAAATCGCTATGATTTATTGACCCATAGTCTCTGATTTTGGGAAATAAGGGATGCATTGGAATTGAGATGAGTGAGAATATAACAAATTTAATTTGGCCCATGATGCTAAAAGAGACTATTTTTATAAAACATATAAAATGGAATGTGAGTTATAAAAAAAAAGAAGAAATTTGTAGAACATAATGAATGCCTCAAAATAAATTAATTTTGACTAGCCCATTTATTCCCTAGCTCCAGAATCATAGAATATAAAATAAGGAATCAAAATTTATAATAACTTCTGAAATTTATTATTTTTTTTTATCTATTATTTATTTATATAAATTAAACTTAAAAAGTAAAAAAACAAAAATAATATTGCAAACAAGCAATGAAATGATCATTTTTCTGGAGTGCTTTTTTTTTTTTAATCTACAACACAATTGACAAATCTATGTTTAACACTATAATAACCAAAAAGTTTTCTCTTCTATTCAACATCATCCCAATCCCCTTGTAGAAAATCATCTCCTTTGTTACTCAGTATTACATAATAGTATTAATAATACTGAGTAAAATTAATTTTTTTCACTGTTAATTTCTTTTTTGAATTATAATGAACAATTAATATTTTATTATAATAAACAGAACAACCTTTAAAAGTATGCCAGATTATTATTCTAAAGGAAGTTTGCACTTTTTTTTTTTATGTTATATTAAAACAATTATATTTTATTCCATTTTGTAATATAAAATTATATTTAAAGATATATTTATTAATAAAGATATTATATTATAAATATGTTTTCACGAACTTATATCCTCTTCTAACATGCAATATAAATATTTTGGGAAAACCCATCACAGTTTTATGGTCAACTGCACTCAACCCCCTTCACTCTCTTCTTCAACCACCAGGTCAGATTTTCCTGACTCGATACCACTATCCATTGAGAGCAGATCATCTTCCACTGGGCCTTGTAAATTCAATTATCTGTGAGGAATATTTTTTAAGTTTTGTCTTTAGTACATTCTAAAACAACTGAGTTGATTCCACCTGACAATAAGCAACAAAGAGTTCGAATGTCCTTATTTTTGAACATATCAAGGTTTCTTCAGACACAGTCCGAAACTATCTCACATCTAAGGCTTTTTTTAGGTTCTTCCAGCTCAGTAGTAATTCCACCCACCATTTGACATTTAGTTTACTTGTAAAGCACCTTTAGACAATATTGATAAAGTCATGAACTCAATTATACTTCTCAAGAAGTTGATGATTGATCACTATTTATTAGACTTATGCAAGTCCAGAAGAAACTTTAATTTAAATAAATAAAAATTAAAACATCTCCTATAGCCTAAAATGCAATGGTACCAGAAACAACTACATTATTTGCAGTTAACAATTCCTCACCGCCTCGTGCTGATGACCCCTTCACCTTTGCCAACGAGATAAAATGTCTTTATTCAATGTCTCCTTATCAGGAAATTTATATTTATAACAATCAGTGAATGTTAATCTTCAGAGAGAACTAAACTTATAAATCTGTACATATTTACATACTTTAAGAACCTGTATAAAAACTCTAAGTAAGTCTATCCAAAAAAATAGTTTTATACAATTGTTTAAGAAATTATTATTTCACTATGTGTAATTAGCAATCATATTTTAAAAAAATAATGATTGTGAATTCAATATTTTCCTATGGTACAGATAAAACAACAAAGAAGACACGGAAGAAATGGTAAAAGAATGGGCTTTACTGAGCTTACGGTGATAATCACCCTAGGGATCTGTATAACATTAGGTTCATCAGAGCCACACAGCACTGACAAATGGGTCAGACCAGCACCATTTCCACAGGTATTTTAATGCACCTCAATATTCAAAACAAACAATTAATAATTATATTTTTTTTGTATTGTATTATTAGTAATAAGAGGTAATAAATAATTATATATTAATGGCTTCGATATAAAAAATAATCTTATTTCAACAATTTCTTTTTATTTATAATATATATAAATTTTTTTAGTTACAATATTCATCAATTATTTAAAAATAGAAACTCAATCTATTTTAAATAAACAAACTAATAGTAGACAGCTTGTTTCAGAACAACAACCAAAATGTACTCCTAGGAATAGACCAGCGGTTGAGAGGCATAGATACCATAAGGCATATTATCTCTCGCAACGAGATGTCACTTAATTCCCTCTCAAATCGTATGGAATTGATGGAAGCACGACTCACATCGCTTCACAGTACAATGCAACACAAATTTGAAGCGATTACAACAGTAAGTATTCTGAAGAGATTTTTTTTAGATAGTACAATTAGCTAATACTTTATTAAAACCTGTTAACCGATTCACATAAAAGTATTCCATAAGGCAGTATCATCTGCGGAAATGAAGTATGAACTTTATATCGATCAAATGTCGAGAAAACTGCAGACAGACCTCGACAGGATCTACCATAAATTGAATAGTGCAGAAGCGAGGCTCGAAACTACAGTGAACAAAATACAGGTTATAATATAAACTTATTCATTTATCCAGTTATAAACTAGAAACTTAAAAATAATTTTAAAAAAATTAAAGTAACCTTAGATAATTTATGTTTATTGTTTTAGAATCAAATGGAAATAAATTTTCAAAAGGCTGAGACTAAACAAAACAATATAGCTAATGACATCTCAAAAGTTCATATCGGAATCGACATGTTAAATAGTCAATCAATACACACTGAGCAAAGATATAATCGTACTCTGGGAATGCTGGTCAATCATTTACAGGTATACTTTAAATTATGAAAGAAATTGTTACTAGGGTAAATAAATTATTAAAAAGAAAAAAATTATAGTACCAATCAATTTCCAGTTTTTGCATAAACTTATGCTTTCAGAATAATTTTTAGACATATGTAATCATAATTATGCATAATAAACCATGAATCATCTGCTTTCGAAATAAAAATCTAATTTAAAATTATGCACTACAACTATAAAAAATATTTTTCCAATATTTCATAAATGAAAATGGTAATATGTTAAATATTCTTCAGGAGATACGTCACGAACACGCAGACAAGAAAGAACACTTGAAAAACTTGACCTCACTGGTAACAGGTCTGCAGCCAAATAAAAGTGAAATATGGACCCAGAGTGATGCGCCAATGCTACCAAAACAACAGATACAAATAATCAAGGCTGAAATCAGTATTGAAGCACAAAAAATTGCAACCAAAGTAAGATAAAAAAAAAAAATATATATTTTTTACAAAATGTCATGACCCATTTCAAAAAACTTATAAAGAAGAGCATTAGTTAACAAAACATTTAGAACCGCTTGCTGATTAAAGCACAAACATTTCCATCAATCATGAACTAAAATGGGTTAAATATAAGTTTAGTTAATGAATAAAATGAACTCACAACTAATTTTTTTGAGGCTATTTAGAAATCAGCAGTAATTCTTGTTGGTCTCAGAATAGTTAAGTCCCAGAGTCGGTAAATTCAGGACTAAATTAATACTTGTCTAAGGAACTAACCATTAGTTAGTACTAATGGTTAGTTCAGAGCTTTGTAAAGCTCAGAGTTTTGTAAAAATATTTCGGTAGTATACATTTGTATTATATTGTTTTTAATGTATAAATAGTAAAAAGATCATAAAGATAGCCATAGGTGAGTAAATCAGCAGTGACCGAGCAGCAGACAGTTGAGAGGTCACCAGCCTAGAGGAGGCTGTTTGCCAAAGACATACGTCGTGCAGCCCCACCCCATACCATAATAATTAAAGACTAGATTTTCATGTTATTGCACATTTTATTCACTTGGGTGTAAGACCTTTAAAATCAATTATTTATCCGTTTCAATGGAATTATATATTAATATTGAACATGGCACAATATTACATGTTTTGCTCTTGATAGGCTAAATTGCACCGTTTTATTTTAGTAGCATAAAATTGCACTTTCTGGCCTAATTAGATTATTTTGATGTTAATAATATTAAACTCAACGTTTAAAGCAAACTTCCCTTATTATATATACATACTTATATATCTTAATGTAAATATTTATTCTTCTTAATTTTATTTTATTATCTTTTTTTCTTACCAAATCTATTATTAGCTTTATATAGGTTAAGTTTTGTTTTTTCTCACATAATTACACGTTGCACGTATATACATATTATACATTAATTATCTTTTATACTAATAAAACAGTATAATATAACATAGTAATCCTTTTTTTTTTTTTTTTGTAACATTTTAAATAAGACATCTTAAACTTATTATGTTTAAGATATTATATAAACAATTTTACACATTACTGCACGATTTTGTACATTTTGAGTTTTTTACAGCACGTTATTCAGTTTTTACTGAACAAAAATTATTTAATTATAGAGATATGTTTACTGTAAATTAACTATCTTATTTAAATAAAGATTAAATTTTAATAAAGATTCCTTAAACTATAAACAAATTATACCATTAATAAAATTCGGAAATTGTTTTTTTCTGTTTCAGCTAAGCAACATGTACAATGATATGTGGCGAAACATCAAAGACCTAGAAGTTGTTTTTAAAATTGCTTTAAATGAAAGTGATAATAAAACTGTAAAACTCCATAATGAACTAAGCAAAATGATATTTGAAGATAAGACGGACAGCGAAAGTAATTAATCAATTCATTTATTTATTTATTTATTATTTAAATAAATAAACATATTTCATTATCTGCTAGATGATGGTGATAGCCATTACTGCTGAATTATAGAAAATATCTGATGTGGACAATGCAAGACTTCCTTGTACACTTATTAAACCATAAATCGGTGGCACAAGAAGTGATCCTGAATTTGGATACTAGTTTCCGAAGATAGCAGTATCTCAAAAACGATAGCATCGCTAGGTGCATCTATTGACACACACACAAAACCTCCAGTTTATGGACGTCCCATTCCGTTATTATATGTTGTTTTCTTTCAGTAGGTAGCAAGTTCCTAAGAGATTTCTTCGTGTTCCGTAACATTAGAACTGTCTATATCACTAGATAAAGCATTGGAAATCGATGGTTTTGACAATTTAAGGGGAAGAACCCTCTTAAATTCTTCTGCTGCAGACTTCTTCAGCTCAAAAATGGGGAGGAAAACTAGTATTTTACAATCAATTTTAACAAATAAAACAAGTAATAAATAAATTGTTTAATTAGACCAAAATCTAGTATGTTATTCAAATCAATAAATAAATCATAAATACTAAATTTGAGAAGTTTTGCATTATAATTTAGTATTATATAAGGGAATCAGTTATGACCTTCAAATAAAGTACCACTTCCGGTGATCATGTAGTCACCAAAATGGGAGGTTAACAACTAGGTTTTACAGCAATCCCCAATACAAAATTTTAACTTTCTATAGCAAACCATTTCTGAGATACGCATGAACGAACGTACGTACAGAGGTCACAACGGAACTAATAAAAATGGATTTTGGGATGGTTAAAATGGGTATTTCCGTTGAAATCTGAAAAACGAAAATGTTCGCCTTTACTGTGTACAAGCAAGTAAAAACAGAAGAAATAACTTTTATAAATCATTTTATTTATATACACAAAATATTTTATGGCAGTGTATTAATTTGCAACCTGCAAAGTATTTCTGCATTACAAATTAAAAAATAAATTATTTATCAAGAGGTTGAAATTAAAAAGTTGCATCATCTATAATACGAATATCTATATCAATTTAACATCTAAAACAAAATTTAAATTTATGTTACCTCATATTTGTTTTTCATAAGATCTGTTCTTCCTTAGAAACAAGATAATGAATGATTCTTTTAGCAAGTTAATGATACATATTTCATAATTCTCAAAATAATAACATACTATGTATTCTATATTATTAGAAAGTTAAAATATAGACACTTTAGTCAATTTTTAATTTTAGTAATATATTCATTTTATTAATTAATCAATGAAATATCAATAGATTTTCTGGATATCGTAATAAGGAGTGTCATGTCAAGCATACAAACTGAACTAAGCAATTTAAAGAGGCAATTTGAAAAAGACATACAAAGGCTCATTACCATTCATGAAATATACGGTGATTCGTGCCATAACGTTAAAGGAATGATTGAAAATGGTACATTGGTGCTGGTTCTTGAAAAAATGTTAATCACACTGACTAACAGGTATGTTTACTTTTCAAAAATATTTGATCTAGAACAATTTTATATAATAACTAGAAACATTTAAAATTAAAATGGTTCAATATAATTATATTCATAATTCACAGAGACAGTATGTGGAGAAAACAGATATTTGTGAATTTTTTTCTGTAATAATGTCAAAATAGTTACTGAAATATTAAAATTGTTTTTCTGGCTACAAATTTCTCTGTATTAGTAATACTGATCAGGTTTGAACCACTTAAGGATAAATATTTCATAAATTTTAATGCCTACGGTTTATAAAGAATAGCAAAAAATTATTCATGTTTACATATATTGCAGGACAGATAAGTTAACAAACCAAATAACAGAAGTAGGAGAACTGGTGAAAAAATCTAACCACAACATCATCACGCTTGGTAAGGATAGCAGTCATCAATACAAAATGCTCGACAATTCAATAAATGATGTTTCCGAGAAAACGGACGAAATATCACAGGTAAGAAATTATTTTGCATTAATCAGTTATGTTTAATGTTACATAAACAGTATAGACAATAAAAGAAAAAAACATTAGCCTTCTTCATTTGACTTTTCTTACATGTTTTTTTCAAATGAGTGTATAAATATCGGATAAAGTTGAATAATTTTACATTATTCAAATACTTGTCATTAATATTTGATGTTTTTTTGGAGATTTAAAAATTCTAATATGTTCAGTCATCAAATCCTCCACTGGCATGATTTAACTCTGAAATTAATAATGTTTGATTTTCCAATTATGGTTAAAATGTTTTTAAGTACATATATTAATTTTTAATTGCAATTTATATAAAAAGGAGAAAATTCCACTTTCCAAGTATTTCTAGTATTTTCTTGCATCCTTCTCCTACGAAGTTACACTGACATACACTCCTACTGTAGATTATTTAACTTTCTACATCTTCAAACTTCTTCTGTTTATATCTGTCCAAACCCATTATGTCTGTTCTCGACTATCAAATTTATTACTGGAACACTGTGGTATTCGACAGATATTTACTTATCTAATTTCAGGAAATTCATTCCTTCATCTATTTGTCATTCATATATCCTTCCTACTTTTTAAATCTTTTAAATATCGATCCAGTCTTCTGATAATTGTAAATGACAATTCTATTCTTATATCTTAATTTATTAATATTAAAAATTATGTTTGTATAATTTCTCTTTATAAGTTTGTTTTGTCAAACTAATATACTCGTATATACTAATGTTAATAAATTTAAACTAATACAATCAATAATAAGATGGCAAAATTTCTCTTCCTCCTTATTATGATTTTATTAAATCCCATACATTACTACTACCAATGTTTTGGGAGGGGGAGAGAGGGTGGGTTTGAGTTATCTTCAATATTTAACTTATTCTTTTAATTTATTTATTAACTTATCAACTCCTAATTGGTCAGCCAGTCCAAGCAATAAATCCATATCACTATTTTTTCATTACATATATACTATTTTAAATAAATTTTCACATCCTATTACTGACTAGCATTTATTATTTTTCCATTTTTAAAATATATTATTAAAATCAAAATGAAAATTATTTTCAGGAATTACAGATTCAAGCTCAAGATATTGACGAATCATTACTTAAACATCAAAAACTAATAAAAGAATTAAAAGTGATATTAACTAATAATTTAGAATGTAATAAACCTCTACCGAATGAAACCATGAAAAACAATTTAAATGCTTTAGAAGCCAATTACAGCAACGGAATAATAAAAATAATCACAGACCGTGCAAATAAAACAGATGGAACAGCAGATAAAGAAGATGAAAGACTTTCGAAAAGCACAGGAATCCCATTGACAAAGTTAAATCAAAGCATAAGTACTTCGGATCTCATTGCAGTGATTGGGGAATCAAAAAACAAACATGAACCTACGACAGCTATAACATTGGCAGCATCCGAGGAAAAAGACAGAGATGAAGAAGATGATTTTGAGGAATTTGGAGAAGATGACCTGAAGACTGTTGATACAACACAGTTGTTGCTGTCTTATATAAAATATCTCAGGCATCATCTATCAGCACAAGAATTTCTAGCTGAAGCAGTTCCAGGAACTAAATACGAAAGCCTTCAAGAAATGGCAAGGCAATTAAAGCGTACTGGAAGTGTGCCAAAGGAAATGATCAAGAACATAGAGGATATGGCATTCGAACAAACAGACAAAGACTCAATCGGACTAGATAAGGAAATAGGTAATATAATTAGAAAGCTTAGCCAACACAATAAATATGAAACATTTAACGAAGATGAAAATTATGACGAAAATCTTGATACTACTCTAAAAGAATAAATTAGCACAATGAACAAAAAGAAAAGGAAAAAAATACTCCAACAAAGCTTTAATTAAATTAATGATACTTAAAAGAGATTAGGAATAAACATTATCTAAAGCCATAAAAAGAACTTTCTGATGAACACATCAACGATGTCAAATCAACAAAAAATAACATCATTACTTAATACTAATCATTACAATTATTTAGTCATAATTTCTAAAATCAAAAGTTATTGTAAATATAATATTGTTAAGACCATATTAGACAGTTACTGTTAGTGAAAAGTTTTGTAATATGCGTCTAGTCTGTAAATGTATTTTGAATATTTATAAAAGAGAAGAAAAAGAGTATTGCTTTTTATTTATTTTATTTTTATTTCTTGTTTAACCATTAAATTAAATGTAATTCAATGGGGAATCAACAAGATCAAAACTTCTGATATTCATCATAAGCCTACATATCACTCCCTTGTTCATTTTCCTATATAAAAAGTTGAACATGATAAAGGACTCCATTAAATATTCAAACAAGATTGAAAAGAAAATGATCATTGATTCTGGCCAGAGCATTTACAAGAACAACTCTCTAAACTTCTTATTTGTAACAACGATCAGTAGGCCTCTATGGAATATTTTATTGATATTGTCAAGATCGACTTTACTATCAAATTCATCTCTGATAGAATCAATCCATAAAGCTTAAGATCCTTTGCAAAGCACACATTTCTCCTCATACGTGCCCAATTAAAATCATACACAAATACATAAATAACCTACATATTGCAGGATTGGCACGAAACAGATACATATCCTGCATGGCATTTTAAAAGAATATAATATGGCCCTGTAATATTCTAATAAAGAACTGTAACTGTAAAACTAGCAATGGACAGCTTCTGCACAAGTAATTGCCATGAAATATTAATCTGAATCTTCATACTAATTAGTTGTATTGAAAATGCAGTACTTATAAATTTAAATCAGTTTTCAAATTCTTACAAAACCAAAAAAGAAATTAAAACAAATTTGAAAAGAGTTAAACTTAATATTAAACAATTAAGTTGTTTTAATTTAATTTAGTACAGAAAGCCAAAGAAATCATGAAATAAAAAAAAATCAACATAGTATATTGCAGTAAGTATTAAAATATAATAATTACATAATAAGTATGCAATTACATTTTATGTAAAGTTAGAATTTAAAGGCCCTAACAGTAAAATAATTATTTTCCAAAATTAAAATAATATAGTAAATAATAAGTCGCTAACTTAAGAAAGAAAAACCCTAAATTCTTAGAGCATCAGTTTACAGTATAATTATTATATAACTTTAAGATTTAGAACAGCATTAAAACAAAATTTAACATTAATAAACTGTTTTGATTACTAATAGGCTACATGATGTAGAATAACAGAGTATTAATTCTTACTAAACTTGGAAGCATTTTAGATTAACAGCTAATAATATACATGAAGTTTTCTCAAAACACAGTGCATAAATATATTAAGGCTGATTTTGAATTAAAAGCATGCCATGTGAGAATAAGTGAATAAAATGCTTAAATAACCAGATTGGTTAAATATCATATTCTTTACCTCGACTTTCGCATTGTTCTGAAATATTGTTTGTGCCTTGTGTGTCAATTGAGCGAAGCAAGAACTGAGGGTCGACATTTTCTGTCTCGCAGCGTAAACCATTTCAGGTTCATCACTGTCTAATTCACCTAAAGAAAGTCAATAATTATTTTTATTTCAGAATAAAACAAAAAATAATATGATTACAATTAATTATACATTTCTATAAAAAAAATTTATAATCCAGCAATGGAATTTTCCCCATTGCAATAGTAAACGCACAAAAGCAAATATTTGAACTTAATATTATAACTCAATATGATAAAACAGGATTTAATTTATTCATAAAAATACAGAGATAAAATTTGTAATACAAACCAATATTATACTATCATACTTTCAAAAGTCACTTAAGTTTTCCCTGGAAGTGTGAAATCTTCATTGGACTACAAAAAAAAACTATGAAAAAATAGAATAGTCTACAGTATCAGATGACATCCGCATGATGGTATAGAAGAATCAATTTAATTAGGGATTGATAAATTATTTGCCACTTCTATAATTTTGTTTTTATTGAAAACTAGTATTCAAAATACAATTATCTTTGATATTATCTTACACAAAAATTCAAAATACAATTTGGTATTATTATACATATTAAATTAAATGTAACATAAATTAGTATTATAAAACATTTATGAAATATGGATTTAATTAAGGCAAGAAATCAAATACATGCTGGTATTCTCTAAGGTTTAAGTAGATTATATCAAACAGAAAAGATTGCATTGGTTTGAACTAGTAATGGAAATGACTGTAATGGAAGAAAGGTGGGGTGTTTGTAGATAAATGGAATGATTTAGGGGTCAGGGTTTTTCCAGTAATTCTGGTGAGTAAATGTTTTTTCTGTTATGGATGGCAATAAATTTAAGATTGGACTATTGGAGATATTTACTAGGTGGAATAATAATAAGATAGAGAATTCCAACTTTACAATTCATTTCCATTAAATATATATGAAGGACTTGAAATAATAAAATCCTTCAAATCCAATCCAGATTTTTGCTTAAATGACCAAAATAAATCTTAAATTTATTCCCATCCATAACAGAAAAAACAAATAACAGTTTTTAGAACTGAAGATAATTGTATAACATTTGAAACTAGTTTTCAATAAAAACAAAATTATAGAAGTGGCAAATAATTTATCAATCCCTAATTAGTTTACAGTAAGTATTACACATAACAAAAGGTTAAAGACAAATATAAAATATCGAAACATTTTAACAGTGCATTCAGCTTGATTAACATTTAACACTTCTGAAAAAATGTCCTACCTCTTCTCTGAATAAAACTGAATACTAATTTAAAACATCTGTAGCAATATATACAAAAAACATGGTAGAAATTACTATTCCCAAAAATAAGAAAAAAAAAATACAATGAAGTACCTAATTGTATGATTGAGGACCTTGATGGAAGAACAAGGCAAGTCCAGATTTTCTAAATTTCTTTTTAATGCATTTTTGGCTATTGATGATTCCTTGAATTTTGATTGATTCGATTGGTGCAAGAACGAGGCACGAATGCACCAAAATCCTGTATGACAAGTAATGTGGGAAAGACTATGTCATCAGCCAATAGAAACTGTTATCCGTTGGTACAAAAACTAGGTATGTCCGCACTTACCTTGTTTTTGACATCAATGTTAATGAATGCTACTACATTTCTCCTTTAACTTGGATAAAGTTGCTGATTTATTCAAAGCCTAATGGTGGACTTCCTGATCCTGGGACCCCTCCCCAGATGCTGAGAATGGGGGCTATCAAGCGCATCCACGGGTTGTGGATTATGGAAAGGCCATCGGTTAGCTGAGAATATGCAGGCTCTTGCCGGACAAAAAAAGCAGTTGCGGACAAGGAGGCACACCAGAGGGGCCATGGACTGCCTAGAAGCATAGGTAGACCTGAAAACATTTCGTAACCCTGTGATAGTGTGTGACAATGGCAAGTTTGCATTGTCATTCCAAATAAGAGCAATGCCAGAGGTGGTAGTCTCCTACAGCCTTGAATGAAAAACAGCTATGGGAAGGAAATCTCCAACAGAAAAACCCTGTTCCTCCAGGTTGAGAGGTGAGAATATGGTTGACAGCCCAGTTTTGAAAACCAAATAAAGTTTGTTACGAAACCAAATAAAGAAAATAACTATGTACGCAGAGCTGAGCAACGAGTTTGTGAACCATAGCGCTAAACAGAGAGGAATGGGCATATTCTGTGGTAGACCAAGAACTGCACAGGGCAGCTGCACTAATGATGTATATATGTAATGGTGGACTTACCTGGTGTCTTATTTAATTTTATTTGGCTCTCAACAAAAATTTGTGTTTCAGGACTTACCTGGTTCTTGCATCAAGACCCTCACTTTTTAAAATAAAATTTTACATAGGAGTACATATTTTTGATAATTTTTTTACATCTAAAAAATTAGCTATAGTTGTTTTTAAAATGTAATTTCCACATATGTATACCATTAATAAAAAATGGCAATTTTTCTGCACTATAATATTTATCAATAAAACTTTCATGTTCAATAAATATAGAGTTAAGAATGTGAGTTAAGTAGTAAGTGTTATTAGATATGAATCTTATTATGCTCAACTTAACATTTAAGTTTTTTTGGACCTACACTTAATAATTCACTGGTGTGGACCTATTCTCTTTTTTTTTTTTAATCAAATAAATAGGAACATTAAAACAAATTTAAATATGCCTGAATATTTCTTTTTTTTAATCCAGTAGTAATAATATAATTTATCATGAAACCTTTGTCATAAGCCCATGGCATACTCTCCAACAGCTTCCTTTAACATCTTCATTTTTTATACAGAAAAATACTCTAAATCAGAGTCCTTCCATTGCATCCCTGTGCAGACCCTTTCCCTCCATGCCAGGAGACCTGCTATTAGGGCCTACTTTTCCCACATGCCAGAGGACCATCCAGAGACTGCCTAATAAATCTAATTATTTATGACATATAGGCATGTAAAGAAAACTCAGAAAGGCAACGAAACATTGGTTTTTTATCTAATGACACCAAGTAAAAAAAATACATGGCAAAGTATGAAAATTTCTCTTAGCGTTCCCATGGCGTTTTATGTGTAAAAATGGTCCATAAATCGATTTTGTACAGATCCGTTCCTCCTAGGATTAGGGTATATGAGCCCAGAATTGTCCTGACAAGTGACTAGAATTCTCATACAAGACTAAAGTGGCAACAAATTCTGACTATTTCAACATTTACAAGATAAATGCTCTAATTTGTCTATTAAATGTTGCTTGTGTAAAATTAATAAATATATTTTTGTATCTTGTTTGAATAAAAAAACAATTGGTTAAGCCATTGATTGAATTATTCTTAAGCTAATTTGTATTTTTTTTCTCTCTAAATGTATAGAATGTTTTTAGGTTAATAGAACGATCAATATCTAATTTCAAGTAAAAATAAGATATAGTAACCATTAAATAATAATTAATTAATTATTAATAAAACATTGTGTCATTTGATGGTAATGGTATTTATAAATAAATTACCATTGTGCAGAGATTAAATTAAAACACACACACACATTTATAAAGTATAGAGTTAGTACCATGAATGAGAGTTAGTTAGTCCTATGGATTGTAACTTAAACCCAACATAAAAAGATATGAAATAAGTTCTAACAATTATTTAATAACTAAAATCATACATTTTTAATGTTCTAAAATTTATTAATATTACAATTTCATTAATTAAGTTTCTAAAAGTCTGTACTTTTTATAAACAAAATTTTGAAGTTTTAAAGTGATTTTTATTTTAAAATCTCGTTAAAACTCTATGCTACACATTGTTAAATCTTTATGGGTACATTAGGTCAATACTTTGGCTGAAAAATAAGATTTGAAGTGTGGAAATGAAAAAGGATCTAAGTACCATCAATTTTTTTTTTTTAAATTCAGTATCATTCAAATTTTTTAGTTTTTAAATTCACATGTATAATAGTATAACTTTGGCACATAGACCTGTAATCTGTGCAGGTATACAGTGGTTCTCCGGGCATGATTAATATACTGAATAAGTTATGGCACACCATTTACATTGATCAAAAAATTTGAAAATATTTTGACAACCCAGCTTAACTTATCTTTTTCACAAGCCATGCCTACGGAATGTCAGACCAATAGGACATAAACATGCAAATGAAAAAATATATTTATATGACTGTTGGAAGTATACTGGTATTAGCATTAAACGTATTCTAGCAATATGGACATTTACAAAGTTGATACTGAATAGCTCTGAACATGTTCTAAAGTTTGAGTTAGAATTTTTCAAACAAACATAACTGTAGATAACATAATCAACAGGTATGAATTTTGGCAAAACAATAAAAATCAACATTCAACTTCAAAATTTGAAAGTAATAACAAATTATAGATAATCTATGACAGTTTCTAAATTATAATATATTAGAATACATCAATTTGGCAGAAAAAATAAGTGATCAGATGATCCCCTTTAATTTTATTGAACACAATAGGTATCAAAAAGACGATGCCTAGATTAGACAATAATAAATAATACCATATACTTCAAAGTGATTAAATAATCAAAGGTGGAAAAGAAGACCTAAAGAGAAAAAAATTCAGATAACTCACAGCGAGTGGTAAAATACAAATGAATAAAATTAACCTGAAATTTTATTAGTACAGAATCGCACTGCAATAGTATTGTCTATTATTCACAAAACACCAAAACAAAACAGAGCTATTCCATGACTACAGTTTTCAAGGCAGTATTACCTGTTGGAAATACTTAATCTATTAATGAATATAGGGGACAGCCTGTGGTTCTAAATTAACTAGTGGACACAGTTTATGTTTTTTAGTTAAAATTCAGTAGTATTAATCCATTTATTTATAGTAATTAATTAAAAACACTATAATAAACATAGCAAACTAAGCATACATGCAGCTCTGGAAACAGAACACCTACAAAGCAAGAAAAAAAATCTGACTTTTATTTTATTAAGAGGCTTACCTATTAAAATATCGAGATCAACATATGCTTTATCAAATTCTTTTTCAAGTAAATCCAACCACCGAAAACTCATAGCTGTAACAGCCATTTTGAAATGTCAAATTAAATCACGGTGCATAAAATGTTGATAAGATAGCGTCAGTAATGTTAATTTTTGTCAAAAATGGTTTAGTAATAAAAAAATTATCGGCTATGGTAAGAATAAAATCTTTTATTTAATAGATAGCAAAAGAGGGAAGGATAATATAAACAGTTATCAGGGGGTGGGTGACGTTTGAGGTACAAAGAAGTTGACGTGTACCGGTCCAGCTGGTTACTTTGAGTGTAAGGTTAGTTTATGGTGTGGCCTGTTTTCGTGTAGTGTTATTACAGTAAATGAATCATGTTAACTAAGTTTGAAACAAAGTCTGCCCGTGTTAAGGGATTGTCTTTTCATCCTAAACGACCATGGATTTTAGCTGGATTACACAGCGGAGTTATCCAATTGTGGGATTATCGTATGTGTACACTTCTTGATAAATTTGATGAACATGATGGACCCGTACGAGGTATTTGTTTTCATACTCAACAGCCTTTATTTGTTTCTGGAGGAGATGACTATAAAATTAAAGTGTGGAATTATAAGCATCGAAGATGCATATTCACTCTTCTTGGCCATTTAGATTACATTCGTACAACTGTTTTTCACCATGAATATCCTTGGATTTTGAGTGCATCTGATGATCAAACCATAAGGATCTGGAATTGGCAAAGCAGAACATGTATTTGTGTTCTGACAGGACACAATCATTATGTTATGTGTGCTCAGTTCCATCCAACTGATGATATTGTTGTATCTGCATCCCTTGACTCTACTGTTAGAGTATGGGATATATCTGGCTTACGGAAAAAGAATGTTGCTCCTGGCCCTGGTGGCTTGGAAGAACATTTGAAGAATCCATCCGCAACTGATTTATTTGGCCAGGCTGACGCTGTTGTTAAGCATGTACTTGAAGGTCATGACAGAGGGGTGAATTGGGCCATGTTCCATCCAACTTTACCTTTAATTGTGTCAGGAGCTGATGATAGACAGATTAAATTATGGCGGATGAATGATGCCAAAGCCTGGGAAGTTGACACTTGTAGGGGGCATTACAATAATGTATCTTGTGTCCTTTTTCACCCAAGACAGGATTTAATTCTTTCTAATTCTGAAGATAAAAGTGTACGAGTTTGGGATATGACCAAAAGAACTTGCCTTCATACATTTAGAAGAGAACATGAAAGGTTTTGGGTCTTATGTGCTCATCCTTCATTGAATTTATTTGCTGCAGGTCATGATTCTGGCATGGTCATTTTTAAACTTGAAAGAGAAAGACCTGCTTATGCTGTTCATGGAAACATTTTGCTATATGTGAAGGACAATTTCCTCAGAAAGCTTGATTTCTCTACATCCAAAGATTTACCTCTTTTGCAAATGAGAGGCAGTGGTAAAGTCCCAGTATATAGTATCAACTATAATGTTGCTGAGAATGCTGTTCTTGCTTGTTCGAGACTTCCAAATGTAGAAAACAGTGTTTATAATTTATATATACTCCCAAAACAGTTTGAAAGCCAAAGCTCTGATGCAACTGAGAGTAAGTGTACTGCAGGATTGACAGCAGTTTGGGTTGCTAGAAATAGATTTGCTGTGTTAGATAGATCTCATTCTATTGTGATTAAAAATCTTAAGAATGAAGTAACTAAAAAAGTAACAGCGCAGGCATGTGATGAAATTTTTTATGCTGGAACTGGTATGTTGCTGCTTCGTGATTCTGAATCTGTAACATTATTTGATGTTCAGCAGAAGAGAACTATATCTCAAGCTAAGATTTCTAAATGCCGGTACGTTGTTTGGTCATCTGATATGTCACAAGTTGCCCTGTTAGCGAAACATACCGTTACCTTATGCAACAGAAAATTAGACATTTTAGCATCTATCCATGAAAATACAAGAGTTAAATCTGGTGCTTGGGATGAAAATGGAGTTTTTATTTACACAACAAGTAATCATATTAAATATGCCATCAATAATGGTGATCATGGAATTATTCGAACACTTGATTTACCAATATATATTACCAAAGTTAAAGGTAATCAAGTTTTCTGTTTAGATAGAGAATGTCAATCAAGAATTCTGAGTATTGATCCTACTGAATACCGTTTCAAACTTGCTTTAATTCATTGGAATTATGAAGAAGTGTTACATATGGTTAGGAATGCAAGGCTTGTTGGTCAAGCTATCATTGCTTATTTACAACAAAAAGGCTATCCTGAAGTAGCATTGCATTTCGTTAAAGATGAAAAAACACGCTTTGCCTTAGCCTTGGAATGTGGAAATATTGAAGTTGCCCTGGAAGCAGCCAGAGCACTTGATGACAAAGCTTGTTGGAACAGATTAGGGCAAGCTGCATTATTACAAGGAAATCATCAAGTTGTGGAAATGTGTTACCAAAGAACTAAGAATTTTGACAAACTTTCATTCTTATATTTAATTACTGGAAATTTGGAAAAACTTCGAAAGATGACAAAGATTGCTGAAATCAGAAAAGATTTGTCTGGTCAATATCAAGGTGCTCTTCTGTTAGGTGATGTGCCTGAAAGGATAAGAATCTTGAAAAATTGTGGTCAAGTATCTTTGGCTTATCTAACTGCTATAACTCATGGTCTAGAAGAAGAAGCAGAATCGCTTAAGGATGAATGTGAAGGAAATCTACCACAGGTTGACCCAAAAGCTTCACTATTACAACCACCTGTTCCTATTATGCAAGCAGAATCTAACTGGCCTCTTCTTACTGTCTCAAAAGGATTCTTTGAAGGAGCTGTAATGAAAGGTACAGGAGTAACTGCTGCTATTATTGATGATTCTGGTGATGGTTGGGGAGATGAAGCACAACTTGGGTTTGAAGAGCATGTACCAGGTGAGGATGATGGGGAAGAACAAGTCATACCAACCCAGGAAGGCGATGGTTGGGATGTTGGAGATGAAGATTTAGAACTTCCTCCTGATCTCGAAGCTACTCCGACTGGAGAGGAAGGATATTTTGTACCACCCACGAGAGGTATACCTCAGACACAGGTTTGGGCCAATAATTCTCATCTTGTTGTCGACCATGCAATGGCAGGCTCATTTGAAACTGCTTTCCGACTCTTAAAAGAGCAAGTAGGAGTGGTTGAATTCGCTCCTTTACAGAACTTATTTATGACAGCATATTCCATAGGTAGGTCATCTTATACACCATTACCTGCATTGCCTTCAATGTATGCACATCCTCACAGAAATTGGAAGGAAGCTGGTGCTAAAGGTGGGCATCCAGCATTGTGGATAAAATTGAATGATCTTGTAACAAGCTTGCAATCATGTTATCAGCTGACAACTAATGGTAAATTTCCTGAAGCTATCAAGAAATTTAGGAGCTTACTATTGAGCATATTATTGCTCGTAGTAGATACCAAACAGCAAATATCTGAAGCCCAACAATTATTGGGAATCTGCCGTGAATACATCTTAGGATTACAAATGGAAACCAAGAGAAAAGAACTTCCTAAAGACTCACTGGAAGACCAAAAGAGAATATGTGAAATGGCTGCTTATTTCACTCATTGTTCTCTTCAACCAGTTCACCAAATATTGACTTTAAGAACTGCGATCAATTTATTCTTCAAACTTAAAAATTACAAAACAGCTGCATCATTTGCTAAAAGGTTACTAGAACTTGGTCCTCGCCCAGAAGTTGCACAGCAAGCTCGTAAGTTAAATCAAGCTTGTGATAAAAATCCAGTTGATGAGCATATGTTACAGTATGATGAACATAATCCCTTTACTATTTGTGCTGAAAATTATGTTCCAATTTACAAAGGCAAGCCTGAAGAAAAATGTCCATTCTGTGGTGCAAGTTTTCTTCCTGAATGTAAAGGTAAAGTTTGTACCATTTGCACTGTTGCACAAATTGGAGCAGATACTTTAGGGTTAAGGATAAGCCCATTACAGTTTAGATAAATTATGTTAACTATGTTATCTATTGGGTATATGTAAAATATTTTAAAATAATATATTTTTAAGATAACTGGTAAAATGTTACTGTAGATATTATTAAAAAAAAAAAATTCATTCATTATTATTTATGTATGTTATGAAATTGATACTGAACATTTCTTTTATTAAAGTATTATTTTATATTATTAAAATATTCCATTATATTTATATGTATAATACATGATGTTTTCTCAATTTCATTCTTTTATTTTTTTTTTCATTTATCCAAAAACATTTTGCATAATGCACTTTATTATTTTAAAAAAAAGAAACAGTATATTTAGATTGTTTTATTTTTTTTTTAAGTGTCTGTTTTTATAACTATCTGAATAAGTGTATTAAACCAGAATTAAACACAAAGTAATTTTGCATATTTGTAATTGTAAACGCATGTATTTAAATATTTTTTTAATTAAAATAAAATTTCTGTATGAATTAATTGACCATAGTAATGGAGAAGATGGTCAGATTGGAGGTCTGAATAATAATTGTGTTTCTAATTAAATAAAAACATCTGATAATGTTTTGTATGATATACTTATTTTGAATGTTTGGAGGTAAAAGCGATCAACTACATTTTTGTGAAAATGAAAATTTGTTACTATTTACTGTTGCCTGAACCAAATTTATGCTTCATTATTGACAAAATTGTGAAATTAATAACATGCAAGCGCAGAAGCTCAAAATGAGACATCAATAATTGTTATGACATAAATGGAAAAATCCAATAAAGAATTGGCAAAATATCGACAGATGATTTTTTTATTTATTTATGTTAATTTTGATACTCTAGGCTTCTTTATTGGATTTTTACATTTATGTCATAACATATTATTAATAATTATTGAGAATTACTCAATTTTATCAATAATGAAGCATAAATTTGGTTCAGGCACCAGTAACTTTTATCTTATAGTTTCAGCAACAAACTTTTATCTTAAAAAAAATGCAGTTAATCAAATTAAACTATGGCCACCCAGGGTTGGTGGTGTTTGCGGGTCATAGTTTGGAGACTCTTGGGTTAGAGAACAAATTGTTAGGTAAAATATTATTAGCAGAAAAAGTATGGTGGGTAAATTATATTTTATGTGATATGAATAAAAACATAACTTAATAGCAAAATTAATTAAATATAAAATATTATAATAACTATAAACAATTTAAAAAAATGTAATAATAATGAAATTTTAAGGTAAGTGAGAAAAGAAAAAAAAAAGTGAATTTATTTTGGGGATCTTTATGGAATTCATATAATTATGCATACATCATAAAAATAAATATTTCTAACTTTTTTTTTATTTCATAAAAACATTTTCATTTAAAGAAATTAAGTGACAGCAGCAGAGATGAGGTTCCTGAGAAGGATGCAGAGGAAAACCCGAAGGGACCGAATTTGCAATGAAAGAATCCGGGAGAACCTGTGGATCTCACCAGTGGGAGAGATAGTGGAGCAGCGCCAACTTAAATGGTTTGGTCACGTGAGCAAAATGGGGGGATGATCGAAAGATGAAGTGGTTAATGGTCAACCTGGGCAGATGTACGGGGATTAAAACAGTAGGCTTAGCTGTTCTCTAGCTGAAATGAAGGAAGGATATGGGGAAGGATCGCGAAAATTAGAAAGCATGGGCCGAGCCTAAACCTTCACATCTATTGGCATTGTGGAGAGAGAGAAAGAAGAAGAATAAATAAAATGAAGTAAAAACAGTAGAATCATAAACAAAATATTGGGTTTGAACATTTTAAATTAAATTTATAATTTATGAATAAATTATTATTAATTTTTTTTTAAATTAAAAACAAAATAATTTGAAAAGTAAAAAGAGGCATGTTGATATAAAAGTCACAAATTAAACTAAAGACTGATAAATGGTTAAGCAGTGAACATTAAATAGAATTCTAATAAGTTATCAACAGATAACAGGTTTTTGCTCTCTATCACAGGTCATAATAATTGAAGACATAATTGGATGGAGGTATAATCTTACAAATTTAATGTTTTGAAAAAATGATTAAAAAAGTTTTTTTTTCTTAGAAACATGATCTGAACATTCCAATGATAAATCAAGCGATTTACCAAAAATCTTGGATTGTTAATGTTACAAGGTGAATATAAGTATGTAACAACTTCATCCACCCATATCATCAATTATAGTTTACTATTCTGCTTTCTGTTTATTTATTTCTTAATGTCTGGACATAAAAAAAACAACAATTAAATTTTATTAAAATTTTCTGATTTTAATTAAAATAAAAATAGTTTTTCTTTGGTTAAAAAAAAGTTTATCAAAAGTTTCAATTGCATACATTCATCTCGATAAATGTTTAATTGTATTCTGAATAGCTGCTTTAAAAAACAGACAAACTAAACATACAATAATATAAAATGTAGTCTCTGCTAATGGTTTCTATGAAAAAGCCACCAGTTTTGAAGTACTGTACTATTACTACTGCTAATAATTGTAAATTGTTCTATTGATCCCAAAAATAAATATTACTGCCATAGAGTAAAAAAAAAAATATTTATATTGCATTTTATAAGTATTTGTTCATTATTATTAAACATTTAAATTAATTGTACAAAAATTAAATATTATACAAAAATTGTAAAAAAATTGAACATGGTACAAAAATTCTTGGGCTGCTCCATCAAAAGAGGTCTGAACTATTTAATATTCCCCTTTCGCATAAATTAATAGACTAAGTCTACCATAGACATGTCAATGAAAATGAAAATTTAAACTATTTGAATGAACACATATTTATTGCTTTAAAGATATAATCTTTTTGCAATAAAGTTTGCCATTCATAATCATTCAAAGATAAACTATATTATAAATATATGTTAACTAATCAATAAATAAAAATTATCACTGTGGAATACCAGCATCAACATAAACATATTTAGAAAGTCATATAAAAAAACAAATTATCAGTAGTTCTGAAATTACAGCAAATGGCACATTATCATGAATAATTATTGTTAAATTAGAGTTATATTATATATTAGCATGTGTGTTATGAATTTTCACAAAAAAAACAAACTTATACATAGCAAAGGAATGTTTATTGCTTTAAAGATTTAAACAGTTATTGCAATGGGGCTAGCAAATATCATTATCAAATAAGTGAAGTTGATTCTTTGTGGACCATAGGGCATCTACAAGTGATTTCCTTACCTTTCAAGTTCCAATCCATTTTGCTTCTTGGCACGTTTTGCCGACCTGGCCCAAGTCCATTTCTGCTAATCTGCATCAGTCTCCTCTTTTTCTTTCTATCTGAGGGTGGGTTCCTTTTTAGAGCATCTCTTTCAATGGCACCATCAGGTGTATAAAACGGAAGGGTAGAGACTGATTTCTGCATGACAGTATGTCTTTACACTAAGAACTACTGACTCCGTATTAAACGCAAATCCAGTAAAAATTTCGGTAACTGGTTTCTGAAATTCAATTGAAAATAACATCAACATCAATTTTGGTTACCACTGTAGTAGTGTACTCATGCATCTCTTTCTATATTTTAGGAGATTTAAAAAAAAAAAAATGACGAAATGAGAAGACAAATAAATTATTACTACATGAATTTAAATTTCATAAAATATTTAGTCACACTATTACCAACCACACATAATTCAATGAACCAATCAATTCGGCGCTACAACTCGGTGACGAGTCCTGGCCTCCTCAACCAACTTCCTCCAAGCGTCTCTGTCTCTGGCAATCACCATCCAGTCCCTGATGCTGAGCATAGTTCGAGCGTCACTTCTCACTCCATCAGACCATCGAAGCTTCGGCCTTCCTCTCCGTATTCTCCCGAAGAGGTGCTCTGTCAGCAGCTTACTTGGCATCTCTTCGCCTCCCATTCGGGTCACATGTCCAGCCCAACGTAGCCTTCCTGTGCGTAGTACTTGGGCAACATCGGGCTATTGGTAGATATATAGGAACTTCTGGTTGCTTCTTCTTCTCCATTCATTTCCTATTCTCTTTCCTCCTAGTATCCTACAGAGGACTTTTCTTTCAAAGATCTGTAGTTCCTTTTCACTATTCTTCGAAAGGGTCCCAGCTGTGTCTTCGTTTGTCTGGAGATAAGGTTACTCAAGAGGTGTCTACGCAGTCCAAAGTAACACCGGTTAGCCAACATTATCCTGTTCTATATTTCCCTTTTAACTGCGTTGTTCTGTGTTACAATGAGCATTGTTACAATTGATATGCAAACTCGGCTACTTTGCCAAACTTATAATAACCGATGGTCACTGTTTCCCCTTCTATGCGCTTCTCCAGACACCATGTCCTTGGTTTTCGAGCTATTCACCCCTAATCCTAGTCGCTTTGCTGGTCCAACCAAGGCTTGAAATGCTTCCATTACTGCTATTAATGATCTGCCGACAATATCTATGTCGTCAGCATAGACCATGAGCTGGTAGAGGTGATTGTATATCGTTCCTGTTGTCTGAAGGTAAACAGTAACAAGTTCCTGTTATCAAGTAAACAGGCCAAGGCATCTCCTTATCTTGTGCCTTTCTCTGTGCTAAATTCTTTAGTTATGTCGCTATTAATCCGTACCGAGCATTGCATGTTCTTCATAGTGACCTTGGTGAGCCTAACAAGCTCTTCTCTATTGATGCTGTCATAAGCAGCCCTGAAATCAATGAAGAGGTTTTTACAGTTTTTAAATTATATTCATTTCCTCTTTCCAGAATAGTGCGAAGGCTGAAGATTTGATCAATAGTTGATTTCCCCTTCCTGAAGCCACACTGGTATGGACCCAGTATTTTCTCTGCATAGAGCAACATACGCTGAAAGAGAATATTTGAGAACACCTTATATGAGGCCGGTAGTAAGGAGACACCTCGGTAGTTGCTACATATCATCCGATCCCCTTTTTGTGGATTGGGATAACTACAGTTTTATTCCAAGTTAATGGTAGCTCTTCTTTTTTCCAGATTGCGGATATTATATCTTGAAAAACTTTGGTCATTACTGCCCGAAATATGATGACTATTAAAAAAGGATAATAAGTTTTTTTATGTAAAAACATAATTAACTTTAAGTTCTGAGTTCCTCGATCTCCATTCCTGAATTTTTTCTCACAACTACATTTTTCATGAATCTGAAATAAGCACTTCACATCTCCAAAGTTGGTTTGAAAATGATTGAATAGTTCATGAGAATGCTTTTAGTAACAGGGGACAGCAACAATTACAAAACCACTGCTCTGTTACTGCTAACAATGCATTATTATTACTAACAAAACTAACCATTATTACAAGTGGTTAATCATTTCCAAATAGTTATAAAATAAAAATATCTGGTGTATCCATTCACACAACTTTCTTTATAGCTCTGAGTTAGAGTCCAATACAAAATATGTGTGCTATATCTTTGCTAATATTAGTCCGATTAAGATTTTTATTATTTTTTTTTAGTATTGTTGACAATTATATTATACATGAAAAAGGGGCCTTGCTTGCAAAAGATCATGTAGTTCTACCACGCTGTGAAGACCTAGATCGCATTTATAACTAGGCTCTAGGGATTGGGTCGGAACATTGAAAGTAAAATATCGATATTCGATATAAAATAACAAAACCAAATATCAATATCCACCGATAATCCCAAGAACAATATCGTTATATCGAAAGGAAATTTATGAAAAAGAAAAGAAAAGTGCATCAAATGAATAGATATAATGTTAAACTGTCAGTATCTGCCCGACCCTTGGATCTTACAGAGCTTTTATTGTGCGTGCGTTAGTGCCTAAAGTTTTTATTTCAGTTAAGGTTTATAAAAACAATTAGTTCTAGCTTCAAAATAAACCAATGTGCTGGACCCTCAGGGGCCCAAATTCAGCCTAATTTGGACCAATTAGCAAAATCTAAAAAAAGGAAAATGACTCATTACAACCTACCTGTAAGTGACAGCTGTTCTATATTATCGGACGATGAGCATTATCAGGAATCATTAAACACTGTTAAAATTAAACCTTTTCCACCAATAGTGGTTTATAACGCATTTGATGATTATGAACAACTTTTAAAATCAATAAATGAAAACAAATTTGGAGAAATAAACATCAAATACCGGCAAAATAAAACTATTTTTCTAACATACAATTCCGATGACTTTAAAAAAGTTCAAGAGCAATTATTAGAAAAAGGTCAGGAATTTCATTCCTACACACCAAAAACTGAAATAAAACCAAAAATTATCATGAAAGGAGCTCCCCCAAATTTTGATTGCGAATTCATAAAAAAAGACTTGACATCGAAAGGAATTAAAGTTATAAAAGTAACACAAATGATTAAAAAAAAAGAAATCCCTCATGTCAAATTACCTATCTGGATCATTACTCTGGACGACAAACTTCAAATAAATATGATTAAAAAAATAAGAGCAGTGGGCAACGTCATTATAAGCTGGGAAACATATATCAATAAGAAAGAAGTGATTCAATGTTTCAATTGCCAAGCCTTTAACCATTTATCGATCAATTGCCATAAAAAACCAAAATGTATGAAATGTTCGGGGACTCATCATACCAACGATTGCTTAAATGAAAATATTGACAATTTCGTACCAAAATGTGCCAACTGCGAGGGCCCACACACAGCTAACTCCAAAGAATGCTCTCATTACGAAAAAATGCAACCCTGAAAAAATGCAACAATCACCTAAAATGCAACTCTCAAGTCTCAGAAGTATAAATTCAAAAAAAAAATTCCCAGATCTTCCTAAGTCTACAGCTAAATGGCCTCAAGAAACTTTTATAGCTCAAGATAAAGAAAAGGAACCGTCTATGATGGATATGTTAAAGGAAATAAAATCTATATTCAGCACTTTCAAAATTTCTGCTATTCTGAAAAATTTCAAACATATACTAGCGAAAATGAATACAGCAGAAGACGGTATTTCAAAATTCTTCATATTATTTGAAGGCATTATTGCTCTATTGGATTAATGGACTGTATGTATTATCTTTATAATTACGCTATTGTATTAATATTTTCTATATATTATTTATTTATATTAATTGCAGATTTGTTCAGATTTTTAAAATGGTACACAGCTAACTTCACATACAATAACAAAAATCTAATTTACGTGACCTATAACCATTCACATATAAACAATTTTAATAAACAATCTCAAGTTCTTATCTCTGCACAGTCCGGCCAACCTAGAATCATGATCCCACCCAGTGATGTTATTGCACACGTAATATTATACGAGCTTAGTTCTACTATCATATCTATAAAGCGTCTAATTAAATTAATAACGAAAACATATTATTGTTTTATTGCTTATGGCTCATAACTCTATAAATTGTTTACTTTGGAACGCTCGATCCGTTAAAAATAAATTAATCGAATTAAAGGACTTTATTTCCTCTAACAATCCAAAAATCTTGGCAATAACTGAAACCCATCTATCAAATGCTGACAAAGTGAAAATCCCTAATTTCAACATTTATAGATCGGATAGAGATCGAAATGGAGGCGGTGTCATGCTTATCATCGATAAATTATTTAAACAATCCCAATGTCCATTACCTCATTTAAAATCTGTAGAAGCAGTTGCTGTTAATTTACACTTGATTAATAATTGTACATTAACCATAATTTCTATCTATTTACCACCAAGGAAATCCATCTGTTACCATGACTTAAAAAGATTATCAGACTTATAAGCGGGTACTTATAATGGGTGACTTAAACAGTAAAAATAAATTATGGAATTGTCATAATACTGACAAAAATGGCAAACTACTTTTAAATTTAGCTTCACTCCTAAAACTCCAAATATTTATCCCGGATAAACCTACGTATTATCCTTCTAATGGGCGTTCCAAGCCAAGTACACTCGATATCTTGTTAACGAAATCATTTTATTCACTGAGCCGTCTTATATCTCTACCAATCTTAAGTTCGTACCACAACCCAGTTTTATTTCGCATCAAATTAAACACAATTATGCAACCTCCCACTGCTAAATACCAGTATAAAGAGGCAAACTGGCCTAAATACAAAAAATGTCTAAATGATAATTTAGAATTCAATCCTATACTCAACAGTAAAGATGCAATAGATGAAGCAATCAGCAACCTATCAGATTTGATTTCCACCTCAGCTCACCAATCAATACCTAAAACATATGTTGCTACAAGAGTTGATGAAATCCCTATTTCTCTCAAAATTTTAATAAAATTTAAAAATAAAATTAAAAATAAAGTCCAACACTCGAATTCCATTACACTTAAGAAATTTCTCACTAAACTTACAAGTCTCCTTAGAAAGAAACTGTACGAGTGGAGAAACAAAATCTGGTCTAAAACACTGGAATCATTTGAAAAAAGGTTCTAAACTCCTGTGAAAAATACACAAAGTTTTTACCAAAAGAAATCAATCTATCCCTCCCCTAAAAACCTCTAATACTACATACGAATACGATTCAAAACAAAAATTAAAGATTCTAGCCGATCACTTTGCAAGTATTCAAAACAATCCGAATAACTCAATCTCAAAATATCATTTAAATAAAATAACTAAATCTATAGACGACTTTAAGACTTTAATACCAGATTCCGAAAGTTTTAAACACACTTCTCCACAGGAAGTCGCGACTCTCATCAAGTCCCTCAACATTAATAAGTCACCCGGCCCAGATATCATACCTGCAATATTAATTAAAAACCTTTCAAAAAAAGCAATAATACATATTACAAAAATATTTAATTGCTGTATGAGACTTAAATACTTTCCGAAAAATTGGAAAAATGCAAAACTTATTCCTTTGATCAAACCACATAAAGATCCCGAATTGCCTACAAGTTATAGACCCATTAATTAGCCTTCTTAATATTATTTCAAAATTGTTCGAAAAAATCATAAAGCATCGCCTTACTCAATATATGTTAGCCAATAACATTTTAATAAACGAACAATTTGGATTCCGACATTACCATTCAACTACCAGCCAATTAGCTCGTGTTGTAGATAATATAACCGAAAATTTTAATAATAAAAAACATACCGGCATGATTCTTATCGACATTGAAAAAGCGTTCGATACTGTCACTCCAAATGTACTGATTCATAAATTAATAAAACTTAACATCCCAAGTTATCTAATATTACTTATAGAGTCATTTTTAAGCAATAGATCTTTCTACGTATCAGTTAATAATTTATCTTCCCCCATTTACTACACTATTAACGGTCTTCCACAAGGATCCTGCCTAAGCCCTATATTATTTAATTTATTCATAAATGATTTTCCTAAAACCAAAAACGTCGATATAGCCCTCTTTGCCGATGACACAGCGTTATTCTGTTCCTCTTACCGAATTGACACCATTTTCAATAGATTAACGCTAGCATTTAAAAAAACATCTAACTACCTTGACAAATGGGGACTACGCCTCAACATAGACAAAACGGAGGCCATCATTTTTACAAAACGAAGACCTGTACTCCCTCCAAACGTAATATTAAACGGTTCTTCAATTCAGTTAGCCAAATCTGTGAAATACTTAGGAGTAACACTAGATAGTAAACTTTTATTCAATAATCATATTAATATAAAATTAGAAAACGGCCGGAAAATGTTGTACCAAATGTTTTCATATTTTAATAAAAAATCTAAACTATCTCCTAGTAATAAGTTAATTCTATATAAATCTGTACTAAGGCCAATATTAACATACGCTTGTCCAATCTGGAGTTTCACAAGTGCATCGAACCTAAAAAAATTATAAGTATTCCAAAATAAATGCCTCAGAATTGTCAACAACTATCCGTATTACACCAAAATAACAAAGATGCACACAGAATTAAATATATCTTACATACAAGATTACATATTCAAACTAACTCATTCATTCTTTCAATCATGCCCATACTCTCTAAATCCTTTAATAACTGAAATAGGTAACTATACAAAAGCTACTACACGCAGATATAAACATAAACGAACAAAACATATACTAATTTAAGAAGCCTGTATTTTATTATAATATTTATATTTCATTTAAATAGCCTATATTTTATTAATTTTCAGAACAGTGTTGGGTTTTTTTTTCTTTCTCATTTTTTTTTTTACCAATAAATAAAATATAATTTTATGTCCAAATAAGCTGTACAAAAAAAAAAGTATTGTATAAGGGGACATCCCGAATCAATTATAAATACTCAATGTAATATTATTTATGGAATAAACTATATTTATAAAAAAAAAAAAAAAAAATGTTAAACTGTGAAGAAAGCTATGACTTAATATGTTTATTATTATAAAACAGTATTTTTATTTGTTATGAATCATTATAAAAAAAAAATTATACTCTGGCTAAATGTTATAATACATTTTTATATTAAAAACTTTTAGCCAAATTTCATACATTATATTCTTCTACAAGTTTTTCAATAATAAAAATTTCAAACTTCTAAAAAATGTATTTATTTTATAACGTTTCCGACTACATTGTGCATTCTCAAAACATTCATCTGAAATCATGTAATTCATTTAATATACATCTCAGTACATTTGCATACAACTCATTTATATTATTACATTATTTGTCTTTACATAGGATTAATTAACGTTATGTATACATTGATCGTACCTACTAATTATTGTTTGTTAATTAAATATTGTTTATTCTTATATTTACAGGTAAAAATTCAGAATCGTGACCCAACTAGTCTAAATTTTTAAGAACTGAATGTACTTCGAACTGCCCATGCCTACAAAAAATACTCAAACCAACGAATCCTCATCAGTTGAGGTCCCTTAACGTTATTTAAATTATTACTGCTTTAACTAGATTACAGCTGTCGACTTCCGCTTGCCAAACCCCCATGGCTTCGATAAGCATGTTCAGAGGAGAAAATAAGTTTACACCATACCCGATTTTGGTAAGAAATGGCGCACGTTGTAGATGTATTATTTCGCCATTTTAGAATTAATCATCACCACATCAATTTCTTCTTTATCTTATAAAACGGAGTCAAAATTTCCTCGTCAGTTAGGATCCTTGCAACCGCTAAGTCTTCGTCAAAATATACGAAATCTCGGAAAGTCATGAGATTTTCTTCATTTTGAGATAGTTGATTCCCTTCCTCGATGCTGTCGAAGAGGTTGGTAAGTTTTATAATAATTACTTCCTTGGGTCAAATGTTTTAAATCGTATAATTATGGCCAAGTCTAGAGACTTCAGGTTAGAGTTTGTGTTGGGAGGCAAAAACATACCTTAGCATCGCTGAGTGATGGTTGTGGGCCGTTCAATTATCAATAAACAGTTGAAAATTTTCGTTGTTTTTTATTCCATATGTGATTGTACCTATTTGTTGAATATTTCGCATCTGGTCCATGCTTTTGTGTTGCAACGTTTTTGTTTTTAAAACACCTCGGTTTCGCGGACTTGACAGTCATGAGCGAATCTAATATTTTCAGATCGATCCATGTTGGAGACTAACAATACGCTTAACGATTTTTTGCAATTTTTGTCAAAGAGATATGAATAGAAAAAAAATGATAAACCGTCCGAAATTCATAGAAACGATTCTTCTCTCATTCAGTATTCTCTCCTCTTAAAAAGATTAAGAGTTGACAGATTTTGTATTTGGAAATTCGAATTATAAAATATTTAAGTTGCTTGGAAGACGAAAATAAGACGGATTATCGAAGGGACCGGGTTGCATTGTTTTTATAGGAATTTAAGGAAGATTTTCAAGGAACCAGAGAATTATCGGGATATGAATTTTCTACTGTAACATAGTCGAAAATATCGGTAACGTCGATATATCGCTTAAAATATCGTTATGACCGATCTATCGGATGTTAAGAAATCGATAGAAAATATCGGTTTTTAAAATCCGATACAAATTTGAATATCGAAAACCTATATTTTTCAAAAAACAAATATAAATTTAAAAAAATTTCTACAAGGACAGCGAGTTCGACAAACAAAGGACCATAAAAACTTGTGGTGTGGTGTGTTCGGGTTACTCTCTCTAGTGGCTGTGTTATTGGGATGGGATGTTGCAAACAAAATATCGATATTGATAATTGTTAACAATATCGGCATTTAAAAATATGGTTAACATTTCTAAAAAAAACAAAAAAAAAAAACTAAACGAATCGGAGGAAGATTAGGAGAAAACCTGTTTATTGATATTTAAATTTTGCAGAAAATGAATTTAATAAAAACAATATCTTAATTATATTGGCACAGAAATATCGGTATTATAAAAACAATATCTTAATTATATTGGCACAGAAATATCGATATTATGAAAACAATATATTGATTATATCTTTCCAGAAATATCGATGTGTCTGTCCCTTTAAAAGATTAAAACATTGATATTTTTTCGATATATCGAACTACTATTCAAAAACTATCAATACGATATATATCGATACTTTTTTTTCGATATTCACATCCATATCTCCAATCTGTCAGATTCGTCTTAGCAGGGAATTACTCCTACATTTTATAGTAACACATGTGAGTATTGTGGCATGCAGATTTTTTTTGTAGATGGTGGTCGAGCGAGGTTAATTGCTGCAGTGATCATGCTCGATTTGCCACCACAAGCTTGGCAAAGTGCGAGCACGACTATCTAGTTTTTTGAAGATGCTGATCAGGAAATTATTCTAATGACGTTATTAAAAAGCCCTTCATCTGATCGAGTCGTCATTGCAATGAAGAGTGAAATTTGGGGGTATATTTTCGCCTGGTGTACTCAAATTTGTACATATGAGTTCGCAGCTCCGAGGCTCGGTATGCCCGACCATTCTATCCTCCTCTGTGTACTGGGACTTGTTCATAGTAACCAATTCAAAAATACGACATTAAATAACCAGCACAAGAAGAGACGCCTTCAGTTTTTGTGGTTATACTACTCCGGCAAAGTAGTGTATAGCAGGCAGTCTCCACACAATTAAAAGGCTTTAAAAGGATCAAAAGATTGCAAACTGGTATATATATATATATATATATATCTATTTTGTTATCTTCAAACTCAATGCCAATCAGCAAAAAAATACATCGTTTCTGCTATCAAATGTTATTTGTGTGAACAAATGGTTTTTAAAGAATACCTCCGAGATAGGGAGACCAATTCCCTGGATGGACTGTCGAGAATAGGGATGCATTCTGGGACCTGAGGTACCCCGCTACTATAGCTAGAAGAGAGTCATGTTGGGCATCCTGAGGTACGCATCTCCTGCCTGGAGTCGTTATCTCACACAAACACCGAAGAAGAAGCTGGCGACCATCCAGCGACTGGCACCGTTAAGGTCACCAAGTGATACAGAACCGTGTCGCACGAGGCGGTGCATGTATTTGCCGGAGAGATGTTCTTGGATCTCATCCTGCGAGAGGACATCATCAAATTCGATGTTAAGAGACAAGGGCTTGATGCAGAAGATAGGTGAGGTGCCTGGGAGGTGAATAAAGGTGTTGAGGGAGGACTCATTGAATGAGTGGAACAGACGGTAGGTCATTTGTGAAAAGGATGCAAGAACCTTTTTCCTATCGTCTAATCCTGACTAGCAGCGAAGTGGGTCCATCCCGATTCCTGGTCCTCACAGATTCTGACAGGCTATGGGGGTTTTCGGGAGAAGCTGCGGAAGCATGACAAGAATATCAATCCCAGGTGCCCCATCTGCGGTATGCCTGATGCAGCCGAGCACGCAGTAATATCCTATGCCGCCATTGATGGACATCGAGCCTGGCTATCCAGGAAACCGGAATGTACGTCTTTGACGCGGCCGATTTCCCGAAGTTGTTAGAGGAGGAAAACTACCTCTTCTTCATGGAATATATAGGAAGATGGAGAGAGGTCATGGGTCCGACACATTTCACTCTTGGTAGGGGCCGTCCACCCGAAGAAGAGGAGACTGCCGCCACTGAGACGGTCCCTGAGGAAGAAGCTGAAATCTAGTGAGGGCTCTGGGCAGTGCAAACAGAAAGCTCAGGGTGACAAGCCAAAGCCAGCCCTGACTATACGAATCAGGAAGGAAGGACACAAAGATACAGGTAACCGGTGTACAGTAGCAGTTATACAGTAAATGGTGTACAGCCGCGCACCGGGCTGCACCATAGAATGCCCAAATATTGTTTTCTTAATTAAAGATACCCTTAATTTGTATTACAATAACAAATAAATAGTTTAAAAATATAAATAAATAAATAAAGGTGAGTTTTATTGGCGGTAGTTGCATACGTACATCCCATGCCTAACATCCTGTGTGCTGAAATCCCGTATGCCAGAAATGGTCAGGTGGTGGGAATAATAAAAAACTCGACATCGATCCTCATCCAGTCATCTTCGAAGATTTATTCCCTTTCTTAACGGAGGAAGAATAAAACAAAATAGAATCCATCTCAGGATCAAGTGCCCATGACGAACTAGAATCCTCCCGCCACCCCAAGAGCAAGGAATTGATAACAATAATTACTGTATCATTGTACTTTAAGGTGTTAGTAAATTATTAAATGAAATGTAATGTAGTTTTGCAAAAACATTTACAAAGTAATGTATTAAGAAAAAGAGATATGTACAGATTATTGTTGATTCTTGAATCATCCTAACCCAATACCTTTCTTGAGCCAATGTACAGTTAATATATATACGTAGCACATATGTAATTACTGTACATTATATGCTTATATACATTGAATACAAGTATTATTGCCTAGTCGAGGGTTATTATTACTTCTAAATAACAATAAAGATTAAGCGATCCCTGATAAACTGCTAGTTTTTCATCATTATCAGGAAGCTTCCATCATATATAATCATTGTATCTCTGTAGAAGTGAGACATGGAGCTCTCAAAGTAGTTCCTTTAAATTCAGGGTGTCGAAAATATAATTCAACGACATCAAATAATATTACTTTTGAAGAACTGCATATGTACCTGAAAATATATTTATAATTATGTATGTATATATTATGTAATGCACACGTATAACTTCCTTCTGTGTTCAGAGAAAAGAAGAAAGATTAAAAAATTATGCTTCAAATTTCAAGAATCGTGTAATTAATTGAACGCAATAAATAATTTAATACTTAGTGCTAATGTTTTTTGTGTGTTTGCGTGTTTTTTCTTACGATTTGAGGTGTCGAGATGCAAAAGGGAATAAATCCATGTTTTTTTCATTTTTTATATTATTAATGTTTTCCACATAGGTAGGCACATGTACAGTACGTGTTCAAGCCCTCAAAACGTACTAACTCCAATTTAATTTATTATTTAAAATTTGGATAAATACCTGAATCATGCATAGTTTTGGGTTTTCTCAAAATTTTACAATTTTGAATTTTTCGCCTTTTGCATCTCCACGCCCCATCTTGCCTATCTTTCCGCTAACAACACTAGAAATTTAAACAGACCAATTAAATACCAGTTTATAGTTCCTTGTACGATTTCGACGGAAACATCCATTTTGACCATCTCTGAATCCATTTTGACTAGCTTCGTCGTGGCGTCTGTACGTAAGTACGTTCGTATCTCACATCGCTCAAAAACGGTTAGCCGTAGAAAGTTGAAATTTTGTATTTAGAATTGTTGTAAAATCTAGTTGCGAATCTCCCTTTTTGGTCACTGCTTGATCACCGAAAGTGGTACTTTACTTGTAGGTCTTAATTGATTTCCAGAAAAACTTATATTAAAATATTATGCAAAACTTCTTAAATTTAGTATTTATAACTTTTATATATATATATATATTTAAATAACATACTAGATTTTGGTCTAAATTGGAAAACCGGAAGCGGTACTTTATCTGAAGTTTATATTACACTTTCATCAAAAATTATATTAAAATTAAATACAGAAATCATATGTTTCGGTAACAAAGATTACAAACGCAATTTGGTTTCCAATCCAATTAAACATTTTTATTACTTGTTTTAAGTATTAAAATTGAGTGTAAAATACTGGTTTTCCTTCCCATTCGTGAGATCAACAAGTCTGCAGCAGGAGAATTAGATATCAGTTAAGTGGGTTTTCCCGCTTAAAATGTTGAAACTGTCGATTTCCAATGCTTTATCTAGTGATATTGACAGTTTTTTAGTGTTGTCACGGAAAATGAAGAAATCTCTTGGAAACTAGTTACCTACTGAAGGAAAACGACATATAACAACGGAATGAGAGCTCCAGAAACAAGAGTGTGTCTGTCAATAGATGTATGTCGCGACGCCGAATGTCGTTTTTGAGATACTGAAATCCTTCGGAAACTAGTAACCAAATTCAAGATCACTTTTTGAGCCACCTATTTATAGTTTAATAGGCGTACAAGGAAGCCATGTGTTGTCCATATCAGATATTTTCCATTTACGAAAACACAGCAAATTATTATACTATGGCCTATTTCCAAATTGTTATATACCTATATAAAAAAAAAATAAAAATTGTAAATTTATTTGGATTGAATTTTTGGAAGGAATTGGTATAGTAATTTCAAGACACTTTATATTTTTTCTCTACCTTCATAAATGTCCCAGATATGGGACGTATGCTACCTTTAATCGATCGCCATTTTGAAAGGAAATAGCAAATTGAATGGTAATGTTGAGTTCGAGGATCACCCTGGGGTGACCTGTAACATTTGAGCCCAATCCCTAAAAAATCGGCCCAGTAGTCTTGGAGAAAAGTAGATGAATGGATATTATTTTATTCGATTTATGGATGTTTCATATCTTTAAACTTAAAATCTCAAATTTTGAGAGGGAGTTAAAATCTCTCGCTTTTTGGTCGAATACAAAGGTTCATTATAGAAAATAATTAAACAAAAATCTCAGTCAGAAATTCGCTTTCCATCCATCCGCAGAACTGAAAACTTTCTCCATTTTTAAAGTAATAAAAAAATGACGTCAGATTTCATATTCGTCACTTTGAAACGCTCTATGGTTGTCCGTGAAAATGTATGTAGGAGATTCTTGATTGAGGGTGAGGTCAATAAATAAACACACAAATAAGAAAAAACTTATTATAATGTATGCCAACGTTTCGGCTTATGTTTTAGGTCATCATCAAGGCTAAAAGAAAAGATAACAACATTGAAAATAACAGAGGAGGTACCAATAACAGTAAAGAATGGTAATGAAAAGAAATGACAAGCAGAATGATAAACAGAAAAAAAATGTTAAAACATATTGTAAATAATGAAAAATTGAAGTAATGTGAAACGAGTGAAGGAAAGTTTATGAATTACATGAAACAATAAAGTATATTATACATGATATAATAAAATTATATGAAAACTATTTATTAAAACGACTAATAGTATGAAGATTTGAAAGTATGCAAAGCATATCGGGATGAATATGATATTATAAGTTTTGTAAAAGATCACAATGATGTTAAACAAGTTGACATTTTTCTAATTATAAAATAAAGGAGTAAAATATAAAGTGATGTAAGCCCAAAGAATAGAGTAATACAGTTATAGGCCATTATTAAATTTTGAATTCCTGATGCTCAAGGGTTGACGCCTTGTGCGATTTGGAGGTTAGGGATTCAAGACTAAGCCACAATGGGTACCTTAACTGGAGCGTTTCAAAGTGACGAATATGAAAACCGCATATTTACATATTCGATATTTTGACATGGTATAGTCGGTATGACTGGATCTTCATTGACGAAATTGCTGTTTTATAATTATATATTCTTCTTTGCAATTCTCATTACTTAGTGGTAGACACAGCCTCGGTCCGATTTCTTGAGTTCATTGTTGGCACCTTTTTGGCATACCAACTAAATTTCTTGTAAAATGTGGGCGTTTATTCTAGCCGCCATCTTGATTTTTATTTTTTAATCATAGAGTGTCATGTTTGGTAAATATCAAAGTACAGCAAATTTCGTATTGAAAAATATTATACTTGTTTTTAAAAATAAATAGCAAAATTGTGGCCGAAATACGAAAAACTGAAGTTTTAGGAGTATTAATAATATTAAAAAAAAAAAAATCAAAATGGATTTTTTAATACAAATGCATATTTATTTCATCAATATTTTTAACTATATTAGTATATTATTAAATATACTGTGCATAAAATGAGTCTTTTACTCGCTATCTTGAAAAACACCCAAAATTAAAAAGTCATATGTGCTCACTAATTACCCTATATTTTATGCTGGAAAATTATATAATCGTTTTTAGAAGTAAAATGTTAACAAAGATGAAGTAGGTGCTATTTTTATAGTACACTGAAAGCCTAGGAAAACCTGACTGTGTAAAAATATTTAAATGCCATTTTTCTTTTCTTTTTTAATAATGTCTAAGAAATTGAAAATGGTAGACAGGAACTGTATTTCTTGTGCTCTGAAAACTGATTTATTTATAAATTAAAGAATAGCAAGTATTTTCCGACTTTTAACATTGGTTTAATTTCTCATGAATTTCTTTCTTGACTTGTAGATATTGTAGACCATAGCTACTTAAATTTCACTACGGATTCAAATATATTGCTTGTTATATCTTTGTCCCCGAAATCATCGCAGTTTCAACTGCTGATCGATACCTAATTCTTTACCGGCTTTTACCAAAGTTTTTGTATATTATTTAATAGTTTTCACAGCATCCCTAGTAGCGTAGAAAGGATTTCGTTTCGGAGGAGGAGGAGGGAGGAGGGGTCCATCCAAGGATGTACCTTAAATAAATACTTTAAATAAACCTACACCAACCGCGGATGAAAGGAGGCACTCTCTCTATGCAATATTTTCTATGCCTAGGTATAAAATAAAATTCAAATAGGCCTATACAATTTTTTTAAGTAACAGTATGTTTTAATTTGGGGGAAGAGGGGATGGAGGAATCCGGACCTCCTGGACTCCCACTCTAGCTACAGACAGCATTGAGCATCGCTTAACTAGGTTAATTAAATCTTCAAAATGCTTAAGCACAGTTATTTTATCATTCCTAGTTAAAGTTTTTTCTGTACGAATTACTTTTTGAATTACATAATCTAGGGTTGAATGAAATCAGACTGAGGAAAGAGATTCGCCTTGTTTTAAATCTAAACGAACCTCAAATTTCATGGATTATAATTATTGATTGCAATTTTATAAATGTTTCCGACATCCACATCCTTAATGGATTGACTAACTTCTCTAGTATTCCATACTCAGTCAGAATATTATTCAACTTCTGGCGGTCAATGTAAATATCTCTAAGCACTTTAGTTTGATTTCAAAAACTGATGAAACAAATAATAAAGTTGATATAATTTTAGCTTATGATTGATTAGAATAAATTATTTAGTTAGTTTAAGTTATAAATTAAATGTTTTTTAAATTTTGCATTGTTCTCCCCAACAGAATCATTTTAACATGCACACTTTCGTTATGTGTTCATCCTTTAATTGGCCATAAATATGCTTCAGGTAAAAAGACAACCAATTAAATTGCTAATCAATAAAACAGTTCGGCTTAATTATTACGAGACTCGATTATGCCAGTTAATTAGAATGTTAATAAACAAGAGGAGTTTTTATTCTCTGAACGTGAGCTTCCTGGGAAATCATTTCGGTTGTTGCAGTCGGTCAGGCATGCAGTACCAACCGCCTCTCAAAGACTCCAATGTCATCGATGGCCTTAGAATGGGATACATCAAGTTCTTCGGATTCTGGAAGATCATCAATGACTACAGAACAAAGGGGAAGAGGAACGCGTATATGAATTTTCAATTTTACTCGGCCTTTATTGTTTCTACTCCATACATCGTCCTCCAACTGTTCAGCTACTTCGCTATAGAAATGGATATTCAAAAGGCTACTATTATTAACATCCATTGCCTGCCAGCCATCATGATGTGGGGGAGAATCGTGGTATTTTGGCTCCGCATGGATAGTCAGTGTAAGCTTTATAATTTGATTCAAAAAGATTTTCTCCATATTCCGGAATATAAGATGGCTAAAGCTAGTATGGTATATAGGAATTTCACTAGAAATGCGAATTATCTATGTCTGTTAGCTTTTATTGTGGATCTAAGTGTAGTTTTGGTGACTGTAGGTATTCCAGGAATTCCTGTAGACTATATTCTGTATCACAAGGGAAGCATGTTCGATGTTACAACAGGGAAGAAAAAGATCCTGAGCGGTTGGTACCCGTTCCCGATGAGCGAGTCGCCTTATTACGAAATCATATTCGTTTATGAAGTGGTTTGTGTCTTTACGGGAGGTTTGTTTCAACCAATTTATGCTTGCCTCTTTTATCAAGTCCTTGTGGCTCTCTGCGCACAATTCCAAGTTCTAGGATATCATGTATCAACTATGAACATCAATTCTAATTCCAATTCTGAAAGTAAACAGATTTATTATAATTTAAATTCTAAAAGTTGCCTGATCAATTCTGATTCTAATTCTAAAAAACAGAGCAATCCTAATTCTAATTCTAACAGTAGCTCGAGAAAGAAGATTACCAATGAATACAGAGATTCAGGTGTGAGCGAGGATTTTTATGGTATACTACAAGATCATCAGAGATTATTAAGGTATTTAATGGTTCATGATGATTTAGTTTTAGTAATATAAAAAATATAATATTTTTATTATTTCAGCTATGCTAACGAATTGAGAAGTGTTTACAATCCCCTTGTGACGATGAATCTGGGCCTAGCTATCTGTTTCCTTATTGTATGGGTTTTTCAGTACCATATGGTAAGTGGAATTGCAAAATGATTTTGTAATAATGAAATTATAATAAGCTGTTGACAATTATTTAAATTTTAAATATTTTTTAGTACTATTTGTTTTTTATTAGGATGTTTATGGGAATTTCTAAGCCTCAGGTATCTCAAAATAAATTTCATAACAAAATTACTCGCAGTTCGAACTATTCAGACCTTATCTTCTTGACACACCGTTATTTTAATTCAAATTAACGAAGAAAAGCATCCAGCAATTATTGTCAAATTTAAATTCCATATAAATGAAAATATTTAGAGCAAACTAAAAACTATTGTGACTCCGTTTCAAAAATCTTTAAAAAGTTTAAATTAAATTAAGTTTTTAAATTTTGGGATATGTAAATGTTTGGCTCTGGAAATGCCATCCCTTCCCCTATTTGGCGAAAGTTGATTAGTTTGTAATAAACTTTTAAAAATACTTAAGACCATTAGCTAACAATTTTCCTCAATTATAATATTTGGAGTATTACCTCCAATTTATGTATTTGTTTACTTTTACTCAATTATTTATTAATATATGATTTTTTTTTTAATTATTGATTCATAATTTGTCGTTAAATTAAAATACAAAAATAATATTTCTGTTTATATCCCTTTCCGACAGTGGGAAATAGCCTATTGGGACGATAACGGGCGCGCTGTATCTCCTATAATTCATATCTCATATGTCTCACAGATACTTGTAATAAACCATTATTTCTGATTTTTAAACAATAAATATATATTCGAAAACAACATTTGGGATATTGCACGAGTTCTTCAAACAGAAAACTAAATTTAGTATCAACAACCTTAAATATTTTTATCTACATACAAATGAGAGCTTATTGAAAATTAAACTTAAATTTATTTCTTAAAAATCAATCAATTATTTTCGTGATATTAAAATGAAATAATTGCAAGCGTTTCTTGAATGTTAGAAACAAATACAATTTTAACATAAGAACTTATAATTTGTGATTTATTGAGCTCTCGTATTTCTTCATTGATAATTGTGTGTTTGTGAAGAATAGATATCAGTAAAACAACTCTCAATTTTTTTTTCGGAATGTATGACAGTTGTTTGCCACTTCTTGGAAGAGTCTCCCCTTGGGCCCTCACATTCTGTTAGTATCAGACACATGGCTGTTTAATTTCAGTGTTAACTTGAAACAGGTATAAATTCACTATGAATAGAATTTCAGTTTACTAATAAACATTAAAAATAATAATGAAAAATAAAAAGTTAAAAACTCACATTGATGGTCGATGACTATTTCGGCTATGGATCTGACAGATGCGCGCGCCCACTGAAAGGGTACATTGGTAATGATATAAATTGGTTAACTTAGAATTTGATATGCAACGAGTAGCATTAGTACGGAAGCATTTATTAATTCAAATCTAAAACGTTTTGAAAAGCTTTATAGTAATACCAAGTGCTACAAGAATAGAAATATAAATCCCAGCAATTAATAATTATGTGCTATGTCATCATCTTCAGAGTTTAGGACAACTGTCCAGATTGAGGGATGATATTTTATATTTTAGACTCTTCAATAATAAATTAAAATAAGCATTTGAAATGGAAAATATCAGAAGTACAATCTTATACCTAGTAAGGTCGCGGAAATTAAAGTAAAATGAAAGAAATAGAAATCTTATAGTTATTTTATATAATTGCTTTAATTCCATAACTTTATAGAGACAACGTAAAAATGTGTTGCATATGCTTTATGGATTACACGAAATTTCAGAGGGAGAGGAGAGGGAGAGGGGTAAGTCAATAATCTTTTTGAAATCACCCAGTTTAAATTAAATTTGCTTCTCGACATTTTTGATTTTAATGATTTTTTTTAACCAATAATTCTCTCTCATTTGTTGAGCATAAAACCATGAGAATCACAGACTCAAACTTATCCTTTTGCAGCCATTTTAAGTTAGCTTCGCAACTGAAAACAAGCTTTGGGAAAATGTCTAACTCTTGTAATTTTGTCGATATCAAAACAAAACAAAACTAAGATTATTATAAGGATATGCTCTACATTTTTGTCCGCCTAAGTAGTGAGAAATTGCTTAAAAAAATTAGTAAAAATTGACATTTAGCACTGCAAAAGTATATTAAGGAAAAGAGACTCATATTTGTTTTGTTTTTTATCCGTGTATAGTTTTATTATTGTATTACTTCCTCTGAAATTTCAATATTGAAAACTTTGTCGTTTTTTTAAATGAATTTTCAAAAATGGCCAAAAGTCATTTTGAGCAAATTTAAAGTTTTGTTGACATCCGCGTGATAGTATAGAAGGATCAATCTAATTATGGATTGATTATTTGCCATTATTATAATTATTTGCCATTATTATTTGCCACTTCTATAATTTTGTTTTTATTAAAAACTACTGTTTGTCTAACAATTTTACTTTTTATTTATTTTTTTAAGAAGTGAAGGTGGTTATCACAAAGAAGTGGAATGAATTACTACAGCGACTTCCCATTTACTGAATTGTGATAACCACCTTACAAAAACAAATAAAAAGTAAAATTGTTGGACAAACAATAAAAAACTATACAAAACGAAAAACTCTGTGCTTTCAGTACTAACCGACTTTTGAAAAATTTTTGGAGAGAAAACCAAGGAACGAGATACCAAAACCAGAACAAAAAAAAAATACTAGGTACTCATATTGCAGTTGGTATACAATGTTTTTTGTCCTACCAACCTCAATATCTCTTCGAAATTAGATTATCTTCATAAATTTGGGTATACCGTTGGAAAGCTGATGAAACGAAGCAGCATTTTTTGATTCTCTAATGTCGTAGCTAGAAAATTCATTCCGTGATATTTAACGGAGCATTTCTGAAAATTATTCTTTTTTACTTGTTCAGTTTGCTTTGGCTACTATGATCGCCGGACGAAACAATATTTTTTACCCAAATTGGTAGCTATTTTATAGGAAATTCATCGTAGATTCCAAAAATGGCAGCAAAAGTTAAGAAATGTTCACTTATAAATTCAGAGAAATTTGGAACTTCATTTGAAAAAAACGTGGTTTTCTTGGAAAACCATTTAAAAAAATCATTTCTCGAAAACAAATTGAGAAAAGAAGGTGCGGTTGGCGGCACTGAACTACATTTTTGATAGACTTCTCTCCCTCCATTACTCCTGGGACATACATCCTTCAGAAATTAGACCTTGGATTCATTGTTTCTTAAAAAGAGAGAAACACATGAAAATCAGTTGTTTTCTTTTTAAATGTATTTGTTTGAAAAAAAAAACACACAAAAAAAAGATCATAAGAGGATATGCAGATACTTTATAAATGATATAATTGATGCAATTGTTTACAGGGAGAAACAGGAGACTTTATATTTGTATTTAAAGCTCTACAATTTCTAGGCGCACAAATGGTTGAACTTTTCATGTTCTGTTTTGGTTCCTCCACACTCCAATCAGCGGTAAGATATGAATAAGTTATTATATTTGCAATATATTCATTTTTAAAAAATCAAAATCATTAGATAACCAAGGATTTTTATTCCAACATCATCAACAATCATTCCTTACATCCTTCAACTGAATCTCATCAAAACCCAAATCTACGATGTCATTCCAAACGAAATGTTCCCATTAACGTTTTGGTCTTTTATTTTGTCGTATACCGGCGTTTCATCGCTAATTACCTTTTTAATGATTCGTTTTTCATCCAGCTTACATACTGTATACGCACATTCCACTCACTGTGGTGATATTACTTCAATTTATATTTACTAGGTGCAAATGAAGCAATTCCTTGTCTATGTTTTTTTTTTTTTTTTATAAATTATCCTTCACTGCACCAAACTTTCTACATTATCCTTTATTTTCAAAATCGTTAAACCAATGTTCTTACCTTAGCTATTATTTATTTTTTCAAGCATTAATGAAGTAACCATTTATTAATAAAAGATGATTATATTTAAATAGGCAATCAAAAAAATTAAAATAAATAATTATAATTTAGACTCCTCAAATTTAATTTGATACACCAATCCTTCTACTCTTCTAATTTCGTTTGTTTATTCATCTATTCAATATATCGTCGCCACAACGTATAACAAACAATGTGAATATTGCTGCTTTTCAAGAGATCAAAAAAGAGTTTTACGTTTTGCTCGTAATTACCCCTTTGCGAATAATTTTTTTATCTCTCGCCCTATTAACTTTTCTGAATTCTAGATTTGCTTTTATACGATTTTTTTTCTCGCAGATATACTTCTGGTAAATTAATAAAATTAATTAGAAAAATATGATTTTTCTGACTCGTTAGTTATACGATGTAGTGGTGGCGACTATGTATTCATAAAATGAGGGGGATAATAAAAACTAAAGCTTATTTGTTTCTTATTTTTTATTTACTAGTATCATTTGATTAATAATTGCATTTATTAAACGTATTTCTTTTACCATAAATACTCCTTTGCGATTTTCTTTTTTTTTTTAAATATTTATTATTCAGAAACGACTTTTAGTTTTTTTTATTTACTTAATTCTTAACGAGAATTATTTGGGTTTATAGCCTACTTTCTAGAAACATGAAATCTAGAATTTAAAAAACAAATCCTTCGAAAATAAAGTATTGCGTAGGATATTGGCATGAGAAAGAATGGGTGGGTCCACCGTAGAATTTAAAAATCTGCGGAACGGCGGAACATACTTCTAATTTTAATGAGGGATAACAGTTTTTTTATTTTTTAAATGATTGAAAATTTCGATAATAAACACGATCTACGATTAATAAAAAAAATCCACGATCGTTTCCGTAATAAAAATGAAAGTATAGTCAACATTTCAATAAATCGCACCGTTATAGATCCAATGTTTGCGTTTTTGGTGTTAACACGACAGTACTCAATACCTCTCTCCCAAACTCAGGCTTCTCCGTCTTCACTGAATTTGAGTGATATATCTACCAGAGGTGTGCGTTTCTGCAAATAAACGTATATTTATTAAAAGTGAGCATGTTGTTTATTTACTATAAGAGCATCGATGTTAGGCTTGATCGAGCTCAACTTGATTCTCAAGTCCTCTTCAACACTGGGTCTGTTTCTATATTTATTTTATGAATCCCATTAGGTAACTATTTAAAATAACGAAAAATACAGTAATCTTTTTGAGTATTTATTTCAAACGTTAGTCTTAGGAAATTATCGATGGAAAATAATCATTTTAAATACCTAATTTTTTTACGATAAAATGTCGAATAATAATTTTCTTGATACTTATGGGCTAGCTAGATGCCAATTTCATTTTCGTTGTTGTTTCCCTTGTTTCGCTATCTTGTTCGCAGGGTCAGAAAATATGCCTCGACTTTGCGCAAAACGTTTCTGCTCTTTTTACATATCATAAATGAACTATCCGTTAACAAGAAAGAACAGTTCTTAAGAACTGCTGAGAAATGATAGTTTATAAAATGGACGACCGAAATGAGTCATAGAATACTATCCTATCCGTTTTCGTTTTGGATCCCGTCGGCTTTTAGGCAAAAATAACAGTACTGAAAAGAATGAAAAGTATCATGAATAGAGTCAAGCATTATTCAAATTTCAAATAGATCATTTTTAAATTAATTATTAATATTATTTTATGTAAATGGTCATTCCAAAAATTATTTTGTTTCTATAAGAAAATGTTATTTGTGGGTTAGATAGACACCATTGTGAAACATTGTTTCATCTAATTTTTTCACACAAAACTTTTATCTGGTAGTCATTTTAAGTTGATTTCCGGTGGCCTACTGTTTTTAATAGCATCTAAAATGGCAATGAATGGATTATTGGATCCAATTGATTATCGCCACATCAATTCCGTAAAGTAAGACTCCAGGTGGTGAAATGCTGTACCGCGGTGTTTCTTATTTCGCCATTTTAAGGAACCCCATTTTGAAAGTGCACACCTGCACAATCACAAATTATATTTGTGATTAACACGCTAGTGATTAACAAGCACGTCATAAATCCGAGTACAATGATGTACAGTTCTGTACATGTTCGGTGATAGCCTGCAAGCTTTCATTTTTTTCCCGGCAAATACCTTCGAACATCCATTGGTGGGGGAGAACACGGTCGGCATTGATTTTTCTACGAGCAAATAATGTTTCGTCAATCTCAACGATTCTACTCGGACCACCTATTTTACGAACCGGTTTAGCTAACAGTGCTTTTGAACACACTTCCCGCCAGTAATTGTTCCAGTCTATCACAGCGTTATTTCCCACTTCCAGTTCCCGCTCGTACGAAACATCTGTCGACAATTCTTACGCCTACGAATATATGAAACGCACAACTGTCACGAAAGGTAAGCGAGATCAAGTCAACCAATTTCAAGTTCTGAGAGCTAGTTTTTCTAGCACGATTGTTTATCACAACACCACGTAATGTTTTGCGCAAAGTCGAGGCATATTTTCTGACTCTGCGAACAAGATAGCGAAACAAGGAAAACAACAACGAAAATGAAATTGGCATCTAGCTAGCCCATAAGTATCAAGAAAATTATTATTCGACATTTTATCGTAAAAAAATTAGGTATTTAAAATGATTATTTTCCATCGATAATTTCCTAAGACTAACGTTTGAAATAAATACTCAAAAAGATTACTGTATTTTTCGTTATTTTAAATAGTTACCTAATGGGATTCATAAAATAAATATAGAAACAGACCCAGTGTTGAAGAGGACTTGAGAATCAAGTTGAGCTCGATCAAGCCTAACATCGATGCTCTTATAGTAAATAAACAACATGCTCACTTTTAATAAATATACGTTTATTTGCTGAGTTTTTGGTTTATTTTTACTTTTCTTACTGTTGTTGTTATATATGTGAAATTCATAAAGTTTTTATTTTTAATTTATTATTTTCTTTAAAAAAATTTATATTGTTTTGTTTGTCCAATCAACCTTTTAAACTGCTTTGTATTTTTTTGTGAAGAAAAACCTTCAATACTAAAATCAGAAAATCAGATAACGGTATATCAAGTTATCTGAAATGTGCAAGTGATACGCTGTGACATAAAGTCTGAGAACCGCTGCTGTAAGCGAAGTAGATTATAACATCCAGGCGGTTGATGGACATTTTACTACATCGTTACAGAAGTCTTTGTGCATAGAATGAGTTTTATTTAAATTTCAGTATAAATTCTACACATTAAAATTATTCTCCAAAATATAGGCCATCATTGCCAATTACATCTTTCTGCCAGAAGTTGAATTTGGTAGTCCTTGGTTTTCAATGCGTAAAACTCATCATATCCTGAGTTGGCATTCCTGTTGTTTTTGTAGTGCCAGCCTTTCAAAAAAATGTGCCATTGACCGTAAAAGACCATATCCGAACAGTCATGGTACAATGTGTAAGGAGGGTGGGGTAAGATGCTATTATCCTCCATTTCTGAGAATCTTTCTTTGATTAAGAGTGAACGATGAGCAGGAGCCTTGTCTTGCTGAAATATCACTTTAATATGATTGACCATAGCAGGGGTCTTTTAAAACTCTATACGCTCTTTCGAGTTGTTCACAGTAAAGCTAAATGTCAGTAGCTCTGCCGTATGGCAATAAGATCAAAGTGAAAAACATCCTCATAATTCCACCAAACACGAAGCATTACCTTGATGGCTGTTGTTTCCAGAATTGAACAGCCTGAACCAAAACACTACTGTATTACGATGCACCACATTTTCCCCTTCCACTGCACAAATTTCCTCAGCAGTTGCCTTCGCACTTAATCCTTTTTTCCAGTAGTGCCTCAGAAGACCACTAATGACAATTTTTTCTTCCAGCTTTATCAGGAAAATTTATGTAATGCAATGAAAGGTAAAGACAGTTGGTATTCATAATTAAATAAAGGATTAGTCAAAGTAAACAACGATCTATGCATTCTTTACAACAGTGTTGAATAAGGATTCAAATGAATACTTTAATGTCAGCAATAAATTAATGCACAAAGACTTTTGTAACAGCCTAGTAAATAACGAAGTAGCGCTGAGGAGGTATAGACCGAAACGTGGGTGGGAATATTGTGTTGGGGCTAACCTGGAGAATTTGAGTTTTGATTGTGATCGGCGGACATAAAGTAGGTGAGTAGGCGATTGGTTGTATCAGGATCGAACTTTAGAGTTCGCTAAGCCTTTAATATTATTTTTAATAGTTATTTTGTTATATAATAGCGAAGAATAGACTAGTATATTAATTTTTTAAATTTTATTCATAGGGGACAATAACCACAGAATAAATATGATTTTATTCTTCTTTTATGAATAGAAAAAAATATTTATGTTAATTCTAGTTTTAATTATTAATTAAGCTATTGGGAAGTCCATGATATATCTAGTACGCTATTTATTCTTCTCCGACTTCTGTTTCTAATTTTCTTTTCGCAGATAGAGTTCGGATCTTCATTTAGCAATCTACAATAGCGATTGGTACAAGGCAGACGTTAAGTTCAGAAAGACAGCCCAGATGTTTATGGTAGGAGCCAAGAAAGGAGTCACTCTCACTGCGATCAAGATGTATCCAGTCAATAAGGAAACTTTGATGTCTGTAAGCAGTTTTAATCTGAGTTTTATGTGTTATTAGAAGTGGGGTATGATAACACACACGCACTTTCCATACGGAGACATAACAATATGCTTTTTATCAGGGCCGGAACTAAGACTGCCATGGGACAAGCTTAATTTTGCCGCTCTTTCTTTCATTCCTCTCCTCAATAATATTCGAATGTTTCTTAAGTAATTAATTTCGAAATAAATATCATAATTTCATTGTATTGAATGAATTAAGGTATAAACAATCAAAAATCAGAAACATATATTTGTTTGCTTAACTTCAAAATAAAACTTCGTTCGAAATTTGTCGCCTTCTAAATTTTGCAAGTGCCCACTTTATCCCCCTCCTTCCTGTAGTCCCGGTCCTGTTTTTATTAACTCATAGGGAAATGTCGAAAAAATATAGGTAGTGCTTTACGAAATGTGTATCAATTCCAGATAATGTATGAATATAGGTAACAACATATTTATATAAATATATATATAATGTATATATAAAATTGCAGCTCTTGATTCAGTCCCTAACTTAAACAAAACATTTTATGTACAATGTGATCTGGTTCTTCAAAGGTTCAATTAAATATGTATTAAGATGAGGTATTAAAGCATTTGACGTTACTCCTGAAAATTACATTTAAAAGTGAAACTATTTGTTTAAGCCTTAAGGTTATTATGTATAACTTCTTATATATATATATATATATATATATATATATATATATATATATATATATATATATTAAATTTAATAATATGTATATATTTTAATATATTTAATAATATACATTTATTCTTTTCAGATCTTTCAGTTCGCCTATTCAACAAGCGCTTTGATGTCAGGAATGTTGGAAAAATAGCTGAATTCTCTCTCTTAAGTAACACTTGTAAGACTAACGTAGACTTTTCATTCCCGAGAAGATAAACTTTTTTAAGTTAATTTAAAAAAAAAATTCAGTGAAATACCTGAAAAAGTCTCAAATGCACATTTTGCTTGAAATACATAGATGATATATCACATAATAAAATTGACTTGCTATTGTCTATTGTTTATATGATGATCTAATTTTCCCTTGTCTTCAAATGATAAAAAAACATTATTGATAAACTTATAGATTAATTATATATGTATAAATATATGCTAAATACTATCTGTTTTTTCCGAGGGAATTTAAATATTTTTCGGGTAGGGATGGATGCCTATAATCGCCATATTGAGCATGAGTTAAAGAATAAACATGAAAATTGGCCCAAAAATTATTGTTAAAAACTACCAAAAATATTACTCAAAATACAAACCTTATGCTTGTGGGTGTGTAAATCATATTTTTTTGTATATTTCAGTGGGAGAGGAGGGAGTATATGCCTCCCTGCATACGCCAATGTCTGTATTCAATTATATATACGTTTTTGGAATTTAAAATTGCATTAGAGAATCTTGGAGGCAAATATTACTTAGTTAACTATATATTTTTGGCGTGTTAGTACCAGAAGAAAAAATATAGATATCACGAAAAAAATAAAATAAAATAGGTTTTCTTAGTCGAAAAATACTTACATTCATAATTTATTTGTCTATCATAAAATAATATTAACTCTTATACCATTCTCCAAAAGAAATAAATAATAATAGGAGAGAACGACACATTTGACACTTTCGTATTTCCAGCATTATTGTCTGTTGGAACTCTGAGTGCTTGCGAAACTAAAGTGGGCCCAATGGCTCTGTACCTAGTGGGCTAGTCTCTGTTTCAAACTAAAACGCAAATAGAGCTATATTTTTTGTTGCATTTCTTTTTAATATTATGCATTGCTGCTACAAGACATAGTTACATACAAGACATAGTTTAATAGTTTTTTAAAGTACAAAAATTTATTTTGTGATATGTCATGGATTGACAGTAATTTGAATAATTAATGTTTTGCTTTGGCTTTTACCTGAAGGCTCTGTGTTATGATTAGTTTGAAAAGTTGGTTGGGGGTTATATTAGGCAGTGGTTGGGACTACTTTGGACATGTGTTAAATATATTCCCTTGAATGTCCATTGTATGTCTTCTTATGTTATACTTCAGATTTGATTAATAACTGAGTAGCTTTCTATCAAAAGTGTATATCTCCATTACCACTTTTGTTTGCAGCGTTGTAGTAAAAGCTACTTTTCCACCATTCTGAGCTTCATTTTCGGTTGAAAAAACAAACTTTTCATTCACTTTTCTGAGGAGTAAAATATTTGATGTGGACAACACATGACTTCCTTGTACACCTATTAAACTATAAATCGGCGGCTGAAAAAGTGATCCTGAATTTGGTTACTAATTTCCGAAGATCGCAGTATCTCAAAAACAACACTCGGCGAAGCGACATCCATCTATTGACACACACACAATAATTTTTTATGTAAGCTTATTATGACCTTCAAGTAAAGTACCGTTTTCGGCTCACCAATTTTAACCAAAATGTAGTAAATACATTCACATCATTATAAAAGTCCTATTTACCAAATTTGAGATGTTTTACATTATATTTTAATATAATTTTTGATGAGTCTAATATGACCTTCAAGTAAAGTACCGCTTCCGGTTTTCCAATTTAGACCAAAATCTAGTATGTTATTTAAATCAATATATAAGTTATAAATACCAAATTTGAGAAGTTTGGAAAATATTTTAATATAATTTTTGATGGAAATCAATTATGACCTTTAAGTAAAGTACCACTTCCGGTGATTAAGCAGTGACCAAAAAGAGAGGTTCACAACTAGATTTTACATCAATCCTAAATACAAAATTTCAACTTTCTATGGCTAACCGTTTTTGAGTTATGCGAAATACGAACGTACGTAAGTACAGTCGCCACGACGAAACTAGTCAAAATGGATTCAGGGATGGTCAAAATGGATATTTCCGTTGAAATCTGAAAACCGAAAATTTTCGCGATTATAATACTTCCTTTACTTCGTACAAGGAAGTAAAAAGGCATTTTACAGAAGTGGCGTTAACATTAAGTACAACTTTGGGATACCTATCAGAACTCATCGAAATTGGTTTCGGTCGGAAGTTGAGATGTCCACTTTTGATAGAAAGCTCCAGTATTAAACTTATTTATAACTACAAAAACAAATTTTTTCACCTATAAACTATTTATTCTAATTATTGTTAACAAATTCGTATTTTGAAAGCAGTCCGTTATTCCAATTCAGGAGAAATTAATATTTTATTGCTATTTTCCGCAGACATTTTTCATAGATATTGTTTGCAGTAAAAATCATAGACATTTGGTTGTTTTTTTCGTTCTTTTAATAACATTTGTTCTTTTTGCATCTCAATTGTGATTTTTTGTTATTTTTTTTTAATTTGCTTCTTTTATTTGCCTCTACACTAAAGGGTCATTGGCGTCAAGGTTTTCTCTTCAATATTGATGCTCTAAATTCTAGAAATAAAAAGCGATATTAGTTTATATTATTCCTATATTCAAGTTTATATTTAAATTAGTGATTAATTTTTTTATTGGTCTCGTTGATATATGGTATTGCCATATATTGGAAAATATTTCAGTTATATTTTCTATGCCTTGTTTATAAGGTTTATATTAAACGGCATTTTTAATAAAATTTTCTATACTATCGAAAATTGTTAATCCTCTAACTCAGCCAATAATGAAGGTGGAGAAATAATGTAAAGTGTTTTGGAATCAACATATCAATGCCTTAAAAAAAAAAAAAAAAATAAAATCTATATAAAAGCTTTTTTTTATTATTTTCAATAACGACTCTTTATAATCGACCAACATAAACAAATTTAACTCCCATCCATTAAAATTTGGGATTTTGATTTTTCAAGATATGTAGAATTCAAATATCGAATATAAAAGAATCGGTCCATCCACCGAACGCCATCCGCTGCATTACTGGACCGATTTACTTGTGATTTGGGATCAAAGTCACCTGGTGATCCTCGAAACATGATATTACCATCCGTCATTTCGTTTAAAAAGGGCGGCCGATTACAGATTTTATAATCCTCTAATTCGGCCATTTATGAAGATAGAGGAAAAATATAAAGTGTTTTGGAATCAACATACCAAGGCCTTAAAAAAAGCTATATAAAACCTTTTCATTAATTTTTACCCGAAGCTCAAATTATTCAGTGAGATCCCGTGAATGGTTTGAAACAATTTGAGCTCAAAATATTGAGAAATATTGCATTAAATGGGTTTAATCTGTCCGGTATGTTTTTGAGTGTACGATTTTTTTAGTGATCAACTCAACTGATTTTTACGTTTGGTCATATTACTTGGTGAATTTCGGTGAGTTTTTTAAACAATTTGAGCTCAAAATACTGAACAAATATTTTAATAAATTTATATTAAATATTACATTTATATTATACCAGCTGTTGCCCGCGACTTCGCACGTGAATATTTCATTTTTGTCATTTCGTTTTACGTTTTAATACATTTATGGTAAGGATTTTATAGTTAAATAATAATTGCGTTACACATTGTGTGTGCGTGAGGTAAATCCTGGTCCTATGTCTCCGCAAATAAGCATGTAGCGCCTACTTAGACCGAAAATGAATGCTTCGAAACAATTTGAGCTCAAAATACTGAGAAAATATTGCATTAAATGGGTTTAATCTGTCCGTTGGAGGGTATATAACGATTTTTTGAGTGATCGACTCAACCGATTTTTACGTTTGATGGTTCATATTAATTGGTGAATTCCGGTGAGTTTTTGAAATAATTTCAGTTCAAAATACTGAAAAAATATTTTAATCAATTTATATTAAATATTATATTTATGTTATATAAGTATGCTCGACGTTCTCTGATGTTTCATATGATATCATGTTTAAGTTCATTATCATATGTAAGAAAATATGAATTGTCAGTCACTTGAAAAACTAAAACCGTCAAAATAATTTTTTTTTTTTTAAAAACAAAACAATAACTACGAAAATTACCCTATTCGTCATTAGGAACGGACTATACTTTCATATCCACTTAAACACATTGGAGAGAGTGAAGTTAACGTCTATAAATATTGAACCTTGGTGTAGTTATCGGGTTCTTTCCTCTACACCTTACGGCTCGTTGCAAGTACATTCCATTCCATGCAAATGAGCTTTTGAACAGCAGCGGATCTAGAGCTTGCGGAATCCTGAGGGATACGATATTGCAGGCCTTCCCTAAATCAGGGCGGAGGGCTGCCGGGGGGTTGGAAGGTATGGAATGCCCCCCAAGAGGAAAGGCGAATACGGGGCACCCTTAAACTATAAATTTGTCTACAATGTGATTAGGTAGATATCCAAATACATTACGTTTTTCGGTTATTTCTTGGGACGGATACGGTTATTTCAATAGTCTGGTTTTGTTTTTCAATTTTTTTTTCAAGGACTTTTTTTATCACGAACCTTTGTAATAGACCAAGAAAAAAAAAATTTAACACCTCTTCCCTCTCCCCCTTAAAAATTGAAGCACGTTTCAAGATATGTAGAATCCAAATATCGGTTAAAAAAGGATCCGTCAATCCGCCGCTCATCCGTCAGTCAGAATAACATAATTAGCGCGACAAAAGAGAATTTTCTTAAGTTCTCATCATTTCAAGATAAGATTATTTGGTATTCGTTGAGGGACTGCTGTGACCTTGACTCCGAAAGAATTAACTGAGATGTTCTCACTTTCTCGGCTGGGAAGCTTTTTTAGTTCCATATAAATCAGCTGTCTTCTCTCGTAAAGAAAAAGGTGCTTCAATTTTTATTTAAGTATTTCTAATACTATGTCAGCTCTCCAAGAAGGTAGGTAAATCAAATCTACAGTGTAAGCAATTAAAATTAATATTAAAGATTTATATTGCCGCAGTTTATTATCACATCTGGACATTTGAATAAATAGAGTCAATTACTTTCTGAAAGTCACAGACAAAACGTTGCAAATTATTACACAATGGTTTATTATTTACTAAGTACTCTAGTAATATTTCAAAAATATCTGGTGTGTCCATTCACAGGACTTTCCACATCGCTTTGGTTTCAAGATTGTCTGAGTTCAGACAATAAGATTATCTTTCAAATGAACATTTGGAATATTTCGGGAAAGTTGGAATGTTCTCGAGTCATCAAATAAATAAACAAATTACAAATGAACATCTGCAGTGTTACAAAGAATATTTTATAAAACATATCTACCAAGTTCAGCAAAAAAATTAAGCAGTGGGCACTTATTGAATAGAAATTTAGTTGTTGTGCCAAGATGATCGCCGTAAACTGAGAGTGTTCAAACGAAACTTTATCAAAGAAGTAGGCTAAGATGGGTAGGACATGTAATCAGAGGGTTAAGATGAAAATGGAGGCGCACTTCAGTAGAAAAGAAAAAGGGAAGACCAAGAAACTGGAGGAAGTGAAAAAATAATCTAAGGAAGAATGGAGCTGAGAAAGATGCCAGGAAGCTAGGAACCCACAATTGATAAGTCAAAAGACCACATTGACCTGTAGTGCCGGGGAATTAATCTACAAAATTCATAAAGGAATATTTCAGTTAATACCGGTCCGATTTAAATGATTTTTGTTTTGAAGGGAATTTTGATACATTTTGAATAACCGTAGCAAAATACGGGAAAAAAAACTTTTGGACGGACGGATCATTTTATATTGGATATCATTTTATAATTTTTATCTTGAAACGTTAAACCTCAAATTTTGAGGGGAATTAAAAAAAACATTTCTTGGTCGATTACCGCACGCAATCGAATGCTTTTAATTTCATATTTTTTTATTCTTAATAACGCTATGATGTTGCTGTAAAAAAAACTAAAACCTTAAGCCAGCTTGATAAAACACTGTTTTTTTTCTTTCCCAGGAAGTAGCCATGTGTTAAAAACCATGGACATCTTTTCACAATAGCTGAAATTCAAGACACTCAAGAGAGATCTTGAATATCTCTTAATTTACTCAAGAGAGAGTTCGGGAAATGATGATGGCTCTCCAATAACGATTGTAGTACTGCTACTCAAGCCGGGGAAGACCGGAAACTTACTGGTGCACTATCGGCCGATCGGCCTCCTTTCGCACATGAGCAAGAATTTAAGCGGCTTCTTAAACACCACCTGATAAAGCACTGCAATGAGGAGTACATCACCCCACCAGAGCAACACTGGGTTTCATCGAAGGGTCTCCTGTGAACACCATTTTGTGAAGCTGCAGGCCCACGCCGCAGAGCATATGCAGATAAACAGAACTACGGCGTTCATATTCCTAGACCTCACACCTGTGGCCTTTGACTGTGGATGCTATCTTAGCGGAAGATCTTTCGTTGTACGAGTCGGCGATACCCCATCATCTTCACACGATACCACCTACGGAGTACTCAACGGTCTGTACTGGGGCCAATACTGTTCGTCCGTTTCACTGCACCAGTGGTCTCAGTGAAGCATCAAGGAACAATGGTAGAAGCCCATGCGGCTATGGATACATCGGTATCCATGCCACCAGCTTCAACACTGGCAAGGCCCTCTCAAGGGCACAGGCTCCGTTCTTCGGTGGATTGTTAGAGGAGGCCCCTCCAACGAGCGAGAACTACAATCATTTATGAGGATCTGTAGCTATCCTCATTGCCAGAATAAATAGACCGAAGGCACATCAAATTCTTTGATGGTTTGAAGGCCTGTGCCAAACCACTGTTCTGAGTCATCGCTCCGCCATCCAGACCAGGAGTGGCAAGGCAATATCCACTTGGTCGACGTGCTAGCCGATGGAAGGGGTCTGGACTCAGCAGTCTAAACCCATCTCACTTTATTCCTGAACATCCCCATTCTGTGCAAATAGATGGAGACCAAAAGCAGAATGTGAAACCCCTGCACACAGCGGATATTGTAATATTAATAACCTTAAAACATCTTCGGGTAATGAAAAGAATTATTCCATATATTGTACATCATTATTAAATATTGTATGTATTTAGCAAAAAAAGAAAGATATTGGTGGTCAAACTGGCCTGATCCTGAAAGAGTAGTAGGTAAACAAAATTATTGAAACACTGGAGTTTTCTTTATTCAAATATATGAGAGAGCTTCTCTGTCTGCCCCCACCCAATCGGTCCTGGCTTGTGTCCCTCCTTGAACCGACCTAGTTCGGAGCAGGTTTGGTCCGGAAGCGCGGACCAGAGCAGACGTTCTATTTCATAAATAAGCTATTGTGCGCTCGTCCAAGTGGACGCCCTGCTTTGATGTAATTTCTTCATTAACCGCATCCTTCCAACTAATTTCTTCACTGTAAACTTCCAAATTACATCTAAGGTCATCTACATCCACACGGTAATAATTTAGTATTTGAAATAATTTTTTACCTAAAATATTATCAACTATTCACGTAGCGATTAACAGTTTTATTTTGCATAATCAGATATGATCCTGTAGTTAGAAGGTATGCCTCTATTTCATTATCAGTTTTCAATGATTTGTGCCCTCTTTGTGAACCTTTCATGAACCTCTTTGTTTAAAAAACATAACCTTCCGTTCCTCTCTTCTTAGATTTCACTAACTTAAGGTTTGTTAGGTATTTTTGGTTTTGTTGTACTTCTTGTTCGACAACAAATTTAAACTTCATTAAGCTATGTCGCGGTATACAGAACTAATGAAACTTCAAACGAAATATTCAATGAGAATGAATTTTCTCAAAAATAAAATATTTGGTGAAGTTACAAGACCAACTAATTCTAAATCAATGAAGGTAATAATGCCTCATTTCCAATTTTTAATAAGCTTTATGTCTTTTATTCAGAAACCAAGTGATACTTCTGTTCTATTTTAAATAATTTATATATTTTTAGTGCTAAATTTTTAGTTTTTCTTTTGTTTTACTATATTCTATTCACATTTTATATCAATTATTATTCTTTAGCCAGATTTATTAGGTATATGGTGAAGAATGTTTACCAAAGAGATAAATTTGTGTTAAACTGTTATCACATTTAAGATTAGGTAAATGAATTAATTATGTTGAAGAACCTATCTTCTTAGAAATTATCCTTACTGATTATTATACATATTCTTTTTAAAGTAATCGAAGTTATAGAATTGTATAATAAATTGAGCTGGTAAGAATGATAGTGCTGTAAGTCTATTTTCGTTTATTTCTATAAAGTGAGTATTTTATTTCAATAAATGTACTTAAATGATTTATACATATATTGTTTACGAGCATATTATGTATTATTTAATAATAATATATGTATAATATAATTATATAATTTAAGAAAATTTATAAAACATTCACTTTATTGAAATAAACGAAACTTGACTCAACACTATCATTCACCAGCTCAATGGTTTTGTAATTCATAAATATGATATATGTACATTAACTGAGAACAGAAATAACTTCAGAACTTACAAACACCTACTAGCGAGTCTCAGTATAAAATAAAACTAAGAAGCCTTATTTCTGAATAGATATATCTTTCAGTATTATTAAAAATATGATACACAAGATGTGGAGATATATGGCTTTATTTTCTAATTCAGAATTTTAATGAATTAATAAAATTAATACTTATTAAAATAATATATAAAAATCAAATATATAGTAATGAAATAACTATATTTTAGGTAAATAATAATATGCAAGGATCATGCAGTGTATGCAGTGTACTGCAGGAATGACCAGCACATTTTTTGAAGGGCTATATATCTAGAACAAAAACTGATTTTATTTTCAAAAAGTATATTGAAAATATGAAGAAGCTTGGTTGGTAATGCGGTCAATAAATGAACACACAAATAAGAAAAAACTTATTATAATGTGTGCTGACGTTTCAGCCTAAGTTTTAGGCCATCATCAGTGCTGAGTGGCGTAACTCGTCTCATTATCATATATATTCTTTTTAATGAAATCAAAGTTATAGAATTGTTTAATAAATTGAGCTGGTGAGAATGATAGTGCTGTAAGTTTATTTCGATAAAATGGATGTTTTATTTCAATAAATGTACTTACATGATATATTTATTTTATCTGTTATAGGTATAAAATACATATATCATTTAACTACATTTATTGAAATAAAACATTAATTTTATCGAAATAAATGAGAATAGACTTATAGACCAACTCAATTCATTACACAATTCGAAACACTTTGATTACATTAAGAAGAATGTGTATAATAATCAGTAAGGTTAATTTCTTAGAAGATAGGTTCAATATAATTATGTATTTTACAGTGGGCGCCTTACCGTACGCCACTCAGCTCTGATGGCCTAAAACTTAGGCCGAAACATATAATAAGTTTTTTCTTATTTGTGTGGTTATTTATTGACCGCTCCTGCAACCAAGTTCATCAATTCATACTTGTCAACCATACTCTCACCATTATATTGAAAATAGTTTTATTTCAGTAATTTTTGAAAATTACATCTTCCAAATATTGGCCGTTATGGACTATGCATTGCCTAGTTATCCCTTAAAGAGATTAATCAGTCAGGCCGCATTTTCCTCGAACTCTATGTGAATGTCCTGATGTGTGAGCCATGGTTCCTTGCTAGAATAGCACATGCTCTGCATCATTTTCATCCAACTTAGGACAAAGGATAACTCAAAAATATGACCAAAATAACTCAAAATCCACTTAAATAAAACTACTTTCAATGTACTTTTTTAAAATGACCACAATTTTTTTTTTCCTAGAGACATTAGTTTGTTTTTATAGCCCTTCAATCAGTATCAGTTACTTCTGCTCTGCCCTAAATTTAAATCGACTCTTAGCCTATGGTGTTTTGTTTATAAATAAGGGAGAATAAACTGATATAACCATAATAATAATGTCTTTATTTGTCCTGGGACATCTTTTCTCTTAAATAATGTATAATTCAAAATGAAATTAGTTGTTAGTAACAGAAATATAATAGATATATGAGTTCTACAATAGATTAACCCATGGCAGCAACCAGTAGTTAACCTAATTTTTGACCTGACGATATTCTTTGGAAACAGTTTATCTAACACTGTTTTCTAACTGCCTGATATGTCCTCTTGCCAAAGTTAAGCCTCATTTTGAACTGACAATTGTGAATTTTTATGCTGAGGGATGGAAAATCCTTCTTCACCACAACTCATATGGATCTTTTGTGAGAAATCTCTCTGCCATCTAAAGATCCCATAAGCTTCTATAATATTCTTTATTACGCTTCTTATGAAGTATATTACACTCCTTTAGAATAAATCTAGTTATATCTTCAGATTTAATTCAGGAACATAAAGTGTTTGTCAAACATTGTTTCTATCTTGATTGAGCCCACAAGTTGTCTGTCAAAAAAATATTCCGTGTTAAGTCAGGGTTCCAAGTGCCATTGTATAGTGATCTAATATCTAAGCTCAGTCAATCAATCATTCCCTTGAATAAATATAATTGAGAAAAAAAAAGAAATGAAAAAATTGTCATTATAATGAAATTATATTTCAAAAATTTATAAATTTAAGTTTAAAGGCAGAAGTAAATAAAACAGGTTTTGCGGAAATCTAATTTTGCAGGAACCGTAATTTCTAGCTTCCATGGATGCTTACAAATTAAACTAATCATTGCTTCCACATAGCAACGTATTGTCTATCCAATCAAAAATGCAATATTGAAGCATTGGAAAGTATACAAAGACGTTCACTATGCCTCATTTTGGTTTCGGGAAGCAGGTCCTCTATAAATAAATCACTTATAAATCACTCCATATAATTTTTTACTTGAACTGACTGGTCTTGAAAAACTTTCAATATAAAAATTTAATTGTGGTCTTATTTTTGTTCGCGAACTCCTCAATAATATTGTAGATTGCCTATATCTTCTCCAATGTTTTGACATCCATATTTCTCCACATCAAACTAGGCAACATTTGATATTTTCTAAAACCTCTTACAAAAGGAATTATAAGAAGTTTTGCAGTGTACCAAGAATGGTACACAATGCTAACTCATTACCAGATGATATAGACTTTTTTCACTTTAGTTTATGTCAACTAAAAAATAAATTGTGCAATACATTGACAGAATCTCTTAACTTTTAAATTATTATATTATTCTTTCTTATATTATATTTTATTATTATTATTATCTTATGGATACTTTTACTGTTGTTGCAATATTCCATATTATATGATTTATTTATCAAGAACTTTAATTTAGTTCCTTTTTGTTTGTTTTTATTTGTATTTGTACATATCTTATACATTAAATATTGTTAAATTATATATTAAATATACTATATGATATATATTATATTATATTGCATTATAATAATTGTTATATTTTATATGAAATTTGTTCACTTGTCATTTATGTCTTGATTTTTTTATTCTATGTAACATATTTATTCCGTATACGGCAAATAAATAAATCATTAGAACAATATCATTTTTGTATTTTAGATATTATATTTCTTAGGATAAATTATAAAAATTTTAAAACCTGAGATAATTTATTGTCATACATTAAGGCTGTGTGAGGTCTGCCTACTTGTTGATTTTCACATGTAAGAAACATAATGCATATAATGCGTATTTATTACTTTTTTTTGCTGGTTTTATTTGCAACTCCAAAAATCATTGCAATCAGCAAATAGGCTGAAGTACGTTGATCATGATGGTATGTATTGTTATGAGAAAGACAGTGCCTAGTAGTGCATCCTCTTGATATATATGCTTATAAATTAATAATATTTTAGTTACTAACATAATGTTAACTACAACTGATTATATTTAATAAAAGATTAATGAAAGACATAAAAGATTGTACCAATTTTATTCAAACATCTTGAACTTCTCCAATGTCCAGACCTTGAAGTTATCAAAGTTCATGAGTGGTACCAATTTTTTCTAGACATGATAGATACGACATATGACACAGATTCTTAATTAATTTGTATGGATGTAATAATGTTATGTTATAATTATGTTTATCCTTAATGTTTTTAATTTCTTTCAGGTTGTGAAACTAATGAGCGAGCGACCAATACAAAAAAATCCTGAAAAAACTGATGCTTATTACCCCAGATATGAGCAGTTGAACGTATTAATGGACCACTTGAGAAACTATGGTCTATATCGTGACGAACACAAAGATTTTCAAGAGGAAATGCGGAGGCTTCGTGAGCTCAGAGGCAAAAGAATATGGGGAACAGAAAAGAAGAAGAAGGAAGAATGAATTTAGTTCTTTATTATTTATAAATATGTATATATTTTGAGATAGCTGGTATTATAAAATTGGTTCTATAAAAAAAAATTGAATATTCTTATTAAAGAAAATAAAAAATAATCTGCAAATGCGTGTGTTTTTGGCCTTGCTACTCTGTAATTAAAATAGTTGTTTTGTTCAGGAAAAACCCAATAGTTTTAAACCGCTTTCTAAGTCATTTCAATAAATCAAAATGAAATGATATGACGAGGGACTGAGGAGCTCTATCGAGTGTCGCTAATTCTACCAAAAAGTGAACAACGGCTGAAAACCATTCAAGTCCCAAGTCGCATCGTGCAGGGACTCGGATGGATCCCTGTTAAATGAGAAGACAGAGATACTAAGAAGATGGAACAGCCAATTCGACTAGCTGCTTAATCAGGGACAGGACCTACATCAGGAAGCTACTGATCTTACAAGAACTCCTGAAGATGAAATCGAGCCCCCAGATGAAGACGATCTCTCTGAAGCCTTATACAAGTTAAAGGACAACAAGGCACCTGGCTTCGATGAATTGCTGGCTGAATTATCTAAGAAAGGAGGGAATGAACTTCTGAAGATGTTACACAACACAACCTAGTTATTATGATTTGGACTAGTGAAGTGATCCCAACAGCCTAGAATAAAATCGCACTGTGTCCGATCGATAAAAAGAGAGATCTTCTTGAATGTAGTAACTATCGGGGCATCTCTCTCCTCCCATGTGCCTACAAAATATTTTCAAAAATATTATACCAAAGACTGTTACCTCATGTTGAAAGGGTGCTAGACAAATATCAGTGCGGATTCCGTACTGGAAAGTCGACTACAGACCAGATTTTCTCCTTAGGCACAATTTTAGAAAGAAGCAGAGAATACCAGATCTCCACTCACCACTTATTTGTGAATTTCAGGTCAGCCTATGACAGCATTCAAAGAGAACCTCTATATCAAGCGATGAAAGACCTAAATGTGCCAACTAAGCTTATTCGACTGGTGAAGCTTATAATGGCAAACATTGGTGCGGGTCCAGAGAGATCTATCTGAGGGACTTATCCCAGATAATGGTTTTAGACAAGGAGATTCTCTCGCCTGTCTGGAAAAGGCTGTCAGAAATGCAGAAGTGTATTCACTGTTAAGTGAGCCTGATGCAAAAATGATTAAGCTCAGCAGGCTTCATTGGACGGGCCACGTCGCCAGGATGGGAGTTCACGAGATTCCAAGAAAACTCCTCAATGAGGACTTGCACGGAACCCAGCCAAGAGGCTCAGATGGAGAGGTGTTGGAGAGGATTCAAGGACCCTGCTTGGTATTCGGAATTGGAGGACAGCTACACTTCACCTAACAAACTGACGGAAGCTGCTTGATGAGGCCAGGACCCAGTAATGGGTTTTCGCGCCGACTTATTGCTCACTCATATGATTTTTTTACAACAAATAAGCCAGTACTGATTCCGAATAGTTTTATTAGATTTGCTATATTTTTCCTCTTCATCACTTAAATTATTTTACCTAATTGTTTTCAGTGGTGAACTTAAAGATTAATGATTTTTTTCTTTTGTTATCCTCACAGATGCTTGTCCACATTGTCCTCTTTATATCTTTCAACTCAATCCCACAACGCAAATTCCCGCCCCTTCCATCTCTAAATACTTTCCCATAAAACTGCTTCAAATCCAATTAGGCAAATCCTTTATCCACTGTGCAACGTCTTGAAGGAATTCCATTCTATCCATAGCCTGCCATTCGTGATTTGAATGCTCTAGCCTCCCTAATTTTCATATCCCTTCAAATTAAGTTAACTTCAGTTAACAAATTCTTAATTAATTGCTGTAATTGCTTCTAATCTGCAATAATTTAATATGTATTGATATTGGACAATATTATCGTTATATAATTTAAACAGACCAGGTGCGAACAAAAGAAATAAGGGACGAGCAGGTAGAAAGAAGGGTTGACAGGCGATGACAGATGTCATCACATAAGAGATAAGGGATAAGGGACTACATAAGTTAATTTAAAAACCCTACCGAGAAGTTAACACTGTAACAATGCCAAAAGCTGGGACACCTAATCAATTTTAAGAACTGTTCTTCCTAGGGTGGAAAAGGTATGATTAAATTATACTAGTTGGATAATGGTTCGCAGATACCGGCTGTCAGGACAAGGGGTGGAGCCATCCGATGAAATTCCAGAATTTCCTCCCTCTATAAAACTAGTCGGCCAATGAACAACGTTTTCGACCCCCTCTTAGGCAGAACAAGAGAGAAAGGGGGATAGAAGCAAGGAGGTAAAAAGGAAGGACTTCGAGACGGATCTTGGCTGAACGCTGACCTCGAGGGACTCAACCCTTCCTAGCTGATCTCGTTTGAGGACGGAACAACGAGACTCTGAAGATGAGAAATGCGCTCTGGCTCCATGAGTGATGATATGCAGGGGAACCCGAGGGAGAGATGCTGAGGAACCATCAACACCAATTATTACAGATAAGAGATTTATGTTAAAACAATTAATGGCTAAGTCTAGGCTGAATCATTCCATGGTTAACTTTTTATTGTAATAGTTTGTTATTTTAATTTTGAGGAATAAAGATAAATGTTCGCAAGGAGGTTGTTCTTTAGTAACCAGGTCCATATTTAATTTGAATATATTTCATTATGATAGCAGTAACTTTGATTAACATTAGTATTAAAATTAAAAGTAGGAACATTATCTTGGTTAATTATTAAATAATGGTAACTACAAACCAGGCCCTTGGAAAGGTATCCAATTTAGAGGACAAGGTAAGAAATTCAAAAGTATTCATAAGCTTATTTAATTTTGGGATAATATTGGGATATTGGAATCAATGATTGCCCAATGGCATCCCTATATATATATATATATATATATATATATATATATATATATAGACTAATGTATTAGCAGCTTAATGGATATCAAGCTCATCTCAAAATAGATAAACATATCAAATTCTACTCTTTTAAAATTTAAATTTCATTTATTTGCTCCTATATAACCCACAAAATCGTAATACTCTTCCATACTTGATTCCATGTAGATATTTGTAAAAATTATATAATATGGAAGGTTGTTTATGATTATTTTACTTTTTTTTGGGGGGGAGGAGTTTTAGAAGAGTTAGTACATTAAGTAAGTTTTCATTATTATTATTGTTCTGATTAAAGATAGTTTTACATATTTTGTTTTTTTATTATTATTCTGGCCATAAAAATACTAAGGAGTTGGAATAAACCTAGGATAAATAAATTTTCATTTATTTTCATATAATTTTCTAAGGCAATTAAATAATTATATTATTAATAATAACAAGTTAGGACGCATATAAAAAAAAAAATTAAAACTAGGAAAATAAATAATTATGCATGGAAAAGAAGTTGAAGGAGAAGGGAATTAAATAAATCAACACTATTTCAGCAATACCTATTTTGAGTGCTGAGAACCAATTTTGATTTATTGGTGACTTTGATATTGTTTTTTAAAAATTATTTTCCAAAAAACCAATGTAAAGAAAGTCAATGTCAATCTCTTCTTCATAATAAAACATTGCATATTTTGAACCGATATTGTATCTACCAATTTTGCACTATTTTTTAGAATTTAAATTAGATTTTCAAAGTGAAAACATTGCTTCAATATGTAAATGGTTTGCATTTAAAGATAAAAGTTAAGTTATTGATGGCAATTTTTTTTTTTTTGGTTCCTTCCAAAATACCAAATATTAATTCCTGTATCGATTTTATCTCAATAGAGTTTTAATTTAGACACTGATATACATATCCTACTATTATTAAATTAAAAGTTCAGTCAACTGTAGATAGGTTTGAGAATATATGCGGTACCCTTATTTAGTTTTGTTTGGTTCGTTCTTTCAGTTGCATTGAGACTGAATTTTAAGAATGGAATGTCCAACTTAGCAGTTCCTTTGGAGTTAATTTAAAATCAAAGCCTATCCAGAGATTTTTTTTTTTTGTTTGATTAAAATAAGTTGCATCTACATCCATTAATTACTGAGAAAGAACACATCCTTTTTACTAAATTTAACACAAACTTATATTAATAAAATTCGTTGAACAAAATTGTTGACCAACTAACTGAAGGTGAATGACAATCAAACTTCTTTTGATTGTTAAAGTTCTTTTTAGTCGTATTTTCCTCGAAAATAAGAATTTTGTACTGTATCAAAGGTCATAGGACACTGGTGGAAGTGTATTTTGAAAATCTCTAGAACACGGTTTTGGGTGTTTTGTGGATGTCTGAAATAGGTATATTTTTTTTTTCCGCTTCAGCGGTCTCCTTCGGATCAAATAAGCTGAATTTCGGTATGTATTATTGTTTTTTAGGCAGAGCAATACCATATAGGTGAGGGTAAATTTCACTCACAAGTTTGGCATTTCAAAATTTTTTTCGCGATTTTTAAGTTTCGCGGTCTACACTCCCTCCAAATTGAGTTAAAGGATTGAAAATTTGTATTTGAATCGAGCTGGTATTAGAGAAATGCCTTTTGGGAGTCTCAACTTTTCTGTCTCCACCTCCGTCATTTCGATACGAATTTACTGACGGAGTTGCTAGGGTTTTTTTTCTTCTTAAGTTTTTACTTATATCTTAAAGTGTATTATGAATTTTTTCTGCTAAAACAATGTATGCTTTATAACTAATTCTACATATACTTCTGTAAAGGCATAGAACTGCATACTTCTATTGTTCTTTTATGTGTCTCCTTAATTTATATAAAGAAATATAAGCACACCTCTATGATTAAAGGAGGGAAAAAATAGTCTACAAGTTGTTAGCGGTGTTGTGAGGGGCTTCTCATTGAATCTTGTCGTGCGGTATTGCCTATCACTTTCTCTTCCAGGGCTGTCTTCCATACAATTCTGTGAAGTGAAAAAAATACCACTAAGGGAGTTTCTTTCGAATAGTAAAATTATTGGGTGTATTTTATCCCTATAATATATATTTTTTATGATCACCGGATTTGTTTTTATAAAGTTGTGTTATGAAATTATTTTTTTAAGCTACTAAACAAATAATAATAAATAAATAGAAATATTTTTTACAATTGAGGAAAATAAATTAATTTAAAAATATGCACCCTTTTAACATGATTGAATTTGAAATTTCAGATGTCTTATATTAAAAAAAAAAAACGATTTAATAATAATAATGAGGAACAAGAACTTATTTATATGACCCACTTATTTATTAATAAATAAAATCAAATGTCTATCTGTAAACAAGCCAAAAAAAAATTGTTTCTGCTTTAAATAATGATGGCATGTGATATTGTATATGATGGAGCAGCATTATTACTTCTTATTATCACTCGTAAAAATATAAAATTCGACGATTGAAAGATCAAGAGATTTCCATTTTTGGTACGTAAAAAATGCAGGAAGGAGTAGAAAAATTAGTTTGTTTTTCTTCGAAACCAGGAAGACCGCTTGCAACAAGAGGACGAATACTCACACCGTTAAGCATAGCTGCACACTCCGCTTTGACAGCTAGGCATATCTCAAAGAGCTGTTATAAAAAAAAATCAATAGCACAAGAAAGCTCAATCATGCTGCAACTACTAGTAGAGGGGGGAAAACGAAAGGCATAACACCCCTTAAATCGGAGTATGAAGAAAAACGGTAGAAGTTTTCCCAAGATCCTGTTCGATAGAAAGAAGAATGTAAATATTGTACTTAAATGAAGAAAAATCTTGCTTCACATGATCTTCGATAAGAAAAATATTTATTCTGCATGACCCAAATAGGAAAAGGTATGATCGCTAAACTTATATAAAACCAATTAAGAAAAATACTTCTAGACAGAAACAAGAAATTTCTGTGATGCTTCAAAATTGGGTATAAAGATCATCACTCTGAATTTCGACAATCGTTAAGTGCTTTGAAAGCAGATCCTTCGGGAATATGAAAATCTTTTATGAAAAATTGTTTAAAATACGTTTTGACAGCATATTTTTTTAAATGTTTCCAGAGAAGTAATGAATATCCCCGAGCCCCCCGCCCGACTGGGGAGTATGAAAGGATCTCTGGTAGTATAGTTCGTGCAGCCTCTAATAAAGGGTGCTGCGCACACCTATGCCTTCACTAAATGACTGCAGATATATCAATCGAAGAAATATAAACCTACATCAACAAATTAGAAAAATAAACTACTTATAATGTTATACTTCAGTTATCTTCCAGATATGTTAACTATATTAATAATGTCATCCTAGAGAGGAATATAAATCTAATAATAAACTAATTTAATAAATATAATGATTTTATCAGCAAACTATAATTTATGGTTCCATTTTATAAGTTTTGGTTTTGAAAATGTTTGTTCTTATTATTTCTATTATATATATTTTAGAACTATACATCTACAAGTATGTCATGGATAAGGATCTTTAAATCAGTATCATATAAATATAAATCATAAATATAAAAAAATTATCATTTTCTTCTTTCGTTTTCGAAGGTATACATATATATTATATAGTATATTAGTTTCTGGAGATTATTAAAACCGTCTTACTTCATTTTTCTTTATTTTTAAACCTTTTTACGACGTTTCGGATTCTTATTGTCCATCATCAAACTGATTTTTAATGAATTGTTGCTTTGTTATGGATATATTTAACTAATTTAATGTTTCCTTGTTCACAGACTGATATCTACAATTTCTTGTCTGATTAAATCTTATTTCCCCTACTACATAACAATGGATTATCTTCTATATTAGATCGTTTTGTTCTTTATAGTTTGAACTTATATTTAAATGTTAGTTAATTAGCAATGGTAATAAATTAATAATAATAAATATATACATTTTTTTAAATAGAATATTATGTCAATAATATTTTATAAAAGAAATATATGTGTGTATATATATATATATATATATATATATATATATATATATATATATATATATATATATATATATAAATGCGTTCAAATATAAATGCAATCACTAGAATTAATACGTGTTAATATTATAAATTAAAGGAATAATGAAAGCTTGATGACGGACGATAGGTGTCCGAAACGTCATAAACGTTGCAAAAATAAATAAAAATGAAGTAAGATGGTTTTAATAATTTCCAGAAACTAATATTTTATGTAAAAAAATTATCTTTTCTATTAATTCCTTCGATACTTAAAAAGCACAACTGAATTCGAGGTATTTCATTGAAAAATCCATTCAGGAAGTATCGAAGTTTTTTTTTATATTTATCAATGACAGAGACCGTGAAGGTAATCAATTACTCTTTATAAATTTAACTTTTTTCCGTTGGAGAAAATTATTTTCTTCCTGTTTTCGACCCACGTCCTGAGCCCACGAGTGAAATTGAGACATGTATCTTTTATACCATCGTTCTAGTGCTGGAGCAGATATAATTTTTTTTTTTCCGAACAAGAGAGTTGCCTGCTTTCGTAAAAGCTGTCTGTATAACTTTTTGCTCAGTTCTTCAAACGACAAAGCAGTCGGTAATCACTTTTAAAATAAGCGAGAAGTAGAAAACTAAAAATACGGAAACTTTATGTTTCATACTGTTCCATATGATATCAAACAAAATTTAGCTGTATTTCAAATATATTCAAAATTCGAAAAAAAAAAACAATGTTATAATGTGGTCAATATTTTACAAAGAGAGAGATAGACATTAAGGAAACTGTGGGCCGTAATTTAACTTGTTAGATCATTTTTAGGCTAAAAAGAATTGTTAGCCTAAGTTCACTGCATTCCCTCCTTTTTCCTGGGTCCTCAAAGTAGCCTTCCAGAGAATATAATAACATTCATAAGATTTAGGAAAAAATAAATGTAGTTATCATGCAATACCTCTGTTTATCCCTCAAATTCACAGAACATGTCTATAGAAAAAAAGATAAAGCCAAACAAAAATTAAATTAAGAAATATTAAATTAAGCACTCAAAACAAACTTATCCAATACAAATAAGTTATCCGAACTCAGATTGCCGAGGCCTCTGCCGTGTGGCGCTTAATTTTATTTAACTAATTATAGAAAACTTGAAAGATTACAAAACTTTTCCATGAGAATCATCAGTGACTACTCTCGCAATACAAAGATGACCACCATCCTCCAAGACTTGAAACTTCCCGCAATTCAACAATTTCTTTTATTACAAACTGAAATGTATTTTAGAAAAATAATAGCTTTTAAAAAAACATTAATAAAAGAAACTGGTAATTACAACAAATCTTTACCTAAGCGTTATACTCATAATATAATCGAATTTATTATTATATATTAAATTACCACTTTTATTTATTTTTGTGAAGGTTCTTCTTGACTCCTTCGGACTTTTATCATTCAAAATTATGATAAATTTATTTATTGAACAAAAAATTAATTGATTATAAAAGAGTGCCATCCAGAATCATGTATATAATAATTTTGTAATTGTTATTTTGTTTTTTTTATTAAAACTTTATCACTACTTACTTAAATTTAGTTATTGAACGAAAATTTAGCAGTAACAGTAGTGTTTTATCTATGAAGATAACGTGAGTATCAATGTATGAATAAAATCCATAGGCTCGTCCGACCGTGTCTGTTATTTAGACCCGCTTAAACCTCACAGCCGTTCAGTATTGCGGGTGCTGTATAATCTGCCACATGCCTATTTCTAAGTTATTTCAATTAAAAATTTATGTACATCTGATAATGAATACCAGTAGAAGATAGTGAATACCAGTAGACAACTTTATTCTCAGAATTTTATTTATTTATTTGCAACCATCCAATGTCTCTCGGCAATACAGGTTCCAGAAGCAATGCCTGTTACCACTAACGATTAGTCCTCGTCATCTTTCCTTTAATTTTCTTTCTTAAATTGTTTCTGCAATTCTTCATTCTTCGTTCTTATCCGACGGAATGCTTAAATAATTAAATTAATATAAGTAACGATTAAAATAATTTCTTTCCATCGTACGCGAACGATTCGTAACAGAGGTAATTTTCCTTACTAACTTACGAAAATCATTCTCTGCGATGACGTAGAGGCTGCTTATAAGGGTTATAAATAGGTTAATAAATAATATATTAATAAATAAATTAAGGCTAAATAAATATTATGTTTTGTACTTTTCCCCAATGATTACAACCGTTCCTGGGACGGAATTCGCCCCTTCCCCCAGCAGTTTTATAAAGCTTTTGAAATTTTATTTTATTTTGTCAAAATATTTAAGTCGTGTAATAACTTTTTCTAGAACTCTCAACATCATTTTTCAGAGTGGAAAATCCTAAATTCGATGTAAAATATAGTACAATTCGTCTCTGTTTTTTTTAATTAAAGAAACGATATGTTTTTGGACAATTTTCGCTTTGTTGCCAAAATCCTCACAGAAAATCGTATTTTTTTCATCCAGAACTAGTGGACTGAATTCGATAAAAATTTGCGGAATCATTTTTAATAAACTAATTGAATATCAGAATAACATTTTTAAAAAAGTTTGGTTTTCATGCTATGGGAGAAAAAACGAAAACATATTAGTTTTTGGGCATAAGTTTTGTATATTTTTTTTTTATATTTCCGAAAAATGTGAAATAACAAAATAGAAATTCGTAATCAGCGCCCTAAAAAAACACGAAAGAGCAAATTTTCAGAACTTCCCAGGTAAGTGCCACATGCCTTTATATATATATATATATATATATATATATATATATATATATATATATATATATATATATATATATATATATAAAGACCATAAAATAGATTATAGCTGAAATATGTTCCCTATTATTTTGGGTCCAACAATTTTTTTTAAATTATGACCTTAATTGAAATTAAATTTCTAATTAATATCAAGCTATTTATTTACTTTAATTTTTGTAAATATATTAAACATACACTCAAAGATAGCGTATATACTAACGTATTTAGGATCTTAGTAGTAAATATGCAGATTAACACAAGTCTGGACAAGAACTATTTCCTGCAATAAGATGATATCTAGATCTTTATTGACAATTTTATTTGTGGCATAAAAAGGTGTCTGTCTAGAGGATTTTTCGAAGCATTCTAGCTTATGAGGATTAGAAGAATTTGTTGTTTTCGTGGAGCCCTACTAAAGCTTATTATATATGATCTTATATATTATATGGTAAGAAAATGAATTAATAATTAATAATATATAATTATATAATTTTATATATATATAATAATATAATTAATAATAATTAATAATTTTTTACTTCCTTGTACGAGGTAAAGGAAGTATTGTAAACTTTTCGGTTTTCAGATTTCAACGGAATATCCATTTTGACCATCTCTGAATCCATTTTGACTAGTTTCATCGTGACGTCTGTACGCGCGTACGTACATTCGTTCGTACCTACGTACGTGCGTATCAAGCATAACTCAAAAACGGTTTGCCGTAGAAAGTTAAAATTTTGTATTTGGGATTATTGTAAAATCTAGCTGTGAACTTCCCTTCTTGGTTACTACAGGATTACCGGAAGCGGTACTTTACTCGAAGGTCATTATTGATTTTCATCAAAAATTATATTAAAATATAAAAAAAACTCAAATTATGTATATAAGATTTACATATTAATATAAATAACATAATAAATTTTGGTTAACATTGGCAGACCGGAAGTGGTACTTTACTTGAAGGGCATGCTTTCATAAAAAATTATATTAAAATATAATTATAAAACATCTCAAATTTGGTAAATATGACTTTTATATCAACATGAATGTATTTACTAGATTTTGGTCAAAATGGGCGAGCCGAAAACTTTAGTTGAAGGTCATAATAAACTTACATAAAAAATTATATTAAAATTAAATGCAGAGATCATATGTTTCGGTAATAAAGATTACAAACGCAATTATTTTTCCACTCCAATTAAACATTTTTATTACTTATTTTAAGTGCTAAAATTATGTGTAAAATACTGGTTTTCCTCCCAATTTGTGAAATGAACAAGTCTGGAGCAGGAGAATAAGTTTTATGTTAAGTGGGTTTTTCCGCTTAAAATGTCGAAACTGTCCATTTCTAATGTTTTATCCAATGATATTGACAGTTTTATTGTTGTCATGGAACATGAAGAAATATCTTGGAAACTAGTTACCTACTGAAGGATAACGACATATAATAACGGAATAAGACCTCCAGTGACAAGAGTGTGTGTTTGTGTCAATAGATGGATGAAGCGACGCCGAATGTCGTTTTTGAGATACTGCAATCTTCGGAAAGTAACCTAATTCAGGATCACTTTTTGAGCCACCGATTTAATGTTAAATAGGCGTACAAGGAAGTCATGTGTTGTCCACATCAGATGCTTTAGAAATATTATTCTGATATGCAATTCGTGTATTAAAAATGATTCCGCAAATTTTTATCGAATCCAGTCCACCAGTTCTGGATAAAAAAATACGGTGTTTTGTAAGTATTTTGGCAATCAAGCCAAAATTGTCCAAAAACATATCGATTCTTTAATTAAAAACAAAGTTAAAAAAACGGAGACGAATTGTACTATATTTTACATCAAATTTAAGATTTTTCACTCAGATAAATGATGTTTAGAGTTCTAGAAAAAGTTATTACACGACTTAATTATTTTGACAAAATAAAATAAAATTTCAAAAGCTATATAAAACTACCGGTGGTAGTAACAAAAACATGTTACTAAAAAGTTTGGTTTTCATGCTATGGGAGAAAAAACGAAAACAAATTATTTTTTTGGCATAAGTTCTGTATTTTTTTTTTTTAATATTTCCGAAAAATCTAAGGTAACAAACAAGAAATTCTTCAGTGCCCTAAAAAAACATAAAAGAGCAAATGTTCAGAAATTCCCAGGTAAAAGACCATACATCTGTATACATATATATATATATATATATATATATATATATATATATATATATATATATATAGAGAGAGAGAGAGAGAGAGAGAGAGAGATAGAAAGAGCATCATGTTGTTTTCCCTTTGTGGTTTGAAGATTTTATTGTTGATGGTTTTGGTATGTCTAATCCACAAAACAGCCTAAGCAGATAATAAAGAGATACAAGAAACACCTCGACTTTAATCTAGCACTATACCGCACCCTGTACCTGTTGCAAATCGCTCCACTACCCTTTGGCGTAGGAGACCGATTATCGGTCACCTACGACGCCCCTGCCAAAGACGGATCACGTTTTGGAAGCGGATAATCCGGATACAGCGTAAATAAACGGAGGAGTGCCGGAAGAGGCCATTGTCCACTAGATCTGATGTAACGACATACGAAGAAGCGGTAGAGAGCAGGTAGGGGTAAGACTATATAGCCACCAGTGGACCAACATCCGCTAGAGTTCGAGCTACCTTCACTTCACAATGGTCTCTAAGGTATGATAGTGATATTGAGAGTTTTCGGTCGTTAGTGTAACTCATTGTAATACAATATGTTTTTAATATATCATTTAAGATTAAAGTTTCAAATACATTTAAAAATGGCGATGCTTTGAGTTCAATATTAAAATAAATTATATTTAAAAAATGAAAAAATCTTCAAAATTTCGTATTGGTATTGACTGATAATTTAAAAAAAAAATTCTTTTCATTAATGAAAAAAGTAAGAATTATGTATTTCATTATAGAGCAATACAATAACATATTTATAATTGATTTGGGATTCACCCTTAAACTATAACAATTTTAATGGTACTTTTTGCATAAAAAAATATAATTCATTTATTTTTTAAAATAAACAAAGAGCGAAGAAAAAAAAGATCATAAATAAAAGGATAGACATGCTATGCCACTTTTAAGGCAATGTTTAATGGAGAATACGTATAATTCTCTTGGGCTTTCGGTAATTTCTTAATTCAGTAATTATGAATGTGGGCATTATATGAAAAATTATTCGGTTAATTTGCAGAAGAATTCGTGAATGTAATTAATATGATCTGTCTCTATGCATCTTTGATATAAAAAACATGATTATTTAAAATTCGTTGGCATTTGTTTTGGACTACCTATGGGTGGCTTTTTGATGTTAGTTGAGTTAGTAAAATCCAAAATAGGACAGGCGTATGTCAATCTAGGTCTCTAAATTGTTTTATAAAGAATTAATTTATTTTGGAGAGATAATTTTGTTTTTTTATTGAAATAAAGCAACATATATAATATATCGCTTTCTAATTTTAAATTAATATGTTCATCAAATTGGAGTTTATTTACGGGCGAAAAATTAAATTAAAATATTTTGTTTTAATAGGATGTAAAATCAAGATATTGAGAATGAAATCTGAATTAGACCAATGATGGCGAGAAGTAAACAATGGCATAAGTTATTGTGTAAAATTTTAAAAAAAAATTCGCAATAATTCTTAATTTAAATTTGATATTATTTATGTCAGTTATTATGAAATCTATTATTAAAACACTGATGATACAATTATAGATATCGAACCCAGGCTACTTCAAACTTTGAAACTTCGTGTATAGCGGGATGGTGAACGACAGGTTTGGTAGGTCAAATCCTAGAATATACGAAGCACTTCATGCCAATGTTAGTCATCTACTAATCAAGTCACAAAGTCAACCCTTTTTGGGATGGTCGTCCTTCGACTGGAGCTTTTTCTGGAGAATTCTTCTTAAATCTACAACCCTTAGTTTTTTTTCTGATTTTCACAAATAATTCATCCTTTGTTAATTCTTCGGGGATATTTAGTGATAATTACTGAACAATATTTCTTAACTACAATGGTGGTTTACGATCCCTGTTAATCTCTTATACAATTTCGAAAACACTTTTTGGTTCTTTTAACTCACTTTCTTTGTTCTCCATTGGGGTGGTGTGGGTTATCAAATAAAACTACAACTATATTATATATTTAAACCTACATGATTTGCTGATTAACAGTGCTAATTTATTAGCATTCAGAAAATCGGACATAGCGAAAGGTTATAGAATTATGTAATCTTCTCGATAGATTTACAACTACATTTATTACAGTATTATTTGAACATGAATCCTAAACCTAGCTTAAGGTTGTGATGTTAATGAACACGGACGTTCATGCTGTAGGTGGTACAAAGGTCGGGAGTAAAGAGTGTCCAAATATCGCCCATCTAAACAAAATTCGAAACTTCAAGTATTAAACTAAGTTTAAAATTCCCAGAAAAATTGATACAAGCAGCTCTGTTCAAAGAAAAATTGATACAAGCAGCTCTGTTCAAAGCCAACAAATTGTGGTATCTTCATCGGGCAGAGCTAAATAATCTTTCCTCTGAGTAAACAAAAGCACTTATTACATAAGTTTTAGGATTTTAAAAGAGTGGCTCTAATTTCGTCCACAAATTCACAATGTGCTATTTATTTGAAGTCAGGACTATTTAAATTGAGTCAAATAATTCTCCAAAACGAAATTTACTTACAATAAATTCTTAAAACGTTTTGGTTTTCGATTATTTTATTTTAAAAACTTGACTAATATTCTATCCAAACAAATTTCCCGACTTTTGGTAATGGTCTACAGTGTTCGTGACAGCATTTTAAACACACTGTACATTTAACATATTTTTATCCTCGTTTGTCTTCAGACGAGTTGAAAAAACTTGAGGGGGATGAATTTAGGACTCGACAATGGCAGCTTTCTCTACCTTAACGAGTAAAATATTGTGTCTCGGACAATTCGAATATGAAAACAATATTATACTCTACGAATAGAAATCATAAAATGACGTTATGAAGTTGACCAAAAACCATAATCAGCTTCTCCTCCTTCTATAGTTGAAAAATACTGACCCTAAATACAAACAGTTACAACTATTTTACAACCAACTGGCAACTGAGTGGTACTGACGGAGCTCAAGAGTTTTTCAGCAGGTAGCAATATTGTCAACGCTAGATAACTGGTGGTACGGATTCCGAGCAAATTACCTTAAGCTTACTATTAGTATAGTTTCATCTTTGAGGATGGGTAGATGAATCAGAAGCAGAAGTTATTACCTATTAGCTCCGTAAAGTAAAGTAAAGCCTAACTTACTATACTGTACTTTTGGTCCATGGGTATCAGTCAAGATTTTCAGTGAAGAAACGCCTGCCGGTCATTACCGTTGACTATCTTTGAGGGTTATACTGCTTCACACTTTTAAACTCCTGATCCCAATCTCCAAATTTTCAAGAAATGTTAAATATAACTGATATGTTTATTTAGGACTTGTTAATTAGAATATCGATAAAAGGCTTATTTGAGTTGTTAAAATATTTCTTTCTCTAAACTTTCATTTTCACTTCAAGAAGTTAAAATATTAATTTCAGTACCTGCATTGACTCTGCCAGAAAGAATCTCAAATCCTTGACTTGGTTAAACTAATAAAAAACCCAAGATCTTGTTGTCTGTCATGCCAAAACACGATTTATCTACTATTTAAATTGTTATTGATATAAATTTCAGTAAGATATTTCGTAAGGTGTTATTGGAGTTTGGCCAGAATATAATATTGTATTCTTTTTTATACTATCAAGGGCCAGATTTCCTAGTTGTAAAAAGCTCTTAAAATGCGCATTAGAAATCTCCAAATGTGCAACATTTATAACAAAACTACTAGTTGACATTTTTATTTAAAGAACCTTATTAAACAATAACTTGTTTTGGGCAGGGTTGAACCTTGAAAAACTGGGAAAATAAAATAATTGTGAATAAGATAGGTATTGTATAATGCTGGGATAAGACAGGGCCATACGCAAAATTTGTTGGCGGGGAAGGGGAGTTTAGATAAAAGGCAAGTAATCACCTAATAATCACCAATAAGTTGTAATGCATTGTTATTTCGATTTATCAATTGATTTGTTTTTCGTTACTTATTATTTTATTGCACAATTATTACTCAAAATACAAACCTTGAGTTGATGGGTATGAAAGGCATATATGATATGGGTAAATCATGCATTTCGGAGGAGGAAGGGAGAAGAGATATATCCACTGATGCATATATATACACATATATATATATATATATATATATATATATATATATATATATATATATATATATGCTAAGTGTATCCCTCCCGCACTCCACTAGAGTATAAGAGTATAAAAAAAGTCTCAAAAGAATATGCTTTTCATGATTGCATCTCAGCCAACATCAAGTCTTTTAATATGTTTCAATCTTTTACAGCTTATTTTTATTGAAAATCGATTTAATATTGTACCTGGTTTATTTTAAAAATGATTATTGTTTCGTAAAAAATTAATTTTGTAACATTAACAGCCAAATATTCATGATTTCTCAGTTGATTAGATGGATCATCATGTCTTTAAAAAATGGAATAAAACAAAATTTATTAGTCACTTTTCTCAAAACTTTAACTTTCTAACATAACACTTCATCCACTCATCTCTTCAATTATTACACTGTAGTTTATTATTTCCAAATATTTATACATACAAAAAAAATATGAACTATTTATTGATGACCTGCCATTTCAATGCCATATATAAAAAAATCGGCTCAATAATCTTGGAGAAAAGCCATCGATGATGGACGGGGGATGGATGGATTTTTTTTTTTACTCGATTTTTGGATTCGAGAATTTCTTGGTCGATAGCAAAGGTTCATATTTGAAAATGATAAACCAAATAAATATTATCTTAAAAATTGATATTATCTTAAACGAAGTTGCTTAAACAAACAAAACAAAACTATATATGAATACGGAAGATATTCATAAATATTTCTTCCTAGTGCTTTCATTCGCAGAATCCTAATAAACTAAAAAATCTTAACTTTTGTTAGATACTGATTTGTTATAGGTGTGCCATATCTATGTACTATTTTATTTTTTTATGGTAAACAAATAATATTGCTGAGAGTTAAGAAAAACATCCAGTAACTGGGAATTAATTAAAAGAAGATGAAAAAATCGCTACAGATATAAAAAAATGTTTATTTTTCGATAAACTAACTCGATTCCAAAGAAGTGTTCTTACGAAGATATTTAGATACAAAACGTGGAGGTTCTGTTATAAAATATGCTCAGTAGAACTTTATATTAATCTCTATTTTCATAAATCGTATTTGATAAAGTATCTTCACATAATACACTTACGATACAGTTATTTCATGTATTTACTATACCTACACATCTTACCGAGTGGAAGTTGTTTTCCTCGACAACCGTCGCCCGTACTTTCTTCCACGCTTCATATATCTTTATATATTCCAATTCCTATTTTTCGAATCCAATATTCACATCAACTATACATGCTACTGTCAATCTGACTCCTATAAATCTTACCATCAGACTGCTGCATTTGACAAATCTTTCATTAACTCTGCTTCTTCCTCTTGAAACTTTGTTCCACGATATACACCCTCTTTTTCAACATTTTGTTTAAAAACTGTTTTAATTGAGTAATATTACCCTCTATTAAGGACAGCAGTAATAAAAGAGTTGATTCACACCATATTAACAGAAAGTATAAATAACTTAAATACTTCCTCTCTTCTTACTTTTAAATTCCGTTCCTTTGTCCATCTCCTTCCTATCTCTCCGAAATCACAATTTCATTTTGCTCTGAATCAATTTAAAGACTTTTATATATAGATTAAGTTAATTTTTCTTTTTTTTTTTCTTTTTTATGCCATTTATTTATTTTTTCTTATAAAGTGAAGAAAAAGGTTTGGAATATCTAACCAACCGAACCTTTAGAGCCAATACATCATTCATATATCCTAAGTATTCTAAGGGGACATTAGTCGCAGGATAAATTTAAACTTTAATTCATTTCAAATAGAAATAAGTTCCAGAATAACTTTAAGTAAGTAAGATCAATTAAAAAATCTCTTCTTTTCTTTTATAACTTAAGGGCGCTGCGACCGTTTTTGAGGATCAATCAGTCCTTATAACTTCAAAAGTATTCATACTATTTTTTTTTTTAAATTTCAGGAGACATTATTCTATAATCATACCTTTTTTCGAAAAATCAAACAAAAAATAGCACAACATTCATTTTTTGTTTGTATTTGCTGGAAAAAAATGTACGATTACAAACTAATGTAATAAACTGTAAAAACTCCAAGGGAGAAAAAAAAACAAGCACTCTTACAGAGGGTCCGAGTTTTCGGCTTTTTTTGTGATTTGTAAGAAGTATATTTTCAGATAACATTTTCTTTTGAATAACAAGCCCGATTTACGCGCTTGTTTTATCACTATTATATTCCTCTGAAGTCTTAGCGGAAAAAGTTATCGATTGTTAACTTTTATAAACAAAAACAGTAATTGAAATTCACTGTAAATATTTTTGAATTACCAGCCGATCGTTTTGCCAATATTTGTTTGTTAATTCAAACAAAAAGAATTATAAACATGTTTTAACCTATGATTCTAGATACAATTATTTTTTTTTCAAATAAAAAAGAGGAATCGGGCAGAACTAATAGTTTAGGAGAAACAAGTTCCTACTGGAAAAACGCTACTTTACAGGAGGAAGAGCCGGTTCATTTTAAAACTCTTTAATGAATAAAATTAGTTAATAAATCACTTTTTTATCTTAAAAAAAATTATAGATCTTTTAGATATTATCTTATTTCTCAAAAATAATAAATAACAGACTGAACAAATGAGTCACATTATTTAGCATACGAATCAACACAGTAATTTACAAAACCTAACCCGTAATGTTAAAAATAATATTTTAATCACTTACAGAAGTCAGAAAATTATGGGAAAATCTTAATATTTTCAGGGAATACTCTATTTTCAGAAAAAAAACTTCTTTTTTTTACTTCTAAACAGTCACAGTGGCCTTAATTTTATTTTGCCTTTGTTGCTTTGCTCACTACTATGGCAACCAGTGAATCATCTATTGTGAAAGTAAATAAACAGCATAAGACGCGTTATGGTACGGTACCCAGAGACAGGGGCTTAATTAGCAGGTGACAAATGCCACTGGCCTCGGCTGGATCAAGCGTAACTCGAATTGGCCACTGAATTGAAAATATGATATCATTGTATTATTCATTGTATTATTATGAATAACTCAGCCAAATCTTCAAATTTTGAAAAAAAAAAAAAAAAAAAAAAAGCTTAGGGGCCTCAAACCTTGGCTACCATGGGTCTGCAAATTCATACTTACGCTACTGTCCAGCTGCCCTTACTCCTGACTTGTTTTGGGATTTTCTGTGAGATCTGTGATTTCTGAGGGAGATCCCTCATCCAGCTCCTTTAAGCCTTCTTCAGACGTTCTGTGGCTTGTGCCTATTGTAGTGTGACTATTTCTTGAATGAGCTTGTTAGTTAACCGTTCAAGAAATACCTTTCTCGTGAGAAATCTAAGGAGTGAAAACAAGAACCAGAACCTGTGACAGCGCTTGCTGTTAATGGCTCCAGCGAAAGTGAACTCCAGCTTTAGCTATGACGACCTATCATTACTGACGCCAATATTTACAGCTTTCGGAATGATTCATTTCCTTTGATCTAATGACTGGAATTTAAATGTGATTATACTTAGATGTCTTTGACCCCTAGTAAATGCGTGTTCAACACGACTTATGAGTAAAATGAATTAAGTCTACAATAGGGCTGTTGACTTGTAACTGGAAAGTAAATGGTTAAGTTAGAACCAAAACCGATAGTAAAATATCGCAACGTGATATTGCTGGATACTTTTAAAAAATTTAACTACTCCCCTGAAAAAGATTTTTTTTTTTAAATCATCAAGTTTCTCCACTTGTAAAATTCATGTAAGTAGGGCTCATTAAATGTGGAAGAAGCGTATGAAATACTTTTAGAGAATAAAAAATAAATGCAGAGAAATTAGCCTACCTACACCATAACGCTGAGAAAATTTATTTATAGCATTCAAATAATTAATAAATGAATATATGATATATATGGTGCGGCTTCTTGGGGAAAATGCTGAAATAAGTAGAATGCGTATGGTAGGATGGAGGGCTATTCTAAAAATTAAATTTACTACAGAACAAAAAGTTACCTAGAACTGAAAAGCAGGGTATGGAATATGTCTGTTCTTCTGATCTTAATCTTTGATATGTGGATAATGAATAACAATACTATAAATAAGATAAAAACTTATGTCAGATCCATAGAGCAATACCATGTTTCGAATCAAGAGAAAATATAACAGAGGAATTAGAGGAAGAATAACTATGTTTTAAGTATGCACATTTAGAACAATCTATCGAATTTCAGCTAAAAAAATAAAAAAAAAAATATCATATTTACTCATAACTATGAAAGAAAAAAAAAGCAACAACATTAAACCATCTTCGATAAAAAAGAATGAAGGATTTACCAGAACAAACACAATGAGCATCCAGCCGCAGCTGATGAGGGGTAATTTACCAGACAATGAAGCGGTTACGAAGATTCCTACAAGAAATCGTTACACGTGAAGAATAAAATGATCTAAGAGATGGAATGCAATCTCTGAGGGTCCTTGTAATTTCAGTGGTTTCCCAACTTTCACGATCATCTGCGACCCATCCTGGTTAGGCCAGAAGAAATTTATTGCTCATAGAAAGTTGGATGGAATATCCACTAGAGAAAGTTATCGTATTCAACGAGTATGTTGATATAGCCGCCTCCATCCAGGGGATGTGATAACTATATGATGTATATATGTATATTGCCCAGTCTCAAACTCCGTGATCTACCCCCATTCTATAATAGAAAAATAGGAAAGTTTATAAATATCAAGCTCAAAACTCAAAGGATAAAAACTTAATCTTTATAATTCTTCCTTTTTTACCTTATTAACTTCTAAGATTATTATTGTAAATTTATTTAAATCTATTTGATTTTAAAATGGTAAAGGAGCTTTGTATCACCAGAATTCCTAATCTCTATTAAGATGTTTCAGCATGTACTTTGAATAAACGCTGTCACAGAATGTATTTAAACTTTGAAAAAATGAAGATAAATTTAATCTTAATTTTTTCTTAGGAAAAAAAGGAACGACTTTCAGTTAAATGTAGATTCTCAGATAAGTTGAACTAAATGAACAGATAAATACGATCGAAAAATGCAAATTTGCAAATTTTATGTTGAAGAGTGTTAACACAGCCCACCATGTACACCATTTACACTTAAATTAGGGTACAGCAGGACTCCCGGAGGTCCCAGCGTTTCTCTCTCAACCGAAATGAAATATTAATATTTAAGAATGGCTGTGTGAGGCCAAAGCTTAATTATAGTTTAGGATTAAGATACTCTAGCGTTTGGGATAAAAGGTTCCATAACCTTTTGAAATAAAATAAATTTATTACTAACAATGAGATTTGACAGTATAAAACAGTACATTTATTCTTATTTAAATCGATCGCATTTTGAAATATTGACTTCCATGACGGAAGTTAACCGGTACAATATTTCTATTAAAGAAAAAATATCTGATGTGGACAACACATGACTTCCTTGTACGCCTATTAAACTATAAATCGGTGGCTCAAAAAGTGATCCTGAATTTGGTTACTAGTTTCCGAAGATCGCAGTATCTCAAAAACGACACTCGGCGTCGCGACATCCATTTAATGACACACAGGTTGGAAAACCAGTTTTTTACACTCAATTTTCAATTACTAAAGCATATGATTTATGTATTTAATTTAAATATAATTTTTGATGTAAGCTTATTATGACCTTCAAGTAAAGAACCTTTTTCGGCTCACCAATTTTAACCAAAATCTAGTAAATACATTCACATCGAAATAAAAGTCCTATTTACCAAGATGTTTTACAGTATATTTTAAAATAATTTTTGATGAAAGTCTAATATGACCTTTAAGTAAAGTACCGCTTCCGGTTTTCCAATTTAAACCAAAATCTAGTATGTTATTTAAATCAATATATAAGTTATAAATACTAAATTTGAGAAGTTTTTCAAAGTATTTTAATATAATTTTTGATGGAAATCAATTATGACCACTTCCGGTGATTAAGCAGTAGTGACCAAAAAGGGAGGTTCACTAGATTTTACAGCAATCCTAAATATAAAATTTCAACTTTCTACAGCTAACCGTTTTTGAGTTATGCGAAATACGAACGAACGTACGTACAGACGCCACGACGAAACTAGTCAAAATGGATTCAGGGATGGCCAAAATGGACATTTCCGTTGAAATCTGAAAACCGAAAATTTTCGCGATTACAATACTTCCTTTACTTCATACAAGGAAGTAAAAAATAGGTTTAATTTCTTTAATTCGTTTTTAAAAGGAATCAGATTGCGGTTCATTCAGGTTTTAATTTTATAACGTGTTCATTATCTTCACGCCACTTCAGAAATTTTTCCTCAATCACGACGCCAGAGTTTGCAACGATCGAAATCATTCTAGAAAATTTCACTTAACAATAGATACAGCCGACTTGAGTAACATATTTATAAGAATGAATAACAAAGTGACCCACAAATTTTTTTTTTTGTAGTATACTTTAACGATTTATCTTTAAATAAGTAAATTTATAATAAATAATATAAAAAAATAATGATAATAGACTTACGAAAAATTTGCGTGAAACGGTTTCTAATCACAAAAAATCTTTTATAATGTATAAGGTATCGACATACTAGGGATGGATGAAAAGAGAATAAATTACTTACCTTTGCTTAATGAAATTTTTATCCAAGGGCCTCCTGACCCGTAATAAAAACACCACTGAGATTTATGGTATACCGCTCATCATAGTAAATATAAAATTGTAATCCTCGTTCCTCAGTATTTTTTTTAGAAAGAAGAAGGTACCATGCAACATTTACGATGTAACATGTGTTATATTCCCCGCCAAAAAAATTCAGTACCTGGTCCACACATCTCTACTATCTCCAGTAGATTTTGTATATATCTCATAATAGAATAGAACCTTCCCCAACAGAACTATGGTAATGATTTTAACAATAAAGCCCGTTTTTAAAATAATACTATCATATAAAAGGACAAACCGTTTTTCGTTTCTAACTGCTAACCGTAAAAACTACTGAACCAATCAATACCAAATTTTAACTACATAATCTTCATGGTCTGAAGAAGGTTCAGTAATAATAAAATATACAGTTTTTTTCTCGTTAAATTGTTATTAAAAAGTGATTAATGAATTAGAGAAAAGGTGTCCAACTTGCTTACTTGTTGTAGCCACGACAACTTCATACTCGTAGTAGTAAATTGCCTACAAAAACTCTTTATTAAGTATCAAATTATTGGATTAAAACTTTATTTTACGTATAAAATCGGAAGGCAAGAAAAGAAAAAATAGTGTGAAAACGTAAAACTTAATTGCCGTTTAGACAGATTTATTGTCGTGTGACCCATTGCCTTGAAAATGTCTGCGAGAAATAAGATTAAACAACGTTTTAAAGGTTATTATTTTAAAGGTTATTTTGAATTTAAGGGGGTGAATAACCTTTATAAATATGGTTTAATCTCATTCTCATCATGTATGCTGTACTGTCATTGTATTTAATTATGTTTGTTTAGCTATTGTTTGCCAGTTCCCATGTTTTGTACTGAAATGAAATGGAATAAATATAATGTTTTGTATTTCTTTCCGTCATTGGGACGTGCCCCACACCCGGGCAATTATTAAAAGAATTGAAACATTGTTCAGCAAAAGTGACAATAAATTAATTAAGGAGATGGAAAAAGGCAAAAAAGATGCTGCAGCTACAAAGCTACGAAAAGGACGCAGGAAGGAAAAGAAAATATCAAGCCAATGTGTCACTACAATGCACTTGAAATTGAATAAAACAGCAACTACAATTTATGTGATCCAAAACATATAAACAATAATGTATATACAACTATATAATTTTAAATTAAATCAATGATTAATTCAGGATTAATTCTAATGAAGTCTGGCATTACTAGTTACATTACAAGCAAATCGTCACGGGAGGCTTGGGGGAGAGGGAGAGGGGTGTCATCCCTTCTCCTCTCCCAAATATTTTTAAAAACCAAAAAATTTGGAAGTTTGAGATCTAATATTTTACTGCAAACTAGGAAAATTGTGTAGAAACATTTTACTCAAATAATTAATAAATTTTAAAACCCATACCAATACCTTTTGAGTTAAGATATTGGGATTTTATCAATACAATGTTTCAATTCCTCGGTAAATTGGAAAAATCGATAATTTTAGATTTTGTTCCCTCCTATAAATTTTCGTAAAAATGTTCCTGTTATAAGATTAATGAATATGAAAAAGTTTAATATTTAACTCAAGCTTGAAACAAAGAGAACCCGCTAGTAAAACATGATTATAATTATTAAAAGCTATTATAATGCGTTTTTAATAACAAACTAAAAGCATGTCATAGAATAGCTAATAGTTAAATAGCAAAAGATTGCCAATTAGCATCCTCTCTTTGTTATATTATTGTTGGTGAGTAGTCACGAAAATCTACGATATCGTAACCTTTGTCCAGCGAACTAAAGTAAAAAAGGAAGCTGTGAGTGCGGTAAATTCCAGACTCGAGAGAAAGCGATTCTAGTTAGTATTAATAATACATCAAAGACAACGGCTGTTTTTCATTAACTACCGGTTTTTCCTTTACAAGTCCAAAACGTCGTGAAAACAATTTCCTGATTTTTTTTTTTTTTTTTTCATAACCAACTTTCTTAAAACTACAGATATGCGGAATTAGCCCAGAAATACCGGATTCGTTATAAATTTCTGCAGGTTCGGTGAATAACCGGTTCCATTATTGACGCATGACTAATGAATTGTTTCATTAGATTCATCTTTGAAGTTTCTATGATCACTCATGTCTTCAGTTGGTTATCGAGTTATTGCGTCTTCCTACGAAAATACTTTCAAGCTGTATAATAAAACTGCTTCTTTAAACAAATCCTTCATTATTCGTGTTGAATGAATTCCTTAAACATTTCTATCCCTAATGCCACCTCAATAGCTTCTTATAGATTAAACACGACTCATAAGTATGGTGTAACATAACTGTGAATAAAAACATATCTTCACCTACTCCACTTTCAGGCTATAAACAACATTTATTCAAGCTTAAACAAATCACTATTGCTTAAAATTAATCACTATTAATTATTAATTAATAAGTGATAAAATATATGTTGTAATATAGTTAGACGAATTAACATATATAATCTATAGAACAAAGTTTTTCTATGGAGACAACATACTCCAGATTTTTTTTTTTTTTATTCATTCTTAAATTTGTCCATTAATACTATAAACAATATAAACGGTTAACGAAAAAAAAATGCTTCCTTCGAAATACATGTTATGCTTCCTCAACTAATTGTAAATTTCAGAGATCATTCATTTAATTTTTTCTATTTATTTGATATATTTTGCAATTTCCTTTCTTTTTTAACAATTTTTTTTTCAATTTTCAGAAATATTAAATAAAGCATTCTTAAAACTTATTATGATACTGATATACCAGTTTCGCTAAAATGCCCCCAAAAATTTTCATCGAACTCAATTTCCTATAGTTGCCTTCACGGAAAGTAGTTATATTTTTAATTGGAATATTTGAAGTTATCATAACAGTGGTTCTTTTTGGCTATGCCGTCCATAGCCGTACATCCGCGAGGAACATGTCCACATGGGTTTAAGTAACTATATGTTTATATTTAGAGTCTATGACTTTATTAGTTTTGAATATTTGGGAAAAAAGTGATTCAAGCGGTTTGAGTCGTTTCATCGTAACAAGCGGGCCCCAAGTCATCCTTCTGTTGGAGATAAGCCGAAGTGCTATGGCCGTTTGTTGCGTTTGGTTTTTGTCCATAAAAACTGAGTGGTAGGCATTTCTTTGAAGGATAAATGTCATGTGCTTTGATTTTTCATTACTAAGTCGAAATTAAATATGAATATAAATTGAAGCTTTAAAATTTAAAATCCAGAACCCTTTAAATGCCACAAAGTGTTCATATTTATCTCAGGTTTTCAGATAGCTAATAGAGCACTCATAATGTTCGTAATCGCGAACTCTATCGGAACTGTGGTTCATTACAATATTGCACACGGGACCAGAATTAGGGAGGAGGCAAAGAGGGCACTTGCCCCGAGAGGCATAATTTATGTGGCGGCAAATATCAAGCGAAATTTCATTTTCAGGTTAAGTAACAAATCTTTGTTTCTGATTTTTTATTGTTTTGGTCTTACTTCAGACAATAAAATGAGTTAATGATATTATTTGAAAATATATCACCTGAAATACCGTTATAAAACTTTTGGCATTTATTAGAGGGGGATATTGAAAGAAGGGGCAGGAAAATTCAGCATCTTCCTCCTGCCAAAAATTTTAGTTCCATCTCTGATTGTACATACGCGATGAATTGTTAAATATAGCACTGATACCTATTTCTCTCAAGTGTGGCAAATATATTTATATAAAAATTCAGCCGGTATATATTTGTGTTCGCAAAATCCGAAAAGTCGATTTTGATTCGGTTTTCACTATCATTTAGAGAAATTCTTCCGGAAGGTATATATGCATTAAATTTTTCGAAAAGCTTCCCTTAAGGGGAGACAAGGGAAAAAACCATTAAAGAAATAGATAATTTAGTAATCATGGCAACTTCATACATGTGGAAGCAAGTTCACTATAATTTTTTTTTAACAAGAATGAAATTACTATGTGAAAGTGTCATTTGTTAATAAAATTGGAGATTAAGGACAAAAAAAAATGTAAAAACGTGAAGCTTTATTGCTGTTTTGAAAAATTTATATTGAAACATCTAAATGAAATGAGACGAATTGTAAACAACGCAGTCGATTACCCAGAAATATTTTGACTCCTTTGGCCTTGGGATATTTACAGTCAAAATTTTTGTTGGTAACCAGTTGATTCGTTGACAGTTCAGGTAGCCCTCCTAAGAGTTGAAGCATAGAAATGCAAAAGAGTCTGGGTGCCTTCAGAAAATGTTTTCGAAATTCTAGTTTCAATATGAAAAATATTAAATAAATATGACAATAATAAAAAAACACATTTTTTTTCTGATAATCTTCTTCTTCTTTCTCTACCTTCATAATGCCACTAGGCGTGAAGGTTTAGCCTCAGTCCATGTTTTCCAATTTTCGCGATCATTCGTCATTTCCTTAATTTCAGCCAGAGAACAGCTTCTTCCTCTCTCAAGCTTGGTTATATAATCCGCGTACATCTGCCTGGGTCGAACTCGCGGGCGCTTTCCTTCTGATCTGGGCTCCATTAATCACTTGATCTATCGAGCATCCCACATTCTGGTAGCAATACAGTTTTGAACAGAAGGAGATTTGTCTGACTGCTAATTTCCTTGCTTCCTATAATTGTGGAGCGTATCTGAGAGTATACTCCGTTTGCTTTTTTGAATCTATGTGGTACCTCATGATCTACTTTCCCATCCCTGGAAATAATTGCTACCAAGCATTCGTAAGCATCAACAAATTAAAGAGGTACCACATTACAAGTTACTGTTCTCTCATTCTCATCCCTTTCAACCAGCATAGCATTGCTTTTCTCAGCGTTTATGGTCATTCCCCTCAACAGAAGTTCTTCGGTCCTTTCCCTTAATGCTACCTGTAGTTTCTGGAGGTACCAACTACTAACAAATCATCTGCATATATAAACGCTAGTATCAGAACTAGCATGTGGTTCCAATAACGTACACTGGCTCTCGGTATTCTCCTTTTGCAGACCTTCCATATCTCGTCCATGAAAATAATAAACAGGAGTGGGCTAAGGCTGTTTCCCTGTTTAACACCCTTATAAAACCTATAAGATTTTGATGTACGTCCGTTCAATCTGACAATACCTTTTGGGTCTTGGTACACTGTCTTTATTGCACTTATCAGGTTGCTAGGTATTCTTTTGTTCACCAGAGTTTTCCAAATTTCTTCTCGGGGCACGAGTCAAAGGCGACTTACAAATCCAAGAATGCTAAATATATATTTTCCTCCTGTCCTATGCGGAAATGTGATCCTGGGTCTGCCTACCTCATCGAAATGCTGCTTGCTCTTCCTCTAGGTTCTCCTCAACCAAATCCCTTAATCTTCTCTCGAGGATGCGTGGGTATGTATAAATCACCAAGGATAGATATATTGACCTGAAATTGTCGCAAAGATTTGGATTTCCTTTCTTGTGTATGGATATGATAATATTATCCTCACATTCTTTGGGTATTCATTTTCCATCCAAATTCTTTGGAACAGGTTCTGCAACACTTTAACTATTTCCTCTCACCCATGTTTAATAAAAGCCGTGCTATTTTATCAATTCCAGCTGCTTTACCCAGCTTCATACAGCCAACTGTACCTCATCCACTCAAATGGTGTCATCGGTGTCTTCAGCCTGAGTTTCTGGTGCTTTAGTCCTTCTTCTTAGATCCACACATCCATCTCTTAATCTTTCTTCCGTAGTGAATTTTTCTTGGTAGTGAGCTCGCTATGTTCCAAGGATTTCTTCCTCTTTTGTAATAAGGTTTTCCAGTTCACCTTAATGCTGTGCACTTGTTTCCCTTTTTTACCTCTGAGCGACTTTACGGAGATTCAGAAGAATCTTATGTTTTTCTGGCGGCTTTCCTCCGACTTCTTCCCTAGTTCTTCCCATTTGCTTTTTGGAAGCTTGGACAATCCTCTTGGCTACATTCCTTTTTTTGAACGTAGATTTGCCTTGAATTTCCAATCTTTTCTTTAATATAATTCTTCCAAGCTTCCTTATTTTCCTTGATTGCCTTCTGGACTTCCTCGTTCTACCAGTGGGTCTTTTTCGAGCCATTAATAACCCCTTTCTTTTCGCAAACCTCTTCTGCCAAGCTCAGGATTAAATCTTTAATCTGTTGCCATAATGGGTCAATTCCTTGGTCAAAATTTACTTCACGCGTGCTAGACGAGTTCTATATTGTTCCTGTTTTTCTTCATCTATCCTTTCGTAAGCTTTCGGTTTTGAAGCTTGTGGTACCGAAAACCTGTGTATCTGCTACCAAGAGGTAGTGCCAAGTTCCGCTCCCCGAAGTACCTTTATGTCTGTGAGGTATCTTATGATGTTTTTGTCGTATACACAATAATCAATCACATTTCTCACGTTTCTTTCCTGAGCTTCAAATGTAAAATTGTGTAGTGGGAGTTTCCTGTAATTATATCATTCTGAATGCAAAACTCTATGAGTCTACATCCACTATCTTTGCTAGCAGTTTCTCCTTCCTCACAATCCCAAGACACCAAAGGAAGTTGTATACTCGTTTCCAGTTCGCGCATTCCAATCTCCCGTGATTATCATTTTTCTATTTGTATTTCTTATATGGTCTATAGTATTCTGGAGGTCTTTATATAATTGATTCTGAACATTGGTTAAAGCATCATCGGTTGGGGCGTAGATCTGAACGACCGAAGACATTCCAATGACGAGGTTTACGTCTGGTACTATGGTTCTGGAACTCACTGCATTCCAAATTTTCATTTCGGCGGATTATTAAAATTCGGCTCTGCCTTCACTGAGACCACTCTATATCATGGTATATCCGGCAATAAGCGAAGTTACGCCACTTTTCCTTCTCCTTTCTTCACTTAATCCCAGAATTTGTACCTTCTTCATCTCTTCAATCAGTTCAATTTCCTTACCCGTCAGTGATCTTATGTTCCATGTGCCAAATCTCAGGTCCTTTTCTCTGCCGTAACGTTGCGATATTCCAATCCTATTTCCGAGGCTAAATTGTGTTCTGTGAATCGATTTTATACTCCATTCGGGTGGTTGGCCCACCAATGGAGGCTCCTCGGAACAATTGGCCTTCCAAATATTTATGTCATCTTGGAAGGAAGGGTGGCCGGTCTATACTCTCGGAACTGGGTACCTGTTTGTCCACGGATCCTTATTCAATACATTCGGACCATTCCTCCTAGGAGAGGCCTCTCAATCCGAAACCCAGAGGGACGCATTCGTTAACGGGCAGGCCTCCAGGTCAAGAGTTCTGATAATCTATGGTTATATAAGTAATAAAATGATATTTATAATAATAATAGATTCACAATAAAAAAATTATTTTTTTGTAAAAAAATAACATATTTTTTCTAACTTACCTTTCATTCCTCATAGCTACGGCAAAGCAAATCGGAGTATTGAATTGTATGATGTGTTTCCTCAGTGAATCAAAATTCGCTATAATACTTTTATTTACTTTCCCATTCATTTCATGTAGCAATAAGTATAATGAAATGTGCATTTTTTTTTTAATGTTGCTTGTAAAAGTTTTGTACAAACCTTACAGTATGACAATGAATGATGATTAGGAATGATAATAACAATAGTTCTTTTGTAACTCACATTATTTTTTAAAAAGTTAAATATTAAAAAAAAAAAATTGAAATTTTGAAGGATATTTAACTTGCAATTCTTTTCACTATCAACGCCGTGCGGGTACAGCTAGGTTTAATATAATAAGCAACATTATTACTATAGACAAAAGATTAAGTTTCAATAAGTATGAGAGATCCTCTCATTGCTTTGAATTTTGTGGTAATATGAAAAGCTTTTTCAGATTAATGAACTTATTCCATCTATAAGTGATCAAGTTTACCACATTTTTCCCAACAGATCCTGGTTCTCCTGTTCGCCGTGGTGTGTGCAGCCAGAGGTGGCGTCCTCTACCACCGACAGCACGGTGACCAACTCCTTCCTCAACAGGGCTATAACCTCGACGACAACAACGTGCGGTTGGTGAAGATCACCCGAACCGTGGCCGTTCCGTACCCAGTTCAGGTTCCTGTTCCTCTGCATCAAGACGTTCCCCTGGTTCTGGCCTCTTCGCCTCAGCTGGTATCCGTCGTTCCTCGGCTGGCCCTCATCCCCCAGCACTACCCCTTACAGCATTATCCACAGCAGGCCTACCACCACCTCCAGCAGGTACCGCAGGAATACAAGACCGACAATAAACCAGCCTACTCCAGGCAGCAGCACGAGCAGCATCATTACACTAAGCAGTAATGAGGCCACAGCCTAATAAGAGGTTAGTTACATGAAAATATAAATTAATAATCGCTAACTAATAGTATTGATATATCGATAAAGGCGTCATACATTGGGATAGTTGTCCTTGAAAATAGGTAAATTGAACGGGCTTTTATACAGGAAGCAGAAAATTAAGAAATTGCATTGTATCAGAGACTCTTTTACAAATATTAGACCCTCTACAGCTGTCTGGTGGTATATATTTAGTAGTTGTTCATTAATTGGGTAATTAGGTTTCTACCTAATCAAATATTTATTTATTTGATACTTTATTCTTGACGTTTCCATCCCTGTAAATTAAAATGGGGTCCTCTTCAGAAATGAATGAAGAATCAAAGAAAAAACCCTAGGACTAGGACTAATGAAGCGAAGAATTACAATATATATATATATATATATATATATATATATATATATATATATATATATATATATATATATACATATGAATATATGGAGCAACTAGGACGTGAGGGCAAAGGGGACACTTGCCCCGGGCGGCAGAAATTAGAGGGCAAAATTTTATTTTTAGATTAAGTAAGAACTATTTGTTTTTGCTTTTTCAGTCATTAAAATGAGTTAATGTTAGGAGGTGATGATATAATAATTATTTAGAAATATATTACTTAAAATGTTGTTGTATGCCTCTTGGATTAAATTGATTGAGGGGAGGGGATAGTGTGGAAAAAAGTTGTGGAAAAATTAAGCTTGTTCCCTCTGACAAAATTCCTAGTTCCGGCCATGTCTACCGCATCGCAGTGTGATGTGCCCACTTCTGCCCTGATAAGTTAAAAGACCTTAACTCCAAATGATTTTGTATTTTAATGTACCCGAATTTGTATGAAAAAATACTCCTTTTTATGACATTAAAAAGTCATGAAACAAATGATTTGGACCCTACCATCGGGTTTAGGACCTTCTAATCCAAAAAATGTGTAAAATTATAATTATTATACCAATTATAATTATGGTTATCACGACAGACTTGTAGGCCTAGATCCTTGCCTGAACCAGCCCATTTTGAGTTCTTCTTGGAAATATATATATATATATATATATATATATATATATATATATATATATTTCCAAGAAGAACTCAAAATGGGCTGTTAAATAATAAATACAATGCATTTATATTAATTATTATTAATAATGCGATTTCCTACAATTAACGTTCAAAATAAGAGTGAAATTACTACCTAAATATGATTTCGAATAATAAAAGTCACATCCTCTGTTCTTAATTCTTTAAGGAGTATTTAAATCCGCGCAATTGGAGAGTGGTGTTCACGAAGGCTAATTAGAGCATGCTGATTTGATTCTTTAGCGCAGTTAACGTGTGCACAAAATGAATAGTGTGTAAATAAAATTCCCAGATAGTAGAAAAAACCACGATACTTGAAAATATTTTCGGATAACGAAAAAGACATATTTTGACATTTTTCTAGTTAAAGACATAGTTAACACCTTTTTGCTTACGGAATGCAGTGTTGTGACTTGTAAAGTATAAATTTTAGTATTTTTTCATTACGGAGACACGAAGTGTTTTTTTATATAATATGTTATTTTTATCAATTAAAATTAGTGCGTAATAGATTTGACCTTAGTTAAAGCAAACGAATTACGAACAATACCTTGGTAAAATTTTGTACAATTTACCTTCAACAAAATTAGTGCCAAATAAATGTCTACCTGAGGTCATCCATCTATTTTATGAGGTTCTATGGTTAGATGGTTGTTCATCCATCTATGAGGTTTTTTATTTTACAAAACTACAGTTTTTCGATTTGCAAAATAGGAAAATAACTGTTCATATGTTATTTCGAAAAAAACGACTCAACCCTCAATACAGAATATGGGTACTTCCTGCTGAAATGTATAATTGACGTTTAAAATCAGAGAAAAATTATGGTCTAAATAAGTTTTCGTAAAAAAGAAAATTCTTGTATAGAAAGCAAGAATAAGTTCAAAACAAATAAAACCAAAAGAAAATCGTCATTTTTTTCACATCGTAACGATGAAATTGTATCTCTTCATATAATGTCATTCTTTACTCTCTATCATCCTCAAATCTATTTTATTAATACATTTCTTTTTTGTTTTATAGTGCCGCAGTACTGTAAATACTCCAGCCCTGGATTATAAGAAAGACTTTTGTAATTCAACGTGGACAGTAAGATCACAAAAGAAGATATTTCTGATACTTCGGGAAAAATTTTTATCCCATAATAAGCATTTTGTTATCTAGTCTTCATAGGTAAATAGTTATAAGACCAATCTTTTGTTACTTTTTGTTAATAAAATGTTTTTTTATTAATTTGTTATGTTTGTCTTGTAATTTCCTTTTCTGACATCAGTGCAAAATATTTTTTTCTTAGAAATTCATTATAATCAAAGAATAAGAGGAAACAGAAGTCAAACTAATCGATATTTTAATCGCTTGACTCTCATTTAAAATGAATTCCTGGTCAAAACCGGTCCGTGAAACGAGTTTGAAATTTCTAATACTTTCTTTTGATTTTTTTTTTTAATTAAAATATAATTGCTTCTATGAATGAGTTTTTAGCACATTAATTGAAGGCTGAAGTGGATAAAGGTGATTAGAGACTTTTTGGACAAACTGAAATATTGATATAGAAAAGGATGTAAAGTGATACACATCCATTCAGATGAACTCAATAGTTGGTTCAAAACGGAGTTGATAAACGTACCAAGTGGCGATACACATTCGCATAACATTGGACAGGATTCAGTTTTATCAAGACTCGAAAAATGTTACTCATCATCTTCATCAACTTGACCCTTCTGTTACGGGAGATAGGCCCGATACTTCAGAGAATCGCTTATTCACGCACGTATTTTCATAATAAAATTAATTGACTATTGCAGAAAACAAAAATAAATATTTCTTTATTATACGTTAAAAAAAAATTAAAATTAAAAATTCTTCTTAAAGTAAAACACAACTAGTAAACTAGCGTTAATAATTTTTAACATATAAATAAGAAATAAAAAATATCTGATGTGGACAACACATGACTTCCTTGTACGCCTGTGAAATTATAAATCGGTGGCTCAAAAAATGATCCTGAATTTGGTTACTAGTTTCCGAACATTGCAGTGTCGCGATATCCATCTATTGAGTTGACATCCGCATGATGGTATAGAAGGATCAATCTAAATAGGGATTGATAAATTATTTGCCACTTCTATAAATAATTTTGAATTGCTCAGTTTTGAGCCTTTGAATGGATTAATTTATAGAAGTGGCAAATAGTTTATTAATTCCTAATTCCATCTATTGACACACACACAAGTTCTGGAAGTCTCATTCCGTTATTAAAAGTAGTTTTCTTTTAGTAAGTAACAAGTTCCCAAGATATTTCTTCGTGTTCCGTGACAACATTAGAACTGTTAATTTCACTAGATAAATCATTGGAAATCGACGGTTTCGACATTTTAAGCGGAAGAACTCACTTAACTTATATCTTATTCTTCTGTTGCAGACTTGTTCAGCTCACAAATGAGGAGGTAAACAATTATGTTACACTCAATTTTAACACTTAAAAAGTAATAAAAATGTTAGAGTGGAAAAAAAAATCGCTTTTGTGACCTTCAATACCGAACCATATGATTTCTGTGTTTAATTTTAATATAATTTTTTATGTAATTTTATTATGACCTTCAAGTAAATTATCTTTTCGGCTCTCCAATTTTAACCAAAATCTAGTAAATGCATTTATATTGATATAAAAGTCCTATTTACCAAATTTGAGTTGTTTTGCATCATATTTTAATATATTTTTTATGGAAATCAATTATATCCTTCAAGTAAAGTACCACTTCCTGTGATCATGCAGTGACCAAAAAGAGAGGTGCGCGACTAGATTTTACAATAATCCCAAATATAAAATTTCAACTTTCTACGGCTAACCGTTTTTGAGTTATGCGAGATACGCACGTACGAACATACGTACAGACAACACGATGAAACTAGTCAAATTGATTCAGAGATGGTCAAAATGTTTATATCCATTGAAATCTGAAAATTCTCCCGATTACAATACTTCCTTTACTTCGTACAAAGAAGTAAAAAATATATTATTTCGAATTCTGCAACTATGTCACCCAGTACTTCTGCTCTCCAATGATCTCTGTCAATGCAGTCATCTTCTGTCATATCTCTAGTCGTCGTGTCTTATCTGAAATCCTCTATCCACTTCTTCTGAAGTCTTCTCCGTCCACGCCTCTTGTCTTATGGATTCGCAGGAGCCAACGCCTTTCTCCCATTCGCGTGGTATGGCCGTATCAAATCAATCTTCTTTTGTTGATTCGTTGAGGATGTTTACTTCAGTCCCTAATCTATTCCTTATTTCCCCTTTTGGAACATTCTACGCAACAGCTTCTCTAAAAATCCATCTTCAGCACTTTAATAAGTTTTTTAAAATGCTTTAGTCATGATTTTGACCCGTATAAAGTTGTCCCTATGAGGAAGGAGAAGTATATACTTTTTTATGTTGGTAGAGAAACCAGTTTGTTCTAAAGTGTACCGTTCAGAAGACTAGTTATCTTGTTCCAGTTTGTGATTTTCTTTTCAATATCACTCCCTTTCAAAATATAAATATTAATGTCTTCCTAAAAAACTATGTTACAAAAAAGTATGAGTTAATTTATGAAAATAAGAAAAAACATGATAAAACTATAAATAAAATTGTTTTTATAAAACCTAACTAACTGAAGGTAAATAAAGCAACAATTTTCAAACCAGCCGGCTACAATTAATAAAGTTCTTAAAGACCTCAAGCTTCATAGCTCCTAGATCTTGCTAAGCTTACTACCTTCGGAGCTGACACAAATCTTGAGTGGTGAAGAAAGAAGAGAGAGAAATCGAGGTACGCTCTGCTCCGATTTGGTCTACTATAGGTATTGGGCCTGCCCTTGATATTAAAGTAGGTAATCCATAATTGCACAAGAGAATAAAGGAGTGACCCTAGTGTTTTGGATCCCTTTGCTGCTTAAGATACATTTTAAGGGGCGTCTAAGGAGAGGAATAAATGGGAGTCGCAAGTATTTACATGTTTAAACGTTTCTACTGATGAATAAACGTTTCTAGTTCACAGCGTGTGATATAAACATCACACTTACTTCCTCGAAGTTCTTTAAATTTAGTGGAAGAAAACAAAGAAGAAATAATCATTAGCGAAGCCTCTCGATAGGTTGCTCTCGATCACTGGATTGCTCTATTAAAAAAACTTATTACCAGTAAATCTTATAGATTGTATAAGTGACTAACAAGTATATTACAAGTGGCATGTAAAGCGCGATGAAAAGCGAAGTGATTACATTACATGTGCAAATGTGAATAAGAGATATTCCAACGATTATGGTTTAAAAATAGGTATTATAAAACTTTAAATGTAATTGTCGAAATAATTATATGAATTGAGGGTTGACCTAGCAGGAGTAAATATATTATTGAAAATGTTATATCCTGAAGATGGGGCAAAACCCCGAAAAGTTATTTCGGTGATGTGTGACATAAAATGTGTGAGTTTTAATAAAACCATATAAAGAATACTAACCCATACCTCGTCACAAAGCAATCGCCAGCAAAATGTCAGTATTGTAACAAAAATGTTACAATAATCCATATTTGTAAGCATTGCCCATATTTTACCTCACACCTCAATAGTTCTGTATCAAGGCCTGATTTATAACAACCCTCAGAGATAGGAATCAGAGATATAATCAGCAATAGAATCAGTGTTCAAGTTTTTAAAATCAATTAACCTATTATCAGGCAAATGACTTAGAAATATATAGTAGATGACTAGACTAGGTCGTTTCAATTTTAGTAATGAAATTCCTGTATTAGTAAAAACAAACAAGTAGGAAAAATAAGAAAGGAGTAATTAGACGAAACAAGGTTATATTTTCATACATATTTTTAGAAAATAAAATTATAATGGAGAAAAATAAATTAAATAACTGGCGTTGATGAACAAAGTAGTTTTTACGCCACGGAATCAAAACGTCCTTCATTGAATGACAATTATTATTATTCCAATTTTAAAATATATTATCAAAATAGTTTCTTTTATTTATTACTAATTAGTTAGTTACTAATTAGTTACACACAAAGTATTTGGGTATTTTGCTACAAAACTATTTTAGATACAGAATTATTTTAAAAATATGGATTGATAAAATACAAAATAATATTGAATTATTTGGCAAAGGATGCTGACTTTTCACTCCAAATTCGACTGTTTTAAGTGATGACTTTATGAGATCGGTATAACATCAAAGGGAGAGATAGCAGAAATTGTAAAGGATATAAGTTTTAGAGGGAAGATATAGACAATCCTAAAAATGAAAAATTTCATGGGACATCATATGTAGTACGGGTCTGATTTCAATTGATATTTATTTGATGTTATTTATTAGTATAATGTTCATAATAATGTATAATATAAATTAAATTTGTCTGAAGAAAAAAAAAGATTAGTCAGAATGCAAACGTTCGAATTTTATTTAGTTTTCTATCACTATTTATCTATCATTCGTTCAGATTATTTTATGTTACATGGTATAATGAAAGAAAACAATTATTTATTTTTAAATAAATATACTTATCAATATATATTCTATTTAAATGCACATTTTAATTATTTAGTTTATTGTATTAACATAATAAGATGTTATGTTATATAAAAAATACGTTATAAAAAATTATAAAAAATACGTTCTATTTTGTATTTTACCCCTCTAAATACAAAATACTATTTTCTACACAATATAAAAGATCATCAGTCACATTTTTTATCAAAAATTGGATTTTACTAGTCTTGAAGTTTAGGCGGTCCGGCACATCTAGTCATGCTACAAGCTACCCTTGCGATCACTCCTTGTTAGAAAAAACACCAACTGACATTAACTATAAAGACATCAATTGCAGGCGGTATCTTTGTTTTTCCAACAGTTTATAAAAATGAACGGATGCCCCTCTAGCATAAATCAAATCAAATATATAATATGTATATAAATTATAAATCACCGAAGGAACACAATAAAAAATATGTTCCACTTATTAGTGTTTTAGGCTTTTTTGTTATTATGTTAGTTAAAATACAAAATATTATTTTATGTACTTTGTCCTATAATACAAGATACAAAAAATGTATTTTATCATGTGTTTTGAAAAACCGTATTTGAAATACCAACTCTGCTTTGATTTAATATTTTCCACATCTTCATCTAAAATCATCAGTATTAATCGTACCTAAGAAATTAAATTTTCGAGGTTTTGCACTGCCAAAATTTCGAAACACGAGGACTATAATTTTGTAGTAAAAGAATTACAAGTTAAAATTTTGAACCAATCACAAAGACCTTAACTATAGACGTTTAAGCATTCATTATTTTTTTAATAGTGTCATGCCATAACAAACATTTCATGCGATACCAACTTCCTAAAATATATCGTTTCATCAACAGAACTGTTTGCTATCGATTCAATGATAAAGAACGCATCATATCGATTCAACGCTCTCTCGACTGAATCTCGTAGATCGATTATGTGACAATCCATGGAGAGTTATGTGGCTGGATTATGTAATTCCGTTAATAACTGTTTCAGTAACCGTATTATCATAGCCATTATATTTCTTATGAATCGATTTCAATATTGTTTCGCTTCATTGTCTTCTCATAGAGCGTTTTTAATAAGTTCTTAAGGTAAATTGGTGTAGAAATTCCTCAGGCATCGCCAATCATATCTATCTAGTAATAACCGCAGATCAAAAAAGGGCGTTTCTTTGCAATGGCTTCTTCCAACGGGACGCTAAAACTTTCTTAAAATCACAAAAATATGAAACTAAGTGATTAATAAAAATATCAAGCAAAATCACCATACTCATTTTGCATAACATTCCAAAATTGTGTAATGGCGGAACCCCTGAAAAATAAAACAATTTTATGGAGGGATAGCTAGTTTTATCAAAAATTGTTATGCTTTGTATCTTAAAAAATTAAAGGGAAAAATGAATGTCAAATTTTTAAAAACTCGTGTAACACTGCATCAGTTGTACTCTACAATGCCTGTGACTGAAAAATTAAAAAAAAAAAAATCTTTCATATACTGATATATTTGTTTAGATTTTTAGATTATTATTTAATGGCATGTGTGTATTAATATGTATATGGATGAAAAACATTTGATATCGGCAGAGAATGTTTTAAAAGCTTTCGTGAATTAAAAAAAAATCATTAAAAAATAAAAAATATTAATTTTTTGATAACGATATAACAAAATACATAATAAATTTTGCTTATAAGAAAGAAAAAACACATCCTACGAGAATGAAGATAAAATCTATGCCTGAAGCCATTTTCTTGAAATTTATAACAATTTTGTGACAATGAAATTACTACTTAGTTGAAAAAATATAGGAACGAATGTGAGCTAGTTTATTAAGTGAAAAATATAATTTTTAAGAGTTCATCAACAGGATATTAGCATTTTCGGACTAAAGAAAAGAAAAATCTCGGTTGACTGGAGGAAATGATAAAATCAAAATGTAAAATCGACCATACTTTCTAACATCCAATCTATGTACATACATTTTGAGAAAATCTGTGCAGTAAGTAGCTACATAAGTGAATACAAATTTTCTGTAATTTATAATTTAATTATTTTTTAATTTATTTTTTTTTTTCATTTTTTTGGGGAGAGGGAGATGAATGGAACAATAAATAGAGTCTGTACGATTGTTCAGGACAAAGGACATAGAAAAGCATAGAAACAGTTTTCAATGCCCAATACTTACACAAATAAGAGGTTTAGTTAATTGCATCGTTTCGTGAAGATGAATTCAATCTGAAACATAATAAAATGTTGAAGGATTCGTGCTGATCCAGATAAACGGAATAAAATAAAACGTATAAAAATCCCGTTAAGAAAAGGAACCAAATCCACTTCGATAACCAATTATTATAAACTCTATTCAGATATGCCACAGACGATAGAAATTCATTGAATTTGGCTTCGTTAATTCAAAATTTTTTGTGAAATAAATTTAGTAACTTATAATATCTAATTTTGAATTATTTTGTTTTTAATTAGGCGATATTTATAAGATTAAATTAAAAACAAAATCAAACTTTTGAACTTTATGTTAACAAATTTTGATCTTGTATTTCTCAAAAGAAACATTTTTACAGAGCACTATTTTGAACTGAAGGGAATACATAAAGAAATTCTTTGGTACGGATATCACTATACGAAGCATATTTATTATAACTTATCTAAAAAATCATAAGTGGGACAGTGGAATTTGGGGCTTTCAATCCAAACTTCATTGCCATGAAAAGGGTATAGACCCCTATGCACCAGGTGCAGCATCCTAGAGGCTGCTGAGCACATCATTACAAATTTCTGAGGAAAACTGACTCCATTTCACTGACAGAGAACGATTTTCCTTACCAAATGACCAAACAAAACTACCCGTGTTGCAAGGATTTTGTGTAAGGGTGGAAAACAGTAGTCGGTGCAGCCCACATCAATCTTGGACGAAGAAAACCCGCTCCTGGAAGTTCACCGGACATGGTGAGATGGCTAATGTTACGATTACCGTTACCGCTTAGTGAATAAAAGTACCAAATTTGGTGTGAAGGTACGTTAGGGTATACTAGTAAATGTTAGCCTAGAATCCCTCATGAATTTCCTTAAAATTTTGAGAAAACAAAAAAAATTCAATAAAACACCTAAATTTCGCTTATTTTTACTTTCCTTTACCTATATGTGAAATGTATAGTAAGAGAAAGTATTGCGATCATGAAAAATTTCGAATTCGAGTTTTCAACGGAAATACAAGCTTCCTCTGAGTCTAAATAACTCTTGCAAAAAGGTCTGTGTATGTGTTTGTATTAGCAAAGATACAGCGTATCTTATAAGGACTACAAGACCCCTTTTAACGTCGGAATGGAGACAGATGCGACCAAACCTTCTCCCGCCAAGCCACCAACCTGTTGTTATCAGTACGCTCTGTAATAATGTAATGTAATAATTTAAAAATAGAAATACTTAAATTTCTACTTTTAAATTATTTAATGGAAACAAAACCGAAACTATTAAAATATATTTTCAGCTTGATAAACCAAAAATATTTTCTTACTAAAATTATTTAAAAAAACTAATTTAGTGTGCTTTTGTGAAATGAAGCTTGAAGAAGTGCATTCTGCACTTCACGTGCACTTTACGTATACTAGTTCCCGAGGTAAATTTTTTCAAAAAAACACATTTGTTTAAAAAACAAAACAAGAAATCACCGCTTTAATGTAATATCATAAAAACTGTTTTTCCTACGAAACTAATTAATATATACTAAATTATTATGCATTTAACTAGCTCCAATTTGAGTGGTAATAGGCAGTTGTATATCTAGAAGTTTCCGAGATAATATTTTTCAAAAACAATTTCTTATTTCAAAAACGAGAAATCACAGTTTTATTAATTTATTTTGGCAAATATCATATTATATGCAAATATCATATGCTCTTACTACGAATATAATCTTTAAAATTTACTTTATGGAGCTCTAATTTGAGTGGTTATAAACATCTGTACATCAACGGTGATTTTTACGTACGAAAAAGTGTCGTTTCAGGAGCTGGTCTTCTTTGTCCAAGATTGATGTGGGCTGGGCTGACTGCTGTTTTCCATATGCATACAAAATGCTTGCAGTACAGATAGTTTTGTTTGGTAACAAGCTGAGGGAAATCGTTCTCTGTGAGGACATAAGAGCCCAGTTTTCCTCAGAAATTTGTGCAGGTCATTATGATGTGCTCAGCAGCCTCCAAGATGCTGCAGCTGGTGCACAGGGGGTCGATGTCCTTTCCAAGGCCATAGGTAGAAAGCTAGTGCAATTGCCAACTGCTGCAAACTCCCCGATTTCTCAAAAAGCAGGATAAGGTTAAGGAAACAAATACATAAAATAAATAAATAATTGTCAAAATATCACAGGGAAGACCAAAACTAAAATAATGAACCAAAAAAAAGCTAACATGGCAGGTTAGTTGTTTTCCGTTATATTAGAGGCTCTAACCTATGTGTACATAATATTTTATTATATCCTAATAAAGGCATCATGAAAATAATCGATGGATAAAATACTTAGTGGATCCGGAGGTTCTATGCCAATGTCACCAAGATGCCTTCCCTATAGACCTTCCTTTAGTAAATTCCATCAAGGATTACACAGTACGATACTCCTATATAGGTTTGGGTCGAATCCTATGACGCTTGCCCGTCCGATTGGCGGTGATCATTCTTTTAGAAATTCGTTCGTTATCTACTCCTATTAAAAAAATATATAAAATCTCTAGTCATATATCATCGCCAACCACGTTCAAGTAACGAATGTGAATATAGCTACTTTTCAGGAGACCGAAAAAGAACATTATGTTTTATTTTTAACTTCCTCATTGCGAATTTTTTTTTTTTTATCCTTGAGCCTTTTAACATCTCTTGAGCCCTATTATTGTGCTTATTTTTCAAATATGCTTCTTGTAAATTAATAGAACTAAAGAATTTCAAAAATGAACTTTTTCAGATTCGTGAGTTAAACGTGGTGGTGACTTAATGACGATTTTTCAATTGGTTCAAGCCAGTAATAAACAATTTTAATTGTTAAAAAAATATTTATATGGAAGAGCAAAAGCTCAAAATGAGACAAAAATAATTGCTATGACATAAATGGAAAAATCAAAAAAAGAAGCCAAGAGTCTCAATATTAACAGAAATTTTGACTCTGGATGTGAGATTGTTGCATTTTGTTCTTTAATGTATTTTTCTTTATATTTTATTTATTTTTCTCCTACTGCCCTGATTATGCCTGAATTGGTGAAATATCGACAGATAATTTTTTTTATATTTTTCTGTTAATTTTGAGACTCTTGGCTTCTTTTTTTGATTTTTCAATTTATTTAAAAAAAATGTCCAACAATCCATTACATTTTTATATGTTTGTAATCCTATTATTTAATCGTATAACCAAAAGGTTATTTTTCTCTTTTTATATATTGTCTATTAACTTTACTGTGTATTTATGACTTGCATTTGCTATAAAAGTTTGCAAGGTTAGAAAACCGATATTTAACTATTCACTTAATTAATTATTTATTTTATATATTTTTTAATTAAATATTTATTATAAACACTGAAAAATTATATAAAATAAATAGTTTTTTAGCGCTAGAACCTTTTTTAGCGATAGTCATGTGCAAGTGCAGTGCAAAAGTCATTTCTCAGGGTCAGATTAAACGCGGAACAACTAATTAAACGATATGAAATATTCTACAGTTCATGCTTGAGGCATGTTTACAAAAATTACCGATTTCTTAAGCAATATCATGTTTTAACATAAATAAATATAGTTTTCATGGATGTTGTTGTATCGAGAAATAAGTGGTCATAGTATGAGAAAAGGACAGGTATACAAGAGAACCATTAGATTAGCAACGGAATCAGAAACATTAGATGGCAACGGAATCGAACCTGGGATCTATACCTGTGTATGTGCATGATTTGTTCAGAGCCCACTACACGTCTCCATCACACAACCGACTGAGCGTTATCCAAGCAATTTCTCAAGCCTGTCAATGGGATAAACTGCACTAACTTATGCAATCCTGTGACAATATCACAGCCGTTTCGATTAGCTTTATGTAAGGCAGTTTTGTATAAAAAGGAGATAATCCACCACATCTACATGGAGCGCTGTTAGATAATTACTTTGGTCTTACTTGAGTAAATTGTTTATTCAAGGTAGATTTCTTAGGTGTAAATTAGTTTTACGAGAAAAAATGTCCAGAGTAACTCGGTATTTGTCTTAGAATTACTAATAGATAAATAACATTTCCAAGCCTATTGAAACCATTTCCAAATCAATTGTTACCTTTACCATTTCAATTAAAACCCTTTCCAATTCAAATGTAACTTTTCCATTTCAATTGTGACCTTTTCCATTTCAACTGTAACCCAACTGGACTTGAATTAATTCATAAATATTACATTTTACTTAATTTTTAATTGAAGAATGATTAATTGAATTACACTAATGACTTTTGAATTAATTCGATATATTCTTCCGACATTTTTTTTCTTTTATTAGATAATTGACGTAAAGTGCTAATTTCAATTAGTTAAAATTTTTGAGAAAAAAATTATTTATTTATGAAAAATATAATTCAAAAAATGGAATCACAAACTTCGAAAACCTAATAAACTACCCCTATGTCAAAGAAAACTTCATTAGTAAAGGTAAATCGAAATGCGCGTGCGCGATGAAAAATCCGATACTAGATTCGGAAACAGCGCCATTGAAAACCCAATAAGCAATGCCTATACCGAAGAATTTTCCAAACCAAAATTAATTAGAAATGCTCGAGCTCGAAAAGAATTTCGAAATTAGGAACTTCGAAAACCCAATGAACGATGGCCAAATCGATGAAATCCTTCCCATCCCCCTCTCCAAAAATGTTAAAAATAATAAATATTTAAAAAAAAATAAACAGAAATTTTTTTGTTTGAAACTATTTGAAATTAGTAATTAACATCAATTATCTAATAAATTAAAAAAATGTCGAAACAATGTGTAGATATTATTTTTAAAAAATCATTATTGTAATTAAAATCATTATTTTTCGATAAAAAAAGAAATAAAATATAATATTTAAGAATTAATTCAAGTCTGGTTGGATTACAATTGAAATGGAAAATGTAACAATTGAAATGGAAAAAGTTACATTTGAATTGGAAAGGGTTACAATTGAAATGGAAAAAATTACAATTGAAATGGAAATTCGGTTTTCTATCAGGACTAATAAATATTTATTGGCTGAATAGCTGTGGAGAATTTTGATTTGAAATCAAAATTCTCCACAGCTATTCGTCGGTTTCTATCGATTTTTTAAGTGTTTTTTTTCAATGATAAATATATCTGGTTTAACTAACATACATATATTTGATAATCCAGCCAAAGATGGAGGGATTCCTCTGTTAAAGATGTGATGAACCGCTGCCATTGGAGTTGTCACATCAGCGAAGGTTTTAGAATAATGCAGATGATCAGCTTTCCTTTCAAACAGCTCCAAATTATTACACAACAGATGATATAAGTAATAAACCGTAAATGATTCGATATAACATTTCGACCATCTATATGAAATAAACATAGTCCAAAATATAGGCCAAAGCCGGTCCGGAAAAAACAATAAAAATTATATTATAACGACATGTCATTCAACTTGCTGTGGGAACACTGGGAGCTGCACCTCAGATAGGTGCAATAACTGCATTCGTTATGGTTCGCATAACGCCATAAGAAGGTTTTCCTAGAGAAAAATGCCATTATGTCCGATGTTAGGAAGTTTTTCACCGGAAACACGTCATTAGTTTTATCCCTGTGGGAACCCTTATGTAATAAATAGATAGGTGAGGCGGTAGGCAATTTAACTCCATCAATGCCTTTTGTAGCCTGCTTCACTATTAGCTTTGGCTAATACAATATTTCTAAAACATTTTTTTTTCTGATATCATTTTTGCATACGTTTATTATCTAATCTCAGACGGATTTTATACAAACCGTTCGTTCATAGTACGATTTCTTATTTGTTAGGTTTTCACAATAACCGCACATCGAGTAAGGGCAAAGTAATAATTGAGACTGATTGTCATCTACAAAAAAAAAAAAAAAAAAATGCTCGATGGTGGTTTCTCATGATAAATTACGAGTATGAAAGTGAAAAAATGTAAAAGTAATACTCCAGAGTCGGTTTTAATATCACTACGGTATACTGTGTGAAGAAAGTAAGGTAAAGAGGGATAAGTGTGCACTAGATTTTACCAAGTTCGACTTTAAATGACTGTAAAATCATTTCAGAAGCAACATTTTTCCTCTGTAATATGTTCCTTAGGCGATTATGTTTAAATATTACATTCAACCCTCTGTTTCAATCACACCTATTTCCACAGAAAAACTAGAATTCATAGAAAAATTCAGTCTCTGTACCCTGGTCCAATATCTTTGCCACTCGTTATACTTCAGGAAATGAAAGTCCAAATATTGCAATTCATGTTTATAAAATACAAATAATAGACCTTTATTGATCATGTTTGCAACTTTTTAACTAAATTAACGCTTCAATAATCCAGTATTAAATTATTAAAGTAGGGTAGTCAATGTTAGTCAGTTTCAATTTTTTTTTACTTTCCCTTACCAATGTATGAATTATATAGTAATAGGAAGTACTGCGATCGTTAAAAATTTCGAGTTTTCAATGGAAATATACATTTTAAGGTCCTCTAAGTCCAAATAACCATGTCTTTTAAAATGGTCTATGCGTGTGTTTGTAATCAGTGTATGTGAACAGCTTACCATAAAAGCGAAAATTTGTATGAAACTGAAATTACGTATTTATTGTACTTACTGCTATAATCAAAATTTGAATTAAACCTTATATTTTTCTTGGTTACACCGTAATGATCGTAGAATAGCGAAAATCCGATTAAATCTGAAAAAAATTTTTTTGGGCTTCGCATTTATCTTTCTTTTTCAATTTACAAAAATATCAACATATTCATAAAATAGGACTTTTCCAGATTTTAATTACATTTTGCCCGAAGTTGCCCGTTTTGAGTAATTGCTATTTTTTTCCGGATTTGTAGACGTGCTTACGGGTGTTTGTAATATGCACAGATGTAATTTGTTTAAATTTTTTTTGTTGTTGATATCTTTATTAAATAATGAATAGCCTCACTTCTTCAATCTTCTTCAAATCCCTCCACGGCTACATTATAAGACAGTGTTATTTTTTTACCAAACATTAACGTAACTATGTAAAGTCAATCATTTTAAAAAAATTTTATATTATTTTTATTATTGATGTTTTATAGTTTTACTTTACAGTGTGCATTAGGAAAATATATACTACACATTTGCTAATATCCCATATTTATATACTTAAATAATAATAAATTTAAGAAAGTATTATATCATTTTTAACGCATTCGTGGATAGGGACCAAAAGTCACCATACACTCATAATTTTATTCATTATATTTCTCAAACAAAATAGTATAAATAACTAACCAGTTTTTTTTTCAAGAACAATAGAAAAATCAAATAGTTTTATAAAAAAAACAATAGTTTTATTTGAAATAAAACTTAAATAAAACAATAGAGGTACATGTTTAACGAAACAATAACAAAAAAAACAATGTCAAAAAATTCTTCGTGCAATGGCAAAAATAAATAAATTTACAATGTTTAATAGTCTGTATTGCAGCACTTTTCTCTGAAAACCTCCGTTAAACGTTTTTTCATGATTCCTACGAGTTTTTTGGTCATTTCTGATTCAATACTATTCTATACTGAAATAATAACATCCTTAAGTTCATTTTTGTTCTTGATATTGTGTTTTCTGATTCTCCTTCCCATTTCATCACATAAATGCTCAATATTCAATCCAATTCAAGTCGGGAGACTGAGGTGGTGTATGAAGTTGTTTTGGGACGTTGTCGATGAGCCACTCCTTAAGTTTCTTTGCCCTGTGCTTTGGGTCATCGTGTTGTTGAAACCAGAATGATCTCCCGAATTCAAGTATACGGGCACTTGACTTTAAGTGCTTTTTTAAAATATTCAAATAGACATGTTGATCCATTTTTCCATCAATAAATATGAAGTCTCTAACACAAGAAGCACTCATACACACCCAAAACTAAAACGTTTCCTCCACCATGTTTTATCGTTTTTATTAAATTGTTTGGTTTTAAATGTTCTCCGGCCTTTCGCCATACATAAACCCTTCCTTATGAAGAAAAAACATTAAATTTTGATTCGTCACTAAAAGTAACAGAATCCCAAAACGTTTGGGGCTTATCAATATAAGTTTTAGCAAAGCCCAGTATTTTTTCCTAGTTTGCTTTGTTTATAAAGGGCTTTTTTCCAGATACCCGGCTTTATAAAAAGAAGGAGAAACAATCAAAGGGACTAGTAAAAAAAATCGATGGGCTCTTCAACAGATAATTGGACAGAAGAAACAAAGATAGTCTTTTTGAAAACAATAGCAGAAGATAGATTAATGTGGAGTACACTGCCCAAAGTACCAAAAAGTATACCAGATCTAAAAAGCTAATAGAGTTCAAGCAAAAAAAAACCTGAAAATTATTACACCCTGTTTTATATATATATATATATATATATATATATATATATATATATATATATATTTTTTTTTTTTTTTTTAAGGCTTTGTGATTTTAAAACACTTTATGTTTTCCTCTATCTCCATAAATTATCGAGATACGAGCGTATGAAACCTTTAATCGACCTTCATTTTGAAAAATCGGATAGTGATATTCAGTACGGAGGATCAACTTGGAGTGAGTGACCTGTGACTTAGATGCCAAATCTAAGATTAGATGCTAGAATAATAATAAATCTTGAAACGTAAAACCTCAAACTTTGAAGGGGTAGGGCTTATTTTTTACTTTTTTTATTAATTACAAAGGTTCATTGTAGAAAATAGTAAAGACAAAAAATGGGCTAATTTGTTAGAAGGTACAAATAATACAAAGAAAAAAGATCTTTTGGGTATGTAAGTGAATGTAACTTTTGGAGAAAAAAAAATCCCTTATATATGGTTATCATCAATAAATTAAAAACTCAGTAGTTATAATTAACCTCAAATTAAATTATTAAATATAATAAATAAATATATATATATATATATTTATATTATATATATATATATATATATATATATATATATATATATATATATATATATATATATATATATATATATATATATATATATATATATATATATATAATATGGAAGGTCAAACATTGAAAATAATTTTTTTAAATAATTCAGTATTTTGAATTTCGCTGACATTGTACTTTAATAGAAATTATTGAATGGATGAATACTGACATTACATATGATCTCAGTGACTTTCCACATTTTTATCAACAAGATAAAATAACAGATATCGCCTTTCAAAAAGAAATCACACTTCGCTCCATCATGCTCCTGACCTACTGACGAATACTACAACTCACCAGGATTCGGCACGGTAGGCAACCGAACATGAGTGTTGTAAGTGTACACAGTAAGTTCTTGAATATATTTTTCTTTTTCTGGAAGCTTTTGAATCTGATAAAGCTCTAGAAATTTAGATTTAAATAGTGCTTTAATGCTATAGAAAATATTGTTGAACTGCAACCTTTAACATTTCTAATTTTTGCTCTTCATTATTTTTTCCGTTAGCGATTCAAGAATTAGAGGAATTATGCTTCAATAGCAGTATTTAATTCTTTTTTTGCTTGATTCTTTCTGAAATCTATTTCTCTGCTCAAACGCTTTTTTGCTTGATTCTTCCTGAATTCTATTTCTCCGCTCAAACGCTTATCGTATAATATTATTTACACTCAGCTTGAGAATGAATGAGCAAACATCTATTACTATATATGGAAGACAAAGCAGTTATACAGAGTATCTCACAACTTCTACTTCAACCACATCTTTATGTTCAAAATCAATGGAGGTAGATAAAAGACTCCTTTGATTGTGTTTTACAACACGCCCATAAAACACTGCATTTTAATATTTGAGAAGGATTATACGGATGTTTTATTTTATTTGTTTCTTAGTTTCTTTGTCTTTATTTTAGTCTTGGACTATTACATAATTTCTTGTTATTTATAATCCTTTTACAGCATAACGGATTTTAAGGGAAATTGGACTGGACTCATTTTCGAAAAACTTTTGCCTCTGTAATTACTTCGTGGAGCATACAATCTTAACTTATTTTACTCCTAATAAAAAAATATTGTTTAAATAACGTACAGATACGGACGAGTGAAACCCAAATAAAACATTTTTTAAAAATTATACGTAATTATAATGCCATGGCAAAGAGTCAAACAAAAATTATACATATCATTTATATCTAAAAAATAAATAAAGTTAATTGGCAAAAGATTTAATTTGATTTACTCAATTTAATAAATAAATCGTATAATGAAAATCTATTTCTTCAGTACTTTTTAGTCGTATTTTCCTCGAATAAAATAGATTAATACAGTGTTGAGCGGAGATAGGCGAGAGTGCATTTTCAATCCGTTTCATAACCCCTAGAGCACAAATATGGAAATGTTGGAGAGGTCTGATATATATATATATACAGATATATTTTTTTTTTCCCTCTACATTTGAGCACCTCTCGCGGCCCTCTTTGGATCAAATGAGCTGAAATTTGGTAAGTAGAGTGTTTTTCTAGGCAGAACAATACCATTAAAGTATGGGTAACAATACCATTAAATTTAACTGAAATTTCGGCGTTTTTAAAATTTTGCTCATCTCTACAGCTCCACCAAAATAAGTTATAGAGTTGAAAATGTATATATAAATTGATTTGGTATTTTGAAAGCGAAATTAGGGGTCCCCACTTGTTTATTCTACCTCGTGGTTTTTCGATTTTTTTTTTTAAATGTATTTGTGCACTTCTAAAACCACTCCAAATCGAGTTGGGGAGAGAGAGGAAGAGCAGAAAAAAATGCTGCATTTGACTACAGAAAAATGGACTCCAAAGGAAGTTTTGGAGATGTCTGCTATATAATTTTTCCTCACTACCTCCAGCGAGGGGGTCAATCTTTTCGAATGAAAGGAACTGAAATTCGGTTTGTAGGACCAGTATTAGTAAAGTTGCGGTTTATTGTACTCTTGGTTTTTCTAGTGTTTTAGGTGTATTTTACAAATTAAATTCAAGGATTTAGGTGCCCGTTTCTTTTTTTATCCGTTTCATAAACATAACTGGGGTAAATTTCAGTCAAAATTTTGGTTGTTAGGGAAGTTCCTTTTGGGGGTCTGAACTTTTTCCTCCCTCCCCCGTCATTTTAATATATTCTATTACAGTAAAAATACGACCTTAGTGACAGAGCACTGCTGTTCACAGAGTTTTTTTTGTCTCAAAACTCTGTGTTTATTCAAGACTATCGACTTATAAATGAAGAGTGCACAGGAGAAAGGAGCCAGTTATTTTCCTCAATGGCGACACACATCAATAAGTTCATTACCTTGAGAAGAACAAGATGTTAAAAAGAAATAGCCGGAAATGTGGATGATCGGTTTGTTAGAAACATTTGCAGAATAACCATACATGGAAGAAAGGGGAAGCTCCAAACTTTTAAACTCAAAATATATCCTTTTTAGGTGAAAAATTAATGGGATTAATTCATAAAGACTAAATTAGCTTAACGAACTTGGCTCTCATATCATCATCAAGTGCATATTCAATTGATTTTGGTGCTCTAATGAATTCTTATATGGTTATTTCAAGACTCTTGCTCTCAAGCCTCTTCCAATAGCCATTTAAAATCTAATGATGATCTACCTAATGAAGGCACGAGAGTCAAAACGTCGGTATGAAGAGAATAAAGATTTAGTGAAACTAATTTAGCCTTTACGAATTAAACTCAAAATGCATTTCAGAGGACTCTCCAACTTTATCCCGTGGACTCTTCAAATATTTGTAGGTTTAATTAAATACAGTTGAGTTGTTTAAAATAAGGAGGAACTCTTAAAAATGGAGGGAAAAATATCAACATATTTAAAGCTGTGTTTCTTTTCAGCTCATGGAACTCTGCAAAATATGAACAGTAAGATCTTGAAAATATTTTCAGCTGATTAAAATACCCGATACGCATACGGTAGATGAGGAAGTAAAAATGAATCACAAACTGACTTAAAAGAAATATGACAGAAACTTTACTTTGAAAAACTAATAATCAACATCAATAATTTATTTTTAAATATTATCCTTCTTCAAGTATTCTGAATAAGCTAGACAGCTCAATAATCAAGATAAATGGATATTAATTACTTTTATTCACAAATAAATGAGCAGAAGTGCCCAATATTAATTTTTTTTTTAAATTAGAAAGAAAGAATAGATCGTTTATGCCCTCATAGAAGCCTAAAAGCTTAATTGGATTAAAACAAACGTAAGAGTATTCAGAAACAAAGGAATCTTTATTAAAAACGAATTATCTAATAAATTAACAATCTATAAGTGATAAAAAAACATTTTAAAATACATAAATCTTACTAAAAAAAAAGAAAAAAAATATATAAAAATAAATCCTGTGCTGAGATTTAGATAAATCAAAATATTTGTTTAAATCCAAAGCACAATTATATCACATAATTCATCATTTGTTTAAACCCAAAGCACAATTATATCACATAATTCATCATTTGACGATTTTGACTACAAATTACAAGGCTTACATCAGTAACCATACACACATTTCTTTTTTTATAATAAGCAATCCATGTCATAATTACTATCATTTAGTAATAATGTTTTTTTTTTTAGAGTCAAGGTGAATTATATTATTCCATTGCCGACTTTGGATGTCTTCTACCTCGAATTCTTTGATAATACACTCTCCTTTCTCACTCTTCCCCCGAATCTATTTGAAAATCTCAATCAGCCATAACAAAACGAGAGGATAGTGCGAATAAAATTTCAGGAGAAATTTTACCTACTTGATTATGGAAATTAAGTATTGAATTCGACAACCCGAAGAATTCTATGAAGGCCAACATTATTAAAAACCTCTAGGGTTTGAAGGTTACACATTTCGTGGTCCTAATTTTGTTAAAACAATGAAGCCAAAACAGGCAGCAAAGTGTCTGTTGAGATTCAGCCTCTTTTCGTTATTAGTTATTAAATAATTAACTTACTAAGTTTAATGCAAATATTGCGATTTAGATTGTAAAATAAATACTTTGTCGTGAGTCTACGACATCCTTTCTTACAGTGTAATTTAATAATAATTTAGGGTTAATAATAAATTAATAATTTATCTCTATCATTGAGATTTGCTACCAGGGGTTTCATCCTGACAAACAACAGGCTTGAAATCCTCATACAAGATTGGAAAACAAGAATCCATAAATCCAGAATAAGCTGGCCTAATAGGACTTACGGAGATAACATTAAAAGATCCACGAAAGCACTGTAAAATCTCCCTAAACTTAAACTTCACAGTCCAAAATCCTTAGTGTTCCATAACCTGTGACCACAACGCCCCATGAAGTGTCTTGGGTTTAGTAGTCGACAAGAACGTACAATTTTTTACCCAACGGTAGTAAAATGAGGTGATCCACGCTGAACCATTTTCTTAGTATTTTAGTTATGGAGAACTCTCATTCTTTCTATCTCTCCTTTATCTCTCTCTATGAAATATGCAATAGAAAATATATATGAACAATAACGTGTGGGCCTCCGGTTCCCGACCCCAGCTATTGGACATTCACCATCCTCAGTAACAGAAATGAAAAAAAAAATTATGTCGAAAGAATATACGAAACATGTATAGTCTAAATAATAAAAAGGGTTGCAAAAGATTAGGTAAATTGGCTTTCTGATTACGATGAAGACGGGGTAACATAACAGAGAATTGTCTGGAAAAAGAAAAAAAAAATACCTGGAGTTTTTCTCGACAGTTAGTGGAGGTGGAACTTCCTTGAAGGCGTGCCTAATCTTCAACCTATATAGCGTCCCAGCACCAATACTTCGGCAGTGCAGTTCTTCAGTGTCTGTCAACAACAACAGCAATGGCTTTAGCATCTTTCTCCAGTTTGGTCAGTATCCAGTTTGCCAGTGTCCAGTAGCTTCAGTGTAAAAGAAACAGTGTTGCCAATGATTTCAACTTGTCATAGATCGTGAATAGAGGAATTTCGGGGGTAAAATATAAAAATGTTACTTTATCCATAGGTATTAAATCGTGGCTATTTCAGATCCTCTGATTCAAACAAGTATATATCTAAACACAGGATGACCGTTTGTATATTTTGATAAAAAAATTTCTGTTGAAAACAAAAAAAAAAAAGAAATAACCAAAACCCGATATTTCTCAAAAGTTGTGGTTAATTCAAACGATAAAAAAAACTTATAATGTTTGCTAATTTTATTTACTAAAATTAAATAAGTTCGAAACATATCGAAGAGCGATCCACTTATATGACTCCCTTATATAGCCCTACTATAGCAGACAGGGAAGGTTATCCTACAAATTGCCAATCTATTCCAGCCGGAGTGGGAAAGTCGGAATTTATTCGACATGAAATAAAAGTCAACTCACTTCAGCCAGATTAGAAACGCCGCGCCAGTAATAGTGGCTTTCTATATAATGTCAATCAATGGGAGTTCACATGAGTAAAATTATGATTAATTTAAACAATTCGAAAATACCCCTCACAAATAGAGAAGCCTTTAGTTTTGTAATATTACTACTCCGACAATGTCAGTGTAAAATCAGGCAGTTTCCAAACAATTAGAAAGGGTTAAAAGGGCAAACTGCAAACAGCATCGAATTTGGGAAATAAAGAGTAATTTATTTCTTTGTAACAAGTTTATTAATAAATAATAACCATAAAATAACTATAAAAATAAAAAACATATACATGAATTCGAAATGAAATTAATTTTTGTATGCTAAACTAGTTGATGTAAAAAATCCTTACACTCGAGTAGTGGCCGATCCAGGATTTAATTTTGGAAATGGCTAACAGCACTGGCCTGGGGATAGAGATCCGTAATGGCAACGAGGAATCCTCCCTCGAGAAATTTTTGAAGTTCAGAGATCCAAGCTTTGTTTTTTTACATCATTTGAAGCCTACAAATTCAGTTCTGAAGGATTTTTTTATTTTATTTAAGCAACGGTAATTACAGGAATAATAATATTTTTAGGAAGAAAAGTTTTATATTTTTTCTAGACACTTGCTTATATTTAATAGCTGCTGTTGTATATAGTTTTTAACCCACTATTGAGATAGACGCCATTCGCTCAATTGTATTTCTTTATTCTTTGCACTATTAAAAATTAATATAATTTTAAACAAGGTACTGTGAACAAAAAGTTGAACAAAATAGCCGTTACCAAATTAATTCACTTTTCAATCAAATTACACTGACGTGCAAAGCATCGAAGTATGAGAAAAACAAATTTTTCATTTGATGCAAAATTATCGCAAATAGTAAACTTGAATGTTACAACACGAGAAATAAAATTTAATTGTAATCCTAAAAAAAAGTTCGCATAGATTTGGGTAGCACATTTGTGAGAACGGATATCTTTTTGAGCAACATAAAAAAACTCCTCTCTCATAGGTTTTTTGGAAAATATATATCAGAGGAACAAATTCCTGATCAAACCACCTTAAAAAAACAATATGCAAAATGTATCCTTGTAAAAGTTCGAGAAAATGTCAAGGGGGGCCTATTTGGGTTTCAGTTGACAAGTCAACTGATGTTGAAGGCCGGAATATTGCAAATATCATCGTTGGCACACTCTGCCCAAATTCTTCTTCAAAGCCATTTCTCCTAAATTACTAAGAGTTGGAAAAATGCAAGCATGCGGTTTTTAAACGACTCCATGAATCTTTTTGGCACAAAATGTGAGCTGCTTGAAAAGTGTTGTTTTTGTCAGATAGCGCTTCGTACACGATGAAATCAAGAAAGTGCATAAAAGTATTTTATCCTAAAATGCTTCATGTCATGTATCTTGTGCGCTCGTCCCACCGTGCTTCTGAAGTTGTTCGGTCTGAATTGCCAGAGGTAGATTTTTTAATTTTATCTGTGGAACTTTTTTTAATAGCTCCAAACTGAATGCAAATTTTCAAAGAAAATTATCCTGAACTGGCCTTACCTCGTGAGCCAGTAGCCACGAGATGTGGAACCTGGTTGGAGGCTACTGAGTTAGGTACTACACCAAGAACTTTTGCAAAATAGTGGACGTTGCTTCAATGCTAGATGGTGATTCATCCGCAGCCATATCTCAAGTTTAGAAACTGTTGGAAAATCCGAATAAGAAAAATAATCCGACTTTCATCACCAACAATTGCGTTTTCATCGCGCTCACTATCACGCAGTTTGAATTACAGAGCGTGACTCTATTAAAAAATATATATACGCGAGTTTTTTTTCAACAGATAAATATCATTAAGATGGCCGAATCGACGTATTTTTGAGTTTTTAAATTTAAAAATGCATTTACTTTTCAACTGTTTTCCCGATAATGAGTAGATCTTGTTTTGAAATGTATAAATTAAATAATTTTATGATATTCACATATTACACATAGTCACATATTTGTTTTTAAATGTATATATATATGAATGTATAGACTTGTCATATTTAATTACATGAAAATCCTAGCCTTACTCATAACAAATGCCCCATGGTACGTGATTAACAAAACTCTACATACTGTCCTACACCTACTAACATATAAGGGCTCTTTATCAAAGATTTAATAATAACTAACACGGACATATAAATAATTGATTAGAGATATGGCTACAGCCATACCCATGAATACGAGGAGACTAAAAAGGTGCTGGATGAGAAATCTCCTTCTTTTACTATGAAAGGCAAGAGAATCATACCATGGAAGAGCTGTTGCAGAATACTATTCTTCCTCATGCCTCAAATGTTATTCCTCCCATATCACTAGACAAAAAAGCGGCGCGCATCATACAATTTACCCTGATATTTTTAACATAATTTTAAAGAATTCACATAAACACTACTTTAAATAAAATCAGCAGCATTCACTTCTTCACGTCTTCTCTCACAAAAGTACAATAAAAAAAAAAATTAAACAATTTTATTACATCAATTCCGTACACAATATATTTTTGGTTTATCAAGCTGAAAATATATTTTAAAAGTTTCGGTTTAGTTACCATAGAAAACTTTGTGGTAGGATGTTCGGTCGCATCCATCTCCTTTCAGACGCGCTCGACTTTGCTAATACTGCTCCGAATTAGATCATTTTTGTTATTTAGAGAATTTAATTATCTTACATATAATTTCATACATACCTTACCATAAAATGCATACTTCTTAAGTTATGCACAAAAAAATCCTTCATTTCATCATGAATTTCTCCCTGTATTTCCTCTGTGATGTACAGCTTATGTTAAAAGATTTAGGGCTTTAGGAGAAGAATTTAGACAAGTATCATCATAATCTTAAGAGCCGTTTTCGAGAAAATTGTAAAATCGATGATATAAAGTGGCACTTTCGGTATGTCGATTATGACGAAAAAGTTTCTGTAACATCACAGGCATATGCCTATCTTTAATATGTAATTTCAGTTTCGTACACCTTTTCGTTTTTGAGCTGGGCTGTTTACATGCAGACACACAGCCTATTGTTAGACACACAGACTTGGTTACCATATTTGGACTCCGGAGACCTCAAAACGAATATTTCCGTTGAAAACTCGAACGCCAAAATTTTCACGATTGCAATACTTCCCCTTACTATATATTTCATGTATAGGTAAGAGAAAGTAAAAATGTTTGCACACGAGGCGAATATAGCCTCCAACGCGAGCCTAGCCCCCTAATCCAACTCCCAGCCCATTCTTGCTCAAGCTGTGCAGGTTGCGTCTGTCAGAATGAAGGCGTTCCGTTTCTGTAGATTAAATCAATCTCAAATAAATATTTTCTATTTCTTTTTGCTACTATAAAGTAACTGTATTTTACTTTAATAAAGCTAGGGAATTATTCTATGCGCAAAAATGGAATAACCGCCGCATTGATCACAAATGAATAGCTAATCAAATGATGTAGGAACTCAAAATAAAATCCTAGGTAGAAAACCAAAATCAGCCATGTGCCTGATTACATAATTCTACTGGTAGACGTATAACAGGATAAGTAACAATTATCTCTGATCAAACTAATCTATTCCTGAGAAAGAGTAGGTGATATTTGCTCAAGTAAATTTATATTTGTTCGCCTATTTGAGGTTGAACTTCCATACGTTCTCCAACAAGGGCAGGAAGGAACGAACGGATATCCTACAGGTTACCTAACCTTTCCAGTCAGAGTGGGAATGTCGAGAATAATTCCGAGGGTCCGCCACGAAATAAAGTTCAACCCAGGTCAAGTTTGGCCACATTTGAACCGGTACAACTTAACAATTAGGACGCGCTGTCACTGGTTCGGGCCGAAGGTACCCGAAGATCGCCCCACTACTCCTCTCTAACACCATTTATCTAACTGCTTTCTATTAAATTCTAAAATTCGTATTCATTGGAATTATTAAAATTATTACTGCTTTAATTAGATTTGATAGAAAATGATTAGTTATGTCGACTTCCAGTGGTCTGTGGAAGTTGTAATAATAATTTAAAGCAGTAACGTAGGTTAAGAGCCCGACCTCAACTGAAAAGGAACTTATGGAGATTTGCATATCTCTAGAGCTAGCTTACTGAGCGGAAGTCGACAGCAGTAATAATTTTAAATAATATTATAACATCAGTAACAATTTTAATAATTCCGATGTTAGAATTGAATACAAAGCAGTTAATTAGCACAAATGGCGCTGGAGAGCCCTACTTCGGCTACCTTCAGGTAAGTTCTGCCAGAGCCAGTGATAAGGTGTCCTGATTGTAAAGTTGTATGGAAATAACATTCACAGAAAAATTTTGCATGCAAAGCCAGAGTTCCAACTGCTTTTGTTAAGCATAGGAAGCCACTTTACCCACTAGCCAATCTGCCATTTTACATTTACAAGCAAAATATTAATAAATATTACTGCAATTTATTTAATTTAATTAATTCTTTTTAAATTTAATTAAGTCTAGAATACATCACTTTATTGCATATAGAAATAAATAAATGGCTAAATTCGGGGTATGAAAATTGTTTTGGCAAAAGTAACAAATTTGCTTATGGTTAGAATATTTTAAAGCAATTAAATATTGGTCATTTGAACATTAACCGTGATTTAAGACAATTTAATATTTTTAAACTTCAATTCTATCATGCTAGGTTCAATCTTGGAAACAATAAAAGGAAAGAACCTACTATTTTTACATAGTTATTTTTTCAGTATAAAAGCAGAGGCAGATTTGTCGTACTGCCGCCCACATGCATGGCAGATAATCCCGCCTCTCCAGCCACTCCTAAGCTAAGTGGTGATAATTATTATATTTATGGGCGCTAAATCAAATTTTTTAATACATGTGGACTGTCTTTATATTAACAAATTCGTTTGAATCTAAAAATATAATTTCACTCCAATTTTGCCTCACCCCAAAAATTGCTACCCCCGATGAGTGTCTAGTCTTCCTGTGCGTAAATCTGCAACTGAAAGCAGTTAACAACAATTAAAAAATAACAAAACTGTTAGCCCAAATCTACTTGTCGGGCACTGATTTGGTTAAGAATGTTTAATAAAATATTCATTTATTTATAAATAATATTTCTGAAACTTTAGATGTTTAGAAGATCTATCACTAATTTAATAATTTACTAATAGAATTCTTATACAGAAAATAAGAGACTTGATACTTGGATGCATTATGACAATTTCCAGTTAACTAATCATTATGTTTTAAAGAAACATAGATAGCTTTTGAAGTTAAAACCTTCACTGGGTGAAATTAACACATAAAATACTTTTAATTAGAATTAAAATTAAGATATGGTTAAACAGTACTAATTATTACGTAATTACAATTCTTATGAACATCAAAATAGACAGGTATGAACATAATAGGTAACAAATATCAAATCTTGTTCCTAATTTTGCAATTACGAAGAATTTTTTATGATTTTGATAGGAAATTTAGATTTCAACTAACAAACTAATTTATTTATCATAACGAAATTTAACTGAAAATTTAATTATTTTTTTTAAGTTAAAACTTTTATTTTAGTTTCTAATTTTTTTTTTCAGAAACAATTTTTCAATAATTTTTTTTTTTCAATTGGTTTAGGTTAAAATAATCAGTAAAATTCTTGGACCTAAATGAGTATTGATAGTTTTATAAAACGAAGTATACCAAGCTAGGCAACTTTTTGATTTCTACATATCATGTAATTTTATATTAACAGTAAATATTTTATGAAAAATTAAATAAATACAGAATGTGTAAAAGAAATAACTTTTTAAGATGGCTGGCTGGCTGCTAGTGACCCTGGCTCTGGTTAGTCCGATCGCAGGCCAAGAAGAGTACCAAGCGATTCCACAGGGTGGCGGTGATGCAGCTGCACCACCTCCACCACCACCACCTCAGGTCAACATCCAGCCCCAGTTTGGTTCTTTCGGTGGCAACCACGAGGCCTTCCTTGCCAGCTTCCATGCTCAGCAACTCTTCGCTGATCAGAATCTCCACCAAGGAGGACCGCCAGTACAGGTACATGTTACAACTTAAGTCTATACCACAATAGGTCATGAAATTATGAGAAAATAACATTTTTGAAATAATAATGATGAGATACATATGAGCAAGTAAGTCTAAGGGATAAAAAAATAAATATTGGATTCAGCAATTTTCATTGCTGGGTTGTTCAATATGACTTGATGACACTGTTTACTTACTTAAACCTTTGTGAAATAACATTTAAAATTAAAACAGTTCAGAAACCTAATATTAAAGAGATTTAATCTAAACATTTGTAATCATATCTTATTTTAAAATACTAACAGACTCTTAGATTTTCTGAAAATAGAGTGTAAAATGTTCCATTCAAAGAAAGATGGGTCAACTGGAGACCATGATACAAGACAAACAAAAGAGAGCTAACCTATTGCTAGTGAACGTAATTAGTGTTGTAGCAGTGAGGCATTTGAAATTAGAATGTAGCCTAACTGGACTAATTGATGAAAAAATCATTGTAAAGACCATTAATGCTAACTCATAAGTGGGGAGATTATGTAAAGTATGCTATTTTTCAATAGAGGTTTCAGTACAGTCATTTATATAAGACCATCAGAGTCAGTAAGCCATGTAATTTGTTTATTTAATACAATATTGTTCAATTGATGAACATAATAGGCTTGTTGTCTAACTAGGTCTAAGTAGGTTGTCACCTAACTATAAAGGCTATTTTTCTCTCTTCTATTTCTCTCTAAGCCAAGGCACCACCAAGGATTTTTTTTTTAATGATAAAAAATTCATTTTCAAGTCGAAATGCCAATATTATAAATAATTATGAAACTGTTAGTCTTGGCCTCCTCCAGTAGTCTTGGTTTTAGGACGAAATTCTCCAACTAATACAAACATTTAGCAGTGTTCTCAAGCCAGCAACAGTACTATCTGTCTTGGTCTTCCAATATTTCATTATCTACTTAAGCTTTCGGCAGATTCAGTTATTCTTCCAAGGTGACCTCATATAGAGCCCATTAAAGTCAGAGCAGATTTATAAACTTTACAATATTATTAATGCAATAATTATGTATTATTAATACATTTTAGTGTAACATAAATTCTTTTTAGAAGGTTTCCCTAAAATATATCAACTTTCTTTTTATGTTTTTTTTTTTAACAGTTAAACATTCTAAACTTATATTTTACCCTGTAATAACAGTGTTCAATGATTTTGTACTGACCATGCCTAGTTGGCACTATGACCCGTCACCAAACCTGAACCTCCTCCAGTTTGTCTGCCACAGCTCTAAAGTTCAGGGTACCCTGTATGCCCAACTATCTAACATTCGGCCTTTCCACCCTTTTCTTGCCATGTAGCTCCTCTGTTAGGACATTCTTGGGAATCTCATTGCTGATTATCTTCTTCACATACCCAGCCTATCGGAGTTTTCTCAACTTAATGAACTTGATAATATCAATACCTCCAAACAGACTTGAGAGCTACATGTTCTTTCTTTATCTCCAGACCATTACCTTCTCTAACAGGACCAAATATTCTTCTTAATATGGACCTTTCAAAAACCAGAAGCCTTGTCTTGTCCATTTTGGTAAAGGCCCATGTCTCCAACCCATTAATAATGACTGGGCGCACCAAGGACTTGTAAAGATTTATCTTGGATCTTTTGAGAGGAATCTACTTCTGAAATGCCTGGTCCGGTCAAAGTAGTATTGTCCTGCTGATCTCCTAGGAAATATTGTTTTGTGAATTCACTTCAGTTCTCAGGTATAAACTACTCACTCCCTTGAACTTGCACAGACCAGCATTGAAGGTTCCACGATTGTACTGATTATTATGAAATTCTTTTTCTGTTAAAAAACATGATCAGACAGTAACAGTATCTCTTGGCAGCTGATATTGTTTTGATATCTTTGGATGTTTATCTGTGCCATTTTTTATATTAATCTCTGACCCAAAGTACATTAAACTGTTGAATAAAAAAAAGTGAGAAAGTTCATCAATGCAATCCATACCAGCAAGCAAGCATTTTGTCTTTTTATAGTTTAAAAAATTATTTAATCTTTAAATAATTTACATTATTTTTTTTTATTCATAATTGTATTTAGTATAAATAAATATAATTAATCAGTCAGTAATTGAGAACACTTCACAGGATGTACAGCACCAATTTCCCGTCCATGGATCAGGAAGATCTGCATTCGGAGACCAACAATTAGTGACCAAGGTCTTTGTCAAGCCAGATGGTGGTATCACCACTATCCAAGTGCCACAGCAGGTAAACTTCAGGTAGACTGAGGTGGCAGGTGTCTAAATAATATATTATTGTTTTTCACTACTTATTTGAGAGAATTCCTCATGAAATGAGATAGTACTCAATTCTTTGCTCATTGTATTTACCATGATTACTTTAACGTTTTTAGTTATTAAGTCCTTAGGGTTAAAATGTTATAATTTTTTCTCCAAAAATGCTATGGTACCAAAGAGACTGTGTTATTGAAATGTTCGGATCAAGTGTTTTAAAATTATTTTACACTTGAATATTTGATTTTGATATGATCAAGTAATTTTAAATGTTGTGATTTAAGTAATTTTAAATGTTGTGATTTAAGTAATTTTAAATGTGTTACTAAAATTAATTAGGCAGCAATTAAAAAAATTATGTCTTCAACAATAGCTTGAAAGTTTTGAATATTAAATTTAAAAAAAAATTAAAAAAGGCATTGTCTTTTTTTTGCTGTAAAAATAACTGATAGAAATATAATAATTAAAATGGATTTATTTTTACCATATCAGTTTCAAATTATATTTAGAAATGATCTCAGAATATTCAAAGCAAAAGCAATCTAATTTCATATTGTTCTCTCTTTTCACTTCCAATTCCCTTCAACCACAATTGCTAAATAATACTTTAGATTGAAATAAGGACCTGAAAAATATGGTATATAAATCATTTTTATGTTATTTACATATTATATAACACCATTCATTATTTCTATGAAAACCGAACGTATTTACTATGTTATGGAAATCAATTGTGACCTTAATATTTTAAGATTTATTAATCATAATTAAAATTTTGATTCTTGTAACCCTATTGTTTGCATAATCTTTTTTTCATCAATAAAACTTTAAATAATTATTTTCTTTTTTCTTTCTTCAATCCTAATATTACTTTCAGCACTCCTGGATACAGATTTGATATCATAATATAGTTCACTATTTAATATTCACAGATTTCCTTCACTGTTTTAATATGTTGGGGTTATAATTATAACGAAATATCAAAACCAAGTTTGGCATAAACAAGTTTAATCATTTATAATGATATACAGTACATCTAGGCATCATACAGGCAGCCATTACTACTACAGAAAAAAGAACAGAGTACATAAAGTGGAGGGGGATACAATGCCATCTCGATCTTATGATCTTTACAAACAAGTTTATATACAAAGCATATAAATTTGATTTATTTCCAACACTCTCCCATAAATCTAATTTATCACAGGCAACATTTATTTATAACTAGGCGAGCCTTATGTATTTTGTCACCATCAGGTGTTTCTTTTATTTTCAAAACACATTTATGTTTTAATATTTTCGCATTTGCTGGTGGATCAACAACATCAAAACTATCATTTTTTATTAGGGACTTTATATCTTTCTTCATGGCTTCTTCCCATTTGGTCTTTTCTGGCCCTCTTAAAGCTTCTGTGAGGTCAAGATTATTTTCATTTGATTGAGCTAAGTACAGCTCATGATCTGGCCAAGTTTTTGGGATCTTTCTTTGTTGCGATCTTCTGAGTACTGGAGTATCTTCATCACTCTCAGGAGCCTCAAATCCAAAAAACGGTTCATCATCTGATTCATGCACTAATTCCATATTATTTTGATTTTCAAGTTGTGCTTCAACAACCTCTTCATCATCCTCCTCCAGGATCGAATTTCCAATTATTATTGTAGGAATTTCAGAAGTCTCTTCTTTAGGCGAGTCTTCATTTGATAATGTACCAAAGGGTTTATTATTTATACCTCTAATGCTTTATAATGCTTGGATTCTTTGGGTTGATACGTCTGTAAGCCTTAGAATGGCCACTGTAACCAACAAAGATGCATTCTTCGCTTTTTGGAACAGATGTGGGTCCAAAAATATCTGAATGAATAAGTTGAAGTTTTCTTGTAGAGCTGATACCCTTAAATTTTCCAAATGGTTCTCTACATTGTTTTCCCTTAATACATGCGATACAGTCACTATCTTTGTTGTCACTAAAGTTTATACCTGCTGATAATTTCTTCTGCTAAATTGACATATATTTTCTATTAAGGTGGCCTAATCTCCGATGCCATAACTCTCTGGGTAATTTTTCAGTATGTTTAGTTTTATCTGCTAAGTTTACCTTCTCAACATTTTGATCTAGTTTGTAAATACCATCAACATTGCTTCCAGTGACTAAGATGTCACCTTTCACCTCACAATCCTGACAGACTACACACTTTTCAGCATCAAACAATACTTTGAAGCGGTTTTCAGCAATCTTGCCTTCTGACATTAAATTAGCAGATAAATTCGGCACATAAAGGACATTAGAAATGGTCAGGTGACTAAGAGCAGTGAGGTCACTGCTTAATTCAATACTGCCCACGCCTTTTGATGTTAATTTATCATTATTAGCAACAGAGATTTCTTGACTGCTTTCCTTGATGTCCTTTAGCCATGATTTATTCCTGGACATATGGGATGTAGCTCCAGAATCTACAATCCAGTCTTTAGTGTCACTTGGAGCAGTGGATAAGGCAGCAAACAATGTAGTGTTTCTATTATGTTCGTTTTTATTCCATTTTTTCTTATTTCTACACTCATTACTTTTATGACCTCTTTTGTTACAATTTCTGCAAACTACTTTGTCTCTGCATTCATTTGCCTTATGTCCTTTTTTATTGCAATTGAAACAGGTATTAGTACTTACATTATTCTTGTTGTTTGATGTTAGTGCAGATTCTTCACCGGAGGTATTTTTCGACACTTTCTGTATTAACATTGATCTAATACGGTCAGATGTTGTTTTGGAACCTGTACTTTCTAAACCCATAATCATAGGTTCATAATCCTCTGTGAGACCGTTGAGCATCAGTACTCCTATAAAGTCATAATCTAAACCAGCATCTATAGCAGCTAGTTTTGGGGATATCAAGAGAATTTCATTTATATACTCTTCCATACAACTGTAATTCACCAATTGGATCTTGAATAATTGCCCGAGCAAAGATAATCTCCTAGTGAGCACTTTATCTTCATAGGTTCCTTTTAGTTTATCCCATACTTCCTTGGCTGATTTTCATGGTTGTACCATGGGGAACAATGACTCATCTATCAAGAGACAAATTTTTGATTTTACCTTAGAGTCCTTTTTTCTATCCTCTTCTGTTCCCATAACTACTTCCCATAAATCTTCGGCCGTTAAAAGCATTTCGATACTAAATTTCCAATTATTGTAATTTTCTCGTCCGGTTAACCTCTTAATTCCTGGCCAATTTATGGAGTTATCCATTTTTCTTTATTCTTAATAAGAATTCTCACGAAAAAACACACAAAAAAAAAGGTTAACAAAGAAGATCATAAATCACAATTCACTAAACTCAAAACAAACTGTTTTTAGAAAAAAAACACTAACTTTGCCATTCAAACTGACAATGATTTTCATTTACTGGGCCCATAACCATTGTTGGGGTTATAAATATAATGAAATATCAAAGCCAAGTTTGGCATAAACAAGTTTATTCATTTATAATGATAAACAATACATATAGGCATCATACAGGCGGCCATTACTACTACAGAACAAAGAACAGAGTACATAAAGTGGAGGGGGATACAATGCCATCTCGATCTTATGATCTTTACAAACAAGTTTATATACAAAACATATAAATTTGATTTATTTCCAACATGCGAGCAAATATATCAGCCACAATGGCAACAAACTCCAGCAGCTTCAGAATAGCATGCTGAGACGTATTGTGAGACACACCTGATTATAGAGGACAAAACTGGACTTACTCACATGCCTCTCGAACTACCGACAGTAACAGACTTTATCACATGGAAGTATATCAAATTTTTTGATAGCCTCAAATACACTATTAACCCATTTTTCAGAACTCTGATTCCAACAGAACAGCCACAGAGTTGGAAAACATATGTAAAAAGCCTGAGAGCCAGACTGAGGACAACTAACTAATTGGACTGAACGAGACAACTAGTGAGTCCCATCACTAAAAAGCATTCCCAATTCCTAAATTCCCCAAAATTTCACACATTTCATAATTCCCCTACAAGGCATCATTTACAGTAAAAATGATCCCGCACCATCATCATTTAACTGCAATTTTCAAGAGTTGTTGGGACAAAAAATGGCTAAAAAGATTAAAACATCTGCGTTTGAAAATGAAGAAAGTCAATATTACCAATACATTATAATAAAAACAACATTTTTTTTTGTTTGGTTCCAATCAAATTTATTTAGAAACTCTTTTTAATTACTCTTTTAAAAATAAAAATTTTTTAAAGCATTTTTGGTTTATCTAGCAGTATTATTTCATAAAAAATCAAATCATTAAATTTTTAATAAATCATATCTTTAATTAAAAATAGTCTAAAGACACAATAAAAAATGTCTTTCCTTAAACTCTCTAGAAAGTAATGCCATACTACATCGAATCAAATAGCTTAGCACAGAAAGATATTGAATCAGATGAACTGAAAAAGAAAGACTTACTGGACCTAATATCCTGGAATGAAACAATATAAATTTATTATCTATCATAAAAAAATAACAATATAAAATTTGAACAGGAAGCAGTTGAGACTAAGTGGTCTCAGGATCACTGCACGCTAAAATATCATTTCAAGAAAATGAAATTCAAACAAACTACCATATGTGTTTAAAGAGATAGAACATATTCATTGTGAATGGGAGGAAGCAGTGCACATAGAAGAAGTCCCTACTACAGACTCATTGCCAGAGCTAATGCCAATAATATGTTTAATCAGAATTCATCATTACCAATTACTTTTTCTGATATATGTTTAAAGTTTTAATAAATTTTGATTAAATCATCAAACTTCCAGTAAAAGTAGTAGGAGGAATAGTGCACATTGTTCAGAGAAATTAAAGCAAAGTTTTATCAGTGTTTCGACGTCAGTGCCTATTTACCTTATTTTTGCACTACATGTAATATTTAGGCAGCTGGGAAGAATAAATATATGAAAATTATGATTGTTTCATTTTTATTACACTAAAATTAATTTTATCACATATAATAAACCTTGATCTGCATCAAGTATTTTAAAAGACGATTATTGCATGGTAATTCGGTGTGCTTTAAAAATAAATAAGTTTTGCAGATTAAACAGCTATAGTTTTGCAGATTAAACAGCTATAGTTTTGCCATGTTCCATTCTTTAGCTGCTTCATTTATAGACGATAAGTAACAAAAGTAAATCATGTGCTGCTTTTCTTAATGTTTTCCTAATATTAAATTCATAGTTATTAGAATTTTTTTTTATAGCATATTCATCAACATCACAAAAGAAACCAATAAAAGTGATCCTAATAAAAATGGACCAATATATAAAATTATGACTTTTGATTCTTCATCTCCAAGTAATAATACTATATTATAACATGCATGATCCCTTGTAATATGCAAAATATAATATAATAATAAGTATAATGCAATATGATATGACAATATCCTCTTAGAGTCTTATTTATTTGATAGATACTTCAAAATAAAACAATAAGATGCATATTCTGGGCTGCATGAAATATACGTTGGTGTTCCGTAGGGAAGTGTGCTAGGTCTAATACTCTTTCTGCTCCATACCTCTGATATCCCAGAGGCTGAAAAGGGTGTCACTGGTATCTTCCCCGAAAATACAGCAGTTCTATTATTGGAAATGATAACTAGAAAACCGTTAGAAAATTAAACATAGCAATAGCCAGTAGACAGAGATGAACCTCAAAATCGAAAATAGAGCTAAGCCAATCAAAAATCGATTTCACTAACAAGGAAATCAAATATCTGCCAATTACAATGAATTACAAAGAGATCCCCTATTCAAATCAGGCCAAATATCAGATGACATTGGACGCAAAGCTCCGATGGAAAGAGCATATAAACAAAATAATACAACTTAATTTGATGTATCAAAATTGTATTGGCTCTTAAGCAGACAATCCAATCTTACTTAAGGAAAAAATTCTTCTATACAAACAAGCCCTAAAACCTATCTCGACATATGGAATTGAACTATAGGGATACACTAGAGACTCCAACAGACACATTATACAAATATTCTAAAATAAAGTTCTTAGAGGAATTGTCAATGTACCCTGATACATTAGAAAATCTTCACTGAGATCTTCAAATAGCTACAGTTGAAAAATAAATTAAAAAATTCGCCCTGTCACATCAAGAGCAACTACAAGGGATTACGAATGCTGAGGCTGTCCATCTTCTCAACTTTAATGCCTTAGTAAGAAGATTAAAACGAGGCAAGCTCCATGAGCTTGTGGGATAAGTGACATTACGAGGCCAATTTGTGAGAAGATTATAACAATATTATGTATATTTGTTTTTGTTTCCCTTTTTGTAAATTAGTGTTCTAGAACTAAATTGCTAATAAGCTCATAATGAGCATGATTGTAATTTCAATAAATAATATTTTAAAAACAATATATGAAACATAATAAAGCATATTAAATGTAAACTTTATTTTAGGATCATTAAATTATTTGAATGGTTCAACCTAATAATTTAATAGTTTTTTTCATGGGTTGAGGAAATTTTGTCGTTTTGTGAAGGAAAATATAAATTGATAATAATGCAAGGTTTGTATAATAATTACATCCAGTGTCTACAAAGTCCATTAAAATAAGAAATTGCAAGAAATTCGAAGTGGTTTTTATTTAGTTTTTTATTAAACCTGAATAAATATTATTTACATTTTTCCAGATGACAGAGAGTTAAGGCTGTAAATAAATTGCTAAGTGATTTAATGAAAGATGCTGCATAAACTCTAAAGCGTTCATCAAGGAAGCTGTATTATGTGAGTGAGTTACTACACCAGAAATGTCAGAAAAGCCACATCTTGTATGTAAGATGAGGATGAAGGGAAGAAAGGGAAGGATGGAGAAGTCTTATAAATTGAAACAGAAAAAAAACTAAGAAAGTATTGTCTTCTGAGGCAGGATAAATCGATTTTAACTTAATATAACTTCTAGAGATATAACAAAGTCTTGGGAATCCGAAGATGGGTAAGAAGCCGTATATAATAAGATTTACTTTAAACATATATTTTCTTATAATATATTTTTTTATGATTTGAGAACAATTTAAATAGGTTTCATGCTAAGGCTTACATTAGTTTTTAAATATGAAGAATATAATATATTTCCGAACAAGAATCGTCACAAAGGTTACTATGAAATAATTGTATTCAGAGTGGTGAAACAACTTCAGTGATTTCAAGTTTCTATATTTCATCGAGGAGAAAATATTAGTTTTTTTAGTCATTCCCTGAACAAAAAAAAAAAAAAACAAGCTATTATTATTAAAACATTCAAACATTATTCACTATAACTAGTAATGATTATTCGATACCTACATTATATAAATTAAATTTCTTTTTATATTTAAATATTAATACAGACCATCTATTGTATGTTATCGATGTTATTGTGCAGGCATGTGGAAACTGCAATTTTCATCAAAAATATTGTTAATTCATATATGCAACTAATGTAGTGTAGAGAATGTGCACAAATGTGATAAATGATATCTAAATTTCTATCTAACTTTTTTTCAATTAACTATATATTCAATAATATCTAAATCCATCTTTGAAACAGATTGTTTCAAATGTGATAAGTGCAATATAGTTTAAATGATGTGGAGGACAAACATTATAAAAGCATTTTCCACAGTTTGGCTATTATTTATTTTATTTTACTAATAAACAGTAGAATTTTCATAGAATTTTTCTCAATTTTAAGATTACTAAGTGCAAGTAGCAACTTATATAATATATGTTTGTTGATTAAGGTGAACACTCCAATATTTAAAAATAAAGGCAGGCTGCTTTTATTTCACCACTTTATTTATTATGATGCAAATTTTCGGCCTACAAGCCATCCTCAGGCATCTTAAAATTATTTAAAATGAATATACTGTCATATTTAAGTCCGAACCGGACCAATTCGAAATATACAGCGTCAAACTTCAAAAATAAAATAACAATACGGGAGCCATCTCAGTCATCACAGCCCTGTGATGACCTGTGATGGCTGTGATGACTGAGATGGCTCCCGTATTGTTATTTTATTTTTGAAGTTTGACGCTGTATATTTCGAATTGGTCCGGTTTGGACTTAAATATGACAGTATATTCATTTTAAATAATTTTAAGATGCCTGAGGATGGCTTGTAGGTCGAAAATTTGCATCATAATAAATAAAGTGGTGAAATAAAAGCAGCCTGCCTTTATTTTTATAAACTTATATAATATTCAAGATAACAAATGATATCAATAATAAGAAACATTAAAAACATATATTTTTTTCTCATCTTTTTTTACCTGTCGGTGCCCTGATATTTTATGGCATTTTATGGAAATAGAAATTCATGAAAAATATTGGCTCAACAACCCTTAATAGAATTTATCACAGAATGGAAGATAACTTATGAAAATTATAACTAGACGAGTTTTTATTAAAACAATATAGAAAAGAAAAGAACTTGAGAATGGCTCAAGATAGCCGAAACTTCGTGCAAAAATAAATGAAAATAAAAATTTTCGGCGATCATTGGCTGAAAATTTAACACACAATAAAAAAATATATTTTTTGTTATCCTGCATTACTAAATTAAGCAGAATAAATAATATATGAAAACAAATAAGAAGCAATGAGGAACATTTTTTTTTATATAGGTGAAATTTGAACAACATTTCATCTATTATACAATATATTTATTGTATAATAAATTGTCTTACTATAATTACTACTTACTTACTACACCCTATAATTGTCTTAAAATTATTCACACTTCCATAAATATTATATAATAAAAAAGGAAAAATAATAAAATGTAAATATCAGTTACCTCATCAGATCTGTTTGTAGTAGGGCCTAAGATGTGGATACCTATTAGGCCTGGCTACCTCCTCGTACTGGTACACAACTGGTATCTTTGATATTATGGGAACTTGCTCAATGGGTATAGGTACTGGACTCTCGACATATACAGGTACAATGGCAAGCTGCTGCACTGGAGCCTTCTGCACTGTTGGTAGCAGCTTCCTGAGGCCTTCATTAGCTGGAAGTTCTTGGCTAAAGTGAGAGAAGCTGTATGGTTGTTTAGGCTTTGTGTAGTATTCTGTGCCTCTCTTCTTCTGTACTCCAGCAATGACCAGAGACGCACTCAATATTAGCAGCTGAGAGAAAGAAAGACCAATGAAAGTTTGTACATTGAGGAAATAAAACTTAGTATTTTAAATTTTTAATTACTAATGACAATAAAAATTCTTTTCATTTCTAAATTATGACTAAAATATAGTTATCACAAAATTATTAAATAATGTCAGAGATCCTATTAACAAGGAGGTTATTTTTTAAGTCAGTCTTCACTTAAATATCAGATGTTTTGAAAATATGAAATTAACTTAATTCAATTTATATACACTTCAGAGTTTCAGCTGACCATTGGTAATACTATTGGTTTTTCCACTACTGTAAGTATTTGTATTATGATTTAGTACAGTTGGTCTATGACCACCAATAATAACACCAATTTCCATTTTATTTTTTTAAATTACTAAGTAAGTTGATGTGACAGAGGCTTCCTGGATCCGATAAATCATAAATGAATATATGATGTTAGTCAGAGGATAAATCAGGAAGTAGGAGCACAATGTTGATCACATGCCTCCTAGAATTTGAAACCTCTACTACTATGTTGGTTCCTTGGCTCTTTATGGGTTATTGAAGAACTGATATAAATTAAATTAGTATATACACCCTAAAAAAAATTGGAATGCTAGACATATGAAATACAATAAATGTAATGACGGTCGATAGTGTATAATGTAATTTAATGAAGTAGGTCCTAATTAGTAGAATTAAATATTCAAATAATGAATTAAATGTCCAGACTCACCAGTGCGGTCTTCATGGCTTCCTACAACAGAGAGTGCAGAACCTAAAACCTAACAGTTCCTTATATATCCACTAAAGCTTTCGCGGTACCATTGTGCCTCGATGAATGGCTCCTAAGGCCACAATGGTGAATGGCACAATCACCTCTATGAAGAGATTTCACACTCCTTCCTCAGGTTTCATCAATATCTTTCGTTGGTAATTATGGGTATCTTGTTCTATGCGTATTTGAGACACTGCACCAATTTTAACCATTGTACTTTCTTCTTCTCAGACACGTAAAACATCTTAATATCGGATGAAAAACGGTGGAAGGCATAAAAAGATTCGGACCGTGTCGAACAACCATGCCTATATCAAGACTCGTTCATGCAGGAAGTGTCATATCCCAGGATATACCGCTAACACGGTTTTCATGCTTTCGCCTGTCAGTCGATCTTAAAATCGCTGTACTCATAGGTAGACATGACATAAGTTATAAAACACGAATATTACACAATATAGTTCGTTCTAAATAAGATACACTAAGTTTGAAAAATTAAATATGCAACAAAAAATTAAGTTTTTTTGACGTATGTATAGGATCGCTCATAGAAATATCGAGTCATCGAGCTTTAATAGTTCATCCTAATAGTAGCAATATCCAAACCAAGTTTTGAGTTTGGTTACTTCAAAAGTTGTAACTATCAATGTTATTAATAAATTATAAATTATAAATCCTGTTAACAAGTAAGTTTCAATTTCTAAAAAATCGTTATTTTTTTATAATTATGCCACAATAAAAAAAAAAAATACAAAGATGTCTTATTATTAATATCAACCTAAAAAATTTTAGAGAACTTCATCATACAAAGTCACACAGGTGCGTACGCACATTTTATTTCGGGGGAATGAGGAGGATTTAGTAAGACGAAAAACGCATATAATCGCCAAACTGGGGGTGTTTCAAGGATAAGAATGAAAATTATTAATACAAATACTTGATAAATAAAAAATAATTGCTTAAAATACAAAGATTATGTACGTAGGTATTAAAATAATATTTTTCAAAAATTTCGGGGAACTATATATCTCCTTGATATTTCCTTCTGCGCACGCCACTTAAGTCACACACTTCTTAAGCGGCCTACACACATGAGAATATCAGTTCATGGGTCGCTCTCTACACACTAGACTTACTGTTGTTCGTCTGCTCTACACACATAGGAATTTGGTCCGCCGAACCGATGCTCCCATGTGTAGACCCCTTTAGTTTTGTGTGACTAGGATCAATGACGTAGAAGAAAATAAAACCTACACCAGTAGTTTCAATTCACAGTCATACAAACGGGGTGATCTTTTTATTTATTTTTTTTTTCTGGAAAATCCATTTACAAATAAACAAAAATAAAGTTATAAAAAATGGTCAAGGTCATCCCAGTTGATACATATTTTGTTTTATTCGGTCCTCCCATCCAGATATTTAGTGCTCTTAAATAAATAAAATATTTACTCTATTGAGATTAATCCCGGGAACCATATAAAATTATAAATTGATTTAATAATTGCTTTATAAAAAATAATCTACTCAATAGTAACATGGTATTAATTTAAGGTGGTCTAAAGAATTTCGTAGATGTACATTTTGTTTACAGAATATATAGATGAAAGATATCTATTTCTTCAAATCAATATTTGCTCTGGAAATAATTAAACTTATATCGCGATGTTTAGGACTTGTCGTATGCCAGAATTATAAATAAATTCTTCCTTTCCTTACTTGCAGTTATTCTTCCAAAGTAAATATGTTTGAATAGATAATTATGAGAATGCATAAAGTTATATTTTAACCTACTTTTATACTTTTCTTCAATGTAGACGTTCCCCTAAACTTTTTTGTTTTAATAGTGGATCTTGACTGATATAAGTAATGTTGGGTTGTTATTATGTTTCCAATACACGGACTTCATAGAGAAAAATCTCGACACAGCTGATTACAGCTAGAGAAATAGCGCCAAACCTATTCTAGACGCGAATTTATATTTTCAAAATTAATTTCGTTAATAAAAGTTTTAGTTTTACATATATTTTTTTAAACAATTAGAATAATAATTATTTTAAATTAAAACTAAGAACGAAGTTATCTATGATAAAAGGATTTCATCACTACCAAAAAGGAGGGAAGCTCAATTTAGCTGCATTGTGGTCCATAATTCATTGGACTGAATTGTTTTTTTTTATAAGTTGTAATTTCTTCGTTAGTTTAACAAATTTCAATTATGTTCATACATGTATTGTAATAAAATTTGACTAAGTATTGCTCAATCACTATTATTATTAATTTAGGAATTGATTTTTTAATATAAATAAAAAATTAAGAGTAGATAACTAGGGCTTTATTCCAATGTAAGTAAATACCTTGTTGAATGTATTTTTGTTTTCATTTCAACATCATGCACAAATGTAACATTGTTGTTTTTCAGTTCTGAAGAAACATACCACCTAATTCTCATATTTAGCTTACTTTTAATTCATTTATTGCGTTTTAGAATATATTTGGACTAATATGTTCTTGCACCCCTTGTGGTGCCTATCATAGCTTAGATCTCACATATTTGCTTAATAATGTTTGGAATGAATTCCTGTGGACTGTTTTCATATTTTTACATCAGAACTGCTGTTAATTCTTGAAGCAATTCTGGAAAAGTTGGATTTATATTTGTATTGACTACTTGTTGCCTAGATGTTCATACTACTTGACTACTTGTTCATTAAGATGTGAATTATATGATGGTCATTATAAACAGCAGATTGATATGTTTACAAGGTATCGGGGAAGGATGGAAACTTTTCTTTCCCTCATTTTAGATTTTTTTAAAAATTACTTTTTTTATAATTTTTCCATCAGTATGTAATGCGATTAATTTTAGATACTTAGCATAAGTGTTATATGTAGTTGGTGTTTGAAAAAAAAAAAATCAGTATTTAATGTATTTAAGGAATAAGCATTTTGAAGTTTTCAAATCTCATCCTTTTTCACAGAAATAGAGGCTATTCATTGAAAACTAATACATTGTGTTGATAAAAACATTCCAAATAAAATTAAATCTTGTGTAGAGTAATAAGTTATAAGTATATTCATTAAGTTTTCAAAATCTGAAACTTCTTATTCTTAGAAATTTGGTTTTCTTGGATTTTTACTAAACACCAGCCAATTATTATAAATGGATTCATGTCTTGAACTTTTATTGTAAAGAACATTTAGTTTTTAAAATATCCTTTGTATAAGGTAAAGGTTTTCACACGTTTTGTTCCATAAACTGCTTTTGACAATTAATTTAGGGGTAAGTCTAGAAAACCCCTCAGAAAATTATTTTTATGTACAAATAAATAAAAATAATAAATAGTGAATGACTGTTAGTAGCCAAAAGTAAGTAAATGCCAATATTTTGGTGTAATTTAATTTTCTTTAAAAAAATGAAGTTTCATTTTCTATTTAAATTATTAATGAAATCTATGAATTTTCTTTCTAAGAAATGTGATCCTCGACCTCCTAAAATCATATCATTATCCTTCATAGGTTTCCGTTTATATTTTGTTCATTAATTTAATCGGTGGTTGGAGCAATATTGGATATGGCTTTTATCAATTTTATTTTTTGTGACTCACTGTGTGGGAAAGTTAATGAGCTAAGTTATCAAATGGTTTGCTTGCGAACCTTAACTTTTCCTTGAGTGATTCACAACAAATATTATTCCACCAAAAAAAGTATTTTTGTATTAGCTGTCGTTACGACCCAGCTGTTGATCCTAAATCACCAGTCTTCACTGTTGCCCTCCAATTTCTGATATCAAATAGAGTCCTTGCATCAGCAGCCACCCCTTCCTCCCAGCAAAGCTTATAAGGCCCAAATCGTCTTGTGCCATATAAATGCTCAGACAGTATTTTATATTGAATTTCATATGGTTCCGTTCTTGGTACATAACCCGCCCATCCAAGCTTTGATAGTTTAATTATTGTGCTTCTAGATCTCCATTCATAGGTGCCTTGTTCATAAACTTCACCATATATTCTTCTCAGCACCCTCTTCTCGAAACTGAAAAGGACTTGTTCTTGGGCTCTAGTCACTGTCCAACATTCTGAGCCATAAGTAAGGACCGGTCGAATAAGCATCTTATAAATTATTGTTTTTGTCTGCTTATATTATGCGCTACTTCTCAACTGCTTTTGGAGAGTAAAGCATGTTCGGTTTGCTAGAAATATTTACTTCTGTATTTCTTCCTCTATATTATTTCGACTGTTGAAGGTATAAACACTTTCAAATATGTATTTTCCCATCGAGATATATCCCTTCCTCTTCACCCGCAGATAAGGTGCACATGCACAATGTCTTTTATTTATCATGAGGCCCAATCTTGAAGTTGATTGTTCCAGTGCCTCGAAAGCTATTCTGACCGTGTCGAAAGATCTTCGCACAAGGTCCAGATCATCTGCGTATCCAAGAACCTGTAATGTCTTGTTTATTTAGATCCTTTTTCGAAACGTAGGCTAAATACCAGACAAACAAGGCTATCACCCTGTCAGACTTCTGTTTTAGTGAAAAATTCTCTCGAGAGTTTTCCGTGCATCCTCATAAAACATAAGTTGTCCTTCATCGTCATCCTTACCTGGCTAACCAGTTTAAAAGGGATATTCATGTACACCATCGCTTTGTATACCTCAATTCTGTTTATAGATCATATGCCTGTTGGAAATTTATGAATAGGTGTTGTGTAGATCTCTAACCCTTTGCTTTCTCTAATATAATGCGTGGAGTGAAGATTAGATCAGTAGATGACTTACTTTTTTGGAATCCAGAAATCTCCCCAGCTCGCACTCAGAATTTGGAAGGAGCCTGTTATATAAAATAATAGAAAAGATTTTGTATGTGCATGGAAAGAGTGAGATGCCTCTGTAGTTATTATATGATATACATATCCTTTCTTATTTATAGGACAAATCACAGTCTTCTTCCATTGAGGTGATAACCTTTCTTCTCTCTAAATATTCTGTATCTAAAGTTTCCTGCAGAAACTTAATCATTTTACTTCCACTGTGTTTGAACAGCTCACCTGGAAGTGCCTTATTGCTCTTTAGCTTGTCAATAACATCTCTTATTTCCTCTTCATCGGGAGGTTCAAAGAAATCTTCAATGTCTCTCTCCAAGAACGATTGGGCCCAGGTTATCTTGTTTTCATTCATTCAGTAGATTTTGGAAGTGAGAAACACATTTTTCCATAATGGCATCTTCCTCAGTGATCAAAGATCCATCCCTATCCCTGCAGACATGATTCTGGAGTTTAAATGTTGGGCGTCCTTCCTTCATCAATCGAAAGAATGTCCTGTTTTTTTTTTAAGGTAGTTTCTGAGTCTGCTAGGGTTTTGTTTTACCATCGCTGATTCTTTCTTCTGCACACATGAGTTTCTCTTCTTCTGGCTCGATATTCTTCCTCATATCGTCTAATATATTTGTTCTGGATCATAGCTTTGTAGGCTTTATTTTTTTCTTTGTTTAGGGCTCTGTATTCCTCATTTAACCAATGTTTTTTCTTATTTTTTAATTCGGTGCCTATTATCTCTCTCACAGCATCAATCATTGATATTTCCCAATCTTTCCACTTATCCTCAAAAGTTGCACTTCTATTAATGCCAACTATTTTTGTATCAACAGCTTCAGAGAATCTCGCTTGGACTTCCTCATCTTTAAGCTTACAGTTATCGATTGTACTTACAGAAGTAACTAGTTAACTTCTTGACATTGATATTCTGGCTCTAATCTTGGCAATTGTGAGATAATGGTCCGAGTCTAAAAGTAATTGTGAAAAAAGTCACATCCAATATTGCTCCAGACGTCAATTCAATTTTAATCCGGAGTAGAGTTTGTCACTTAATTTAGTTTTAAATTTTATTCGAAAAAAAGTTGCCGAGATATCACCTAATTTACATTTTTTACACATATTTTACTCCCCTAATTCAAAAATGTGATTTAAAAAAAAATTCCTCTTTTGTTGATCTCCATTTCTCCTGAACTAACAAATCTTTTTTAAATTAAACTTTAGATATAAGTTGTCTTTTGTTTTGTCTTGAAGAATACGAAATGTTTTATAAAAATATTTTCTGTATGGTTCAATACCTGTTGGTGTGTTCATATCCTTGTATATGGTATGATTTGGAATAAATCAGGGTGAAGAATTTTGGATTGTGTTGTTTGTATTTTGCTTTTGTGGACCTGTTATGCTGAACCTCAAAGTTTTGCAATATATGTTCAAATAGGTCTTACTTACTTAGTATAGTGCTATAAAGAACAAAGATTTTTTCCAGTGGTTCAAGATTAATATTGCTGATCCTTCTTTCTCTTCCTTCCTCCCCCGCAATGGAAGGCAACAGTTGTAAAACAGTAATTTAAGTAATATATTTCAAAATAAATATTGTCTTATACCATCAAATCATTTTACTGACTGAATTAAGTTCAAAACAATCAAAGAGTAGTAACAAATATTTTTTCTTAACCTAAAAATAAAATTTCACTACCCTCTAAATTCTGCTGCTTAGGGCAAGTGCCCCTTTGTCCCTTCCCTCTTGTTTCAGCCCTTGTGGTGTTGTTTAGTTTCTTGTTTAGTAAGTTAAGTGAGTCTCTTTGTGTTCAATCATGATCTAACTACTTTATTCTCTAAACTTTTATCAAAAATCATACAGTATCTAAGGAGAATGAGAGGTCTTAAGAAATAGGGGTGATAACCAATGTAACATTTAAAAAAAGTTTTTCAACTTAAAGTTTCCTATTGATTAAGGAGGCCTTGCTATATAGACAACTAGACAGATGTGCAATAAAAATGTTAATTAAAAGGCTAGTATATAAATGCAATAAGCATTGTTACTTTCCCATACCTATATATAAAATATATATTAGGGGGAAGTATTGCGATTGTGGATGTGATATAATAATAATAGTAATAAATAGTGAATATGACCTAACATCCTCCCACCAAGCCTCCAACCTGTTATCAACAATACGCTCTGTATTAATGTAATGTAAAAATGAAAATAAAAATTAACTTGATAATTTCTACATTTATATTATTTAATGGAAACAAAATCAAAACTTTTAAAATATATTTTCAGCTTGAAAAATCTAAAACATATAGTGCTGTACTAATAGTAGTGAGTTACTGTACTAATATCGTTTAAAAAAACTATTGTATTGTACTTTTGTGAGAGAAGAAGTGAATGCTGCTGAGAAATCATTAATGTACTTAAAGCATGTGTAAAGTAATTGAATTCTCTAAAAACCAAAAGTTATCTAATTCAAAGGCAGTATTAGCAAAGATACAGTGTATCTTATAATGATTACAAGATCCCAGATGGAAAGCCGGGCGCATCCGAAAGAAGACAGATACGACCAAACCTCCTACCACAAATATTTCCATGGAAACTAAATGGAATTTTTGTGGATACTAAACCGAAACTTTTAAAATATATTTTCAGCTTGACTAACCTAAAATGTATAGTGCACAGAATTGTACTAAAAATTGTTTAAAACTATTCTATTCTACTTTTGTGAGAGAAGAACTGAATGCTGTTGAGTTTATTCCAAGTAGTGTTTATGTGAACTATTTAAAATTATTTTAAACAGATTTTTATGTTGTATGCTGCCGTGATAACCTAAAATGCCCTAACTCCAAATCATTGTTTTAGATAAATTTTTATATTGTACCCCAATTGCTCTAAAAACTACACCTTTTTATGCACTCCTAAGTCCTAAGTCCAATGTTTAGATCCTAATCATTGGTTTTAGGACTAATGATAAGTCCAAAAAATGTCTAAAAAATGTCTAATGTCAAAAAAAGTATATAATTGTAGTTTTTAAAGCAATTTGGGTACAATACAAAAATATATTTAAAAAAAAAAAATACTAGAAGTTAGATCCTTTTAGCTTATCACGGCAGTATAATGTAAATATCTAAAATTGTGTTCATTAAATAGTCAGAGCTCAAAGTTGTTAAATTAATTTGTAGAGTTCAACAAAATTAATTTATACTAAATGCATTTTAAAGTGAATATTTATTGCCTTTTGTATAAGTTAATTAGAATATATAGAATAGAATAGAATAGTAAAAAAGATAATAAAATAAAGAGAAATTATATTAAAGTTGAAAATCTATTTTTTTAAATTTTGCTTTTGGGAACCATAATAACCTTATTTGATTTAAAAATATTTTAAATCATATTTGTCGTTTCCAATAATATTTTCAATTGTTTTACATAATTATCTTTATTTATTAATATACCAGTGACCCTGAAGATTTTTCATTAAAATTATTTTACTATTATAATTAAGTTTATAATTAGCTTTTATAATTTTACTTTGCCTAAAAAAATTTTTTATTCTAAAAAATAAAAATCAAATACTATAAAAAAATATAAACTGATTCAACACTCAGTGCTAGTTTATTGTTTGATATTAAACGCTATACAAATTTTAATACTTTTCTCTCTGATTGAAATCTATTTCTCAATATGCTGACTAAATCTGGTTATATGTACTCCAATAATGAAGATACGTTTCTCACTGCCAGCTGTGATTATTGCATTTGTCAAAAACTGTCTTTTGTCTTGTTCATCACTTTGTATTTTTTATTTATTAGGAATATGAAATAGATTGTTTCTTTTGAATTATTTATTTAACTCTTTTCATTCAATGTTTAATTTTGGTACATATGTAAAACGTTCTTTAGTTTTTAAAGCATTTCCAATAAGATTTATTATTTAATTATAAAAAAATTAATTTACTCTTGAAGGTTAGTCAGTATTATTACATTTATTTAATAAATCATTAATGGCCAAAGATTAATTTTTTGTTTGTAAATAATTATGGATGAGGATTAAAGTTTCTCATTATTAAGTCATATATATTTGTTTTGTTTTACTATAATATTTGTGGTACTGAAGTTTTTATACAAAAACATATTTAAAACAAACTATTTAAATTTTTTTTTTTGTATTTTGACAGAGCATACTATAATGGAACATGATTTTTTAATTATTCTACAATTTTTAATAATTTTTTTTTTATTTCAAAATTGTGAAAGCATTTTAAATCTTAACTAATTTCTTCTTTTTTTTAGTTCTAAAAATCATCATGGAAAAACATTTCAAGTGTGTTCTATCCGGCATTTTTATTAGTCTTCATTGGTAAGCCACTAGATAATTTTACTGAATGGTCTACAAGACTGTAAGTACTCAATCTAATAAAATTTTCTTTGATAATATTTCCCTTTTTTAACATGTGTGTTGACATCAACGTTTATTGTTTTGTTCTTTCAAGTTTATATTTTTCAATTTAATCGATTTCTTGCTTAAATGGGAATCCTTTTGTAATAGGCTTCTATGCTAAGATTTCTTCCAATTATTTTTTCTCATAAAAATCTGCAGCTATTTATTTTAGGACTCGAAATAGATAATTATTTTTCTATGAAAAATTATTGTGTCCTAAATTAAATTTTTATTTCTTGATGATGAAGATTGAATGAATTAAGTAAATTTTATTTCTTTTCATATCTACGCAATAATGGGAAAGCATAACAAATAAATTTACATAAAGCTTGGGATATCCCATCAGCTTGAGTGACTTAAGTTAACTACAATTTTAATATATATATATATATATATATATATATATATATATATATATATATATATATTTTCTTCAAATATTTTTACTTTCCTTATAAAAAAACAAGAATAAAAGAAAAGATAAAAGAACAATAACATACTCCACATCTATGAATAATCATATTTAAAAGTCATTGCCCTTTTAACATAGTTATAAAGTGAATCATATAATTTCTTCCATTCAAGAATATTGCGACTTCATTTTCAGACAATTCGTTCTTCCAAATGTGTCCCTTCTAAATTCCCTCAGAATTGGACAAATTGCAGTTAAATGGAAAACGTCTTCTGGCACACCGAGGTTGCAGAGCGAACAGATAGCGCTATCATCCAAAGTCCAGTTTCTGTTGAGATTGAGTGTCTCAGTCCTTATTTTCATTATTGTGCTGATCATGTGTAAGCTATTGTCATCACTGATGTAGCAAAGCTGGTGTGTTTCAAATTTTAACGTTTTATACAATGAGTGAAATTGTGCCTTCTCTAGTCTCTCATGTAACAGTTCTTTTTCCAACTTTGCCAGAGCCAACACATCATCCTCGGTATTCTTTCTTCGTGCCTCTGGTGTGTCCAAGAGATCCTGAATATTAATTCCAATCTTTGTGCAAACTTCACGAAGATCGCAGAATCACGCCAACCCCTTGGAAACAATTTTCTGTGCTAATAGCTTTGATAGCCTTTGGTTCGGGGAATTTAGAACCTTGAGGATATAGCTAAGGTATAGTCGGAGAGTATACAAATAAAAAGACATTCTTCCGGTTTCCAGCAGTTGCGCTTGGTTTAGTGTAGCATTCGGTAGAAAAAACAAACGTTTTATAAAGCTTCTCTGCACATACCTCTTACCTCCCTAAACCTCTGAGTTCCATAACAATGTATAGCTTTTGCAACTACATCCAAGACCTGATACTTTGCAGATATTGGGACTTCCTTCCTTCTCATGCATGAATTCCACGTGCTGTGTAAACCAAACCTCGCTGCTGACACCTTCTGCTCGAAATGTTTATGTAAAGAGAGTGTGTGAGTCAATGTTATGTCTAAGTACCTATAATCTGATAAACCTATAAACTTCAATTTGTTGGGCATAATATGTCCAAACCTCATCTTCAGCTGGACGTCCACCATTCCCAAAAACCATGATTTTGGATTTATCAAAGTTTACTTTGAGATTCCACAAACCACGATAACATGCAAACTTGTTAATCATGATTTGTAATAAAGTTTTATCTTTGCTTAAAAACACAATATCATCCGCGAATATCGGTCAATTTACGTCTATTCTTTTAATTTTAATTCCGCCTCCTATAAAGTCCGGAAGATCAGATATATACAAAATAAAAAATAGTGCACTTAAAATATCTCCTTTTTTAACTCCAGTATGAATTCCAAAAAAGGAAGACATTTTGTGTCTTAACCATATGGCTACTTTCATACTGGTATAGATTTTTTCTATTATATTTACAATTTTCAAAGAGATTCCTAAGTTATAAAACTTATAAAACAATGAATGACGATCTGCTGAGTCTTATTTTCTTATTAAAATTATCTTTTTTTTATTAATTGATTTTTTCATACCAGTATTTACGTGGTCAATGAACTGTTAATTTTAACATTTATTTATCATTATATTTAAAGGGAGAAGTTGATCGGGGGTGCGGTCAAAGAAATAGACTACTATAAGTGTGAACTTATATAATTGTGCCTACGTTTCGGCCTAAGTTTTAGGCCATCTTCAGGGCAGCGAGGCGTGTGGTCAAGCGCCAACTGAATATTGACAATATTCAGTTGGCGCTTGACCACACGCCTCGCTGCCCTGAAGATGGCCTAAAACTTAGGCCGAAACGTAGGCACAATTATATAAGTTCACACTTATAGTAGTCTATTTCTTTGACCGCACCCCCGATCAACTTCTCCCTTTAAATATAAATATACGGTCAACAATAACTCCCTCCATTTATCATTATAGCTTAACTAAAAAAGTTTCTTCCAGCAATTGCTATTTTTTAATTAAAATTTTAAGTAATTGTTACATTTAATTTATGATTTACTTTATTTTGTTATTAAGTTAATAAAATAGAATCTTATGAAAACATGTATTTTAAATTATTAACAAATAACTAACCTAATTTAAAACATTTTATTTTACACAATTTTATTACAAAATAGCAACATAACAAAACAACCAAAATACCATACACTCAAACCTGAAATTACACTTTTTTGTCACCGTATGATTATTAATGACAATAATCAATTTATTCAATTTCTACATATCAGTTATAAAATTGTCTGTGCTTTTTTTGTATATAAGTGGATATAAAAATTATATACTTGTACATTGAACCATACATAATATTTCAGTATCATAACAAAAAGAATATTTGTTTCTTATCTTTTCTGTTAGCCTACACCAGGTTTTAATTTATTCCTAATTTATATCTTGCAGCATGTACATCAAAAACAGAATAATTTTAATGATTTACCTGTAAGAATGTTTGAATTTTTTTTATTAGGATGTAATATATGATTATTCAAAATGGTAGTGATTTGTTGTTTACATCTTTTGTTTAATTTTCTTGATTTTAAAGATTCTATGTTTAAAGTTTATTTATTTATATATTCCAAGATAAAAAAAATATTTTATGATAGTGATGCAATAAAGGTTCAAAGATTAAAAAATTATTTTATGATAGTGATGCAATAAACGTTCCAAGATTTGATTTAGTTATGTGCCAACATTTTTTAAAAGATTTTGTTGTATTTTTTTTTTTTACTTTTATGAAATTGTTTGCAATAATTTAATCAAGAAGCTGCTTTTATCTTGTACTTAATCTGTCGTTTTGTGCAAAACCTTATTATAGCTAACTTTTTTGTCCAAATGTTTATAAAACATCTTCAGGGTTCAAACCTACTATGTTCGATCAACAATCCACTAAAAAAATCCACTTTAAAAATCGACTTTCTATTATGCTTTAATTAAATCAATTTAATTCTTTTTTTATTCTATGCCTTGACTTTCGACATTCGCCATGAGTATTCTAGTAGCCCAGTATATGCTAGATTGAAATGAACTCCGTGACTGTACATCCGTCAAAGCCGGACATGATTCAAGGTATGCCGCATCCATGGGTAACTCGGTGGTGTGCAGATTGCAGTAAGGGGATTCTGTATCACCTAGCCGATGTAAATGTTATTTCAAATAATCATGCCCAGTGATTATTCTAAATTCTGCTTCTGCGACTATTGGAATGCGCCCATCTTCCTCTAGTAATATGGCCCATTGTCTACTTTTAGAAGCACTTGTCTGCTCCTTGAGCTGCTTCTCTTGTAGAGATTTCTCTATTTTTTTTCTTGCTCGATGATATGATAGCTTATTCTCTACCTGGGATTTATTTGTTCCCTTCTTTGACAAAGCGGCCGCCATCTCATTACCGTACAGTACATAGTGGTTATAAATTTAATGAGCTTGATAATTTATTAATTAAAACTTATTTATGTAACTTTCTTATTTCAAAATAAATATTTTTATGATAATTCATTTTTGATAGTCTCAACAAACAATTTTTCAAATATGCATATTTTTTAATGATGGGAAATGACATATTTTAATTAATTTTACAGTATTATGGTACTTTTTTGTATTAGAATCTTATATTATTTATTATTTTTGCGGAATGTATGCATAGGATCTTAGGTACACAGAACTAAAAAGTTTATTTGTATTTTACTTTTTGAAGTATACATTTATTTATTTATTTTATAACAATTCGCATCTTCCCAAGTGGGTCATTAGTGAGTGCATTAATTAAAAATTAAAGAACCAAAACAATTGTTTAAGTCAATTAATAATTAATATTTACTTACCAGCATGCTTCTGTTTTGAAATAACTTAATTTACATTTATCTCATATATTGTTTATATGATTAATTAATTATTAATGTGTTTATTTGATTTTGATCTGATTTAACTAGTGCTGAAGTTAAAAAGTGTTTTTAAAACCGAAAAGGCTGAGGTTGAAAGTTGTCAAACTCCTTTTAAAGTTTCTTACTTCAACCTTTACAGGATTTGGCGACTTCTTTATAATTTATTTTCGATATTTAATTATTACAAATTGTAGAATTCGATATGCGAATGATTTATATTAAATTTGTACAAAAATCTAACTCCAACCTATTAATATTTTTAATTTCTTTTTTTTTTTTTCATTTTTATTTTACTCAGCTGTAGCACAGAATTTAACATGATTTTTTTTTGTTTTTTTTTAATTTATTTATATTTTTCCTAGAAGGATAAAGATCTTTTTCGATTTTTAATAGAATGTAAGCTTATCACATTTTATTTATAACAGAGAGGCTTGAAAGGAATGCGACAATATTTTCTTAAAAGTCGATTGACCTCACGAAAATTGCATAAGAAATTACGATGTGGGTGCGATAAGATGAATGAATCGCCAATTGCTCTGAACTTGAAAAGCTGTTTACAATTGTCCTTAAATTTGACAGGACAACGGTCTCTGGAACGGGAACAAAATTTTGTCTATTATCATAAATATCACTACTAAGTACTGGTAGATAAACTTCCTCATTTACTACAACTCTACCTATAGACTGAATTATTCGGTTGATCGGCTCAGGTAAACGAACAATCGCATTGGCCTGCACTACGTACTCATGCGAGAGAATTTTTCTTTGTTTTCTCATGATCATCAATCACCTCACCATAGTTGGACTGAATTAATTTGCACTCAAGTATTCCAAGAAACGCCCTATACATTGCATTAATGTCCGGTATTGTTATTGTCTCTCTGTACTTTTTGGTAACATTGACGAGAACCTGCGTTCCAAAACCGATTCCTCTCGTTGATATACCTTACCTTTACAATTAACTTACCTGATATATATGGATTGCAAATTCTTGGTATTCAAATAGTTCTTTCTTTAATGTGTTCAATGGAATTGAAGTATTATTCTGTTTTTAAAACTTTATCAAATGATAGCCTATGAACAGGCTTTTTGATTGCCAATGCTTATTAGCTGGTAGCCAATTAATCAGCTTTTAGTAGTCAACGATTACTATCCAATGGGATCAATGTGTGTGCCCAAGTTGGTCAGTAGTTGATCAGCACAAACTCAACGAATTGTTAATGAGTTTTTTTTTGGTTATTATTGTCCAGCCTGAAATTCAAAATACAGAGCTACATAATATTTTTACATTTTTTGTATGAATTTAGCTTTTTGCTTGTGGACTACGGAAACATTGTCATTATTTGATTATAAATATCTATTTTATAGTTCTTGTCTTAGTATTTTTTTTTTGTAATATTCATTATTTTTTATTCATCTCATATTATTTGTTGGTAATAGATGCCAAGACCTCTGCATATCTACAGCCTTAGATATCCTCTGATGAAATATTCATTCATATTAATTAAAATTTAAAAATAGTGAAATATTATTATCACTCTATCAAACCATAAGCGTTGATGACTTAAGGGTTTTACCCCTGTAAACCTAAACAAACAATATTGCTATACTCTTAAAAATCCGGCCAGTATAATACAGTGTAATTGAAATAAATTACATTTAATTATCCAGTTAATATCAGATTAGAGTAGTATCCAGTCAGGTAATGTTTACTTATAAAAATTCATTTCAACGACAATTTTGTGAGCTTATATTTTTTATTTTTTTAGCATTTCTAGCATTCAATGCCGTGCTGACCAGTAGTGGTGTGATCTTCTGAAAGGCCTGGTTTCTGTGAACAAATACGAATTGTTTACAGAAAATATATTAAATATAAAAATAATATAATACATAAAAGAAAAAATTCTCAGACAAACATTTTTTTATATCACTAACATTAATTGCTAGTTTTAAATTTTAGGTGAAATTAGTGTAAGTTTGAACTGCTAATTTGCCGATTTGCCGGTTTTGCCGATCTTTAACATGCAACATGTTATTAAAAAAGTTAATTAATTAATTAAAATACATTTTCTTGTGTTAGCAAAGAAAAAACAGTCCCAGTAAGGTTTAGTTTTAAAAAGAAATTAGTGAACTCTGAAGGAATCAAGAGTCATGTTTAAAATCATATTAATCAATTTAGGTGCTTGTTTAACTGATTATTAGACTTTCTTCCCCACCATAGTCCAGTTGTGCCATGTTTTTAGAACCTTGTCGATAGCTTTATTCCTTAATAGCTATTTTATGGAATATCATTGTTTAATTTTTAAATTGTTACTGTACCTAAAATAATTGATAAAATAGCACCAGATAAACTGAATCTTTCAATTTTATTGCTTATATTTTATTTGATATAATAGATTAATTAAATGGTCACTGATATTTTCTTTTCTTGTTTTCATGAAAATAATCAGAATAGTAATGGAAAAAGTCAGTCTGAATTCTGTATAAATATTATTTTAAACAGACTCAGTGGATAATTAAATGGAATAATTCTGAATCTTATTATAACAATCAAACCTTTTTTATGTCTTCTAAATTTTGGTCAACATTATGAAAAGACCAATAGTGTTAGTGAGTATTAAGAAAGAAAAACATATTATGCATGAAATTGAGTGCAATAAATCATTTTGCGGTTTTTTTATAGTGTCCAATAATTGATTAGAAGAAATGATATACGTTGAAGAACTACTTGCTAACTGAGAAGGATATAGAACTGTGAACTGAGATAACTATGAGCTATAGTAAAATGGAATGCCCAATATGCAAAATATAACAATGTAAACAAGTTGTTACAGGAAATATCTGTTTACATTCATAACTTGAGCGTTTTGTCATCTGTTGGATTTATTTTAAGAAGTTATTACTCAATTTTGTCATCCGTAAGGAACTGAAACTCATTTTGATTCATTTGACTGTCACAGAAATAACTCTTTGTAACATTAATTGAATCATTTATTTTAGAAAGGTCACAAGTCCATAAATATAATGTTGGGCTTCTGACCTTTCTAAAATAATTCACTTAATTAATGCCACAAAAAATTAAAATCCTTGAATTTGAGATTAAATTTTATTTAATTATAGTTACACTGATATTTATAAAAAAGTTAATAAATATCTGTGTTAATCTTTGTATCTGAGGTGTGTTTATTAAGATTTACCATTATCATTGATTAAAAAAAAAATAAAAAAGAAGGATGTAGGATTATTTTATTTCATTACTTGGTAACTCTCTACAAGGTATATCATCCCATATGTTTATTCTTGATTTGTTCATGTAGTAACATGATATGAAATACGAATGATCATAAAAATTAAACATAGATACCCATTACATTTTTAACCAAAATTATTTACAGAGCTCTGAAAAATAAAGCAATGAATAAAAAAAGAAAAAATGTTATACAAAACTGAACCTAGCACATAAGTAAGATATTTTGGTAGGTCGGTGTGTAAAATTATGACTCCAAAATTAATTAAAACTTTTAATAACGAAATTATTTTTACAATAAAAAATTAGAAAAGTCAGGTTTTTCAGACATTATAACATTCTGTTAACATTTTTACCTCATTGTTACTACACGTGTTTAATTGATTTTTAATATTGATTTTATATTGATACTAAAAATAAAATACTGTTGCCCGCGGCTTTGCTCGTGAATATTTCATTATTGCCATTTCGTTTTAATTTATTTACATTATGGTAAGGATAACTATAATTATTGTGTGTGCCAGAGACAAGCCCCTTTTCTACCACTCCATAGTATCCATGTAAAAAACACTTACTTGGACCAAAAATGAAAACTTTAGTCATAACATGCATATTTTTTTTTAACTTTCAAGTGAAATACTCGAGCTATTATATCATGTCTGCTTTCATGAGGCTTTTGTCCACCTTTTAAGGCATCTCCAATTTCAGACCATTTATAATATGCAACGGTGCTTAACAAATCAGGAAGATCAGAGTGACGAACATATGTCATCACATCCAGTGTTCTCTCAAGTGTATAACACTAACATCTTCCCCACATCCGAAATATTAACATCTCCCTTAAACATGACTGTCAATAAAATATACAGTTTTCTGCTTGCAGCTTGCTCTGATTTAATTTTATAAAGTTGTCTTTCTGTCTCTAGCTGTGCTTAGATATCAGCTAACAACTGGTTGAAAATATTACGATACCGGAAGATGTAATTAATACTAACATTTTAGCTTCCAAACATACATAACCCTTGTATACCGTCATAACATAACTTAAATGCAATTTTTCCATCCCTGGATGAAGCCTTCCACCTGTAATAAGTGAAAAACCTGTGTTTTTAGGTTTTAAAAATAAGTTTTTTATGCTTCCAAAATAAGTTTTTTTAATCACAGTATGATTTTCTCAAATAACTCCTTTTCCACATCTACAACATAAGGAGTGCCACCATTGAGATTCATAAGCATTGTCGTTTTTGAGGTATAGTGATTGCTAAATCAGTGAGTGAGTGAGTATTATATTTCTATTATACTGATAATTTAATGACCTTCCTTTTAAATGAGCATCTGTGTGTGTATATAAAATGTAGGTGTAGTTTTCGAATTAATTAAAAAAACAAATAGAAATTGAATGTTTTTCCATATGAACCTGCACTGAAAATATAGATTCAATGTCCAATATGGTTTTATTTATCTAGTATTTTTACTAATTCTAGTTCAGTTTAGATGATTCTTTTTTTCTTTTTTTTTGTAGAGTATTTAATTATCATTGAAATGAGTACCGAGGAGATATATAGTGTTCGAGTTATGTGAAAAACTAATTTCTTTTTAGGTTTTAGAAATAATTTTTTTCAACCACTTAGAATACGAATTTTTACAAAACCACTCATATTGCACATCTATACCATAAGGGGAACCAACATTAAAAATTTCAGCTGCCATAGGAATTGTTTTTGAGGTACATTGATGGCTGCATATGTGAATGAGTGGTAACTTTCTTTTATAGATATATATTAAAAAATAAAATAGTGAATAGATAATACTACATTATAAGTAAAGCTAAACGAGAAGTAATCATTGTTGTACTTCATGCCAGTTCATAATTTAATTAAGTCCATCTTGAAATGCAAAAATTAATTTTTTTCTGCTTTATGCCAATTTCCTTAGATTAGCCAGTATTAGTTTAATTATAATATACATGATTTAAATATTAAAAATGTATCTTGTATGCCTTAATAGAATCGGAATGGACTTTAAACCCCAATAAAAAAATATACGTTTATTTTGTAGCCTTTTTTATTTTGTAAAAGAAATAATTGGTTGCCTTACAACCATGATCAAGTTTTTTTTTTTTTATATTGATATCTGTGTCAAAATAATCCATTTTGTTAAATTCTTTTTGCCGTTATGTCCAGTTTGTTCACAGTCCCAAGAGATATCCTTTTAATGGCCAACATGAAGTTTCTTTCTGTAAATTTCTTAGGAAGTATTTTCTCAGTTTCAGTTTGGGTGCGTTCGTTATTAGGAAAGAATACTTGATGCATAAAACATGCACCCATTAAACTTTTTTGCGTTTTGAGTTGCTTTGTAAAAGTGTTGATTATCTCAAGTTTTAGTTTTAATATTTGAATATCGCTACAATTCACTTAGTTAATCAGCACATTATACTAAACACAATTATTTCATAAAAATTAGTCGAACTTCCACAGAGATAGTCATAATAGCAATTTTTTACATGTGCTTTTAAAATTTGTTTTACTATCTTACTGCAAACTTCAATCTGTTGACTCTAGCTGATTTAACAATCATGCTCTCTTTTCATTCTATCAATTCATTATAACAACCCATATCCACTCAACAAAACATCACTTACTCCCTTTAGTTCTAATCTTTTATTAAATTCTTCTAAAATACAACACAATAGTCAATTCCAAATAACTTGAACTAGAAGATAATATGATACTAAATTCAACTTGCATAACCATAATCAACAAAATTTGTATGCATGATAACTGGTCTATCACAGATGCAATGAAACACTTAAAAGTCTAGGAACTTGCTTGTCTCTACTTAATATTTGAATATCGCTACAATTCACTTAGTTAGTCAGCACAATATACTAAACACAATTATTTCATAAAAATTAGTCGAACTTCCACAGAGATAGTCATAATAGCAATTTTTTACATGTGCTTTTAAAATTTGTTTTACTATCTTACTGCAAACATCAATCTGTTGACTCTAGCTGTTCAATTGATGAGGCGCAGTTATTACTTCGCTGGAGTTAGTCCATCACAGTTATCATTGTCATTATACCTCAAGAAATAATAGATGGAATTCATGTAAGCATCAGGACTTATGCAACATGTTAAGTTAAAGCTTCCATTGGATATCACACTATATTCGACTCTGGGTAGTTGTGCTAGTGTGTTTGTAATGGGCCATTGATTATGCAAGTGTATAGGATTATGTTTTTAGATGGATTATTTTCTACGTATGTAATGCATTGATAGATAGTTTGCCTACACATATAGTGTAAGATAATGTCAGGTTGGGTTCTATTAACTAAAGACCGAATTAATCCCTTAAAAAGAAAACAAATATTTAATATTAATTTTCAAAATATTTTTACAATTATCATCAAAATATAACAATCATCACATATAGTGTCTTACCACTAAAAGAAAAATCGTTTTTTAAAGTTAATTACATGAAATAGAATTACTATTAACAATCAAAATATATTATTGAAATTAATAACTCTCTATTCACCCTTGTAAATATGACAAAAAGTCTAGAACGCCATCACATAATCAAACAATTTCACTGACCACTCTATCATAATCAGGTATACATTTTCAAAAATAATTTTAAGGAATTCACATAAATACTACTTGAAATATTTTACATTTTGTTTTTATTGAAATTTCATTTAGTTTCCATGGAAACATTTATTTTCCATTAGATATTATAAGAGCAGAAATTATGAACTACTGCAATGTTTATTCTTTTTTCGTAACTCCATTACTTTATAAGACTTTGTAGGTTAGATATTAATTTTTTTTTAATCTTTAGCTTTCCAACAGTATATTATAGTACATCTACATTATTGCTATTATTTCCAGAAATTGTTTTCAAACTGAAAAATATTTTTCTTTTTTTCGCCTTTCGTTGTTTATCAAATTCTTTCATACTGAATATTATTCATTTTCTGTTAATACTAAAAAAGGGGTGGTTAATTATTCCAAAACAATAAAATTAAAGATACTTTAGAGGAACCCATTTTGAAAATTCTTCATTTATTCCCTGTCTGACTATTTCAAGGAGGATAAGACCTAGTTGATATTAAAGACCATTTAATTGTATATTGATTTAATGAGTCCAATCAAAATTATTAGAGGCTTTTTCGAGAAAATTATAAAAATGTGTAGTTCATTTTTACATACCCTGTATCTTTGCTGTACTGGTCCTATTTAGATATTTTTTTTTGTTTTTTTTTAGAGAATTTAATTACATTCTGTGTAATTATATATATAATTTATCATAAAATCCATACTTTTCTTATTGTCATAACTTTTTTTCCCTGCATTTTCTCGGTGATGCACTACATATGTGTTAAAGTTACAGAACTTTGAAGAGAATAATTTAGGCAAGTTTCGTCAAAATCGTTAGAGCCGTTTTCGAGAAAATTGTAAAAAAAAAAAAAAAAAATTGTGATAAACAAGTGTAAAATTCGTAGAATAAATAAATTAAAAAAAACTCTGGTAAAAAAGTGTAAAATTTATGGTGTTACATGGCACTTCCGTTGAGTCTATTTCTGGAGCAAAATTGCGGTAACATCCTAGGCATATAGCTATCTTAATACATAATTTTTTATTATTTATAAATAGTTTCTTAAATCTACAATAGTCAGAAATGATCTCTTGCATGAGAGAGTAATCGCTTCATGATGGCGCTACAGCTGCCAGAGTCACGTTTGGCGAAGATAACTCTGGACCGCAATAATTGGTATTGAAAGCGAGATCAGCTTGGAGCATGGATTTGTCTGCTCTCTCTGCTTGCAAGGAGTCTAAAACTTTTTGAATAGAAGGACGCTCAACGACATGATATGCAAAAAGTGTAGAATCGACTCTATGGTCAAAACCCACGACATAAAAATACGTGTAGCCTCAAAGATGCAGTGCGCCACTTGTAACCATTCCATGCGCCAACTTTGGCGCGTGCGCCACGGCTTGGCCACCCATGTTCTAACTCTGTAGAATTTAAGATCTGTAGTAGTGGTTTAATGATAATGTGAGATTACTGGTTAATAAAAAATAATGCCACATTTAGTTTACGAAAATTCCCATAAACTTGGTCTAATTACTGCAGGTTAAAAGCTTAGGATCATTATTCAAAAATGGTCTTTAATTCGGTAGGTCAGTATAGAATGTTTACTCATTAAAACTTGATAAACTTTATGTAATTATTGAATTTAAATCTACGAATTGTAGTTTTGTCACTTGGAACTAGTTTATAGTGCTACTAAGCTCCTTCACAACTTTTCCAAATGCAAGACATGCGTTTTTTTGGTACATACCATCTATGAGTCGAGATGACCCCATATTACCATAGGACCATCTCTTCTCCTTCCACTCTGCTCGCAATACTTTCTCAAAAGACCGCAGTTTTTTTTCTGGGGCATTCATCGTATTAAACAACAGTAAGCATTAAAGATGTTTAATATGTTGGATAAGAACTTTGAAATATTTATTTTAAGGTGTTCCAACCACCAGGTTCATTAAATTAAAAAGTTTTATATAAGGACAGAATGGATTCGACTCCATATCACTTGTGAAAATTACGAATTTATCTAGTTCTCTTTACAAATTATAATTTTTAATGTGCTCTGACTTTCTTATAGTTTAAAAAAATGCATCAGATTTGCTGTGGCTTTGGAGTCTTCTCTTTGCAATTTATTTTAATCATACCTAGGGTTCTCAGGCGTTCTACTTGAGGTAATACAGTCCTACAATTCGTATGAACTGTTCTCCGTCCTCCGTTGATTGCCAAGAGTCCTACTTTCATTAGCAGCGCGTTTTATATTTCAAATTATTTTAATCTAGATTTCATATCACGCGGTTTTGGTCGTTTAGTTCCTTTAAAGCTCAGAAAGGCGCTAAAATACTTCTTCTTTGGTTATTATATGTCGGAAGCTGATTCAATTTTAACGAAGATTCATTAATTCCAAAATTGTCAAAATCGAAAATATTTGAAACATTGACGGAATTACCAACTTTTGGCGATTTTTGTGGAAGTTGCAGAATTATTAAATATTTTAAATGTAAACTCCATGTTTACATTTCAAACTCTTTGAAGAAATAGTTATTGTTAAAATAATTGCGAAGAAACCTAACTGGAATAAATTTCATACAGATGCAGATAGATGGATCTGTATTTTATAAAATTTACCGCCTGAAAGTTTTGAAAATATATTTAAAATTTCTTAATCGCTGTGAATTTTTAAAAAGATTTAGCGGCATTTTTTTAAAATATAAAAAGTGATGTACCCTTGTAAAAATGTTCCAAGAATAACCAACAATATAAATTCGGTAACTATTTAGACTAATCTGTTAATTCATGAAAAAATAGTTTTGAATTTGTAATAGTGTTTTAAAGTTTTCTATAATTTATAAGTAAAGGTTCCCCCCCAACAGACACAACATTGAACTCAGGACGATTCGAAACTGAACTACATGCGATTTAAATAGCGATATTTGAATGAATGCGTTTTAAAGGCATTTTCATTTTAGCGGTGTTTCATGTGTTCAATTTAAAATATATGTTTATTACTAAGATAGCAATGCATATACCAAATTTTATGATGGTATCTCAACGGGATCATGTAAATTAAAAAGGTTTAGTGGAAGCTCATTCACCAATTAATGGCTCTCGAATAATGTCGGATATGATAAATAACTTAAAAATGTATAATGACTTTTAGCAAAGTAAATTTAATTGTTTAAAATATTACATATATAGTGTATCTCCATATCAGTTTAAAAAATCTTGGCATAAAAATACAAGATTTTTATAACATGTAAATGTAAAATATATTTTTTGCAAACAAATTAAAAAATTCGTTTTTGTGTCTAAAAAGAAATAATTATTTTAAATTTTTTAAACATTTTAACATTGGTTTTGTAAATTTAAAATAGATATAAAATCAAAGCCCATGCAATTATGTTAATAATGACACTATTTTGAACTTGCTAGGGCAAATAGTTCTGGAGCTATAAGTAGGTCGGGACTCTGTATCGTCCCGAGTTCAGTATCACGTCTGTACGGGATAGCTTTTATATTAAAGGATTATGTTATGAGAATAAATATTTAGCATATTAATAAAAATGTTCATATTTTTTCATTATAGAATGACTTATTAATTTTTTGCCTGATTAAAATTTCCTTAGCCACCCTCTGCCAATTTAGTACTATCCTACTTTGGAACTTTAAAAATTGCAATCCTGGTCATACCTGTAATGCGTTGGTATACGCGGTTGGTATACCATGGACTGTAAATTAAGTGAGTATATGCATTGTTAAGTATGTCCTGCTGAAACAACATTTTAATTAGTTTTTTTTTCATAATGTGTCCAAAGATAAGTCGGGTATGGTCAATCCTGAGACGGTATCAACCACTTCCTCTCTCTGGATCAGCTTTAAACAATTTTATTTTAAAGAGAAAAAACTATTGACATTAAAATTATCATAGTATTAAAATCAAATGTGCAGTGGAACTAAAGCTTGTTTAAGATCAAAAAAGCAGAATTTTTACTTTTATTAATAAATATACTTAAAAGAAATTTATTCTACAAACATGCGAATAGGTTTTATTTAAACTAAAAAGTCAAATGTAAATATGGACATTTAAAATAAAAACGAAGAATATCGACGCACTATTTTGATTAGGCCTTCTTAATTGGCAAGCCATTTGAGCTCTCTGTTAAGTAATTAGCGTTTGTTGATGGTTAGCCAGCGAGGTGAGAGGATCTCTCTAGGTCTGTTGTTCGTTAGCTGGCTAATAGTGGGAACCTAATCTTGACTCTGGACCGGACCAAATGTCTTATATTAAACAAAGTCTATTTTAAATGTCTTAAAGTCAGCATATGAGTTTTGAAAGGTCAGTGGGTAAAGACCAGCTTAACATTGTCTAGCTGTGGATCATCGTTATTGGAGATTACGAAAACAAAAAAAGATGGATATTAAGCAGGATTTAAGAAGACATTTAATAACGTATCAGAATAACATTTATTATTCTGTAGATAGAATTTAAATTAAATATTTTGTATTTCAAAATTAAGATATGTGTAATTTTATTTATTTTTTTTCACATACTTCACTTTACTAAACCGATCTGCTTTATTTGTACAATTTTATGCGTTTATTATTTTAATTGTTTTCTTTATACCAGTTTCTATAATCTTTTGATCATTAAATTTTCATAATTTTTAATGTATAATTTTTATTTTCATTTTTTATTATATTTTCTATCAGTTAATTTAGAACCAACAACAATAATTAACGTCCCTAATTTTTCAAACCCAGCCTTATTGCACATCTATCACATAAGGGGAACTACCATTAAAATTTAGGTTTTATAGGAATCGTTTTTGAGATACATTGATGAATGGTAATTTTCTTTTATAGATATAGATATGTGGGTGTGATCTCATTATTGCCTAATTAATCTCTGTGTGCGTATGTATATATATATATATATATATATATATATATATATATATATATATATATATATATATATATATATATAAGGACGGGTAATACCTACTTTACCCTAGGTAATACCTATTGTACCAATGTGGTAATACCTAGGTTACCAACCTATTCTAACCAGAGTGGAAAGATCGAGATTCATTATATATGTATTCATAAATTAATCTATATGAGTAATTATGGTGAGTTATATTCCCTCACCATCCGATCTAGTTTTCCCCAACCTGCTCGACATTTTGCATTATTAGGGAGGGGACATTCTATACTCTTTAGACAAATTCAATCCAAGTTCTCCGATCACGACTTCGATCATGACTGCCTTGTGCTCACGAACTGTCGTTCCACAGTGGAGTGTATATCCACTATTCGACCAGGTGTTAACCGAGCTGGGTCACCCTGGGTCTCAGTTCATGCTAGATAATTTATTTAATCACGAAACATATCTGTTACGTGACGGATGATAAACTCTTGAATACCTATTACATAGTAGAAGCTGAGACACTTTCTTTCCCACTCAATTTTTCCTGCCATTAATTAGAATGGAAAGGTAGTGTTTCTTTTATTGTTGGAGAGTAATTTGCTGAAATAGTTTTTCGAAAATATGTTATCGTATGCTATTTAGTCCAATAGAGGGGGAGTGAGTCCTAATTTCTCTTATCTTAATGTAGAAATGTAGGCACTAATAAATAAATATCTGGTGTGTCCACTCACTCGACTTTCCTTACCACTGCTAAGCCCAACACAAAAATTGTTTGCTATTTCTTCGCTAATATTAGTCCGATTAAGATTTTTTTTCTTATGTTTAGCTTTGTATACAATTAAATTATCTGTCAAAAGAGCATCTGGAGTGTGGTCGGTGTAATGCCAAATTTTATAAAAAAATGTCCTGCTTTTTCTCGGGGATGTACTATATATGTGATTAGTGAAAGGGCGTAGTGGAGAAGATTGTATTCGAGTTATATCAAAATCGTTAGAGCTGTTTTGGCGCAGCGTCGTTTTTCGGCTATTGCGCACAGGATGCCCGATTTCGCACACTGGCATTAGGGACCGAATTCCTGCCAACCAAAAAAAAATAAAAGCAACGAAATCAGTCCGCCACATCAAAAGATACTCGTGACACAAACACACAGACAGAACAATAGCTGGAAAATACGGTTTTTGGACTCGGGGTGCTCTGAAACGCATAGATCCCTTGAAAACTACACTTTTTGACCCAAAATTTTAATTCGATTACAACACTTTCCTTACCTAGTAGCGGTAGGAAAGCAAAAATGATTGGTACACAGTCTCTTAACAAAAATCGGAATTATGAATAAATAAGGCATAAGAAAGAATCTGAAATTCAAAATTGGAAAAACATATTTAGTACATATTATACAAAAAGGAACCAACACTCAGACTAACCAAGACGAGATTTTTACTGATTCGAGTGCAGTTTGGTGTGTTTTATTTCCAGGAAAAATACCAACCTCAAACCTTTCATAAATGTTTTAATATTGAAAATTTGCTTGATACGATTGATCTTTCAGAAAAAGAAACCAAGCCCCATATCTTGATTGTATATTGAAAGCCTACTAATTTTGTTTCAGTGAAAAGAGCCAAACGTTTTTGGTTCCTTTAGAGAAATTCTTATATTGATTTAGTGGCTTCAAAAAAGTGGGAAAAAGTCATCTTCAGGAGACAGCTTCAGAAACTTCCTTCAGTTGATTCAGGGAAAATGGGAAGGAGATTGCTGCTCCAAAGCTAACATATTTAACGTCCCTAATGACTCACCCTGTTGATGCGAAACCATTTTATCAAAACCTATGCGGAAAACGTGAGATAAAGGGCGGCAAAGAAGGGTTCTGCATTCCACCCGATTACGATGTGGAAACTGACTTAGCATAACTTCTTTCATTCGTTAACATGCGTAGTTTATCAAGCGACAGATAATTTTATCAAACTTGTAATATTTAAGGAATGATCAATTTTATAAAAAAATAAATTCAAAAGATAATAAATGTTACTTTATATGTTTATATCCATTTATGTTTACATGGAGTTCATATTATGTGAATTTTATCTTTAAAAGTTAAATAGTTAGACTTTAATTAGAATTAAATAGGGGTTTATTGTTTAATAGTAGTTTCAATTGTGATTTTAATCTGGTCAAATGATTAAATCATTTTAATAATTAGTTTTAAAATTACTGTTAATCGATGAAGAAAAACTCTATTTTTTGAGAATGCGTTTTTAAATTTGCCATTAATTTAATACTTCTGTACTTTTTTGATAATCACCTCAAACTGAATAGATGCATGATTACATTTAAAATGTTGTCTTATAAATTTTATTTTACTGTTGTAATAAAAATAAACATAACTTATTTATTGGTTCATTGCGCTTATTAAATACCACCTCTTCAATTCCTGGATAAAGAACCAAACCGTTGGCTACCACTCATTGTTATTTCAACAGAGTGTCAGTTAAACGAAAAGGAACAAAGGCACGAAATAAACAATTTTTAAAGAAATACTAAGTCAAACCAGTTATTTTTTTAATTGAAAAAAAAATAAAAATAAGCTTTTGGATACAAAAAAATCAATTTTTTATGATCAATGTGTCATTTATAGGAACTTCTCAAACCTAATGTGGATTTTCTCAAAATGATAAATTTTGATTAACATTGGCAGACCGGAAGTAGTACTTTACTTGAAGGTCATATTAGACTTTCATCAAAAAATATATTAAAATATAATCTAAAACATCTCAAGTTTGGTAAATAGGACTTTTAGATCGATATAAATGTATTTAATAGATTCTGGTTAAAATTCGTGAGCCTTGAAGGCCATAATAAACACATCAAAAATTATATTAAAATTAAATACAAAAATCATATGGTTTGGTAATAAAGATTACAAACGCGATTTTGTTTCCATTCCAGTTAAACATTTTTATTGCTTGTTTTAAGTGTTAAAATTGGGTGTAAAATACTGGTTATCTTCCCCATTTGTGAGATGAACAAGCCTGCAGTAGGAGAATAAAATATAATTTAAGTGTTTTTCCGCTTAATATGTCGAAACTGTCGATTTTCAATGCTTTATCTAGTGTATGACAGTTCTAATGTTGTCACGTAACACGAAGAAATCTCTTGGAAACTAGTTACCTACTGAAAGAAAACGACATATAATGACAGATGAGACCTCCAGAAACAAGAGTATGTGTGCTGTGTGTGTGAATGGACACACACAGTTGTAGATGGATGTCGCGACGCCGAGTGTCGTTTTTGAGATACTGCAATCTACGAAAACTAGTAACCAAATTCAGGATCACTTTTTGAGCCACCGATTTATAGTTTAATAGGCGTACAAGGAAGTCATGTGTTGTTCACATCAGATATTTTAAATATGGTGACAGATTAGCATCGCTTTTACTAGCTCTGAAATATAAAAGTTTAGATTTTTATTGACATGTAGTCTCAATTAAATGACTAAAAGAATGTTGTAATTCAATTAAAAATTAAAAAAAGAAATTCGAATGGCTAATTGGAAAAAAGGGACCTGGCTCACAGATATCCTGTTTTGGGTGATAAAGTGCCCTTCTTCTGGTCTCACTAGGTGAAAAAAGTGACTCAACTGGTCTCGTTTTTATTTCTCAAATCGGTGACGCAAGATGGCTTGTGGTCCGGCCCTGCCTCCTCAAGGGTCTTTCGCAACTGTTCCGTCCTCTCTGACATGTTTGTAAATAGTTCTTCAGCGGCTCCATCGTTCATTTCATAGCCCTTATCATATTATTAAAGCAGTTATCAATAGTCATTTCTGTGGAGGTCTAAAATTTTGATTTCTTCCTCTAATTCAATTATTGAGTGCCAACCGGTTCCCAAAATTTTATCCGTACATGCATCAACATTCTTTAAGCAGCCATTTAATCTTTTACATCTTGGACTCATGGCATCTGGGTCATCTTTTACATTTGGGATGTCCTTTTTCTCAATATACTCTGGTATGCGTGGGTAATGTTTTTTGGAATCGTTTTTCTTTCCTCCTCATTAGATTGCCATAACATCCAAAATGATCCATTTTTTAGAATGTTCTTTTTATGGCGTGCAATATATATATATATATATATATATATATATATATATATATATATATATATATATATATATATATATATATATGTATATATATATATATATATATATATATATATATATATATATATATATATATATATATATATATATGTATATATATAGATATATATATATATATATATATATAGATAAGAGTATACATGTCTCAAATATATATACGTGACGGCCGAGCACGTTGGGGAGAGGGTTCCAGAGTATTCAGTTCGAAACGTTCCATGTGTTCGATACCCAGGCCGATTAATATTTATTTTGGCGGTAGTCCCGAAAAATAAATCTTGACACTCCCACCCTGGTTAGAACGCGGCTGCGACGTAAAGGTAGCCGTCAGGGATTGGTAAAAAGGACCACAAGGCCCACTTGCCGGACTAGTTCCCCCCACCAATACTAGTACCGGTACCAGTAATATCTAAATCTCTTGATGCTGCTGTAACTTCTGGATACTTGTTTTATTTTACATGTTTTGGGAAAGTATAAGAATGTGCCTAATAGAAAGGCGTTATCCTTTTTTTTTTTCCATTGTGAAATAAAAATAAATAAATATTTGTAGCAACACGTCTGTTATTTTTACATTTACAAAATCTCTATTTGAATATCGCATTATCAAATAGCAGGTTCATAGTTTTGAATTTATATTCTTATATTATTATTATAACCTGACTACTGTGTAATGTTTCTTCTCTATGTTTCTCCTCATATAATTTTTCTTTCGGCAAAACAAGATATGGCATCGGTGGCACTGCTCTGCTACTCTGCTGCCAATTATTGAGGTTTTACATCCTTACCACGGGTCGCAATTCTCCTTGCCCCGTGAGGCATTTTGAATTCTGCAATTCCCCTCTACAAGATGATCTTCTACAGAGAATACATCCAATACAGATTGGACCTTATCCTCTTCTTCTGAGGTCTCCTAGTGATTGTGGGTCAGTTCCATCAATTAAATTCTAAAACCGTGGGGAGTTCCGTGTACTCATTAAATAAGTAAAATGAGAGGGATTGTGTAGTGATATAATCCGAGAGTACCTTGTTTGCCTGTAGGTTCGTTGATTGTATGGTGGGAAAATACTTTCCGAGTATATCCGAAAGTAGAATTTCCTTCTGAACCTTTTCTGGTATATATATTTTTAACCACTTCTAGTAGAAGGAAAATGAAAGTTGCTGTCTCCACTACTGTTCTTCTGGCTTGCTAGGAAACTTAATTGATTCAGAATGAGGTTTGATTATAGATCGTGGAAGAATTTTTTTTTCCTAATGAATTCTTCTTATATTTATACGGCTTTTCCCTGCAGGGTACATATTAGTATACACGTATTAGCTAGCATACGCACTTACATCAATACGTACACAAAGTCGAATTGCCAAACAGTGCAACAAGAAACTGGAAAAATGATTGAACACTTAATTCATTATTGTCCGTTACCATTCATAGTCTAATATAGGAACTGAAATTAGACGAAAATGTGGGATCTCTATTTGGGTAAGTCTCCTTATTTATGAATTTTCAAAATTTGTCATCAAAGCGATTGCTGAAAGTATATTCGAATTTGGAAATGCCTCGGCACTGGCAGTGAGGCTAAGGATCGACTAAGGAAGCCATTATGTTATTTGTTGAATACTTCAAATAAAATGATTGAATTCAAAAGTTCATTACAAACCTGTCAACTCTCGCCAAATTCTTCAATGCTTAAAATTTATTGCTAATCCACATCCTTGAATAATATAGTCTTTAGCAAATAACTTATCAGTTGCTACTTTCTATATAGTTTATAATTGAATGGATTAAAAAATACTGAGATGATATTCATATAAATCATAAAGTTAATCTTCCAAGGATCATAAGTGTCATCAATTCATTAAGGTGATCAGTTCTATCACAAAATATCGAGATTTCACTATCAACATTTTTTTTTTCTGAATTGTAAATATTATTTATATTACTTATTAGAATTATAATCATATATAATGTAAGATTAAGGCACTTCGCGCGCGGTTCTTTGCCCATTCCTCATGCATGCGAAGAGCGATTGTCGTCTCCCTCATTTCACGCCCGTAGGCGAGTTGTCTGGATATCGCAAGGAAGCGTCAGTATGCTCCCAACCTTCAATGAATCTAGCAGATGTCGTCATTCCCATGGCAAACTTACGAATGTGAAAATCACTATTTTTTAGGAACGCAAAAAAACTGTTTCATTCTTCTGTGTGGCCAATTTTAAGTATTTTAAATTTTTTTGTTGGTGTGGTTTTTCTTTTATCTCATAGTTTATGTATTATTATTGTTTTACCTTTATAATGATACGCATATACTTTACTTTAACATGGAAGCTTCAGACTTAAAGACGTTTTTCATAAAAATGCAACTGCGATTTTAGCACTTTCTAATGCCATAACAGATTCGTGATTTTTCCACAGATTTGTATCTACCTAAATTCTGTTGAAAACTAACAAAAAAGAACATTCGTAAGTTTGACATGGGATCTATACTACGATATGTTTGGGTTTCGCTTAAATGCAGTGCTTAAATTAACCTCTTTTAATGATGTTAGTTTCAGTTGTTGCAAAAGTAGTACGTTCCTTGTCACTTGCTTTGAATGTCAATTTTATAACAATTATTAATAATCATCATGATGTTATGATTGTATTTAAGAAATATATAAATTATTTCTTACTTGTAAGCTTGAATTTCCTACCAACTTTCGCCCACACCTTCTTTTATAACACTTTTTCCTAGTATAACCAGGTTTGGTATAATCATACAGCTAGGGTTTTTTTTCAACTTCTTACGAACTGAATATTAGTATACAACTCCATTGAATCAGCCATACGAGGAATTGCTCGAATCATACGCACCATAAGTAGACTCTCCATTAGCTGTTGTTGATTTATAACAACGTCTAGTCGGCCTTGGAAACGGTGAATATCCTGTGAGTTATTTCATGATCTAATGGGCTCCCACATATGCACTTTCTTAATATGCTAAGGACCCTGGTTTCACTCGCTGACGATTTACTCACTAGAGGAATATCTCGACAGGTGTTGACACATGACAGAGGCCGTCCTTGGCCACACAGGACCTGACAGACATATTCCAACCGGATCCTGAAAAGTGAGCGGACGTTGATATTATTAAAATGGTTTCGAAAGGAAGCAAGGTTGTATTTGACATTTGCTTATTTGTGCCGTTTTCCCTATCATTAGTTAACTAGTTCTCTTTGCTAACGAGATCTGATTTTTTTTTAATCTAATATTTCGTAAAGACCCGTTTGATTTTTTTTTAAAGCCCAGCCTACTTGTTTCTTCTAGTCTTTTTAATTAATTAAAATTAACTTTTTTTTAACGTCATTGTTTTAATTAGGCCCATGGCATGATGCCGGAAAAATATGATCAGAGTTTGGTAATGTTTGTTATATTGGTAATACTCTCCTAATTATATAATATCTATTAAGGCCCAGTATCCTCAAATTGCTACTAATAATTGTTTTTAATTCAGTTTTTAAACATTATGTCTTGTCAGACAGAAATAAATGTTTATTGAAAATTTTTAGTAATGTATATGCAAAATGCTCTGTATCATTGTGCAATTTGATTACGACGACTTGATGGAATATTCTATCTTATGCTATGAAATATCTTATGGCTTGTTAGTCATTTAAGATTATTAGGTTTATGATTAAATAATTGAACATAGTTATGTACAAAATTATTTTATTTTTTACAATTGTACATTTACATATGGATTTGACTGTGATGGATAGGTAAAGTCATTATGGTAACTTGGGATGATTTGTACTTAGATGGCGTTCCTTATTTACTAAGCATAGTAAAAAAAAAATATTTTTTTATATAAAAATTATATATAAAGTTTATTTAAATACAAAATTACAATTAAATATTTTGATTTGAGGTTTGATTTAGTGGTGGTAGTCGTAGTGGCCAAGGGAGAGAGATTCGAGTCCGTCGAAGTGACCACCTTCCCATCCGTGGCTCTTAAGGAGGACTGGAACTGGCTTGTGTACTAAGACTGGGTGAGGTACTGCGACAGGTACGTGTTTTTCAACAGCGACTGGGTATGGTTTTGGCACTGGTACAGGGTAGGGGGCAGGGACTGGCACCTTGACTGGAACCTTGACTGGGTATGGTACTGGCTTCTCGACTGGGTAAGGTACTGGCCTGTCAACGGCGACTGGGTATGGCTTGGGTACGTGGACTGGGTATGGCCTGTCGACGGGTACGGCGACCTTGACTGGGTATGGCACTGGGACTTGTTTCTCGACGTGGACGGGGTAGGGCTGTGGTACTGGGACTGCTACTTCCTTGTGGATGGTGATGGCTTTAATATGACCGCTGTCGACGCTGTAGTGTCCTCCACCAAGGCCGTATCCTCCGTAACTTCCATATCCGCCGTAACTTCCATATCCTCCAAGTCCGTGTCCTCCGTATCCTTCAAGTCCGTGGCCACCGTATCCTAAGTCGAGCCCGTGTCCACCGTAGCCGTAGCCCAAGCCGAGAAGTCCTCGCTTGTCTTGCTTCTTCTCATCGGTAGCCTTCTTTTCAACTTTGGCATCGCCAGCCAGTACGGCTGAGACCAAGAAAAGGACTCCCAAAACCTAAATAAAAAAATCGATTAATATCATTTCAAGTTCATTCACTTCAATAAAACATGACCTAAAACTTAGACCGAAAGATTGCCATACAATATTATAAGTTTTTTCTTATTTGTGTATTTCTTCACTAACCGCACACCCAACCAAGCTTCTAAATATATTTCCACTGTCAACCATAATTATAATTCTTTACAGTTTTGAAAACTCTTTATCTAGAAACGACATCAGTGTTGTAAATTATTGTAAATCAGTTCCAAATAAAATACGTCCATTTTATAGAAAAGTCCAGTTTTATAGATCTATTGCAACATTACGCTGCGTAGTGAAACGAGATTTCTAATAAACGTGTATATTTTGGCTATGCAAATATGAGATAAAATATCTCAATTGTCCTTACAGTGGAATGTGGGTAAGTATTGTAGACAATACTGATGTGATTTCTGAGTTGAATCAAATTATACCTGGATGTTACTTCACTCAACCCTGCATATTATGACATTTTCACATAGCGTTACTCCATACAATGTCATAGGTTCCACGCGATGCGTTTGTTTTATTGTGGCTGAGAACTTTCTCATCCGAATTAACATTTCATCAGTGATTGTACTATATATATATATATATATATATATATATATATATATATATATATATATATATATATATGATGATTTTTAGTAATGTTTGCGATACCCGTCGATGTATTAAATTCTATTTAGCCAGAAACTTGAATGCCATTAGTTTTAAAAAAAAAATTATTAAGGTCGTTTAAATTTATTTACTTCAATAAGTTTGTTTTTCTTATCTTGAAAGTCGAAGTATCTTAATAGTAAACAATGAAATATCTAAATTTGTCATCGAAACGGTTTCTTTGTGTCGTTTTAGTACAAAAGTATTCAATATTAATTATTTAAAACCTATTTAAAGTATTAGGAAAAACTGCTTTAATAAAACCGAAATAAGTATTATCTTTTAAGGTTAGCTTATTAAAATTACAATATCCTATTTTATTTAAAAATTTAAATCAAAATTCCTAGAGATTGTTAATTTATGGTATTTTCTTTTTTTTTTTTTAATGGAAAATCATTTCAGATTTATATTTTAAAATATTTAAAATTGTTAAATTGGTATTTCCAGTTTCTCTTGATAATACAATGCTTAAACAAAAATCTTAATCTTTCCTTTCGCCTAAAACTCTTAAATAAGGCCTGCATTGCTCTACGGTGCTCCTCTCCTACGATAACTCTGCTGGACAACACTCCAGTCACTTCAAACATTCCCGGATCCTGGCGGATCGTCCGAAGGAACTACGCTCCAAAGGACCAGAAACATTACCATTCGAGACCAGCCTTAGCTCCTCTGGTTGCCGCCGCAGCTCATCGGATACCTACACATACAATTCATTGACGGACTGAAGAAGCCCCTTGTTCCGAGAGATTGCACCACCTCTCTAACCTGGAAGATGACAAGGCATCATCCCCTTAACAGACAGCCTCGCTGAGGGAAGGGGTTCTTTTCTCTTTGGTCTAACCCAAATCAGTACCATCTCCAGCAGAGTGATTCCTCCTCATTCAACTTATTACAGAGCCTACATTAAAAATCCACCACAGAAACATTATCTCTAAAATGCCCAAGGCAGAAAAAGGGCACTGCACCGACTTCCCTAGGTCATATACTTCTTTATTTTATTCTAGGAACGTAAGAAAAAAAAGTCTTAATTTTTATAGCTTGCGGAAGTGATCATTAGCGTATTTTACAATGTATGCATGAAAACATTCAAGGAAGGAGAGAATGTCACTTGGCTGTGTAGAATGTTTATGATGATTTCATGAGAATTAATTTCATACTAAATGCAATTATTGCACTATTAAATTTTTTTAGGATTGTTTTAGCATAGTAACAGAGTTCACCCTCTACATTTATTTTTAGTTTCCAACTACTTCTATGAGAAAGAAATGTAATTCGTACCCGTGTTATTACAATTCGAAATGGATACCAAAGTTAAATATAAACCGGCGCCAACACGACAAAGAGGAAACCCGCAAAACATTTTAGTGATGCGGTTCCTGCTACAAGGAGTTTTGGGCAGTCTCCAGGCTCAAGGCAAAATTACGATTTAAAATTTGTAAATTTAAATTTCCTTTTGACTTAAGTTATTATTTTCGTGTATAAAATGAATATTGAAAAAGAATTTTAAGCACTTTTGATTGCGAAAACAGTACCTTGTATTTCAATAGTTTTAAGAATTGGCTTAGCTAAAAAGTGAATACAAAGTTTTATTTCAGTTTTGTTTGAACAATGTTTCAATTGGCTTTAAATTGGTTCTAAATAGTTAAGATTACATTCTTCTAAACTAAGTTCATATGAAATGACAGAGAGAAAAAAAGATATTGTTGCAAAATTATTAAAATGTTGACTAAATGTAAATATCTGCAGAGTAAAAATATCCGATCCTTGTAAATTCCGAGATGTATTGAACATTTTGAGTATTTTATTATGTATCTTTCAAAATTTTAGAATCACTTATTGATACGCTCAATTTTGAAAAAGACAAAATTAGTACTATAGTGAGGTTATTTCTTTTAAAGTTGCGGATGAAAAATTCGCCTTTAAAAATAAAATTCAAAACTGGAATGTAAAATTTTAAATACCGAAAAACAAGAAAACACCACTTATTATTCTAATAAAAGAGTATAATAAAAAGATATAAAAGATTTAGGCTAACATTTTACATAAACGTTATATCTTTTGATGGTTTTGAAACATTTAATCCACAAGAGACAGAAGAAATAAGAAGAATCGTTTATTTATACTGCCTCCAATGCCGAACTAGCCCTCAGAAAATAATGCACAGATTTACACTGAACAGAAATCCAATGTGCTTCGTTAGAATAGGAACCGTGATTTGACAGATGCTACTCGGATCTGCTCAGCCACTAAAGATCTGAAATCAAATACCTCCGTATATTACCCATTCACGGATGATTGTGAGACTGATATTTATGATTGATCATTAATCTATCAAAATATTAATTTTGGATTCCCAATTTGTTCAGATTATAACCGCATAGTTATGTTTGCTACTGTCCGATGAATGATTTCCTATGCTGCTAATTTGTATATTATTTTGTTTTTGCTCACTAGTTATAAATTAAAAAAAAAATCTTCAATTATTAATTAATGTTGAGAACTTGTACTTGTAAATTTTTTATAGAATTGTCTTACTACTTTTAGACGGATTGCAACACTGAGCCTCCTACCTGTAAGGAAGGAAGCTATACACACACTGACACACTGTGCTGTTACCTTGTATCCCATGTCTGCTCCTGTGACTGCTAGTGGTGGACTGTGCTGAGACCAGGGGGTGCTGGCTATTTATACCGGACCGCTCACGTCGATCCCTTCCCCTCCCCCCGTTGCACATTCCCTTATTATTGTTGTCGCTGTTAAGTTTGTTAATTCTTGTATCTTCTGGCTGATGCTATTGCGTAATATCGTGTTAACTATCCCAGCCTCGTTTCTGTTGGATTGTTTGTATCTGATGAAATACAGATTATTTTAAAGTAAATCAACAGGATCTAAGTTCTACACCTTGTGCTCGTCCAATATCTTTTCCTATCCCTTCCGTATGTCACCAGCCTTTTCGGCACTAGAATCCAAATCGTTTTTATGCACATTAGTTTTTGTGCCGATTTTTTTTTGTTGGTGATTGTTTCTTCTTTTTCTACCAAAGACAAAAGAAATACGTTAATTGGCCAAGTTGATTTTTTTCTATTTTTTTTAAGATCTCACTTCATTCATACATTTTAAGGGTCCCAGGAGTTTAAAAAAAATATTTATAAACATTGGTATTGCATACGGTAAATATAAAATCATTTTTTTTTTTTTGTTTCATTACTTAAGTTTTATATGAGTATTAACATATATTTCATTTCACTGTTCATATTATTCTGTATTGTTTTTGCTCAGTATATTACAACAATTTTTTATTAGAAATAAAATTATCTAATCATTTACTTGTGTTTGATTTCAAGGAATAACATATTTCAGACTTCACACTTTTTGTTTTCTTAGGCAGGTCGTTTCGAACAATTCGTTCATTTTCAAGTCCACCAATTACAATACTTATGATATTATAATTAATTGATTACTGTACTTATCATATGCCTTGAGGTCAATTAAAAACTCAATAATTTTTTCTATTTATTTTTAGACGTTTCGGGGCATACTATGCCCCCCTCTGCAGCATCTAATTAATATCCCGAAATTGGACCGGTATCAGCAAAGTTACAGCCTATCGTAACCGGAAGTGCCAATTATATTATCGATTTACATTTTTTTTACAATTTTTTCGTAAATGGCTAAGGATTTTGATGAAACTTGCCTTAATGCCTTTTTCTAAAAACCCTTCAACTTTTCATGTATGTAGTTTATCTACGAGAAAATGGAGGGAAAATAGTTATTGCAAAATGAAAATCTTATTTGCGCATAACTCAAAAACTATGCATTTAATGGTAAATTATGTATGATATCTTATAATAGGTAATTAAATTATCTAAAAAATAAATAAATAAATCGAACCATTATTAGCAAAGATACAGCCTATCTTTTAAGTACTACAAGACCCTAGATGGAAAGCCGATCGCGTCCAAAAGAAGAAGCATTGGACCGAACTCCCACCTCCCACCAAACCGCTAATCTATTGTCAACAATACGCTCTAGAATAGTGTAATGCAATGCAATAATATGTAAGTAGAAATTAACCAAATAATTTGCTTCTTTTATATTATTTAATGGAAACAAAAAGTTTCTTTCGAAACTAAACCAATTTTTTTTAAATATATTTTCAGGTTGACAAACCAAAAATATATTGCGTTCAGAATTGTTGCACTAAAATTTTTTAAAGAACTAATTTATTTTATTTTTTTTGTGAGAAGACTTGAAGAAGTGCATTCTGCTGAGTTTATTTTAAGTAGTGTTTATGTGAACTATTTAAAATTGTGTTAAAAAGATTACTATTATTGGGTGATGCGGAGAGTTGTGTGATGCGCGCACCGCACTAGATTTTTTTATATTTTGTACTATTGAACTGGGGCAGTGATATATTATCTCTTATTATTTAAGAAATTAAGACAGTGTAAAGGAACTAAGTCAAAACGACAATATACTTTTATGAACGGCAATAAAGTTTCACTTGAATAAGTTTCATGTTTTGAAACTTTTTTCCCGCTCACCCCCGATTTTATTTACAAAACGACGTTTTCACACATTTTAAAAAGTTTGTTTAGTCAACTTGATTCCATGGTTGTGAAGTTGCTGTGATTATTTTTTTAATCGAAGGATACCACCTTCCGGATGGTTCCATTTATATTTTATCAGGATCCGTTGATCTTTTTTTTTGTTTTTTTTTATGTATGTTCACTCATAACTTCGTCATTATTGAATGAATTTTTATGATTCTTTTTCAAAAGGGTGCACCTTGGGAGTGGTTTCATATAAAAATAAAGGATTCGATGAAAACTAATTTAGAGATAGAGTATCTATTAATTTTTTCAAGAATAGGGTATATACATGATATTGGTTCTTTACAATTGACCTAGAAAAAAAAAAGTTTAACACCCTCAAAATTTGAGGTTTTACGTTTCAATAAATGTAGAATCCAAATATCGAATAAAAAAAATCCGTCCGCCCGCCGTCAACCGTACGCTGTCCGCGGCTTTTCACTATGGATCACAAGTCAACACAGGGTGATCCTCGAAACTTGGCACTACCATCCGTGCGGCCAAATGTGCGGCCGATTAGAGATTTTATAAGCACATAACTTGAGATGGCGTAGGGATGTAGCGCCCCCATCGCCCGGTCATCTGACCGCAAACAGCCTCTGGTCCACTAGGTTGGTGGAGCATCTATCAGTAAACTACATTCACTCCCAAGCACAGACAAAGTTTATCTACAGTACACACACTAGGGTCACCTTCACTAGGTAGCCGCCCCGGATGGGTGCTTGTCTGCAAGCACAAAGATGGCAACCCCATCAGCAGACTAAGGTACGCAGTGAGGTTTGATAGCCCCGCTACCCGAAGTAACATTATCACGAAACCACAAACTTATGCCTCCGATATGAACAAATATAAAAGTAATAGACCCGGCTATCCCCATAGGACTTTAAATTTAGGATTTTGGAACATTTTATCTCTATATAGACCTGGAGCACTCAAACAGCTTTTAGATCAGATCGAGAGATATAAACTGGACCTAGTTGACATCCAAGAAATACGCTGGACAGGGAGTGGAATCCTCGAAAAACGTAAGCACTCCCCCTAGTATAGTTGTGACAACCCTCTGCATGAATTTGGCACTGGCTTTATTGTTAGAGGTAGATACAGACAGCATGTGACTGGTTTTAAAGCTGTGAGCCCACGAATATCCCTTATACGGATCAGTGGAAAATTCTACAACACCACCATTCTGAGTGTCCATGCCCCTCTAAGGTTGATAGTGATGAGGAGAAGGGCCTTTTCTATGATCTTCTCGAGAGAACTTTCGACGCCTGATCTAGGTACGATGCGAAAACCATAGTAGGAGACCTCAAAGCTAAGATTGGAAGAAAGAATTATTTCACTCCAAAAAAACATAGCCTGCACAACAGGTGTAATAATAATGGTACATAACTGGTAAATTTTGCAGCTTCACGAGATCTCATTGTTGATTCAACTCTGTTTCCCCACAAGGATATCCATAAAGGAACATGGATAACTTACGCCCGGTCAGAACTTTACAATAAAAAAAAAGGAAATAAGGGAACAAACGACACTCTCAAGTATTGTACAAAGACTGCTTTATTCTTTCTTATAATCTCCTATATATAGTCTTAAGGTCTATTTACATTTGTGATATAGGATTACGTGTGATATTATGCTACCCGCTATCTTAACTCCCCCCTGCCAGTTTATGACTACTCCTCATAAACTTAAAACTGAGCAAACAAAAATTACAAGAACAACAAAAAGAAATACATTATAAAAAGAAATATACTATACAGAAATATACTATCATACAAAAAGTAAACAAACTTTCTCCTATTACACTCCTGTCCTCAGTCAAATGTTCTTATATATTAAAACAAACATAACATATATCGATACTTGCTATTATACTTGAACTTAAATCTATTCTCTGGGATAAAAATCTTGGTAGTGAGGAGAAGAGGACACCTATATTTTATTCAGTGAACGTATGGTTCCCCACCGGAAATTTCAGCTGTTCCACGTGTACCGTTCTCCGTTTCCGAGGCTCCCTGATACTTTGTATCACTACGACATTATGTTCCCGAATCCCAATGACTTTAAACGGCCCTTCATATCGCGTCACCTCGTTGTTCCTGTTTGACCCTAGTTTTCGGTAAACCACCGTTCCTATTCTTATGTCCTCCATTCTGTCTTTTAGTCCGGTGTTCGCCCTTGCCACTCTCCTGCTTTTCTCTTTTTCCATCTTTGAGCGTGCTTTTTTCCATATGTTCGACAATGCGATTCGGTTGCTTATGACGGCTTCCGTTATGTCTTCCTCCACTGCGGTGTCCCTGCAATCTCTTCTATGTTCACGCATCCCGAAGAGCATTTCGAATGGAGCAAAGCCTGTCCCCATATGAATGGAATGATTGTACGCTGCTACGGCTCTCGGCATTGCCTCCTCCGGTTTTCATCCCTTTTCTACATGATACACACGCAGGTGGTCCCCCAGCGTGCTGTGTAGACGCTCAATACAGCCTCTACTTTTCGGGTGTCCCGGAGTATTGACGTGCCACCTTATGTTTAGCGTCTTCATTTCCTTTCTGATGCTGTTGTTGTCGAATTCTCGTCCGCCATCCGATGATATCCTGTAAGGCATTCCATAATACTGAAACCATGCTTTCAACGCCTCTATTGCCGCTCCGGATGTCCGGTCCTGAACAGAGTACGCCATCGCGGCCTTGCTAAAGATGTCGATTATCGTAACCCATTTGCATCCTTTCCACGTAAACGTATCGATTTGTAAGTCCGTTAAAGGAGTGATTGGTGTCGGGGTCTCCTCCTGTTTTGCTTTTGGTTGGTGGCGGTCGTATTTAGTGACCTGGCAGATATCACAACTCCCGACTACATCTTCTATAGTCCTCTTCATCCCCCACCAGAAGTATTTTCTCTTCAGGGCTTGCAACGTTTCCCCCACTCCCCTGTGATTGGTCTTACCTTGGTGGTACGCGACAGTTACATCATGCTGTTGCTCCGGGTCACGCACCGTTTCCACCATCAATTTGCACCTTATAAACATCCGATCGGTCCCGATCTTTTCCGAGCGCCACAGGTACTTTATTTTCTCCCATATTGCCGCATTCCCCACGTAAATATAGTGTGTTTTTCCCGGCCTGGACGCGTCTTTGAGTGCTTTACAAATTTGCTCCTCTTGCACTCCCGGTTGAGACCAGATTGTATGGATTCGGCCTTTAGCGTATTTCCCGTACTCAATCTTCATGAGGCCCGAAGTTCTAGTCTTCCATATGATCTGCCTGTATTTGTCGTTAATGATGTCCTCTCTTTCCTCCATTTCTCTAGACCTTTCCTCTTCCGAACTGTCGCTCTCTCGTGATTCGGTATCCTCTTCCTCTCCCGGTACTCCCTGTTCTCCTTCCCCCTCTGGTGTCCACTCACTAATGAATTGTCTCAGATCTTTTGAATGTTCACCCCGTTCTTCCTCTATCGCATTCATTACATTAACTTGCACTGCTCGCGACAGCCAATCTGCCACGACATTTTCCCTTCCTGGCTTGTAACTTATCTCAAAATTATATCGGCTTAGAAGCTCTTTCCACCTGGTTATCCTTGCCGATGACTCCTTCAGCTTGCCCACCCACATTAACGGCCGATGGTCCGTCTGAATTTTAAATTTCCGCCCAAACACATAAGGTCTGAAGTGGTCTACTGCCCATATGATGCCCAGAAGTTCGCGCTCCAACTGTATCGTGATTCCGTCTCGGTGAGCCTCCTACTTGCATATGCTATCGGACGTTCCCCGTTGCTTCCTTCCTGTGACAGGACTGCTCCTATGGCGTACTCGCATCAGTAGTAATTGTAAATATTTTGTTGAAGTCCGGAAATGCTAATATCGGTTCCTTCTGTAAGTACCCCATGCATTGCCTGATATTGTCCTCTATTATTATGTTATTATTACTCTCTGACCTTTCTTTAATAAATTGTTGAGCGGCACCAAATATCTTGCCATCTCTGGCACGAACCGCCGATAATAGTTAAGGGTTCCTAATAACCTCCTAATGCTTTTGACGTCATTCGGCATCGCCATCTTAGTTATGGATTCCACCTTTCGGGCGTCCGGCTTCACTCCTTCCCTTGATATTGTATGTCCTAAGAAGTTGATTTCGTCCCTGCCCAGGGTCGATTTCTCGTCTGATAGTTTAAGCCCGAATTGTTTCAGCCTATCAAAGACGCTCCGTAAATGTTTTTCGTGCTGTGATTGATTTTTGCTGAATATTAAGAGGTCATCCATGTAAATCTGACAAAATGACTCGTCTAACCCTCTCAGGAATTCGTCCATCAGCTTCTGAAATGTGATGGGCGCGTTTTTTAACCCGAACGGCATCCTCGTGAACTCGAAATGTCCCCTTTCAAATGAGAATGCCGTTTTGTGTTGGTCTCGGGGGTGCATCTTTATCTGATGATATCCGGCTTTCAGGTCTAATGTGCTAAAAATTGTTGCGCCACTCAGCCTATCCAATATATCCTCAAACCGGGGTATGGGGTACTTCTCGTCCAGGGTGTTTTCATTAAGTTTTCTGAAGTCCACCACAATCCTATACTTCTCCCCACTTTCCCCTTCCGCTGTCTTCTTTTTCACCGCCCACAGAGGACTATTGTATGGTGAGGTACTATCGATTATAATTCCTTGTTCGTGAAGGTGTCTCAGTTCTTCTCGAATGTGTTGGCGCAATGCCTGAGGGTACCGCCTCTCCTTAACATAAGTAACGCGGTCTTGTTTCAGCGGAATTTCGTGCACCGTTCTTCCTGTCGCACCCATTGGCTCCCCTTCCCTAAAGAAAACTTCCAGGTATTCGTTCCGTAAACTTTGTCTCCAGTCTTCTATCTGGCTGATCGCCCCTACACTAACTTTGCCCTCTTTCTGTACCCCTTTGCATCTGTACCTCCTCCGTCCTATCTTGATGTCCCACCGTCCATCCCTATTCCGTATCCGTGCTCCTATTTTTTCTAACAGATCACACCCTATGATTCCTTCGTATTCCCGCGGCATCTTTTCCACAACATGCACCCGTAGCTCCTCTCCCCTGCTAGCCCATCTACGCAAATCTATTCCCACTTCCCCTTGTACTCCGTATGGGCCTCCCAACGTAATTAACTTACACCTGCATGTCTGTACCTGAGGTATCCTCTTTCCTTTACATAACCGCTTTATTGCTTCTCTACACATTATGGTACTAGAACTTCCCGTATCTACTAAACATCGCACTCCACTCGCGACTCGGATAATAGGCAAACCACTGCACTCACCTTCTATGTTGTTTATTACTGCCTGGTTGCCTCTCCGCCAGCACTCTTCTCATTCCTCGTCCCGTGTTCTCCGCTCTGCCTCCGCCTGCCGTCCTCCGTTCCTTCTGGCTTCGCCTCCTCTCTTTCCCGACTCGCTCTCCTCCTCTTCCGTCTCTGATTCCTCTGATGATCTCGAGGATTCTGAGCGTGGTCTGCCTCTTCTCCATATTCTGTGAGTATTTACCTCCATAGGTTCTCCCCGGTTCGATTCTCGGCGTCTGCTTATGTACGGACACTGTCTTGCTATGTGTCCTTCCGTTCCGCATTCAAAACATTTCGTTTGAGGGCACTGGGCTATCAAGTGTCCCACTCTTCCACATCCATGGCATCTCCTATCTTCCTTCTTCCACCCTTTTCTTTCCTTCCCTGGTCTTCTCTCATTCATCCTCGTTCTCTCCTTTCCTCTTCTGTCTGTCTCCCTCTCTCTCCATGCCTCTGGTCTGACTCTGCTTCTGTTCGCCTCATTCCTCCTGTAAACTACCCTACTCCAGCCCGCGTCTACCTCTTCTCCCTGTCGGGCTTCCTCCTCTCTGGCGCTAGAATCTATCATTTCCTGAGCACATTCCATAAAAGATTTATCTCTTGGTAATCCTTCTTTCTTGCCCGTTTCCTTCGCGAGCTGTACCTTTAGTATCGTTGCCAGAAACGCCATTCTCCCCTCTACTTCCGCTGCTCCTAATGTTTCTCGCATCTTTTCTGTTATGTTGTTAAAACGGGCCAACAGTGAGCCTGCATACTGCCCGCTGGACTGGTGCAGCTGTTTCGTTTCCCTAAACATCCTGAATATGTCTTCTTCCGGAGCCCATCGACCACCTCCGAATGCTTTTTTCAATCGATCTTTCAGGATGATCCACGGAGTATCTTCGTCAGCTTGGATTAGATTTAATATTTTCCTTTTAATTCGGCATACCAATGCCGCTCTCAATGCTCCAGCGTCACTGGGGTCTATCAGGTCGTTTGTTTCTTTGAATTGGATCCTCGCCATGATCCGATCCTCTCCTTTGAGGAAATGATTCAGTTCTCCTGTTTCTCCGTCGAACCTTTCTAGGTCCGAGACTGCTCTTCTTAGGTCTTGCGATGTAGCTGTTCTTACCTTCAGCCACTCCAAATTATTGGCCTGGGCTGCCGCCAAATTTGCGTGCGCCGCCGCCAAGGTCTCCGTCGGCAGCTGTGGGATTTCGCCCTGCAGTACTAATGTGGGCGGTCGTAATATCTCCTCTGGCATTTTGATTTATTTATTCTTTCGAAAGAAAGAAAAGACCGAGAAGAAACACGAATAATAACACGCTAGAACCACGACCGTACCAAATGAGAGAGCTGGTGACAGCTGAACAGAAGAGACGAAAAAAAAACTTTTTCTGCTCTCTGGTATTCCTTATTAAAACGTCCCGGGTTTCGGCACCACTTACGCCCGGTCAGAACTTTACAATAAAAAAAAAGGAAATAAGGGAACAAACGACACTCTCGAGTATTGTACAAAGACTGCTTTATTCTTTCTTATAATCTCCTATATATAGTCTTAAGGTCTATTTACATTTGTGATATAGGATTACGTGTGATATTATGCTACCCGCTATCTTAACTGATATTAAACCACTTATTAATTATTGGAAGGCAGCTGTAATTAGCACTCTTCTAGATGTAAGAGTCTACAGAAGCGCCAATGTAGACACGGACCACTACTTCTCTATAACGCATCTCAAAGAAAGGATCTCCCTTCTGAGACCTGGAAATCTCACGAAAAATCCCAGGAAGAGATTTAATCTCCAGAAACTAAAGGATCAAGATGTGTTAAGTCAACATACGTCAGCGCCGGGAACCTAAGCTCCGGACATGTAATTTGGGGGAAAAGACAGTTGAGGAAGAATGGCAAAATTTCTCACAAGCAATTGAAAAGACAGCAAACCACTATCCTTTGGTCTAAGTAGAAGGAGCCTCGCTCTCCTTGGTTTGATTACGATTGTGAAAATGCAACCTCTAGAAAGAACGAGGCCTACCGAACAATGATTCAGCGGGGTACAAGGCAGAAGGTCAACTAATACAAAAGAGTTCGTAAAGAAGAAAAGAAGTTCCACTGACAGAAAAAGAGAAATAAAGAAAAGATCCCTGGAGTAATTCATCGGTTCATAAAAAGAGTAACCGCCTAGAATGCACCAACTACAGAGGAATATCCTTATCGCCCACTGCTTATAAAATCTAACCTTTCTAACATCTTCTTCCAGCGCCTCCTATCATATGCTGATTTATAGAGTTATAGGACCATACTCAAGCGCCTTCAGACGTTGTAAATCCACTACTTACCAAATTTTCAGTCTGAGGACCATCTTGGAGAGAGGACATGAATACATCAAGACACATCACCTCTTAGTCGACTTAAAGTCGACATATGATAGTGTCAGTAGGGAAGAACTCTATCGAGCCATGGGAGAGTTGCAGATTCCAGTGAATCTGCAAATCTTCCGACTGATGATGATAACAGTCATGTGCTCAGTCCAGGTTAGTGAAGGTTTCTCAGAAGAGTTGGACATTTCAAGAGGATTCCCTAGCGTGCCTCCTTTGTAATATCGCCCTAGAAAAAGCAGTGAGGCACTCTGGTATTGAGGTCGGAGGCACCATTTTTAACGCCGATGACACAGATTTCGCTGGACGCTCCTTCCAAGTAGTTATGGATTTTTTTTTAGCGTTAGTGAGACCGACCATGAGATTCGGGCTTGAAGTAAACCAGGCGAAAACGAAGTATCTTGTGACAGGGGAAGTGCCTGGTCCGAATGAGAGTGTACCTTTCTGAAAGTACAGCTTTGAAAAGGTTCAAGAATTTGTGCACCTGAGCTCCTTGGTGACCAAAGATAATGACGTGAGAGCTGAGATGAAGAGGAGAATCGTCTCTGCCAGCCGATATTAATTTGGGCAAAGAAAACAGTTAATCGGCCACATTCTCTCTAGACAGTATAAAATCAATCTGTATAGAGCCCTGATTCGTCCTGTTCTGCTATATGGCTCAGAAACTTGGACTCTGACAAAAGCCAATGAAGATCTGCTTATCTTCGAAAGAAAGATCCTCCGAAGGATGTTTGGTGGAGTGTTCGTGGATGGGATTTGGAGAAGACAGACTATCCAGGAAGTATACCGAGTATTTAAAGAGTCTGACATCGTCCAGATTTTAAAAGTAGGCAGATTGGTATGGGCGGGACATGACACGATTGGAAAAAAATGAAATTCCGAAGAGAATGGTTACGGGGAGCTGCTCCATGAAACCAGGAAAAAATTCAGACCTAAGCTGAGGTGGATCGAAGGAGTGGTGACTGACTCGAGGGACATCCTTGGTATCAGGAATTGGATGACAAATGCACTGGATCGTGGCGATTGGCGGAGGCGGTTGGTGGAGGCCAAGACCCGTCAACGGGTTGTTGCGCCGCAATAATGATAATAATAATAGGCCCATAACTCGATCATTTATAAAGATATAGGGAAAATGTAAGGTACTTTATCTATTTTTGTTATGATCAATCGAAAGTTGATAAATCAGACCAGTATTAGCTGAGATATAACGTAATGAACTTTGCAGACCAATTTCCCGGCGCTACAGGTCTAGGCCTTCCTGACTTATCATTTGTGAGTTCCTAGCTTACTCCCATCTCTCTACTTCATGCTTCGTTGGGTTATTTCTCCACATCCTTCAGCTTCTTGGTCTTTCCTTTTTTGTCTCACTGAAGTGCACTTCTAACATTTTCTTCGGTACCATTTTACCCTCTGATTACATTTCCTAACTATCTCAACCTACTTCCTTTGAGGCATTTTCTTCTTAACACTATCAGGTCGGCAGTCTCGTGGCGGTCATTTCGGGACAAGCTTCAAATTTCTGCTCTAAAGGCTTCTACTGCTTGATTTCTTGGCTGAACTTGATATATATCTGTTATCAAGTATTCTGCACATGTTCCTTTCCCAAAACATTCCAAATACTCATTTGAAAGATAATCTGAACTGTGAAATAAAGCGATATGTAAGGTCTGTGAATGGACAGACCGATAAACCATTGTATAATAATTGTATAATAAATGTAAAAAACATTTAATCATTCATAAAACTATTCTTATTAAATTTTAAAATAACTATCTCTTTTTGGCAACATCTTATGGCTATTCAAACGCCTCATTTTTCGACAATATTAGTAGGAATTTGTATCGCTTCTGGTGAAAAATACTATATTTTATTTTATTTTTTGATTAGTAAAACGATGGAACACGTGCGAAAAGTTAGTGTAAGTATTGTCTTGTGCCTATGTGCAAGAATAAAACGAAAAGTGCACCTGATAATGTATTTTTTCTCGTTACGAGAGATTTAACTAAACGAGCTTAGTGGTGTATATGAAACGAGATTAACATGGTGTCCTGATGGTCAGCATATTAACATGGTCAGCAGCCTTGAAGATCGGGAATTCTGCTTGAATTTTTCGCATCGGGAAAAAATCGGAAATTATGCTTGAAAAAGCCATTCATCGAAAATTTTTAATTTTTAGTCTAATGATTCCATTTTTCCATCAGGAACATGTGCAGAACAGATGATAACAGATATATATCAAGCTCAGCCAAGAAATTAAGCAGTAGAACCCTGTAGAGTAGAAATTTGAAGCTTGTCCCGAAATGACCGCCGCGAGACTGCCGACCTGATAGTGTTAAAAAGAAAATGCGTCAAAGCAAGTAGTAGGTGAATGTTGGAGCGAAGAAAATGTTGGAGGTGCACTTCAATGAGACAAAAAAGGAAAGACCAAGAAGCTGAAGGAAGTGGAGAAATAATCCAACGAAGCATGAAGTAGAGAGATGGGAGTAAGTTAGGAACTCACAAATGATAAGTCAGGAAGGCCTAGACCTCTCTAAATCTTTAATACCAAATTTGAGAAGTTTTTCATAATATTTTAATATGAAAATCAATTATGACCTTCAAGTAAAGTACCATAACTACATTTTAGAAAAAATCCTAAATACAACACTTCAACTTTCAACGGTTAACCGTTTTTGAGTTATGCGACTTACGCACGCACGTACGAACGTCGTACGTACAGTCGTCACGACGAAACCAGTCAAAATGGATTCAGGGATGGTCAGACTGGATATTTCCGTTGAAATCTGAAAATCGAAAATTTTCACGATTACAATATTTCCTTTATTCTTCGTTCAAGGAAGTAAATTTTTTTATATAATTGTAGGTTTATATAAAACTATTGACGTTTATTCCAGTACGTGAATTTTATTTATTTACCCTTGAAATTGTTTTTGTACTATATTTTTTGGTTTTTATTTTTGACGATGCGTTGATCCCTCAGTGCAAGAAGTTAAATTATTCATTATCAAACAAGAATACCTTGATAGTCATTCAAATACATTCTCTAATCCGAATTATACATTTTATCATAAGCCAACCAAATACAATGTTTTATGGTTCCAATTTTGTTTTAAATTCAATCCAATAAATTGACGAAACACGCCTAGAATTTTACAGTTCACAGCCTCGAAATCCTTGAACTATAATTGGTTTTTTCATGCTTTATTTCTGGATATCCTGGGTTAAGTATCTCCAACAACAACAACTTCGCATTGAAGTCATAATAATGAATACGTCGTTTCCTTTACAATAAAATTTACAATTTTTTTGCTTTATGTTAAAAACGTATCATGAACTCACAATGTTTTGATAGGACATTTGATGAATTTCATCCCTTTATATTTTTTATTTGGGTCTGCGGTGCGCCGCTGCTCCAGCACTTGTATAAGACCACATGAAAGAGATTGCAGAGCTTTCAGAACTCTGTTCTTCGGCGGATCTAAGAAAATTGGCTTCTCATTAGGGTCCTTCTGGAAGTCTTGGAACAGCTAACAGCCGAGTTCCTTCCCTCGCCACATAGCTTTCAGCCAGAAGTTCAGCCCATTCTCCAGGTGCCAGCAGGTTACCTCCTGATGTCAGGTGCACAGTCCTACGTAGTTCCTAACGAGTCTCCAGAACTGGGGATGGTCGTCATGAGTACTCCGTAACTTTCCATGCCATAGTGAGGTCTTCCAGTCACGTATGAGGCTGGTTATCTGCCGAATCATCGCATTGGTGGCCAGTTTCAAGCTGTAGTCACGCGTGCGCTGAAAGATATTCCTCAGGTTGTTCCTCTTGCCAATCAGAGCGAGTTTGTGCCATGAAGATTTCCTGATCGCTTTTGGTTGTGGGGTGAACTTGGGAATGTTACTATTGGCTGAGTACTGGATGGTAATGGTGATGACTTCCACCGCAATATTCACCTCGGCTTCAGTTTGAAGAGACTGAATCGTGGGTAGTGTTTCTTCAAGATTAGACAGGTAGCCCTTCCATTTGGCCTTGTGAAAGAGGTACTTGTTCGCCGTTGGTGTGGCGGGCATGCCCTCAAAGGTGTAGAGCACAGACCGGTGATCGCTAGACAGTCCGTGACGGTGTGCAGATCTCTGGTTTGAAGCAGGTCAAATGTTCAAGTATACCCAGTCGGGCTTTCAATAAAAAGAAACAAAAAAATCTGGTGCGGTGCGCGCATCACACAACTTTCCCTTACCGCCCTATAATAATTATCTTTTTAATATAATTCTAAAGAGTTAACATAAACAATACTTGAAATAAACTCCGCAGCATTCAATTCTTCTCCCACTTAAGTATAATAAAATAGTTTTTAAAACAGTTTTAGTATAACAATTCTGTACACTACCTCTATATCTTAACTTTGTCAAGTTGCAAATATATTTTAAACGTTGCTGGTTTAGTTTCTATGGAAACATTTAAATAATGTGAAAGTAGAAATTATTAAGTTAATTTCCGTTTTTGTATTCTTAAATTACTTTGTTACAGAGCGTATTGTTTGCAACAGATTGGCGGATTGGTGGGAGGAGATTCGGTCGCTTCTATCTCCTTTCGGATGCGCTTGGTTATCCATCTATTTTATGCTCCTCATAAAATACACTGTTTCTTTGCTAATACTTGTCCGATATTGATATTTTTTTTTTTTACATCCTTTAATAACCTTTCATATAATTCTGTACATAATTTACTATAAATTGCATATTTTTTAAGCCATGCGAAAATAAAATATTCTTTTCTTCATAACTTTTTTTCCTGCATTTTCTCGGTGATTTACTACATAAATGAAAAGTTAAAGGCCTTTATGAAGAATAATTTTGGCAAGTTTCATCAAAATCGTTAGAGCCGTTTTTGAGAAAAATATAAAAAAGTGTAAAATCCATGATATAATAGCTATTTCCGGTTAGTCCGATGCGCTGTATGTTTGCTATTATTGGTCCGATTTTGATGATTCTTTTATTCTTTTTTAGATAATTTAATAATCTTTCATACAAGTCTATAGACGATTTACCATAAATTGCACGCTTTTGAAGTTATGCGTAAATAAAATATTCTTTTCATCATAAATTTTTTCCCTGCAATTTCTCGGTGATGTACCATATATATGAAAAGTTAAAGGTCTTTATGAAGAATAATTTAGGCAAGTTTCATCGTTAGAGCCGTTTTCGAGAAAATTGTAAACAATTTTAATATCCATGATACAATTACCATTTCCGGTTAGTCCGATGCGCTGTATCTTTGCTATTATTGGTCCGATTTTGATGATTCTTTTATTCTTTTTTAGATGATTTAATTAGCATTCATAAAAGTCTATAGATAAATTACCGTAAAATGCATACTTTTTAAGCTATGCGCAAATAAAATATTCTTTTCATCATAACTTTTTTCCCTGCAATTCCTCGGTGATTTACTTCATAAATGAAAAGTTAAAGACCTTTATGAAGAATAATTTAGGCAAGTTTCATCAAAATCGTTAGAGCCGTTTTCGAGAAAATTGTAAAAAAGTGTAATATCCATAATATAATAGCTATTTCCGGTTAGTCCGATGCGCTGTATCTTTGCTATTATTGGTCCGATTTTGATGATTCTTTTATTCTTTTTTAGATGATTTAATTACCTTTCATAAAAGTCCATAGATAAATTACCGTAAAATGCATACTTTTTAAGCTATGCGCAAATAAAATATTCTTTTCATCATAACTTTTTTCCCTGCAATTCCTCGGTAATTTATTTCATAAATGAAAAGTTAAAGACCTTTAGGAAGAATAATTTAGGCAAGTTTAATCAAAATCGTTAGAGCCGTTTTCGAGAAAATTGTAAAAATGTGTAAAATCGATTATATAAAGTGGCACTTCGTTCGTGGGTTAGTCGATTTTGACGAAAATGTTGCTGTAACATCACCTGCATGTGCTAACCTTAAATATGTAATTTCAGTATCGTACAGCTTTCCTTTTTTGAGCTAGACTGATCACTTACACACAGACCATTTTGCGAGACTTGGTCATTTGGACTCAGGGGACCTTAAAACATGTATTTCCGTTGAAAACTCGAATTCGAAAATTTTCACGATCGCAATACTTCCCCTTACTATATACTTCGTATATAGGTAAGGGAAAGTAAAAACGTTCAGAAGAATCGCTAAAAAGTAATGAATAATTTTTTTAAAGATAAAATAAAGAAAACAAAATTCATAGCGATACATAAGAAACACTAAAAAGAATGAAATAATATTTCTAACAAAAAAATATAATTAAGTAGCATGATTAACTATTCCAAATCAACTTAAACATTACAAAAAACTATTATTTTTTATGTCGGTGCTAAGCCTCGTCACAACTTAAGTCTTTCATTTCAACTATTTATGTGAATAAGTTCTTCCCTTTAAAATTCTCAAGTGAATTGACACACTTGAGTTGATAACACTTTTTTTAATTAAAAATAAAATAAAATCTGAAGTAAATTAAGTTTTGGATTACTCATCTTTAAATAAATAATCTATCTCTTGCATAACTACTATAGTTCGGGCACAATAATATGGTAGCGGGGAAATGAGAACCGTCCGCGAGGGGGAAAGAAACTCTTCCAGCTCCACACGTTCAATTAATCTGGCCAACAGGTAAATTATAAATGATCTGTTTGAAAGAGCCTCTTTTTTTTAAATAATAAATATTCCTGGGACATCAAAGCCTTTTATTGTGTTATGAGTTATAAATTTAAAATTATACAATATACTTATTAGAAATATAGCAACCTCTATAGTGTATGTGAAGCATATTAACCTTTTTTCTTATGATTCTTTAATCTTTAAAAATATATTAATCTACGAAGGTTAATGTTTAAATCTATTTGGACGGTTATAAACAAAAACTAAATTTTAAAAATTGAGTTTCTACGAATTTCCTTATTTCCAAAGTCTGTGATATCCTCAAGAACTAGAGGATGCTTTTATTTCTGAAGTCATTAAACATTTTTTTTTTTCTTGCACGAAGTTATACCTAGCTATACCACCTACTGCGCGGCGTTTGTCTCTATCTTGATTGTATAGCTCCAGGTACAGTTACGGAATATGATCTATTCAATAAATGTTACATTGGTTAACATTATTATTTCAATTTAATTGTATGTGTTTGGTTTCCTATTGATAGATTTATGAACTAGAAACAAAATTGGCGGTCTCAAGACATAGTGATGCGAGAAAAGCTAGTGGCATCTACTGTGTTATTGTTTACATCAAAAACAATTAATTTACTAAAAATTAAATGTATAGTGGTTCTAAGATCAAAATGTAAGCAAAAGTGTATTCTGTCTCTAAAGCTTGCAGCTTACAGTCTTAATACTGCCGATGTAATCATAATAATGAAAGAGAGATAAAAGAAAATAAATGACACAAAAGTGTTATAGGTGATCCACGCGTCTAGTGGAGCTGATAAAATTTCTTGATCCTCCATGATTTCGTAAAAAATAAAATTATCAATTTATTTTATTTGCTGTAAGTTCTGTAGGTTTTTTTTTTTAAATAAAAAATCTTTCATTCCTCATTAGGATTTCTTTGGGATTTTTTTTATGTTAATTCCCCTTCTTTTACTAAATAAAGTTAATACATACGGGATGTGATCACAGATCTCTTATATTAAGGATTTCAAAATCTTTGGCTTCATATAGATATGACAAGGAAATTCAAACATAACGAAGAATTCTGCAAATTACCAATGCAAATTATTTGTGCCGTATTGTCGCTAGGGTATCTTCCATCACCGACTATAACACCCGTCACTGTTACAAGATTTGATATGCTATGATATGACATATATGATTTGATAGTTTCTCATCGATATTTTAGTGCTCCTATTTTAGAATTCCGGTCACCCCCTTTAATAATCATATCAGTGAATTCTAAGTTTAGAATATCATGTAAATCGTTGATTACGAAGTATAGAATATTAACCTGTTGGGGGTACCTGTTTCACAATAAATGTAAGCTTTATTTATTTATTTGGTACACCCTACCTTGCATGGAGGTAGCATTCATAGGTGCACCTATTATGTTATTTCTTCCTATAATCTTCATCTCCGTCCATCAGAAATTGTTCCATCAGCCGGCTTTAAGCTCTAGGGACGCCAAGGTTAAAGTGTTCTGGTTCCATTTTTATGTTCCACCCGTAGACGAACTCTTCGAATTGCTGGTAATTCACTACAGTCATGAGGAGGGGAATGTTATGTTTATAATTGAACAATAAGTACGGTTTTAATAGTTATATTAACGTCCATATACAAATTGGTGATGAAAAAATATAGATTGAATAATCGAATAAAACATATGTAACATTTTGGTTAACAAGGAGGTTATACTAATATAGCATGGAAGTGAACGTCTTCCTGCAGAGGATTTCTTAGTGCCTCAAACGCGATGCAGATCGTTACGTCGTGTTCGGCAGTTTGCGGAATAACGCACTGGGGGTATAAGGGTTCGAACTCCTTGCCAAAGCTATGTAGCTTGACCCGAGAACTTCTATGTCCGTAAGGACTTGCGTCACTCAGTATTCTGGGAGCATTCATTTAGCCACTAACCATGATTGGACGGCGGGGTAGTATTTTCTCATCGTCGCTCCTTTCGGGGTTGTCGACCACCATCTGTTCCATTCCTGTATGGTATGCCATCCGGAATAATCTGTTTCCATCTGTTGGGATCATAATCCGCAATCCTCACATGGAGAATCCAGGGAACCATGCCGAGCCTTCTCTCTTATAACTGTGCATCTTCAAGCAGGAGGAGGTCGAGACGTACCGCTTACGCTAGTACCTCCACCGCCTCTTGAGATAAATAGGCCTTAGTTGCAGTAAAGCCATTCTCTGTATCGTCGCCAACCTGTTCTAAAATTAACAAATGTAATAAATGTAAGCTACCAATATTTTCTGATGTAGTTCAAATAGAGTAATTAAGATATAATCTCTGCTAATTGAAAATGATCCGTTTTATAGGATATAGGCAAAAGTCCACTAGGTCTGCTTTTATTTATTGAATTTCTTAAGAGCATTGACGGAAATATAATTAAAGTTACTGAGAAATGTTGCCATGATTTGTCAAATCTGATTTTAGTTATTTTTTAAAAATAAAAAAAAATGTGTATCAGCAACTCTCGAAAGATCATTCCCTAAATATACTTGTAGAGTTATTGCCGTTTAGATTCCAGCACATTGTTTTTAGATTTTGTTAAACTTATTTTGTGTTTGGGGAGTGAACTTTTGAGTATACTTTTGTTTGGTTTTTATTACTCCGATTACGTTTCTGGCTAAAAAATGTTTTAATTTATTCAATTATTTTGCTTTGAGTTTTCTTTTGTGCTCTGGGAATGTGATGTTTAAATTGAATAGTCTCTTTCACACACAGAAGTGAAATGATTGAATTTAATTGTAAATCGATTGACATACTCGCTTCGAAAAAAATAAATGAAAGATTAGTCGGGAAAATTATTAACTGCGCAATCACTGCACTACAGATTCTTGATTTTTTAATTTCGTTCTTTATTTATTCGAACAGATATGTAAATAATATGATATAAATCTCTTAAATAATTAATGAAGACAGAAGTAAACTTTCACAGCCAAATGACATTGCTCTAATTTTTTTTTTATATATTTTCGTTGGATGTTTGGAAGGACTGACCCGCCAAACTCATTAACCTTGCTTTCTACTCCTGAACTTGGCGTTCCAAACCTTATTTAATGCTGGTAGAGTTAAGTTAAGCTGGTAGAGTCCCTATCAAAAACTTCTTAATGTAATCAACCATCCTGAATATATATTCAAAGGAATATAGAAGGGACTTCCGTTTGTTATGCAGTTGGTGTTGTAATTTAGTTCTCACTATTTATCAATCTTTGAATACACAATGATGGCTGAAGAGGTAACATTGTGAAAGCTGATTAATTAAGATTAGCAGTTGTATGTATTTCCTAGGCAGTTGCTCTCACAAAAATAGTTCCTTCCAAGAGAACAAATTTGAAGTTATCTTTTACATAACACTGCTTCTAGCTTAAATATATGTGCCCATAATTATGAAAGTGGTCTAAGTCATATATTTCTTGTTTCGAGATATTTAATGAATCGCATTTGAATAAATTAAAAAATATTTTTATATTATGCGACATTTCAATTTATAATTTTATTAATCTTGATTAATGGAAATTTATTATAGATATGAAATTGTTTGTGAATTTCATACGAAAATGTTTTTAAAGCTTGAATTGACTTAGATCTTTTTCAAAATTAACTGAATGTCCTATAATTGACTTAAAGTAATAAAAATTGTGATTTTTATTTGAAACAACAACTTTAACGAAATAATTCATAAACATTTATTAATCATTTTTAACAAGTAATCCATTTTTATCATAATTTCGAGTTTTTAAGATTTTTAAAATGTTCCTGAAAAAATAGAGGGATGTATGGTAGTAAACACATAAGATTTTTATGTTTTTCTTCCTTTACTGGTCTAGTGATGTTGTATAATGGAAGTAATTGAATATTTTCGTATGTTTTTGGTCTTCCTCTTTTAGGTTTATATAATAGCTTAAGTTATGTTTATATAATTTCTTTAAATTGTTGACTTAGATCACTTTCATAATTAACACTAAATGAATTCCGTATAACGTTGTAATTACAACTACTATCTAAAGGTTCATTTTTGACGATATCGTAAAAATTACATTGAATAAATTTAGTTTAAAATCATGTCGTGTGAAATAAGTGATAAATTCATTGTTTTTAAATTTTGACTTAGACCACTTTCATAGTTATGGGCACATATGTGTATTTAAAGTTCAATGATTTGATTTAAATTATTTATAAGAACAAGAAAGATAGTTTGTCGGCTATAGGTCCTTCCCAATTGAAGGATTACCTTTAGGAAGGTCTTGAACCAAAAAAAAAAAAAAAAAATGATTCCAGTCGTTAAAAGATTAACTCAGGAGAGTAATCAATAATTGTTAACAAATTTTAATGGTACAAACTGAAATATTTCTAAAATAAATAAAGTTAATGGAAATGTAAAGAAAGATAAAAGCTATAGACTAAACTATAATCTAGAATTTTACCAATATTATGATGTTAGGAAACAATTATTCAAATTATACTAATTGAAGAATAAAAAAACTAATAAAAATAAAGAATTGACTTGGCATACAGCTTGGAAACCCCGCATTGCTGAAACGTACGATAGGGAAGAAATATTTACAAAATTGCACTAATATGTTAAAGTATTTCATTACTTATTTAATACAATGCTTAAAAAAATATTGACTTTTTTAATTAGAGCGTGGGAATGAACCACAATAAAAATACGAAGCCGCCTCAAAATGAATGAAAGTAGGTACCATCTGTAGACCGCACTGAACAAGTAAGGGCACGCATACCTCCTTAATTTGCAAGCAGCGAAAATATGTCCGTCATTGAGTGTCCATTTGACAATTTAGGTCCCTGCTAGAATTAAAATTACCACCTTGTGAGGTTACGAAATAAAACTCTTTTAATACGATACCTGCCGTTACGGTATCTTTAAAGCTCCAAACTGAAGTTTTAAAATCTAACCATACCTTATGAGCCCTGATGATAACGGAACAAAATAATTACCTATTGTCCCAGATTATTATAATGGCGTCCTTTTTTGTTGTTAATTATTACTCTAATAATCATACCTTTATTTAAAATAGAAAAAAATGTGACATATCTCATTACCAAAGAAGTCATAAAAACGAGGGAACAAGGATTCGCCCTTTCCGGTTGAATGATCCATATATATATATATATATATTTTTTACATCTTTTCTTTACATGGTAACTCCACATAAGGACCGTTTATTATTTTACACATGCTCCATGTCTTAGAGGCATACTACATGAATGGTAAGAATAATCAAGTTTACATATTCAGTGAAGTTAATACAATTCAAGAATTCAGTTGAAAATAAACAAGTGATAAAACAGAAAATATACAACGAAAACAAAATAAAAACAAAACTAAATCAACCAAACAAAAAAACTAAATAAAAATTAAGTAAAGCCAACAAGAAATCACCTATGCTGCCCATCTTTGGTCAGTGAGTCGAAGTCTATATTTTTAATAAATTTAAGCAAGTCTGTCTTGAATTTAGAAAGCAATTTTTTTTCTGTTTCAGGCCATTGTCTATTTTTGAGAATTACACTTTAATGACACTTTAATATATATATATATATATATATATATATATATATATATATATATATATATATATATATATATATATACAAACTCATTATTAAATTTAGAATCGTCTTGGCACTTTACGCTTTCTCTCGGACACCAGTAGGGAGGCAACACTCCTCTTATTTTGCCCAACCTCCGCTGACAAAGATAAGAGTGCCTTTTTCTTGGTGTTTAAATATGTAATATATTTTTGCCATAACGATATACTTTGCAATAGCCACTTCTGGTTCGTCATTCTCTACCTTGGTATCTTTAAATGTAGTTCATTGTTCGCTTTGTATGCAAAGATATTTACTCGGAGCGATTGAAAAAGGAAATTCGAGATATTTCTTCAACTGTGGTTCGGGTGTGATATTCAGTTAATTCATATGTCCTTAAGGCTGAAGGAATTTCGTATCGGTTGGAGATGAGTACCTGACGCGTCTCGCTGTACGAACTTTAAGGCTAAATTGATATTTTAAAAAACGGGGGTTTGACTTTGTTAGGGACACGACTGTGTGTTTAATGTGAATATATTGAAGGAATTTTTTTTTAGTGTGATAATTTCGTATATGTGATATAAGAAATAGAATACAAGTGCAACATACGATCCATCTACGTTTCTGGAGGGCGTTAAACCAATACATCAATTGTCAAGCATTGTTTCTAAAGTTTCGACATTAACTTCTCTCAGAGCTTCAAGGCTGACAACGAGATGTGTTGCATAACACAAACGGTTCAGTCTCTGATAATTATAATAGGTGTAGTGAGATCTGATGTTTTGGTGTTTTTGCAATCCATCGGTAGTCATCATAACCGATAGCTTAATTTTTGCTAACGCTCTGTCCAGATAGATATACACAGCCAAGTACGGCTTTGAAGACACCTGCAGGAGCGGCTCTTCTTGAAATGGGCTGGTCCGAATGCTCTTTTCCACTCTTGCACAAAATTCTTGTAATACGGGTAGTTATGTTAGGGGACTAGCTGAGGAAAATTGTTCTGTGTGAGGACGGTGTCCGGTTCCCCTTAGCAGTTTGCCTCTTAGTGTTGTATCTCAAAGATGGTCATGATGATGTGGTCAGCAGTCTCCGGGACTGTTGCAATTATAATTCCTCAAATTCTTTTTTTTCAATTCACAAACCTCATTTAATATAAATTTATAAATTATCTTTTGATATCTTCGAAGAGGATCTAGCCAAATTTGAGGTATACGTAGCACTAAAGATTTAAATATACATTCAATTTAGTTATTATTGTTAATATGTAATTAAAATTTTGCTTCCTCACTACCGGAGGTAGAGGAGTTTTGTATTCATGTACGAAATGAAAAAAAATCCTACATGAAGTGAAAAACATTTTTGTCAAAATGCCCGAATCAAAATTTTTCACTCGCATTTTACTTTGTAGGCATGAAGAAAAAAATTTGGTTTCGTGTCTGTTGGTCTGTCTGTTGTCAGGTACATGTACAAACCCCTACTACTGTAAAAATAACCTGTCCCTACCTTGTCCCATCGATTACCATCACGAAGGCGCAAACGTACTTTCCTCAACGGGCCTATATTTCAAAAAAGGCTCGTTCAATTTAACACAAAGTTGGAGGAAAGTTAGGGATTAGTGTATCAATTTTTATTAAGTTCCAAATACGCATTCGCAAACGTATTTGAATTGATACGCAGTTGGGATATGTTCATATTCATACCTACAAAATTTCAAGATCCTATCCTTCTTTCTTGACTTAAGAGTTTGGTCCATATCATCATTGTTGTCATCATCGTCATTAAAATTAACAGTTTTTCTAAATACCGAGTATTACACATTTGTTTGTGGTTTTACATATTTGTTACTTGTATTTATTTTTCTTTATGAACCCAATTGAAATGGTGAAGAACAGATTCTGACCTTCTTGGCCAATATTTTTAATGTACGTATGGTATTTTACAAAAACATTGGATTTAATCAAGTTTTATTTTGAAATTACTTCTGGATTTTCTCTCAAAGGCATATACTAAAATAATTTTTAGCATACCAATCAGTTCTGTGATCATGTATCATCTTTGTCAATATAATAAAATAATATCGATATATTAATGTATATTTTTAATTAAATCCGCTTCAGCGCTGATATCTTACACCCTTCTGAAGGATTAATAGAATAACCTGCACCCTTATTTCCAGGGGTTGTGCCAAAGTTTGAGGTCGGCTGTAGAAACTTCATTATATATATATATATATATATATATATATATATATATATATATATATATATATATATATATATATATATATATATATATATATATATATATATATATATATATATATATTGCAGCATTTAATATTTCCACAATGATATTGCATTTACTTAAGATTCCCATAATATTTATTTTCGAAATATTTTAAGATAAATCATGTTGTATAATTATCCAATGCACAATATAATAATATAAATTTGAAATAATTTTTTTTTACTAACGAAAACTATTTTTTATGACATTCAACAAACTACTTTTTTTTTCTTCACCTCTCTCTTTTTTGCTCGTTTAGTTGACTATAATGTCAATCGAACAGGAAATTGCTGCGTGACACGTCTACGTCAAAGAACTTCTTAATGGTTCGCGAGTTGTTTGCCTTGAGAAACTTTCTTCCGCTTTAGTTTTTAAAGAAAACTTTTGTTCTTTGTGCCTGAGGTAATTTGAAATTATAAATTTCTACCAAGGCCATAACCTATAATTTCGGTTTGGACTAACGGTTAGTCTGTAATAGCGGCTTAATTGCATAATTACGCTTTGAGTGCCTGTGGATAAGTAGATTCCTTAGGTTATGATTTAGTTAGTATTTTATTAGTATCGATTCTTGGGTGACCTCAAGACATCTCTTCCAGGTCTTTAGCTTTCTCCGTTGTGTAAATTTTCCGCAGAATGTTTTACGGAAGTTTCTGATTTTGACTGTCAGGTTTAATCTATTTTAAGTATTTTTTTTAAATTCTTCGTTTCGACGGGTTGAGTTCAGTAAACTGATTATTCATTTTAGGAAATAATTATAAACCCATCTTACTTCTCTTTTTCGAGTCACTTAGTTTACAGCACTTTTCGAACTAGTCGGTCCATTTTCAATTGTTCCTTGTCCTATAAGTATAATTATAATTCCATTATTACAACATGTTGATTAAATTATTGTGATGAAACTGTTTTTCTTCAACACATCATTCCATCTCAAATTTTAAATAGTTCATTCACTCATTGACGGAGAGGGCACTAAAACTTAAATGTTTTACTACGTAAAAACCTTTATGCTTTTTGGCGTCCAAAACAATATATAATTTTTAAATTGCTTAGGCTATACACCGCTAATTATTTAGAATAACTGCTTCTGACCTGCAGTGAACTAAAACTCGATATTAATCGATACTGGTTTCTCGCTGCTAACGATGTTATATCAGCTTTAATTAGTGTTGCCACTGGTCGCTTAGAAGGAAAATCGGGGTAACATGTTATATTTTTATTCTGTGAATTCCTTTATGCTCTGTCAATTGCTACCACATCTTTGAAATATTAATGAACCGCATTAATTTTTTCTCCATTTCGTTTTTCAATGAAACTCCGAAAGATGTCGTATTAGTAATTATTTTTCAAATCTTGGTGCCCACATTGGATCTTACGTCTCACCATATGCTTCAATATTTTGGGCGTATGCTCTGCTGTCAGTGTCTATGAAATGTATGCCAGGTAAGTGACCGGTACCTTTGATGGTTGATGAATTGTTTATTCCCTTTCCGTCTGTCAAATATTATGGTTGCTTTTGCGTATTTTCGACGTAAGATAATTTCAATGAGGGTAGGGGAGAATCCAAATTGAGTCCCAAATACCAAAAAAAGGAACCAACTGAATCCCAATAAGTTTTCGATGCAGGGTAAATTGAGTCCCGGACCCAATACCTTTTTTCAGGTACCAGGCCCGGCTTATCAGCGTTACCCAGAGACACCATGAATCTTGCTGGGTAGTTTACCATATATTGTGTGCGTACGTCACTAAGTTTGCATTAGTCAGTAAGTCCAATTAATGCATTTTGAATGAAACTACAGCCAATACAGTCGTAAACCGTTGTATGGCTTAATCTTGTCAGGTGAAAATGGTTTGCTACGAGAAGAATTTTACTGTGATTTTTTTACAATTTTGCTTGAACGCCCTCGATATGCTTCCCCATCACATCAGTCATAAATATCAAGCAACAATTAATGGTTGCATAGCACGCCAGAAGTATAGGATAGATTTTAGTTAACAAAGAATAACAAATAAAAATTATATAAGTAAAATACTGTATTGTTTTTAACAATTTTAATTAGTCTGGTGTTGTGAAGGTAGCAACGGTTTATAAGATGTATACAATTTGAAACTTATAGACGAAAGATTAAGCATATGAAGAAAAATAAATATAAATTACAATTAACAGTAATTACAAATAAATATTACGCGTTTTAAATAAAAAAAATCTGTTAATATAAATCACTCCGTAGAAGAATACTGTTCTCATTGTATGTACAGTCGAACCTCTATGTTTCGAACATGAAGGTTCCTTGAAAAAAATTCGATATACGGAAATTTCGAAATATAGAAAGATTGCAATTTTTCATCCTTTTCAGGCTAAAAACAATTACAGCTATTCTTTAGGGTAAAAAAAAAAACAACAAAGGCAATTTTTGGAAAGTAGTAATGGCAATTTTTTAGGGTAAAATAAAAATAAAACTGATCGATCAATTGCACTTATTTGAAAAATTGTACCAATTACTGTGTGATTGCATATTTTTTACAAATTTGCATTTATAATTTAATAAGGCATGTATTAAAAATATGCAAATATACAAATTAATTTATTTTTGTTTTCGCGCAAGATAGCTTCTAATGTCTATTTGTGTATAATTCATCAATTCAGTCATGTTTAGGAGCAATGTTCACGACAAAAGAGGCAAAGTTAAATTGAATTTAAAATAAAAATTTCATTCTATGTTAGGAAAGAGATTCAGAGAATTTAGGTACTCCTGTGCCTTTTCTGAAACAAGACCTTCCATGAATTGCTTTGCAAACCAATGAAACATTTTTTTTCTTATTTATTATTACCCATTATTATGTATGTAGACTAAGGTCCCTTTTTGATGACTTTCACATTTTATATATTTTTAAATTGGAATTTTTCGTTCGATAAACAGAATATTTTTTCTAATAAAAATTCAAGGTTCCTAAAAAAAGTTCGATGTATAGGGATTTTCGATATATGGAAATACGATATACAGAAGTTCGACCGTAATTCAATGGATCCTTCAGATCGCTTTAAAAATTCAATTATTTCGTTTTAAATAATTTTATTACTCTAAAATTTACTATTTCTGGATCACAAATAATGTTTTGCTTAAACTTTAACAAGATCTTAAATATTCAAATTAAATTCAATATACTATGACAACCCAAGCAAGACTGGGTTCTTAACCATGTATATGTTGCAATACAAAAACGTAATAAATATTATACTTTTAGACCACCTTTATAACCATAATCCTTGTAAAAAAAGTAATATTAAGTAGAGGGAATACATTTATTGAAATGATATAATTAAATTGTGCAGCGTTCTGATAGCTCTATTGAATTATATTTAATCAAAACAGTATTACTATAGAGTAAACATATATTTATTTACTTGTATAATTTTAAAAATTAAAATATACTATTTCTTGATCATAAATAATGTTTTTATATTATAATATGTACATAGTTAAGAACCCAGCTTTGCTTGGAATATCATAGTATATTGAATTTAATTTGGATAATGAAGACCGTGTTCAAAGTGTTATAAATAATATAAAAACATTGTTAGTGATCGAGAGATAGTAAGTTTTAGAGTGATACAATATTTTAAAACGAAATAATTCAATTTTAGATTGATTCGAAGTGTCCATTGAATTATAAGTAACGAAAAAGTATTCTTGTACGGAATGAAGTATATTAACAGAATCTTTTTATTCAAAACTGGCATCAGATTTGGTTTTAGCACTTTAAAAAACCTACATCAAAATTCACTAATTGACTTAGTGACTTTTGCTCCAACGCACGAAATATTTTCAAAACAATCTAACTCCTCACGGTGTCCCTCGGTAACGCTGATAAGCCGGACCCAATACCTGAAAAAAGGTCCAACCCAATTCCCAGGTACCGGAGACTCAATTTACCCTCTTCGCTATCTCATTAAATATTTTGGGACTCAATTTGGATGCATCCGAGGGTAGTAGCCGAACGTTTCTGTATTGGGACAATTAGAACAGTCTACAATTAGAAATTCTAAGGACTTTAAAAATTTGAACAGTATTCAAAATTTCTCTGTGTACTTAGGTTCGATTCTCAATTTCGATTCTGAATCTCTGTCCCAAATAAATAAAGAACCTCTATTTTGCAGCACCCCTTTATTTTCCCAGTCATAACCACTGACGGAAAGTATTTACATGGTAAAAAAATTGTTTCAAAATTTACTCAAAAACGGCTAAAGCCATTTGATTGAAATTTAACATGCTGGAAAAAAGCTTTTTTAGTCATCGACGTTTCGAAGTCGTCAGGATGCTTATTTTCTACAATCATCATATATATTATTTCTGTTGGAGAGATCCTTTCCAAGAGTACTGAACCAATTGACAAGCGGGATGTACCATTTGAAAGAGATTTTTACTTGGAGTGTGCGAATCTACCTTAAATTTTTAAATTAATTAAAAACCATAATTTGCACCAATGGTTACCAAGAATGCCATCATTATATCTAACCTTTCATAAGAACATTTAAGAATTATCATTAAAATTTTACAAAATAAAGCATCCCCTCAATGCTTAGGAGTTAATAATTAACCATAATTATTATATAATTTTTGCGTAATTTCCTCACGGGGCCAACTAGTGTAACATAAACCATTACAACCAATAAATATTCATAACATTAATTTACACCATCTTTCGTTACGTATTAAAATTTCATATTATCTTTAAATTAAATCATTTTTTAGTTTATTTTTTTCACAAATATTTGTTACCCCTTGCCTCTTAGAATTTGAGGTTTTACGTTTCAAGGTATATAGAATCCAGAAGTCGAACAAATAAAAATGTCCGTCCGCGGCTTTTCACTACTGAACCCTGAATGACTCTGGGAACTCTGCATTACCCTCCATCAATTTATTTCAAAATTGTGGCCAATTAACGGTTTCTTATACCTATATCTCGATCATTTATGAATATAGAGGAAAAATATCATGTCAATAGAGAAATCAGTCTAAATTACTTTTCAATTTTTTTATTATAAATTTGTTACTATTTTTATACAATTGTTAAGAAATATTCAAAGATCACCTCAAAACATTTTGAACCACCGAACAAAATTCGTCGTGTAATTTTTAACGGGTTAAGACACAAGTATGAAGTGGTTATTTGCTATTAAACTGTTTCAGCTTTATTGATACAAGTTTTGTAAAATGTTAACACATCGTTAAAAGAGTAAGAAAAAAAATCAAAATAAGTATTGATTTGTGTTGACGAGTTACGGCAGCTGGTCTGTAACACTGACCTGTTTTTATTTATTTTTTTATTATTATAAACCGAGTGTTGGTTGGTGTATCCTTTAATCCCGATTTCTCTGTTTATTTTCCTTGCCTCTTAGAAAGGGGTGACCCACATACCTTATGCACTATTTGTAGACAGGCCGGAATCTGTTTAAGGATTGTGCGTATTCGAGTATCCTTGTACATTCCCAACGGTGGCGTTTTAAAGGATATCAACTCCATGTGTGGTTAATCAATTATAAATGCGATTCGATGATAGGCTCTAAATGTTAGTCGTAGCCGATCTCTGTAATTGATTTTCTCTTAACATCCAATAGTTGATTACAATCAACCATTATTGTGTAATACTATAGCACTACATAATAATGTGTAATATATTTTACACAGTATTATTTATTCTTATGATGATAACGAATTAGAAAATTAATTAATGTAATTGAAAACTTTATAAAACTTCAAGAATATTTTTCAAAAGACAGTGTTGTTATCCGTCCATTCGTTATTCATTGAATTACCGGATTATACTATTTTTATACAATTGTTAAGAAATGTTGAAAGATCACCTCATAACATTTTGAACCACCGAACTATAGTCGTCGTGTAATTTTTAACGGGTGAAGACACTATTATAAAGTGGCTATTTGTTATTGAACTGTTTCAGCTTTATTCATACAAGTTTTGAAAAAAGTACATCGTTGAAAGAGTAAGAAAAAAAATCAAAATAAGTATTGATTTGTGTTGAAGAGTTACGGGAGCTGGTATATACTAGTAATTATTTATTTCTCGAAAGATAATGGCATACAGGAAGGTAAGCTATCAGCTGTGTTTAAGTCAACACAATGTACTTTAAAAATCGTCTGCATATTATTTTACTGTGTTCATTATCATAATATTTTAAAAATATAATCAATTTTTAACTGGTACATTAACCTCGACCCCTAAGGGTCGTGACTTGGGGATGTTAATGTTTTTGTATATTGTTGCATTGGTCTCCTATGGCGGCCCGTATCCTCCTAGATAATTTTGAAAAAGGAATACTAAGAAGTACAAAAAAAAGTTTGATTAGTTACGCCTATGGTGCCAACTTGCAAGCGTAGACAGCTAGGTATCTCTCGGGGTCTGGCGCTCTCAGGTACCTGCTGCTCTCCCCATTCCTTCCTCCCACGCCCTCTCCAGAGACTTAGCAGACCTTCCTTAGAAATTTTGGTTAGATACGCCAATGATCCTAATTTTATTAGGAAATTCAAGAGGATTCTTATCCTGTTTTTACTTCTTTGTTTACTATCTTATTTTATTTTTTGGCAAAATTCACATACAAAATTTAAATTTAAATTCATCACAAACTTAATTTAAAATTTTTTGCCGATAGTGCCTCTGTCCTCGAATTAGGTATGGCCTATACGAAGCCAACATAAGTTACTTCTTTGTTTCTAGTATTCCTTAATATTCCTCCATTTTGGAAGTTTCGAAGGGCTTACATGTAGATTTTTCTTTTTATTTATATCATCAATAAGCCGCTGTATAGTAAAATCGTGATAGTAAAAATGGAAGGCGTTGAGGTTATTATCGGCACTATTCCTGATGCTCTGGAGAAGTTTTCCGATTCTTTATATTTCTGTACCTTGGGACAAAAAGGACAATTCTATAAATGATTGCTTGATAAAAACACTTTTCAATGTGATTGCTTGAATCAATTCAACTATCCACTCCAATAACAATTTTTGTGAATGATGTATATGGCTAAAACAATCTCTAATTGCAAACCTTTTAGCATGTATATTGCGCTCCACTGGACGTAGCTGTTTTTTGTTCAAATTAACATGCCACACCGTTTGGAAATGGTAACGGAAAAAATATTGGATCCGATGATAAGTCCTAAACAGAAATATTTAGTATTACTCCTCGAACTTATTAATATGAAAAATAATTTCGCTTAAAAGATGGTTCCCAATCTACATTCTTTAATATCACAGCTACATCAGTTGGAATTGCTTCATTATATGGATGGATATTTAAATCGATTAACATTAACAACCATACAAATTTCTTTACTTAATTACAATGATCCTTCATCCTTCTAAATGAACGTGCAAAAGGATTCAGACGATCCAATTCAGTAGATATTGTGGGCATTCAATTTCTATCGCAGATATAATTGGATTTTCGTGAAGTCTATAATTAAGGGCGATGCCTACATCATAAAAATATTACTGTGGTCATTGCACCTGCTAGATGAAACAATGTGTCGTGTATTCTAAAATGTAAAGAATAAATTCCAATTGATATTGTATCGGCAAATTTTGCTCCAGACCTGACCATAGCAAACGATAAACATTAAAGCTGCGAATGTTTTCAAAGTATATCTTTTATCATTTCGTAATAGAACGAACCGATGAAGAAAGTTCATCATAAAGCGCATTAAAAAATATATTTTGAGTTAATGGCGGTAGAAAAATTTTCTCTTGTGACAACATCAAGTGAATCAAGTTCTATTTCGTTGCGTTATTTCGGATTCACAATGTAAAGCGTTCCAAAATCTACTCGGTAAATTCATTAAACCACAATTGAAACTATCAAAATTTCTTGGAATTATGTTTAATGCACATTTAAATGCATCCATCAAAATGTTATCATTTTTTTATCTATTTTTTTTATAGATTTAAGAGAAGCTCTGTTGACAATTACGACTGTAGTACACTAACTTGGAACGGCTCAATAAGGTGAAAATAAAAACCAATAGGTGTCGTTCCAATAGTCTACATCAATTTTGCAGATAATTTGATGTCGCTGCCCATAATTTATTTTTTCTGAAGTTTCTCTGAGTCTGCTGAACTGCAAGATATTCTCAATGATTGTCATTACTAGGAAAATCACCGGCCTCATGTCAGTTTTATTTTAAAGTTTTCTAGATAACGTCATGGGTTTCGTATTAGCTTATATTCAGACCGCTGTTGGTTTTCAGGATATTCCGTGGGAAATGGAAAGGTTAATGATGATTCGAATTATTTTTCATTATTGTAATTTTTTTTCGTTTGATTAATTTTTATTTGTTTATATATTTTTATATACAGAGATAAAAGAAATTAAATTAATTTTATTCGTTAGCACTAATCTTTGAAATATTCCGTTTAAGGTAACCACAATCTTAAATCACTTCGATTACGTTACAAAGTGCATGACCCGCAATTCCTCGTAGCGTACTCCGAAATTCTCTAGTTGGCCCAGACGTCCAACATGGTTGGTGAAGGGTGATGTTGAACGCCTGTAGGCAGAATGGTGATTGAGTCCCATGTTGGACCAACGGTTGATGTAAAACCAAACAAGATTTGATATTTGATGGGCGTAGCTTATTCATCCAACTAGATTGAAATGTATGTGGCAGTATTGACCTACCAAATTAAAACATTGGTTCTTTTTCATTTACCTAGGTGAAATTATTAGCGATATTTTTTCGTTTTTTTATTTTTACATTATGGCCGGTATTCCTGATAATACAGAGTGAGGGATTTTTTTTAATTATACAAATCCTTGCTCCTGCCAACGCCTTTGTGTTGAGATTGCTGTTAAAAACTTTAATCTCAAACCACTGACCAAAAATCTGAGAGTCACTGACAGTCGTTCACTTACTGAAATAACATCCCTCATAACTTTCTCCTGTTTTTGTAATAATTGTACTTTATCTAACAACTCATCATAGGTCTTGGCATCAATTCTAAAAAACAAAAATTAAAATTTTCTATCTGCTACTACAATTCTTCACAAAAAAAAAAAAAAAAAGAAAAATCAAAAACAGATGGATAGGGAAAAATCGAACGAATAAATAAAATAAGGTTTATATTATATAATGAGCTCGGTTCAGTATGTCTCCTGGATTGTCTGGGTTAGCCGCGGCGGATAATGGAATGGAGTTGATACTTTGTATGTCCTGGAAATCTTTAAAAATATCTAAAACAGTTGCTGCAAATAAAAGGAATTACAAGACCAAAATGAACATTGTCACTGGAAATTTTAAAAAAAAGAATGGATATCTTCTATTTTTCTCAAGACTGAAAGGATTGGATTTTTCAAATATTGGATTATTTTTCTGTAAATTTTAGTTGGATGCCTGATAATTTGTGCTGTAAACTAAAGCCATCTTATTAGCTCTTTGTAAGTGTTCAGTTTATTTATTAGATAGTGTAGTGCATAGGTGGAAAACCTTTATGCCATTGGAGGCCGCATTTAAATCAAGCAGTAAGAAAGGAGGCGGCAATAATATTTTATATTACACTGTTGGTATTTATATTTGTTTAAAAACACATAGATGTATATATATATATATATATATATATATATATATATATATATATATATATATATAAATATGTATAATATATATATATATATGTTTTTTTTTCAGTTGGCACTACAATTTTGAAATTTTCCGACTTTTCATTCGCCTTTCCTCTTATATCTCGTGAACGGATGAATGGATTTTCGCGGTTCAAACCATTTTCTTACTATTTTGGGGTAGGATAAAAGGAAAAATGAGTGTGAAAATTTTCCGACTTTTCATTCGCTTTTCCTCTTATATCTCATGAACGGTTGAAGGGATTTTCGCCGACCATCCACGTTTCTGGTTGTTTCTTTTTACCATCTATTCTGTTCAATGGTATGAACTAATTGATGTGTATAACTCCATTTTGGAAAAAATGCTACTCTCCTTCTTTCTTCTCTGGGCTCTCCAAATGTTATAATCTCAGTACAAAAAGTTGACAATATTCATGAATTTTGATAATGAATATTTTCTGATGGACACATTTAAAAAAGAATGATTACCTCTCTTGAAATAAATATTATATCAGTTTTAATTAAATATAAATAGTATTAAACTAAAATATAGTTGTAATAGTATACAATTTATATATCATTGTAAATGTAATTAAATCAATATTAATTAATATATAATGAATTTGTATTGGTGAATAGTTTTTAAAATTTATGTTAGTTAGCACCTTGTTAGCACCGTTATTGTTAAGCTGATTGCCATACTTACCTTTGAGATATTGAAAACATTTGTGCCCGAATATATCAACCTGGTTTTTTGATAAAGGCTTAAGCGCCAAAAATTCGAAATTTAGGTTTCAATTTATTATTGGACGTAAACACCACCTCTATCGATTTCCGCTCCAGAAGTATCGAACAAAAAATTGGAAATGGTCTAAAATTCTACTATTGATGACGTAAGCACCAAATACTGACGACTCTCAGTCGTCATTCTGGGCCCTGATCAGTGCTAGAAGTCTTTAAAATATATTCTAATTATAAAAGATTTGCCATTTTAATAAACTTCTGTTATAAACGATAAGGAATAAAATTTAAAAAAATATATATTATTATTTGGGGAAAAAACGTTTCATGTGTTTCTTGTCAAGTTTGCTAAATGGAGCTTACGTCTTTTTTAAAAAAACGATATCGATATTTTTTATCGGATAACGATTTTAAAAAGGAATTATAATATAGATAATCGCTGGAGCCTAAAAATAACATTGGTATTAATAAATGGATTATCTCGGAACGACTAATAAATACGGCGATTACTCAAGAGCGCCTCGGTAGTTTCCTTTCCTTTTAGTTTCGTCGCTAAGTGGATCAAGGTGGGAGCGGGTCGGGGCTCTGGGTCAGCTCTGTACAATTACACAAGGCGCTAATGGCCTCATCCTGGCCCCGCCTCCTGGGCGACCTGGTGTATGTAGCCTCTTATCGTCCACTTTTGAGGGGTTTCTCTTTTGGGATTCGCCGCCTCCTTATGTAATGGTACAGGTAGCTTAGAGTAGTTTGGGGAAGGTGCCGTTCGTTAAGGCGATTGGGATCTGAGTTTGTCTCTCAGCAAACCTGTCTTAGAAGTGGCGAGATATAGATAGCAGCTTACAGTGATTTGAGAAAACGGGTCATATCTCAGCCATTTCCTGTATGGCAGTTTCTTTCTTGTTTTATAGTTTATTCAATGCAGGCGGCTGATATTAAGCTTCCAATGAATTTCATTGACGCATTACTTAATTTGGTAACAAAGTTTCGCGTTATGTCTTCCTCGAAATTTATTTAGCGACATAGATATAGAGGGGGAAAGTGACCCAGTTGCACTTTTCATAATAGCAAATATATAATGGATAAGAAAATTATACTTGCACCTAGTGTTTTGCGTAAAATGCATTTATAAATTAATATATTGAGCATGAAATTACTATTGATTATGATAATGGAAATTACTTTGCACTTATTCATATAGGTGTAGTTGGTTATAAAACTTGTTTAAAAATAAATTTAATTTTAAATATATTTCATGAAGTAAATTTCCTTCCTTTTTTATTATATGTAAAAAGAAAGTCGACGTCATCTAACAAGTTCGTCTTATTTCTTTTAAACTTAATTTGAATTTTACGAGTACTTAAATAATTAACCGTTGTCAGTTAAAAATAACATATGGGAATAATGGTCATATGGAGTGGTAAAGTGGAGGTTACGTTGAAGCTGGCATTATAGTATAGTGTAGTTGAATTATAAATTGTTTTGTTGTGTTCTAATAGCTTTAAATGCCGTTTCTATTTTTACAGAGAGAAACTCAATTTAGATATTTTCCACCTTATTTAATAAGTTATTGAAACGATTATCACATCCTATTAAAAATAAATTGCTTACAAAAATTAACATAATGATTTAAAAATTACAATTAAAGACAAATTCATGCCTTATAATTTCATATATACACAAAACTAATGATAAACAAAAAAAAAGTTATATCACTTGTTCACTACTATACTTTAGCTTTGGAATATATGTAACTTTTCCATCAAACCTTGATATAGTTGCAAGATAAGTTATAATAAACAAATTGCGTTTATCTTCAAATTAGTAAATTGATTGTCATCCATATCGAAACTAATACTTTTCCTCTAAACAACTAAAACTATACCAGTATCCTCCACATTAAATTAACCCGTGAATTTGGTTCCATTGAGTTTAATGCAGGCAATCAAATGCCAATATTTTAAACATTACTTGTTGAAAAATTACCACAATAAAAAAAATAATAATAAAGTAAGATAAGTTGTATTTATTATTAAACAGATGATTTTTACTTCTGCTATATATTGTTTTGTTACTATAGCTCGCCCAATGATGGCATTCCGAGTACGAACTCATGTGGCACTAAATGGAACCTAACGTTATTTTTTTTTCCCTTACTTTTGATTTGAAGATGATATTACTGTTGTTGGAAAACATCCAAAGTTTTATTTACTCTGAGAGAATAATTTAATATAAATATTATTACATGATTAAGTGGAATATCAGTACAAAATAATTCAATGTAATTAATTATCCGAAAGAATGAATAAAATTACATTGCTCTTTTTTCAAACACAATCACAACATGAATTCAACGGTTTCAAAGTCCAACCTTCTTCTCAGATGGTTATCAACAATACTACAATATACATACAATACTTCTGAAAAAACATAAACAATATTCATAATAAATAAATAATGGATATCGACTCAATTAATCACTATACATGTGATGATCACCAGAGAGTCCGGTAGTAGTAGGGAATAATATATATAAATATATATATATATATATATATAGTATATATATATATATATATATATATATATATATATATATATATATATATATATATATATATATATATATATATACTTCGATATCTCTTGTCAGTGGCGTACGCCGGGGGAGCGGATTAAGGGCAGTATCTCTCCCGAAAAATAAAATTTGTATTTTAAATAATATTGTGGATAATTTTTAACAATAATTTTGAGCCAATTTTCATGCTTATCCTTATAACTTACAGTTGGATTTATTTATTTAATTTATTGGATTTATTTATTTATTTATGATGCATTATTATTTACTTTAACTCACTTATAATTTAACTTACTTACGTACTTGTTAACGGTTTTATATCAGTTTTAAAATAAACATTTTTGAAAACAATACCAACAATACTTGAATTAACAAAAGTTAATTGAATGATGTTACCTACCAGAATCATCTAATTAACTATTCCATTGCAAGGTTTTCTTTCATTGCACAAAGAATCATTCTTGGATTTAAAAAAAGATTGTTCACGCTAATTATTTTACTTGCGTGTTTATTTCGCATGCATCTTCACCACGCCTTTCCGGTACGCAGTTGTCTGCTTGGGCAAGTTCCCGAAGCCTGCCTTGAGTCGTTATCTCAATCGGTGATACTATTGTGCGACAGGGACTTATCTCTATCAGGTTCCTGGGCTTTTCCTTTCTAATATCCTTTTCCTTAGCACAGACCGACCTTGGTAATTCGACGTGTATTTGCTCCTGATCACGTAGCGCCTTCGCTGGATTTGTTCTCGTTCCTGTTTAGAAACGTTTAGCGCCTTTATAAAATCGCAGTTGTATTATAATTCTGGATACTTACATCAGTTCTTGTTTCTTATTGGCAGGTGTCTTTATTATTCTTGAATTATTGCACCTACGTTTATTACAACTTATTTGGTAAAGCTATTATTCCTTACCAAACTCTTCACATCCTGATCTCACATCCTAATGATTTTCGAAGAGTTCAATTAATGAAAATGTGGCGAGTGTTCCTCACTTCTATCCACCGGACGATGCTTAACTGCTCTCCGACGTAATTCAAAGGTGGCCGATCAAATTACTCCTGCTTGATTTTGATGTGTTATTAAATGCTAAACATGTCTTAGTGGAATGCCTTCTAGTGATTTCAAAGAGCATTGCTGATGACGGCTGCAATAACAATAAGGGATGATATAAAAAGTTTTTAAATTTCGCTATTTGACGGCGCTGCTGTCTACTACATATACATTCTACATTATTTTTGTTTTATTTTTTATTTAAAAAAATAATATTTGTCCATACAATACTGGCATCCTTTGTAAAATAATCTTTATTATTGAAGTTAATCGGGTTCCATCCCGAAAAATAATCTTTCTGCTCAGCTGTACCGGATGATGGACTAAACTCGTTGCCACCATGATCAATGATTAGACAAGACTCGTTCTCCCAACATTGAAACTTAGTTTCATTGATTATTGTGTATTTCCAGCTGTAATGATGAATCATAACCACATGAGAAAAATATTTTAATATTAATATGGATTAAAAATAAAAAGGTTATTTATAGATATACACTCATAAAATATTTATAATAGCAGGAAATGTCTTACCTATTTGTATTTCATATTTCATTAAATTGGGACATCACTTCACACATTTTTGATGGAGCTTGAAACAACGGCTTTAACATGTTATGATTTCAGTAATATACTATTAAATTTAATTTAATTTAAGCCATCATAACAAAAAGTGAAAACGTTTGATCTTACATTACGTCGATCTTCTCCTGGTTTTAGTAAACATATTAAATACCTAGATCAATCTATTAAATAGTAAAAATCAAAAAGGATCCCACATAGAATATTTGAATCGCTTCATGCTAAATGGGGTTTAGTCACTATGAAAATAGTTAGACAAAACCCCTGTTATCATGAAGCCATTCATTTCTAATAGTGAGAAATGACTGAGCGATTTGTTTGTTTTCTTTCATTACGTTGGGAGATTACTTCATTTTACATGTTTTTGAGGAATAGCGAAAACAACGAGTTTAAGATCCTATTATTCCATTTATATAGTTTTGAGCTGTATTTCATTTAAGCCACCCTTATGAAAAGTGAATACAAGTGATCTTACATTACGACGAGTTTATCTCGTACTCATTCCGATTTCGCAACGCCAACTAACCACGAGGATTAAGACGATAAATCAGTACAGGTTTCTCACGAGTTTCAATGTTTAAATAGTAAAAATTATTCCTACATCCGTAATAGTGTTGGATTCTTTTATGTATTTCTGTAAGGGTGTGGGTTCTGTCTTAGAGAATCTAAAGAAAGTGGGTATAGAGCAGTATTGTTGGGACGTGTTTAGGAAAAATTGGGACTGGTTCACAGAAGATATCTTGCAGTATTTGACAATTTTGATGGAATGAATTTTTACTTGTTCGGCATTGTCCATGTTTTCAACGCCTTTTCCTAAATTCATTTTTCTTTAGTGTATATTATTCAAAGTTGAAGAGCAGCAGAATGCTTTTTTTAAGCTGTATGCTCTGTTAAGTGTAAAGCAGTCAAGATTCTTACTATCTGAAAAAGGTTTAGATCACAAAACAAAGTACTTCTTGATTCCACAAACGGAAACCTTAATCTTTTTTCTATGTGTTACGATCCAGCGCTCGTTCAACTTCTATTGCACATATTTATTCTGCTGGAACCTTTGTGCTTGATTCTTTTTTACAATTTTGTCGTTTAGATATTCATATACAAGTGTTCATATTATGTTGTATAGGCCCGTTGAAATACTGGAAATTTGTTTTACAAAATATGGTATAATTAAAAATTGAAAAATAAATTAAATTAATTAATATTCTTAATATTAATATATTAATATTATATTCATTATTGATTAATATCAATAATGAATATATTGGAATTGAATAAACTCTAATATTACCTCTTATAGATTACCCCTTATAAATATTCTGCAAGTAGTTTTTTTAGCTTTGGAATGAACTGATTTTTTTTTTAATAGGTTTGCAGAAGTTTTAATTATTCTTTATATTCTTCTTCTACAGTGCGTTGACGTTTCGGTGTTGTGTTATTTATTTTATTTTATTTAATTTTAAATATTTGTAACCGATAAAATTGGTATATTTAGATAAATAACTACGCATAAATAAGAATAATTAAACATGACTTCGTCAATTGCTAAATACAAACTACCATTCCCTTTTTCAAGGCCGCAAACGTTGCTTATATTAAATATTGCATTGTTTTCCTATGAAGGAACAATACAGAGAAATGCATTGCGAATTATGGCAATAATTACAAAGTTGCATGGGAAATAAGAGAACTACCTGGAAATGGGAAAATACCTTATCCTCCTCCTCAATGCTTTCACAGGATCATACGCATCTTCAAAAGCTCCTGATGGGATCCTAGCATCATTGGGCATGTGAACATGACCTGTCGGCACTTCAAAGCACCATTGAATTCCTTTAGGAGATATCAGATAATTCCCTTCCCTTCTATACACTCTTGAAACTGGAGTACTAAATTCAGTCTCAGCTAAAGTTATATATTGGGTTTCAATATCGTGAGAAAATATTAAGTCCACATCTTGTCCAAAGATCTTGAATGGGGAACTCAAGTATTTTCTATACACTCTGCGACAATGTGTTTCGAGGGATGTACTGTGTTTCTTTTCATGAAGATCACGTAGAACATATACTGCAAGAGCTGCCATGCATGTTTTGAATGACGGGAGACTACATTTGTTAATGGTTACGTGTTCTACCACTTCCGAATACACAGTTGCATATCCTCTTGCCTCATGATATTTAAAGTACACGGAGTGTCAGGAAGTGTTAATAAGGACTTTCCTGAGAGAGTCATACTGATAGTGAGGATTGTGCTCTTCAACATCTATTAAAACTCCCTGGATATTTCTTGTCATGTAAGTTTCTATACCCATTAAGGCTCTCAAGTAACGTGATGAGACATTTTGCAGTGACTCGTTTGAAAGAATTTTTCTGAGGCTTAATTGTTGTATTTCAATGTGCTCTAATTCATTGGTATTTGCTATCTCTTTATTAATATAGAAGGCTTTGTATATAGCATTTGTCCATAACTCCTGTGGAGGAGCCTCAGTTCTCGTGTGGACCATCAGAATTCCAGTGACTGTGTAATTTGTGCCCAAAACAGCATATGAAAATCTAGCAAAGTTGAGCGGCACAGCAGTGCTTGTGGGTAGAATCCTTATGTCATCACTTAGGTTTGAAAGCAATACACTGTACTGTGAGAAAAACGTCATCTTGCTTGATAATGTTGAATTCCTAATTAGAGTTAACTGTGACATGGTCTCTTCAGCGACTTTAGGAGGTATTGGAGTCAGTTTGTGTTAGGCTTGAGGCAGAATCTTCCAAAGTAGGATATAAATTCGTTAAACACCCAAGATTATATTTACTCTGAAAAGAATATATTTAATATTTAAAAAATATTTATGATCAAGTATTACAAAATAACTCAAGGTAGTCAATCACTTGAAAAGAATAAATAAAATTACTAAGTTCGTTTACCAAATAAATCTATGTGAATTTAACAGTTTTAATACTTAACCTTCCTCAACTACGTTTAGCAATAATACTTTTCTAGCTAAATAAGATTGAAAATATTGATGTAGCACAAGAATTTGCCAAATATGGCTGTTTTCTGAAATAAGATATGATTGTCTTTTTAGTAGAGGGTTCAACCATGACTCCAAGGTTTTTAACGGATTAATGATATTGAAATGTGGAGTTGCTTAGGAATAGACTTAGAATGCATTGGAATAAATAAAGTACCGCAACTATACTCTATAAAGTAATAACGATAAAGAGAATATGAATATGAAAAATTGGTAGCTAAATGTGTCACATATGTCATTGTGACAGTGGGTCAACGGTTCAAAGAGGTCCTTCACTAGATAAAACCGTATATTTTTTGATTATGATTAAAAAATTTATTGATGAAACTAATAATAGTATTGAAAAATTCCGGATTTTTTAACATTATACTTTTATTATGCAAACAAAATAAGAAAAATTAATGAAATGCACAAACGATTTTATATGATTTGAGATTGAAAATATTATTTTACTTTTTATATTTATTTTTAAAACCTTAATGTAATATTGTTCTCAGTTGATATCCGCATGATGGTATAGAAGGATCAATATAATTAGGGATTAATAAATTATTTGCCACTTCTATAAATTTGTTTTATTGAAAACTAGTTTCAAATGTTATACATTCATCCTCAGTTCTAAAAACACAAAAAATTCAAAAATAAGCAATTCATAGAAGTGGCAAATAATTTATCAATTCAGGGGATAGGGGATAGTATCACCAATTTGGAAAAAATTTGGTAATTTTTTCTTACTCTTTTCAAATGAAAAAACTTTACCGCCCGTTTTGCTTTCTTTGACAACAATATTATGAATCCGAAGCTGTTTCATTTTTAAGTTACACGATTTCTTAGCATCTCGCAGAGCCTTTGAAGGGATCCACCCACCACATGCATCCAGCATGTACTATAAAAAACCATATCATGCCGTAACTGTTGATTTATCATAGTCTTTGCCAAAAATGCCTGCTGTGTATGTGTTAAATAATAGCGGTGACAGTACTGCAGCATCTTGTGGTACTCCACATGGTAAGAGTATGATATTCGAGAATCTATATATATTCATCATATATATATATATATATATATATATATATATATATATATATATATATATATAAGTTAAAGACCGGAGCGTGGCAGTATCAACCTTAATACCATCCTGGAATGTAAACAACATTCCGATTGTATATAAGGAGGATTACTTTTATGAATAAACAGTCTTGTTTCAGAAGTCGTGATAGTTATTTCTCAGTCCTTTTCCTTTTTTTTAATTCAATTTGTTCGCCGTCGCATAACTGGTGCCGAAACCCGGGAACCGTAACGCGAGACCTTTTTCTTTTCTTTTTTTTTTTTGCTTTTTTGGAAATTTTTTTATATCCCGTCCTCGTTTTTCTTCTGCTACTTTTCGAACCAGGCGAAGACGAAGAAAAATCGAGATGGCATCAGAAGGCATAGTAAGACCGGCAGTGCTTAATGTACCTGACTTACCTTCACTACCACAAGAAATCATGGCGGAAGCTCATGCCAACGCTCTGGAGTGGATGAAGCTAAGGACAGCGACATCGCAGGACCTCCGGAGGGCGATTTCTGATCTGGAGCGCTTCGGCGGCGAAATTGGCGAGTTAAACCATTTTTTGAAGGGTGGTGATCGCCTTATGGAGAGGATACAAGCCAAGACATCGGAGAATCTGGTTAACGCTGGGGATGCCGAAGCACTGAAGGCAGCTCTGGTATGCAGAGTAAAAAGGAATGTGCTAAATCTAATCCAAGCAGATGAGGAGACACCGTGGCCGGTAATTAAGGAGAGGCTGAAGAAAGCTTTCGGTGGTGGCAGGTGAACCCCGGAAGAGGACATCTATCAAATGTTTAGAGAGAGGCGTTCTCCTCGACAGACGAGCGGACAGTACGCAGGAGCGCTGCTAGCACGATTCAATCAGATCACGGAAAAAATGCGTGAAACCTTGAGCATAGGCGAGGTACAAGGCAGGATGTCATTCTTGGCGACCATCCTCAAGGTCCAATTGGCGAAAGAGACGGGAAAGAGGGAAGGCTTGCCGAGAGATCGCTCATTCATCGAATGCGCCCAGGAGATGATCGACTCGAGCGACAGGGAAGAAGAAACCAGGATGGAGGTGGAAGAAACGGGGTGGAGCAGAGTGACCGATAGACGCCTCAGAACCACACCAATGGGCTGGAGGAGGAAAGAACCCGCGTATACGAGCAGAGACTGACCCTCGGTAGGCGAGAGAAGGTCGGGACAACCGAAAGCGAGGAATGGTCCTCGAAAAGAAGAGAGGAAGTGCCATGGCTGTGGGAGGCCCGGACATCTAGTGGCCCAGTGCCCGCGCCCTAGATGCTTCGAGTGCGGCACAGAAGGGCACGTTGCGAGGCAATGCCCATACATTTACCGGAGGAAGGAAACACCACGGGCAGAGCCGATGGAGGTCAACACCCAGAAGGTGCGGAGGAAGGCGGGTCCATTCCCGAGGAGTGGAACTTCGGAAGAGGCGACGGAGACGTCGGGAACTTCGGAGACAGATGACGAGGAACCAGGGAGCAGCGGAGGCAGGAGCCGTCAATGGGGTGAGCGACGACGAGCGGTAGCGGAGAGGAGGAAGCCAGCAGGAATCTGAGGGGAGTGCCCGCAGAGAGGCGAGCGCACAGCGACATGCAACAACATCAGAGGTAAGTCATGCTGGTTGCCAATTATTAAGTTGAAAGGGGGAGTGAGATGCCTGGTGGACACAGGGAGCTCAAACACTGTTATGACCCGAGATGCACTGGAAAAACTGTGTGGCAGAGAAGGGGCACTCCGTGTTCAGAAATGCGGGTGTAAATTAATCACACTGGGAGGGCCGTGCAAGGTAGAAGGAGAGGCGGTAATCGGTCTAAACCGGTGGGTGGCAAAAAAGGGAAAGATAAAAGTGCACATAGTGGGGGAAATGACTCGGGAGTACCAGGCAATAGCGGGGTGCGATCTATTGGGGCAGGCAGGCGCACGAGTAAAGATTAGTAAAGGGAAGTGGAGTATTAGGTTAGGAGAAACGGCATATAAATGCCGGGGGATTGCAAAGGATAAGAAAGCACGAATAGGAGCGGTTAATAGGGTCGAAGACTGGAGAGAAACGGTACAGAAAGAGTTTGGGGATATATTCTTTAAGGAGGGCAGTACGTTAGGAGTGACAGGGAGGACGGTCCATGAGATCCCGTTAAAGCAAGACAGAGTGTCTTATGTGAAAGAAAGGAGGTATCCGCAGGCTCTGAGACAGCTTATTAGAGAAGAACTAGAGAGCCTGAAGAAACAGGGAATTATCGTTAATAGCACGTCACCGTACAATAGTCCACTGTGGGCAGTAAGGAAAAAGAGCGCGCCAGGAGAAAATAAAGAGAAATATAGGGTAGTCATAGACTATAGACGATTAAACGAAAATACAGTGGACGAAAAATACCCTATCCCCAGGTTTGAGGACATTTTGGACAGGCTTAGTGGGGCGATGATTTTTAGCACTCTAGATCTCAAAGCGGGATACCACCAAATAAGGATGCACCCACAGGACCAACACAAAACGGCGTCAGGTGATCTGGAAGACGAGGACCTCGGGTATGATGAAAATAGCATATAGCAAATATGGAAGGAATAAAATTAACACGATCTGGTCACAACCAGGGGCGCGAGAAGACGAAATTTGTAGGGCACTAAGGGACGCGTCAGAACAGGGAAAGACCCATCATCTCTATGTAGGAAATGCCACTATATGGGAAAAAATTAAAAGAATTTGGAGAGCTGAACGAATTGGCGTGGATAGAACGTTTATCCGATGCAAATACATGGTAGAAACGATAATGGACGTAGAGCAACAAAAGGAAGTGACGTTAGCGTATCATCAGGGAAAAACAAACCATCGGGGGGGTGCACGAGACGCTACAAGCATTGCGGAGGAAATATTTTTGGCATGGAATGAAGAAGACCATCAAGGAAACTATAGGGGCGTGTGAAGTTTGTATGCGCACGAAGTACGACCGGCATCCTCCAAGAGGGAGACAAGAAGAGACACCCACAGGATACACGCCATTAAAAGAGCTGCAGGTCGACACGTTCACGTGGAGGGGATTCAAATGGGTCACCATGATAGATCTCTTCAGCAAAGTAGCAATGGCGTATAAGGTATGTGACAGATCTTCGGAAGCAGTGTTGGAGGCCCTACAAACATGGGTTCAGTTTTACGGGGTGCCCGACAGAATTTCCTGAACACCCTGAGTGACCATCTACGTGTGTATCAGGGAGAACAGGGAGATGAAGCAGATATAGCTATGAGAAAAGCCGTAGCTGCATATAACCATTCAATACACTCGATCACAGGGTATTCACCCATCGAAGTTTTGTTCGGAGTGCGAGGGTGGAGACGTGATTGCGGGAATACGGCCGCGGATGAAGAAACGGCGGAGGCAATCGTTAGTTATAGGTTAGAGATAGCGAAGGTTTGGGAGAAAGTACGGGGGAAAATAGAACGGGAGAAACGGAAGAGAGTAGAGAGAGAGAACCTAAAGTTACGAGACAGGATGGGAGAGATACGGATAGGGACAATCGTCTACCGGAGAATGGGGTCTAACAGAGGGAAAGAATTGATGCGGTACGAGGGCCCGTTTAGGGTTATAGTTATAAGGGAACACAACATAGTAACCATTGAGAGCGTCAAAGAACCCAGAAAGAGACGAACGGTTCACATTGAACAATTGAAACTCCCTTTGGTAGAACCCGAAAAACCAGTGTGAACGGGAGCACCCCCGTCTCTGCACACGAATTTTTTTTTTTTTTTTTGTAACCATAACACAATTGTAATTGTACCAGAGCATAAGAAAGTTTTTTTTTTAGTGCAAGTGTAGCTGTAAGAAACCTTTGTTTTAATTTCTGTGAATAGTAGTGTGTAAATAGAAGAAGTTGTTTTTTTTTTTTTTTTTTTTTTTTTTTTTTTTTTTTTTTTTTTTTTTTTTTTTTTTTTTTTTTGTAATAATAAATAGGAAGAATTGTGAGCCTTACGTATAAGATAGTGATAATTGATAACAGTGATAGTGATTTTCTTTTTGTTTATTGTATATGCTGCAAAAGGACTTTTGAGTTATTTTCTTTTTGTTGTTTGTTTTATTAAAAGATCAGATGTAAGGTATTAAGATTGACTGGCCGCTCCGCTCTGTGAGGTGAGGAGATTAACAAGTTAGGGTTGAATATAAAGTTTACGGAGATCCCCGTAAACTGGTGGGGGGAGTTAAAGACCGGAGCGTGGCAGTATCAACCTTAATACCATCCTGGAATGTAAACAACATTCCGATTGTATATAAGGAGGATTACTTTTATGAATAAACAGTCTTGTTTCAGAAGTCGTGATAGTTATTTCTCAGTCCTTTTCCTTTTTTTTAATTCAATTTGTTCGCCGTCGCATAACTGGTGCCGAAACCCGGGAACCGTAACGCGAGACCTTTTTCTTTTCTTTTTTTTTTTGCTTTTTTGGAAAAAATTTTATATCCCGTCCTCGTTTTTCTTCTGCTACTTTTCGAACCAGGCGAAGACGAAGAAAAAGTTATTTCTCAGTCCTTTTCCTTTTTTTTAATTCAATTTGTTCGCCGTCGCATAACTTATATATATATATATATATATATATATATATATATATATATATATATATATATATATATATATATATATATATGCATATAAAACTTACATATTCTATTCTCTATTAGAGTAATAGACTAACTCTTCTTATTAGTTTTAATATTCTAATATTGTTTTCCCACCATAGTATCTAAATTCTTAGAACTCTGCCCTGGGAACTATTAACATAAGCATGAGAACTGTACATCATAGCATAAGCTTTCTTAGAATTACCTCTGTAAATCTTTATAAACCCCCACTACTTTGTAACATGGTCTTCAGTCCATCTTAGTCTCCACGCCACTTTCCACTCTGTTTTTTTTTATGTTGTATTTTATTTTATACTTCAAATAAATCTTTTTAAAAAAGTCTTAGTGCTTATTACAAAGATAACTTATATATATATATATATATATATATATATATATATATATATATATATATATATATATATACATATACATATATATAAATATATTGTATTCATTTATTTTTTCTGTTGGCACTGTAAACCTTGGAGATCCTTGGCCGCGCGATGTGGGTATTTATACATAGGAGACCACAACGCGATTCTCAATTATTTAGGTAAACGAGGTAGGGTCATCACTCCTACCCCCGGCCTTTTTGTGAGTTGCCACCAAGTAGGCTGACGGGCCTTAACATACCCGGGGGAGGCGGGATAAATTGCTTGAATTATTTAATTTAATTAAATAAAATTCATGCCGGTGCCGGGATTCGAACTCACAACCTTTGGGTTTGTGAGTAAGTGCGTTAACCCGCTCGGCCACCCCGCTCTCCATATATATATATATATATATATATATATATATATATATATATATATATATATATATATATATATATATATATATATATATAGACGTTAATTACGTTAAACGTAACATGACACACAATATTTAAAACTTTGCAGATATGGAATGATCACAGATGGTTATTCTAAGACCTGAGGTCAGATCCCTTGTTAAGAGATGGCAGATTCCAGAATGCAGAACCTCTGTGGTTGGTAGTATTGGCAGGATGGTAAAGATGCCGCAGACTACATATGCAACCAGATCGACTGCCTTGCTCAACTGAAACCAAGGCTATTGTGGGATAGATGTTGGGCCCTTTATGTAACCCACATGACCGGGTGTGAACCATCCTCGCTCCCTCATTTTAATTAATTTACCTTCTCTCCGGGTTATGTTTTTGCTAGGCCTTACGCAAGCGGACTCCTTCTGTGGTTACGTAGTTTTCGACTCTATTAACATACATTTATTTCAGATAACGCGAGAATCCTGCAGGTTTAAGGTAGCTTCTTTGAAATATGTTTGTGTTTTGAGGGATGCAACATTACCTCTTGATGCGATTTATATAACTATCTTATTTTTAAGTAACTATACGATACTTGTTACTGTTGGCAATGAAGCCTGTAGAAGACAGGTGCTCAGTCTTATAGTCTCGAATATTATGTATTTAAAAAAAATTGAAAAATAAAAACATTGAAAAATGTCGAAATAACGCTGAAACTAAATAATATTCTTATTATAATAAGAAAATATTTCAAAATGCGCTTATTTATTTAATTGAAAATAATTAAAGAATTAATTAATTTTCCAGGTTACAAAAATTGTTGTATTGAACGGTTATGCGCTATTGATCAAATGGCTGGCGTATTGTGTATTTTTTACTGTATACTTTGAACTTTATAACTATGATGAGAAAATGCAATTACAGAAAAAAACAAAACTTGAATATCTAATAATTCTAACTTTTATGCATTTTATGTATTAAAAAACAAATTTATCAATTTATTTTCAACACAAAATTGGAATCACGGATTTGCCTAGGTAACTGCTGTCACCGCAGATTGTGAGCATGTTTCAACAAAAATGTAGAGGAAATGAAAAATGACTATAAAATTATGTGGTGTTTAGGTTAAGGAGTAGAGATAATTTTTTTGCGACGCTGTGTTTTAGTTTTTTTTTTTTTTTTTTTAATGAACTTTACCTTTTAGAACAAGGAAATAAGTCAATGAAATATAATTCATATTCCATGTGAACTCTGTTTTTGTAGGCTGAAGTTTTAGTAAGTCCATCGTCATTTTATCCTTTTTTTTTAAGGCAAAGTTCATTTTATGCCACACCATATACAAAAAATAAATAATAGAATTATAAAAAATACAGACGAATGCAGTTTACGTGGTAGTGCACACATAAAACTGTCTGATCGCGGGTGATCCAAGCTATACAAATATAAAATTTGAACTATGCACTTTTGATAAATAAATCATAAATGTTGAAACTAAAATGGAAAATCATATGCTGAATACACGATTTTAGATGGTTAATTTATAACGTTTTAATGTTGACATTTTACCTCAAATTTTCAAATATTTCCGGGGGAAGGCCCCCGGATCCTCCCTTCCACTTGGGTGGTAGTCCTAGTTGCCTGGCTCGTTTCCATCACCATTACCATTACCAGTACCAGTGCCCTCCAAATCCTCTTAAGCTAGGGAGGAGGCGCAATGTCGTATTACTAGGGTCCCGCAACTTCATATGGCCTAGGGCAACGCAACTATACATGATGATGATGAAAATGCATTTGCATCACATTCCCTGCAAAAATACAATATACGTAAGCTTGTTGCACTACTATATTAAAGAAAATATACTTGTTTCTGTAATGGTATCACTTATCAGATTCCTTATCAAGAAAATAGAGTAAGAACATTCTATGAGCTGATCTTGATCCTGTAATCAGAAGTATATCAGCCATAATGCGAAACAGTTGTCGGTAGTTTCCATCAAAATTGGACCCAATCATTGAAGCACAACCCTCTATTTCGGGAAATTTCTTGAAGTCACGAATCACTGCTTTTTTTCCACTTGTCGAAAGTGTTACTAGCGTTCCTGTGGATCATTATAACAGAAGTCATAGTACCCAAGGTTTGCGCCATCATAGACTTGAGACCAGGAGGATAAGTAAGCCCTTTTGAGACCAGGAGGATAAGTAAGCCCTTCTAGAAGCACGTTGTGAGCCTGGTTCAACCCATATTCAGTAACTGGCACAGTAGTTATCACCGTTTGCCCTTCTACTGACCCTTTTCCAGTGGTTAAATCAGAGTGTCCTATTTTTAATTTCGGTCTCCTGGCCTTGAAGCCTATCATAAAAGCAAATATGGAACTGCTATTCCTATCCGTTTGGAGTTTCCCGTGTAAGAGAGTTGATATTTGGCAAGAAAGTGGGTCCATGTGGCATCTACCAAAGATTTTGATAGTGGTATCTCCACAACTCCGTTTTCTCCCCTCATATTCTTTTCCATCGAAGGTCCCCGTTTTCCTTACGCTAGTCGCTGCCATGTCTGTTGTTGTTAAAATTAAATTAACAGCCGGGTGATAAGAACAATAGCCTTACCACTATTCTATTTTGACCTTGACCGATCGCCTGGCGTTGAAGAAATTTATAAAGTCACGCGCCTATACTATATCAGTATAATTGTAGAGAAACCTTATAACAAGCGGGAATTAGTGCAATGCCAGGCTTACTGCCACACTAAACACTATTGTCACCACATGCCTAGATGTTTCAAATGTGGTGACCATAACAAATCTGAGGACTGCAGAAAATCTAGGCAAACAACCGCAATATGTGTACTATGCCACCTGGGGGGCACCCGTTCCTAGTTTGTCTGGATCACCACTTATATAATTTTAGTTTTAGTGTATTTTTTTTTTCTATTTCTTCTTCAAACAACCGCTCCGCCTATAGGCATCTCTTTGGTTCAAATATTGATCTAATGTCGAGATTAAAATAAATTAATGATATTAATCAATATAATGATAGGACGATAAATAATCAATTTTTATTAGGTTATTATAGGGCATTATTAATATCTATGAATCAACTAAGAAATAACGTAATGAACCATAAACTGTAATTTTACCACTAGAACGAACAATGGCAACGGTAATAAAAGATATTTTCATAAATTTATAATCAGAAATTACACCTAAACTATTACAGACAGTTATTGTTGGTAACGTAATATGGAGCATTGAATATTTATTGTTCGAAGGACTTTGGACTGAAAGGATTATAAACGATTAATCTTCGAGGAAGGTTATAGGTATGGTTGGTGCTGGATAGAGATAGAGATGATGTGCTGAGAGATTAAGATGATGAGTAAGTTTTTTATAAAATGTGGAGAACTTGTATGGAATTATGTCAAGAACACACGGGATGTTAAGCGACAACGTTCATCATACTCTCCAATACACTCTGTTAACTACCAAACTTTTTATTCTTACATGCTATAAGTAGCTGTGAGTTAATTTCGTCCTCTTCGATCAATATAAATGGATGTTTGTGAAAATACTTCCCAAATATCCCGGTCTTGATGCAATTTTGCGCGTTTTACAAAAATCACAGGCTACTTACCAGAGCATAAAACTAGCGTTTACTGATTTCATTATATGGGCATGGACTTGGCATTATATTGGCATGCAGAGGGTCTTGCCTCCCTCCTCCAAAAGATCAAAAGAATAATTATTAAATTGTGAGAAAGAGAAAAAAAGAAAATTAAGTTAGAAAAAAAGGAGAGACTATTTTTATTTCAAAACTTTAACTTAACTTTTAAAAATGTTCAATCTGATGGTGTTCAATTTATCGATATTAGTAGAGTTTTATAATCTTGCGATGCCATTTGAAACTACCAACTTCGAGTTATAATGGAAGTCTTAGCTTCAACTAAAACAGACAATGACACTATTAAGAAATCAATAATTTTAATGAATAGAAATATTATACCATAAATATTATAATAGAAACAAAATTCTCAGTGAACCAAAGAGCACTCACATGACTCACTACATCATTCGCGAACATGTTCTAAAATCACAATAGTGAAAAACATAGCATGACATCCTGAAATTAAAACGAGCTGAATTCTGCTCAATACTGCATCAAACCAGCCAAATTTGCTTCAGATTTTCAAAACATTTCTTGGAAAGTGATGTATTTTAACGAACTAAACTCTGCTCCTAAAAGATTCAAAACCTTGATTATTGACCCCTGATTATGAAAAATATAAACAGCTGAATTCTGGCCCATAAATCCCAAAATACGCAAATTTTCTTCAGATTTTTTAAAAATTCTCTTGAACTGGACGACCTGAAAGTTAAATATTCTGCTCTATAAAACTTCAGAACACGTAAATCTTCAACTTTTTCATCAATTTTCTTGGAAAAAGCGTCATTATAACCAGCTGAATTCTGCTCCAAAGATGAAATATTTTCATCCGTTTTTTTTTTGTTTTTTTTTATCGTTTTCTTAAAATTGTTTCAATTACAAAGAATTGAATTCTGCTCCAGATATCTTCAAAACACTATTCTCATCCGACTTTATAAAAATTTCTCCTAATCGGTGATAATATAATTGGTGAAGTTCTGCTCTAAAAAGCCACAACACACACATTTTGCTCAAGCATTGTCCTAAATAAAGGCGAAATTACGTAAATTACTTATATACAAGGTATATTAGCTATATTTCTCTAGAACCGGTCCTTCGTGCGCCCTTGTATATGAATAAAGTGAGAGGACTACACTCTCTTTGAACCAAGTCAGATTCGTATCGTACATGAGTTCAGTGTTCAGAGCCTCGTTCAAAGCAGCAGAACTTTGGAAACCACCCTCAACAGCTGTAGCCACTCAGCGCAGTTTTAGAGTGCACCACCAATTTCAGCAATGCATAGTGGTGGAGAAACGTGCGGAAGAATATGGTCTTGAACCAGTCACCACTGATTTCACTGCATTGCTGAAGCTGGTGCACCAAAACCTCCACAAGAAGAGTATCTGCAGATAAGCAGGCCATGGTTCTTGCAGAGATACGAATACGATTTCGTCCACATGGACCTTCAGACCTGATATCCCAGATCTAGAACCATTGAGGAGGAAGACCCTTGTGGGCGGAACATAGGCCGGTAGATTACGCTGAAAGATGGGAAAACCTTTACCGGTTGATCGTAAAGAAATGTTTTATGGTCCTAAAATATAGAAATTTTGTTTTCTTTAATTTTGAAGTGATCTTCTCGGAAAAACGAATAGTTTCCGAGATATTGGCCAAAAAAAAAATAAATAAAATACAAAATTTTGCAGTCTTTTGTAACAAAAACTCAAATAAGTGTCCAGCGACACAAAAAACTGGGATGAGCCAAAATTTACGACTACAACAAAACTTTCCACACATTGTATTATAAAAAATACATAAAAAAAAACAATACATTATAAAAATTAATAATGCACTATGTTCATAAATAATATTAATAAGGGATTCACATTAAAGTGCAGTGGCGGTAAGTTTGGGGAGGGGAGTGCATCCTCGACTAAAGGGGGGAGAGGATGGATATCTCTGGAACCAAACTTAAATTTAATGCTTATTTCTACATTTATCCTATATTCTTTCAACCTATTTCGTACTCTCGGTTTTTCCTTTCATCTTCTAGTGTGTTTTTCAATATGTAATTCTGCATGTCCATTGTCGCACAACACTTGACTAGCATTATTCCATAGGGTTGGTGGAAAGTTACTGCTTTATATCCATTACTTATTTACCTAAATATTTTCTTCAAATTAAAACAATCCGAATTATTAACAAAAGTGTTCCGTATGAATTTCAGAAGAAGGGACACTATCTGGCATATTTGAGCTCACATAACCCAAATTATAAGTATACTGTTTTATCCTAATTGCCCAAAATATTTGTATAAAAAACCTTTATAAAAATATGAGCTTATTACAAAATAGATTTATGAAATCATCTGTCCTTCATTTTGTCGTGTCTGGATCAATTGAAGTCAAAACTCTCGTGATTGCTTCATCACAAGAAACTATACAAATTGGTTAAATTTCGAATAGTAAACGCTATGTTTGAAGCCTTGATTTGAGAAACCCCATAAGTCATTGAGACCAATTTTTTGAAAAAAATAAAAATATCTGATGTGGGCAAAACATGACTTCCTTGTATGACTTCCTGTTTAATTATAAATCTGTGGCTCAAAAAGTGATAATGAATTTGGTTATTAGTTTTCCGAATATTGACACTCGGCGTCCCGACATTCATCTATTGACACACACACATACAAAAACCCACACTCTTGTTAGTGGAGGTCCTCATTCCGTTATTATATATCGTTTTCCTTCAATAGGTAACTAGTTTCCAAGATATTTCTTCATGTTCCGTGACAACAATAAAACTGTCAATATCACTGGATAAAGCATTGAAAATCGACACTTCCAATTTAGTTTCGATATTTTAAGAGGAAAAACCCACCTAACTAATATCTTATTCTCATGCTGCAGACTTGTTGATCTCACAAATGGGGAGGAAAAACCGTATTTTACTCTCATTTTAACACTTAAAACAAATAATAAAAATGTTTAATTGGATTGGAAACCAAATTGCGTTTTTAACCTTTATTACCGAAACATATGATTTATCTTTTAATTTAAATATAATTTTTGATGTAAGCTTATTATAAAGTAAAGTACCCTTTTCGGCTTACGAATTTTAACCAAAATCTAGTAAATACATTTATATCGATATAAATGTCCTATTTACCAAATTTGAGATTTTTTACATTATATTTTAATATAAGTTTTGATGAATGTCTAATATGATTTTCAAATAAAGTACCGCTTCCAGTTTTCCAATTTAGACCAAAATTTAGTATGCTATTTAAATCAATATATAAATTATAAATACTAAATTTGAGAAGTTTTGTATTGTATTTTAATATAATTTTTGATGGTAATCAATTATGACTTTCAAGTAAAGTACCACTTCCGGTGATCAAGCAGTGACCAAAAAGGATTTTACAGCAATCCTTAATACAAAATTTCAACTTTCTACGGCTAACCGTTTTTGAGTTATGCGAGATATGAACGTACGTACGTACGTTCATATCTCGCATAACTCGTACGTACGTACAGACGTCACGACGAAATTAGTCAAAATGGATTCAGGGATAGTCAAAATGGATATTTCCGTTGAAATCTGAAAATCGAAAATTCTCGCGATTACAATATTTCCTTTACTTCGTACAAGGAAGTAAAAAGAAGCTTAGATTCTTCATTACTTCTTTGACTTAAGGGGTTTTTCAATTAAATAATGGCTAGCCACCATTACAAAAACAGTGAAAATGTGTCGGGCTAATTTTAAATATTCTCAAAAAGTGACTTATGGGTTTTTTCTACTCAAGGATTCATTTATAATAGACGATGAAAGTTAATGTCGTTGTGGAATTATTTTATATTTGAGCGTGTGTTTAATAGCATGTCGGAATACTTGATCTTGACCCGAAGCTATCTTGGCCGATTGAGAATCTAGCGGGACAAAAGTCTGGAAAGCCATAGTATTTATAACGAAATATTTTTCTCTCATCCAGACTAATTTATTATTGTCCAAATGGCCTTTAATTGATTTCAAAACCCGTTTCTGTCTGAAACCAGTATATTTTTACTATTTCAAACAATAAAAAAAAAACAACTATAAAGTCATATCATTTTTGACCGATATTATCAATTTCTTTTTCAGAGTCTGGTATTTTCATAATATTAATTTAAATAATACATTTTAATATTTGGAAGAATATTAATTGTCAATAACAAGATTTGAAAATTTCATACTATGGTTCTAAGAAAAATCCTAAGAAAAATATATGGCCCAACCAAAGTCGAGAATACATACAGGATTAAAACAAACGCAGAACTCAGAAACCTATATGAAGACCAAGATTTGGTCTCGTGTATCAAAAAGGGGAGGATCAGATGGTTAGGACATGTCCAGCGGATGGATCAGGAAAGACTCCCTAGAAAGATAATGGAGGGACGCCCAAATGGTAAAAGAGAAAGAGGTAGACCCAGGCTGCGGTGGTTGGAGGATGTCGAAGCTGACCTAAGGCTTCTGGGAGTGACGGAGTGGAGAAGAGCTGCAGAGGATCGATCTCAGTGGAGGAGAATCGTTGAGGAGGCCAAGGTCCTTCATGGACCATAGCGCCGTCGGATAAAAAAAAAAAAAAAAAAAAAAATACTATGGTTCTATTCAGAACTCGACAATATTACACCAACGTTTCCTGGTTTTGCCCTATCTTCAGGATTTAATTTCTAGAACAATATACTGTAGGGTCTCCGTCAGTTTTCTGCTCAGATATTGATATAGATATAGAGATCTGCGAAGGCACGATCAAACAAAATATAAAAATGTGAGGCGCTCCATGCAAGAAAGGCGAATCCATCATGTCAAAATTTTATTTTAAAAATTAATTAAATTTAAAAAAAAATTTATACATAATATATCATATATATTTATTCATTATATAAATATATATGATATATTATATATAAAAAAATTTTAAAATAAAATTGTGACATGGAAGAATGCCCATCTTGCATGGAGCGCCTCACATTTTTATATCTTGTTTGATCGTGTCTTCGCAGATCTCTATATCTATTTAATAGAGAGTGAACCCTGTGAATGATAATGATAGGGGAACCTAATCGTAGTAATGAGGCTGCAGAAAACCCAAATGGCATTCCTGTGTTGATTGTACCTAGGTTTGCCATCAATGCAGCACTAACCCAAATCCGGTAGTTATAGTTCTTCCTCCACTTTCTTAATTTACGGGATGACTTGATGACTTGTTATTGGCGGTCTATTGTATTCTATTTTCTGTTGTTATTGAGGAGATCATAATAAACCTTATTTTAAATTATAGAGCTCGAGTTTATGCGATAACTTCAAACCATCTGGCTGGTTGTACAAAACATAAACATACGAGATAATAACATTATTGAAATAAACAAATGCAACCCATCCGAACCGGAATTGGAACCTGAGGTTTTTTTTCTTTACTTATTTTATATGAGCCGTAAAATTAAAAAAAATTGTGACATTGTAGATTCGCCCTTTTTGCATGAATCACCTCACATTTTGTATATTTTGTAATAAAAAAATATTTTATATCCAGCATTGTTTACAACTTTTAACTTATTATGATCTATGTAATATGTGCATGTACCCAATACCTACTTGTTTCAATTTTTTTTTACCAGTCATAACTCTGTGGATGTTCGTAAGAGATCACTCAAACAAATTTTTGACATATCTTAAATTGGTTAAAAAGACTTTTTTTTCCACAAATGCGAAAGTAGACTCCCAGGGTCAGAGGAAATGACGATATGTAGCTCTGACATTTGTAACATGGCTATTAGATATAAAAAATCATATGCTGTTTGGCAATAGGAAGAACTGGTTTTCGGCTGTGATATTATGAGGTCGTATGATGTGAAAACCAGTCCAAATTCTGGTAGAAATATATTGGTACATGTCTGCATTTTTTCACATTTGATGCAAACAATATTTATTTAGTTATTTTATCGCTTCGATATGGTTACAGGGAATCGGGGACCTGGTCTTTAAATCTCATTTATTACTTCAGTCGGTTTGATTGAGTCGAAGGAACCTGATTGTAAAGTGGATTTCCAGTGGAAGAGTTGACGATTTCCAGTGGAATCGTCAACTCTTCTACCATGATGTCTCATAGGACTGCATAATGCTACGGTCAATATGGTTATTTTTCGTCTGCGAAAATATAAATAACTTTAATAGCTCGTATTCAGTTGAATTATACTAGAAAAAATCTTGTACGGAGCGCGCATTACACAACTTTCCCTTAGCGCCCTATTATAATAATGTTTTTAACGTAATTTTAAAGAGTTCACATAAATACTATATGAAATGTACTAAACAGCATTCACTTCTGCACGCCATCTCTCACAAAAGTACAATAAAATATCTTTTTTTTTTTAATTTTAGAATTCCGTGCTCAATATATTTTCTGTTTGTCAAGCTGAAAATAAATTTTAAAAGTTTCGGCTTAATTTGCCTGGAAACATCTTGTTTCCATTAAATCACCTTAAAGTAGAAATGATTAAGTTAATTTCTATTTTTTTTTTATTATTACATTGCATTATTTCATATTATATTGTTGACATCAATGGGAGGAGTTTCGGTCGCATCCGTCTCCTTTCAGACGCGCTCGGCTGACCATAGGGTCTTATAGTCGTTATAAGATACGCTGTATCTTTGCTAATGTTGTTCCAATTTAGATAATTTTTGTTATTGTATAAAGTCGGTTAAAAATACCGAATACAGACATAAACTTATTACACTTAACATAAATCCAATATTGACATTTGCCCAATACAATAATATTATAACATGAGTAGTCGTATATAAGGGCCCCCAGCTCCCGGCTGCCCCGTCCAAAGCATTGTTGATAAATATAAATTTTACCATTAGAAGAAGCGAACTTATGTTCTTTCCATCCAGTGAGTTATAAAATAAATTCGCGAAAAGGTGACGAGGAACCTCAAGTGTTCGTTTGAGGCTGGAATCACGAACGATCGCTCAAATGTCAGAACTGGACCGGACGCGTGAGGGAAGGGTAATTGTTTTTTCACACTGATGACGGTCATTAACAATTTTCGAAATCTTTTCATCCAGCGCTATTTGATTGACATTAATACTCGGCCGAACCATATTATATAACTGAACGGGTTTATGACAGTTAAAATCAACTTAAAAATGTTAAGGCTATAAGCGATACCATAACAGTCCTTCCATTCGTGATGCGACTTCTAAGAGAGGAGGAATCCGCAGAGCATTTTTTCATAGGCAAAAATTATCGAGAGGGCCGATTAGATGTTCAAGAAAAATTAAAATAAATAATTATATGATTTGACCACTCTGGGTGTTATCCACTTAACAGAATGGAATAGATCCAGAACAAAACTAATAGATAGTATTTTACTTGGAGTGTGTAGGTGCTCGTAATTTGTCCTAGATATCTGCTGTAATTCTAAATTAATTAAAACCAGAATTTTTATTAACGATTAATAATCAAACATCGAACGTTGTAACCAAAGCATGAGGATTGATGAGCACTATTGAATATTCATACTTAATGAAGCTCACTGTGATGAAATATAAAAATAAATGTTTTTGCATAGTTCCTATTTTATATCAATATTGGCAATCTGTGTACTAATTTCAATCTGAACTAATTACAAACTATGTAATATTATTTATTTAAATGTCATAGTTATTGAGTTACAGCCTAAAAAGGTTTTTGGTCGAAGTAGTACGTTTTACACACCCAGACAGTTTGTCCCATTCTTGCTGAATTTAGAATAAAATATATTGTTATAATAAAGAGACATTAGATGAGGTAGAGTTGTTCGGAAACAAGACATCTATTCGTCGGATAACTCAATTGAATGCCAAGGGACAGGATTTTTTAATTTGTCCAATAGCAATAATGAGTACCTTATCTGTGTCCAGCTCATTTCTGTCTATCAACAGTACTTCGTCTCTTATCTCATCATCGTTATTATTATTTATTGACAGAGGAGCGTTATTATGTATCTACCTATCAACGAAACAACAACTCATTGTTTAGTCAAGACGTCCTCAATCAGCCTACGCTATGTGCTCTGATCTTGTGCAGCCACCACCATCCAATTACGTACTCCAAGGATATCGTCTTTTGGAGCTTCCTTTACGCTTGAGCCCATGATTCTCTACGGAAAGAATCTTTGGGATGGAATCTTCTCATCCATTTTCGCCAGATGTTCAGATTCACTTCAACTCCCAAGTCAGATGAATCTCGCTATGTCCGGTCTCTTGTAGAGGACATACAATTCTTGATTGGTTCTTAGACGTCATGGCCCTGCATGATTCCACCATAGACCAATCGGAGAATCTTCCTCTCGTGAATCAGTGAAGCCGATTAATCTGACTTGCTCAGTGTCCTTTTCTCAAAACCGTTGCTCAGAATTGGGCGGACTAAGTCATTAATATCCAGTTATTAATTAATAAATTAATTTAGTTTATTGTTATTATCTCCAATAAATTTTACTTGTTTATGATATTACCTCTCATATCGATGTAAATAATCCTCATCTATTGTAATACCTATCATTATTTATGAATAGTGGAGTTTGTAACAAATACTTAAAACCTTAAAAAATCGCTCAGTGAGGGATAATATAACAACTCAAAATTTGAAATTGTTGGAACATCATATTTGAAGATTTTTTTCTAAACTTTTGAATACATCTTTATTAAAACACTCTGAACATTCGTAACGCACTACGAATCGGTATTACGAATGTTCATTGTGTTTTAATGAAAATATATTCAAAGGTTTAGAAAAAAATCTGGTGCGTATAGCACATCACACAATAGCAGTACGACAATACTGCGCAATGTATATTTTTGGTTTATCTAACTGAAAATGAATTTTAAAAGTTTCCGCTTAGTTTTATGTAAATGTAATCTATTTTTCATTTAATAAAATAAAAATTGAATTTATTCATTGCGCAACAATTATTAGTCTGATTTTTCGTTACTTTCTATAACCTTCTTCGACTTTATATGTTAGATATTAATTTTTCTAAATTTTTTTACTTTCCAATGGATACACATATCTACATGATTTATTTTTATCTAATATTCATAATTCTATGAAAATATCTGGTGAATGTTGTTAAAATATTTGGGTCAACTTGTATTTTTATCAATTCTCGGGTAAATGATGTTTATTTCAGATTTTATCCATTTTTTACAAATATTTAGACGCTAACACTTAGGGACATGGCTGAGGGATATATGTGCCACAATGTATAAGTTACAAGATTCATTATCTACTTCTCTATCTCTCTTCGTATTTATTGTATCATTAGGAATACTAATAATTCAATTCTGTATGATTTATTTTACACTAATAATGATAATTCTATATGGTAACATAGAAGGAGTAGGGTATTAAAATGCAGTTAACCCTTTTTAGAATGGTTCTAAGAGTCGTGACAAAGACGTGTATTTCCGATCCGGGGAGTGAATGAACGGAGTGCCTTGACCCGGAGATGGGTACGTTGGCATTTGGTATTGTGACCTCGCTCAATGGTGATTGAATTCCGTTTGTCGTCTCTCTTTCTTAATCATGATAGAATCTTCATCAGTTTTACGGTTATCGTTTTTACTCTTTGGAATATTAATTATTTATTGATTAAACAAATAATTATTGTTTATCGCTCTGCGATGAAGGCCAATTATTAATTGCAATCTTCATGAAGAATCACACAACGGTTCTGCACTTGACCCAGTCTCTTCCGCAGCACTAGAACGTTACTCCGCTAAACTCAATCGTAGTTTCCTTCTATACGATGATGATCTGGGCTCGATCCGAGGTCTTCACTGCCTTCCTGGATAATTACCGATAATTACACGATCATCAGGGATACACGAGTTGTTTTCTCTGCGCTGTTATCCGGCGTTTGCGATAGCGATCTGCATTAAGTTTTATTTAACGGTTATCAAAACCGTTGGTTAATTCGCACATGGCCAGCCTCATTCCTCAAGATATTAATTAGTCTCATTGTCAGTTGAGATAACCAATTGATCAGAAGAAGCGTCCTTTCCTCTTTACAATGTTCGATTTTTAAAACTGAAGAGAATTCTTTTAGAATCATTCATGGGTCATTTCACTTTAAATGTCTAATTTTGAATTGTCGCTGTTGACTATTTTTCCGAGATTCAAAATGTTCAGACAATGATCTCAAATGGATTAATTGGTAGCTTTTACTCGTTATTTGAAGATCGAGTTTTAGTGTGCAGCGAGTTTTTTAAGTTTTAATTTTTTTCAGTATTTTTTATTGGTAGAAGTACTACATAGATCTCGCGAGTGTTACCAAAATTCATACATTAATTTCAGTGACCTCTGTTCTTATTACGGAAGCAATTGCTGTTGGAAATCTTAACTACCCAGGTACTTAGCAATCCCCCATAATTTACTCTGTTCTTAATAACAGTTTTGTTCATAACACGTTTTCAATCCAGGGGTTTTACCATTTTTTATATCGAGCTCATCGAAAATTCTCTATAACTTCTACAAATGAGGAAAATCGTCATTTAATTTCCATGAGTTGGTTTCATTAGGATTCTGCCTCATTACCTGATGATTTCTAGTTTTAATTTACCTCAAATAACAGAAAATTTCGCCATATTCCAGTCAAGAAGGGTATGTTGAACGGTAATATTAATGAACTTTATTTTGAAAAATTAAATTTTAGGGCAGGTCAGTCTCATCTTGTTCACTGGAAGATTCATTAGTGGACCTACAATCAGCTACAAAAATCTTCGGACGATTTTAAATTTTGCTGTTTTTTATCAGCTACTGCATGTAGCTATCTGATAAAAAAATAATTTAAGTAAAGTATTAAAATCCGAAATCACTAATCATTTTATAGTACATGTAAAAAAATTAAATACACATTTCCATCTAATAGAAAATTTTGCTAGAGTAATTAAAGACAAATAGTTCAGATAAAAAAATAGGCCTGACAGCTGTTGCATGCTTTGAAAACAATACAAATAAAACGAAATGGGTCGAAGATCTTTTGACGTTTAGCAAATAATCATTTTTAATTATGAACAATGATCAGGTGTTCCAAAATTCGAGGATTGCAGGTCGAAATAATTCGAAGTATGAAGTCGGATGGATTTGAAAGGTTCCAACGGGTGTCCAAGAGTATGGAGCGAGCAAAAAAAGCGTACCATATTTCGTAAAAATTTAATATAAATCCTCGATGAGTAATCGCCTCCGAGACATTCGGATAAAGAGGATTCAAGTTCATCCACAAAAAATCAGAACAATTTTAAAAGCAGTAGGATATAATAGAAGAGTTACTAACAAAAAAAAAAAATACGCTTGCTAAAGAAAATAGAAAAAAATTCTGCTTCGAAAAAAGTGCCAGAATCTTAATTTAATATTTTAAGTTTCGATAGACGGTAAAATTTGGAGAAGGCGTAAAGAATCATTTATTTTAATTTTTAAAAAAGTATTCCAATTTTTTATTAAAAATTTAATTACATTTAAAGGACATTAAGGCTGCCTTCCACGGTCCCGGGGTAGGAGATATGGAACGCTCTTGCAGCTAAAAATGTTTCTAGGGATCTCATCGCTGCTATATGGTCTGTATACAATAATTCAAAAGGAGTCGTGAGGATCAACGGAACGGAGTCTGCCCCTTTTTCTGTTGATAGAGGTGTCAAACAAGGGGATATTCTAAGTCCACTTTTATTTACTATGTTTATGTTTATGGATGAAATCCATAAAATTTGTAAAAGGCGAACAGCCATCGGAAAGTGGAATATGAGGACAATACTCAGCCAGTTTCTCTTGTACGCAGATGATATTGTTCTCGTATGTGATACGAAGGAGAAACTACAGCAAGCTTTACTGGAGTGCGCTATGTTTTCTAGATTGAGTTGAGCTTGATTCTCTTTAGTTGCTAATTCATTAGTCTATATATATATATATATATATATATATATATATATATATATATATATATATATATATATATATATATATATATAGGAATGCCATTGGGCAATCATTGAGGATGATTATCTCAAAATTGAGTAAGCTTATGAATACTTTTGAATTTCTTACCTTGTCTTCTAAATTGGATACCTTTCCAAGGGCCTGGTTTGTGGTTACCATTATTTAATAATTAACCAAGATAATGCTCCTACTTTTAATTTTAATACTAATGTTAATCAAAGTTACTCCTATCTTAATGAAATATATTCAAATTAAATATGGACATGGTTACTAAAGAACAACCTCCTTGCTAACATTTATCTTTATTCCTCAAGATTAAAACAACAAACTATTACAATAAAAAGTTAACCATGGAATGATTCAGCCTAGACTTAGCCATTAATTGTTTTAACATAAATCTCTTATCTGTACTAATTGGTGTTGATGGTTCCTCAGGCGAAGGCTTGAAGGCGATGGTTGTAGGCTTGCATCAGGCAAGGTCAGAGTTCAGAGGAGCTCGTCTTGCATCAGCCGGTCTCAGTATAGCAGCCTTCCCTCAGCCTCGGTCAGTTCAGAAGTACTCTTTTTTCTCCTCTTTGCTTCTATCCCCCTTTCTCTCTTATTCCCCCTAAGAGGGGGTCGAAAACGTTGTTAATTGGCCGACTAGTTTTATAGAGGGAGGAAATTCTGGGATTTCATCGGATGGCCTTCACCCCTTGTCCTGACAGCCGGTATCTGCGAACCATTATTCAACTAGTATAATTTAATCATACCTTTTCCAGGCGGTCTCCACTTTTTCTAGATAAAACTATCCAAGTTGAGGTGTACAAAAAAATTAGAACACCTATGGAAGAACAGAATGAAAATAAGTTTTAAATAATGCTTAAGGAAATGAATAACGAATTTGACATATGAGAAGAAACAAAAACGTTTGGAAATTACTTTAAACGATACCGAGATTCTCCTAGTGAAGGGACATACTGGTATCGAAAACGGTCAGGTCTAAATACCAACATGTGGATTTGCATGGAAAAAATGTCAAGCTATTCAAGCTATTATGCGTCTAATTAAACATAAACTATTTGATAGGCTTATAGTCTTTAGGAAAATTGATAAAATAAAGAAAAATTAACTAAAAAAATCCAAGAAATTAGACAGACACAAAGCAGCAATGAACGTGTCTAATAAAATTATAAAAAAATGATAACGGATTTTGGACTATTGCTTCGAGCAAAGGGACGGATTTATATAAAGCTGAATTAGTGGCGAACAATTGCACTAATTGTAAACTTTGTTGCGAAGAGTGTTTTTGTTGCATTCATAAAGATGTTTATTCTTGCTCAATTATATTATAAAATGGAATATGTCCAAACACATACATAATTTACGTAATTCCAGAAAAAAAATTATTCGAAACTTGCCAAACTATAGATTCCTTAGACTAAAAGTTGCACAAATGAAAACAGCGAATCCGATTTGGTCATAGATATAAATAAAGTAAGACAAGAACAAGAAGTTATCGTTAAAGAAGTTAGTAACATTGGGTTAGATAATATTGACTGCTACAAAGCCAAATTGAAGGAAAAGTTGCAAAGCGTTATGAATTTTGTAAACAGTACTAATTCATTTGAATAACACGAAGCTATTGAAAACCCCATTACACCAGTCATACCGGCATTGAACTCGCTGGTTGTAAAAAACAAAATAGTCCTGGCCGAAAAACCCCCATAAAAAATTGAATATCGAACGTCTAAGGTCATTTCAATCAACGAAAAAAAATGCAAAGGGTAAAATCTTTTCGAAGCCATCGCAAGATGAGAAAAATCAAATCTCGGCTTCTTTAATATTACAGTCTAAAAGAAAAACAATGAGAATAACAAACTTGAGCATCACACATTCCGATCACTTTTATTTATGTTATAGGGGAGGGCCCCTCAATGCTTATGTAAAGTGGCAAGATGCAATTCGCTTTCAATTCCGAGAAATATCGATTTTCTACATGAACATTATGTAGGAATGATTATACCCTTTAAGGAACAAAAAGCGTAACCATTCAGTAAAGCGGTGTATTTGCAAGTTGAAGGTCATAAGTTCGACACTCAAGTGTAACGGTTATTTAAAATAAAAATGCAATTGTTTTTTATATCTCTGATGTTTATAAATGTTTAAAAATTGTATTTTTTTTTTTTTTAGTTTAATTTAATATGGATGAAAATTTTTCTATTCAGCTTCTTTCTATGGTCTTTGTTAGTTATGTAATTTATTATTAATTTAATTGTTTGTTTTTTTTTACAATAAAATATTCAAAAGTTGACATTGGCATTGAAATCAAATCAAATAAAACAGTAACAATTATCAAAGCAATGGACATTTTAATAACTGAAATAACAAAGCGATTAGTATCATCGAATATAATTAATTAATTGAAAATTACACACAATGCACTTAAATTTTTACTCACTCACTCTCATCAGATCCATTTACAATTATGCATTCATTCGGATAATAATCATCATAGAAACATTTGAAAAATAAAGTTTTGTCAAACTGCACATTTTATAAAACTATTATTGTTGCATTTGTTTGTTCTCCCCCAATAGGTCAACAAATATTTTTTGACGAAAAACGTAAACGTCACTCGGTTGGTAAATGGATATACATTTTGGTGGAATATGCTTTTAAAATTGTTCTAATTTTTTGTGGATGAACTTGAATCCTCTTTGTCCGAATGTCTCGGAGGCGATCTGAGGTTCATTCATCTTCATCTTCTTCTTCCTCTGTCATTTCTAGCGTGGTGAGGCCTTAATCCAACTTTGCCAGGCGTTACGCTCCTTGCAGAGCGGCTTCATTTGTTGGAGTGTTTTTCCGTCCAATCCTCTGGATATTTTCCTGGTACAAAATCCTAGGCCTTCCGCGTGGCCTCTTGCCGGTGGGTCGAGCTTCCATCCCTTTTCTGTGTTCCTGGCTCATTCAACAAACGTGGCCAAACCACTTAATCTGTTGTCTCTCCATTGCGGCTGCAGTTATTCGGCTAATCTCCTTGCCGAGCATAATCCAGCTCTCGCTTCTGGAGGTAAGAGTAGAGGTACACGGATTTGTAAATGTGGAACTTGGTCTCCTACCCCATATCCCGATGGCCAGAGATGCTGTTGCATATGCAATATTATATTTGGTTTGCTCTAGCAATCCTATTTGCTATCTTCCAATCTATTTTGCTCTGGCTGTTTATGTTGGTTCCTAAGTAGTAGAAGTTGTCAACCACTTCAAGAACTTCACCATTACAGTACACCTCCACTGGCTCCTCCTCATCTCGGGAAAGGACCAGTATCTTACTCTTCCAGGCATTGATGATCATTCCTGCCACTTAATATGTATTGATATTGGACAATATTATCGTTATAAAATTTAACCAGACCAGGTGCGAACAAAAGAAATAAGGGACGAGCAGGTAAAGAAGGGTAACTGACAGGCGATGACAGATGTCACCACATAAGTGATAAGGGATAAGTTAATTTAAAAACCCTACCGAGAAGTTTACACTGTAACGAAGCCAAAAGCTAGGATATCTAATCAATTTTAAGAACTGGTCCCCTTAGGCTTATATACCATATACAAATATAAATATACCACTTCTGGATGACAACTTCCTCTCCAAACCAATCCTTGATGGTTTCGTTGAACATTTCTGTAGTTTTTAAATCATTCCTATTCGTTATGAAAAAAGATGCTGGAAACACCTAATGCATGTCATCAATGACGAGCATGTAATCAATTTAAAGTTCTAAGAATTTATGCCCTAGGTTCCATCAATGCATATGCAATTATTGCCAAATTTAAGAAAGGATTTATAAATGTACTTCGTTGAAAAATAATAAACAAAAATCTTCTTTAAAAAAATTATATTTATTGCAAAACTTCTTTTGAGGCTTGTAATAACGTACAAGAGATGCAGTCGCGTACCATCTCATTAATCCACGACTCAACACTAATAAAATCATTAGAATGTCTAACACTATTTTTGTTTTAAATTAAATTCAGTCTCAATGTTAAACAAACCTTTTCGTATTAGTAAGTAGATTCTACTTAATTTTTCGTTAGAAATGGAATATCTAATTTCGTCTCAAATTTCATCAAAGGGTATTTTCAAAGCAACTTATTTGCAATGGAAGTCTTTCATTAAAAGTTAGAGTTTTACGCTTTTAGTCCATTATGGGTCCAACGTTTGTCTCTGTAAAAAAAAAAAAAAAAAAACTATCACCCGATCTATCTTTTTACATACCGAGATTTGAGCAGCACAAAATCCTGTTATTTTGTTGGAGCCAAACATTTTAATGTGCGTCAAATTTTGACTTTGGCGTTTGAATTAGTCTGATCTATGGAAAAAAAAATTCAAATTTTTCTGTGCTATCCTTTAGCCCTCTCTTTTTCCACTTTAGTGAATTTCGAAACACTAGAATGTCTAACACTATTTTTGTTTTAAATTAAATTCAGTCTCAATTTAAACAAAAATCTTTTTTAAAAACATTATATTTATTGCAAAACTTCTTTTGAGGCTTGTAATAACGTACAAGAGATGCAGTCGCCTACCATATAGCTTGTTCAGTTGTTTCCATTGAAAAAACTATGTTAAATCAGAGACAGTATATTAATAATAATAATAATAATAAACTCTTTATTTATTCTGGGACAAGTCCCTTTAGAATAACAATTACAGGCAATGATAGGTGGGCTTCAGAGCCTTAGAGTAGTTGATATAGGAACATATGCGTTAACAGATAATTAAAAATAAAAAAAATAAATAAAAATAAAGAATAGTCAATAAATAAATACAAATGAAAATTATAACAAGTCATAATGCAATAACTACTAGCATATTAAATAGGTATTAATACTCTAATTGATTATGTCTTAAAACAAAAACCACACGAAATTCGTATGTTAATAAGATATGACAAAATTATAAATGAAGGAACATATTCACAAATGTTGATTGACATAATAGAAAATCTATTTACAATGTTTTTTGGAACTGGATAGAAAATAAGTGATTGAACAAGCGGGATTTGAAGGTGATAAGAGTATTGGAGCGACGAATGGAAGGAGGAATGGAATTCCATAAGGATGAGGATCGGACAAGAAAAGATCTGTCGAAAGCTGCGGATCGGTTGGCCGCTGTATATAAATCTGAAGGCCGAGAACGGGTATGACGAGAATGAACAGAGGATTTGAATTGGAGGAGATCGAAAATATAGGATGGACGGTGGGATTGGATAACTTGGTAGAGGAAAGATGCAAGGATATACTTATGACGGTAGGAAGGATAAAGCCACTTCAACTCTTCGTCATATCGGGAGACAGAGGCGTCCCTCGGGATCCCGAAGATGAATCGTACAAAGCAATTTATCAAACGTTTTATTTTTGCCTCGAGGTCCCCAGAGACGCCTCCGTACACCGCACAACAGTAATCAAAGTGGGAGAATATTAAGGAAGTAACTAGGAGTCTACGGGTCTCAAGTGGAAATAGGTGACGGAGGTAATTTAGTCGCTTTAAAGTGTAAAAGGTACGACGGAAAATATCGGAAACATGATTTTTCCAGGAAAGAGTTTGGTCAAAGGTGGTTCCAAGGTTTTTTATGGTTGGATAGAATTTAATGGGATTATTATTTAGGAACAAGTTTGGGATATGAGGAACAGTTTTAAGGAGGTGATGGGAACCTATTACAATTGCCTTTGTCTTCTCTGTATTCAACTTCAGCTTGTTGGCAACAGCCCAGTGACTTATTCGATTCAAGTCCTCTTGAAGTCTTTTGGTGGCTAATAATAGTTCGGAAGGCGGGATGGACAGGTATATTTGGAAATCGTCTGCATAGATTGGGAGTGACGGATAAGAAGGGGAAGGTCATTAATATAAATAGCAAACAGAGTAGGAGACAATGAGGAGCCCTGAGGGACACCAGAGGAGAGGGATCGTGTCTTGGATGGAGGTTGTCCTGGAACGACTACATACTGCGACCGATCTGAGAGGAAGGATTGGAACCAGCGTAAAACACTGTTGGATAAAGGTAGACTTTGTAATTTGTTAAGGAGGATGTTATGGTCAACTGTGTCAAAAGCTTTGGAGAAATCTAAAAGGATGAGGATAGTTAGGTTTTGGTGTTCAATGGCGGTTTGGAGGTCGTGGGTTATTTTCAGGAGAGCGGACTGTGTTGAGTAACAAAGTCGAAAGCCAGATTGGAGAGGGTTAATGAGGGAACGTTCTTCTAGGAAGTTTGAAAGTTGAATTTGTACAAGGCGCTCCAGTGGTTTTGAGAGGTTAGAGAGGAGAGAAATAGGACGGAAATCATGGGGTGAGGCGGGATTTGTAATTTTATTTAATGGTCGGACTAGAGCAATTTTCCAAGAAAAGGGGAATATGGAATTTTGTAGAGAAAAGTTGTAAATATGATAGAGATGGGGTATAAGGATGGGGAGGCAGGATTTTATTAGCTTTACTGGGATATCGTCAGGACCATAATCATTGGTGTGGGATTTTAGGATAGTGGAAAGTAATTCGTCATATGACACGTGGGAGAAAAAGAAGTTTTCTGGGTTGAAGCTATGAGGTTCAATATCAGCAGTAGGTGAAGGGCTAGAAGCAGAGGATAAGAAATGGTCATTGAGAACATCTGGGGTAACTGGGAAAGAACTCAGGTTATTGGATTCTGGTACGGATAGTTTTCGAAGGATTTTCCATTTGGATTTGGAATCAGGAGCATTGGAAAGGGCAGAATGGATATAGAGGGATTTGGCACGTCGGACTGCGGATTGGGTTTCGTTGCGAAGCTGTTTGAAATACGCAAAATCAGCTGAAAAACGAGTGCGACGAAATTTGCGTCTTGCTGCTTCTCTTCTTCTTATCATTAGCTTTATTTCTGGGGTTAGCCAAGGAGCAGTAGGACGGCGTAAGGTTCGGGTTTTAAGGGGAGCATGAATGTCTAATACGGATTGTAGGTTTGAGGTAAGGGTGGAAACCATGGAATCTATAGAATTATAGGAATATATGATGTCCCAGCGAAAAGTATCCAGGTCAGGTTGAAGGGATTCATATGAAAGGAGGTCTAAACTACGATATGAAACAACTTTTGGAGTAAAGGATTTGACGGGTAGGTCGTATGAAATCTGGATAAGATCGTGTGATGAAAGAAAAGGAACAGGATGCTGGGAAGAAGAGAGGATTTTCATGGAAGAATCAGAAATGTGAAGGTCTAACCAGGTATCAGAAAATTGTGTGTGGTGGGCAGGAGAATAGGGAACGAGGTAAAGATTGAGGGAAAACATTAGGTCCGTAAGATAGGATTTATCACTGGATTCTGATAGCATATTAATGTTAAAATCACCAGAGATAATGATATTGGAATAGGTAGAAACCAGTTGGACAAGGGAGGACTCGAAGGTGTTGTCGAATGGGACACGAGGAGGACGGTAAACAATGGCATATAACAGAGGAGAAGAGATGCTTGAAATTTCGACAAACATGTATTCTAGGTGAGGAAAGGAAGGAGAAATGGAAAGAAGTAGAATTTTGGCCTTAAGGCTGTCGTGAACATATAGTCCGACACCACCTCCCGTGCGATCAGGTCTATCATGTCGTAGGAAAGAGTAATTAGGAAGGAATACTTGGGAGGAAGGGGTATAAGGTTTTAGCCAGGTTTCTGATACAGCTATTATGTGATAAAAATTATCAAGGAAATATTGTTGAAATTCATCATAGTGGGCAATTAGGGATTGTGAATTAACGTGACAGGAATTCAGGATATTAGTCAAAACTGTGGGTGTGGAGGAGTGGAATAGCAGGAAAATGGAACGAGGTTGAGGAATAGGATATAACAACTTTTTATGCAGTATTCAATTTTAAGATTTGATTGAATGTGAATATTAACAATTATATATGTAAATATTACAACAATTATATGAATATTAACAATTGAAACAAAGATACTAATGGAATTCTAATATGAATTAAATATAAAAATAAATTTTTAACGAAAATAAAATTATATGAAAAGAAAAAATATGAGTAACATTGATTAAAAAAAGAAAAAGTAAATAGAAAAAGACTATAAGCAAACCAAAAATAGCATTTCATCTGTGACAATAAAGTAACAATACATGTAGTAAATAAAAATAAATAAAATATCTTCAATATGAAAAAGTAAAATATCCTCCATATGTAAAAATAAAGCATCTTTAATTTAAAAAATAGAATATCTTCAATGTAAATTATTAAAATGTCTTCAATATAAAAAAATAGAATTATTTCGATATAGAAAAATAAAGTATTTGTATCATTGAGAAGGTGACGCGCATACCAGGGTCAGTTGAAGACGTCCAAGTCGCTAGGTTTACCTATAATCACCGCCGGGTGGCCATCGGATTGCCTGCACCTGACTCTTCCTCCACTGAACCAAACATATTTAATTTTCGATGTCACCTTTTTCTGTCTCGCCATCCAAAAAAGGTGCTTGTTAGTGGGGGTCATCGCTTCACTGACGTAGACGCGGTGCGACTCGTTATCAGTCCAGCCTAGGTGACGAGTAGAGAAGTCCCTTTTGGTTTTTCTCTGTCGCACGAGCTCGTCTCTCATGGTCTGTCTCACAAACCGTGCGATCATGGGGCCAGGGGTGCCTTCTTGTTTGGGCCTGAGCCGTACGACGTGGTCCAAATCCTCCGGGCTCAACTTGACGCCCAGGCCTGCACCGACGCTGAGTATTGTGCCTACAATAGTTTCTCCCGACTTCTCCGGGATACCTCTTATTTCTATTGTATTTCTAAGTTGATTTTGCTCAGCGTGATTTAGACGGCCCTCTAGATCTGAAATTTTCGATTTTAAGAAGTTGTTTTCAGAGGTTAATTTTTCCACTAGGTATTTTTGTTCCTCTAAAAGTGTTTCTATTTTTTCTAATTTTTCCATATTTTCGTAGGAAAGCTCTGACTGCTTCTGAAGCGTTTGTTTTATTTCTTTCAGCTCATCTATCGGCTGAAGCTTCGTCTTCATTTCTTTTACCTCCTCCGTGAGAGCCCTTAATAGGTCAATCATTGAACTGCTTTCTTTGGTAGGCGGTATCCGTGATGCAGTTTCGCAATCGGCACACGTCCAGTTTTTTGAGCTGTCAAAGTCTGTAGATTCCGCTTTAACGCATTTTATATGAAAAAAATTTTGACAGATGACGCAGGCTAATCTCGCTTTGTCATCTCGGCCAGCTGACTCATTACAAATTTTACAACTAACCATTCTAGTAAATAGGTAACTTTAAAGGACGTATGAAATTAATGATAATAATAATATAAACCTGAATATTTATACAGCGACTGAGAGGATTAAGCTTGCCAAACAAACTGTCCCCCACTGCTTCAACTGACGAAGTAATCCTTAAGTAATAATTTTCTTAATGTTTTATCACTTTTTCTAATAATTATCACTTAAATAGTGCATTAATAGTTCACACATGAGAACATTCAATAACTACGTAAATTTTCTACCGGAAAGTAGGTGAATAACTATTGAAATAGAACAATAATATAGAGACAGGCAACTGAGCACTTGACCGGACCAGAGAAACTCTAAGACTGGAGAGGATGTTTGAATTGAAACATTGTGCTCCATTTGATAATGATAAAACATTTTCTTTTTTTATTAATTCAACATGAGAATATAAGAGGCCTGGTAAATTAAATTCAGTCTCAATTTAAACAAAAATCTTTTTTAAAAACATTATATTTATTGCAAAACTTCTTTTGAGGCTTGTAATAACGTACAAGAGATGCAGTCGCCTACCATGTAGCTTGTTCAGTTGTTTCCATTGAAAAAACTATGTTAAATCAGAGACAGTATATTAGGATGTTTGAATTGAACGTTGTGCTCCATTTGATAATGATAAAACATTTTCTTTTTTTATTAATTCAACATGAGAATATAAGAGGCCTGGTAAAGTTATCGTTTTTCTTGAATCTTGGACGGAATGATCCTTTATTTTCGATTGGCTACGGGTAACGTTATTTTTTTTTTTAAATACCTTGCTTTCGCATGATTTTTCAGTCATGAGCGAATTCAATTTTTCAGATCAGTTAGCGGCTAACAATATGCAACCTGGTTACAGGTTTTTTACATTTTTTTTAAAAGAGAGACGAATAGAAAAATAAATAGGGTGAATTCATAGAAACTATTCCTCTCTCATCCACTCACCTCTCCTCTTGAAAAGATTAAGAGTTAATCCGATTTTTTATTTGGAAATTCGAATTATAAGACGTTTACATTACTTGGAAGACGAAAATAAATACGAATTATCGAGTGGACTGGATTGCAGTATTTTATACGTAACATAGAGAGATTTTCAAATGCGACTCAGTCAAAAGAGCGGCAAAGTCACACAGGAAAAGCAACAAGAGAAAAGAAGGGATAATTTAGCTTTAATCGGCTATCTTCGCCTTGGGAATCTCATGTTCCCAAACAGTAGTCTTAAAAACCGCCGCCGAAGAACCTAATAGTGAACTCGAATATCGAGGATATTCGAAAAGTTAAAATAAATCGATACGTGAGCGCGTGATTTTAAAACCTTTAGTATTTTCATAATCCAATAATAGACCTCAATATCGAGGATATCAGAAAAGTTGAAATAAAACGATACGTGAGGAAGGGCTCGATATTAATATCGATAGTATTTTCATAAAAATGCTTCCGAAAACCCAATAATGGACCTCAATGCCGAGGATAGCAGAAAAGTTAAAATAAATCGATATGTGAGGGCTCAATCTTAAAATTGATAGTGTTAGGTAATGTTCACTTCTTTAGCTGACTATAAAACTGACGGAAGATGATACTCAATTTCAAATTAGAATAGTTTTGCTCTGTTGGGTTTACCATAAAATCAGCTAATAAAAAATAAAAACAACTATTTTAGATAGCTGATACAATGAAGCAACTTTTTGAATTCTCAAGGTCGTAGCTAGAAAATTCATTCCGTGTGATTATTTGAGATATTTAATTGTTTTTAATTGTTTACTTTGCTGTGTCTGCTATTTCGCCTGACGAAGCAATATTTTTCTACTAATAGGTTGCTATCTTACAGAAAATTCATAATGGATTCCAAAAATGGTGACAAAACTTGAGATATCTTCAGTTATAGTAGATGAATTTGCACTTTTCTTGGAAAATCCATAAAAAAATCTTATCTCTAAGACGGATTGTTATAAGAAGATGCGGTTAGCGGCATTAAACTACATTAATTACTAATAGACTATCCCTCACTTTATCACTAAAATTACCTTCTGGGACTATATATATCTCTATATAGAATTATAAATAAGAATATTGATAATAAATGGAAAATATAAAACTGAATAATTAATGTAAAGGTTTATTCCAATGAGGTATTATTAAAAATATATCTGGTGTGTCCACTCAAACGACTTTCCTTACCGCATTAGATTAAAGCCAAATACAAAAAATGTCTACAAAGTTCAAAACACTATATATTTGCTAATATTGGCCCGATTAGGATGATTTTCTTTAATTTTGTAGGAAATCCAATTACCTTTCGAATAATTTCGTAGTGATCATTAAAAAATGTATTCTTTCTGAGTTATGCGTGAATAAAGTTTTGTATTTTTCATAATTTTTTTCTGCTCTTTTCCGAGTATGCACCATAAAAAAAAATTGAAATGCTTTAGGTGAATAAAGTTTTGTATTCTTCATAATTTTTTTCTGCTCTTTTCCGAATATGCACCATAAAAAAAAATGAAATGCTTTAGGTTGATGATTTTTGGAAAGTTTCATCAAAATCGTTAGAGCCGTTTTGGCGCTACAGTCTATAAAAAAACGTGTTTTTTGGCTATTTCGCATTCGCAATTGCGCACAGGCTGGACTATTTGATACACACGCACCGGGAGGAGGAGAGGGAGAAGGGCCAAGCCCTAAAAAACAAAACAATAATCAATAAAACCGGTCCACTTGTTTATGACATAATCGTATCACGGACACACAGACAAACTTGCCAAAAATGCCAGTTTTTTGAGACCTGTTAAAAAATTGGATTAAATTTTTTTATCATATATAGGGAAGTGAAAGTAAATAAGATCAGTGGAACAAGCAGGGACTTAAGAAGTTCTTGCATAATAGGGCCCAACATATCTACCAGTAATACTTACTGTAAAAGTGGAAGCGTCCCAAGCTGTGTAATGGGACTAGTGTCGCACTGAATGTTTCATAGTGGTGAAATATTTACGGCAATTGTCCATTATTGAAATAATTCCGGCTGAAATGGTAGTTGAGTTTTACAGCTCTAATAGGATTAGACTTTGCGATGATCATTAATACCAAGGACAAACATTAAAAGCTGGTAGGTGCTAACTTGGTTAGTGCCTCGTGGAAATTATTACAGCAAGGAGTACTTCAGAGAATGGCTATATACCGATCAAAAAATTGAACGATTGTTTCGAACGATCAATGGACTGCGTGAAGAAGATTGAAGATAGTCAACGGCTATCTTAACCAGGAATTTTCTAATCAAAATGCTAAAAGTGATTGAGTAATAAAATTGAATGGACATCCAATTACGGACGGTGACGAGTTACTTGAGATGAAAATGGTACGATGAAGTACATTGTATAATTGAATTGTTAGCTGGAGAAACTCTGGATGTCACTTTTTTCACAATTCCTTTTTTTTTTTTGTGGAATAACGTTTGCTCAGTGCCTGGAGAAGTTAAGTGTTTAGTTCTCAAACTGCTAGATAGTATAGTGTCTTTGTTTTTAATAAAAATGTCTCAAACTGCTAGATAGTGTCTTTGTTTCTTTATAAAGATTTATAAATTTCGCTCTTAACCAAAAATATTTGCTTTAAGAGTCTACTGAAAGAACTTGTAACATGACTCATTAATAACAAGTGAAATATTGATTAAAAAAAACCGATGAGGAGTCAACTGAAAATTATCCATTCCATCTCATGGTGGAAAAATGTGAAACGGATGTGAAAAATGGCAGTTTTGGAATTTCTTCGTTTTATTAATTTACCAAAAGTATGTTTGCAAAATAAAATCGTATATATACAAATCTAGGGCTCATAGAAGTATAAAGACCGAGATATATAAAAATTATAAGCAATGTTAAAAGTAAAACGTAAAGATCTATTTTGGTCTCTTGAAAAGTAGCTATTTTCTCATCGTTAGTTATACGTGGTTACATCGAGCTTCATACCAAATAGGAGATTTCTGAAGAAAAATATGTCACCAGGAATAGAAGACCAAATTAAGCAAAAACTAGAAAAATCTGGGAAGAATAAATTAAAATATGAAAGAAATATAAAAATTACACGAAGGCCCCTATATAATATAAAAAATAATAAATAAATACATTTACTTGTTAATAAGTGAACATAATATAATTAGAGGAGCGTTCCATGTTGTTTTGTTCAAACGGTTTTATGAAATGATAAATGATTTTTAACTAACTATAAATCCAATTTGTAATACTTTTTTAGTTCATCATGTTAATTGCCACTCAGCCACATCGCCCATTTATTCTCTTCAATCTATCACAAACATTAAATCCTCAAAACTGAAGTCTTAGAATAAATTCCAACTAATCACCTTTACGTCATTTAACATTCTGTCCTAAAGTATTCTTTAATAACATTCTGTTTATCCCTGTTGAAGAGATTGGTTTTCTTGGATGTCTTTAGGAACTTGGAATCATTTTATAAAACTGAATGACATTGTCTTATCGCTTGTCGTTTCCTACTAGTTCAAAACTTCCTAGCGAATTACTATAAAATATCATTCAGTTACAATATCATTTAAACTTCATGTACATGTCTTGTTACATACGTTCCGCTTTACGTAATCTGTATAATATATTTCGCTAGCCCACTGGAGTGAGAATGAATTCTAGTTATTGTCTTCTTTTCTCTTACTAGTATAAAAAAAAAAATGTATACCTTTTCTCTTTGTGCAATTTTTCTTTCGTTTTAATTTCTCATAAACAAAACAAAAAGTGATTAATTAGTTTAAACTCTTTAATATCTACATATCCTTCTCCTCGAAGCTTTTCTTACAATCTAAAATCCGCTGAAAAATCGTGAGCACTCGTTATTAGATCACAAATAGAATTATGCAAAATGACATTGGTATCACATTTGTTATTTAATTATTATAAAACATTATTTAACTATATAAAACATTTGTTACATGTTGGGCGCCAAATTGATACTTAGCCTCTTCTTTTATAAACTCCATAGCCCCTCTTACTTGCCACCTTGCTTCCCAATCCTTTCCCGATAATTTTCCTTGGCATCTGTAAAGAAGATGGACTTAGTACCTTCTAACATTGAACTGTCATTAGAGTGTCTACCAATAGTGAATTTCTTTACTATTTACTGCCATATTTCACTTATTATAGAGCATATTTATTTATTGTATTTGTAGTTAAGATGTATTTGTCTATTAATGAATTAAAAAAAAAAATTAAACTACGATTTGTTTAATTATGTTAATGCACTTTTCCTGTTTACGTAATAGTTGCCACTTCCAGAACGCCATCCGCCTTTAAATATACGAACACCAACCGCAAAAGAACGACGGCAAGGTTCCACCATTCACGCAGGACCGGAGCGTACTCCGGCGGCCACGATTTACAATTTAGAAAGGAAACGCTACTTATATCGCTCGGCAGGTCACGATCCTGGACCAATCGTGTCCATATCTGATCGCGTTACACCAGTCCTTTGGATGGTATAATAAGCTCTCTAGGTCATTTCTGATAATTCTACTGAGTTATTACATATTATAACCGAAACAAAATAATTTTAGTAGTCCAGTAATAACATGTCTTTCAATTATTACACTTCTGAAAACGCTTAAGTTCATTAGCTGTTGTATATGTCTCGTACATTAAGGTATTAAACCCTATGAACAACAACTTACATATCGTCCGTCTTTGCCAAGAGAAAGTATCCTAGGTGCTATAACCTTATCTTTCAGCAGACTCAAAAAATAGTAGACTCAAACTTTTATACTATTTATGTCATTTTTGGTTTATTATTTTCAATAATAGACCTTTGTAATCCACCAAAAAACACATTTAATACTCCTCAAAATTTGAGGTTTTACGTTTCAAGACACACACAATGAAAATATCTAATAACAAAAAATTCGTCTGTCCGTCGTCCGGGGTTTTTCTCTGAGGTTACTGGACCGATATTCTTGAGATTCGAGCAACAAAGTCACAGGTCTCTCCTTATTTTATTTTAATATTTACTAGTATACCCGGGCGAGAACTCACGCATTAGATATCAATGCTTATACTAATCCCTAATACATAAGAGGTGTAAGCGATATTAGGAAAACAATATAATGTTATCAAAAAAGTTTATTTAACACACACATTTACGCTTCCGTCAGATCATAAACCATAAAATAGACCTCAGAGTCTCCCTAAAAACCCCTCAAGACCTGGATGAAGCTGTAAATTCCTATACCACTCTGATCCAACAAGCAGTTTGGTCAGCATCCCAACCCCTTTCTTCCTCTAAAGACCGCGAGAATCCTTTACCTCAAGAACTCCGAGATCTTATCCAAAGCAAAAGACGTTCTAGGACCCTCTGGCAGAGAACCAGGCATCCTGACGATCGGAAATCATACAATTATTATTCCAGGCTGGTTAAAAAGAAACTAGCAACCCATAGATCCCAATCCTACAATTCCTACCTTTCCTCATTATCTGCCACTGATAACTCCCTCTGGAAAAAAACCAAAAAAATCCTTAAACACCACCATATTTCCCATCCCCTCCGACGTGATGATGGCTCCTGGGCCTCGTCAGATGAGAATAGAACAGAGGAATTTGCCAGACACCTATCCAATATATTCATTCCCCATCCTGAACACCACCCCACCCATACAGCTGAAATAAAAGAATTCCTCTTCTCACCGATCCCACTCTCTCCACCTCCTAAAGCTGTTAACCCCTCTGAGGTCAAATTCCTTATAAATAGATTAAAATCCCGAAAATCCCCTGGTCACGATCTCCTCACATCCCAAATCCTGCGACAGCTTCCAAAAATCCCTTCACACCAGTTCGGATTCCGCCCTAGACATTCCACGGTCCAACAAGGTCTTCGCGTTGTGGACCATATATCCCATGCACTTGAAAGCAAGCAATATTGCACTAGTGCCTTTCTGGACGTAGCGCAAGCTTTCGACCGGGTGTGGCACGATGGCTTGCTTTTCAAGCTCAAAATCCATCTACCCCAATCCTTATACTTAATCCTTCGATCCTATCTTTCTAACCGAACCTTTAGAGTTCGCTGCGGCACTGAATATTCCGATTTTTATCCAATCAAAGCCGGAGTTCCACAAGGCAGCGTCTTAGGTCCTATCCTCTATATCCTGTACACCGCGGATATTCCCACAAGCCCCGATACCTTCCTTGCAACATTTGCTGATGATACAGCCATCCTATCTTCTCACCCAGACCCTGAAGTAGCATCCTTTAATATCCAAAAACACCTCTCCTCGATTGAACAGTGGTGCAACCATTGGCGCATCAAAGTCAATGAATCCAAATGTAAAAATGTCATCTTCACACTCCGTCGCAGACCCTGTCCTCCAGTCCAGTTCAATTCCATTCCACTTCCCACCTCCGACACAGTTCGGTATCTTGGTTTCCTCCTAGACAAAAGACTGACATGGAACCCACATACCAGGCTTAAGAGACAAGAACTCAACCGAAGATATGGCCAGTTATATAGACTATTGAACAGAACATCACATCTTTCAATAGACAACAAACTAATAATCTACAAGACCATACTAAAACCTATTTGGACCTACGGACTTGAACTGTGGGGGACAGCAAAATCTTCGAACATCAAACGCATCCAATCCTTTCAGTCCAAAGTCCTTCGAACAATAGTCAACGCTCCTTATTATGTTTCAAACAAGACCTTACATCATGACCTAAACATCCCATTTGTACTTGACCTTATTCCATCTAAATTTTCAAACTTTCACCAGAACCTTAGCTGCCATCCTAATCCCTTAGCACAATCCCTATCCAGCTCAAGCCATCCCTATAATCCTCCTCGTAGGTTGAAGCGGCAGTGGCCACGAGACCTTCTGTAAATATACTATTGGAGTCCTGGCAATGGCCAGATCCTCCACTCAAGTCCTGAGCGACTGTGGCCCTAGTGCTCTCACTCAGTTTCCACTGGCTTGATCCAGTGACGCGGCTCAGAGAGAAGCGCTGTGACTTCTTCGAGTCTTGCCTTGCCATCTACAAGTGGAGGGCAGGGCATGGCTGGGGATTCCCTGGGCAGAATGTAAATATGTATATATGTATGAATGCAATCAAGAATTTTTATTCATTTTATTTTCTTAATTTATTTTATTTTATATTCATTTTATTTTATTTTATTCTTCTCTTGTTAACATTGTATATTTATTTATCACTAGTGTCCTTTAGTTTATCAATTTATTTTCCTTTATAATTATTTTATTGTATGCATAGTTGTATATAAAGTGTGAATGGGTACTTCATCCCTAATACTCATTGCCCTTGAGTGTGGCAGATTGTATAATGTTCAATAAATAAATAAATAAAAGTTTAAAAAAAAAACACACACACATTTGGTGAAGCTACATAGTTTGTAATGACTATGTTGCAGTTACAGTACATACTTAATAAGTAATTAACTTACCCCACTAGAAAACATCTCTTCAATTTAGCAGTTAGGCAATTAGATCCAGCTATAACGTTTTCTATGTGTAGTATTCATACATAGCAGTGCCCTTTAGAGTTGGGCATGGGAATTAGTATATAATTTTCCACTCATTAAAAACCCGCGTCAACATCTTTGAAATCCAGCTTATCCCGTCTCGATCCGCCGACTCTCAGTCTTCAAAGTTTTGAAACCTTCCAGTTTTTTCATCACTTTTATTTAAGTCCTTTTAAGATTTTAAGAAACAAAATTGGAATTCGTCGCATCTCCGTGAAATTCTCTTTCTTTTGATACCTCACTCGTCAAAATCCATCGCTCCTGAGAGCCGGAAAAGGAATCTATACTACCGTAATAATATATAGTAGTGATAATTATATATATAATTAATAATAATTATAATAAAATAAAATAAAATAAAACAGGTCTCTCCGGAATGATTCACGGATTTTATAAGCCTATAACTCGGTCATTTATAAAGAGAGAGGGAAATGTGAGGTGTTTTGGAATAAGCATCCCAAGGCTAATTTAAAAAAAAAAAAAAAAAATGTTTCATCTCCCTTCAAAAGTTGAGGTTTTACGGTTCAAGATATTTAGAACCAAAATATCGAATACAAAAATCCATACGTCCGCCATCCACTACTGTTCTCTGAGACTACTGGACTGATTTTCTTGAGATTTGGCAGCAGTCACAGGTCGCCCCAGGAAGATCCTCGGGACTCGACATTACCATCCGTCTTTTCGTTTCAAAATGACTGCCGATTAGAGATTTTATAAGCCCATAACTTTGTCACTTATACAGATAGAGGGGAAATGTAAAGTTTTTTGGAATCAACATTTAAAAAAGAAAAGAAAAAAAAAGAACCTATATAAATGCTTTTGGTTTATTATTTTCAATAATAGACCTTTTGCAATCGACCTAGAAACAAATTATTTTATTCGTTTTTTGCTAATACAACAAAACAAAAATTACTAATTTCTTTACCACCATTTATTAATTTTCATTTCTTGGCGCTACAGATCAGTCGTAGGCCTTCTGAGCTATCAATTGTGGGCCCCTACCTTCCTAGCATCTTTCTCAGTTTCATCCATCCTTAGATTATTTCTTCAGTTCCTCCAGCTTCTTGGTCTTCTCTTTTTCTTTTCTCATTTAAGGACGCCTCCAAAATTTTCATCTTTTTCACTTCACCCTCTGATTACATGTCCTGGCCATCTTTGCCTACTTACTTTGATATGGCTTCTTTTGAACCCTCTCATTTTACGGCGATCATGTAGGGACAACCACCAAAATTCCATTGGTCCTATTGCATAATTTTTTTTGTTGAACTTGGTAGAAATGTTTTATAAAATATTCTTTGTAGCACCGTGGAGATCGGTTCACCTTTGATTAGTTATTTGCTAACTCGATAACATTCTAACTTTTCCGAAACATTCCAAATGCTCATTTGAATGATAATCTTATTGTCTGATTTCTAAACCAAAGCTATATGGAATGTCCTGCTAATGCGCACACCGATATTTTTGAAATATTACTATTTGGAAATAATTAACCATTTTGTAATAATTTGCAGCGTTTTTTAGTTTTCTGAGTAATAAATATGTTTTAGTTCATTCTCAACAAGTTTTATTTTAAATTAATTTAGACACAAAAAAATTAAATGGAGAAAAATTTATTTTGATTTTGTTCACATGGGTTATTTTAAATGTACATTGGTTATTTTATTTAGTTTTTAGCTTCTCAGCTAAAATATATATCCTATCTCAGCCCTTTTTCCTACTTAATGTACTACGTACCATTTAAAATTACCCTTCCAGTGAAAGAGTGAGCTTCTGGGACCCAGCAACCAGTCGTATGTCGCCTGCAGCGCCTTCTTTCAGTTCACTTGCGGAGTTTCAATTGTCTAAATCTATTTTTCTCCCCACTATAAGGCTTTTTGGGACCCTACCTGTCAATTCATGTAAATATTTCAAATTCATTTCAATATGAGTTATTTATTGCTGTAATTCATTAATTAGAGAATTCTTTGAAAAAATTAGTAATAATTTTCAGAAAAATTATTCTACAGCAGAATATATGACTTTTGATGAAATGCTTATCCGTCGAAGATGCGGGATTCGAATGTATACCCCGTCGAAGTCTGCGGAATAAAAGGATTTTCTTCAGTGGTTGCCCGTATATTTTATACACTCGGTGTCAAAATGTTAGACACACTTCAAAAATTGTTATCCCTACCCTCCCATCTTTTCAAATTACCCGTAAAACAGCATTAAAATAATCTATCACTCCCTTGAAGTTAATCAGCCACCTGCTTGCTTGTATTTTGGTTCTCAAACTAAAAATATATTCATTTTTTTTGTATTTATGAAATTAAAGTTAAGGCCCGTCAAAATGTTTGACACGCTCCCTAGTAAAAATAAATAAAACTCATTTTAATACTTCGTGGCCTTTCCACCACCATTTATTAATTAAAAAAAATTGTTTGGTAATGAATCGTACAATAGTTTGATTGTTTCTTGAGGTAATTGTTCCCATGACGCCAGAATTGCAGATTTCAAATCCTCGATTGTTCCGAACTGTCTTGACTCAGAGGACATCCTTCTTGAAAGACTTCTCCAAACATTTTCGATAATGTTCAGGTATGGAGAGGCAGTAGGCCAGTCTAATTTGGCAATTTTGTTGCGAGTAAACCAGTCTTTAATAATTTTTGCTGAATGTATTGGGTTGTTATCTTGCTGGAAAACTGGCTTGCCTTCAGACATGCCATTAAAAGTCAACTTTTGTTCCTCTAATAAATTTTTGTATTCAGCTGAATTTACTCTTGATGAAACCAATACCAAATTTCCTTTCTTTTTGTAACCAATTGATGCCCAAACCATAACTTTTCCTCCTCCCGTTTGAGGACTTGATACATTTTTTCTTCTTTTCTTAAGTCATGAAAATAATACGAAAATCCATCTGGCCCATCCAGATTTTTTTCATCACTAAAGATGACTTTCTTTCACTCCTGAGTCCATGACATCACATTACGAGCAAAGGCCATCCGGAATAATTTGTGACGGGTACTCAAAACTGGCTTTCTTCTCAATTTTTTTCTAACTATTTTTTTTTACTTTTTTAATAATCTTTGGACATTCCTTAGTTTTGTTTGAACTCCAGCTTCCTCAGCAATTTCTCTTGTTATTTTACAAGAGTTGGATGCGATTCGATGAATATTCCATTTCTCTCGTAATGCCAAAGCAGTGGGCCTCCCAGTAGATAATAGAAGAGAATAAGAGATAATAAGAGAACCCACCGGGGTTCCCTATGTCTCCCCGTGCCGAATAAATTCCGCGACCGATGAAAAACTCCGCTTGATTCAGCGAGCTATTTTCGTACAACTCATCCCGTCCTTGTGGAGTGAAGAAATCAAACGGCGCTCTTCTTCGGAGAAACACTTATTTTTTTCCATAACTCACGTTCTTTTTAGTTCTATTTTGAAACAAATTCAACACTGCCTGAAGTAGAAATGGTATTTTAACGATTTCAACTCTAGAGGATTTAGAAAATTGTCAACAACAAGTGTGTCTATCATTTTGACCCATATAAAATGTCAATATTTACTGATATTGGATTTAAATAATCCGCAAGGTCTGAAAAGATTGTCCCCATTTCAATATCATAATTTATATTTTAAACTGTGCTTAAAAAAATAATATCAATTAAAAATAGAGAAAACATGAAAAGTTTTATTAATTTCAATGGGCGTGTCAAACATTTTGAAACTGAGTGTAAGTGCAACTTAGAAACTTAATGTGGGAAGCAGGCAGTTGACCAATTTGAAACATCATTCAAGCCTTCTAATATTGTTGAACGTATGTGCTGGCCAGAAAAGGTATAAATATATTGTAACGTTCTAAAAATAACATCAGCTTTGATGAGGACAGAGGTCCTTCAAAAGGTCCTTATTTCAAAAATAGTCGGTTTTAACATACATATATAGATTTAATTTTAAATCAGTAGTTTTTAAATCAGAACGGACTATATTAGCGAATTAGTGGACTAACATATCATATGTTCAGTTTGTTACAATAACCCAAAAAGTATTTCTTAGAAAATAAACTTTAATATTGTATTTGTTTATTAGTTGGATTTTTACTAAACTAGTATAACCGAGCGAGAACTCTCGCATTAGATATCAGTCCTTCTTCTAATCCCTAATACATTAGAAGTATAAGCGATATTATGGAAACATATTCATTCGTGTAAACAATATAATATTATCAAAAAAGTTTATTTAACACACACATTTTGTGAAGCTATATAGTTTGTAATGACTATGTTGAAGCTACAGTTCATACTTGATAAGTAATTAGCTTACCCCACACGAAAAAAAAAAGTTCAATTTAGCAATAAGATTCAGCTATATCATTTTCTATGTGTAGTATTCTTATTCAATTTTGCCCTTTAGGTTTGGACATGGGAAACAATGTATAATTTCTCACTCATTAAAAGTTCTTGTAAGCAGACTCAAATTGATATAAAGTTGCCATGACAACGAAACGTACGCAAGATGGCATATGACCCGTGCGGACCTATATCGTGCGTTATCTCGAAAACGGTAGATTTTAAGGCTTTAAAACGCTGGACCAATAGAACTTCCATAGAACTTATATGGTCTTGATACACGCGTCAAAATCTTTAAAACCCAACTTATCCCGTCTTGATCCGCCGACTCTTAGTCGTCAAATCTTTTAAACTTCCCAGTTTTTTCATCAGTTTTATTTAAGCCCTAGTAAGAATTTAAAAAACAAAATTGGAATTCGTCACATCTTCATGAAAATCCCTTTCTTTTGATACCTGACTCGTCAAAATCTATCGCTCCTGAGAGCCAGAAAAGGGATCTATAGTCCATAGTAATATATAGTAGTGATAGTCCAACATACTTATATCTATTTGTTAATTTATATTAATTATTGTATTGGCTATGTATTGGTATGTTTTTTCAACCGCATCTCAGATAGTTTGCTACTACTCTTACTCTATGGCCTAAGCCAACTGTAATTCACTGATGTAGAAGATTCGATTCATCGACGATAGCTTGGTGACCATCAAAGCCCTCTGCTCCCAGCACCTTTGCAGTGATGCAGCACTGTTCAATAGGATTCAGATCATATCTGACGGCTTTAGGTTCCTCGCAATTCAGGGGCTATCTTTAACGTCTTGAACAAAATAACGAATGATGGACGCTACATGAAATGATTAACACACATAAGATGGACAAAACATAAAACAATTATATTAGGCTAATTTTAATAATACAACTAAAATGGTTATAAAATGTAAAAAAGGAAACCAAATTAATACGAATGGATTAGGCAAATCTATAAATTATAAACTACAGCTAAGCATTAACTTCTTCTACATTAGTATTAATTATTATTTTAATTTTATATATATATTGTAACGCTCTTAAAATAATAATGGCTTTGGCGAGGATAGAGGTCCTTCGAGAGATCCTTATAACAAAAATATTCGGTTTTAAGATTGATACAGGCTTCGATAGATCCTAGCTAGTTATTACATCGGATCGGACTATGTTCCAATCCGAAATTCAAAATTTATACGTATATTGTAACGCTCTAAAAATAATACTGGCTTTGGCGAGGATAGAAGTCCTTCGAGAGGTCCTTATTTCAAAAATAGTCGGTTTTAACATTGATATAGGCTTTCCTTGATCCTGGCTGGTTATTAAATCGGAACGGACTATATTCCAATCCAAAATCCAAAATTTATACGTATATTGTAACGCTCTAAAAATAATACTGGCTTTGGCGAGGATAGAAGTCCTTCGAGAGATCCTTATAACAAAAATATTCGGTTTTAAGATTGATACAGGCTTCGATAGATCCTAGCTAGTTATTACATCGGATCGGACTATGTTCCAATCCGAAATTCAAAATTTATACGTATATTGTAACGCTCTAAAAATAATACTGGCTTTGGCGAGGATAGAAGTCCTTCGAGAGGTCCTTATTTCAAAAATAGTCGGTTTTAACATTGATATAGGCTTTCCTTGATCCTGGCTGGTTATTAAATCGGAACGGACTATATTCCAATCCAAAATCCAAAATTTATACGTATATTGTAACGCTCTAAAAATAATACTGGCTTTGGCGAGGATAGAAGTCCTTCGAGAGATCCTTATAACAAAAATATTCGGTTTTAAGATTGATACAGGCTTCGATAGATCCTAGCTAGTTATTACATCGGATCGGACTATGTTCCAATCCGAAATTCAAAATTTATACGTATATTGTAACGCTCTAAAAATAATACTGGCTTTGGCGAGGATAGAAGTCCTTCGAGAGATCCTTTTTTCAAAAATAGTCGATTTTACCATTGATATAGGCTTTCCTAGATCCTAGCTGGTTATTAAATCGGAACGGACTATGTTCCAATCCAAAATCCAGAATTTATACATATATTGTAACGCTCTAAAAATAATACTGGCTTTGGCGAGGATAGAAGTCCTTCGAGAGGTCCTTATTTCAAAAATAGTCGGTCTTAACATTGATATAGGCTTTCCTAGATCCTGGCTGGTTATTAAATCGGAACGGACTATGTTCCAATCCAAAATCCAAAATTTACACGTATATTGTAACGCTCTAAAAATAATACTGGCTTTGGCGAGGATAGAAGTCCTTCGAGAGGTCCTTATTTCAAAAATAGTCAGTTTTAACATTGATATAGGCTTTCCTAGATCCTGACTAGTTATTAAATCGGAACGGACTATGTTCTAATCCGAAATCCAAAATTTATACGTATATTTAACGCTCTAAAAATAATCCTGGCTTTGGCGAGGATAGAAGTCCTTCGAGAGGTCCTTATTTCAAAAATAATCGGTTTTAACATTGATTTAGGCTTCGATAGATCCTGGCTAGTTATTAAATCGGAACGGACTATGTTCCAATCCAAAATTTATAGATATATTGTAACGCTCTAAAAATAATACTGGCTTTGGCCAGAATATAATTCCTCGAGGGGTCCTTATTTCAAAAATAGTCGGTTTTATCATTGATACAGGCTTCGATAGATTCTGCCTTGTTATTAAATTGGAACAGACGATGTTCCAATCCAAAATCCAGAATTTATAATTATATTCTAACGCTCAAAAAATAATACTGGCTTTGGCGAGGATAGAAGTCCTTCGAGAAGTCTTTATTTCAAAAATAGTCGGTTTTAATATTGATACAGGCTTCCATAGATCCTGGCTAGTTATTAAATCGGAACGGACTATGTTCCAATCCAAAATCCAAAATTTATACGTATATTGTAACGCTCTAAAAATAATACTGGCTTTTGCCAGAATAGAAGTCCTTCGAGAGGTACTTATTTCAGATATAGTCAGTTTCAACATTTATACAGGCTTCGATAGATCCTAGCTAGTTATTACATCGGATCGGACTATGTTCCAATCCGAAATTCAAAATTTATGCGTATATTGTAACGCTCTAAAAATAATACTGGCTTTGGCGAGGATAGAAGTCCTTCGAGAGATCCTTTTTTCAAAAATAGTCGATTTTAACATTGATATAGGCTTTCCTAGATGCTAGCTGGTTATTAAATCGGAACGGACTATGTTCCAATCCAAAATCCAAAATTTATACCTATATTGTAACGCTCTAAAAATAATACTGGATTTGGCGAGGATAGAAGTCCTTCGAGAGGTCCTTATTTCAAAAATAGTCGGTTTTAACATTGATATAGGCTTTCCTAGATCCTGACTAGTTATTAAATCGGAACGGACTATGTTCTAATCCGAAATCCAAAATTTATACGTATATTTAACGCTCTAAAAATAATCCTGGCTTTGGCGAGGATAGAAGTCCTTCGAGAGGTCCTTATTTCAAAAATAGTCGGTTTTAACATTGATATAGGCTTCCATAGATCCTGGCTAGTTTTTAAATCGGAATGGACAATGTTCCAATCCAAAATCCAAAATTTATACGTATATTGTAACGCTCTAAAAATGATACTGGCTTTGGCTAGAATAGAAGTCCTTCGAGAGATTATTTCAAAAATAATCGGTTTTAACATTGATTTAGGCTTCGATAGATCCTGGCTAGTTATTATATCGGAACGGACTATGTTCCAATCCAAAATTTATAGATATATTGTAACGCTCTAAAAATAATACTGGCTTTGGCCAGAATATAATTCCTCGAGAGGTCCTTATTTCAAAAATAGTCGGTTTTATCATTGATACAGGCTTCGATAGATTCTGCCTTGTTATTAAATTGGAACGGACGATGTTCCAATCCAAAATCCAGAATTTATACATATATTCTAACGCTCTAAAAATAATACTGGCTTTGGCGAGGATAGAAGTCCTTCGAGAAGTCTTTATTTCAAAAATAGTCGGTTTTAATATTGATACAGGCTTCCATAGATCCTGACTAGTTATTAAATCGGAACGGACTATGTTCCAATCCAAAATCCAAAATTTATACATATATTGTAACGCTCTAAAAATAATACTGGCTTTTGCCAGAATAGAAGTCCTTCGAGAGGTCCTTATTTCAAATATAGTCAGTTTCAACATTTATACAGGCTTCGATAGATTTTGCCTTGTTATTAAATCGGAACGGACTATGTTCCAATCCAATATTTATACGTATATTGTAACGCTCTAAAAATAATACTGGCTTTGGCCAGAATAGAAGTCCTTCGAGAGGTCCTTATTTCAAAAATAGTCGATTTTAACATTGATATATGCTTCCATAGATCCTGGCTGGTTATTAAATCGGAACGGACTCTGTTCCAATCCAAAATCCAAAATTTATACATAGATTTTAACACTTTAAAAATAATACTGGCTTTGGCAAGGAAAGAAGTCCTTCGAGAGGTCCTTATAACAAAAATAGTCGGTTTTATCATTGATACAGGCTTCGATAGATTCTGCCTTGTTATTAAATTGGAACGGACGATGTTCCAATCCAAAATCCAGAATTTATACATATATTCTAACGCTCTAAAAATAATACTGGCTTTGGCGAGGATAGAAGTCCTTCGAGAAGTCTTTATTTCAAAAATAGTCGGTTTTAATATTGATACAGGCTTCCATAGATCCTGGCTAGTTATTAAATCGGAACGGACTATGTTCCAATCCAAAATCCAAAATTTATACGTATATTGTAACGCTCTAAAAATAATACTGGCTTTTGCCAGAATAGAAGTCCTTCGAGAGGTACTTATTTCAGATATAGTCAGTTTCAACATTTATACAGGCTTCGATAGATCCTAGCTAGTTATTACATCGGATCGGACTATGTTCCAATCCGAAATTCAAAATTTATGCGTATATTGTAACGCTCTTAAAATAATACTGGCTTTGGCGAGGATAGAAGTCCTTCGAGAGATCCTTTTTTCAAAAATAGTCGATTTTAACATTGATATAGGCTTTCCTAGATCCTAGCTGGTTATTAAATCGGAACGGACTATGTTCCAATCCAAAATCCAAAATTTATACCTATATTGTAACGCTCTAAAAATAATACTGGATTTGGCGAGGATAGAAGTCCTTCGAGAGGTCCTTATTTCAAAAATAGTCGGTTTTAACATTGATATAGGCTTTCCTAGATCCTGACTAGTTATTAAATCGGAACGGACTATGTTCTAATCCGAAATCCAAAATTTATACGTATATTTAACGCTCTAAAAATAATCCTGGCTTTGGCGAGGATAGAAGTCCTTCGAGAGGTCCTTATTTCAAAAATAGTCGGTTTTAACATTGATATAGGCTTCCATAGATCCTGGCTAGTTTTTAAATCGGAATGGACAATGTTCCAATCCAAAATCCAAAATTTATACGTATATTGTAACGCTCTAAAAATGATACTGGCTTTGGCTAGAATAGAAGTCCTTCGAGAGATTATTTCAAAAATAATCGGTTTTAACATTGATTTAGGCTTCGATAGATCCTGGCTAGTTATTATATCGGAACGGACTATGTTCCAATCCAAAATTTATAGATATATTGTAACGCTCTAAAAATAATACTGGCTTTGGCCAGAATATAATTCCTCGAGAGGTCCTTATTTCAAAAATAGTCGGTTTTATCATTGATACAGGCTTCGATAGATTCTGCCTTGTTATTAAATTGGAACGGACGATGTTCCAATCCAAAATCCAGAATTTATACATATATTCTAACGCTCTAAAAATAATACTGGCTTTGGCGAGAATAGAAGTCCTTCGAGAAGTCTTTATTTCAAAAATAGTCGGTTTTAATATTGATACAGGCTTCCATAGATCCTGACTAGTTATTAAATCGGAACGGACTATGTTCCAATCCAAAATCCAAAATTTATACATATATTGTAACGCTCTAAAAATAATACTGGCTTTTGCCAGAATAGAAGTCCTTCGAGAGGTCCTTATTTCAAATATAGTCAGTTTCAACATTTATACAGGCTTCGATAGATTTTGCCTTGTTATTAAATCGGAACGGACCATGTTCCAATCCAATATTTATACGTATATTGTAACGCTCTAAAAATAATACTGGCTTTGGCCAGAATAGAAGTCCTTCGAGAGGTCCTTATTTCAAAAATAGTCGATTTTAACATTGATATATGCTTCCATAGATCCTGGCTGGTTATTAAATCGGAACGGACTCTGTTCCAATCCAAAATCCAAAATTTATACATAGATTTTAACACTTTAAAAATAATCCTGGCTTTGGCAAGGAAAGAAGTCCTTCGAGAGGTCCTTATAACAAAAATAGTCGGTTTTATCATTGATACAGGCTTCGATAGATTCTGCCTTGTTATTAAATTGGAACGGACGATGTTCCAATCCAAAATCCAGAATTTATACATATATTCTAACGCTCTAAAAATAATACTGGCTTTGGCGAGGATAGAAGTCCTTCGAGAAGTCTTTATTTCAAAAATAGTCGGTTTTAACATTGATATAGGCTTTCCTAGATCCTGGCTAGTTATTAAATCGGAACGGACTATGTTCCATCCAAAATACAAAATTTATACATATATTGTAACGCTCTAAAAATAATACTGGCTTTGGCGAGGATAGAAGTCCTTCGAGAGGTCCTTATTTCAAAAATAGTCGGTTTTAACATTGATATAGGCTTTCCTAGATCCTGACTAGTTATTAAATCGGAACGGACTATGTTCTAATCCGAAATCCAAAATTTATACGTATATTTAACGCTCTAAAAATAATACTGGCTTTGGCCAGAATATAATTCCTCGAGAGGTCCTTATTTCAAATATAGTCAGTTTTAACATTTATACAGGCTTCGATAGATTTTGCCTTGTTATTAAATCGGAACGGACTATGTTATCGAGTATAGGGACATCACAATAAACGCTAAAATTGACTATTTTAATATTCGTCTACTTCTTCCCGTTTACGAAATTAGATCAGAAAATTTTTCAGATAAGCTTGCTTGAGTAGGAAAAGTTCTTTATGATAGTTCCCTTCAGAAGGCATAAATACTAGTTTATTGATTTTGTTTAAAGAATATTTGGGGACATGTTGGGGATATTGGCCTCTAGAGTTACACCCTTTAATGTTTTTTACTATATATGTTGCTTTTTTTATAATTTAAAATAAAATAAATGTTTCAATAACCTATACACAAACTTTTCTTCCTCGCTACCAAAGACGTTTTAGACATCATGAAATAAATTTGGTTTTGTGTCTGTCTGCTGTGGTCTAGTGCATGTCATGAACATAATACCTACTATCGCAAATCCGATTTTGATGACATTTTTAGCGATTGTGCGGGTTGGTAGATAGATCGTCCTATATCAATTTTATTAACTTGCATCAACTACTTTCGCTCTTCTCGATGTGTTCTAACTAATGGCAAAAATTAAATAACCTATGTAAATGTCTATGGGCGTAACCTCGGAATTAGAGGTTCCTCTGTCTTCTGTTCACTTAGAGAATGCAGCTACTTCCTCCTATCGGATGGGTAAATGATGAGGCCCCTGAGGCGGTAATCAAGAATTGTGCTCAGAAACAAATTTAGAAGACGTGAAGTTCGGAGAGTGTTATCAGGAAGGTCAATAGTTTCTATTGCCCACTATGTCTAGATATTATCTAGATCATAAAATCTGATAAAAATCTCTAACGAAACTACACCCTGTAAAAAGGAACCACAGTTATTAACACACAAATTAATAATACATTAGAAATAATATTAACGAACAAAGCAGGTGTGATAAGAAAGTAATAGAGTAGATTATATTACAAATGCTGGTTAAATATCCTCTGAATGACCAGTCTTGATGATTACAGAAAAAATAAACTGTCTTATAGTTTTTTTAAATTGCAATTCAGCACCAACTTATTAGTGCCAATTTTTAAAAGTATATTATCATCATCAAGGAAGCAAAAATGTGCACAATAACTTAACAGATTTCGACCATAAATATCAGTCATTTAACATCCAATATACTTTAAAAAAGTTTTTCATAAAAATAATCTATTTTTTAATTGTTTATAAAAATTCGTGTTTATTAAAGGTGTGGTGTTTAGCGATAGTAGATTAGTGATGAGATGACCAATCTAATTTGACCTATCATGCGGCACATATCCATTATGGTGTTTTGGATGTCGTCAATTAAACATCTGTCTTAGAGAGTGGTTACAACGCCTCAATAAGTTTATGTCGGGCTGTAGTCCAGGCTCGATAAAGGAAATATATTTATTTTTTAAATAAATTTCCAATGGACTTTTTCAATGCGATAATTAGTAGAAACAAATTGTATAAATTTTAGATTAAATACCGATTAGCAACCAGGTAAAAAAAAAATCATTAGTATGCCGAAAAGTGTTTTTTCCCGTATAAGATTTTGAAAAGTTTCCGAAAAGTTGATGACCGACGTCCATTGTTTAAAACTCGATTTTTCCGTCTCCTGAAATTATATTACGTACTATTCCTTATTTTACTTGTAGAAAAAAGCTTTTCCCATCTTAAACGTGGAAAAAGTACTTTTTCGCAAGTTTCTGATTTTTTTTCTACATACCGATTTTATCTAAAATTTATATAATTTGTTTCTACTATTTTTCTCCTAATTGTCATGTTGAGAAAGAACATTAGAAATTTATTTAAAAAAATAAAGTATCGCTCCTGGACAATGGTAGAGAGGGCCATAATAGATAACCATAGGCAGCCATAATAGGGCGCTAATAGAACTATGTAGTTACATTAATTGTGAAGCATAATTCGATAATTTTAGATTTATTTGTTGAAAACCTTAATATTTTGAAGAAATATTTAAGTGCTGTTGATCTTGTTATAGCTCACGTTCTTTTTTGTTTTCATCGCTCTACAGTAACACACATTTATTGCGAGAGCTGCTCCGAATTAACATTAACATTCGTTATACATGACAATCTGAATACTACATAATATTTTATATAGAAAGAGTAAAAAAAATTGATACTCATACTGAGGTGGACGGGTAGGATAGTTGAGAAAAACTACGACCAAACAGGAACAACAATAGAATGATAGATACAGTTTTTAGGAGTTGCAGATATTGTTAGTCATAGGAGGTATAGTTTTTTAGGTAGGCTTGGCTTTTTGAACGAAGAAGGCAATTTGACTAATGCACAAGCATAAAAATGATATATCAAAAAGGAGCAAACTTAACAATGAAATAAAGAATAATATTGAGTTGATTAATATTAATATTAATAACTGGAGAAAATTATTTAAATTTACATTTACTTATTTTACGTGTTAAATTAACCCTACCATACTATTTTAGTGAGGTAACTGTGAAGTTTAAAATATATATTTTAAAATACTATGAACAATATTAATAGAAACCATAATAATCATCAACTGTCTCCTTTGAAGGTTCCATATGGATTCGCCACTGGGTTTAAAAAATAATAAAATTACAATATGAATAACAAAATGCGCCCTCTGGACAAAGTAGAGAAGGAAGGAGGAACACAGCCAGAGAATGCGTGAGTACTGGTCCAACATCAAGTCCTTCTCCAAGCGGTCCTTTACTTTGGTAATTGGAGCCCTATCATCCCAAAGATTGAATCTGTATTTCTCTCGATTCGATTCGATCCAATAGGTCGTGTCCTGTCACGTCCGACAATATAAAACTGGCGGAATACGGCACTGGGTGACTATGGTCCCCGCAGTACACAACTATCTTTTCATTTAGTCATCATTGACAAGAACTTCATGTATTAGGTTATTTTGTATTTTAGGATGTTAATAATCTTATCCAATTGGTTATTACTATTTTTATTGTCATTTTATAAAGTTATGTTTGAGCACTTATTGTGTGCAACCTACTGTTTCACGTGTTTTTTACTATAAATAAATAAATATTATGTTTTTGTATTTTTAAATCTTCCTTGGGACGGGCCATTTCACTCGTAAAATAAATAAAATTATGTTGTATTGTTTATCTATAAGGTGACATTGTCTACTATGTTGCACGTAATTAGCTACAATTTGAGTGGTAATAGACATCTGTATGTCTAATAGTTCCCGAGATAAAGTTTTTGAATAATATATCTGATGTGGATACCACATGACTTCCTTGTACGCCTATTAAATTATAAATCCGTGGCTCAAAAAGTGATACTGAATTTGGTTACCAAAGATTGCAGTAAAAACGACACTCGGCGTCCCGACACACATCGATCTTTTGACACACATACACAAAAACACACACACACACACATGTTTCGATGTTATGATCACTCTGTTGGATGCATGTTGCTCTATTAGTCTTTTGGTTCTTAAAAGAGCTACAGCTGTGGCTTCTCTGGTGTCGCGAACTCACTCAAGAGTGTCTGCGTGACGGAGAGCTTCGATGCACTTCTTCTCACTTGGAATCATATCGTATAATATTTTGATGGTAGATAGTATATTTCTACGTGAGGCTTTGATGTCTAGACAGACTCCTTCAAGTCTGTAGGGCGAATGAATGGTAGAGTACAGTCTGTTGATGTAGTGGTTCACAGCATCAAAGAAGACGTCATGGTGTTCTGCTGGTACTCTGGGATAGTAGTGGAGTTTTGAACCAATTTGAAAGGTTTTCGTTGCTGAATATCTTAAGATCTTAGCTACTGATTCAAGGATGTTGCCTTTCTCACTACTCAGATTGACTGTCATAGAGTTATACTGCGATTTTCGCTCTACCTGGTCTTGGAGGTAGTCTCTGGGATGTCATATCTTGGGATGTCGAAACGATTCTAGGGCTTCTGCTGTTGATAGGCGGGACTCAACTAAAATTTGATCTGTGCCAAACACATAGTCATAATCAAAGTCAGGGTCCATGGGATCCAAATTCCTCTCATGGATATGAACAGGTTACGTTGGTGTTGTCATCTTTTATATATATATATATATATATATACATATTTATATATTATCTTATATATATATATATATATATATATATATATATATATATATATATATATATATATATATATATATATATATAACGAAAACCTTTCAAATTGGTTCAAAACTCCACTACTATCCCAGAGTACCAGCAGAACACCATGACGTCTTCTTTGATGCTGTGAACCACTACATCAACAGACTGTACTCTACCATTCATTCGCCCTACAGACTTGAAGGAGTCTGTCTAGACATCAAAGCCTCACGTAGAAATATACTATCTACCATCAAAATATTATATAATCAAAATTATATTATAATATTATACCATCAATATTATACCATCAAAATATTATTTCTTCATGTTCCGTGACAACAATAAAACTGTCTAAAGCATTAGAAATCGACAGTTTCGATATTTTAAGCGGAAAAACCCACATAACTAAGATCTTATTCTCATGCTGCAGACTTGTTGATCTCACAAATGAGGAGGAAAACAAGTATTTTTCACTCAATTTTAACCCTTAAATCAAGTTATAAAAATGTTTAATTGTATTTCAAACCAAATTGCGTTTATAATCTTTATTACCGAAACATATGATTTCTCTTTTAATTTTAATGTAATTTTTGATGAAAGTCTTATATGATCTTCAAGTAAAGTACCGCTTCCGGTTTTCCAATTTAGACCAAAATCTTGTTATTTATATCAATATATACATTATAAATACTGAATTTATAAAATCTGAAAACGAAAATTTTCGCGATTACAATACTTCCTTTACTTCGTACAAGGAAGTAAAAACCTAAATATTTCATTATTTTTTGACATACTATAAATGGGTGAATCCATTACAGGTGGTAACTGATTCAAATCGCCTACTACAATAATTGATAAGTCACCAAAAGGTTTATTAATTCCTCGTATTTGTCGCAATCTTGTGTCCAGCATCGTTACCATCAGGTGTTGCCACATTTCGAAAAGTGACAAGTGAGAGTCGTCAGTATTTGTTGCTTATGTTATCTAAAGTCTATTAGTCCATTTCCATTTTTTTTCTCGATATTTCGTGAACGGGAATCGATAGAGAGGGTGTTTACGTCTCATAATAAATTGAAACCTAAATTTCGACTTTTTGGCGCATGAGCCTTTTTCAAAAACGACATCGATATTATTTCTGTTGGAGAAATCACTTTTTTAGGGACTGAAGCAATTAACAAGAGGAAGGTAACTTTGGAATGGGATTTTTACTTAGTGTGTGCGAATATAGCAAAAATTGATGCTACCAGTAATTTTAAAATAATTAAAAACCAGAATTTGTATGAATCTATTTGCATCAATGGTTACCTAGGTGACCTGAATGCCATTAATATAACTAATCTTTCATATAAACATTTTAAATTTATTTTTTTATTTTTTAGTCGTGGCCGCCTGAACGATCCCAAATATAGGGAAAGCGTTGGAGCGCGTCCACTAAACTAGCTCAGTTCGGTTGGAGTCGGCCGAAAATTGTTCAATTAGATTTTTCGACCGTGTTCAGTCGTTCAATGAGACACAACTCTTTTACAAAAACATCATTTTTTAAATTTTCTCAATTTCCGAGAAAAGTTATTATTTTTTGTGCACACATTTTTATTGTTGAAAGGCACTAATTAAAGCTTCGAAACAAATTCCTGCGATAGTTAAAAGCCTTGTAATAAAATGTTCAAAAATGGCCTTATTTCAGGCTTTTTATTTTATTTTATTTTTTTTGCAAAAAGTTGCTGACCGACTTCAGTTGTCTGAAACTCCTTTTTTCCGTCTCTTTAAACGCCATTACATACTATTTTTATTTTTATTTAAAAAAAAAAATGATCGTATCTTAAACGTGAAAAAATACTTTTCGGCACGTTTATGAATTTATTTCATACTGATTTTATCTAATACATATAATATTTGTTTCTACTATTTTTCTCCTGATTTTCACATGGAGAAAGTGATTTCTAAGTTAGTAAAGAGATTTTTTGCTAAAATTTGTAACATTATTACAGCTTAATAATATTAATTAGTACTAATTATAATTTATGATATATTATTTGATCTCAATGATACCGTAATATAATATTTTTAAAAACTGACAGTTTGAGAGATTAAATTGCAATTGAAATAACGAAGCTATCAATTTTTTATACGAATATTCATGAACTTTTTTTTTTTTTGGTTGCATAAAATTGAAACCACATTATCAATTCCATAGGTTTGAAATGCCTTCGTCTACCATTGATTTACAACTTCAATTAATTATGATATGAAAATAAGCACCTAAAGAAATATTTTTTTTTACCTTCAACTAAACTTTCATATCAACAATATTTCATGTTTGTCGCCATTGTTTGAAAAGGAAAGTGTAAAAATGTTTTACTAATTAGTTTAGGTAAAGATTCGTTCTACCGTCTAATTTTAGAAGAAATATACTTTAAATATAATAAAATTATATTCAATAATTATAAAGCAACATTTTAAATTACTCCTACAAGTTCTTCACTATATAATTAATAGTTGTATAATAATTTCAATCATAAATTTATATTGAAATTCTATAATAAAATAATAAATAAACAAATATTTTTGTTTTCGGGCGAACTCATATAAATATGTTTATTTATTATTTTATTATAGAATTTCAGTATAAATTTATAATTGAAATTATTATATAGCTATAAATTATTATTGATATTTTATCGAAATAGAAAATATATTGGAGAGCAATTGAAAATATTGCTTTATAATTATTGAATATAATTTTCATTAAGTTTATTTATTTTATAAATAGGCGGTAGATCGAATCTTTACCTAAACTAATTATTACACGATTTCTATATACATATAAACGCACATTCATACATATAACATAAGTAAACTAATAGGTGATTAATGAATGAATACAAATGTAAACAAGTATGATTAAGTAGTAAACAAGATAAACCTTCTTAACCATTATAAAAATGAAAATAAAACATTATATTTAAAGCTTAAAATAATGCATATTATACTTAAAATTTGAAATACTGCTATTTTTGGACAGAGAAAAAAAATTCTTAATTTTCTATTGTAAATTTATATTGAAATCCTATAGCAGAAGTCCTCCACATAACTTTCGATTATTTTTTAAATAAGCTCGTAACAATACACAAACTGGTAATTGACCGCTCGTTCGATTCCTCTGCCGGTTGAAATCGGTTCATCTGCCGGCTTAAATCGGTTCTTATTAGGGTTGGAATATCGAAACGCGATATATCGATCTTTCGGATTTGGAAAACCGATATATTATATCATCCTAACATCCGACATATCGATGATATCGATATTTTTCATCGATATATCGGTGATATTGATATTATAAACTTTATTATTTTATTTTAATTAGAAATTTTCTTTATTCTTTATCATATTTTTAATGTTATCCGTGAGCTGTACTTAACATTATAGCTTAATTATTTAATCAATCTAGAACGCTGTCTTTGAGCTGTTGTAACTTCCTTACTGTTTTAACTCATAGGCGTCACTAACGGTCAGTTGCTTGTTGTTCATTGCTGTTGTTATTGTGGTGATTAAAGTGAAAATAGAAACTAAAATGTCGCCACCAAAAAGTGAAGTGTGGAAATATTTTAAATGGAGAGACATTAAAAGTGCGGAGTGCAAATATTGTCACATAATATTTCGGACATTGGGAAACATGACAAACCTGCAGTCATACCTCAAATCTTTCCATTCGCACGTTTTTTCATCTTCATCAGGGTCAGGTTTTTCTGCAACACCTAAAAATCTACTTCTAAATGAAGCAAATGAAATAATTCCTCCGTCAAAAGCTTCTGACATAAGAGATTCCAAAATTTCGCATCATTTGAAGAGGGAGACGAACGACGAAGAAAAATTAATGATGCTATTTTATATTTTATCTGTAAGGATACTCTGCCATTCTACACAGTTGAAAAGGAAGGTTTTCTCAGCTTGGTTAAAAATACATTAAAAAAATTATTGAATGAAAAATACTCAGAACTGCGCTCTCTTATTCAAAAACATTTGAATGAAGTAAGTTCAGTGATATTGACTTGTGACATATGAACGGAGTCCCACCAGATGAAAAGTTTAATTGGTGTCTATTCATTTTATTTTAGAAAAAAATGATGAAATGTGGTCTTGGAACTTCGAGAACTCACAGATAGGCATACATCCCAATACATTTCTCATGTTTTGGAAGATGTGTGCCGACGTTTTAACATCTCAAATGAAAAAGTAACAAAAATTGTCACTGACAATGGGGCAAACATTGTGAAGGCAGTGGATACGTTCTCACAGGCCAAACATGTACACTGTTATGCTTACTTGTTAAATCTAGTGTGCGAAAAGACTAGTTGGAAGAATTATTTAGAAAGTTTCTTAGCATTACAACTTGGTTTGCTATTGTTGGCTGTGACCAGTTAAGAAAAGCCACTGAAGGTGGCACTAAATGCAAGTTAATTTCAGATGTTTCTACCAGATGGAACAGCAAATACTACATGGTCCAACGTTTCCTAGAACTTCGGCCTCATATCAGCGTTATATTGAGTGAACACACAAGTGCTCCAGATATGGTGACTGCACGGGATGTTGAAGAATATTGAAGAATAGGAATAGAGGTATATTAGGTAGATGCTAACAACTAGTTTTAAATTTTATTGTGTTTCAACATTTCACAGTGTGTCATATGCATAGTAAATCATAGGTCTACTCGCAATTGTACTTTCGTACTTTATTATGAAATAGAATCCAGGTCTTTTCTCCTTACCCTTCAAATAAATTCGAAAGTTTATGATTACCAAAACAAAAAATAATATGGATCAATCACTCACCAAATTGAAATAAAGTAGACAATATTATAAATGTAAATAAATTGTTGCAGATAATCATTGGTTAAAATATAGCACATGTCAATTTATAAATATAATGGCGTAAATATGAGAATAAGTAATATTTAGTTGCCAAACAATAATTAGTAGATAAGATTGAAACACATATACTGTTAATTAATTCTATGTAAAGACAAACAGGTAATAATATAAATGGTGATTGTACTAAAATATATATCACATGAGTTCATAGTTTTGAGAATGCTCAATGTATGCATAGAAACTTTATGAAATACAGTTTTTTTTTAGAAAAATAAAACAAGGTTTTTTTTTTTTAAATTTGTAGAATAATATAATATATGAAATACGGCAAAAAGCCTTCAATATAAAAATGTATTATAATACTTATTTTTTTTACCAAAGCATTATTCTTTTCTATCTTTTTTATAATGATTCATGGATAATAAAAATATTGTTCTATAAATAATAATTATATTATTTCATAATCTTCATCACATTTCAACGTTTTAATGCAAGGTTTTTTTGCTTTTTCATCCATTTCCTTTCGATATATCGATATTTTTCTACCGATTATCGGTGGATATCGATATTTGGTTTTGCTATGTTCCAACTCTAGTTCTTATGCCGGGCGAAATCGATTCATCTGCCGGTTCCTCTCCTGGCCGGCTGAAATTTCGGCTGAAAACGGTTCTAGTGGACGCTGCAGGTATCTATTACCTGTACAAACTGGAGGAAATTAATGCACCATGCAACAGTAGACTATCATTATATAGGTACTCATTATTATCTAGTTAGGAGTAACAGTTTTCATGATTTAAGCCAAAATATATGCACAAACATGTGTTTCTCGTTTTCTTTGAAGAAAAAAAAATGTGCTTCCTTGAATGAATTCTCAGCTTATGGATTATGGATTATTATGGATCTGTTCATTAAAAATAATGAATTGCGAGAAAAGATACTTTAGGACAGTGATATTTCGAATTTGGACCCATAAGTCATCTTTGGCATGGAGAAATCAGGAAGGATGTCCGGTCATACTGTTATGAAGATGGATTCTTCACACAGTTTCATTTTGACTGAAACCAGTCGAAAATGTTACCAAAATTACTATATATTGTTTCAGTAAATTTTCAATAAATTATATAAACCAACCAGTTTATATAACCAGTCGAAAATGTTACCAAAATTACTATATATTGTTTCAGTAAATTTTCAATAAATTATATAAACCAACCAGTTTATATAACACTAACGGTGCACCGCGTTTCACCCGTAATAAATTTGTATTTACCTCCTAAAAAACAAATTAACCTTTAAAATTGTAACCTATTAGATGGTTTTAAGTATTATTTCTTGCAGAATTTTCAAGGAATAGGGTCAAAACGACAATGAATTTTTAAAAACGGCAATAAAGTTAGATTTCATCTTTTTACACTTTGTTACCCTAATCCTCCCACTTTATTTAGAAAATAACGTTTTCACGCTTATTAAAAAGTTTGTGTAGTCAATCTGCTTCCGCGGATATGAAGTTGTGATAACGACATGTACGCAAATTGTATAATTTTTCTCTTAGCAACTTATTCAGTGTTATTGCTCCGTTCGTTGGGTCTTATGACCCATTCGTCGTGATGTTATAAAGCCAAAAGTCTTCCTCAATAAACGTTCTGTTTAACGCATTTTTCTAATCGGATTGGTAGTGCCTGAAATTAGCGCTTTCAAACAAACACAAATTCTTCATATTTATAGAAAATTTAAAAGAATAGAAGAAATAAATAAAATAGTCATATAAAAAAAAAAACAAATCAGATGGGTAATAGAATTTAACAGTGTAAACTAAACTAATTATTCATGGGATCATTCTTCAATTCATTGTATAAACTGAAAGATGTGACTGCTTGATATTCACCAAAATCGTAAAAAACAGTACAGACTTTGTTCAAAAAGACAAATAAGGAATGTTGGATGACAGTGCAATTATACTTTTCTTTCTTTGAAATAATGCTTCTTATTACTTCTTCACCATTTCCACTGTCTCGTTCTTTTATCTTTTGTGTATATCGATATTCAGTTGAAATTTGCTTATATCACTTTCAGGTTTATTTATAATTTTTAATGGTAGGCTGAAATTTATTCTATTGCTGTTTGTAAATTATTCGACTTTCACTGAGTGACAATATAAAACTAATTTGATGTGTTTTTAACTGCTCACGCTCGACAGCCACTAATCCCTGATTGCACCTGGCTTGGATCCTGAATCGACTGAGGACAGTGCAGAGTCTAAGGAGCGTTAGCTAATCCCACCGGGCTAACGAAGGTGTCGACAACCAGCTTAGCTTACTATTGGTCAAGAGATGACCACGTGACCTGGGCGGTCGTGACGGATGCTGATGCCAGGAGATCCGGCCATTGTCGCGGTATGTCATGTCTGTACAGTGTTCAAGTTGATTTATTTCTCCTTCCTCATGGAGGCGATTATCAAAGTCGTTGTTTTTTGCGGTCTCTCAAGGGTAACATTCTAACGGAGTGGGTGGACTCCGTCCGGTATTCGATTACGAATAGTGTAAATAAAACAAAAAAACAATTGTTAATTCAGGACGATTGCATGTCTGGAGGTTGGATGCATATATCATACCGACGCTATATAAGGTCAATTCAATTCAAACTGAATTTAGAACTAAGATTTCCCAATCATGAACCCATAGCTCAAAAGTTGTGAAATGGGGACTGCGGATGAATCGGGATAAAGATTAAGGCAAATTGTATGCCGCGTAATTCATGTGCATTTATTCGTCTTGGATTTGGTCCTGAGATGGTATAGCACTCGTTTTTATGGATCTGTTATTGATTACAGTTCCGTCGTCTCTTCTTGTTTGCACATGATTAAGTTATTAACATAAGTGTAATATTTGTCATTGTTATAAGATGTAAGTACTAAGGCTTTTGACTTTCTTCTCTTGTCATTTTTTTTAATTATTATTTTTTTATGGATACCGTCGCAGTTAAGAAGATGTAGTGACAATGCAATAATTAATAATGTCTCAGATCTCTTTAGGTTCCAAGAAAAATTCGTTGGATAGTTCATTTATAGTAGACCGAAACAGATTTGCAGTAAATGTGCTGTGACTGAATTTGTGTAAATTTCACCAGAACTTTTATTTTTTTTTTTTATTGCTCCTCAGGTTGTCAACAGAAATGCCCTAATTACGGCCGGACACCCTTGGTTGGCACAAATGTAGAAAACAATGATGGAATCGATCTATTATTTACTTTTTTGGTTGTTTTTTTTTCTTGCCAAACTTTTATTAGGCTTATTCATCTAATGAAGCTTTCCAGGCAAATGATTAAATAATTTTAATTATTCTTCTATGCTGCAAATTAAAAGGAAAAATATTTGTGGGATTAAAGAGATGTTTAATTACTTCAGATGAGATTTAAAATAAATTTAAAGTAAAAAAAAAATTTTGGGAAAGCAACCCATCTCGATCAAATTATGAGCTGTGAATCTCGGCATTCCAGAAGTTGGGTTTGCCTAACTACGGATATGATCTACAGTTCAAAAAGGAAATAATCTTTACTTGGACCCAAGAATTAATGAATAAATATATTTGTTTCATTTAACAAAACATAATTTAAAGAATATTTTATATCCTAGTTTACTTTTAACTTTAACTATTATTTAAAAGGGGACAGTAGTACTCGCCAACACTGTAAGGTATGCTTATACTGCGTTAAAGGATGTAGCCAGTCTGTTGTTTAACCAACGTTCTATCTATTACCCAGACAGATTGTAGGAGACTTGGTACCTAGGCTGAAGCCAATGAAAGTTGTAATAGATTGTGATAGTTTATATCTAAAGTGCCTCTAGAATGCTGCATTAATCTTTAATGCCCATCTTTAATCTTATTATAAGCGTTATAACCATTTCTCTCAACGGAATCAGCCTCTCTATTATTCTAACCATTGAAGTTAGCAATGATTTTACTGACCGTTTCGTAATGATTTTACCGGTCGCGATCTGTTACCTAACCGGTCCTAATTTCCTCTAAAATATGTTCAAACTATAGAATTGAGATTGCACAATATTTTGTTACTAAACATCAACTGAATTCGTTGCACAAGTTCTTAAAGCTCTCCTTAATTTAGTTCCTCCTGATTTTAATACTTTCATAAAGTATGGTGGTTATTAAACTTCGCCCTAACTTGGATTTGAAAGGAATGTAGCTCAATTATGATTGTTGTGTCTAATCCGTTCAAGGTTAGCTACTTTTTTTAATGTACAGATTCTTTTCTATTGTTACGGCCACCATAGCATTAGGGACAATCATATCAATTTGAAAACGAATTATTACGAAACACTAATATTTTATTATACATTCTATAAAAAAAATTTGTTTATTTCATTTTCTTCCTATCTTGTCGGTTATATGGGTTTCGGCAGTGGTAGTATAATAGTCCGAGAACCGAGACCTAAAAATGTGTCTGATCGCAAGAAAATTTTTGATCGTGTAGGATGAAAGTACTCTCATAATAGCCTGGAAATATGAACGACTTCCACCCACCCAAAAACGGTTGAAATCAAATTTTATAAGCCAACGAATTCCTAATTTTCGTCACTTTATTCAAATTTTCCTCAATAGCTCGCATCCAGTGGATTTTAGGTAAAACTTTGACAAAGAATTTTATAGAACATTAAATTTCCTGTAAGTTTAATCTTTAGTTGTTATTTTTTAAATTCGGGACAGCTTGGAGATATGGGGCCATACAAATCTCAAAAAACGCCAAAAGTTAGATATTCAGTGATTTTCCTTAATAACTATTTTTTAGTGCACTTTAGTGCAAAATGCTTAAAAACCAATCTTGTAGAGCATTAAATTTCCTAAAAGATTCGTACAAAATATTTGCAATTACTCTCAGCGGACGTCAAGAAATATTAAAATAACAATTTTAGAGAAAGTGGATTTTTTTCAGTTTCCTCAGTAACACGCTTCTAGTGTATTTTAGGTAAATCTTTGACATAACCAATTTTAAAGAATGTTAGATTTTCTGCAAGTTTTATATGCGATATTATTTAAAATTTGGAACAGCTGCCGAGTTATTGGGGATAAACATCTGAAAAATGTCAAGAAAATGCAAAAAGTTGTATATTCAGTGGTTTCGCCTTAATAACTATTTTTTAGTGTAAAATGCATAATAACCAATCATGTAGAGGATTAAATTTCCTACAATATTTATGCAAAATATTTCTAACAACTCTAAACAGACGCCAAGAATTATTGAAATAATTTCTCTTTCTCTAAAATTATTATTTCAATATTACTTACCGTCTGTTGAGAGTAGCAAATATTTTGTACGAATCTTTTAGGAAATTTAATCCTCTGCAAGATTGGTTGTTATACATTTTGCACTGAATTGTACAAAAAAATAGATATTAAGGCGAAACCACTGAATATCTAACTTTTCTCGTTTTCTTGGCATTTTTCCGATGTTTACGGTCCACACAATCTTGGTTTTTCGTTTTTAAAACGGTTGAATGTTTGATCCGAAAATAAATTTTATAACTTGCTGTGTTCATTACAGTTTACTTTTTAAACTGAATCGCACGTTAATAAAGTATATTTATTCGATTTTCTTGGTATAAATATATATAATGTACATAAATTGTTACATATTTATAATGTATTGATACTTTTATAATTAAATTTGTTGATACTTGTTAAAAAAAGATCTAATGTAAAAATAAATCAACACCCGCATCCTTCTATCATACAAATATGTCTTTTTAATCCCTCAAATAACGGACACTTCTCCTGGACCTGTACTTCTGATTATGGAGGTTCACTTATATTGACAACCTTACCTTGTTTATAAGGATACAGAAGAGAACGGTGCCGAATATTTGGTATAAGTCCTTCAGAGAGAACAAGTGTAGTTGGCTAACCTTTCACGACCGCACCAACTGTCACCACTTCCTAATAGAGAGGCGTGCCCTCCACAGCTGAAATTAGTCGGAGACTATAACTGTTATCTGCCTTCCTCTGGGGCACTTCACTTTATAGTCCTCATTATGTCTGTCAGTTCTCTACAGGATATTCAAGAATGTTCACTTACGAGGAGTGGCAACTAAGAAAGCCCATCATGGGAATCTTCTGGATAATAATATATTTTTTTAGCTAAGCGTGAGAAATTCTCAAGGCTCATTCGGGGTTGAGGAAGTCAATGCTGTTTCTTGAATCCAGTTCTTGAAGATATAAAAATGTTGAATATTTTGTGTTGATGTAAACTAAATCATTAGATTTTATATAATAGGTGAAATCAGTTAAAATGGGTTTTCTTGTAAATTTAAAATTCGAATATAGTCAGGTTTATCCTTTAATCATGACATGTATTAATAAGATGGCGTATCAAATATGTATTAAATTTTGTCGTGTTACGACGTTGTCAATTCGTTGCCTTAAAAACTCAACCTTTTCCCTCGTAGATCTTATTTTTTTATATTAATTAATCACATTATAATGTTGTAATTTCAAAAAATTTTGGGACATTATTTTAAGTAATCTATCTTTTTAAGACTTGGTATTTTGAAGCTCTCCAGGAACTTTTAGACTGATAACAGTAAGTGGACATCTTGGACAGGGACTCCAGGGCTACTATTTGTTCCCCTGAATCCTTTTCCTAAGACAAGTGGGAGGGTTGTTGCCCGTAACATGACCTTAAGACCTGGCGGTGAGGAAGGAAGAACTCGCCAGTTTGTTAATATGCAGAAGAATTGCAAGAATAAAAAAAAATAAGAGACGCTAATTAAGGTCTGTGTTGATATCGCAACGTACGGCGACACTGACCTACATCCTTTTTTTTTTTTTTGTTGAGCAACTGGTTTCATCAGCAACTTATTCGTTCATTTGCATTGTTTAATTTATTTTTAGTATTTTCTTTTTGTACAGTAAAATAAAAACTCTCGAACTATGAAAATATGGTACTTGTTTGTTATACGTCTCACCAAAAAATATAATGTAATTTATAAAACATAATAAATAAAAACCTATTGGTGCATCTAAATAAAGGAGCTTTTGATGAAATATTATCAGCCTTCATTTATTAAAAACTTATGTTTATTTGGTTGACAAATAATTTTCGAATATTATTATTTATATAAAAAGTATGAAAATTTACGATGTCTTGTACAAAATGATTATTCCTGCTAAGCTTACTGCGCCACATATATTCTGCTAAATAGCTTCCCAAGAAGTTTCTTTCTGTACCTCGTCTTTTCTTATTTCTCCATTTGCTGTTTTTTGGTCATGCACGACACAGAATTTTTTTAAAAATGGTTTAACAGATAAATTTAAATTATTTCTATTAATAGATGATTATTAAATTAAATGCCTTCAGGCAGAGTAATCGTAAATATGCAAATTTGATTTTATAAACATACTAGCTGTGCCCCACAGTTTCACCCGTGTTAAATTTGGATTAACTCCTAAAATATCCCGTAATATATTCTTCGGTCTCATTTGTTACACACATTTTCAGGAACAGAATACTTAATAGAACTTGTGCCGGCAATGGGGATCCAAAGTTGAACTCTTACCAAAACCAATCGCTTTCCCTGCGCTGGTAATATCAGCACCAAATATAACATGAACCTGATAAGAAAATTAAATGCCGAATAGCAGCATGAGCAAGTGCAATATTGAAGATTGAAGATCAACAGTCCAAGCTCATGAAGAAATATATATAATTTCCGTTTACAACACATTCAACTTTGGATATAGAGAAATTACATAAATATTGTATATAGGATGTAACGATATTAATCTGTTAACATTAATAATAATTTAACTTAAATTGAAACTGAAGGAAATACATAATAAAGACTAATAAATATCATTAAAGTTTATTCACGGGCACATGGGTATTAGAACACGATGATCGCTTCAGTCATTGGCGTTCCGTTTCGTCCTGAGTATTAACATTGATACATTAATGATGAAGTGAGTACTCATATATAATTTAGCTATGCTATTCTTCTCAAAAACAATGTAAGAGATTGTATGCTGCGCAGCGATGTCCCAATTGTTGGCTGCATCCAGTAGCTTTGATTTGATTGAATGATTCAATCTCATTTTTTCTCAATGTCCGTATAATATAAAGGGTAATTTTCAAAGTGAGTAGAGTAGGTTGCACGTGTTTTTTGATTTTTATTTCACATGTTGGCACTAACTTTTATAGTAACGATAAAAATTCTGAATAAAAATATAAAATTCTATAGCATTATCTTATAACTATAAGTATAATATTAACATGTCTATAATAGATATAGATAAATACATAAAACAAGAAGTCTGTTGGCCACAACAGAACTGAAATTTTTCATTTTGCTTTTCATTATTTATATCAGTTTTGTACAACGATTTACAATCCTTATTCATTATATCAATCCTTTCATGTCGTCACGGAAAAACGAAAGGACTTGTTATCTGTGGTAATTGTAAACATCCTGTTCTATCTTATAGTTTACAAACCTCAAAATCTTACATTAAGATCTCTTGATCTTCCTCGTTTTCTTGAATTTTAGGTGAAATAAGGCAGTCTTAATCTTCCAAGCCTTTAGTTTCTAAGAGTTTCGGCCTTTTTTGAATATTTATCAAAAATGTTCTTCAAAAATATCTACTCGAAATTTACATATTTTCAAGCTCTTTTTTTTGTTGACCTTTTTCATATTTTAAAATTCCACTTTTTGCTGTTGTGTATCCCTTTACTGGAGTAATTTTACATCATTAGGAAATTTTACTCTTCAAAACATAGCTCACATAACCATTTTCAGCAAAATTTGGTGTAAATGTATGATAATGGGTCTATCACAGATACAATGAAACACTCCGCAATTCTGAGGCGACGCGACTGATACCTGAGTATCGTCTATTTGAGTTGCCTGTGCGTCTGATACTGAGGCGACTTATGTTAGTACCACACATACTGCAATGCGATCCAGTCTGCTCAATCTGCCTCTAACCGTAGTGAACATCGATCTTCATCATTATTCAACCGTTATACCTTACGGTGTTGTACTAGTGGCGTACGAATAAGGGGAGGGAGAGGTCAGGGAGATGTAAACCTTCTCCCCAAATGTACGAAAAAAATTAATTTTCATTCCCACCAACATAAGATTTTAAAATGTATACATTGTAACGCTATTGTATTTATACATTGTAATTTATAATATTGTAACGCTCTAAAAATAATACTACCTTTGGCTCGCCATCCTCGGATGGAGGTCCTTCGAGAGGTCCTTATTTCAAAAATAGTCGCTTTTAACATTGACTCTTTTTAATATAATGAATTAGTATGTTTCGTTTTCGTAAGTTTACTACACTATAACTATCACTTGTACAATGAGGTAAATTGAAGTTATAATGTTCTAAAAATTCCCAACTTCACCCACAAACTTTATGTTAAACGCAATGAATTTAACATATTTCAAGAAACTCAAGAGACTCGACTGACTTGCTCAAGAACTTCCTGTCTTGCCGCATGAGATTGGTATGGTACGTATCTCCTGGTATTCGCGTAGTTCGTGCTTCATCTATACTTAACATTGAAGCGATTCCCAAGATACTTTAAAAGGATACTTCGGTATTCGTAGCGTTTCCCCAGAATTTCCCAGTGTGAAGAGTGTAAAAGCTTAGTTACTTGCTTCTCTTTGATTAATATTTGAATATCGCCACAATCAGTTCATATCACTACTATATATTATTACGGTAGTATAGATCCCTTTTCCGGCTCTCAGGAGCGATGGATTTTGATGAATGAGGTATCAAAAGAAAAGAAATTTCATAGAGAAGTGACGAATCCTAATTTCGATTGTTAAATTCTTATTACGGCTTAAATAAAATTGATGAAAAAATTGGGAGGTTTCAAAACTTTGACGACTGAAAGTCGGCGGATCGAGATGGGATAAGTTGGGTTTTAAAGATTTTGAAGCGGGCATCAAAACCATATATGATCCCAAGGATCATATTGGTCCAACCTTTTAAAGCCTTAAAACCTACAGTTTTCGAGATAACGCACGATATAGGTCCGCACGGGCCCTATGCCATCTTGCGTACGTGTCGTTGTCATGGCAACTTTACACCTTTTAAAGCCAGTTGAGCCAGTTAACAGTTGAGACTGTTAACAAAAACGTATTAATAACTGTGAAAACGTTTTGTAAATAAAATATTATTATTATGTTTCCATGAATGATAGAATACTACAAACAGAAAGTGTATAGTAGAGTCTTATTCTTTAAATGTTAAACTGAGGGGATACTTTCCAGTAGGGTAAGTTAATTACTTAGTAAGTATTAACTATTACTTGAACATAGTCATTATAAACTATTTTAAAGCTTCACCAAATGTGTGTGTTAAATAAACTTTGTTGATAATATTATATTGTTTATCGCTTATACTTCGATTTCATTTATGATTCATTAAGATATGTAATGCGAGAGTTCTCGCTCGGGTATACTAGTTCTATTATATTATCAAATCAGTTCAACATTCTGACCGCAATTATTTCATAAAAATAGTCGACCGTCCATAGAGATAATCATAATTTTAATTTTTTATATGTATGTTTTTACGGTCAGACTCCTATCTTTACCTCGGTAGCTATTAATTAATTAGCGGGACGCTGTTATTACTTCTCTGTAGCCAGTCCGTCACAAGTTGGTTTTTGAACGGCTCATTGAACATGGGCAAACATTGAAACGTGTTATGCTGCCTGCTCAGTTGGCTTTATTCTATCGTTTAGAATATCTTGCCGGTAATAAAGATCTTGCCGATTTTTAAAGCCATGATATACGGCGGTTCATCCATTTCATGTTACGTATGAATCTCCTTCACTTCATTAAAATGTTATGCTCAAAAAAAGGTTCGAGAAATTTAATTATTTTTTGGTAGTCATTAAGAAATGTCGGTGTCATTTCGGATCTTCTCTACAGTTCTAAAATCATTGTTCGTGGCATAGGTGTGAAAGTTTAATTAAAACAATTAAAACATCTAAAGCCTTTATAACCAATTACTTTCTTCTTTACTCATTTATTTATCGCAATTAGAAAGATTTAGATCTTCCTTCTTGCATTATTATAGCTATTGAAAACAATAACGAATTTACTTCAAGCGGACTTTATATTTCGCCAAAAACATCTTATTCTTCGGTGAGGATGGAATTTTTGAAAATGCTACAAACAGCCAGCCAAATTTATGACCAAAAGATTATTGTAATTGGAGATGTTAATGTAAATATTAACGAACACCCGGAACATCTCATATTTCGTGAGGAAAATCATCCACAAATACCGATACAAAAATTGATTTATGTTTTACAAAAAAATTCAGAAATTGCCATAGTTTTTACTTCGAAAATTATTTTGGTCATTACAAACCATTAACCATAATTATTGAAAAGAAGTTGTTCATGTTGATACCTGTGATCATAGAAATAATTATAATCGCGATCATGATGATATTCAAAACATTGGTGCAGAAGAAACTAAAAATTATGTACATTTAGGTGAGAACAAACGATTAAATCTAAATGAAAATGGCAATTTTAATCAAAATGAAATTAATAGTGATTAACAGTTTACTCGAATTACTGATATGCCCATTCACGGGACTCCTTATCGCTTTTGTTTAGAATCCAGACGATTAAATATTTTTCAAATGAGCATCTGGAATGTTCTGCGATATGTAACATTTTTAAGTTATCAAATAACTAACCAAAGGTGAACCAATTTTTCTTGAAAAATGTACAGAATACTTTACAAAACATATCTACCTTATATAATTAACCATTCCTCATTGTTAGCTGTAATAAAAAATTTATTAAATGAACTATGAGAGAATTTTCTACTAAAGAAGAAATATTTTCCTAGGTTCCATAAAGATTTCCATAAAAAAGAGTAGTACACCATTTACTGTTGAAAAGCTAAACATTCTAGAAAAAAAAACATAGTCCTAGAGATTCTGTAGCAAGATTAAATTTGGAGAAAATTAATTCATGTAATTTTATTATGAAATTAGTTATTCTTCTTCTTTTGTTTGTAAAACTTGTAGAAAATGCATATTAAAGTTACATGTTCCAAAAATAACTACCATCAATGGAATGATGTTTATTATTTTACCGGAGTTTATAAAGAAATTATTTCCATTGGAAGAACGTCTTTCTAGTACTTATATTCCATTAATGCAGATTCCACATGTATTTAGAATATTTAGAATAGATAGATATTTTAGGTATTTAGAAACAACTCTGGTAACCCTCATCTATAAAGGTATGGGTCGAATCCGACCCGCCTCACAGATGTATGCTCATATCTCGTCTTCTCCAGACCATAGGACTCTAGGTACCCTTTCAATCATTCATGATGAAAGCTTAGGGGGGAAAAAAGTCAAATGTTAATATTTGTGTATTATTGTTTCTCAGGCTCAAAAGTTACAATTATGAAGTAAGGAGTCGGATAGGACCCAACGTTTGTGTTTTTATGATCAGTGTCAACGTTAAATTTTCAATTGTGGACATATATCATTTAAGTACATTTCAAAAACATTCACTTTATTTAAATAAATGAATATTGATTGACTTATATTGCTATATCATTCTCATCAATGCGTGACGGGGGCTGCTGTATTGCTGGTTGCCTAATCTGCACCTACCTCAGCTCCTGGCCTCCTGGTTCTGGACTGCCTTGCTTCAGATTTGATCCATTTTCGAAATGTGAACCAGTACCAAATGTCATCAGGCAGAAGGGGGCGTAGCTCAGATGGTAGAGCGCTCGCTTAGCATGCGAGAGGTACCGGGATCGATGCCCGGCGCCTCCAGTAATTTTTATTTATTTCATCGATGTAATCCGCCTTTTGGAATTCTATTTATTGGGCAGACAAGGTCACAGAAGGATTCTAAACAAAATAAAATAAATTATAATGTCATTTATTGAAAGATTTATGAGCAAAATAATAGCTTCTTTCCAAACAACTAATGATAAATAAATAATAATCTTCTTTAACTTTGCAGTGGTTAACTGTATGATTTGTGGCCTCTTTACACTAAAAGATGACAACGGAGTAGGTTATAGCAGCCAGTGCTATATCCAAGTGTGTAAAATAATTATGTCTCTTATAGTTCCAGCCTTGAGTCTTTTATAGAATAGGTACACCAGTTATTTTTCAGTAACTACTAGTGATTGTTAGCAAATATTATATGATAAATAATATATGCGAAAAGGTTGTTGAAACATGCATTTAATTTACAATTTATAAAACAATAAACAGTATTAAAAGAGTTTTCTCTGGAAGCCGAAATTCCATCATGCCTTCAAACATTCTCTCAAAAAGACCAACAACGTGGTATTTATGCCTCCAGGCCACACTCCCAAATTGACACCACCGTTTGAGTGTGCACCAGTCACAGGATCCACAAAGTTCTTTGAATGATCGACAGAAAGATGTTTCTAGTCCTTTTCTATCATATTTTCGATTCCTTGGTAAGACTTCCACAGATCAGAAATAATGATTCTTCCAGAGAGGATTGATGACTAAATGTATGTATACAAGGTTTAAAAGCTTTGACTACTGAGAGTCGGCGGATCGAGACGGGATAAGTTGGGTTTTAAAGATCTTGACGCGGGCATCAAGATCTAATATGTTCCAGCGGGTTCTGTTTACAATAACTTTTAATGAGTGAGAAATTATACATTGTTTCCCATGTCCAACCCTAAATGGCACTGTTGCTGGATCTAATTGCCTAAATGCTAAATTGAAGAGATGTTTTCCAGTGGGGTAAGTACTTAATAAGTGTGAACTGTAACTTATGTGTGTTAAATTAACTTTGTTGGTAATATTATATTGTTTGCAGGAATAAATATGTTTCCCTAATATCGCTTATACTTCTAATGTAGAGATTAGAAGAAGGGTTGATATCTAATGCGAGAGTTCTCGCTCTGGTAGTGATTACTAGTGATTACTTACTATCACTGTTGTTACTGAAAAGTAACTGGTTTACTTATTATATAGAAGACCCCAGCATTCCTCCGCAAATCTTTCCAAGTCTAACAAAGCTCCAGTAGAATAAATTACAGAGAGAAAAACTAGGGAAATCTAAGGGTTAATGAATATGAATATCGGTGTTTAATCCGTATACATGAAAGAATGCACGACGATTATCACTAACTATACCAGCCTGGTATCTGTTTGATATGCTAAAGTGAGTTGATAAACGCCGTAAATTTGTAAATAAGCCGTAAAATCTATTTAAATTTGTTGCATAATTTAATTAAAAATGATTTAACTATAAGTTTTTTTAAAGATATTTCCAATATCTTTTATTATCTTTAGATTTAAAATAAACATTTAAATATTTAAAGTTAAAATGGGAAGTCAGTAGAACAAATTAATAGTAAATAGAGAACATTTTATTGCTGTTCTAAGTGTTTCTAAAATTTTTCATCAAGAGAAAGCTATGAAATTAGATTGTTTTTATTTTTTTATCGTTGTTATTTGCCGTATTGAAATATTAGACATATTTTATGATTAATGATTCATTAATTCAGTTTCAACCGTAATTGCTGTTTATTTTACCCAAACGTTTTTAATAATATATTAATGTATTCAATAATGCTTTATCTGGATTAACATTTCCAGATATGAACTAAACTCTTCATCAGCACTTCTTTAAACGTGAGTCAAAATTACTTCCTCCATGGGGTTATTGAGTGTTTTTTATCTAGTTGAGGCCAACCTTGGAATAATAAATGTATTTAGAACAAAAAGTGATTTACTGTGTAGATAAACAAAGAGAAAACGTAACATTGAACTAGTGAAGTAATCACATATAAATAGCAGCAAATCAATAAAAAAAACTTAGATTAATTGATAAAAAATGCCTTAAATTATTTATAACATAATTCATTTTAGAGTAGGTCCTAATTTGATGTAGACAGTATAGTAACCCATGACGTTACTGACAGGAATTCGACGGCTGACGATGAACACCCAAAAGAGGCTGCGACGAAGTTTCTAAGATGTAGATTTAACTTCCGTAGTGAACGAGGCCTGCTCACCTTAGGCTCCGTATTAACCTGCATCAAATATTCTTACGCGTCATGTTGGTTTCTTTCCAATGACGTTTAACATGATAGTGAAAAATGTACATCTTGCTATCCATGGAACAGCTATCCATGGAAAAACCAATTCAGAATTCTCAAAAAGATTATATGGCTGCACGAAGCATCATATTGTCGAAAGAATAAAACAATAAGTAACACTAGGATATCCGTGCGGGAACTCTCACCTTAGATATCCATTCTTCTTCTTCCTTATACATTGGATGTACATAAAAGAGATATTAAGGAAACATGTTTATTCGTATAAGCAATATAATATTACCAAGAAAGTTTATTTACCACACAAATTTGGTGAAGCTAAATAGTTTATAATGACTGTGTTGATCTATCAGTTTAATTAATATACAATTATTAATGCAATGCAAGCCCTTCAGGAACATATCCCTTCAGTTCAACGCTTAAGCTATGAGACTCAGTTTCACCACTTTCTATGTTTAGTATTTAAATTAACTATTTAGGGTTTTATTTACACTTCTTTTTTTTTAAGTTTCAGGGGGTGCAGGTTTGATATTTAAGGCCTAATTGCAGTGGATTGTATGGGAACTCTTCTACTGCATTGAAAGTACTTTAAGAGATATCCGACGAGTAGGAAATTTTTGGGAATTTAGGAATTAGGAACCTTTTTCTTGTGATGGGGCTAACTAGTTGCCTTGTGTCGGTCCAGTTAGTTGTCCTCAATCCAATCTAAGACTATTTATATTTATGCTAATAAGTATCGGATAATTTTTTTTTTTTTTTACACATTCACTTCTGTCAAAAATTAACATTGACAATTATTGAATCACCTGTATTAATTATCCATATAATAATGGCATTTTACATGTGGAAGTATTTCTCAGTGGTATTTCTTGCATGGACTTTAATAGTGATCTACCTCTTCGTAGCCTACTTTATGCATCAAAATAATTATGGAAACTACTAATATTTCAACTCTGTTCTAGAGAAAACGAAAAAATGTAATAATAAACTTGAACAAAGATATCTACAGAAATGTTTCTGGTTGCCTACCTAACGCCTTACAACTATCCTTGTTCTCGCCTAGCTTCTTTTCCAATACGACCCAGTTTCAAATGTTAACCAGTTTCAAATTCCAATTTAACTGTACAGAGGGCGTAGCTCAGATGGTAGAGCGCTCGCTTAGCATGCGAGAGGTACCGGGATCGATGCCCGGCGCCTCCAGTAAGTTTTACTTTATTTACATTTTTTACTGTATTTTTAAAAAAATAAATAAACAATTATTTTTTCTTTTCTTATCCTCCGTTTATTTTAAATTTCTTTCACATACATATATGAACAATAACGTACGATATACAATATAGACAATTCCTTACATTACCAAGGTCAAAGCTATTTAAATGTCCGCTGCGTGCAGAGGGTTTCACATTCAGGCATTGGCCCCCACTAATTTGTAGAGAATGGGGAGGAACCATTCTGCTGGTTCAGGAATCAGCTGAAATGGGTTTAGACTGCATAGTCCAGACCCCTTCCCATGGCAAGCACGTCGACCAAGGGGACAGAGCTCTGCCACCTCCCTGGCCTTGGTGGTGGGATGAAGTCTCTGAATAGAGGGTTGGGCAAAGACCTTCGGCCCATCAAAGAATTTGATGTGCCTCCGGCTTATATATTCCGGCATTGAGAGTTGCTGGAGCTCCTCATAGATGGCGGCGTTTCTCGCTCGATGGAATGATGTCCCACGGATTTCTGGAAGCTCTGCAGTCTATGTAAGGTGGACTTATACATGTGCCGGAGCAGCGGTGCACCGTATAGCATGGTTGGTCTTATAATGACTTTGTAAATTCGCAGCTTCAGCCGAAGTGAGAGCTCGGCGACGTGAGCAGCTAGTAAAGCCTTCGCGACTTCAGCCGGGCCAGCTTGATTATCTCCCTGAGGTGGCTGGATAAGATTGGCTTCAGTTATCAAAGAAGCCAAACGGCTTTGATGGCTTATTTGTTATATATTTATATTCATTATATATTTATTTATTATATAGACTGTCAAATGGCTTTATTCTTAATGCACTACAAAATAAGGAAATAAAACCTGTATATGTTCCCTTCTTCAAGCGAACGAATATTTGTAGGCCCGTTTAAACAGGAATGAGTGGTTTTTGTTTCTTGTTTATACCATACAATAATCGTCTATATGAAAACAAATATATGGTACAAAAAATTAATTTCGATTTTTTTGCGCTTGTTCCCTTCTTAAAACTGCTGATTCAATTGTAGGTGTTATTTCGGATTTATCTAACGGTTTCTAAATGTGTAATTATAGGCGACATTTGCATTTATTTTTTCGACCTTTTTCACAGCTGAAGGTATGACGATGTCTTTAAACAGACATGAGGAGATTTGTTGGATCATATTTACAAGTTACTAGCTTGTCAATAAATTTTATATAGTTATTAATTGTCGATTCATTCAATGGATCATACTCAGGAGGGCCATTTCTGATAGCTATACATTTCAAAATGTTCTCCGAAGGGACCATTGATATTTTGGAAGACTTTCATTAAATTCTTAGCCTTTTCCTCAAAATATCTAACGCATGCAACTTAATCTTCTTTGAATAATTTTCATAACAGCTTTAATGATTATATTTTATGCTGTAAAATTTTTTCTAAAGCTCAGGAAAATGTGATTCTCCTGACTAATAAAAAGTTAGTAAGATTATCGGTTTTCCTAATTGTCGAATCATTGCCAATATTTCTTTTTTTTTTTTTTTTTGCTTTCTAAAAAGAAGGAGACCTTTCTTTTCGAGTCAAATATTTGTGTCCGTCATTGCGTCTAAGAGTGTCATATATGAATTTTTAATCATTTACAATATTTTTAAGCTTTATTTTTCCTAAATTTTCGAAGACAAACATTTGCAGTCGAAAGTACTGCCATTTCTAATTTTTTTTGGCCATGAAAAATAATCGCTCTGGATAATAAGGCAACGGGGACAGCTTGGCGTGCTTCAAATTTAGCCCGCTGTCCATTTTTCTGTCTATTTTCAGCATCTAATTTATACCCACCGAAAATATTTTGGAAGAAAAGCTCTTCTAAATCTGTTACGTTATGCCACGCTATTGGTTGTTTTCCCTATCTCGGAGCCATGATTTTAACGGAATCTTCCTTCTTTTCGCGATTCAATAGAAGTACGTCATTGTCCATATAATCTCAATCATTCTCAAAATATGTCGTCCAATTGTTTATCCTCAGGATAAATTATAAAATCGATTTCATCATATATATTAGTTTCGGCAATAAATGATTTATCAATTTATATGTTTGTTTTGAATGTTCCGGGGTTTGATCGGTTCAGCTAAACAATGACTTAATTTATTTATTTCTACAGCAATATTTCAAATGCTATCTTTCATGCACTTATGACCGTTTAGTACCCCTGAAGATATTTACATGTAAGGAATGCACGGTGATACCAAGCGGATCTCTAGGAGTGAGAATATTGCAACGGATTTTGAAATTTCAACTAACTGAAGACTTACTGGCCCCCATTTTTGTTCCTTTTCCTTGCATTTCATATTTTGAGCTAGTATAACATATTACGTCCAAATCATACTTTTTGTTATTATTGATCAACTCCTAGCGACACAACTTTTTCTTGTACTACTCCTAAATTGGAACCACGAATTGAATGTGGACAAACAATTTTTTTTTCAACAAATGGAGACTGTATTTGGCCCCAATTTTGTTTATTTAAAGTACGACAGTTGAAATTTTAAGGCGCCAATATTGTTGGACACTTTATCACTAAAAGTGTCTATCTTTTTATTCCTAATTTTAGTATCTTATCTTTCTCGACTTTAACATTCGAATCTTGTCGTTTGATTATTTTCCGTTCTATGCCAATTTGAGTCCTAATTTGCTTATTTCATCTATATTCTCCTTTCATCTATCTGCCTTTTTTTCTCCATCTTGCCGTTTCAATTCCTCGTCCTCCATCTTTTGAATTTTTCCCTATCTTTCCCTATACCATTACTGTTTAAGTTCTTCATATTTGTGGAATGAATTTTCAGATACGTGACTGTAATGTCATTGTGTTGAAATGATTCAAGTTGCGTTGTACTTATAATTCTCCAGCCCAATCTTCTTATTTTTCAAATTTCGAAAGGAGGGAACAAAAACACTTGGAACTATTGTAAGCGAGCTCTTTCCGCCAACAGGCAGTAACAACCTTAGTTGCTAAGTGTGGATTATTCCGATGCGATGTGAACCATGTAATGAAAATGTTTTCTTTCAAGCATATATTTCGATTTTATATTTATATCACAATGGTTCTTTATTGAAAATAATAAGGGCCATTCTCACAGAACTTTCCAGTGCTTTCAGAACAACTTTCCAGATCGAAATCCTTGCAAATGAAAGTGAGAATAAAATTCTGAAAAAAAAAATTAGGGATGGCCCTCTGACTACTCTCCTTGAGGTTAAATCTCCCTTCACATAGAATTATGCCTTTTTTAAATGATAAAAGAAAAGTGAGTCAATGACGCTCAATATTGGGAAAATATAAAATGATATAATATATTGTTAACAGTGTCATATTTACGAAATGGGCTTCCTGGTCCCGCTATCCCTAGAGCTCTTGTAAATGTTCAACATTTTTTTTAATACTTTTTATTTCTGGTGATAATCCAAAGTTGCTTAGAAAATTCGCTAATCTGTAGGGCCCCCATATCTTAAAATGCCGGTATTGCTGAACTTGGAATTACTCGAAATTCATTTGATTTGATTCTGTTGCTAAAGGCTCTTTCGAATTTATCAATGCCAAATAGGCAACATCCTAGGAGTCCTTTCAACCATCGTTTCACAGTAGCACCAATCCTATTACACTTTATTTTAAAAGAAAACATAAGCATTTTAATTGATAACCTCAAAAATTAAAAAATAAATACACCTAAATCTGAGGAAAAAAATCAGCGATGTGTTCCAATATCTTTTGAAATAAGCACTCCTTCTCATACCCCCTCTTCCATAAAAATTCGCACAGATAGGACTCCTACCGGTCCCTCCAAGTCCCGCATTCCTTTCTGTTACGTCGTTTCACTGAAGCCCACAGGGATTCGATCCTCTGGGTATGAGCACCCGTGGACACATCTACAAAGTTTTTTGAATGATTTACGACATAACGTTTATATTTCATATCTTTGACTTATTTTAGTCCTTTTGTAGGCCTTCCAATAATCTGAATAGATCGTCGTCTCTGGTCTGATTGTCACTTTTATACAACATTTCTGCGTTTCTTCTTGGAATAGTGTACAGGAAGCACTTTCTTGTCTCCCTGTACTCCGCTTCGAATACCCACTGCTGTGTGTACGTTCTGCCCACTTTATATTTCCTCCTAGAGAAGCAGAACTCGTCTATTTAAACGCACAATCCCTCTCTTCTAATCAATATAGGTTTTCTCTTGCACATATCTCTCGTGGTTTATTCTTCCAATCGACTATTGCGTGACTATCTAGACCTTTCGGTTCCTAGGTAGAACCGAATTCCTTACGGCAGAACTTTACTGTTGTATACTCATTTTCCCATGAATGTTTCAAAAGAATTACCTTTCTTTAAGGCAGATGATATTCTCCAGCCATGTTCCGAATAGCAGACCCACATCTGTTCTGCATTCCCTCTAGTAGCGATACCACTTGTTGGGTTTTTTATCGTTGAGTCGTACCTTCATTTGATGTCCTTTTGCACATACCTCAGTACTAACAATGATATTTTGGCTCTGCAGAAACTTAAGAGCAGCATCATCATTTCTTGTCTGTTCACTTAACTTGAATATATTCATAATGTTCCGGTTCATTGTAACAATTAAAACAATATCTCATTAAGCATATAATTTTATTAAAATGTAATTAACTACTAAGCCTCAACATTAGAAAATTTAATTTTAAAAAATAGACTCACTCAAATCCGGTAGGTATAATTTTTCCTCCAATTGCTTGATCTGCGGGTAGAGTGTGTGACTTGTGAGTGGCGGTCTATTTTATTCTATTTTCCATTGTTATAACTTGAGGAATCATAATAAACATTTCTGAAATATTAGAGCTCGAATTTATGTGTCAACTTGAAACCATATGATTATGGTCGAATAAAAAACATCAGAAAGAATGTTGCTATTAAAAACATATGAAACCCATCCTAACCAGGAATTGAAATTGAGGTTTTTTTCTTTAGCTTTAATTCGCATTCGCGCGACCAGTTTAAATTCTATGAGATACCTGTTACGCTGACAATTGAACCTCTGGAATTGAACTGAAAAGTGTTGCTAAGGCAAGCGCTAAAATACCATTTGTTACAAAATAGTTTCAGAAAATTAAAAGGTAACAGAAAGATATCTCCAACTATAACTTCCTGAATCCTATCTATTTCTACCAGTCTTTCACACTGTAGCTGGGATCACGTAGGACACTAAAGTATGGAACTCACACAGTTGCTGGGGCCCGATGTACACATTCTAAGAGCCCTATTCCACTGAGGAATGGTAGCACAGACGGATCTGCAATTGAGCACCACGGGATATGCGGGGGGCTGGGATATACAGTGAAGATATACTATACAAATGTTTATATACTTGTATAACATACCTGTCGGTAGTAGGTCCACAAATTTTATGGCAAATATGACAACTAACCAACATGGCATCGAAACCCTGAAAGATAAACCAATGCTCTTCTTTGTTGAATTACAATTGGCCATTCCTAGTATAAAATGAGTGGACATGGTGGGTTCTAATCCGCCACTCTCATCACCCCACAACCCTCATTCACTATAGGACCAATTAGACTTATGTATATTATTTGTTATATATTACCTATTTTTATAATATCAATGAATTTTCGATTTAGGCTTAGATTATAAATCATATTAACTAAGGACGCTTACTAGTTACAAACATTTATTGCCTTTTGAAATGAATGATTTTAGTTAATTTGTGTCGCAAATTTCTTGTAAATAAATGTTTATTTTTTTTATTTATAGAAAAGTAAATTTTATCTAAGCTTTCAATTAACAACTGCATATGCTTGTTTTCCATCTGATCTACAGAATGATTTTGATATTCGAATAATCATTAATTGCGCTCTTAATTGCAATAAAAATGAATCGACATTTTTAATATTAGATTTCTGTGACACCGCGAACATTTTGTCACTCATTCTACTGACTTTAATAACATCTAATGCAGGGTTGAACCTCGATTGTTTATTTATATAAACATTTTCGATAAATTCTGTGCATCATCTGAAATTGCTATGGAGCAATTCGCATATAATTGTTGTTTGGAGTTTTCGTTATATATATCCTGACAATAGGATATCTGATTTATACTAAATCACTTTAGTAGTTAAAAGTAAAATATTTGATGTTGAAACCGCAAGACTTCCTTTTAAGCTTATTAAACTAAAAAAAACACACACACATCTCTATAAAAATCTTAAAAACGATCAGTATGGACCTTGAAACGTACTTATCCATGAAAATATTGATTTGTAATTTTTAGCACGATTCGTATTCCTCCCTTCTGTGAAGGCGGGAGGTATAAAAACAAAACAGTTTCAGGTAACGTACCACTTCCAGCTATCCAATTTCGATTAAAACCTATTATCTTATTTATATTGATGCAAAAGTCTCATATACCAAATTTGGATGTTTTGCATTTTATTTTAATATAATGTTTGAAGAAGGTTTATTAAGACCTTCAAGTAAAGTACTACTTCCGATTTGCCAATTTCAACTATTCTAATTCTAGTACGTAATTTGCATTAACATATAAATCTTGTTCACCAAATTTGAAAAGTTTTACATTATATTTTAATATAATTTTTTATGAAAGTCTATATGACCTTCAAATAAAGTACTATTTCAGGTGATCGTGTATAACCAATAAAGGACGTTTACAACTAGTTGTTAGAACACTAAATTCAAAATTTTAACTTAAATACAAAATCGTTTTTGAATTATGCGAGATACGAACGAACGTACGTACGAAGGAACGAACAGAGGTCGTCAAAACGTACGAAACTAATGATGGTTAAAGTAGATATTTCGGTTGAAATCTGATTACCGAGAATTATCGCTATTACAAATCACTATTGTTTAAAACAATGGCTCTATTTGTGGCATGTTTTCAATAGTGTCTTCCGAAACATAAAAACTAAGAAAGTAAAATTGGGAATTAAACAATTCTCAAATGTACAAAAAAATACCCATTATATACTTACCCGAATCGCATGCATCTAAAACTCATCATGCATCTAAAAGCTTTTGGCAGTAAAATATTAATTTGTCCACGCAACTTATTTTTGCGAATGTAAGTCCTCAAAAGTTGTTTTTGTCAATGGGGGTGGCATTGCCACAATTGGCGCCACCTTCGTGCAATTTCTTATGGACTATTATTTTTCTAAAAGTGTGGCAAAATCGGAAAGCGCTGGGGTTGCAAAATCGTCCTCCCCGGCAATATCATGCAATATTGTTCATTTTTTAAAATTAAACCATAATAAAACACCAAAAAACAAAAACAATAAACACTCAATAAAAATCGGAGATAGACGAACAAATTGCACCTTATGTTAATGTTGCATGTAGGTTATGAGAGTTGGGATAGTGAGCCCACATCCTACCTCTCTGAAGGTCTCTCTGCGTTATTCTTTTCTCTTTGTTAGCCTAATAATAGTGGTTTCAATGGATTCGAGTCACTATTGTTCACTGAAACTAGTTTAACAAATATATGGAAAATAATTTAGCTTCAGAATTAAATTCCTTTATTTTATTAACACTTGTTAAGTTAACTCTCTTTTTTTCCGGATAACATCAAACTGAGATCGATTTCTTACAAGCCTTGGGAGGTTTTAAAATCGATTCTGTTTCTAAATCACAATGATGTGCATCAGTCACTTAACTTCTGCCCATCTATAAAATTCTTCGTACTTCGTACTTTTTTGTTGCATTCTAATGTGTTTAAAATATATCTTTCATTCTAATTTAATGTGTAAATTTTAATTTGACGACAAATTTAAAAATGAGATTTTCCAGTTTTTCTCCAGTGTGTCTGGAATTCCCCATGTGATTGAGTATATTCTGATATAGGATAAAATTATAAGGCTAATTCACACGCAATTCCTAAATACGAGTATATATGAATGTGTGAGTGACGAAGAGCGAATATATATGTCGTTGAGGTAAATGTTTCATTATTGCAAAATTATTATCATAATCCATGGAGTCGAAAACAAATTTGAAGCGAATAGAATTTGATCTCAATTTCAAATTTATTAGTTGTAGGCAGCCACCATTTCTCTAGCTTGTCTTTGAATCTCAAAATAAAAGACTTTAGGAGGGGACGTTTGAAAAAAAAAAAAAAATCGTGATCGATTGCAAAATAATTTTAATAGAAATAATAAGCCAAATAAAAAAAATATTCTAAACAACAGTTATCAGCATTATTCATGAGAAACAGAAAATAAAGAAAATAGAACATTTATACGTTGTTTTATTCGGATATACTTCTTGCATATGACCTTTAACGTTCTTACTTAAAATCTCTAAAAGCAGGTTATAAACAACAAATCATGTCTTGAAAAGAAAAACATTCCAAAAAAAAAAAACTAAAAACATTTTAATTAATGCAAATATAGAAAAAACTGGGTATGCAAATATATTCATCATTACACTATATACAATTCACGACAGGTTTGCAATAATTGGCCAATCACAATAATGCTTACGACGTCAATAAGTCATTCGCTCCATTAGAATTGAAGTTTCCCAAAAATGTTAACAGTTTCCAATTACATTAGTTATCGAAGTATTCGCTTTACGACAATATTTATTGAAAACGTTACTAATAAGACGACGTTACGAGAACACGCTGATTGCATTCGCCGTTAAGCCGCTCGTTGTCAGTATTTATTGTTAGAGAGTGAATCGACAATCGCTTTGATACACTTGTCCCTAATCAGTGGTAGCGCAGCCCCCTTCACACGGCCTTGCCTCCAGTTCCAGCCTAATGTGGAGCTTTCCTGGAGTCGCGATATATCTCACCGCGTCACGAACCAGCCCGCTGGACCATATAGGGTCAACTGGAGAGCAGCTCGTAACCCACCGTTAAAGTCTGCTTGCACCAGAATGTATGAACCCATTAAGGATAGAACGATGTCGAATATATATGTAGTAAATAATTATAAAGAAAGTGGTTGTAATATGGAATCAGTGCTAACGATTTAAAAAAAAAATGTTATTTTCTCTGTGGTTATTATTACTACCTTGATATGGTGGTCAGACTCTAACGATTTCAAATTCGCTCTCCTTCTACCAGCAAATGTCAAACTGGTGCGTCTGACTTGAGGTTCGGGTAATATGAAACCCCTCTGTTTTATTTGTATTTTGTTTTTTTGTGGCACTTCTAATGAGGCACTCTGCCCTCACAACTCACCATTACTATTCTGAAAATTTGGTATCGTAGAATAAATAGGTTGCATTTATAAATAGGTTAATTTATAAATTTATAAATAGGTTGCATGCTCTAGTGGTTCTTTTGATAAAAGGTAATTCATAAGATGCCATAAATTTCACACTTTGATGTGGATTGTCATCATCACTTAGTTTGATTCAACTTATTTTTACGTGTTGGAGGTGTTGTATCCTCTTGCCTCATTTCCTAATCTGCCCCTTCCTCTTCCATTAACGATGCCAATGGAGCGACTTCATCTATATTATCCTTCGTTGTAGCTTTTTAATTCTTGCTTTTCTAAAGTGTTTTGTTGAATGAGAGGCAATGGAACCTGGTTGCATATTACCAGCTCCCATGGGATTCTATGTTTCAAACATAGCCATTTTGGACTTGACATGTCCCCAAATAAAATTAGGAAACATAAAAACAGATTCGCGAATGAAAATCGCAACAATACATCCCTTTGAACCGATATGCAGTGTGAACACTTACCATTTTTTTTTTAAAACTGGACGAAAATAATTGTTTGAACATATCTTCTCAAAGTTTCGAAGAACCGATAAAAAAATAAATAAATAATTGAACTTTTCGTTATGAACACCACTGGATGGCAAATGAACCATTAACCTGCCCTGTACATCAGTGCTTCTTAGCGACAGATTGAGTTAACCGCTAACATATTTACGGGTCCCATCCTGGTGAAGTCCATTTTTCCCTAAAATTAATATTTTTTAAGCTAATAAAAATTACATAATGCCTAATGTCAATAATTTGCTCACTAAAATTATTACGACTACTGCATAGACTAAACTAAAGAAATTTTATAGAATAAAAAGCAAATTTGACCACATTTCCGTTACAATGCTCACCCTGCAAATCCTAAAACCACCACTACGAAATTCATCAAAGTGAGATGAATTACGATAAGTAGATCTCAATGCTTGTTTTGCATAGTTCGTGTTGTAAGTCAGTCAGTGGTCGAAATGTGTGCGGTATTGAGTGTCTGTACATGAGAATATTAGGATTTCTGTGTCCTTTCGTAGTTTGTGAAAAGGGATGGTCTACTATTTAACGTAATATTATTGACTGAAATATCTGGTCAATAAATGGTTTATTAGTACCTTATAAATGATTTCATCTTTCAGTGGAGGGTAATTTGGAGCGCCTGTAATATGGTTAAACTATCCAGATCGTTTGTTCAGTTGCTTTCTTTTCAGTCTGATGTGAGTTCTCTTTGTCAGTCTTTTGTCCAGGTAACGTCTCAAAATCACACTCTCTGAGATGTAGGACTACAAATAGAATTTGTAACAACTTTGTGACAATTTGTTATCACAAATTAGAAGTATACTTGTATATATGCAATTGTTCCTATCAATTAACAACTGATCCAAAAATGTTTCTCCAAAAGAACATTTGTGTTCTCCATACCGATTTCTAACCTTTTATATAGTTCAAAACAAATTAAATACACTTTTTTTTTTGTTGCAGTTTCATCCAATTCTTTTATATCTTCTATTTTTACTACCCAATAACTCGTTAAAAAAAAGTCATATGACTTTTTTTTCTCCGTCTATTTATTTCCATTTAAATGAATAACATGAACAGAAATAACTTTCTCTCGTTTCATTTAACGAAAAAAACAACAAAAAAAACTAGCAATTAACCAAAGAAAATGGAGCGGCTAAAACAGTATTTTTTTTAATTTAATTATATTTTTTATACATCTACTTAAAAGAAATATTGCAAACACTTATTCATTAAAATACCTAAATGTGTTGGTTAGTCTCTTCACCATTTGATTGTACATCTTGTAATATATTTGTTTACGCCAATGTTTTCTTTTCTTTTCCTTTATCAGCTTGTGCGATCCTAGTTTATCTAGTACATAGGTACATAGGTACCTCACTGGACATTAGATTGTAATCTGTGAACATGTTGATGATAATCAGCAAGAACTAGCTATAAAAACATCGTAAGCCTTCCGGGGAGGACGTGGAATGGCAATGTGACTAAAGAGATTGCACCAAAAAGAAAAGACCTAGCGCTGACTCTTGCAATTCTTAATTGGGACATAAGACCTGTCGAGAAGCAGGCCTCGCTAGATCTGAATTCCTATCCAGTTGTTTCTGTTGTTTATTTGACATTTTATAGCGTTACCTCCTAGTAATTAGCAATGGTTATGCAAGTTAACTTTGATTGTTAAATTATTACTAGAAATGTAATTCAGGTGTGCCAGTGTTTGCATCCTAACCTTACCTATAATGGATTCACTTGACCTTCACTGACTCCACACGTGGGAGTTAAGGTGGCGGATGGTTAGAACTCTAGACATGAGAAGGATTCAGGAGGGTATAGTAGATAGCATGGAAAGACGCTGGAATAGGTTTAATAAACTAAGTGACACAATATATAAATTAAGATGAGAGAAAAAAAATGAAAATAAAAGTAAAAAAAGTATATGAAAAACAAATTCTGAATTAATAAATATAAGTTAAAACGTAGCGGTAAAAATCTAAAATCTAATACATTATCACATTTAAATAACAGTTTCTTTAAGTTTGAATTTGTTGTGAATTTTTAAATTCACATGTTTGTATGTATGTGATTTTGTGTACATGCATATTTAACACCAAAATGGGAAAACAATTTATAATCCCAAAAATGTTCGTTTTTTTAAATTTATGTGAAAGTCTATAAAAGCTCCTAAATAAAACCATGGAATCCCTACTGACTTTCTGATGAAAATTCGTCACCCAACCTCTAGTTTGACTTTCAGTTTTTTTTTTTGTGTTATCTCAGCATTATGGACTGCAGTTGTAAACAATTTTTAAAAATAGAAAATCTGCCTATATTAATTTGTTTTTCTAAAAAAATCGTTGTTTATTTATTTAATGATTTAGTTTAAATATTTTTCTAAATTTATTAAGCATGTGCTTCTTTAGCTAAACTGGTTTAAAGAATGCTATGCACAGGAAATCATTAATTATGACTTTTATTTCAATACTCTGTTATTTAATTGGTGATGGGTGTCGACACATTGAATGGTTGGGCTGTCGACGAAAGGACTTAGTAGAAGAGGATGTTTGGCAAGCGGGGAGGATGTGAGCCGAACTACAGCTACAGCAGTTGGGCTGCAGCCAATGGAAAGGGAGTGAGAGGTGTCCAAGGTCCTTTTATCTCTTCTCTCCCTCCTTTATATGCTAATATTTTAACATTATGCTATTTCCTCTTATTAGTCCAGTTTAGAATCCTTGAAAGTCCATTTTACCACGCTTTACTTATGCAACTAAAGTTGGAAGTCGCAGAAATGTTTCCAAAACTAAAAAATGCTTAAAATTACACGGCCTTCATTCATAGTTACCTCAAAAACTTTTGATTCTTAATAGTTAAGGGAGTCATAGTTGTTAGAAAAGTAACTCGTGAGATTGTTGGCTGGCACCTCTAAAAGACCCGTTTATATCAACTCGAAAATAATGTAGCTTTTCAATTAAAATCAATAACAATAATAACCATAAACTTAAAAAAAGAGTTGTCTTTATTCAAGCACAATAATTGGCTTTAAAATAGTTTTGGAGGTGTACTTTTTCGCGGCAAGCATTTAACTAAAAGGTCATCCTCCCACTTTTCGTGAAAATACTTTCTTACTATTGACGATTTTGGATGACGTTTCCTATAATTCACCTTCGAGACTCTTAGGTAACAATCTAATGCATCCATATTTAATGTGTCAAATTAATAAGATTACAGGTAGCTTGGCTACAATGGAACTCACAAAAGTCCCAAGAAAATAGGGATATGTTCATAGAGCAGCGTCGACTAACCGCCAGTATCATTAGGAAGGTTAAGCGTCAATACACCCAGGACCACTTAATGCAATTAGAAGAATACTTTAAGAAGAACAACTCTAGAAACTTTTACAAGACCTTCAAGCAGAACCTTAAGCACTATACCTCACCCACTCTACACTTCAGGAGACCAGATGAGAACATAGCCTATAATGACAAAGACAACTGCCACCTATTGGCCAAATACTTTCAGAATATCCACAACTTTGAGCCTCCTAAAATCTCCTTTGTGTATCAAGAGAATCCAAGACAGCCAAACTCTCCTTCCAACAGAAGAATAAGTAAGAAACATCATCCAATCACTGGATAATAATAAAGCACCAGGAGAAGACGCAATAGTTGCCGAACTATGGAAGCAAGCTGGGGATAAAGCAATCAACAAGTTGACAGAGATTTTACGGAACATTTGGGGAACTGAGAAGCTGCCGGATGACAGGACAACGGCTCTGATCCATCCCTTACACAAGAAGGGTAACTTGACTGACATCAACAACTACAGAGGGATCTCATTGATACCAGTTACCTACAAGATAATAAGGCCTTATCGAGCATAGCCGAACCTCAATTGGATCCACATTGGGAGAATACCAGAGTGGTTTTAGAAAAAAACATTCTTGTGCTGAACAAATCCTCAGCTTGAAGTCAGTATTAATGCAAATTAAGCTAGCAGGCAAGAAATGCGTAGTCACCTTTGTTGACTTCAAGAAGGCATACGACTCAGTGAACAGAACTTCCCTCATGAGAATCCTGTAGGAAATGGGCCTGGACCGGAAGACCCACAGCCTAATCCAAACGACGCTTAGTAATGTCTCTCTCGTAACACCAAACTGAGACACTACCAGACAGTTATCCGCTCAGAAGCCCTATCGCTGCAGAGTGTCTGATACTGAATAGGAAAGGATTGTTGGACAAATTGAGGGTCCAGGCGAAGAAGATCCTAAGAAAGATACTAAGGCCAATCAATGTAGATGGAGAGTACAGGACACGATTAAACCAGGAGCTATAGAGTTATACCGAAAAATCACAGCCGTGGCCAGGAAGATGACCAACAGGCTTCTCAACTATTGGAAGAACAGGAAGATAGTATAGTAGAACACCATGACTGATAGAAGTGAAGAAAGACTTGCAGGAACTGGGGATAACGGATGACGACATCAGAACCCGATCAGCTCTCAGCAGAATAATCAGACAAAAGAGGTTTCAGGATAGACCATCTCGTAAGAAAACATGCGCCCTCTGGACATAGGAGAGAAGGGAGAAACACAGCCAGAGAATGCGTCAGTACTGGGCAAACATCAAGTCCCTCTCCAAGCGGAAAAGTTGATCATTGTGATCCTTAGGAGACTCATTCGAAATAATAATAAGATTATGATAAGAATTGTCCATATATTTGTTATTATTACTATTTAAAGATAATAACAAAAATCATATTTATTCCTGTATTTTTGTTCAGTAGAAAATGTCTTTTAAACAGAAAAAATACCAAAAGCTTGAAGTTTCAATTTGAAAAAGAGTGAAATACTATCAGATCACTACAATCATCTTTGTAGATAAGTTATATCACCATGAATAGCAACAACTATGAAAGACCGACAGGACTAGAACAATAAGATTGCATGTAATAAAAGTGAGCGGTGATGGAATGTACGTCTAGAACAACTTGTGCCATGAGCTTTCAAAACGGTCCCTATTTGGCCGGTTACAGTTTTCGTTTCAAATGCGGCTGATTGCCATTTCATCATAAAACACTAATAATCTAGGCTCGTTAACCTCCTATTGGTAGTACACCACATGTAATATTTATCTGTTGTAAGCTGGTTTGTTAATCAACTCCTGTAATAAATAGATTAATAGTTTATTTGTTTTTGAGTGAAGGGGATAAATCTCTATCTATACAACAATGGGCTTTGAATAATAATTAAAATTATATAATTTATTATAATGTACCGTTAGAAAGGTAACATTTCAAGTAATATCATTTACCCCTTATTGTATTATAGCAGTATTATACCTCAATTTACATATTATGGTATTATACATATACATAGTGTTTTCATGCATAGCTTACTTTCAAAAGAGCACATATTTGAATTATTTTTCAGTAAGGTGAAGTGAGTACTGATAAAATAATTATCCGCGTTTCCAGATATTGTAGGGGAGAATGGTGGTAATATGGAACTCTATGGATATTATGGAATTCCCTAATATCTTGGCAGTAAATGATGATGAACTAACTCATTATTTTGCCTCAATCTTTTGGGTAAGGTGATGAGTAATTTTTGTTCTGTTTCTACAAGTAGGCCAAAAACATTTTTCTTTTAGATCATATAAAATCCAAGTTGGCAATATTTGAGATATAGGTTCCCATGGATATTGGTAATATGGAACCGGGTTTCACTGTCTCCCACTCCAAAACAGCTTTGAGAATCACTCTAGGGAAAAAAAATCTGGAAGAGAATAAAACTGCAACAAATGATTATGTAGAGGAAGCTACTCCATAGGCATCTTGGCGCATTACTGGTGGAAGAGAAAGAATAGAGTAAAAAAAAAAAAAATAGAAAAACAAATTTAAAACAAGACAAAAAATACTAAGAATTTCCATATTACCCACACCTCAAGTAAGAGGCACGTTTTTGATAAAATCGAATTCTGCTCATTTGATCATTGGAGGAGAGCAAATTTGAAACTGATAGTGTTTGGCTAATCTATAAAGTTAGTAATTACCATAGGGGACAATACAATTTTTTTTAAATTTCCAGCACTGGTATATTGCCTCTTCCATATTTAATAAAATAGGCGTACAAAATAATATCTTCGGAATAAATGTGTTTTCATTCAAAACTTTAGAAGACTCGGCCATATTTATTTGGATATGTGCCTTTTGGGTCACAACACATGGATTTTTTCTCTTTTAAAAAAAAAAAACATATTCCTAGCTATGGAACAACAGGTTACAAATAAATAAAAAATACCCAATTATTTAAAAAATCTATTTCAACGATTTTATTTAAATAAAAAAAATTAAATATTAAATTAAATTTATTAATTATATCATTAAAAATTATTTAATATAGTATATATAATTTTTATATATATATATATAAGATAAATGAGCCTTGGAAGAGAAAGGGGTTAGTTCAGTTTTTATGTGAAATGATTGGTAGGTTCGCCGCGGTTCATCTAAATGAAATTAAAAACGTGAAAAAACACTTTTTTTTTTATTTTTTAGACTTTTCAAAGTACTCCCCATTAAAAGAAATATTATGGAGCTTTAATGTTTGTAATATGTAATACTTATAGCAATCCCGCCATATTATATAATGCCTAAGTTAATTAAAATGATCCATTAAAGAAAAAAGTATAAAATTAAAGCTTCCATTTTCAGCCTTAAGATTGTCGTTACTGTTTTATGAATATACTAAAGACGGCAGACATTATATAAACCTTATGTGTAGAGGACCTTATAGAGTAAGTATTATATATGTACTTCCTCAACTCCAGTGAAGCATAGTTTTTACTTTATTGTAGGCAGCAAACGAAGTATTGTAGTCACGAAAATATTCGGTTTTCTGGTTTTAACGGAAATATCCATTTTGGTCATCCCTGAACCCGTTTTGACAAGTATCGTCGTGACGTCTGTACGTACGTTCGTACGTTTCTGTGTGTGTGAGGGTGTGTGCGTGTGTGTATCCATGTGTGGATGGCATATACACTCTAGCTTAAATACTAATTAACCAAATAGTGTGAAATTTTATATTTAAGTTTCTTTCCTTTATGGGAAGAGCTGATTAGATTTTGTTTATAGTTATCCAACCGGAAGCGGCATTTATTTGTAGGTCTATATAGGTTTTAGTAATAAAAGATATTTAAATATAATCGTATTCTTCTCAAATTTGGTTTAAGAGACTTTTATGCCTTTCCAAATAAAATATTAGATTTCGGCTGCCAATTACCTATCGGAAGTTGTATTTTATTTTTCACTCCAAATATAATTGGATGAAAAAATATATCTAAATTTAATCGATTTCTTTTAAAATTTAGTAATAGACATTTATATCATTCAGTGACCGGAAGTGGTACTTTACTTGAAATTCCAAACTGCTTTTTATATTGAACTGCCGGAAGGCCATTTGCTGGTCACATCAATTTTTTAAATGGTTTTCTATCTATTTTAGAAATAAAAGCGTCAAATAAATGTTTTAGAATATAATATTCTTAGTCTATCACATCCAGAATTACGACTCAGGGCACCATCACAAGTAACCGACGCTGTGTCGTTTTTGGCATACTGCTGTCTTCAGAAACTTACTAACCAAATTCAGAATGACTTTTTTAACCCACCGATTTATAGTTTAATAGGCGTACAAGGAAGTCATGTGTTTTCAACATCAGATATTTTTAATATTTCTTTTCTTTATCTTGACTATTGCATTTATTTGGTTAGAGTTTCAGCTGCCGCTTACAATATAGTAGATTATAGGCACCTTATTCTAGCTTATATATTATTATTATTATATATTTAACTCTGGCTGTTGAGATGGTTTTGGTTCAAGAACATGGATAATTTCTTCCAATTTTCGTGTTGCAATGTCTAATGATATCCCCCAGAAACATAACGAGGCTCTTGAAGAATGCAAGCACATGCAGTTTTCCAGAATGTAGTTCATGGAACTTCAAGTCTGATTTTTTTAGTTGACTCATTTCGGACCCCCCGGAAGTCCGGACCCCGAAGATTTCGCTCACTCCAGCCCCTCCTCCCCCCTCCCTGGACAGTAGGACAAGGTAATTGTTTAATGCAGACTTAATTTGCCGATAAAATTAGCAAACAGTATATTGTAGAATAACATTTTTAGTATATTTAATTAGTATATTAATATTTAATAAGTATATTTCAAGGATACTATGTCCGGGTTATTAGCAACGCCTTACGTAAAATTCAGTAGTTCATTTAACGATTTTAGGGTAATTTGTTTGTTGCCGGTTTAGTTTGTATCCGATTTGGCCTAAGATCTCGTCTTTATGTTGTTACATTTCTTCAAAATTTGGCGGAAATCTGAAAAAATTCCCAGTTCCACTTTTCTCTAATATGACTTTGTAGTCATTTAAAATTATTATGAAAGTGGGATGTTTTATAGACTCCACGCCCTTGACTTTTTCCGAAGCTATAATATTGAATAAAGGCCCAGGAAAAATAACAACACAAGTTTAATTTACAAATATGCATAGATCATGTACAAGAATTATAATCGCGGGTCACAGCTGATTATGATTGCTTTTTAATTCCTGACTTGAATAAATTATGCCATCTCACCTACTAAGCTAATCCATAATCAATACTCAATTGGTACAATGTTTACATTAGTTTACGCTGATATGTATTGATATTGGACAATATTATCCTTATATTTTATAACAAGCACCAGGTGCGAACAAAAGATAATAAGGGCGAGTAGGTAGATAGAAAGGTAATTGACAGGCGATGACAGATGTCACCACAGCTCTTACCCTCAGAGATAAGAAATAAGTTAATTTAAAACCCTACCGAGAAGTGGGCAGTGTGACAAAGCCAAGCCTCGGAAGACTTAATCAATTTTAAGAAGACAGTCTCCCTTAGGTCCCGGCTGGCCTCGAGGAAAAGGTGGAGACGGCCTGGGAAGGGTGTGATCCGCTTAGATGCGTCTAAGCTATCTTAACGCATTCGCGAAGACCGGACCACCTAGGGGATGCAGGACAAGGGGTGGAGCCATCCGATGAAATCCCTGAATTTCCTCTCTCTATAAACCTAGTCGGCCAATGATGATAAAAATGCCGGGGATATAACTAATGAACAACGTCTTCGACCCCCTCTTTGGAAGAACATGAAAAAAAATGGGAACTTCTCTCTGATCTAGCTTGACGCAGGACTTCTCCGCTGATCTCGCTTGAGTGCTGAACAACTACTAGGTCTTCCTCTGAAGATGACAAATGCGCTCTGGCTCCATGACTGAAGATATGCAGGAGAACCCGATGAAGAGATGCTGAGGAACTATCTACACCAATTATTACAGATAAGAGATTTATGTTAGAACAGTTAATGGCTAGGCCGTTTATTGTAATAGTTTATTATTTTAATGTTGAGGAATAAAGATAAATGTTAGAAAGGAGGTTGTTCTTTAGTAACCATGCCCATTATTAATTTTAATATATTTCATTAAGTATGATAGCAGTAAATTTGATTAGCATTATTGTTACACTTAAAAGTAGGAACATTATCTTGGTTAATTATTAAATAATGGTAACCACAAATCAGACTCTTGGATAGGTATCCAATTTAGAGGACAAAGTAAGTAATTCCTATTTATTCATAATCTTACATAATTTTGGGATAATCATCTTCAGTGATTGCCCAATGGTATCCCTATATATATATATATATATATATATATATATATATATATATATATATATATATATATATATATATACATATATATATATATATATATATATAGACTAATATATTAGCAGCTAAATAGATATCAAGCTCAACTTAACCTAGATAAAACATAGTAACGCCAACATAAATTAAACATACATAAATATTAATAAATTGATAACACTCAAATTTATAATATTAATTATGGATCAAATTTACTCCCGTTAACTGAGTATTAACTCTAGTCAATAATTGGATTTTTATTTAAACTAAAAGAGAGCATTTTCTCATTAGAACTTACTCATAATTTTCTGAGCATCTCCTCCCCAGAGTATGGACACCAAGTTTCTTTACTTTCACTTTACTTATAATAATAAAAAGGAAATGTTTGAAAAAAAGCACTTAAAAACAGTTAACAGAAACTAATGAAGGATCCCCAGTATAAATGTTCTATATTATTGCAATTTACAAAGTTATAATAAATGATCTAAATAATACTTTCACAATGGTGATAACTATAAAACTGCTGATGTATAAAAACCTATTCAATTCTGATATATTATTCAATGGAATAATGAAAATATTCCTGACTTGGAACCTTGAACACCAAAGACACAGCCATTTGAGCTCTGAGCTGAGTAGAGATGCTTGACTCATTGAGGGAGTTTTCTGACAGCCACTTCTTTTGAATTTTGATTTTGAAGGAAACATCAGATCTTTAGGAATGTCTGAGTTCTAAAATAAATATTTCTGGTCGCTACATGAAAGGTTAATTCAAATGCAGTAAATAAAACATAAAATATTTTTATTTGAGTAGTACATAAGAAAATAATTATGAAATGGAGAAAAAGGAAAAAATAAATATAAATAAAAGAAAAAAGGCTAACTATAAACTAAACATTAAATTAAATTATGTTACATGTTATATAAGGAAATAATTATTCAATGAAAAACTCCCTCTTGAGATGAGGCTTCTGGTCTCTTGGACTCATTATTATCGAGGCTCTTTGGACGGTAATTCAGCCTTACATTGAGAATCAAATTGGCTTCTTATCAGTCCATATAATGTAGCCACCTTTATGATCTTTTACTATCTCCAGCTGTTCTAATCTAATCTATTGTATTAGCATTACAGTTGTCACATTACAAGTATTTATAACTGTGTAGCTGGCAATTCCACCGTAGCGGTAACTGCTGTCATTTAAACAATGAATTTTCATCTTAAACGAGTAAAATATTTTTAAACTATACTGTTCTATAAAACTTATTCTTAACGCTGGGGCATACCGACGACCAGCTTCGTTTTCAAGGGCGGATGCTGAATCTCTAGAGGCAGATTAGTGGTAGTTGAGTCCCATATAGTAGAAATAAAATAAAACAAGGCTTAAAATTTGGTGGGCTGGGCCAATTTATCCTGTTGAAGAGTCTGTGACAGTGTTAGACAGCCACTTGTTAAACATCACTTCTTGATCATTTACCACAGCTACAATGTTTAGTTGCAATGTTTGGTTATTATTTTATTTTAACAATTTGGTTTTTTTAATTATTATGGCCAGTAATTCTGATAATCAAGAGTGGCGGGATTTTTATAAAATTATATAAATCTTCGCCCAATGATATAAATTTGTGGCAGATAAAATCGGATGTCGGAGAAATTGCATCCCTCATAACTGTTTCTTATTATTTACTCAATGACGTTACCCTGCTTTATCTAACAACTCATTATAGGTCTTAGCATTCATTCTCAAAACCTTTTTGAAATCCGCAGATGCTGTTATGTGCAGTTCTTTTATTATATTTAAATGTGGAAAATTTTGAACGATCATGGTACCATTCCTTATACCAATGTCTTTTTATTTTTTAGGCTGTTCGTTTTTTTCGCACAACTCAGCCATTAGAAATAATCGAAGCCACGGTGACTTCTCACTCAATCGACTCAGTACAACAAATAAATCTCTATAAACAAAATACTATAACAGCCTAGAATAACTCAGCCACCGGCTACGATATCTCCCAATGAAAATTTTTAAAAACTGATGTTAGACAACCATATTGTTTAACTTCTCCTTCTGTCTGTACAGAACGACGATCAACCTGTTAGCCCCATTTGGTCCAACTTATAATTCATAAGCACGTGTGTTTTCAGATCGGCTCAAAGTTCCATCCCAACTATTGTTGGATTATAAATTAAAAATAAATAAATAAATAAACAATTTAATACCAAATGACACAAATTTGAAAATTAAAAAAATATTTTTATGAATAAAATCATAATTCTATCCTACGCACATTGGAGGGAAAATAACTAATTAAACTTTTGTGCGTAACCTTAACTATTAAACATATGCTGTTTGCCGCGGCAGAATGTGAATGTAAGTACTTCTAGGGCTCTATTTCAAAGTAAAGTACAAATACAAGTCGGAAAGGTTCCTGCTTAGAGGTTACAAGTTACATTTCATTATTGAATAATAATTTTATTCATTTTTTTTTTAACTTACTGTTTTTTAATATACATATTTGTAAATGTTATCGTGTTTCAATGTTATAACACTATATTTCAGCTATGTAATATCTTATACTTTACTTTATAGACTTTATAGGCAAGTGAGCCAATGATTTGCCACAACGATGACTTACACTATGAAATTTTGTGATACAATAATATTTAAAATAGTCTTATTAAAAACAAGTAAATAAAAAAATAAATGAAACAACTATTATTATCTAATTACGATAAGCAGCCTCTAACCTCTAAAACCGAACATTTCCACTAATACTTTTATCACTTGTACTGTTATAATTCGCTATGCAACAGGCAAATCAAGGTTGTGAAGCCGAGGACCAATACTGAGAGCCTCGCTCTCGAAAGCAGTGTGCTTCTTTTGAAGATCCAATGTGACGCTATCTGGAGTACATTTTTAGTGTTGCCCACACTCTCTTCAGTCCAACCTGTAATAGAAGATGTGATTTCAAGCCCGTAGTCCGACCTAAAATTATGTATATTAAAAGATATTTCTAATTAATAAAAACTAACTAAATACAAAACTACATAAATCAAATATGAATGAATATTCCGTTCAACAAAATTACACATGATGCCATGTACATAATCTATACTTTCAATTCCACGTCGTTTGCTGCAACAAAAGGTATAAGTAAATATTTTACAGAATTACAATATAATATATTTTTACAATATAATAGTTTTTTAATGTATTGGATACCATTTTTTTATTATTAATTATCCCAATAATTTTCATCAAAGTTTCTTAAGACGATCATTAAAAATTATTTTCCTAAATTAATTATATTCCCTTCCCATATATATATACCTCGTGTATGGTTCAGTTCGTTGAAGTAAAAATAAATTACTAATATAATAAAAAATTAAGATAGCTTTAAAACAAATTAAAATGAAGCGTGAGTAATTGCAGTTTATCTAAGTACAGAATCCCCGTAGACCCCTTCACTAACAACGACTAAAAAAACCATTGGGGAACTATTACTGCCTTGATTCAGACATGCGAGTGTTTTTGCTTGAGCCGCATTTCCATGTTGCTGACTGTATCCAGTCACTGGTCGGACCGGACGCTTTTTTCATCTACTCCTTGCAGCCCTCCTCAGATCCATAAGCTCTTGCAAAGTGGACGTTGGGAGAATGTCCTAGAACGAAGCAATGCGCGGTCTCCATTTATATAACAGTCAGTGGCTATGCATTATACAATCTGACTCCATTATACGATTGGCACACACGGCGAAGCTGAAACTGTACCCTACAAGTCCCACCTTGACCCGGTTATCGAGAGATAGTTCTAACTGTTGTATATCATATGTATCAGATCACCTCGTAAGTAATCTGCTACAGCCTTGAAGGGGGTATGACAAATAAAAATGATGTTTGCCTACTGATTTTGCTTTACCATCAATTTAATATTTTAAATTTTTAATCCGCAGACTAGTATGAGCTTTAAGTAAATCTTTACTGTTCCACAACCGGAAATGTCTGTATAGACAAAAGTTCATGTGTAACACTACTGATTTCATGATTTAGTAATGTACAATAATATATCTGGTGTGTCCACTCACCCGACTTTCCTTACAATTTTTGGTGCAAAGACTTTGTTTGCTGTATCTTTGCTACTCATGGTCCGATTTCGATATTTTTTTTTGCATCGAATGACCAAACCCTACAAACCGTGATAAAAAGAAAAAGGAAGAGCGTCAAAATCGGTCCAACCGTTGAGGAGATAATTGTGGCACAGACCCAAAGATCATTAGCTAAAAATGCGTTTTTGGACTGACGTTCTGAAACGCACAGACCCGTTGAAAACTTCCTTGCAGAAGGAAGGTATGATTGAATTATATTTTGCCAAATCCATAATGCTACGAAATATGCATAAATATACATTTAAAAAATGTCTTAGTAATTTCTAAATAATACTAATAATACTATTCTTAATTATTCATTTTGTGAAGTGTCGTAGGAAATCAATATGAGTGAATACGTATATATATATATATATATATATATATATATATATATATATATATATATATATATAATACACACACAGATATATATATTTAACACACACATACATACAGGGTGTATTACTATAACTATCAAATCCAAATATATTTTTGGGTCTTTTCCTTCCTTGTACGCAGTAAAGAAGTATTGTAATCGCGAAAATTTTCTGTTTTCAGATTTCAACGGAAATATCCTTTTGGACCATCTCTGAATCCATTTTGACTAGCTTCATCGTGACGTCTGTACGTACGTTCGTACGTGCGCATCTCGCATAGCTCAAAAACGGTTTGCCGTAGAAAGTTAAAATTTTATATTTGGGATTATTGTAAAATCTAGTTGTGAACCACCCTTTTTGGTCTCTACACGATTACCGGAAGTAGTTTGGTCATTCTTGGTTTCATCAAAAATTATAGTAAAGGATAACGCAAAACTTCCAAATTTGGTATATAAGACTGGCACATTAATATAAATAACATATTACATTTTGGTTAAAATTGGTAAACCGGAAGTGATGCTTTACTTAAAGGTCATATTAGACTTTCATCAAATATTATATTAATATATAATGTAAAACATTTCAAATTTGGTAAATTAGGCATTTATCTCAATATAAATAATACAAAGATTTTGGTTGAAATTGGGGAGCCGAAAGGGGTACTTTACTTGAAGGTCATAATAAACTTACATCAAAAGATATATTGACATTTAATATAGAGATCATGTGGTTCGGTAATAAAGATTATAAACGCGATTTTTCAATCTGATTGTTTACTTGTTAATTGTTCATTACTTGTTTTAAGTGTTAAAATTGAGTGTAAAATACTTGTATTTCTTTCCATTTGGCAGAAGAACAAGTCTGCAGCAAGAAAATGAGTTATAAGTTTAGTGGGTTCTTCCGCTAAAAATGTCGAAACTGTCGATTTCCAATACTTTGTCTAATGATATTGACAGTTCTAATGTTGTCAAGGATCACGAAGAAATCTCTTGGGAACTTGTTATTCACTGCAAGAAAACGACATATAATAACGGAAAGATACCTACAAAAACAAGAGCTTGTGTGTGTGTGATAGATAGGGATGCCGCGACGCCGTGTGTCTTTTTCGCATGATATCACAATCTTCGGAAACTAGTAACTAAATTAAGGATCACTTTTTGAGCCACCAGTTTATAGTTTAATAGGCATACAAAGATGTCATATCTTATCCACATCAGATATTTAAATATTAATATGTATTTGTTAACCTATCCTAATGCCCAGAAGTAAGCAATATCTGATAAAATTATTTCAAAGAGATTCCTTCCCTTGTGTCGACGTCACATAAATTCGCACAGATATGAGTACACCAATTTTCTTTTGGTACCCGTTTCGTTCTTGTTTCGCCTCTTCGCTATGTACCAAAGTGACTCTATTCATTGTGCATTTGCGCCGCCACTAGGATCAATGAAATTGTTATAATATAATAATAATGGAACTACCATCTCTTACTACTAGCAAGTACCGTCTCTTACTCCTACTTCTTTATGGCAGCTTCTTTTATTACAACGCCATCTGAAACCGTCGTTTCTCTGGTAAATTTTCATAGGGTGACCCTGATGACATATTCTTTCTTGATGAATTAGTCCTTTTTCTTGTAAAAATCGAATCGATCAATCCATTTCCGTCGTAGCATCGCTACAGATCCGATTTTTAGTTTTGATTTTTCTTTCGAACCAAACCCAACGTTTGAGGTACTCATTTTACGCAGAATTTAATGTTCTTTAATTTATAATAGGATAAAAGGGTGCGTTGTTTAAATGTTGTATAGGCCAATAACTGAAAAAAGTCAGAAAATATGGGAGTTTCTTAGCGCCTTGCTCACCATTTAGAACGGGGGCAAACTTAGGTATATATTATCCGACGTCTAATGAACAGATTAAAATCATTTATAGCTTTCCAACACTTACTTCCAACCAGGGTTCAGAAAAGTTTAGTTTAACTGGCCTATTCAGAATTAGATTTTGTCGGGCATGGGTGTTTCTATATTTGAACTCTTTGTTGAATAGGAATTAATTTGCGCCACTTACTTCACTGTTGCGATTCGCAATAGTGTACACACTGGACTAGAGTGGCATATTCAACTGCCTAATAGCAATGTATATGTAATACATGGTCGTACGAAACAATAGTATTAATCACGACTTTATCACTCTGGTTAGAAGAGGTTAATGAACTGTAGGATGACCCGTCCTGTCTGTTCTAGTTGGAGCACATAAGGACGTTTAAAAGTCTGGTTTGATGTGTTTTAAACACGAAAAGATAGGGATTGATAAATTATTTGCCACTTCTATAAATTGGTTATATTGAAAACTAGTTTCGAATGTTGTACATTCATCTTCAGTTTAAGGATTATAATAAACAGAAAAGTTTGTACTGATATAATCCTTGAACTGAAAATGAATGTATAATATTCGAAACTAGTTTTAAAAAAATGCATAGAAGTGGCAAATACTTTATCAATCCCTAATTAGATTGATCCTTCTATACCATCATGCGGATGTCAACTGACGAAAAGATCGACTTACTTCACAAACTGTTTAGTCCTTTGATGTCCGTTGATTCCTGCTACAACTTTCAGAAGATTTTTGAGGATTCATGTATGAGAAAGAATGCCATTTCGAAATGTTCTCAGAATAGAATTCTCGAAACTCTATCCGACATCAGGTTCCATTGGGAGGGACCTATTAAAGCGGCAGTGTGATATAAATCGCAGGAGCTGCCTCTGATGTAACCTGCTGCCTAATAAATTTATATGTAGTATATTATATAATTGCGGATTCCAGAGGCGGTGGTAAACGGGACCGAAGATTGTCCATTCTCAGTCACTTAGCCCGCTGGTGAAAGCAGAAGAACTCGGCTGTTGCTCAAGTGTTTGCAAAGATTGTGGTCACTATATAGTCCCGATTAATTTGGGCCAATATTGGAATCATTATATGCTTATTTCGACTTTTTATTGATTGTATTATCTTTACCGGCAGAAGGAAAGCGAGACGCTGAATCCGTCAATCATTTTAAATATTGGAATTAGCATCCAATATTATTAAGTCAATGACTTCTCGTAAGCTTATATATTTATATAAAATGGGAGTGAAATAACTAATAGGATTTTTTTTTATATTAAATTTATAAGTATATTATTTATTTTTTGTTATTTATATAATTATATATATATATATATATATATATATATATATATATATATATATATATATATATATATATATATATATATATATATATATATTTAAAACCTAGATTGCCTCCATTGATTTTCTCCGCTTTGAGTTCAAAGCGATCTCCTCCTGGGTAGGCTATCCCGAATTAGTCAACAATACGCCACCTTAGTTGAAGGTTGATCGGATTCTTCGTTCTTCTTTGTGATTAGTTTATTCGGAATTTTTACTTTATGTTGTTGATCTTTTATACTTCAAAGTCATTTTTTTATTTCTTGTTTCCCTTTAAATCACTTTTATGCGATTTTATAATACATGCATTTGAAGCTGTAAAAATTTGGATAGGAAAATGCTGTAATGAGTCCGATTTAAATTTCGAATTATTAGTGAAGCATGACTTCCGTTTAGGTTGACTACCCAACCAGGAGGAGGAAAATGACAGAACGATTGGATTGGAGTGATTATGAGATGAAGAAAGAAATAGAGTGTACTTTTTTTTATACTTAGGAACGTTTATATTAAAGAACACCAAAGGTATATCGTAGTACGAATAATAACGATTAGTACGAATAAGTGTGAGATTCACTCATATACTCTAAAGAACAGCATACAGGTGGACTTACAAGTCATAAAAGGCACCAGGTGTTATATTCTCCGAGGAAGAAGAAGAAGCCTTAAAGATGCATCATAACCGCTTGAGAAGTAGGAAATGAACACATTACAATAATAACTTGGATTAAAAAAAAAAAAAAAAAAAGGTAAGTTTAAGAAGTATTCCTAGAAATATTTATAAAAATCTGGTGCGGTGCGCGCATCACACAACTTTGCCTTATCTTTTTAATACAATTTTAAAGAGTTCACATAAACACTGCTTCTAATAAACTCAGCAGCATTCACATCTTCTCCCACTTAAGTACAATAAAAAAATGTTTGAACGATTTTAGTACAACAATTCTGTACACTACCTATATATTTTAACTTTGTCAAGTTGCTAATATATCTTAAAAGTTTCTGATTTAGTTTCCATGGAAACATTTTCTTTCCATTAAATAATGTGAAAGTAGAAATTATTAAGTTAATTTTCGCTTTTGTATTCTTAAATTACTTTATTACAGAGCGTATTGTTTACAACAGATTGGCGGATTGGTGTGAGGAGATTAGGTCGCATCCATCTCCTTTCGGATGTGCTTGGTTATCCATTTAGGAACTTGTGCTCCTCATAAAATACACTGTATCATTGCTAATACTGGTCCGATTTTGATGATTCTTTTATTATTTTTTAGATAATTTAATTACCATGCATACAATTCTGCACATAATTTACCATAAAATGCATACTTTTTATGCTATGCGCAAATAAAATATTCTTTTCATCATAACTTTTTTCCCTGCAATTCCTCGATGATTTACTACATAAATGAAAAGTTAAAGGCCTTTATGAAGAATAATTTAGGCACATTTCATCAAAATCATTTGAGCCGTTTTCGAGAAAATTGTAAAAAAGTGTAAAATCGATTATATAAAGTGGCATTTCCGGTTAGTCGATTTTGACGAAAAAGTTGCTGTAACATCACAGCCATATACCTACTTTAAATATGAAATTTGAGTATCGTACAACTTTTCGTTTTTGAGCTAGGCTGTTCACAGTCATACACTCAGACCATTTTGCGAGGCTTGGTCATTTGGACTCAGTGGACCTTAAAATGTGTATTTCCGTTGAAAACTCGAATTCGAAAATTTTCACGATCGCAATACTTCCCGTTACTATATACTTCGTATAAAGGTAAGGGAAAGTAAAAGTTAGTAGGAGAAGTCTTACATATTTGTTATTTCATATTTCACTAAGTTGGGACATCATTTTGTAATACACGTTTTTGAGGATCAGCTTAAAACGACGACTTTAATATGTTATAATTTCAGTAATTCCTTTTGAGCTAAATTAAATTTAAGCCACCATAACACAAAGTGAAAGCATGTGATCTTAAATTACGTCGATCTTCTACTTGTTTCAGTATAAATATCAAATTCTTAGACTAATCTATTAATTAATTAAAATCAAAAAGGTATTTTAAGAAGTATTTCACAAAAATTATTTATAATAGTAAGCAAATAAATTATAATATTGTATTTAATTTAAGCTACAATTGTTAAATGGATTACAAATAAAAATAAAAACGCTGCAAATTATTACACAATGGTTTATTATTTCCAAATAGTAATATTTCAAAAATATCTGGTCTTTCCATTTATAGGACTTTCGGGCAATGAGCATTTGGAGATTTTCGGGAAAGGAACGTGTGCAGAATACTTTATGGAAGATATCTACCAAGTTCAGCAAAAAAAAATTAAGCAATAAGCACCTATGGAGCAGAAATTTGAAGCTTGTCCCAAGATGATCGCCCTGAGAATGCTAAGAAGGCCTTGGGCCCCGGCTGACCTGAAACGCCGGAGAATTTTTTTTTGTTTCGTGGAGAATTGAATCTCAAGAAAATCCAATAGCAACGGAGAAAAGTCGCGGACGGCGAACGGACGGATTTCTTTTTATTCTATATTTTGACTCTATGTATCTTGAAATGTAAAACCTCAAATTTTGAGAGGAGGTTAATTTATTTTTTCTTAGTCGATTCTAAACGTATATTATTGAAAATAATAAACTAAAGATTATTTTAAGGAGTATTCCTAGAAATATTTATAATAGTAGGAACAGTCATGCCTATTTGTTTTTCATATTTCACTAAGTTGGGATATCACTACGTTCTAAGCGTTTTGGAAAAATTGCTTGAAAAAACGGCTTTAAGATTTTCTATAATTACAATAATATAATTTTTATCTGAATTTAATTTAAGCCACTATAACGAAAAGTGATAAAATGTGATCTTAAATTAACATGATCTACTCGTTTCTGTAAAATCATTGAAACATCATATAATCGATTAAATTATAAAAACCAAGGTGCCTCAAGAAGTACCCAATATAGAATGTTTATTATCGTAAAAAAATAAATTATAGTATTGAACTTAATTTAAGTTTCCAATACATTACAACGAGGTTATCTGCTCTTCCACTGAAATTAAATGCCACGTGACTGGCTAGTGATATGGCTGTAAGGATTAACCCGATAAATATGTATAGGCTTTTCTTGTCCTGGATTGTCTACTGAGAAGGTTCAGGAAGCTACCACTCTTTGGACCATTTATTTGAGGAGGAGTCGGAAGCTATCTCGACCCATCGCGTCTTCTAATCTATAAATAAATAACTGATTTTAATGGAATGTTCTGTGTATATGTATGTGTATGGTTTGTTTTGAAATTAAGCAAGTTGTGGTTACAATTTTTCGAAGAATTCTGGAAAGTGCTGTTTTTAGATTGATTGCATGGACGTGTTTTGCAGAATTCTAAAGTTCTGCTCCCTACATCAAAATATGGATCTAAAGATCCATAAATTAATCGCTTGTTTTCCTAATTATGTGAGAATATGTACTGCAGAAGATGTTTATTGCATCGTCTTGTCAGAGGGTTGGAATTAGAGGTGGTCAGAGGAGAAATTTTTCCTTAGTTGAACAATTTAGAGAGCGGTAAATTTCGAACGAAATTTTATTTTAAGTTTGAGTAAACAATGTTTGTTTCTATGCTTTTTTAAAAATATTACTTTGACATTGATTCAGTTAATAAAATGAGATTATGATATTTATTTCGAAATATATTAACTATAATGTTGTTATGAAACTATCGACTAGGAGGGAGGGAGTGTAAACGATGGGTCGAGAAAAGTAAGCTTGCACCCACTTGCAAAAATCCTAGTAATTCTTGTTTTGTTTTTTTGTATGTATGTTCTTTGTGAGTATTTTGTTCAAGATACTGACAAAATACTCCAAAAGATACTCACATATACTTCGAGATACTAACACATAGTTTTTTTAATGTATTGGGCTGTTGTCAATGGCTACAGATGGACATGAAGCTTTCCGTTCGGAAAAGCTGAGGTGGCTCGATTTGCTGGCATTTATTTTAATTTTCCATTTATGGTAGCACATTTAAAGATTAAATAGATTAAGGGCAATACATGCGATAATTGGATTATTAATGTAATTATTTATTTATAAATTTCTTGGAACTTAGATAGAATATTAAATAAATTTATTCATTAGAATGCAACATCAGCATTGGCCGCAACATTAACCCTTCAGTATCTAATTTACAATCAATGTTGGGCTATGTAGGATGAAATATTAGCAGTAGAACCATCATTTAATGTGACCGGAATCCGAGGAGGAGATTTCAACCATAGCCATTTAAGGAAAATGGGCGTGCGTGGCCGGGATAGGGACGTTATGGCACAGTTCTGACCAATGGACGCAACCGTAACAAGATAACGGCCAATGAGGCTCGCCCTTTGACCCGGCTCGTTAATCAGATCTCATTCATTCTTCTTCCTGTTCGCAATCTCCTGCTGCCCTAATCTCGCTTTCTTCCCGAGCCTCGCTGATTTAGGTATCCTATTTTGAATTTTAAATTAAAATCTATTCATGATTCTCGTAACTTTATAGATAAAAGAGCGTGGTTATGTAAAATTGGATAAAAACTTGATCCAGAAGGTTAAAGACTGCTTATAATTCTTAAGAGGAACATTCGATAAGCTAGGGTATAATGTTCAAAACTAAGTTATGTAAATAAGATAGTATGTTACGGGAGGTATGTAATACATTTGAAACAAAATAAAACTAAATAAAAACATACAGTTTGATCAAAATATATATATATATATATATATATATATATTTTTTTTTTTTTTTCTCTCATAGACTTAACCTCGCGTCGTAAACGAACGAGTGTAAGGTATCATAGTTCTTCTGTGCCGCCCTTCTACCGTCCGAGATGTGGGGATGCCTAAGTGCAGCACAAACTAGAAATAATAATGGTGGCTAAACCGAACTCCACAGCTGCAAAACTTTTTTTTTTTACTACAAGTATGTTTGCAGGTTAAACCTATTTTTTTTTTCCATTCATAAGACCCAAATTTAAAATTTTTACAAATCAATGAATTTATCAAGAAGTATTTTCAGGGACACTAAACCGAGATTTTAAAAATACGCATTCAGGTTGACAAACTAAAAATATACAGTATATCGAATTGTAATAAAATTGTTTAATATACTATTTTATTGTACTTTTGTGAGAGAAGACGAAAAGAAAAGCATGCTGCTGGGCTTGATTCAAGTAGTGTTGGTGTGAAGTCTTTAAAATTACGTTTAAATGAATATTATTATAGGGTGGTGAGGGAGGGTTGAGTGATGCACCCACCGCACCAGATTTTTTTTTCATCTATAGTTAGTCTGATAGCATTTTCCTATTAAACTAGTAGCCTCCCAATGTCCAACCAGAGGTCGGCATTAAAGCCATATCCCCAATTCTCCTAATCACTTGGATGATTTCTATTCATAATAAAGGATCTATAATTATTCTAGCCGGTGCTATCCGGTTGTTACGGATTTTTTTTTCATCTATAGTTAGTCTGATAGCATTTTCCTATTAAACTAGTAGCCTCCCAATGTCCAACCAGAGGTCGGCATTAAAGCCATATCCCCAATTCTCCTAATCACTTGGATGATTTCTATTCATAATAAAGGATCTATAATTATTCTAGCCGGTGCTATCCGGTTGTTACGTAGTGACCGATGTGGTAACTTACCTCGGTCATTAATGCCAGATGATAATTCGGGCAGATCTCGAGCAGGTATGACATTCAGGCCTGACCTCAGGCACAATTATATAGGATGGCCACTAATTACCTGGGGCAGCTGACCCAGATACCTGATAGGAACACCCCTCCAGGTTTAGGAAACCTGTTTCATGGTCTTCCAGCCATGGATTACGAGTCAATTTTTATTAATGTTAACTCCAAAAATTGGAAAGTTCAATTGAAACGACTGGATGGCAGTAAATACAAAATATATTTATGTCAGTCCATTTTTCAATACAGGTGAACATTTTATTTTTTCTCCTATAGGCAATAAACAGATCCAGGAGTCTTATGTTATGTTTGATGAGAGTTATGTTATGTTTCGATTGCTGTTCTCGGTTATCCAGTTAGGACTCGGATAAGATTTATTCCAGTGTTACGTCGTGTCTCTTCCTATCGATGATATAATCAAAGTTGGATGTGTTAGCTCGTGTAAAGCTCAATTAAAAATCTTCCTACTGATGTAGATGATGAGTGATTCTTACACGGTCTCCGGTATCCCATTCTCTCTCTTCGTTAATGTAGGCCGGTGATATATCGTCGGATGTGGAAAGGACATTTTGATGTAATATCCTGGACTCAGTTCGTTGACTGTAGTGGTTAGTGGGGGGTCTTCTCATGTTTATTGACTACATTAAATAATAACCATGTCCACTTCTTTTTTTCATTTCTTTATTCATACCTGTAACACTTATCTGTTACACTCTTAAGTGATAATCAGCAAATATGATTAAAAATCAGTGGTACCTCTTCCTGGTCTTGAATTAGTCCTGTAATTCATAAAAGGAGATATCTCATCCATCTGGTTTTTAGTCCTGTTTTAATGGTTATTTCAACTGTAGCCTTAACGTTTATTAGTCTGTCGTTATGTCCGTGAAGTTTATTATGAAAACGACAATAAAGTGTATGAGTCGGTATATAGAGTTGTATTGTTTACGTACAAAGGAGCTTCTATTTTAGTTTTTGTAAGTTCTTATTTTTTACTGAGCTATAAATCTGTGAGACGCACAGTGGGGCCTTTATATCGTATTTTAGAAGAAAACTACCGCTGATTGGCGGATTCTTATAGCATATATTATACCGAATACAAAAGTTCAAAGTTTTGCGTGAGATTTCACAGACATCTTTTATTGTCAGAAACAGCTTGTTTTACATCTGCAGAAATCTACGCCGTTGTAAACAAGACTTACAGATTTATACTGCCAATATAAAATCGCTAACCACAGCAACCCACTAATACAAAACCGTTTTAAAGATTTATATATTTTATTTTTATCTCTCTTCCTTTTGTCACGGCAACACGGGTGTTATCAACGTTGAAATTGTATATACTAGTTATTTATTGGTCTCGGTAAGTTAAATTTGGGCTTTTAGAAATATTGATAGTAAATTATATGACTGGTATATTTGAAGAACAAGTTAAACTTTAACATAGATTTGAAATTAGAGAAATTGATAAATAAAAAAGGTGAACTTAAATAAAATTGGATACATTTGGTCTTAAATTATGATGAATATAAAGGCAGTTAAGTCGTCCCGCAATATCAGCGCTCCTTCTCCATTCCTCAATTTGGTCGTAGGTGAGCTCATCTACTCACTCATTTTTCATGTATTGAAGAAATAAATAGAATGACTGCATAAATATCTTGGTTAAGGTACTCTAAAAATTGTCCTACTCTCATTCACAGTATATATTAGTCTCATCAGGTTTTTGTTGGTCGCCAAAATGGTGGCCAATAAAAAGGAGTTCTTGGTGTAATCAAAACAATTTTTTCATTATGGTCTCCGAACACTGTGTATATCGGCATATTCGCTAGCTGATATCTTTGTTTTTGTTTAATTGCTCACATATGCCAGAGGAGCAGAGATGGGCATAACAATAATCATGGTTATGATTCCGATTATAACCAAAAAAATAGCGTGGTTATTTGATCAAACGATCCTAATCGTAATTACGACCGTCATCATCTTAGTCGTGAATACGATTACGATCGTTTAATCAAGTAATCACTCTTTTTTTTTTTTTTAATCGTAGTCCTAATCGTGATTATTACTATGCATATATCTGCATAGTAGGAGTAATATGTATTCAGGTAGGCATGCAGTTTATAACTGTGATGTAGAACATTACGCGGGGATAAACAAATAGCCTACTAATTTCTTTATTCCTGAATTTTGCCTGCTGTCCAGGGTTGACGCCGTCATCTTCGCCTCCTCAGTCCAGCGGACTTCCACAAACGGTCTTCCCAAAGGAAGAAGTGGATTGGACCAGCGATTGCTTTCCACTCATATATAAAAGCATTGCAATACGGGTTCTTATCACTGGTCATTAGCTGAGGGAACTCATTTTCCGTTAATGAATAGAGCTGTATGGTCTCAACAATACTGCAAATATTTATAACAGAAAAACCTCTCCAAAGACTCAAACGAACTAAGGATTCAACTTCTTTTTCTCGTTTACTCTGTTCCTTACATCGTAGTATCAAGCCTCGACTGGGAAATAACCTTAGTTCAAAGCTTTCAAGCTGATGCATGTACTTAAAATGTGTATTTACCACACACATTTTGTATTTTCTAAACCGGGTTATAATTACATTTCTGATAAAAAATAATTGCATTTAATATTTATACATGATTAATATTTCAAAGGCTTATTTACACTCAAAAAGTTTATGCCCAATGTTAGAATAATCCTTAATTAGTTTATTTTTCAGGAAAGAAATGTACATACTGATTGCATATACTTACACACATTATTATCTGTTTGCTTTGTTAACCAGTATATCTTCATGAAAACTTCAAAAATCTTTACTATTTCCGACAATGAAATATTTAGTTTAATTTTATTGACAACAATCACATGATCATGTATATGTAATATACTCGTATGTATTACATAATAGTGAACGCGCATTGTAATCATGGCTCAAACAAATGAGATAAACATTCTGTAATTTTTTAATTATATTACGAATTGAAAACAACGTCCTTAAGATTGCCTTAATAATTCATAAAATTTCATCCTCATTCAACGCAGATAGGTTATGTCTTTTTATATAACCATTCTTCCTGTTACACCGAATCGATAAAGTCTTAATATTATTACTGATAAAAAAGAAAGTGGTTAATGTAGCATCAGCTCTGATGGCAAGTTTATCATTTTCTTGTAGTTTTATTTAATATTGCCAAACATTGTACTTGAACGATTCTCGTCAATCTTGACATTTACATCATGAGATCTGATGATGGCAGGCGAACACTCACTGTTGCCATTCCTATCATTAAAATATTTGTTACATTTTTACTTCATTATTTTTCTTTTCTTCTTTTTATTTTGTTGTGCTTATTAATTGTTTATTTTTTTTCATGAGATGCTGTTTTTTTTTTTCTTTTCCCACAATACTGATTGAGTTAATCTAATAAATATACATAATATACTAGCATTGATGATCACGATGTTTTGAGCCACAGCATTAAACAACCAAATCTGTAAAGACATTATATTAGATAAATGAAATTAGTTCTTTTTTCATGGTGGCCTCTAGCGACTCGGTACTTGAATGCAGTTGCGTCAGCTTTTTAATGACAGCGTTTAAAATACTGACCGGTCCCTCTACTTTAACTCGTTATACACTCGGTGTTCTTAGAAGAATTTAGTGGCATTTGTGATGAAATTTTTCTTCGGGTTTCCTAGTTTCCCCTAGTTCTAGAGATGGTTGTGGTTACGCATTCTTGTTTAGTAATGGTGTGTTGCTCTGTGAGAAGTGGGCCATCTGTTGCAGGTCAAGGTCCTTAGAATTTCGTTTTGTGTTATGAAGAAAATTGAATAATTTTCTGCCAACTTATTTTGATTTCTTTTTTTTAAATGATGAGTGATTTCCTGAATTACATCGGAATGATTTAATAATATCTTTCTCTTTTTTCTTTTTGTTTGCCGAAATTCTATAATTCAAGCTTGTGCACTTTTTTTTTTTTTTTTTATGAACTAAGAAGTGTAATTTTCAAAACATTATATTTTAGCCCACGAACCGTATAAAGTTGATCAATGAATACCAGCTTTTTTTTTTTTTTTTTTTTTTTTCTGTGTAATACAACTTTAGTTACTTCTCTTATGTTTTTAGATTTCACGGGCCTATAAGATCTCAAGTTAAAATTTAAGATACATAAAAAATGCAAATGAAGGTGAAATTCGACTGCCAACCTTCCCGTATTCCTTTAGGATTTATTTTTATAAATTGTGAGGGTATTTCAACCACTGGGTTTCTTGTACAAGAAACTATATAAATTTTAATGAATTATAAACAAAATTGGAAATTATAATCATTCTAATGAGGGACAAAAATTAAGTTACAACAAAAATTAAAATAAGAAAAACAAAACGGATCTTCTGAAAATTTTATTGAATAATATATTCTCTGCAAGCACTGTGTTCTTGTTGATAGGGCCCAATTCTCTCCAGTCTTGTTAATAGGGCCCAATTCTCTCCAGTCTTGTTAATAGGGCCCAATTCTCTCCAGTCTTGTTAATAGGGCCCAATTCTCTCCAGTCTTGTTAATAGGGCCCAATTCTCTCCAGTCTTGTTAATAGGGCCCAATTCTCTCCAGTCTTCGTTTGTTTTATAAAGGCTTTTCATGTAGATGTCTTAAAATCTCGTCTAATTACACATGGCACAGATAGGGCTTCTAGACCGCAAAGCAGGTAGTCGCGGGGAAATTAACAGTGGCTGAATCTGGAGCGGCACAAGATTATTTCTCCTTTATTATTTCCTCTCTTTATGATTTTTTCTGCCTCACCCAATCTACCAATGTATTTGCTTGCTTATTGTCGCATATTCGAGTTGACCGAGATGCCACAACTTCCTTCCCATTTCTCGAAGTACCACAATGAGATAAAACCCAAATGGACGCTATATTTCTTCCTTTCTTTCGAATGTATTACATAAGGTTTCAGATTTCTAATATTGTGACCTTAAAATTCTAAATTTCTAATTGGCGATAGTAGCTCTATTAGTTTTAAATTCACTTCTTTTTTTTTAAGCAGTTTATTTTGCATTGTATTTATAGTATAAATGTATTTGCTTAATTATATTATGATTGTGTTCGTTGAAGCTCAACTATTTAGAAAAGGCAACTGCCTGGTTTAGAGATAACAGAAGTTTATATTTTTGACAAGTGCTGGTGTCAATATATTTCGGATTAGGTATAAGTAAATAATTTAATTGATCAATAAACTTTCTTTCATGCTTCCTCATGATTAATAATTGAGCTTACTGAGAATATAGAGCATTTTTTGAAACCTCTCACTCGGAATCAGTCATCACTGAAATTATCGAGATGGGTAGAATGTACTATAAGAATAGGCGATGTCATGGAGTGTTCCATCCTGTCTGAGATTAGGATTTTGGGAATTTTTTAGCTATATATTTTACTAAATATCAATACGATAACATAAGAGAAATATTAGAAATAGATTGTGTGATTCAGGTCTCATGTCCGTTTTGCATTATATGATTGATATCGTTCCTTTATCCCTTCTTGTGCTGTTGTATCCTGTAGGATAAGGAAAGAGAGTAGCGACTCCTGGAAGATATTAACAGGATGTTACGTCATTTGCCTGAAGCAGGTGCCGTTTTCACCGACCGAAACTGGTTGCTACTTCTCTATTGACAATGTCGTAGTTGCTTATACAAATAGCATTCTTTTTTTTGTTAACCTATTTATTATTTTTAGTTTGTCGATAAAGCAAATAGTTGCTTATTGACCTAATTAAAAGTGTTTAGAACTTAACGAGAAGTGGTATTGTCCAATTAAGTTCTGAGAGATTTATGTTACAGTTTCTGATTACAACTTATTAATTGCATCGCTTTTGCACGATTTTCTATCCTTCTCGAGAGAGCTTAACATTGAGATTATTCCAAACGTTATAACGCATATTAATATTAAAATACCACAAGGAAGTATTGCATTCAATATTTACTGTTTTGTTATCTAGATTGGTCACATGGATTTATTTACTAATGTGGAAATCTAAAGGTGGGGAATGACATTTCGGAATGTATATACGAATATGTATATGAGAATGTATATCTCATATGTGCCGGTGAGAATGATAGTGGTTTAAGTCAACTTTCGTTTATTTCGTTGCAAATGCACTTAGATGATACGTGTATATTATATCGAAAATTGACTCGCACCACTTTCATTTTCACCGACTCATATGTACCCTACTCCTTTTTCTTCTAAGGCTCGAACGTTTCGGTGATAATCAGAGTGTAATTAATTGTGTATTTGTCAGTTTATATTTGATTTCCAACCTGTGATGAATATCGTATTATCTCAGATTGTCCGTGACCATTTACACGAAATCCCGGTTATGAAAATTGAAATTAAGAATAACATTTAATGCTCTTATTGCACTGGGTTCATGGAATGACTATGTGGTCTATGCAATGGTAAAAGTTTGACAAAACAATGCATTTCGCCTCAGCGATTTATCTTAGCCACTAACCTATTTACATGATTTACTCATAATAAACATCTTCAACCGAAACAATTAATTTTGGGAACGATAAAAATAAATAAAATCCTGTACCACTATAACCCGTGAAGGATCTTGAGTTCAGTACTTGGTAAGGACCTTACTGCTTCTAGGCCAACGATTGTGCAAGGAGGTGATTCTGCCGAGATCATTCACAACCGCCAGGTTTTCCCCCCAATTATGGGTATTCACTTTTTAGGAGCTGGGTGGGCCCCAGGAGGGTCAATTAAGGGCTGATGACAGAATAAATAATTAATTTATCACAACCACGGTTTCATTAAGACATTACCGTGATTGGGGTCCGGTTGGACAATAAGACGCAAAAGCTGCTCTAAATGTAGGCAAGAGGCCACTTGGTTCCAAAATGGACTGGTGGTGAAATTCGCTTCGTATTTATTTATTTTCAGATTCTTTGAATTCATTATATTTAGCAATAAGTTTATCTCATAAATTAGTAATTTAAAATAAAAATGGAAATTAGTATTGGCTCGGACATCACCATTTAAAGCATTTATTCAGTTATCTTGATTTATGTTTTACAGAGAGGTATCATTGGACGATCTTTACCTATTTTCCTTGATGACATTATTTTTCATCGTACAGCAAATTCGTTGGTTGTACAGTTGTGAATCAATTATATAAATTTAAATAAAAATTTACTGTGTGATTTCATTTCGGATCGTGATTACAATTTTAAGAGCTGGAATATTTAATATCAAATCTGTTTAACGAAGCCATTCCTCAGTTCAAGTATCTGACCGGTCGAGCTTAGCTGCGATCAGTGGTGGATCCAGACGGGAGAGGGGAAGGAGTTGATCACCCAAGTCCCCGCACTCCTGATCCCTCCAAGTCTCCTGTGCGCCATTGAAAAAATAAATATAAATTAATTATTATTTAATTTTGTTGATTAATTGATTTAAACCTTACAAACGAATTTATATTTTAAGGAGAATCCCCGACTCCCCCTTCCTCTTTGGGGGTATTCCTCCCAAACTCCCTGACAACCCTGGGCTCTAGCCAAGAGGTGCCCTGCTAAGTTTAGATCCGCTACTAGCTAAGATGAGAAGAAACTACGCTAAACCAATATGAAACTCGTATGCACTTAAACTCTAAATATCGCTGGGTGGGAGCGATTTAATGGAAGTGATGTAATGAATGATATTTTGAGCAATCAGCGTTATGAGAGAGATCATGTTAAATGGCTGTTCTTTTTGTGCTGCCTCGGAACTAACTCGGTCCCCCTTTTAACTGTAATAGCTAACTTATTGAATTTCAGTTTGAACCAATTTCGTACTTTCCTCAATTTTTTCATTTTCTATAAAAATAATTGATTGAAAATACCTTCTGCTATAATTGGATATGTGCTTGAGTGCAAAACAAATGAAGTCTCAAAACAGGTGTGTATCGCAATATTCTAATTAGAGCTTTTATAACCGCTGATCACAACTTGGCTTGGTTATTTTTAACAACGTACTTTTATAAAACTACGCCTTCTTAACCTACCAAGCTAATCGATGCACAGCCTTCCTCATATTATTTTGTTGCTCATCAACGTAAATTAAAACATAGCTAACAAGGTAAATCGGTTAATTACACATGATACTAAACTATTAACTATTTCTAACATATGCCATAGAATATATAGAATTAAATCATAAAAATGTTACTAAATTTAATCTCTTATCACAAGTAGAATTTGAAGACTGCCTAGACTAAAGGCCTTCGTACATGCTAGATTTTTTTTTGCCTGAGCTCTGACAGAGGTACCAGAGACATGTAAACGTATGACAGGGTGCTCAGCTGACTGAGTTATCGAAATTTTAAATGTAGCATGTCATTACTGTGATACCTTCTCTGCCACTGTACTAGTTGCATATTTATTTCTCTGCCATTCTGCTTGAACGTGATACCCGATTAAATTTTCAAGTGCGAAGTTTATTTTCGTTTTTGTGTTAATATTTGTTTTTTTATTGATTGAGCTTTGTGTTTGAAGTAAAATTTCGTTTTGTTTTTTATTAAATTTGTATATTTAAATAATTTCTTTTTTAAATTTCGTTTTCTATAACGTCAAAAAAATAAACAAAAATTATCGTACAACATTAATGGAAAATTTCTAAACAAAGCCTAGAGTTCCTAAAATAGCAGGATATAACCTCTACCAACAAACGTTTTTTCGATTCAGCCATAATTATGACAAACACACAAGATCACATTTGAGCAGACCTGAAATAGAATAGCGCACCTAATAAAAAAAAATAATAAAAAAAGCCTAACCAAATAGAGACATACATCACACCAAAACAGTTGAAGATATATTTTGACAGTATGAAGTACCTAGTATATCTATTGTAAATATTTAAGCTTCACCATTTCTCAGCTCCAACTTAATTAGTTTATATAAAACCCTTCGTGGTCTTATTGAAAATAATTCTTAAGGTCTTCGTACACGCTAGAGTTTTTTTGGCAGAGCTCTGGGGTCAGAAATGTCCTATGAAAGGAGGTTACTAGACCATCCATATAATGAAACAATGTAATGTAATCGTAACTTATCTGGATCATGTAAGATTACCACCTGACCATTTATAAAAGCTTAATTAACCAATTTTATGGCTTATTCATTTTCTGCTGTATGGCCGGTTCTAATGGACATGACGAAACATATATTACATTCTCGCTTTATTAAAGTTTATAGCTTTTTTATTAGTTCGATGCTAACTTCGTATCACGTCAATGCTGCTTGTGAGTTAATGTTTTTTTAATTTTGTAATAGAACTGTTTGTAGAATTCAGTTTCAACTTATCTGCCCTGTCTATTTTAGTCTTTAGAGCCACATAATCTGTTTTTTAATTCACTTAAAAAAACAAACAATTATATATCTTTCTTTCGTTATGTAACTCTCTTCTTTAAAATTATGTTTGCCCTGGCCAATGTTATGTTGTCAGGCAGGTATTTTATTACAAGAGCTATATTTTGGAGATTTCGGTCCTCGGATTGTGAACCTTTTCGAAACACTGATCTATTATTATTGCCGGTGGAGGGAGGATAGGAGGTGGTCCTTGAATTCCAGCTACGAGTAGAATGGGACCTGCTTTGGACCTGCTTTCCCTGTATCCTTCTTGCACAATGGCAGCATCCTGTGTCTTTCAAAATATCTCAAATGTGGTTTTACTACTTCTACAATTACGTTTATTAATGAGGAGAAGGACCGTCCTCCCTTAGCTTCTACAGTTCGTGAAATCGATTAGTATCTTATATACATTATTTATCAAAAAATTTACGAAATAAGCGAGATTTATTTAACCGATTCCTTGTTTTCTTCCGTTTTAATATTTCTTATACCGGCAGAGAAGCTTTTTATAATTTTATTTTCATTATAGTCTAATTTAAATAAATAAATATAGAAGACTTTTCCTAATTATTCAAGGAATATTGCACAATGGCTTTTATGACTTTAACTGATTTTACTTTTATTATCTCTTAAATTTTTTTATTTGCGACTAGAAATAAGAATATATTATCACCTTTTTTTTCATTGATTATCAAATTCTGAACACATGTATACAGTGTGAGTAGGTAGGAACGGGTCAAACTCCAAGAGTAGGTTGCACACAGGAAAATAATAAATAAAACTCATATGTTCTTATCCGATTTTCATTTGTTTAAATTTTATTGGATAGTTACAAATAAACAAAATTTCACAAATAAACATTTCATAAATGTATTAGCATGTATCGAAGGCTCATTTTAATAAAAGTTAGAAAATACCACTATTGTCTTCTAAACATTTTCTGCTTCGTCTTCGTTGGGCGGCAGTTGCCCTCCTGATTGTTTCATATCTTCGTTTAATGACGCCTGTAGCATTTTTAATACGTTGAATTAGTGCATCCCGAGTGTATACTTTTACTTTATATACTTAATCTTTGAACCAGCCCCATAAATAATAATCCAATACTCCGAGGTCTGGACATCTTGGAGGCCAACTAATTGGACCATCGCGACCTATCCAACGATCTTGAAACCTATCATCCTAATGTTCATTTGACATGCGAAATGAATGGGAGCTCCGTCATGCTGAACGTGCCTTTGCATTCTGATGGTCACTGGCACAATTAACATATATTCTAATCTGATTATAACTTGTTTACACTCTCTTGTAAAGAAAATCATAATGCTAATAACGAAATGCTGATACATGTATGAAATATTGTTTATTTGTGACATTTTGTTTATTTAAATAATGTTATTTCCAGAAGGGAAACAGCATAAATTTATTTATTAAAACAATTATTGCAAAGAAATTAGATTCCTCTTTAGATGAATCAGGTGGATAATTTGTTTATTATTCAGGGTGAAAGGCAAGGAAATGGAAAACAGTGCTCAAGAGGGAAAATGGATTGAAGGAGAAAGAGGAAAGTTGAATGAGTTCCCTGAAGACGAAATACTTCATCCATGACCTTTTCAGTCTGCTGGTATTATTTGGCATCAGAGCCATTTCCTCTATAAGTTTGTTAGGTAGTCCGTCTAATTTTTCATGAAACCGTTTGTTGTACCTGCATTTATGATCATGGACTGTTGGTATGTTTGTCTTTGGTAATATTGGTAATACTCGCAAAACAGAATAGTTAAAAACGACAAATGAAAATCTATTTGCACTTTTATAAAGTTTAATTAAATACAATTGTTATAATGTTTAAAAGATTCGATAATCTTTTTATTATGTTTTATTTAGTGAAATGTAGGTAATATATCATACTAGGACCATGGGTTAGTTTCAGATTTTAATGCATTAGGGGTTCAGAAGAATCTTAATTATTTACATTAATTAATAAATTATGTGAACAAATTGGAGTATTATCTCCGGAGTAAATGCTCTGAAAATGATGAGCAAATCCATTTGCCATGAGAAAATTATCCCTTTTTATGTGAATAAAAATCCAATTATTGGCTCGAGTACATGATCAGGTTGAAATAAGTGCTCCTAAAATTATTGACTAGAGTACTTTTTTCATTCGAATGGAATAAATTCTCAGATGGGTGGAGTAAGTGCTTCTACTTCTTCTCCTGTAATAATTCAGACGTGTACTAACGGTCCTCTGTACCCTCAATATTGAAAACACCCTACCGCATTAGTTTTATTGGAGCTATAACTGGTACACAATTAATTGGTAACCCGAGAGCGAACTCATGCGACACTGACAAGCGAAGTGGACGGTGTGTCCGTCGCAGATTTTGATAAAAATTTACTTTGTGAATCTGCATAAAAAAAACATCGGCAAATGCCGAACCGTTTCGTCCTATGCCTAGGAACTGAGAAAAAAACAACAACATAAAACACGTTGAAACTGCTTGGATTTATATCTCTAGTTAAGAAACACTTGAAGTACAGATGTCACTAACTAAAATAAATAAATGTGAGCACCGCTTGTCTTCCTTGTACACATATCAAACTATACTTCAGTGACTCCAAAAGTGATGCTGAATTTGGCTACTGGTTTCCGAAAATAGCAGTTCAAAAACGACACTCGGCGTCGTGACGTTTATCTATTGACACACAAAGACCTACGCACAAGCTCTTGCTTCCGGAGATCTCTTTCTGTTATTATATGCCGTTTTCTTTCAGTAGATTGAAATTCACAAGAGATTGATTCATGTTCCGTGACAACATTAGAACTAGTTATATCACTGGATAAAGGGAAATTCACGGTTTTGTCATTTTAAGCGGGAGAACCTGATTAACTTATAGTCATATCTTATTCTTCTGCTGTAGCCTTGTTCAGCTCACAAATTGGGAGAAAAAAAAGTGTTGCCTCGTTGCGGTACTTAACGTTGAAATATATTTTACAGAGTAAATACATTTTTTAACAAACAATGTACATTTTATTACAAAAGGGAAAAGTAATACACAAAGAAATTTACAAAGCAATTTTGACTACTAACATGGCATATGAAAACTGTTTACAAAACCAATGTGGTGCACCATAAAGAAAGTTCATACGCTATATAGACCATTACTCTTATTTTTCTTCGGTCGACAACTCAGCGATTTTTATAATAGTTAGTCGCACGTATCCTTCTGATTGAAACTTTTTTATATCTTTTTTGCGCAATATGTGCTAATTACAACCCAGTATGAATCAATCCATCGACTTCCATCGTAACACAGCTATACAGACATCCTTTTCTCGGTTCAGACTCCTGTTTTCTGACGGGTGTCTGCTGCCGTGTGCGATGAAACCGCGGATGACCCTTAATTAGAAGAAATGCTGGTTTAACCCTCTCCAGAGATAAAGTGGTTTCTTTTACCGATAACTTTAGTGTGCATAATTTGTCGATGCGAGTTACAACAGGGTATAGTCCGCTGTTGGGAGGTGTAAGAGCCCTCTTTGCCATATCGTCCCTCAAAAACATATTGGAGCAAATTCGAAGAGACTTGTGGAGAAATATATTCTTGCAACTCTCGGGCCTTAGACGTAGTTATAGGATGTAGTTGGCTTATGTAATCCTTTAACTCTTCTTTAACGAACGAAGGTAGGTCTATCCTATACTAAGTCCTAAAAGACGTTGGGCAAAATTCTAGAGCAATTTGTAGCATCTAGATGAGCCATTAAAGCAGCCTTGCCATCTTTCGTTGGGGGACAGCCGTTCCCTAGTGAATGGTAAGGTGTCGTCCGAAACTTTTTAATTCCCAGAATTTTTTTTTAGTTATCGGAACGGTCTACCCTGGCGGTTGTAATCTTCACAATTATTCCAGAACGACTAATCCAACCCTCATAAATTACCAAATTTGAAAAGTTTTGCATTATATTTTAATGTAATTTTTTATGAAAATCTGTTGCGACCTTCAAGTTAATTACCACTTCCGGTGATCTATGTAGTGACCAACAAGGGAGGTGCACAACTAGATTTTACAAGAATTTCAAAGACAAAATTTCAATTTTCTACGGCTAACCGTTTTTTAGTTAAGCGAGATACGAACGTATGCACAGGCATCATGACGAAACTAGTCAAAATGGATTCAGGGATGGTCAAAATTGCTATTTTCGTTGAAATCTGAAAACCGAAAATTTTCGCGATTACAATACTTCCTTTACTATGTATAGTTTTCCGTAGAAACCAAAAAACATTATAAAATATCTGATGTGGACAACACATGACTTCCTTGTACGCCTATTAAACTATAAATCGGTGGCTCAAAAAGTGATCCTGAATTTGGTTACTAGTTTCCGAAGATCGCAGTATCTCAAAAACAACAGTCGGCGTCGCGACATCTATCATGGGACATACACACACACACACAAATAGGAAGAAAAACCAGTATTTTACATTAAATTTTAACACTTAAAACAAGTAATAAAAATGTTTAATTGGATTGGAAACCAAATTGCGTTTGTAACCTTTATTACCGAAACATATGATTTATGTATTTAATTTAAATATAGTTTTTGATGTAAGCTTATTATGACCTTCAAGTAAAGTACCGTTTTCGGCTCACCAATTTTAACCAAAATCTAGTAAATACATTCACATCAATATAAAAGTCCTGTTTACCAAATTTGAGATGTTTTACATTATATTTTAATATAATTTTTGATGAAAGTCTAATATGACCTCCAAGTAAAGTACCGCTTCCAGTTTTCCAATTTTGACCAAAATCTAGCATGTTATTTAGATCAATATATAAGTTATAAATACCAAATTTGAAAAGTTTTGCAAAGTATTTTAGTATAATTTTTTATGGAAATCAATTATGACCTTGAAGTAAAGTACCACTTCCGGTGATCAAGCAGTGACCAATAAGGGAGATTAACAACTAGATTTTACAACAATCCTAAATACAAAATTTCAACTTTCTACGGCTGACCATTTTTGAGTTATGCGAAATACGAACGTATGTACGTACAGACGCCACGACGAAACTAGTCAAAATGGATTCAGGGATGGTCAAAATGGATATTTCCGTTGAAATCTGAAAACCGAAAATTAATTACAATACTTCCTTTACTTCGTACGAGGAAGTAAAAATGTATAAAAAGTTGACTTTGCTCTGTTCCTATCATGTATAAAATATTTTTTGAGTTATTTGGCAATAAAATCTTGTTTGCTTTATTTTTTTTTCCTGCTTGTCTCAAAGATCTATAATGTATATGAATAGTTAAAGGGCGTTGAGGAGAAGATTTTAAGCCTAGTTCGGCGCTACTGTCTGTGGAAAAACACGTATTTCAGGGTTCTCGACTTGGTACAGAGACACCGGAGAACAAACACCTCCCCTAACCGTACAAGACAAAAAAAAAAAGCAGTAAAGTCGGTCCGCCAGTTCAAGTGATAATCGCGACACAGGAAGACAGACCAATGGCCAAATATACGTTTTTGGACTGAGGTGGCTCTGAAAAGCATAGATCCGTTGAAAAATGTATATCGAAATTTTAATCCGACTGCAATATTTTCCTTACCTAGTAGCGATGGGAAAATTGCATATGACGCTGTTCTTATAATTTAATTAATTATGAAAAAATGGATTTTTAATAGCCTGTTCAGAGCACTCTTAATAATCTGATTGGAAAATGTTAGCTACATTGTTGTCTCATAGTAGGATTCAAGTGATAGAGAATGAAATTATGACTTATATTTTTAAAAATAAGCTTAAAAGATTAGTTAAGTATCATTTATTATTTAAAATACCAAAAATTGGTAAAATCGCTTGAACTTTGTTGATAAAAAAATGTTTCACTTTTTGTGTTCCATCATATTGTGAATTTGTATATGAAGGTACTTATTGTATTGACAATTTGACTCCTCCATCTTCTTGACAATCTGTACTCTTCCTGGCAAAGAGTGATGCGTTGCCCAACGGCGGGTTCTGGACGGCTGCAACGTTCCCTGTGATTGTTGGTTAATGGTTTCCCGTGGATTACGCCAGCCCTCGGAGGGCGGGGGACGATAATGCAAACTGTGAGAGCCTTATTGATCAATTTGACTGGGAACTGTGTCGACAGAGGGCTTCCTATCTGCGGCCTTCTTCCATCTCCGAATCTTCTATAAGAGTTCGATGCCGAAATTTTTTCCCGATGATGAAACCTCGCTATCATTGTTCCTAGTGAATTCAGATTGGAATTCGGGTTACGGAATTTTATTTTGCAGATGCAATCAAATTTAATACCTAACTTTTTTATAATAAAATCGAATTTAGGATTACCATTGTTTTTCATAATTTAAATTTAAATGAGTTGTGGATTAACTAGCCCATACCTCTTCACTACTTCGTTATGCTGTTTTATTTTCAGAGAGGGCTGACCATAACTCCTTTTCTCCCTTTTGAAGAACTTAAAGGCATTAATATTATAAACAAAGTTACTAACTCTTGCTTTCGTGAGTGGGTTTGATGCTCAAAATGGATATTCATATAAGAATTTCTGTTTAAAAAAAAAATAGTAAAAATTAAGTTTATGAATAAATGAGTACATAATAAGTTTAAAGTACCATCAATATGTTTTCATTAGGGATCTCATAAATCAAGGTTTTTTCCTAGCTTTCTTTTCTGATAATTTCATGTATCTTATATTGACTTAGACAAGAGCTAGAGGATTTAAAAAAGGGAGTACCTCTTTACACGAAAATTTAAAATTTTAAACTTCCGGTACTCCCGCGGGTACCCGGGTGTTTGGGTATCGCTGTGTTATAAATTAAAGTGGTGTTTGGGTTTAGTAAAAGATAAACTGAACTCGACTAGGATTTTTTTTATTAAAAGCAGCAATGCAGCACAAAAAAAAGAAAGGTACATTCCACATAAAAATAATCATCATAATGTATTCATTGATTTAATAACAGTCTCAGTTCGCTGTCATTCCAATAATAATAATTGAAATAATTGCATTGCCAAAATACTATTTTCATATGTACGCGTATAATATTTTCCACACTTTTAATACTGGAAAGTGCTGCAGAGAAAGAGGTTCGTAGAGAGTAACCTTATATATCGTCATTAATATATAGGTGCAAACAGTTGATTGATTTAATGTTTTTGTTATATATTTTAGTAATGCAAGCGTGGGGTAAAAAATGTGGGTGAACTTATCAACGTATCAATAATGAGTTATGTCTGACTGTTGAACTCGCTATAATAACGCTTCAACAGGTAGGGTTTAAAAAAAATCTTTAATTTTTAGATGATCATTCCCTTTCACCTGAAACATTTATGTTAAAAAAATAAAAATTGAAATATTTGAGGATTTTATAGTAATAAAAAAAGATTAATAGTGTCTGGTGATCAAATTTGATATATGTTTTTATAAAATAATTTGACATGTTTTGCGCCATAAATAAGAAATAGAGCCTTTCCATATTTTGGTATTCGGGATCTAAAAACATTTTACGGATTTCGATATTCGAGAATAATTACAAAAAATTTTATATGCGCAATGTAACAAACAAAAGTAAAAACAAAGTAAATTATAAAAATAAATAAATAGAGCTAAAGAACATTATCCTACTACAGCTATTCTAGCCCTGAATACGCCCCTTCAAGATTTGGCCAAACAAAATGTTGGTTTGTGCCATTTTTGGTTGTATATTATGTCGATGACCTCACATGATAACCTCGTAACCAACGTTTTTCCGTAATTTATTTATTATTTTACGATTTTAATGAAAACCTCTTGTCTGATAGCGCTGTGACTTTAATGTTGGCGGAAATCCTCTAATTAAGTTTAAAATTGATTTCTGTCATATATTTAAATCCAGTTCAACATCTATATCAGTTTAACAAGATGCCTACAGTTTAAAAAATGGCAGAATTAAATTTCGAAATTTGTGCCATGATTTTAAAAAGATTATTGTGAGGTCTCCGCGTGAATTTCATTGTCTCCAACGGGTGGTGGGGTTTGGGGATGGTCGGTGGAAACTCCTAGGCAGTTCCTCCCGACTAAGTCCTATCGACTCGCTGACCAACCATGAGATCTTATCCCAGGGCAGAAAGTGGGTCAGTGGGTAATCGCGAAACTTTGATTAATCATTACGAATATTTAATATTATGCAAACATATACAAGTGACTTCCTACCTTGTTAGTAGAAAATAAAAATCTTAAATTGCAGTTGACCCTGGTTACAAAGCATCTCTTTATAACACAGATTGGGATGATATTCAGATTCCCCAATATGATCCAATCACATATTTCAGCTCTTCTTGGCATTATTAATTTTTTAATTCCTTTTCGTTACGATAAATGTTTTTACATTATTTTGGATTAAAATTATAATAATTGATAAATTTGTTAGACGAGGTCTAAGCGGTAGAGACCAGCATAAATCAGACTAATGCTACAGCTTGTAACGGATTGTAAATAGATGCATATAACTTATCGATGGTGTTGTGCACACTTCTGCCAAGTGCTTTTACTGCGTTTGTGCTCCACATCATTGAACTATATTGCACTTACCACGTGTGTGTATAATAACATCACTTATTAACTGCGCTTTTATTATTTTTATAGGCGTTTATATTGGTAATATTTTCAAGTGAACGTAAATCTTAATAAGTAGACTGAAAAGGATCAATTCTAGTCCTCTTATTATTTTTTAGATAAATCATTATGGTACTTTAAAACCGGTGTAGTAATGGCCAGCTTTTATAGCTCGGGTCGGCTATGTATTGATATCGTATTACCGAAGGTGACAGTTAAGATTAATATTAATTAAGTACACTTTCCGAAAAACGTAACAGTGGCTAATTATAGTTCATCCAGTTCAGAATTTAATCGTCGTCGATGTCGGGCAGGATGTGGATTATTTTCTGCTCGAAGATTCGGACTCAATCATTTCCAAACGTGTCAAAATTGTTTTCGGTCACATTCCCAAACTGGGTCGTAGATATCTTCATGAGCGAGATGTTGCTCTAACTGACCTAAGAAACTGTTGCCTTCCGCGATTGGAATGTAGCCTGTGCATAATTGCTTCACTTGGGCCATGATTATTTTTTATATTTCCTGGAGAGAAAGTATTGGCACAACTCTTCAATTATTCCCAAGAAGCTCTGACACTCTGATTATCGATGATTTTGCTCGACCCTAGGCCAGGAGTCGGTGGCTTTTAGTGTAGCAATCTTTTTTGACGCATAATACTCCAGACTCAGATGGTAGCGGAACGCTGACCTCATGGAATATTCCCAAAGTGTAGTCTGTTAATATTATTTTCAAATATTTTTTGTTTTACGCCATGCAATAATATAACACCGGCTCCAGCTCCAGTACGCCGGAAAAACATCTTTTAACATTAAAACGGTAGAATAAAAGATAGAGTTAAAACTGTACCGAAAATTTTAATCATTTTAAATATTCACTGGATTTGATTATTTTGTTTATATTTATATATATATAACGAATTATTGTAGATTGATTAGTACGCTGTTTATTTAACTCAATATATTTGGGCAGCACTACTGCTAAATAAAGTTTTTCTCTCTTCACCCTACCTTACCTTTTGGCAATAAAGGATTCGATTTTATTGTATGAAAAATAAAATGAATTGTTTCCCACTTCAATTCAGAAGCCCGTTGTCACCTTCGCGGTGTTATCACATTTTCGACGACGAGTTGCTGCGTTCTTCTGGATCCAATGTTGTAATGGACTACGTCCACTATTTCTTTCTACCCTTGCACGAAGGCATCGTATTCCGGGCGGATCACATTAGTGACGAGGAGGGGAAAATCTTTTTGAAGGCTGTAGAGGCCAATACTCCTTTTTAGCTTGACCCTCAGTCCCTCTGACTGAGGGCTTGAAACCTCAGAGTTACTCGAGGTCGTGATCCCATCCGCAAGGCAAGTTAGGATGAAAACAATATTTAAATAAAAATAAAACTATGAATGCCGGATAAAAGACACCATGGGAATGTACTGATTATCTCTGTAAAACAATGAAGATTTATACACTTTTTAATCATCTTTGAGGATGTCGTTATTATTACTGTTCATTTCAACTCCTAAGTTTAGTTCAGTAGAATGCTTTTAATTTTTTTTTTTCCTCTTACCCTCCGAGTTTATTTACCAAAAATTTGCAAATATGTATTCATACATAGAAGTTGCAATTATTACTTCTATTGTTGCATGCTGAAAATTATGGAAATATTATTCATTTTAATATAATATTGATTCTTCTTGCAGTTATCTCACACACTGTAAAGTTGAACATTTTTCACTTGATGGTTTTGATCCATCCATTAGGTTCTCCAGAATTACTTCCAGAAGAACTATATATTTCTACACGCAATTTTCATAGTATTACCTTCTTTTTTTGTACAAATTGTGTTTAGGAAAATATAAAGAAAATTTATTGCCCAATAGCAGCATAAAAACAGTCTAAACTATGAAAACATGTATATATTTTCGTTTAAAACAAATACTGAATCGTGGATATACAGCAGTTTCATAAACAGTTATAAATATGATATAAACATTAATCTGTTAAGGAATTTAATTCAAATTAAACAGAAGAAAATACAAGATTATATGTAATAAGGAATGAATGAAGATCATTACAGTTTATTCAAGGACACCTGGTCGCGGACAAGATGACCTATTCAGCCACTGACATTCCGTTTCTTCCAGAATTTGCCATTTCGCTCCTCTCTTCAGATGATAAATATCGAAACACTAATAATTAAGTGAGTACTCACAAAGCAGCTTTAAACCTCAGGATGGACGCCCAAGACGTTGGTCTTTTTCTGAGTATCACCTTGAAGTTCCTGTTGATTTGTATGTTGCACTGCCAATGCCCCAGTGTGGGTAGTATAGAAGATAAATGACGTTGCCTTTCGCTCAGAGACTCAACTTCGCGAAAGTAGAACAGTTCTGTTCCGCTCTGCTGTTTTCCCATGGTGGAAATGCATAATTGCAGCAATCAGAAGCAAAGTTGACTAAACCAAAGACCACAGCCACAACCACTTTATTCTTTTACTAACTGGAGGGTAGGTTACATATGTTTTTTTAAAATAATTGTATTTCAAATGTTGGCCACAATATCATTGAATACAAATTACAATGACTTATTAAATTAGAAGATGGCGTCAATAACAACCTTTGAAGATGCAATTATGAATCTTTTTTTGTAGGGCCAGACCTTAACTTATATAATAATGATAACATTTATTTATTTTTAAAATTTACAAATGCCTTTTGTTATATATTGTTTATGCGATTTTCGTTAAAATAAAACAAACATAAAAATCAAAACCTCTTCTCTGAGAATTAGGGGAAACCTTATAAACCTTACAAAAAATGCTGTCCGCTTGTGATCTTAATTTATATGAATTAAAAATTAAAAAAACCTTGTAATTGTGTTATCTTAAATTTGCATTATAACGTCATTAATATTCAAGGATTAAATAAACCAAATGTATTTATTTGTAAACTTTATATTTACAAAAGTATTATATTGGATACTGTGTTCTTTACCATACTTATAACTTAGATTGTTGAGAGAGTGAAAACAAAACATCTGCACAGACAAAATACGTGGGACTGCTGTGATTTAATAAATTACACATATATTAAATTATCTCTATATTAATTAACATGTAAATATTTAGTTTGTTCTAATGGATTTGATATTATCGGGTCTATATTTGTCATTTTTGAATGCCAAAAATTATTTTTACTTACTGGAATAATCAACATGAGTAATGCTGATATTTAAAAAATATTTTATTGGGAATTGTAAGCGTTTTCATTGTTACATATAACGGAAATGGGATTGATTTGTTTCAAAATATTCAATAGTTTTATGAAAGTTCACTGAAAATTCTGAGAAACTGACTGATCTAGTTAGTGTCGTTATTCTATTTAAATATGAAAACGAAATGGTTGATGATTCAATTATTTTATTTAGCCCAGAAAGCATGATTATTGTAGATCTAGTTGATTTCTTATAACAAACATTTTTTACTATCACACTATACCTGAACAGGTTTAAAGTATTAAATAAGTAAATATTGGTATTGCCATTCTATACATTTATTTTTTATGTTATATTAGTGTATAACAAAACAATCGCTAACGATAAAATTAAATTATTTTTTGTCTATAAATTAAGAAATAGAATAAATAATGAGTTGTTGAGATAAGGAAGAAAAGAACGTAAACCATAATATGTTGTTAATTTAGTTTTTAAATTTTCTATCTATGTCATTTGTAAGATTAATATGTATTGTAGGTAAAATTACAGCAACAAGCAGTCTACTCATTGGTAGCACTATAAAAGCATTTCTATAATAAAAGTTCCCGATGCCATCTTCTTTTCAGAATACTCGGAGGTTTATCGGTTTTCATAGGTTTGGGATTCATTAATGAAGGATCTGAACCTATTTCAATCTAAATGTGATTAACATAGTGAGGCATTTAGATGTAACATATCTATCAAAGATACCGTGCCAGAAAGAAATTATATATGAGAAACAATTAGTTTTTAAAAATCAAAATTAAAAATATAAAACGAAAACCTACTTTAGGAATTTTAATTGTTATATGCAATTTATATATCAATATTTATTTAAAACATAAAAAAAAAATATTGAAAATATTGTAGAACCATATCTCTCGCCATGTCACCAATTTTCTTTTATATCAAGTCTCGTATAATATTATATATATGTATATATATATATATATATATATATATATATATATATATATATATATATATATATATACATACGGTATTCATACTCCCTCCCACAAAACCAAAACATTCGAACGCTCCTTTCTCGCCCACTCCTCTACCCTTTGGAATTCCTTTCCTTCTAATATCCGCCATGCTTCTTCTCTATCCTCATTCAAATCCGACTCCTTCTTTCATTTTCCGACACCTTCTTTCTCTAAGCTCTCTAATTGCTAAATTTCAGTTTAGGATTAACATCTGGAATAATAGTTTTTTAATGTACAAACTTTGCTAATAAATTCATTATTTTTGTATTTTTCATTTTCTCTGTTTTTGTTTCTTTTTTCTTGTTTTTTTTTCTCTTTTTTTTTTTTTGTTCAAATTAATTATATTTTTCGATAAAAAAAAACTTATTTATTTGCTTATTTATTTTACTTTTTTTATTTTATTTTTTTATTTTTATGTTTTTATTTATTTATTTATTTTTAAGATATTGTAAAAATTAATTGGTCTGTATTCTATAGTCTTTTGGCCAGATAATGTTACTGTTTTATTTGTTCCTTCATGTTATTCTTAAGGGACCTAGTCCCAGAATAAAGTTCTTTTATCTATCTATCTATATATTCTTAATATAATGGTATATATGGTTTATATATATATATATATATATATATATATATATATATATATATATATATATATATATATATATATGATAGTGATATTATATGTATCATTTATATACGGTATATTATACGAGCTGTCAAATAAAAAAAAAATAAAACATCGGTGACATGGCGGATCCATCCTTCTTATATGGAGTGCCTCAGATAAAATGTGGGTGGTGGATTTGAAAACCATAAAATGTAAGGAATAAAAAAAAAAAGTGAAAAAGAAAAGATAAATGATAAACAAATTGATGAGGATAGGTTTAATAAATAATAATTAACAATAGGTGTTATCCGATTTGAGATGTTCAATAGAACCTTTCCACTCACCAGAGTAAATATGTGTCTTAGCATAATGTCTAAGTTGGTTTTTTCACCATCAATAAAAATAAAATGTAAAAAAATTAACTTCAAAGGAATTGTTACACAAAAACTAAAATTTAATTTATGAATACTTCGCAATGGCAAGACAAACTGTATGCAGTAGTATTATCTAGTTGTTTACTGGCTGCACCGAATACAAGGCATTTATGTATTTAAAGTACTGCTTTAAACTTAATGATTTAAACTAATAATAAAGGTGTTATTATTTTAAAACTTCATTATTTTTACATAAACATAATTGGTATAATTTTGCGATTAAAAAATTAAATTAATTATTTCTTTATATAAAAATGAAAGTAATGCTTTAGAAATATTGTCAAAATATTTCCTTTTCGATGTGGCCTCAACAGTAGGTAAGGGGCGGTTACTAACCTAAGATGCACATATTTCCTAAGATATTATCTCTGGAATACGTTATTATTTTTCTTTATTGTATTATGTTATGATATTTATATAATATATATTTCTGTTAAAATTTGCTTTCTCTCTCCTCGATGATTAATTTTAAATTCTTAAATGCACTTACTTATTCGGCCAATACCTATATAACTGGAAACCTATTTAAAAAATGTGCAATTAAAATAAAAATCACAAACAAGCAAAGTACGAAATTGTCATAAAAAGCTGGGCCACTGGTTGTGTTTAATGAAAAAAAAAAAAAAATGAAAGGTCTTGGGTTCAGCACTTGGTAAGGAGATAATTTGGTCGAGATCACGCTCAACCGCCAGGTTTTCCCTTCATTTAAGGATACCCACTTTATAGAGGCTGGTTGAGCCCCAGGAGGGTCTCCCGATCCCACAGTGTCGATCCACGGCTGATAACAGAATAAATAATTATCTGCCACAGCCGGTATCGAACCCGGAACCGGAAGCATAGTAACACAGTGCCTTACCACTGTGCTACTCCGCTCTCTTTATGTTTCACAAGCTCTTGTAAAGTATATCTTATTTGAACAAGTGACACCAATTCTTTGGCAAAATGGTGTTTAGACGGAAATCAATATTAGAATTAGTCTCCGTTATTTCCGTGATGTCTTTGACGTTAGAGTACTATTAATATAATAATATTTCCTCACCACTAGGCGATGAAGGAGTTGGCATTTTAAAATCAATTCACAATACTGAAATTAATGTTTGGATCATACTGAGGCTTTCTTGACGATAGCTTCAGGACCCTTGTGCGGACGTGAAGGGACGTAGACGAGAACCGTTTTTTTCCACGCTTAATGAGAGTCAAAAGCATCTCTCACGGATCGCAAGAGCAACGACCCGTGTACGGATGGCCAAAATGGTAGTATTGTCATTTTAGATTCTATAGAATATTTTTTTATATTACAATCATAATATGCTATTACTATTACAAGACCCCTAAACATACTCGTGTACTTTGATACAGGTCTATATGCTCAATTCAGGCGACCATTTAGTTCATGGTCTAATTCATTAAAATGTCTCAAGTAATACTTTGCATTAAGGGACTAGATGCGTGCGCCGAGGGCACTTGGCTCACACTTCACCACTTTAAGAACAAATTATACATGGCAGGATTAATACTTTTTAGGCCTCCGCAGACGACCGACTATAGTCGGTCTGACTAAAACGGATAGGGTCGGAAGAAATAAATACAGTTGTTCTAATAGACGCTGTAGACATTCTAAAAGAAGTCGGACTGACTAAGCGGAACGAAAAAAAAGTAGAAGCGCAAATGAAACATGTTCTATTTTTTTCCCGATCTGATTTTACGCAGTGAGGATTGAATATATTGTTTAGGAAGGAGCCGATGAACATCTAACGTGACCGCACACGTCGCACAGTGCGGCGCTCTTACGGTCGAAGTGGACAAAAGTCATTCTTGAAAAATTCGAGCTGATCACTAAAATACCATCTATTAAGGATCTTTGAAAAAAAAATTAAGTTTTTTTTAGAGTTAACAAACTAATAATTAATATCACAAACAATTTTTTTACAATATATGAATTGATTAAATTACATCAGAAAAATTATAATGAGTCGCTGCTCATTGAAGTACTCTTCTTAAGTATAAGTAGATGGGGATAAGTTCTCCAGTTCAAATTGGAGTGAATTCAGAGAAGCGTCGTCATCGTCCAAAAGATATTTTTTAATGTCCTCTAAATAAACCTTCGAATTTGAGTTGCTCGCTTTGCTGCTTGCAGGAGGGTCCGAAGATATTAAAAGTTGATTTAAAAGATCAGCATTGGAACTGGCACTACTGTTCTTCCACGTGTGATTCAATCTATTTTTTGTGATGACTTTATGGGAAGCCTTCTAATGAAATAAAACATTATGTACACTAAACGGCATATAATACCAATCATAGTTTTCTGATACAAACAAACACAGAACCATTCAAAGCAGATTAAAGCAGGAAAGATTAGTATATTTATGATATATAATTGTTACAAAATCAAAATATTTCAGAAAGTAAGAATGTTTTGGATCGAAATTGAAAAATGTTTACTTAAAGTTTTTTTTAAATGTTATTTAAAGATATTAACCAAAAATGTTATTCAAAAGTATTAACAAAAAAAAATGGTTGTTACTTATCTTCCTCGATGCCTTCCAGTCTAATGTGCCTTCCATTTGAAGTTGATGTGCCCTTACCATGAAAGAAGGATCAACTAAATTGAAATTGTTTCGTTGAGACAGATATACGATCTGCCACTTGTTCAAACATGATTTCTATCTTTCGTTTTTATAATATTGGATTAAAAGCTCCTATTTCATACCACAGAGGTCACTATGAAAGTATTACTAAAGCAAAACAAGTTGGAAAAAATCTTCGCATTTTCGACTTTTGTCCTCAGGCTACCGCAATGTGCGTCGGTGCGGCTCATTAGTCTGCCATTGCCCGGGTTCTCGAAACTGAAAATCATATTTAAATTATTTTTCTACACCTTTTAATATGATACCTTCTTTACCCACTCATATGGTATTACGAATATTCAGTTTATTTTAATAATAAGGTATTCAAAAGAGTAGACAAAAAAATTTACATACGATTTTCCAACAATTTCAAATTTTAAGTTGTATCTTTATTCTACGATAGCTGATATATATATATATATATATATATATATATATATATATATATATATATACTATATATTGCAGATATCGTATGAAATTCATTTTAAATAAGATTAGGCTCCTGTCGAAGGTCTTATGTAAGGTTGCACCAAGAACTTAGCAATTCTGCAATGCACTCTTTAATTCACAAAACTTACAGTCTATTCCTCGACACAATGGTAGAGAATAACGATCCACTAGAGAATAAAAATAGAAAATATCTCCCCAATAGAAATTCTTCAAAACCCTTTATGAAGACTTGAGGAAATTGTATCTTTTAATTTGTTTTTTCAACTCCTCTTTCTGAAAAATGCTGGTTTTTCAATATCCAGTATATCACGCGTAATATCCTCGATCCTATAAACTTAGTATTTATTATGGAATGATGGGCTATAATATTAGAGAAAGAGGACAGAGAATTCAGATCAAAACTTCACATATCTTGCTTTAGTTAATCATAACCAAAATTAACCATTTCATAGTGAAAACTTACAAAACAATAAACTATTAATTAAAGGTTCTTGTTAATACATATTATTTTTTAAACTAAGCTACTTTGAATTAATAATTATTATTAACAATAAATTATTATTTAAATATTCTTGTTAAAACATATAATTTCTGAAACTAAACTACTTTTACTACTACTTTTATGTTATTTATTTATTAGCAGACGCCTACTCTTGGCTGTTGAGCCATAAAGCCATAATTAATTGCAATTTATGGACTTTCCTGAAGCTAACAAGGTTAAAAACTAATTTATGACAGATTAGCCAAACAATTCTTCACATACCCAGATCAAAATTCATAATGGACACAAAAATAGAAAGTTTGCACTAACCGTAACCGTCTTTTATTTTCTTTCACTTGAAACCATACAGCGTTCAGGTACACATATATCATATTCACACCCAATAAGTCTCTCTCCCTCACTCTGTCTCTCTCCCTCTGGCTATTGCCTCATGCGTATGCGCCTTTGTAACTTCATCCCGTCATCTCTTCTGCTTCGCCAATTTTACAAGCACAAATGAATCCCCAATAGTAGGATACCCCACGCCGTTCAATCTATTTTATACAAACATAATGGAAGAATATCGGTATATTCTTTGATTGTGCCAGTAACAGCTGTTTATTAAATAATGAAAACAGAAAAAAAAAAATTACATTAAATGGCTCATTACTGCTCAACAAGGTACTTTTTTTCCCATCCATTCCCGAGAAGAGCTGATAATTGAATATTGGTCAGTCATTGATGGATAAGCGAGGTCAATGTCTCTTCTCTGGAGGGCAGGAGCTGGCTGGAGCTGGAGGGAGGTGCCCTAGTTACGTCACGGACCGCCTCGGGGCCAGTTTTACTTTCAAATGTAACTTGCTTCGGAACAACCTACCTCGCTTCCTGCCTAGGGCTCTCCCTACAATTAACTACCTCACATACTCGTTACAGTTTACACTCTTTTAGCTGTTGACATAAAAGGAAAAACGGTGTTTTTTTTTGTCTGGTTTACTTGTTTTCCTGTGCATTCCTTCGCGAATGAGCCCATTAAAAAACGAAAAGGTAGTATGGGTTTGATATTTACACTACTGGTAAAGGCAATATCAGGAAAATACTATGAAGTCGTGACAATAAATTTTCATTTTCATACATTAATAACAACAAATTTTCATTTTCATTCATGACAACGAATTTTCAATTAAAATTGTACTTAGTGATAATTTTTTTATTTCTTCTTCGGTCCCTAGAATTTAAAAAAATATACAAGTTACTTGTCTCATTCATTAGTGAAGACAAAATCAAAGGCCTTTTCCTAAGGATTCTGGTGTTTATTAGATCTGAATTATAGTAATATATTCAATTTATAAAGTATGCGTAGTTTCGACTTTAATTTGTTGATATTTTTGTTTGTACATGCTTTGTTTTCTTTTTTTTTTTATAGGAAGCAGATAAAATATTACATTATATAAATGTATGGTCTATTGAAAATACCTACTCAGCAGTCATTTTTTTTTTGTTCTCGGGTAAAATAGGCTACAGTATTTACAGAGAATTGATTGGAAGAATAACAGAATTGTTTCATGAATAATTTTTCCAAGTCGATCCGTTTTTATGGATTGTGCAAACGGACTCTCCATCACAGAATGCATTCAATGGTAATTTGAAAGTTAAGTGAGTAGTCCTCCCTCCATTTAGAAGTGTCGCTTCGATCCCTGAAGATGCTACAGTCCCTAACAATTTTACTTTATCCTATAGTAAAGTAATTATTAAGGTTTTGCTAGTTCTACCAGGAGCATTCGCAAAAAATACTTTATTATAATAAAATACTAAAAATACTATTATTGATCGCATTAACACTAATAACAGTGAATACGTATTGGGATGGGTCCCAATTCGGTATGCCTATTAACTTTTAAAAAAAATATTTGATTAGTGTGTCTAAAAATTGTTCTAAGGATCATTAAAATTTTGATCATCCCTGATAGGTGAATTTATCAAATGCATGTAATCTTTTTTGAATTACAGACTTCCTTGTCTTCTGTTTCAATCCGAATCTCAATGAAAATCTCTTCAGAAAACCTCAATTCATAGTTATTTTATGGATATCGTTCTCTATAAAGAATATCTTGGCAAAAATCCATTCGAAATGTTTCCCATAGAATTAAAGGTTCATATGGTTAGCTGAAAACAGAAATGATGGTAAATAAATCTATGGTAAATAAGTACCTACTTTTTTACATTACAGCATCAGATAGAGAGTATCATTTTCCAAAATTCCTAGTGCATTAAACGCGGCATTCAAACTACGATATAATTTTTTAAACTAAGCTACTTTGAATTAATAATTATTATTAACAATAAATTATTAATTATTCACCATTTCATGGACGATCCATGAACCATCCATGAACGATTTCATGGATAGATTGCAGATCTGTTATGTGATTGATAACATGCATCCAAACTTTTAAAGGATCATAATAAGGACTGTATCGTTAAATCAATGAAATCATGTGCACTGGGAATATGGTAACGAGGAAAGATATGAAAAAAATCCGTGAGCAGCAGAACTCCATCACTAAAATCATATTTTCACTAAAATACAAAATATTAATAAAACGGAGGAGTGAGAAAAAAGTTGAGACCCACAAAAGACAGTTTCCTAATATACTGAAATTTACCCATACTTTATTATATTGTTCTTCCTCTCCTCGATATAGAAAACCCTTCATACCGAATTTCAGCTCATTTGGCCCAACGGGCGCCGCTGGAGTTGGAATAGCCATATCCTTGCTAAATCTGGTCCGATTTCGCTGGGACTTCTTTTTTATAGGTAATTTAATTTTCAAACGCTTCAATTTAACTTTCAAATGCAACAGGTTTTATAATATTGATCTAGGGGTTATGAAACTGATAGAAAACGCAGTCCCGCCGACCTTCGACCCATTGCAATAGTCTATTTTGTTCGGTTAAAATATGACTAAAAAGTGGAAGATAGAAGAGTGAGAAAAACAGAACAGATGAATAATGAAATAATAACATGGTTCTGCGCGTTTTGGCCCAGCCTTGCCCATCTTAAAACTAAGGGCATTCCTCTGCGCTATTACGCCATGTTCCTAAGGTTTTCCTTCTCCTATTGGATTTTCGTAGAGGGATTGAGACGGGATGGGTTAAATTTTAAAGACCATGTACGTTCCCGTGAACGTATTATTTCATTGTTTTAAAGCCCTAAAACCTAACGTTTTCGAAATAACGCTTGGTATATGACCGCACGGGCCCTTTGACAACTTGCGTTGTTGTTGTCATTACTTCTTGTTTTTGACTTCATATCTATGTAAGCATGTTGGGACTTTATACAAAAACTTTTTAATAAGAGTGAAAGCGTTGTTTTGTAAATAAAATGTTGTTTTAGATTACATATTCTTTCCCATGTCTTAACCTCAAGCACGGTTAAATATGAAAACTGCACATATAAAATGGTATAATTGTACCTCATTGCTTAACTGTTAAATTGAAGTAATATTTTCCAGTAGGACAAGCTAATTATTTATTATGTATAAATTGTTACTTCAGCTTAGTCATTATAAACTATAAAGCTTCACTAAATCTATGTGTTAAATAAATTTTCTTAGTAATATTCTACTGTTTATACGAATAAACATATTTCCCTAATATCGCTTATACTTCGAATGTATTAGGCAATAGAAGGATAAAAACCTCGCTCGAAACCTTAAAAACCTCGAACCGAGTTCTCGCTCGGGTATACTTCACATAATTTTAGTAAGAAACATGAGAACTTTTTAAAACGGAATTATTTTAGCTGCACAAACATAATTAAATACAATGACAAAATATGTTATAATAACCGGAATTTTTAAAGTTTATTAATCTCCTTAAAATACAATACAAAACGAATGTTTAAAATTACAAATACAAGGCCTTTAAAATAGTAATCTATAAAACGTTGTTCAATCTCATTTCTTGCAGACATTTTCAAGGAACAATGTCACGACTACAAAGTTGTCTCTACTCAAATAAGTTTCATGTTTTCATTCTATTTTTTATCTTATGAATTTATGTTTTCGCCCTGTAATTTCCCACTTATATGCCCATTGTACAAAAAATGGGATCAATTTTCGATTAACATTTTAATGAAAAGTTGGTAGATTTTATTATCTGGGGATCTTGAAGATGATGTAGTTAAATTTTGGTAAAAATTGGTCCAGTAGTTTTCGCGGTTAGCGGTTACAAGCGAAAAATAGTCTGTCATTTTATATAATAGTATGAAGTAGTACTAGTTTTACTGTACTACAAGTAATTCTGTAGATGTAAAGTATGGAAAAGATGTTTTTTTTTGTGACCTAATTGTAAACCAAATAATTGTTTTCCGATGTTTTATTGCTTTTTTTTATATCGTAATTGGATTTAAGAAGAGGTGAAGGTTGTTTTTTTAAATCATCAGCAAGCATGGTTAACAGATTGCGGAGAGGAGATGGTTATATTTTGTCTTATCTTTTGAAATGAGCTCCGAGTTGTGTAAACCACAAAACCGGATCTGCTTGCCTAAAAAGGTTATGGTTTAAGGTAAAATTGGTTTGCGTTAGGTAGTTATGATCAATTTATATTCATTCCTTGCTCCAAAGCAATTTATTGATTTTATAAGTTCAAGAATTCTTCTTTAGGCATTTGAATGTAAGTTAGATTCTTTTTCGTTAATGCAATTTTATAACTGCTAAATTTCCAATCCTTTCAAGGGAAAATTAGAGAACATTTTATACAAATATAAATACTAAATTCAGAATAAAAGTTTGTGCATTTGCTCGCAGTAAAACCACTTTTAAAATCCTTCTTGGCGAAAATGCTAGATGTCGTGATTCACTAAATAGAGTAGGTAGGCCGATCCACACGCTCAAGGAAGTCACCAGCTGAGACTCGGTTGGGAGCTGTCAGGATCTGATAACCGTTCACACGGCTCAGCTGAGCCAATCCCCTTTCCGCCTCGAATTCATCCGTAATCATTGTTTTATTCAATAGAGGAGCTATTATTGTGGTGTTTGTCCTATGCGTCTGAGAAAACAGAAGAAAAAACCATGGATTCATTTTGTCATTTATTAATGCTTGGTTGTTTATTTTATTTTAATAAATTAAAATTCCGGCCATTTTTACATACTTTATAACGAATCATTTCAAATTGTTTTCGGAAGAAAATATTTTAAAACTAGTTTCAATAGTTTTTCTGATGCATAAGTAAAATAATATTAAATTACTTTAACTATGTTTTATAATATCCTTTAATTTTAATTATATTAAGATATAACCAAATTTAAATTATTTATAACTTATAAAAATAATTTCATTCGAGTTTGGTGCTTGAATAATAGCTGTGTTATTACAAATACCGCTTACTGGTTGACATCCAGCACTTGCCAAGTGTCGCCATCTTGGTTGCTTCTTGATTCTCTTGTCATCTCCAAGCATATTAAAGTGGCAAAGAGTCGGCTTTATACCCCCTTCTCTCCCATACCACTTTGCTTCTTAATATTAACTTTAGAAAATTTCTTGCGACAGATATATACTTCTCAAAAATTTTATCGTTTAATTAGGGATTGATAAATTATCTGCCACTTCTATAAATTTGTTTTATTGAAAAATTTGTAATGATGTTTGATATAATCCATTTAAATCTTGAACTGAGGATGAATGTATAACATTCGAAACTACTTTTCAATAAAATAAATTTATAGAAGTGGCAAATAATTTATCAATCCCTAATTAGATTGATCCTTCTATACCATCATGCGGATGTCAACTGATATTATCGTTTAGTTGCTTTGTGTGTCGTTGCTGCAGGTTCTTCCTATTTATTTATAATTTTTTTATAAGCACACTGTTGAGATTTTTTTTATCACGATTGCTGAATTTACTTACCATTGGTTGTAACTTTTATTAAGATCAAAAGGTTATCTTAACCTTTTTCTCCTCTCCCCCAATGGATATGGTTGAACCAGTGGGGATTTTACCAAGACGTAGATGAAATTCTTCATTGATATGAAATAGCATTATTAGTCCGATATTTGCTGAAGTTGTCACTCTCCTCTGCGTCTTTCTCCTTTCTCTTTGTTTAATATAAGAGTAAAAGCTCCTCAGCATCTTTGTCACCCATGCAAAAGACTCATCAGGGTTTCTAGTTTTGACTGGCACACTGACTTCAATTTTTATCTTGGACTTGACTTTTGTGTTTCTTCTTTGTTGTACCTGGTCCTGAAAGTTACTCGTTCTTCTGTTTTGTCATTTTTCCCCATGTGATCAAAAAAGTCTTTATCCACTCTAAACAATTACTATTGCGGTCGCCGAGTTCTACTTTAACATACTCCGCCATCTTGATACAGGCTTGTGCATTGGGGCTGCTCTTTCTATTGACGACATCAAGCGATAACATCGTAATTCGTGATTAATGCATCGCTGATTACATTCCCAGCTACACTATGTAGTTAATGGAGGATTGGCGTGTGTGCGTATATATACACACATAATATATGTGTGTGTGTGTGTGTATGTATATATATATATATATATATATATATATATATATATATATATATATATATATATACGAAAAAACATGAAAATCATTAAAGAGATATCATTGGCCGGATATATATATATATATATATATATATATATATATATATATATATATATATATATATATATATATATCCGGCCAATGATATCTCTTTAATGATTTTCATGTTTTTTCGTTCTCAATGAGATAGGCGCCGAGGAAACTATTGATCTGGTGTTGAACATATTTCCAGTTTTAGAAACAATCGGGTTCGTTATTAATATTATATTTGTTAGTAAATATTAATTGTAATACTCTATAGATTAATTAATTACAGCTTAGAGTATTACATAATCCCAGGTGGGTAGGTACACAATGGCATTAGATAATGAATGCACTAAGAGATGTGGAAATTGTGCCCAGCTGCTGTATATGTTAGCCACTGCACTGCGCCGCGCTAGCACCATCCTCTCTGATTGGCTGATGTTTCGAAATCAGTCTGGATCTTATCGATAGAAGGGTTGTGCTAATTAATGAACATATTATTGTAATTATTTTTTATTTTTTTAGGGACTTGTTTTTGACCAACTCTCCATTTCTCTCGTAGTGTTTAACCCTGCCACAGAAGCCTAGGATGAAAGGGTATCTTTCTGATATAGAATGACCTAAACCATTTTTATCGAGTCATGGTTCTTTTTTAAGCGCTGCAAAATATTAAGGTTGTTGAGGAGCGAAGCCCACTCTCTTTTCTGGTAGGGTACTAACAGCCACTGATTTCAATTAAAAGACTTGTTGTAGAGAAGTGATCGGACCAGAATCCGCCAACAATATCCAGTTTTCGGTCCATAGACTTCTGCAATATCATATTTGAACTATTGTGCAATATACTTTTTACCGTATTAAATTGGGCCATTAAGACAAGACACCTCCGCGTAACAACTGTAAGCTTGCAGCTGGCTGGTTCAAAAACAGGGTTTCCCATTTATTAGATCTCCAGGGCTAACTTTCCAAACTTAGCAACAGATGTAAATTAAAAAAAAAGAAAAATTCTGGATATATTAATGAGGAACCAGTCACTTGATTGCTTCAATTCGCTTATTTGTCTCATCAACGACATAACTCGAAAATCATTATTTTTAAGTTAATATATCACAGGGTCAATTCCAGTGATGTGAACTTTTATCTAGTCGAGTGCCAGTGCTTTCAAAGCTGATCGTGCCATTTTTTATTTTATTTTTTTTTGTTTTATAGTGACTCATAAATGAATACCTTATCTCTAAAAATTCAAATGCATCACCTGATAAATCGCAAATTTCGAGTTAGGACGTTTGTAGAAAATGAGCGAATTGATTAAAAAAATTTTCTACTATTGAACGGCATGCAAAACTTTTAAAGTGTTTCAAAAACCTTATAGCTTATTTATTTATTTGGTTCCAGTTTTAAGTGCCGTGTACATCAACATAGGCTAGAGTCACCTTATTCTTACAGTATTCTAGAGGAGCATATAGAAATTATTTTCCTTTAGGAACTGTAAAAGATTCTTCCAACTTTCAGATTGTAAAGCTGTGCGGTTGTCCTGGAGATCTAACGATGTTCTTGAAGGAGGAAAGAGCGAAGAATGTACTAAAATGTGTTCTAGGGTTAGCAAACTGCCGCAACTGAGACATCTCGGTGGTGAAGTCGAGAATCTACGCATTTCTGCTTCAACTTGTTATTGCTAGGAACCCTAGACCAGGAGTAGCGCCAGGCTTCTTTGCAAAGGTTCAAAACTGCAGTATAGAAATCTTGCAACACCGTGTTGATATTTGGTGCAGGAAGTATGGTACTTGCTTCTTTGACGCTTGTGTCAGCCAATTCGTTACCTGTTATACCTACGTGGTTTGGGACCCAAAGGACCTTTATTATTTTATCTGTTTTTACTTCCTTGTACGAAGCAAAGGAAGTATTGTAATCGCGAAAATTTTCGGTTTTCAGATTTCAACGGAAATATCCATTTTGACCATCCCTGAATCCATTTTGATTAGTTTCGTCGTGGCGTCTGTTCGTACGTTCGTTCGTACGTTCGTTCGTACGTACGTTCGTACTTCGCATAACTCAAAAACGGTTAGCCGTAGAAAGTTGAAATTTTGTATTTAGGATTGTTGTAAAATCTAGTTGTGAACCTCCCTTTTTGGTCACTGCTTAATCACCGGAAATGGTACTTTACTTGAAGGTCATAAATGATTTCCATCAAAAATTATATTAAAATACTTTGCAAAACTTCTCAAATTTGGTATTTACAACTTATATATTGATTTAAATAACATACTAGATTTTGGAGTATGAAATAACATACTTTGCAAAATTTTTATTGGCGCTTTCATATTTATACGAAAGCTAATGAAATTCCCTACAAAACGAAATTAAAATCATTTAAATCGGACCATTATTAGCTGAGATATTGCGTAAGGAACTTCTGAGACTGATTCTCCTGGCGGCTAGTCATCCTGCTTCCTGACTTATTTATTGGACTTCTGATTTCCTCGTATCTCTCTGTTTTATTCTTCCTTGGATTATTTCTTTACTTCCTTTAGCTTCCTTAGTCTTTCATTTTTTTGTTTCCTTCTGAAGTGCACATCAAATATTTCCTCTGTATCATTTCACATCACAGCCTTCTTGCATTGACAGAGTTTTGAAATTAACACTTCCAGTTCAGCACTCTCACGTCGATCATCTTGTGAAATGCTTCAAATTTCTTTCCCTTTGGTGCCTACTGCTTAATTGTTTTTACTTGGGCAGACTAGAAATTTTTGAAATATTACTAAGTGGAAATAATAAACCATTGTGTAATAATTTGCAGCGTTTTATTACTTTTTTCAAGTGTTAAAATTGAGCCTAAAATTTCTCCCCATTTGTGAGATCAACAATTCTTCGTCATGAGAATAAGATATTAGTTGTTGGTTTTTCCGCTTAAAATGTCGAAACTTTCCATTTCTTATGCTTTATCCAGTGATATTGACGGAGGAAACCGACATTTAATAATGGAATGAGACCTTCAGTGACAAGAATGTGTGTTTTTTTGTGTGTCAATAGATGGATGACGGGACGCGGAGTGTCGTTTTTACTGCAATCTTCGGAAACTAGTAACCAAATTCAGTATCACTTTTTGAGCCACGGATTTATAATTTTATAGGCGTACAAGGAAGTCATGTGTTGCCCACATCAGATATTTTTAATGAGTGTTTAATGGAAAATACTGAGGTGTTCCTGGAAAATTGAAAATTTTGATTTGCCTTAATGGCTGAATATGAATCGCTTATTAAGATTTGTCTATTGTTTATTTCGCTAATTAGGAGTACAGACAAGTAAACAGCAAAGAGCTCGGAGGAGAATATGGAGTCATAGCCTAGATATGAGAGTTAAAAACTTTGTTTTAATTATTCTGGATTAAAAATAACAATAATATAAAGTAAACGTTAATTCAAATTTTAAAATTTTCTAATGTGATTTTGGTGAACAATACATTATTTTGGAACCATTAAGTTTTGAAGAAAAATACCAGGATTCACTGAACATCATTTGTCCTGATTTCACGGACAGCAAATTTGATTGTAGATGATGGGAGGATGTTTGTGGCATCCAGCAAAACTTGTCGTCTTTCTCTTTTCATAGGAGTAAAACATTCCACATCTTCCTTATGGCCAATATTTATGTTAGAAAGTTTGTTTTCAACAAGCTCAATTTCCTTTGAAAAGGAATTATCACTTTCGGAAGATACATCATCATACCGTATTATAGAGGCTTCCGTTTCTGAATCACCAGCAACAAGTAATGCCACAGGAAAAACAGCAGCATTTTCATTGTAAAAGCTTCCATCATAACTCCCTCCAATTCCTTCATTATTACAAATGAGTGAAAATGTTTTTGATGAAATACGAATTTAAAATGTATTTTACTAAAGAAAAATTTAAAATATTTGAACATTTAGTTTGAATTAGATTATTATTTAAAGACATAAAAAAAAACAAATCATTGAATTGGACAAAATAAAAAACAAAACTGATGTTTAGTTTGAAAAAATAAAAACCTTATTTATATAGTGAATTATTTAAGCTTTCTTCAGAATCATTTTCTTTTGAAAGGATTTTCGTTTCATCATACAACGCTGATAATATTTTACTCATGCTTAGATGGTCAGATTGTGTGATATTTCGATTTATGTGATATTAAAGAAATCATTGATGTTATTGGATTCGTGAAGTTTTATTGGCATATTACACTCGCTGGTAAAATGACACCATTTATAATATCTGTTCAATGAATCAAGAGGCGATAAACGCTTTTTGACTTTTAGATCCAGAGATTCAATTTCTATATTCTTTTTTGCTGGTTCAGCTCAAATGCTGTTTCATTGGCATTTAAGCGAAAAGTTGCAATATCTATAGTTGATCCAGAAGAAATAGTTTTGACGCTAACGCATAATATTTTGATAAGCCTCTTATCTATACCAAGCTGTTTGATGTCAAGCGAAAAACCTCCTCGAGTTATTATTGTGATTTGTAGTCTCGTAGCTAGGCCCCAGATGCAATAGTTTTTTTTCAGTAGATCTTAAATTGTTTTTGTCGTCGTATTAGCCTCATCGACCTGATTTTGACCTATTTACTATTTACGAATTTCAACTCAAAATAATTTATATTTTATCTACCTTGACTACAGCAGTGGGTTAAAATATTTAAATTTATATTTGATTATGCATATATAGGAAAGGTTAATGCAATGTGGTCAGTCTGGTCTCATTTGGTGAGGATGAAATCACGCACGCTCCTGTCACGGCTGGTTTGACAACTGTGTCATGTCGACTGGCGTAACAGTCTCGTGTACTATGCTAAACATATCCATCTCGGAAGGAGGAGTTGGCTAATGAAAAATGGGAATAATTTAACTACATCATAGAGGAAATTGGGTGATGCACTTTGATTAGTGTCCATTTTCACATTTGCATTGTGTATCTTTTCAGTTTGATCTATATATCTGTGTACTTAATTATGCCAATGATGGAACTATACATAATTAACACAATATGCCATTTGTCCTTAACCACATTTCATCCACATTCATTCCATCAAAAAAATTTTAATCATCCTAATCCCTTGGTTCGATCACTGCCCATCATATTTTTCAAAAAAAAATATATGACGTAGCACCCGCTTCTTCAATCATGATCTGTGTGCCTCGGGCTTATGCGCACGTACTCAGCCTTCACTGGATTCCACCCCAAATTCGCTCCATGCAGATGGGAATGAAACTTGGTTTGAGGACTTTCAGGCTGAGTGTAAATCAATTTTAAATAAATTTTATATTATTATTTTTTCACTTCATCAGATTTTTCTGTTATTTTTAAATTGCATATAAAGTATGATTATAAGCATCACTACTATATATTATTACGGTAGTAAAGATCCCTTTTCCGGCTCTCAGGAGCGATGGATTTTGATGAATGAGGTATCAAAAGAAAGGGAATTTCACGGAGATGTGACGAATTACAATTTTGTTTCTTAAAATCTAACGGGACGGGATAAGTTGGGTTTTAGAGATTTTGACGCGGGCATCAAGATCACGTATGGTCCTTTGGACCATACTGGTCCAGCGTTTTAAAGCTTAAAAACCTGCCGTTTTTGAGAGAATGCACGATATAGGTCCGCACGGGCCCTATGCCATCTTGCGTACGTGTCGATGTCATGGCAACTTTATATCAATTTGAGTCTGTTTACAAAAACTTTTAATGAGTGGGAAATTATATTTTGTTTCCATGTCCAATCCTTAAGGTAACTGTTAAGTATAAATACTACATATAGAAAACGGTGTAGCTGAATTTAATTGCCTAACTGCTAAATTGAAGAGATGTTTTCCAGTGGGATAAGCTTTAAGTACTTAATAAGTATGAACTGTAACTTCAACATAGTCATTACAAACTATGTAGCTTCACCAAATATGTGTGTTAAATAAACTTTCTTAATAATATTATATTGTTTATACGAATAAATATGATTCCCTAATATCGCTTATACTTGAAATTAGGGATTAGAAGATATCTATTGCGAGAGTTCTCGCTCGGGTATACTAGTTATTACATTTGATCTTTACAGTTAGTATTTACAAACTTTGAGTATATTGTTATTAGTTCTTTTTTGAAGGACCCATAATAAAGTGAAACCTAAATTTCGAATTTTTGGCGCTTAAGCCTTTTTTCAAAAAACGACTAAAAATGATTAATTTGATTGGTTAATTGAATCGAATCTCGGCATAGCGGTATTGATAGGTTATACTTGTACTGTCTAAATCATTTACTCCTCTCAGTCTATCCCGAGCTGACTGTGCTAGTAGATCAGTACATTTCTGCCGATTTTCACATCGTGTATCTTTTATCATCTCTTCCTCTAACCTATATCCTAACCTCGAATAACCATGCTCATTCCTTGTCTCGAAACTCCCTGGTCTCTCCATACAATGTCCGTGTACTCAATCCTCCGCTTTTGCTCCAATACATCTGTTCTTGATTCTTATTTCTTCCTTTGTCTTAACGTTTTTTCCCGCCGATAGTGAGTGCTTCAAAAGCTCGTTCCTTTGACACTACCGTTCCTCCTTTCACCTCCTCTTTCATCCTGTAAAATCGTATAGTTGAATAAGCATTGTTAGAGATCTTCTGATACCTTCTTTCACACTACCTCGATAAGGAGTAATTTTCGGATATTACTTATGTCATCCTTATAAACTTAGCATTTTTAGAATATGTCTTATATAATTAAATATTTAATTGTAAACATATAAAACACAGAGTACTAATTGAATACTAATGTATTTCAAAATATCTACCTTTCTTTACAGTGGAAACTGTGTACGAATGAAAGTGTATGCACTTTCATTCCTAAACATAACCTAATTAAAATGGTTACCAACTAGAATGGAAAACAAGCTGAACTTCAGGGCTTTGACACTTAAGTGACAAAACCAGTAGGAGATTAAGAATCGAAGCTTGTACTTTTGATAACATTCTCGTAGCAGCGGCATGAACTTTATACCCATTCAAAACTGGACTGTCCCAAAGTTCTCCTAGGTGTCAAAAAGCGGCACTTAAAAATATCCATCTACTTTAACAGGTGACATTACGAAATGAACATATAACGTACAGAACTGACATAAAAACACACTGACATAGAAATAAATCATTCATGTATTTTAAAACAAATTTTCATATCCATCACATATTAGTGCTTCATTGTATGAAACAGATTTCGGTTAAATATTTTACTAATAACTCCGCTATATCTTTTGCATTTGTTACGGCTTCTTCGAATTTCACATCCAATATTTTATTTTGTAACCTTATCCCTTCCCTCGTATGGTCCTAATTTTTCTTCATATATTTTTTCAGAGGAATAAAGCTACTGATGAAAGAAACATCTCTCAAAGATGACCTTATACCTTCAGAAACTACTTTGTATTTTGTTTCAATTTTCATTTTCAAAATAGAACAGTATATTTTGCTCTTCCCTTTTGCATCAGTGTTTGGAGTATTTTTATATAATATTTTTTTTGTGTCGCTAGCAATGTGTTTCCTTTTCTTTCTTGGCCAGAATAGCTTAGTCAGAATATAATACAGCTGATTCAGCACAACTTCAAATATTTAAATTCAGTAATATTTGGACACACATCTATTTAGTGCAACCTATTATTTAATAAATAAATCCTACTTTCTGCAATGGAGCCAACCTTGCTTATTTAATTATATTGTTAATTAAAATATTAGTGTCCAAGCACAGTATTATCAGAAATTCACAAAAAATTTTAAACATTGCCTTTAAATGTCCAGATGAAGCCATAATAACTTTGCTGAAATTCTCAGGAAAGAGTAGTTCTGCCCAGCTGGGTAGGTCATTTATCAGTAAAAACATTTAAAATACAAGGTAAATTGGAAATGATAAACTTTTATGGAGAATTTAAAAAAATAAATAATAGAATCAGGTAATGTATTAAATTGAATCACATTAACTAAATTTTAAATAGTATTTAATGAAAGATTCCCATGTCATATATTCATTTAAAATATAAATAATTTTACCCATAAATAAAAATATAAAAAATATTTCGGCCAAAAATGCCAGTAATTCCATTACTAACTTTAAAGTGTCCTAAACATAGTCATTTTATATATATGGCAATATATATCAGGAATTGGATCTTGAACATGTTTTCCAAAAAAAAATATTTTTAATTGCTAATTAAAATTCTTATTTTTAATAAATTTTAAAATACTGATAATTTCTAAAATTGTAGGTGCACTAGCACACTCTATTTTAATATATTTTTCAACCGGATCTTCCGTTAGTTAATTGGTTCAGTATTTTACTTAAAAAAGGGATCTCTCAGACAGAAATAATACTTATATATGGTGTTTGATATATAATATTACAATAAATTACATAATTACCGTGATTATCGAGGGCTCGCTATTTATTGAAATAATTAATTCCTTATTATTACGAGGTCCTTACACTAACCTACTGTTTTTTTTTAATCTTAGTAGGCGGTGAGAAGGTGAGACTGTTAAAAGGAATGTTTTTTAGATGTTATAGAGAATCAAAAAAAATTATTTTATAAATTCTCTTAATGTCAGGCGATTTTTAGTGAATTTCATTTATTTTTCTACTTCCAATTTTCATATTGACATTTCTATAATAATTTCATAATTAGTATCCCCCCTTTAATACAGATGCACTTAAAGATTTTTTTCTGTAGGAATCTTTTGATTGAATATTGCCAAGGTGCGATTATAGCTAGTTAAAAACTTTTACTGTTATGTACGAGATATTAAAAGCACCTTGCTATTAACGTATCATTTTTATTTTTTTAAATGATTATAAAATTATATTATTATTGAAATATAACCCAACATACTTCTAAATCATTTTTATTAATTAATTTGTTCTACATCGACGTTTCGGACTATTATTGTCCATTTAAGTAAGGATTAACGACCAATTCCTTTAGTCTAGTGTATCTCAAAAAATCAGGAAAGGATAATAAATATAAGACTTATTGATGCAATGGAATGCATGTCCTCCCTTTACATCAGGCCACACCGCTCAACCACAGATTCATTGTCATTAAGTTTGGAAGCCCAGAAGGCTTTTTCTCATAAGGAAAATCTAATCTCAATATTGTTAGACCTAAAGCAAGCTTTCGACACAATGGCAAGAGAACGGATTTTAGAAATCTTGGAACGATTGGGAATAGAAAGGAATTTGTGAGCGTGTACAAAAATATTTTTGCCCAACAGAGAATTCTGTGTGAGAGTAGGTAACAATTTTTTCTTAAACTACTGCTTAGAAATGGTGCTCCACAAGGAGCTCATCTTAGTGCGACACTGTTTTGTGTTGAGGAGATACTCGTAAAACTTGAGAATAATGCTTGACTCTATGTAGCTCCATTTGCTTGCCGAAGAATCTGAAGCCGGTGGACTCAATGCTGTTATGAGCAACGCATTAAAACAAACGATTTATACTGCTGTGATTAATTTAAACATGGATCTCAGTACTACCAGACCCGTCCTTGATCCGAAAGTACCTCGTTGGAAGAAAAGTAGAGCTGTAACACACAGATCGATGATCACATATTTTGGGATGTAACCATTAGTAAATCAAAACTTCTAAAACTGCGAGATCGATGAAAGGGTTTTGATATAATTTATTCCGACATCTCCAGAATGGAAAATAGTAGAGGCTGCCTGCGCTGTGGACATTAACAAAAACCATCTTCTATTTAGCTTACCATAAGAGTGCTCCATTTTCATCGGAGAAGCGACATCCATCCTAAAGGTTATTTATTGCATAACAAGGTACGGAAATAATAATTGGGTCATTGTAACAGATTCCAGGAGCTTCTTGACGGCTATCCACAACACATGGCCGAGTAATTCTCTAATTAGAGAAATACCAAACGTATGGTGAGAAATCAAAAATAGAGCAAGAACTATTGTCTGACCTAGGTTCCAGACCAATGCGGAATGCAAAACAATGGAAAAGCAGATCAAGCAGCCCATTTGGCTAGAAAGGGAGAAACATCTGGAATAATTGCAATAAAGATGTCAAATTAGAGAATTGTATGGGGCCAGTCAAAGAAAATTCTTTTATAACTGAGAAAAAGGCTGAAAGAGAAAACAATCTAAACCGTCAAGAATAAGTTATGCGTGTAACTAATGGGCCACGAGCACAAGAACATCAAGAAGGGAAGAAATTATCTTATGTCGACTTCTAATTGGACATTGCCAATTTACACATGAGTACCTTCTCAGAAGTATCGAAACGCCCATGTGCCAACAGTTTAATAATACGGTACAACATTTTAACACATGTTGCAAGAGTGTCCCCAATTCGTACAAATTTGACACAATTTGGAATTATCTAAAATCTTAAGAGAAGTTTTACAAAAAATGAAGAGAAAGTCCTCACTCTGTTCCAATTCCTAAAGAAAAAATAAAACAAATAACAAAAGAAACGAAAAAGTAAAACCAAAATAAAAAATAATAAAAAACTAAAACCAAAAAAAAAAAAAGAAAAGTGAAAACAAAAATAAATAAAAGAAAAAATATAGTAAATTAAAAATAAAATAAAGGAAATTAAAATAAGACAATTTTCTAAACGCCAATGAGCCTTTGGGATGAAATAAAGAGAAAAAAATGGAGGCATTATAGCTTTAAAAAGAAATGGTTGCATTATAAATGAAGTAATAATGCAAATATGTGTAAAATGATAGACAAATTTGTAAGTGATGCAAGACTTGAAGAAAATAGGAGTCGATATAGTGGTGATTAATTAATAAAAAGGATTTGAAAGGATGGTGGATTATATATACCCAGAATTTAAAAACCAATTACCAATGAAATCCAAGAAGAATAAATCCATCGATTAGAAAAGTGATAATATCCAAAATGTCTCTCTCGCCCTCTCTCACTCTCTCTCTCTCTCTCTCTCTCTCTCTCTCTCTCTCTCTTTCACTCACTCACTAATTCTCTCTCTCGTTGGCTACTTCTCCATAACTATCCTGACCAGCACAATAGATAACCGATTTCCATGTTGCTATGCGTACTCCATTAAGCTAATATTTAAATAAGTGCCGAACTGTAGTGCATTAGCCGGCTTAGTGTAATCAATACCCCAACTAAATATCTTGAAAATAAAAGAAGAGATTCTTATTCAGTTTAGTTGGTAAATGACCATTAAGGTTTGATTAAGCTTTAGAATCATAAAATAGACCTGAAACAAACATGGTTTATTCCTTTGAATTAAAACTGAAAGAAAATTGGAAACACATGAAAATATATTATAAACAAATAATAATCTCGTAATTGCATCTTTAAAAATTAAGAAAATAAATTATACATACCTGATTTCTATATTTAAACCGCAAATTTTTTATAAATTTTTGATCAGTTAAAATAATATATAATAATAAAATGCATATATTTTTTTTTTCTTCCTGTCAAAGATTCTGCGGGTCTTTTCCTTCTGAGATTTTTCTAAATAGTACATCCTTAATGTTTAAATATTGAATTAGACAAATTTTTAAAAATCGATGCACTGTGAAGCAATGTATTTATTTGAAGAAGACATTTACAATGCGAAGAAGGAATTAGATTGAGCCACAGAGACTGGTTTCTTGATCCTTAACAAATGATGGAGGCTGTTTGCTTTTAATGGAACTGTTTCTAATTTTTTGTCAGAATCGGCAGAAATTGTCATGTGTCCCCCTAATTGGATACAAATATACTAATTTAATACTGAGGTGCAATCTATTACTTGGTCACTATGGTCCAAATTTTTAATTTCATTTGATGCCGTTAAATGTGGTTTAGGGTTGGAAGGGATTCGTCTCTGGTTACCTAAATAACATATAAATTATCTTTCATGAACTATAAATTTTATTCAGTTATTATGTAAAGCAAAGGGAAACGTTTTGTTTTCTCTCTTGTTGTTTATATCTGCAACATCTGACAGCTCGTTGACTGTTGACTCTATACTACTACTACTACTGCAACTATCGCCCATGTATAGGCTGCTATTGGACATTACTCCTAATAGGCGCTAGTTACCACTTTCACTAGCATCTCTACACTCTTCCTTAGAAGAACCACTTCCGTAAACACACTGAGTAATGCAATGTAGTCGTGTTGTGGTAGTGGGTCAACGTCGTCTTCCACATTGAGCTTACTTAGTACAGATAATTTTATTATCTTTATATTTACCTCTCCACTATTCCCATAGAATATTCAGCGGGTCCAAATAAATTTGGACTGCAATAAAAATTGAACTGATTTGAAAGTATGCATTCCTAGTATCTTTTTAGTCATATTTTCCCCCCAAAAAATAGACTATTGCAGTGGGTCGAAGGTCAACGGTGAGCGGCGGGACTGCGTTTTCTATCAGTTTCGTACCCTAGATGGAAGATTTGGAGATGTCTGATATATATATATATATATATATATATTTTTTTTTTTTTTTTTTCCGCTACATTTGAGCACCTCTAGGGGCCCCCTTTGGGTGAAATGAACTGAAATTCGGTATGAAGGACTTATTGTATGGAAGGTAAGCGGAGAGGCAGAACCATATAATAAAAGTACGTGAAAATTTTGGTATGTTAGGGAACTGTATTTTGTAGATCTCAATTTTTTCCTTACTCCTCCGTTTTTATATCGTTTTTAACCTAAAAATACGACTTTATTGACGGAGTTCTACTGCTCACGGATTTTTTTTTTTAAATGAATTAGAAAATAAGTTTTATATCAGACCTTGATCTTGCCATTTTTTTCTATCTTCTCAGTATCCTTCCTCTATTTCTTTATTAACCAAGAATTCATTTATATCTTTTAAGCAGTTTTTCCTCGAGCGATTCTTATTTCCTATTTCTAGCCCGTTTATATTGTTAAAATTATAGCCAAACAATTCTCTGAACACTCATTTTATGTCCAAATTATTATTCTAAAAAAAAATAAATTATTGCTGTTAATAAGTAGGTACTATCTGGTGACATTCAAATGTTTTCTATGCTAGTAATATCGAGTTGAATCATTCCATACTACCGATATTTATATCCATTATCTAAGATGAGATATCTTAAATTTGGGTATCGGTTGATTTTTTTTCTTTGATAATTTTATTTTCGTTTATTTAGATTTATGATGAAATATGATGGTTTTGGTGCCACAGCGATTAGTCTATACAAGATAAAACATATTTCATCTTTCTTGAGATATGAGATAACTACTTTTCTTTTTTTCCTTAAAGCTACTGTTGCAGATTTTTCTTCTCTTGAGTTAGGTTAGTTAAGAAAATTAGTTAAGAGTTAAGGTGAAAGGTTAGTTTAGAAAACTGCAGTTTTTCTGTCCATTTTCTATTTTGATATCTTGATTAAAAAACTGATCTTTACTCTCATGTAACATAACATATTTTTAAAAACCGAAATCGGGTCTTTTACAGAATAGGTATACCAATTACTTTCCAGTAACTATAGTGATCAACAAATCAACAAATATAGTATGATAACAAAATATATGAATATGTTATTGAAACATTTATTTTATTTAAAAATTATAAATCAGGAAACATTAATTATAAGCATTATTAAACGGGTGTTACGCTGGTGTCCAAAATTCCAACATGCCCTGAAATATTTTTTCAAAAATATTGATATGGTGGTATTTATGCCTCCAGACGAACTCAATAAATATGAGTCCAGCAATGAATTGTGTGTCCCATGGGGAGAAGAGCCTTTGTCTTTCTAGACCAGGGTTGCCCAATCTTTTTATAACGCGTGCCTCAACCAAGTGTTCCTCATATTGAGGCCTGCCACAACTGTACGTCCCTCCCTCTCTTACCACTTTTACAATAATTAGTCGAATATCCGTAAGGCAGAGGTGAACTGTCGTAATTAGCATTTTAAGTTTTGTAGGAGAGCAAAAAGAAGTTTCAGATTTCGCACCTGCACTAACAGATATTGGATTAAAGAAGAAATGCTGGGTGAAAATCCTCCATTTATCAGATCTACCAGAACTGGCTTCGAAATGTTTAAAATGCGACGCAGCCGGTCCGGTTGATTGACTTTTATCCAATTATAATTTAATAAATTCAATCTTGCAATAAAACTTATATTTGTTGACACACCTTTCATGATTTTGTTGTACTAATATGTACAAATCATCATGTTTTATGCATTAGCTTCTATTTTAAATAATTTTTTTTTTAGTTGCTTAATATCCTGAGAGTGGAATAAAAAAGTAGCCACCCTTTATTATTTGTTCTGGCTTTTATTCAATCAGTAATTAATGTCTCAATAATATTTTAGAGTAAATATCATACTTCATATGAAATAAATGAAGGAAATATTTTAAACTATTTATTATGTATGTAAATATTTAATTTGAATTAAAACAAAAGGTATTTCCTCTTCTTATGTTTTAAACAGATTGAATTCGATGTGGCATTGATCTAATTAGGTTTTGAATTATTTGGTGGAAATTTTTTGTTCAGAAAAAAATCAGGTTTTGCCGTGTCAGGAACAAGTTTGTTTGCTTAACGTGAATACGTTGACGTTGATGTGCAATTTTTCATATCATCTTGCATAACTTTAACAGTTTCATGAGAGTTTTCCCCATTCCACAACGAATCACGCTCTAGCTGATGCCCAATGTGTTTTCACAATCGAAGTCATTAACTCTTCTCTTTATTATTTTTTTTTTGCACTTCTGGCATCGCTTCAATCGATCATATGGAGTTTGACGAGTATCAGTGGATGGCCGTTGAGCTGGCCTTTCCTTTTGTATCCACTATTTACATTTCATTTCGAATTTTAGACGGGTTTGGCCGACATTGTCATCAGTTTTCGTGGTCTTTAACTATATCCCAATTCACTTTATCTTTATCCCCAAGTCGCTATAGCCGCTTCACACTAATGTTGTTAAAAACACTATCGATAGGTCTTGAGGAAAGCTATAGATTAAAACTCCAACGATCGTTGTAGCATCACTTTGTGCGCAATGCATCGCTGTTCCCTCTTAACTTTACAAAATCTATTCGTTATTGGTTTCCTAAAAACCAATTGGTGTGCAGTGAGACGATCTCTTTTTTTTATTACTTTAATAATTCTCTCATTTACCATTATTGTTAAATTTAACTTTTTTTTTTTGTAATTGGGAAAATTTGGGAACGTCTCCCAATTTACGGAAAATAGTCGATATCCCAAATTTACTGGTATAATTTTCAATAAGGATTGCTTTTCTTCATCTTTCTAATTATATATTTTTTCATCTTCTATCTTTTAATTTCTTGGGAAGCTCTTATGAAATATTATTTAATTGTTTACAAAGCTAAATTTATATTAAAAAAATCGGTAAGAAAAATCGGATGGGTATTTTAATAATTGAAGACAAAAAAATTGTTTTCCTTAAGGTCTAAATGTCTGAGGTTAAAAATTAAAAATGAGTTAAAATTGCCACAAACATTTTTTCCATTTATATTTGTAGATCTGTACCTGCCAAATATTGTTATAAACAACCAGGCAATATTATATTCAACTTCATACAGTGACCATGTTTCTCCCATGTAATAAAAATCAATTTTAAACTTGCCTATACTCTTGGTGTAGAAAGTTATTTGGTTAGCATTTTTAAAATGCCTAATATGAGTAGTTTATCATTAAAAAAAGTTTCATGCCAAAAATAAATTTACAGCATAAATAAAACATTATTTTAAAGACAAAGCCAATGTTGCTTTCATCATTTTATCTAATATTGAAAGCGTATACTGAAATATAATTTATGATATGTAGTATTTATTATAGTTGCTGTATCAAATGTCCCAAGGTTTAATTTTTGTAATATGTATGAAGAAAAACAGGAATTAGCAATTTTAATATAATTTTTCAATATTTCTGCATGACAATTGTTTAAATTTCTGGAATCTGTTTTATGGTTAGAGTGTCTTCTATATTATCCGTTATTAGCAGTGCTTCCAGGAAAATTCTTTTTAATTTTATTTCTCTCACTAATATTATTTGTACTTCTTGATGTGTCTTGCATTCATTTTTGAATTTCTGTAAATAAATTTTTTTAAAATTTCAAGATAATTAATATTTCAATGTTTTTAATATAAAATATTTATATTTCCAAGATTTATATATTTTCTTTCTGCAACCTATTTATGTCCTTATTTTATTAAATTAACCTCATGAACTTTCGCTGGAACCATTAAAGAAGCTGACGAGAAAAGGTAAAATTTTGAAACTTTTTTTATTGTAGCTCATAAAAGCTCTTAGAAATGGACTTGGCTGATTTTGGAATCTTACACCTGGTTACTTCTTTCCAGGATTCTTTTTCACTAGAAGTAGACTGGTATACTTATATATTAGTCATTGCTGCCTGACTTTCTTTTTACTGAAATTAATATATTTTGCAAATCATGATTCCTCAACTTGTAAAATACAGTGATAAATCATTTTAATCTTTGGTACAAATTAAATTTGACTGAATTTGCCTTTCAAACTTTTTGTGAATTAGAGTCCAGTTTTTTTTTAATGACATCTTGACCATATGAGTATAGGTGGAACAAAACAACAAAAAATCCGAAGATAGGCTGTTATGGACGGAAACCCATTTGAATTCCGTCCGGTCTAGAATGCTCAAAATTGATATCTTCTCTTTCTTTTTATTCGCGTGCACGACCAATTTTTTTCCAAACCATTTTTCTATAATACCAAATGGATATAGAAAATAATGGAGTATAAAAAAATGATTTATTTCGACTTGTTGACTGTCATAGATTGTTTGATGATATTTAATATTCCGTAAAATGGCATGAGTGCATCACTTGTTTACATCATTCGTTTTTGTGTGTAGTATATATATCGAATTTTGAAAAAAAATTCAAACTTTTATGGTTAACTACGTGCATTCTGTAGTTATCAAATCTGCTTTTAAATGAAGCATCTATGCCAGACTTCTAACATTTGTTTTTCATTTTTTGGTACAAAGTCAGCTGAAATAACCTGACTCTGCAGTTTCTCGTATAAAATGCCTAGAAAACCACTGAATAATCCTTTAGATTGTAATTTTTGCAGCCCATCCTGGTCAAAATGAAAATGTCTTGAAAAAAAAATTATCTTGGGAAAAAAGATTAGTGAGGAGAATGATTTTTTAAGATAAATACTGTAAAGTGAATTATTTATATTAGTTTTAACAAAAGAACAACAGATTTTATACTAATCGTACAGAAATGTTTTCATTTTCTTGAAAATGGTTTCTATCAACACTTTGGCATCTCAGCCCATTTATCCTGTTTCTTCTCCAAGGTCTTTATGAAATATGTTTTTGTATGGTTTCGTTTTCTACTTCTAGATCCAAGTACCACAAGGTCATTCATTGGCATGATCCCTGTAACTTCTACGACCTGGCTTTCGTTTATAGTTTACCGGCATTTTTGTTTATATTAAATGAGAAATAACCCTCAATGTTATCTAATAATGCAAAGTTGTTATTATTATTTATATCCGTAGTTTGGCAGTAATTAAATTGCCATCTACAAATTATTTTTGCAATAAACAGATCTGTGCTCATCCAACAAGTCTCTAGGCCACCGCCTAGGGGTTCTGTCAGTCAGTCTGTTTTGAAAATGTTTGTAATATTATGTGGCAGTATCTGAAACTGTTAGGATGTGCAAGTCCTTGTGTAGTAAGTCATTTGTCGCATAGAATGGCGCGTCCACTATTTTTCTCAATATATTTGACTGGAGCGACTGAATTCTTTGGATGCTTGAAGTTTTGGCAGAGAACCATAGCTCTATCCCGTATGTCCATAAAGGCTTAATTAGTACTTTGCAACTAATTACTACTTAATTAATATTTCAAAGTGATGGTGAACTTCGGGAATAAAATACTTAAACGTTCATTTTTACTCGATGATATGACTGGTCGTTAAATAAGATAAATTTCCAGATTCTGCTTGCAATTTTCTCGTTTTGTTTTCATGTATATAAGGTTGATATTTGTTTGAACATTGGCCACTGTGGATTTATGGTCAAGAAGTTTATAACGGTTACATTTTATCTTAGAAATTAATGAAAATTCTTACAAGATGGGATTTTATTAGAAGTTGTTCAGGGGACATACCCCTATTTGATGGATAAATGGATCCAATGAATAGCCACCTGGTACCATCTTTTAAGACATAGCCATAATCTCTAATCAGAGGCGGTTGCAAATGGCGCAAAAACTGTTGATAATTATTCAGTGTTGCCGAAACATTGCGATAAAGCTAGAATATTTCTCATTTAGGCAAAAAAATTACTCTTTTTTTTTTCGCGTAAAACTTTCTTGTCACGTTGGTACAAAGTAAGGCTCTGGTTTTGTTACTCAAGATTTGAGTCCATATCAGTGTCGTTATAACGTAGACAAAGAAAGCTCTATTATATAAACATTTATATTTTTTACATTATAAATCAAAATAGGGAAACTATAACGGAGTGGCTAGTTGTGGAAGGGAATGACGAAGGCCACCTGAGTGCAGTGACTGCCGGCCTGGCATTGAGTGATACACTTTGCCGCAACCTTTATCACCTAGCTCCCGGATACGTAATACAAGGGCCAATGCTTGCTTGTATTGGCTGGTCGATTTCGAAATCGGTTTGCTCCATAAACTGTGTGGGAATTAGCGTTGGCGATCGGAAGGTTATTGGGCACGAGAAAAAGTTGCCAAGCCTTGAATAAAAGTATTTTTAAATATCAATTCTTTATTTATTTAAAAAAAGAACGGGGTGAATATAATTCTAGATAAAACGTAATGCTCCTTCCTGAACTAGTTCTATTTTGCAAAATTAAATATTATTTAAATTTATAAATTAGCTAATGTACATCTGATTCATGCTGTTGAGTAATAGCTTGAACAACGGCTATAAGAAGTTATGATTTCATTAACATACTTTTAGCTGAATTTAATTAAATATAACGAAAAGTGAAAACATGTGATCTTATATTACGAAAAGGTTATCTTCTCCTTTGGAATTCAAAACTACTAACAATGAGGATTAATACCATAAATCAGGCATCTCAGTTCCTGGATTATTAACATAGAAGGCTCCAGAAGCTATCACTCTTTTAGTAGTAGTTTTGTAATAGGTACAAATAATTAATCTTTTAAAATAGTTTTTTCGCCTCATATTGAAGGTAAAACTTTCTGTTCTAGCTTCTCACCCTTTTGTTTTACAGAAACATCGTAAGGATAAAAGTTGTAGAGCCTTATAATTCCTTAACCCTTACCCATTTATCTTCAACTAGTCGAACGTTACAGCGGTTTGAATTTATAAGATTAATTTCAAGTTTCTGCTTCCAATATGCTCACTTAGTTTTAATGTATATTAGGTCAATAATTGGTTGAATGTTGACCAATTTGGATTATAGTCAAGAATTATAGTGCCGGATTCAGCCCAACCAGGGAAATCTCCACCTCTCCTTCACCTCTCGGCATCTTGGTGTGACCCATTCTCAGCTCTTCAATCCTAGCCTTAAACAAGCTTAGAGTGGCCAGAATTGGTGTGGCAATCCCTATCCATTCAGCACCTTTTGTTAGGTTAAGGCCGTAAGAATCACAGAGCACCACCAAGTTGGCTGTTATTTGACCAAGGGTTGTGACAAGATCAGTAACCTTCCCATCTCTGTCTTGCGACTTTGTTCCAAAACTTATCTCCTTCTGCATATACTCGTCTCTTTTGGCCTGAGCTCCCGTCCAATTTAGTTCCTGTCTTTTATGTTTCAATGCGTTGAACATATGAGACACTAGTGATTCCTGGGCAAAAAGGTCTTGGTGGTCAAGAAGAACTGCTGTTGCATTCATGTGATACCAATGTATCAACATTGAGAAAGTAGTCTTTTTTGTCAAGATTCTATCCCCGTTGTCCTCTATACGCGGCCTCTTTGCTATTGGCTCAGCCATTCTAGTTAATTGGACACTGTACGATTGGTTATTCTTTGTAGAAGGGCAGACAGATTTGTGGTAATAAATCCCAATTGATAGGAAATCAGCTTGTTTCCTCAAACCTTTAGGCATCAGATAAAAAAATCTGACTAGATGGGATTTTATTATACGTTATTTGGGAACCTACCCCTATACATCCCTGAACCTTTTGGAACGACAACGTCTATTTTTCCTATTTTGCCTGGAAAATATCTCAGGAACTCTCCTGTGAAGTTAGTGAACGACATATAATTGAATGGTTTTTAGCTCTGCGTCTTTACTAATGCCAATTGTTACGAAAAAAAAATATTTCCCCTCATTGCTTTTACAGCTTATGGTATTGGCAGATCAAATAATTTCTTAGATTTAGGTTGAACGTTTGAAATCCTTAAGACTGATAAGTTTCAACACAATATTTCAAATAAAAATGGCATTCTCCAATAGAAATATCGATTAACCTTTAGAATGTTGTAAGCTCAGCACAAATCCATTTCTTATCCAATGACTGCAACATGGAATTTACCGCGACATAGAATAAGGAAGTATTTTTAATTACTTGGGAAAAGTTAGGATTAGTGCTAATTGCTAAAGCTTGTCTTGCCTTAAGGAAGCCAAATCCATATTGGCAAGGGCAATGAAAATCGTTAATCAAAAGAACCTTTCGGTCGCTTAAACTCTTTAATCGATTTCGATTGAAATTCGCGTGTATGTAGGAAATTAGCGCGAATTGTCAGTTTTTATCGATGTTAAATATAAAAATTTCAACTCAAAAAATTGTTAGTACAAGGTAATGCTCGTAACTATCAACAAACATAATTTAGAGTATAGGGTCTCGAATATTTACAACGACACTCAATGACAATTGAAGGATACAGTGAAAAAGCAGTCTTCAAAGTTTTTCAAGACAACGAAATTATTTTATTATATCTTTTTTCTAGTTTTTTTCTTTTCTGTTGAAAAACTAGGCATTTAGAGTGCTTTCTTCTAAACAATACGCACTATTCGGTTCGTCTTTCTCAGAGCTATAATATTGCGCCGAAATCACAAAATCGAAAAAATGGAGTTTAACTGTTTTTCTCCTGTATCCTTCTATTATTTCGAGTCTCAAGAAACCTATGTTAACCGTTAGTTATACATAAGACATACGTTTAAAAAATAACATAAAAACGTAAATAAAATTTAATATTAAATAAATAATTTAAATAAAGTTTAATTTAATATTAAACTCTGTAGAGTTCTTACTGAAAAAAGGTATATTTCACGTACTCTGTTACCTTTTCATAGCCATTTTTTAAGTTGCTTTGGCATAATGGTGACAATTTATTCAGTCGTCTCCACTCTCCAGAACAAAATTCAATATTTTCCAAATCTCCTTCATCAAAGGTTACGTCATCATTTAAGTACGATGGATTATTAGTTGATTGGTAGTTGTGAAAAGCACAGCAGGCGAGGAAAATTGCGTCGACGGTATCAAAATTAAAAGAAATAGGTCGACGCAAACCTCGGAATCTGGAGGTTAAGATTGATTTCTATTGTATTTTTAGTCACCCTTCTTGCTCGGGAAAGGCAGTAATTAAATATCCAGCTAGGATGGTTAATGTTTTTTATGCTATTTGGCTTATGAAATGCCTATAAATACTATCTCCGAGAAACACATAAGGAGCATTTGCTTCGGTTCCAGGTAGAGGACTATCCATAGGCAAATTCAGAGCTTCAGTTTTAGTATAAATTGGTATTTTCAAGCTCAGTTGAATCTGATGCACTTCCGTTTTCTCTGTGTTGAAATAAATGAATCAGTAGTTGGCATCAAATAGTGCCATCAAGATGATGCTGAGGAATCTTTTATGATTATAAAAAATGTTCGCTATTTGGAGATTTATTGATTGCCACGTGTTTTCCTTCAAACGAGCCCATAAATATGAAATGGCATCAAAATCTGATCCCTACTGGAGTCAGAAATGTATGATACTAAAATTACCTATATGCTTTTTTTTTATAAGTTATATAAAAAAAATATGTATTTAAAAATTTTTTGGGCATGATATTGGTATATGATTTTATAATTCATACATACGTCATACACAAGAGGCACATTCAGAATTCCTGACATTATTTTTTTGTATACATTGTTGTTTTCAAGCTCAGTTGAATCTGATGCACTTCCGTTTGTTCCTGTTCTGAAAGTCATGAATCAGTATTTGGATCAAATAGTGCCATCAAGATGACGCTGAATAATCTTTTGTAATTATAAAAAATGTTCGCTATTTGGATATTCATTGATTGCCACGTGTTTTTCTTCATACGAGCCCATAAATATGAAATGGTATCAAAATCTGATCCCTACTAAAAAATGTATGATGTTAAAATTAGCTACATGATTTTTTTTTATAAGTTATATAAAAAATATTTATTTAAAAATTAGTTAGGTATGATATTGGTATATGATTTTATGATTCATACAGAATACGCATTCACATTGTTCCCCTTAAACGCCACGTGAGGATAATGATACTATCCCGCAGTTGTTGGCTGTTACGCAGGTGATGTTGAATAGGTGGCCGCAGGCAGCCTGATTCAGAATGAACGACACTTTCCAAGTTAAGTGCTTTAAATATTTAAAGGAGTCTGTTATAGCAAAAAAACAATACTTTCAGATCCGCCTGTAAACAATTGTGTATGATTGATGTTTGTCACGGCCATCGAATATTAAATTCATGCTTTTGCATTAATTTAATTTTTTTATTAAACTAGTTTTTTATTTATTTATTAACTAGTTTTTTATTTATTATCTTTCTTTATAATTTTTTTTATGCTGAACTTTCGATGAGCTTAAAATCAGATGTTTTATCATCACTTAGTACCATTCTTATCAAGAAACAAGTATGGTGATAAATGTCCAGCTGCAGCTCATCCAATACTTTTATTAGGACCCAAATTTACAGTTAGGCTCAAGGTATTATACCACTTAGCTATCAGGGCACATCTCTGCCGTCAGAAATTGATATAGGTCTGCTCGAGATCCCGGAACAACCCCATAAAACTATAGACTATCAGTCCCCATCTGATAGCGGAAATATAAGAACCATTGACTGAAATTGTAATTGTCTTATATTTATAATGCCGAAAAACATATTTAAGAATAGTACTAGATAGCATAGTCGGGTATAGCATACTGCATGTATAAAAGAAGAATACAGGAAAAGGTCAGGACTTCTAGAATCAGGAGATCTAGAATTTGAATTCATCGATAATCCGGAAGGCGTGATCAAAAGTTATGAGGATTCTACGTTTCTATGCTACCTAAAACATTAAGGAAAGAAGTTCCTCTTTAAAATCAACCTCGAATTTCCTAGGAAAGGCGATCGATTTGCAATGCGGGTGTTATTATACAATAAGGCGACTTGAGCCGGACTGTAGGGTGATCAAGATTCGATAAGTACAGCCAGTATTTATTGGATAAGCAAATGTAGTAGCTTGCCTTGATATATTAACAGACTCTCGAATGATTAGAACAGGTAAAGATTTGAAGGAAGTGAACTGGACGAATTACACAACATGTGCAAAGTGTACTGCGACCAAACAGCATTACATAATTTTACTAAAAGCGAAAAATAAACAGAAATTAATTCAGGATTAAGAGGTCTAACATAAAACCTTAATGCAAGGAGTGTTAATATTCGAATAATCACATTATGATGTATTAGTATACCCGAGCGAGAACTCTCGCATTACATATCTTAATGAATCCTTAATAAAATCGAAGTATAAGCGATAAACAATGTAATATTATCAAGAAAGTTTATTTAACACACACATTTGGTGAAGCTTTATAACAGTTTATAATGACTATGTTCAAGTAATAGTTAATACTTACTTAGTAATTAACTTGCCCTACTGGAAAGTAGTACCCTCTCAGTTTAACATTTAAGCAATAAGACTCTACTATACCACTTTCTGTTTGTAGTATTCTATCGTTCATGGAAACATAAAAACAATATTTTATTTACAAAACGTTTTCACAATTATTAATACGTTTTTGTTAACTGTCTTAACTGGCTTTAAAAGGTATAAAGTTTCCATGACAACGGCACTCACGCAAGATGGCATGAGACCCGTGCGGACCTATATCATGCGTTATCTCAAAAACGGTAGGTTTTTAAGCTTTAAAACGCTGGACCAATACGCTCGTAGGAGCGTATATGGTCTTGATGCCCGCGTCAAAATCTTTAAAACCCAACTCATCCCGTCTCGATCCGCCGACTATCAGTGGTCAAAGTTTTGAAACCTTCCATTTTTTTCATCACTTTTATTTAAGCCCTTGTAAGATTTTAAGAAACAAAATTGTAATTCGTCACATCTCCGTGAAATTCCCTTTCTTTTGATACCTCACTCGTCAAAATCCATCGCTCCTGAGAGCCGGAAAAGGGATCTATACTACCGTAATAATATATAGTAGTGATATTTAGACTCAGGAAAGATATTTAACAACTCCTTTAAGAGCAACGTGCAGTAGTTGCAAGGATAATTATTTTGTATTTTTTAAATTTAGCTTTACATCACGGTAAAAAAATGGGTCTTTTTACTTCCTTATTACTCGAAGTGAAGGAAGTATTGTAATCGCGAAAATATTCGGTTTTCAGATTTCAACGAAAATATCCATTTTGACCATCCCTGAATCCATTTTGACAAGTGACGTCTGTACATACGTTCGTTCGTACATATCTCGCATAACTCAATAGCGGTTAGCTATAGTTAAAATTTTGTATTTAATATTATTGTAAAATCTATTAAAATGTAAAACATGTCAAATTAGGTAAATTAGACTTTTATATCAATATTAATAATATAATAGATTTTGGTTTAAACTGTAGCCGAAAGGGATACTTTACTTGAAGGTCATAATAAACTTACATCAAAAAGTATATTGACCTTTAATACAGAAATCGTATGCTTCGGTGATAAAGGCTTTAAACGTGATTTTTTGCACTCTAATTAAACAATTTTATTACTTGTGTTCAAGTTGATTGTAAAATACTTTTATTTCCACCACATTTGTGAGCTGAACAAGTCTGCAGCAGGAGACTAAGTATAATAATAATAATAATAAGTATAATAGTATAATAAGAATTTAAGCCGGTTCTTCCGCTTAAAATGTTGAAACCGTTGATTACCAATGCTTTATCTAGTGACATAGACAGTTGTAATATTGTTAAGGAACACGAAGTTCTCTTGGGGACTTGTTATCAACTGAAAGAAAACGACAATAATAACGGAATGAGACCATAGATACAAGAGCTTATGTGTCTGTGTGTGTGTGTCTGTATGTATCAATTAGTGGACGACGCGACGCCGAGTATAGTTTTTGAGATACAGCTATCTTCGGAAACTAGTAAGAAAATTCAGAGCCACTTTTTGAGCCACCGATTTAAAGTTTAATAGGCGGACGAGAAAGTCATGGGGTGTCCATATCAGATATATTACTTTTGGTTAAATATTTTTAACAAATTTATACTTATAAATTTTGGCCTTAATTATAGTATTGATTCAGCTGCAGCTGGACATTTATCGCCATACTTGTTTCTTGACAAGAACGGTACTTAGGGAAGATAAAACATGTAATTTTGAGCTCGTCCCAAGTTCAGTCTGAAAAAAATTATATTGTATGATAATAAATAAAAAAATAGTTAATAGATAAATATAAATCTAGTTTAATAAAAAATGAATTTAATGCAGAAGCATGAATTTAATATTCGATGGCCGTGACAATTATCAATCATACAAAGCTATTTACAGACGGATCTGAAAGTATTGTTTGTTTTTTTGTGTTTTTTGTTTTTTCTGTAACAGATTCCTTTAAATATTTAAAGCACTTAAATTGGAAAGTGTTCATTCTGGGTCACGCTGCCTGCAGCCAACTAATCCACATCACCTACGTAACAGTCAAGTATTGCGGTATAGTATCACTGTCATCGCCTGGCGTTTTAGAGGAACAATGTGAATACGTATTCTGTGAATCATATAATTATATACCAAGAATGGGGAGGTCACATAAAAATCTATGTGGCATATAAACCTCTATACGGCCGTCATTATCTCCTTTTCTATCAAGTTGATGGGCTCCATCATGATAACCGATATATAATCAGCAAAATGTAAAATTAAACCCAGCGTAAAAAAGAAAAGCTGATCGGATGTTGTCCCTACCACATTCACTTCTTCCTAGGAAATGAATGTCGAAATAATCGAACATTTTTTTTTTTTTCAGATCCATAATATTAGCGATATTTGTTTTGGATTATTAAGCGCAATAGATTAACATGTTTAACTTTTTATTGGTTCTTGTTTGATCTCTAATTTATGTTATAATCTGGCATATCATCTAATCTCTGTCTACTCGTTTAACTTAATCAGTTTTTATTCAATTAAACTTTAATATATCACCGCCTGCAGCCATATTGTAGATAAATATCATTATTGTGATATGTGATTGCTTTTGAATATAATTGTAAATACTTTGAATCTGTTAGGTCAAGTTTGAAAGACGAAATGGTGGGGAGACACGAGTATTTTCTAAATCCGAAAAAATAGGAAGGTTGTGTTTGAAATAGATAGAAATATCAGTGATTAACTCCTCCCTTTTCGAGAGGTGTAGTGTATCCATGCCACCGTCATTTAGGATCTATTAAATTAGGCTTAATTAATTAATTAAGCTTCACAAACAAAAGTTATAAAAAGAATTTCCTCTTCCAATTTTACAGAGAGGGTTTTACACCATCCATTATGTCGGGTTGGATCTCTCGTTTTCTCCCTACCAGTCGTATACGCCACTTTTTCGTAGCCATGCCGATATCTGGTTCGGTGCACGCATTTATACGACTCGTTCTGTCGGGCTGATCCGATCGTCTAAACGACCTATCGATCATCTATACGAAATATCCGATCGTCCAAATGCACTATTTCGTCACAAAGTTTGCTCTCGCCTACTTTGTCTTACTATCCGTTTTCTCCGGTCCGGTTCGAATGTCTTATCACGATCAGCGCGTATAGCTTTCCCCTGTTTTGCCTTCTGGGAACACACCTCCATTTCTATTGAACATCGTTTAATATGTGATAATATAATTGTTTAATGCCGAACATAAGTGTGTTAATAGGAAGTATTGAACCTTGCGATACTCCTCCTGAGACTGGACGAATCAAAGAAATTTCCGAGTCCTGCCAGACTGAGAAGAATCCGTCGAAGATGGAAGATTGAAGGATAAGATAGTACGTGTACGGTAGTATGGTTTAAACATAAGAATCTGGTGCCAGACTTTGTTAAACGCGTGAGTGGTATCCAAAAATACACCAGTTGTATATGAGGGCTCTATACTTTCAAAAGGACTCATATCCAATTTGGATTTTTGTTTAGTAACATAAAAAAATAATAAGAATACTAGTTAAATAATTATCCTAACTTATGCCCATCAAGAAAAAGGGATTCGCATGTTTAGTTTTGATAGGAAATGGCTAGAGGGTTCGATTTAGTTCATGTACATGAATTTAAAAACGTGAAAAAACTCGTGGTTTATTTTATGCACATGTGCCCTTTTGAAAATAAGCTCCTCATATATTTTTTGCTCTAGTGCTCCAGCAAAATATAATGTGCGAAAGCCGTCATTTGGTCAGTCAATATATCAAAAAATCGTTTGTATATTTATCAGCATTTTGTATGTAAAATACTTTATAGTATATCGGAAGGAGGCTTTGGTCTAGTGGATAAAGTACTATAAAACGTCTTTACTTGATTTGTGGATCATTTTATGGAGCGTGTATTTCCACTGTTATATGAATTGAGATGTCCTTATTATACAGTTGCAAATTTTCGTCGGGAACACTAGAGCTTTCCTGAGCATCTGTTGGAGTTCTTCAATAGTTATTAAATCATCACTTTAAGATTATGAGTTTTTCTTTTAGGATAACGTTGGATTTTTAGTGCAATCTGAGAGGTGCTAAACGAGGGTTTCTTTCAGAACCATATTCTTTTCGGTGCGATGTTGACACCTCTCGATGTATGAGCAACTTCTTGGTAGGCTTTCACAAGCTTCCATCATCAGTCGAGAAGTTATTTATTTATGCATAATAGTTTGTCTTGTTAATTTTTCTTATTTTAATTTTAATTTCGTTGTTACGATTAAATATCTGTCTGTCTGATGGACGTCTGTCATACCTTACGCGCTTTTCTCTTAGTTCTGATTAAGTCTCTAATGTACTGACAATATTTCGGTAGGCGCTGGTTTCTTTAAGCCTTGGTCTTGGATATAGACGAAGACCAAGTAGATTCTTTTTTGTAACATTATTGTACGTTTCTACAACCTCTTTCAGTTTGTTTTCAGTTATAAGAAAACCTGGGATAGAAAGCGATAATTCCAAGAATTCCTTATAATCGTCCATTGAGCTACTAACGATTGCTGGCCATCTTTGCACATTGATGTGTTCATCAAGAAGAAGTAATTGTACCACGAAATGATCAGAGCTCGTGTGTATGTTCTCGGCCATCGTTCTCTCTGTTGACTCCGCAGGTATAGCAGTCGCTCGTTTTCAAGCGTTGTGTACACGTCCATCAGAAACTGAATTAACGATTCCTTAAATTGATGGGCATGGTTTGGATCGTTCTATCTGACCAGAACGCGAAAATTATACTATTTTCGGAAGCTGATCGTCTTGTTGAGAGACTGTAGTCAGGTGTAGCCCATGTTGAGGTAGTATTCCTTGTTAGGAACCCGAGGGTACGCTAAACGTCAAGAAGTAAGCTATTAGCTTTACCCTTTTCTCTTTTTCTTTAAGTATTAGGAGAACCTTCCCTTACCTAACCTTCCCTTTCAGAACTAGTTTTTTGGCCCTTCAGTGGCATCACTCCTTCCACTTCCGCTATATTATCAGTCACCATATCACCAACACCGCAACCCGAATTAGAATAATTAGTTATTCCAACCTTTTAGTTATTCCAAACTTTCAACAAAAATAAGATCTCCCTGAGCTTCTGGTAGCTGAATGTTTTTGGTAGTCTACCTGAGGAAATGGACGGTTGCTTCTAACACTCCCTTAAAGTATCACTTGAGAAAATGTCCAATAGTCTATTTAGATAGGTTCTGATTTAATTCTACTTGTTAAATTTTGCACAGAAACACTTCTACAACACTGAAGTTCCCACCAGTATCCACTCCTTTTAGAAGTCGAAACAACAATCAACACAAATCACGACTTAAAATATCATTAATACTATTGTAATCCAAATTCTCTTCTGTATGTTCGCCTCAGAAGCATGTTCGTTCGTAAGATCGTTCATTGTTGGAGCAGCCACACTGGTATCTTTCTGGAAAACCTGTCCTGTTCAGATAAGCGTATCTCTATCATTCACGACAGCACCGCAAGGAATAGTGATTTAGGTTGCTTGTATTAACGGAGTGCTGCCCCGATCTGTCTTAGCTGCTGGATCAGACCCGCGTTGACCATTTCAGTCTGTCCTTCCTTTGCTGCTTAACGTAAGGTACCGTACTGTTACAGACCTTTTATCAGGAAATAGGCTGATTAACCTTTCCTGTAGGTTCTCTAAAGCAGTTATTGTGAGCTCCTTAAAAATATCTACTGTCTATTCTAGCACCTGAAATTCAATATTAGTGTCGCATTTCGCAAGACGAAGATGTCCTATATTTGAAAAAAACAAATTTCTTGGTCTTTTTTTCCCACACTCTATTTCATTCCACGTAGAAAAAGCAGAAACAATGTCTTGTTCAGGTCTCCTCTGCTCGCTGCTTTTCATTTTAACAAGATCTCTCTTCTCAATGAACATGAAATATGCTATGCTAAATATAATATATCAAAATATGATTAATTTAAGAAATAATTAATTATTATTTAATTAAGAACAGTTATTAATTCAAATAGTGAAATATAAACTGATCTCTATCAGTTGTATAAATCTCTATAAGTTGTATTCATTATTATTTTAACAGAAACTTGGTTACGTAAGAATAATTGGTTACGATGCAAAATTGCTATAACAATAATATCTATGACTGGGAAAATAATTTTCGGTTGGTCAGACTGCGGAGAAATGAGCAGCTCGTATAGTTTATTATGGCTATTATTTTCGGGCTTGTATACAATGTATAAATCGGAGTGGTTATAGATCACCTTAGTTAAGTTTCTGTTATTGTGTGATGTATTAGATGAATACAATTTCACTAAAATGTACAACATAAATGAAAGTTTTATAAATAAATGTATAAATGGGAATGCATTAATGGAAATGTATAAATGGAAATGCATTTGCTTTATTGCTATTTACTGATTCATTAAAAGATTCATGACCTTTTCGGCTTCCGCCATTAGAGATCTAGCTGGTCAGTACCATTCCGATTTGGAGTGCGTCATATTTCTTATGTCCTACAAGCGCGAGTATGCGTTTAAATTGCAGAATGGAGAGTCTGCCACTCCTTTTCTATTTAGATGCTTAATTTAATTATCATGGTCTGTAAGCTTCCGAAACTCCGCTGTCCCATTGCTTCCCAACAGCATTAATCTTAATGGAGTTTAGCAGCAAATCCTGATTTGCCTTCTGTATCTCCTCTCTGTCTCTATGGAACGAGGTCCGATTTTCCGGCTGTTCCAATGATGAATCTTCTTTAAAAGTAGTTAGTTACTGATATATTGTATTGATTCATCTTACTTTTATTTTGTTGTCTATTGTCCAAATTAGGTTGAGATCAGGCCCCTCAGGGCCCAGCACATTGGTCTAGTTTGGCACTGACACTAATTTTTCAGATAAAGGTTTAAACGGTACTATTGCGTGCACAATAAAAGCTCTGTACGGTCCAAGTGCCGGGTAGATACTGATTAAGCTAGTATAATCCACTTGAAAATAGTTTATAATGCATTTCTTTGTAGCAATGACAGTTTCATGATATTTTCCTAAATAAAGTCACAAAATGGTGATTACTCGTTTTACGAAAAAGAAGCATTTTTTTAAAATCTATATCTCGGGTTGTGGGAGTGGTTGGGTTCTAAACTGAACTTATACCCAGACCAATAAATAGCCTTCCATTTCTGAAAATGTCAGTATCAAATATAACTTATTTTTATAAACCTGATAAGAAAATTAAATGTCGAATAGCAGCATAAAACAGTGCAATGTTGAAGATTAAAGATCAACAGTCCAAGCTCATGAAAAAATATTTATAATTTTCGTTTACAAAAAATGCAAGTTTGTATATAGAAAAATGACAAACATTGTACTCGTTTTGGCTATAACCATATTTATCTGTTAATATTAATAATAGTTTAACTTAAAGTGAAACTGAATGAAATACAAGATAATACTCGTATGTAATAAATATCATTAAAGTTTATTCAAGAGCACCTGGTCGCGAGCGTAACCCCTCTGAGTCGACCACCCTACCAATGGGGTATTAAAACACGATGATCTCTTCAACCATTGCCGTTCCGTTTCGTGCTGGGTATTGATATTGAAAATTAGTATAATTAATTATTTATTAATATAATAATTAAGTGAGTACTCACATATAATTGAGGTATTCTATTCTTCAAGCTTCTGCAGACTGTAAGAGATGCCATGCTGCGCAGCGATGTCCCAATGTGGGGCATAGAGAATCTATACAATATATATTTGACAAGATAGCTATCTGAAGTTATGTACCGGGAGAAGGCTTTCCTCTCCTTGAGCGTAACATCCCAGTTTATGTTCTGCCTCGTCCAAGAGTCCTTGATCTGGAGTATCAAACTAAGGGCCAGAAAATTCGAAATCCAGTTCCGCAGATCCTACGTTTATCCACCATCATCTTCTGCTGAAACTGGTGGTGCACTCTAAAACTGCAGGGTGGCTACAGCTGTTGAGGGTACAGTGCTGCTATGATGGACGAGAGAGTCTCTGAACGCTGGCGATACGAATCTGAGGTGGTTCAAAGAGGGTGCTCTCCTCTTTCTTTACCCATATAATGAAACCAGAAAACGTTCCTCTGCTAGTGCAGGGCTTTGGTAAGTGGCCTGTGATTATTGGAAAACATAAATGCAGCCAATTTCCAGACTGGGTTTTGGAATGTATTCTCGCAAACTTCCACCTTGATTGAAAAGGAAGAAGTTGTATCACACGTGCTTATAGCATGTTAGAACATTCGGGCAATTCTCACAAAAATGGCCACTTGATAGATCAAATTCCTTGCAAATAATAGTGCGAATAAAACAATGAAAATAAATAGGGATGACCCTCTGATTACCCTCATTAAAGTTTAATCGCCAATCACATTTTTTTTATTAGATAAAAAAAAATGAAAAGGCAAAAGTGAGTGAATGACACCTACTTTCAATTTATGATGCCCATTAGTGGAAAATCATTAAATGATGCCAGATATTGTGGACTGCGCCATCTCAACCCATGGGTCCATTGGGCTACATCTTGTTAATGTTTAAAATAAATATTTAAATATTACTTGCTTTTCAAATATTGAATTAAATTATGATTTTAAGTATTGTGTTGTGTATTTATAATGACAGTTTAAAGTTGCTTAGAAAATTGATTCACTGATCTGGAGGGCTTTTCGATTCTAGGAATATTTATCTATTACATCATAAAACTTTCTTTTCGTGATTGTTTTAGTAAGGCCCCTTTTATTACAGTTGCTGAGTCGGTTACTGTTCCGTATTAATCTGTTCTATGAACGCTATTAGAAAAAAGGGGTCTTTTCCGTTTCGAGTACTGCAGTTACTAACCGATGATTTATGAGATCACTAGTATAACATAAGATGCTAAAGTTTGTTATGAATAATGTATGCAATGACCAACAAAACTAAATATTTATTTACATTGTTAAACCATAAAATAAATACGTAATATAAAAAGTTTTATAGATCCAAATCTTCAGATTTAAAATGCCTCATCTCCTCAATGATTTTCTGAAAATGGTTCATATCCCCTGTATCTTTGCCACGACATGAATTGACACATGTAGGTGTCGAGTAGTTTTCTTGAGGTACCACAGATTAACTTATTTTTACTTCCTTGTACGAAGTAAAGGAAGTATTGTAATCGCGAAAATTTTCGGTTTTCAGATTTCAACGGAAATATCCAATCATTTTCCTCATCCCTGAATCCATTTTGACTAGTTTCTTCGTGCCGTCTGTACGTTCGTTCGTTCGTTCGTACGTACGTACGTAAGTTCGTTCGTATTTCGCATAACTCAAAAACGGTTAGCCGTAGAAAGTTGCAATTTTGTATTTATGATTGTTGTAAAATCTAGTTGTGAACCTCCCTTTTTGATTACTGTTTGATCACCGGATACAAGTACTTTACTTGAAGGTCATATTAGAATTTCATCAAAAATTATATTAAAATATAATATAAAATATCTCAAATTTGGTAAATAGGGCTTTTACATGGATATGAATGTATTTACTATATTTTGGTTAAAATTGGTGAGCCGAAAAGGGTACTTTACTTGAAGGTCATAATAAGCTTACATCAAAAATTATATTTAAATTAAAAATCATATGTTTCGGTAATAAAGGTTACAAACGCGATTTGTTTTCCAATCCAATTAAACATTTTTATTACTTGTTTCAAGTGTAAAATTAAGTATAAAATACTGGTTTTCCTCTCCATTTGCGAGATGAACAAGTCTGCTGCAGGAGAATAAGATATTAGTTAAGTGGGTTTTTCCGCTTAAAATGTCGAAATTGTCGATTTCCAATGCTTTATCTAGTGATATTGACAGTTTTAATGTTGTCATGGAACATGAAGAAATCTCTTGGAAACTTGTTATCTATTGAAGGAAAACGACATATAATAACGGAATGAGATCTTCAGAAACAAGAGCGTTTGTTTGCGTGTGTGTGTCAATAGATGGATGTCGAGACGCCGAGTGTCAATCTTTGGAAACTAGTAACCAAATTCAATATCACTTTTTGAGCTACGGATTTATAATTTAATAACCGTACAAGGAAGTCATGTGTTGTCCACATCAGATATTTTTCTTTTTGGCAAGCGCCCATAATCCCTCAACACGATTAGTATGTGCGCCGCTATCGGGATCAACGAAGTTCAATGAGTGGATCACTGTTAGGTGTGTATAACCTTCTCTTCCAAGCCTATTATATCCCTTACACTGGTCTGTTATAATAACGAATATAACAATCCTCGGTATTTAAATCAGTAACAAGTGTAGAGAAATTCATTTTACCCAAATTCAGAACTTGGAAGTGTAAACAAAACAGGTAACGGGGTTAGTTGATGATAACCACAGATGTTTAAAATTAATCATGAAAAATAATAGACATTATCACAGAAATCACCTGTTAGTAAATGCAGTACTCGAAACGGAAAAGGCCCGAAAAAAAGTTCTACTAAAGTTTTGTATAAAAAAATCAGAAAATTTACTTGAAAATGTTTATTGCAGTTTTATGAATGATTAATGGTCTGAAATATCTAATGCTTCATCTAAATTATTAATACAAATAGATAGTTGCACATGTATATAACAGGCCCAGGGGCACTATTTTTCTATTCTAAACATTAAAATAAGCGCTAGTAACACATTTGGGCAGGATGGAGGTCATAAAAGGGTTGTAAATATATTATTAATGTAGATTATTAGAAAATTAGGTATTAAAAAAAGCCAGCGTCATGTTTGTGAGGAAATGGTGATAGCAAGGTTGTCTACATTTTTCTCTTATCATTTTTCTCTATTCTTTTTAATACGTTTTATATACAAGGACACATTAAATAAAAAGAAACTAGCATTTAAAATTATGAAATGGATTTTAAAAGATATTATTCGATTACGTACCTATATATTGATTGTGAGGTAATGACGGTCATTAACAACAAGCGGTAATTCTAGCAGACTTATCTCGTTTTCCGGAACCAACATGTAACTAAAAATTCTCGGCTGTAAAGAAAAGTCAGGTTATATCCCGAAAAATACGGAAGACCAACAATAGATAGAACGATGAAAAATGCTTGGACACTTTTTTGGACTCCTACTATAAATATTATTGGTTCTATAATTATAAGATACCGACATTCTAACGTTTTAATCACATTATAAATTATTCGTTAAGAGATTCAAAGTTTGAAAGTTCGAGTGTTGGCACGGCGAGAGAATGACGAATGAATTCACTGTCAAAACTTTTTTTCTTTTAATATAATTAATTTTTCAGGAAGATGGTCCGGGTATGGATGTAAATATTGAGTACATATAATTATCGATATTTCGATATTTTTGATCTTTTAAAGGGACACGAATCGATATTGCCGATAAAATTAAGATATTGTTTGTATAATATCGATATTTCTGTGGCGATTTAATTAAAATATTTGTTTTGTAAAATCGATATTTCCTTCTCGATATTATATAGATATTTTTGTATATAATCAATATTTCTGTACCGATATAATTAAGATTTGTTTGTATTAGTCAATATTTCTGTACAGAATTAAAATATTTTTCTTGAAATATCGATATTTCTGTTTCGATATAATTAAGATATTGTTTTTATCAATATCGATATTTCGGTGCCGATATAGTTAAGATATTGTTTTGATTATATCATTATTGCTCTAACGATATCATTAAGATATTATTGTTATAACATCGATATTATTCCGCCGATATCATTAAGTAACTATTTATTTGATGCCGACGTTTCGACCCACATTATAGGTCTTCCAGACTATGAAAGCTTAGTCCAAATACATGTACACCGGAGTTTGAGCAGGTTAAGGATTTTACTTACCTTGAATCACTTGTGACTTCAGGAAATGATTTGTCTGATGAGATTAAGAAGTGTCTCACTATTGCCATCAGATGTTATTTCGGTCTTTTTAAGACCTTAATCAGCAGGCAAACCAAGTTGATCCTTTATTAGACTCTTATCCGAACTGTAATAACCTATGCCTCGCAGACCTGGACCATCTCCAAGCACGACGAAAGGGACTTTGAACGAAACATTCCTCGGAGTATTATTGAACCGGTCAGAGATGTGGTTGAGTGAAGGATAAGGAAAAACGGGGAACTATATCACATCGGAAATCGGACATGAAAAACCATTGCGTTTTTGCCACTTTTGTTTTTGGAATTTTGCCTCTTTTTCAGCGCGCTATAGCGGCTTAAAGGTTAATTGTAGAGAAATATTTGTGAATATGGACATAAAGTGTAAAACATTTTACTGTTGGAAAAAAAAGGCTCCATGCAAAATAACCGTCAGAAAACCTCATAATCGAGTTCACATACCCAAAGAAACCAGGATGTACCCAAATTTACGTTTACAACAGAACTTTGTCTTTTTGTTCTAGTTTATCTGGACCACCACTTATATAATTTTAGTTTTACTGTATTTTATTTTGTTTTTTTGTTTTTAGTTCTTCAAATAACCACCGCTCTTCTGGAAAACCCCATAATGCCACTTTGTGAGCCCCTCCCTTCTCCCTCGTCCCCTCCAAGAATTTTCACAACGCAACATGCGTCGAAACCTCCCTCTGTGGGCACTCCTGCATTACATAATTGCCTCATATGGCTTTCCTGAAACAATTGTTTTCCAGCATCTGGAATTTTAGCCGGAATCAAGTTTAACAGAATTTATTTCTTAATAAATTAAAATATTTCAAAATAAATGATTAAAAGCACTTTATCAAGAGGGCATTATATCAATAACTCAAAAAGTCCTCCTCAGGCCTCACTAAGTCTCAATAGTGTAATAATAACTGCTTCAGACATCCCATCATCAGCCTACAATATCTGGAAATGACGTATACTCCAATAATATATCCCGAAGGATGAAGTCTCGAACAGATAATGATTATCACTACTATATGTGATTATACTCTATATGGTAGTATAGATCCCTTTTCCGGCTCTCAGGAGCAATGGATTTTGACGTGTGAGGTATCAAAAGAAATAGAATTTCACGGAGAAGTGACGAATCCTGATTTTGTTCCTTAAAATCTTACAAGTGCTTAAATAAAAGTGATGAAAAAACTGGAAGGTTTCAAAACTTTGACGACTGAGAGTCAACGGATCGAGATGGGATTACAAACAGAAAGTGGTATAGTAGAGTCTTATTGCTTAAATGTTAAACTGAGGGGGTACTTTCCAGTAGGGCAAGTTAATTACTTAGTAAGTATCAACTATTACTTGAGCATAATCATTATAAACTATTATAAAGCTTCACCAAATGTGTGTGTTAAATAATCTTTCTTGATAATATTATATTGTTAATTGCTTATACTTCGATTTCATTAAGGATTCATTAAGATGTGTAATGCGAGAGTTCTCGCTCGGGTATACTAGTTATTAACATAATTTCCTTCTATGGATTCAGTGGGGAGATAAATACAATTTTACAATCTTGTTTATTGGCAAATATTACAATCTGCCGCAATTTTGGGCAATAGGCCATAGTAATAACTATGGCACATTCGTAAAAAAAATCAATAAAAAAAAATCCCGAATACACTAAATTTTATGAAACAATCGGATTGTGATAACTTATTGATATATAATTATTTCGTTTATTTTTATTTATTTTGTTCTTCATTGAAATCTTAAGTAAATTATTAAAATCGAAAGGTAGCCATTGTGGAATTATTAAGAATTCAATCATACGAATTTAATCTATCAGGCGCGTGCGTTAGCGTTTAAAGGTTTTTGTCGGGCAATTTCAAGTATGTTATTGTATATTTATTTTTCATAGAATAAAATAAAAGTTACTAAATAATAAAAACAAAGTTACTAAATATAAATAGAAACTTTTATTTTAATTAGTAATGCTATTTTTTTGTAATTCGATTTGAAACGATTTTAGGGTCCTAAATGTTCCATAAATCATTTAATGTCTATTATTGTAAAATTTTGTATTAGTTTAAGCTTGACATTAATCAGTCAACGTTTATTTAGTAATTTCAATTAAATTTACTTATAAATTACTATAATTTGGAATTGCAAAAATAAAAGTGCGATTTTAATTAAAATTACTTGATGAACCAATGGAATTGTATGCCAGAATTGCAATTACTAGTTGAGCCAAAGTAATTGCAATTGCATTTATTTGTACTTGTAATATTATTTCTGCAATTTCAAGTATATGTAATTGGTAATTACAATTACTTAACACCGAAATCTCTCCAAAAAAAAAAGTAATTTTTTAGTAACCACAAAAATGGTCAGAGATACGTTTCAAAATGGCAAGTTTCGTTGAAAAAAATGCAGATTTACAAAAATTACGACAAAATTTAATATTCCTATGACTTAAACTATAGATAATTGTAATTGAATATTATAGTCACTTTAGTATAATTTTCCTTTAAAACTACTAATTTTATTGTTTTGGGTCATTTAACCGCTTTCTTATTAAATTTATGTAATTAATTACTTCCCAACTATGCCAATAAATTGTTGGGTGCGGTCGGGATTGGTTTACTTACTCAATTTTTATGGTACTTATAATTCAACTACAGCAATTACGATTGCACATAATTTTAATTGTTATGATTTAAATTACTGACAATTGCAATTTTAATTTCAATTACTTAGCGTCAAGAAGTAATTGTTATTACAATTACTTAACATAATTAGAGTAATTGCAATTGAATATGAAATGAAATAATCATAAATAATAATAATTACTGCCCAACTCTGTTGAAAAGCATTAGCCATAGACAATTATTAGTATTTTCAAACATGAACATTTCTGCATAATATAAAACCATATAATATAGTTGTCAGTTATATAAGTAGAACTAATCAGTTCACCGTAACTGTTTATGAAGTTTATCCCCTTCACTTCAACATAAATATAATTAGTTTTAATATTCATTTAAATTATCATTAATTACTTAATATCATTAATAAAGTTTTTTTCGTTTAGTAATAGTTCCTTTATAGGAACCAGTGCCGTTGGATTTAAGGTTATTGTAGGCTTTCGAAATTTTGTAATTATATCCAGGCCACTGTTAGCCGATGAAGGTCATATTTTTTTCCCTTCTCTAAAATGTTTCCTTTCTCCTCTCAAGAGGGCGTGGCTGATGACAAAGTTACTTCTCTTATCTCGGTCACAACTCAATGAAGTCCTCTATTGAATGACGTTTCTTTGATTCTTTAGCTCCATTGACTACGAGATAGGCAACATCAAACCTAATTATGCTTTTAAATTTATATAAACAAAAAATCGTTGTTTTAATAAGAACATAAAATTTTATTTTAATTTGTCCACTACTCGTTGGATTTTTATAAATAGTTGTCATAGTATTGTTGTGCTGCTCTTATTTTTTTTAAATTGAAATAAAATGGTCCTGTTTAAAATAGGTACAACAGTTACTGTTCAGTAACTACTGTGATTGTTAGCAAACATCATATGATAAAAAAAAAAGTATGTATTTATTATGAAGGTTACTGAAACATATATTTTATTTGCAAAGTATGAAACATGAAATATTTGTAATCAGCAATATTAAGGGCTTGTTGTAACTCTGAAGGCTACCACTCCAACATGTCCTTTCAAAAACATCATCTTTGTGTTATTTATGCCTTCAGACGAACTCACATAAATTTGAGTCCGACAGTGAAGTTTGGGTTACTTAGCAAATTATCAGCACGTCCCATTTCCCAAAGATATTTTTTCCAATATGTTATCGTATTCAGAACTTTGTAGTTTTATATTTATTTTCTCATGAAAATATATATATATTCTATGTTACGTGATTCAACATTGAAATTAAATACAGCCGTTTTGTTTATATATATATATATATATATATATATATATATATATATATATATATATATATATATATATATATATGTATATATATATATATATATATATATATATATATATATATATACAAAACGGCTGTATTTAATTAGAATGTTTAATCATGTAACATAGAATTTTCTTAAGACTCTCCGGCAGTTTCTTTTTGAACAACTGCATTTTTCGATTTTATCATAAAATTTCATTAAGTGTCCTCCGCTACAGCATACTTCTTCATGTACAATACCTTTCGATTTTAAAAATGATCGTGTTCTTCTTTTATCTTTTAGTTTTTCTTATAGCTGGAACAACTTCATTTTTCTGATTTATGGTTATATTTCTGTAATATTTACGAAAGAGCTGTTAGTTTTTAAGAATCATAGCACACACGTTTCATATTTTTCGAATAAAATGAATCAGATGAATGATGATTAGGAATGATAAGAAAAACTCACATTATCTTTGAAAGTTAAACATAACAAAACTTGAAATTTGGGAGGGTATTTAAATCGCAATTCTTTTTACGCCCAACGCCGTGCGGATACAGTTAGTTTATTTATACAGTTGAAATGAGAAGAAAACGTTTTGTTCTTTGATTGTTTGAACGTAAATTGAAATTAAAAAATCGAATTAATTAGAGTTCAAAATACAATCAGTAAACCCGTTCACAAGATTATCGTGGCACAGAAAGACACACAGACAGACCAAATATGGCCCAAATATGGCCCAAAATATGATACTTTTTGAGGCCTGAAACGCATAGAACTATTGAAAACTGCACTTCGAAAATTTGACTCGATTATAATACTGCAAAACTTAGATTATCCATCAGTTTCCGTTAACCATAGTAGTGGCTTTTTTAAAAGTGGGCTTTTATATATGGTGTGATAATTTTAAAGGAAAATATTAACAGAATAGTTTGTTTTCTACTTGTTATATTCACGTATTTATATTGTTATATTAGCAATAATTTAATGACAATTTAGCCATATACAATTAGATAAAACTATTCGAGAAAGTTAAATTAGTTAAAAAAAAAATACATAAATAAATAAATTCATTATATACATTCTTAAGATCAAAATTTCGGAATTAGTCTGTTCGACAGAAAGTGAAGGAACATGAATGAGAAAAGGAGATTCTAAGAAAATAATAAACTAATCAATTTTAAAGAGACTCAGTTGTGACAAACGATATGAAACACTTAATTCACAAATTTGAAACCATATAATATGGATATGTAGTATTAATTTATACAGTGTTCCGCTTGAATCCGATTATAGGTTAAGGTATGATTCGGAAGGTATTTCTGTAATACGTCAATTAGCCAGTGATAGTTAATCCAAGTTTTATTGTACTTTCCTAACCTAGAAGTGGTAGAAGCATAAAAGAATGGCGATAATGTTCAATGTCCTACCTGCTGATAATAGTCCGAATTCAATAATTTTTTTTTTGTTTTGTAGGGAATTTGATTATCTTTCAAAAGAGCATTGTATAATTGACGAGTTCCTTATCGAGTTAAGCGCGAAAAAAAAATTCTTTCCGTCATAACTTTTTTCCTTCTTTCTCTTGGGGATGTAGAGCGTGTATTGATAGTTAAAGGGCTTTAAGGAGAAGATTTGAGACAAGTTTCATCAAAATCTTCTGTGGCGTTTTGGCGCTACCCTTTATGGAAGAAATTTTTTTCGGCTATTGCGTAGCCGCTAAACTTACAGGGCGGTCGATTTGATACACACGCACAACGGGTAAAAACACAAAGAAAAGTAACATAATCAGTCCTCTCGTACAAGATATATTCGAGGAAAAGTCAGGAACAAAGAAACAGATATTTCCCTGCCTTACCGGAAAAATCCGTGAACATTTTGGTTTATTATTATTTTCAATAATAGACCTTTGGAATCGACCAAGGAAAACATTTTTTGTAACCCCCCTCAAAATTTGAGCTTTTACGTTTCAATATACGTAGTATCTAAATATCGAACAAAAAAAAAAAATCCGTCCGTCTGGCGTACGCCGTCCGCGGCTTCTCTCCGAGACTACTGGACCGATTTTCTTGAGATTCGGTACCAATAACACGGGTCACTCCAGGATGATTCTCGGAACTCGACATTACCATCCGTCTGCTTGTTTCAAAATGGCGGCCGATTAGAGATCTCATAAGCCCATAACTCTGTCATTTATAAAGATAGAGGAGAAATGTAAGGTGTTTTGGAATCAGCATAAAGAGGCCAAAAAATAAATAAATAATGGAAAAAAAAATCTATAATAATTGCCGATTAAAGACATTACATGACCATAACTCGGCCATTTATAAAGGTAAAGGAGAAATGTAAAGTGTTTTAGAATCAGCATAACAAGGTATTAAAATAAGAAGAAAAAAAACGAAAAATAAAAAAATCTCTATCTGTAAATGCTTTTGGTTTATTATTTGTAATAATAGACATTTGGAATCGACCAAGGAAAAAATTTTGGTCACCCCCCCTCCCTCAAAATTTGACGTTTTACGTTTCAAGATACGTAGAATCCAAATATCGAATACAAAAAAATCCGTCCGTCGTACGCCGTACGCTGTAAAATTCTCCATAAAAAAATATAATAATACAAAAATAAGGATCACACAATTATACTATATTTTCTTCCACGATATGGGCGCAAGGTGTTAACAGATTGATTAGATGGAAAGTTATTCCGAAATAGCAAAAAGCCCGTAGGTCATATGCGGCTTTTTGAAATTTTGGACGACGGATGGATGGATTTCTCACTTCGATTTTTGGATTAAATGTATCATGAAAGGTAACATTTTTTTTTTCTAGTTCAATTACAAAGAATCATTATTGATAAAAATAAACCAAAAAAATAAAATAAAATAAATGCGTATATTTTGCATGGACAAAAGAAAATGCAATATACTAAATAAACGTATTTACAAATTTACAAGGCCGATCCGAAGAATGCCAACGGAATAGTGTAAAGCTAACAAGAATTGTGTAAAAGCTAATCTAATGATAAAAAAGCTAGTTCAGTTGTTAAAGTTACAAGCTAGGCCAACCAGCCGTCGCACACTGGAACGAAATGCCGATTTTTTGGACATGGCTTTCTAAGTTTTAGGATACTAACATAAACAACACGTAAATTTCAGTGTATTAAATGCCAAGCCCGAGAATAAGGGGAAAACATGGAATTTTAAAAATAATTGTAATTAAAGTTTTATACTTTTTTTTTTTTTACAATTTGTAATGTGAAGTGTGCGGTATAGAATTATAAGGAAAACATATTTTGACAGATTGTAACAAATATTTTTCGCTGCTTGATAAAAATGGAATATTTAGTTATTCCCTACAGCAGAGAGAGAGAGAGAGATGATTCAGCCCACTTTTTTGCGCAGAGTTGAACAATAGTTATTTAATTTCTTTTTAAGGAGCTCTAAATTGTTATCTGAAACACGACAGCAGACATGCCGTAATATTTCATTTTTTAAACAATATACATTCCCGGAGGAACCCGGTTCTTTGATTAATTCCAAAAGGCCACCGTTCGTTTTCAACATCGCGACTAGGAAGCCAAATGACAACTGAAGAATGGTTATACATGATATTTTGTAATCGTATTAGGTTGTTTACCATCTCTTTATTTACAAACAGCCAAATACTGCATTCTGTATTTGTTCTTGTGACGAAGGTCGCAGGAGGTCGCAGCTAATCTCTGCGAATAATTCAAGTAGAAAACCTAAAGAAAACAGCGGAACGAGTCCATCTTTGCCACACCTTGATAGAAAAATTACAAGTGAGATTTAATCGAAACAACCCTATATTTTTTTCCGAAAAATATTTTCGAGACGGATTTTTTTAATGTTCTAATAGGCTCTAAAAGTGAATTGAGTAGAAAGGAGCATGGCTAACACCATTCTATTTCATTTCAAGGTACTTTCGGCTGTGGTATCATCCCCGTTTGTATTTCATCCTCAAAAAATATTAGTTCATTGATACTTTTTCAAAGTCTTTAGTGGATAAATATTCTGTAAGGTTTTAAGAACGAGTTAATACAGAAATTAATGGATTTTTTTTTTTTTCATTGTTGCGATTTTTCCATTAGCCTTTCCACTGTGCGTCGGGTAGCAAAGGCTTTAGGATAGCGAGAAAGCAGTCCCAGAACATATTAAACAAAGAAACCAATGACGTGCATAAACAAAACCAAAAAAAAAAAAAAAATATTATATAGATATGTACAAATTTACAAGGGCATTCCCAAGAATTATAAAAGGGATTGTGTAAAATTAGTAATAATTTGTGAGGTAGTTGAGATAGCTAGAAGAGAGAAGGAAAGATATATAAGGTCTGGTTTTAAAAAGTTGAATAATACATTCATTCATGGAAACATTACAGTGATTGAGGATTGTAATATATTCAAATAGGCGGCTACTATGTGATGACAAAAAAAAGAAATTGATCGAAAAATTGCAGTTGGATAGAAAAATTAATCAACGGGAAAATGGGATAGCCTCTGAATATTTAAAATGTGCCATAAATGAGACCTAAGAGCCGAAGCATTTGGACCGCCTGTTTTAAACGGAATAATGGATGGATTTTATCATAAAGCAAGGGAAATTGCATATGCACAAGCGAAAACGCCGCAGCTTTCTCCATCTTTTTGAGCACCAATAACACGCTTAAACTGGATGTAATGACTTAAGTTCAAGAAAGGGTATAAAATACTGATTATTTCAATTTCTCGACAATTTAGCCAACGTCCATTTAAGTTGTCATAAATTTCAAGTTTTTTATTAGAACTATTGTAAAATATTGTTATCCAATGTTGATTACTCTTAAATAAAATTTGAATATCATTTCGAAACTCAGAAACCTGTCGAGATAATTGCACGGCGTTTGGTAAAATAGGACATCTTGAAAATCTAAACTAGTACTTCTATTGATTACGCGCCCTACTTTGGATTACGCGGATTGTCAGTGGATTCATATGATTGTCTGCTAGCCATTAAAAGATTGTTTTCTTCTTCTAAATGCACAATTGAACTCTGTTTGGCATTTTGAAGGGGATGGTCAGGCGAGGGAGGAACAAGTATTTGATAGTATTAATCCGGTTTGGTCATCTGATTTACAACTTGATATTCCTAAATATATGGGTTTATGGTCCGAAAAGAAAGATTCATAGATTCCCGCTTTGAAAAGTTAATCTATTTGAAAAATTGAATCTATTTGGGTGTTGAAATCAGTCGTTGATATTTTTTGTCCCAGAGCTCGAATGAAATCCATAGACGATAAAAAAATTTCAAAACTACTATTTGGTTGATAAGTATCTATATTAAAGTCCCCTAAGAATATTATTTTAGCATTATTATTTAATTCGGAAATGGCAGTGACTTGTTCGAAAACATGTTTTTTGTATTTATAAGACGAGTATTTCGGGGATTTGTATCCGGTAATGATATAAATTGAGTTTACTTCGATTGCAAATAAATCGAGATGGTGGCTCATCACGAAATAAACTTTAGCCTTGATTAATTTCGAATGAAGTAATAATTGTTTCTTAAATAAAACCGCGACACCTTCAGCCTTTCCCGAATGAGTATAGTCGGTATAGTCTAAAAATTGTGTGGAAACCGCCAAAATTTATTGGAAGTTTCTTTGTCAGGTTCGTCTCCGAGAAAATCAACACCTCGGCTTGAAATTTCCAACATATTACATAATATGGATCACTTGTTACATATTTACTATTTGTTTGTCATGACCGTACGTTGTGATAAACAATTTTAATTAAATCCCCATTAATAATTTTGCTGTATGAAAGAGTCATAACTTTGTTTTTACGCGTCATTTAGAGCCCTTGTAACCGGGTCTGAAGAGGGAGGTTCTTTGGGCGGTTTGAATTTTCCTATAATGCATAGATCTTTAAGTCGCCGGACTCTGCTCAATGCAACGTAAATCATAGTTCTTTGAAGTCGTTGGCTTTTATTGAAATCTAGGGATACTTTATTGTATGTTTGTCCCTGGGATTTATGAATATAAAGGGCTTCAGCTGGTACTATAGTGAACTGAGTTCTACTTGGCTGATAACCTAAATTTTCTGAAATGCTAACGTGAACGACTAAGCGGGTGATAGGATCAAATATTTATCCTTAATTTCGAATTTATCGGCAACGTGTTTGTGCTTGGCTCGAATTTTATTCCGACTTGTCTATCGCCAAAATCAAACCATAAATATCCAGGATCCTTTTCAGGAGTAATTTTTTTTAATACGCTACATGCTCCATTTACCAGACCATCCTCGACATCAATTTCGAAACTATCATATATTTAATTCCTATTTTCAATAGTAAACTATAAGGGAGACCGCCAGTGTCAGTTCTTTTTTTATTCTTAAGCGAATCTAGGAGTTTCTGCTCTTGTTGTTTCGAGCATTTTTCCAGTGGGTAAGTTATTTAATGCTTCAATAAATGTTTTTTCGTCGCGTTGTCTCATGATATCGATTAATTCGAATAATTTGAATTCGTCCCAAATTAAAGTTCCTGCAAACATGTTAAGACCAGATCCATTCGTTTCTGAAAACATGGGACGGTCCATAACAAGAGGTAACTGATTTAAATCTTCAACAAGAAGTACTGATACACCCCCAAAAGATACACCTGTCTAAGCCTGGTATCAATACGGTGCAGAAGGCGGCTACCGCACATTGACACTTCGTCAATTATTAGTAGTTTAACACGCGCCAGCTTACAACGAATCGTGTTTGCTATATCCTCTGAGAGTTGAGACATTTTCCCACCATATTGACTCACGAGAAGTGCAAAAGCAGTATGGCCACCTATCAAGAAAGCAGCTTTTCCTGATGGAGCAGTTAATAAAACATAAAGTATTGAGTTAATAATTGAAAAATCGGTTTAACGACCGTACTTTTACCAACTCCTGCCGATCCGGATAAAAATATTCTTAGGAGGAGATTTTGAGTTTTGAATGAATGTAAGATATGCATAACAATATCTCTTTGCTTTTCGTTGAGACTTACCATTTCTGCGAAAATTTTATCTCTACAAGGTAACTTTTGTTGAGTGAATCTCACTTTCGATGCATTGGTTGGGGCCGCGTTTCCACCCTGACAAAAAAATATCTACCGGACCGCAATATCCGTGATCTTCATTATCATCATCTGACAAATTTTCAATAGTTTGAGCTTCAACAACTGCATCTTCGAGTACTGATCTAATAGAACTGAAATGCTTCATTTTATTATTCATTATCTGTATTAGATTTAGTTTGTACAACGATTTACATTCCTCATTCATAATATCATTATCTTCATTTCGTCACGGAAGAAACAAAAATACTTGTTCTCTGTAATAATTGTAAGAATCCTGATCTTTCTTGTAGTTGAAGAACCTCAAAATCTTGCTTTACATCGTAGAGGATGCAGTAACTGTTCTGTGTCCATCTGAAAATTCAATTTTTGATAATCGTCATTGAAGCCCCAATCCCTTCTTCATCAACATCTTACTCGTTTCCTTGAACTTTTAGGTGAAATAAGGCACGAGTAATCAGCCAAGCATGTGTTTTCTAAGAGTTTCGGCCGGTTTAAATATTTATCGAAAATAACCTTCATAAATATTTACTCAGATTCTGCATTTTTTTCAAGTTCCCTCTTTAAATCCTTTTCATATTTTAAAATTCCTACCCTTTATTCCGGTGGTGCGGTTTTAATGAAAATATTTGAACTGCTCATCCGCGATAGTGGTAACATTAAAACATGATATGCTGCCTCCCTGACCTGACATGATACTACAGTTTAAAAGACATTGCCGATCTTGTATAAACGCTCTTTTATCGATGCATTACCGTCATTTAAATCTTTTTCAGCTTGACGTAACAATTTAAAAAAAAAACCCTCTGCTTTGCTAATACAGTTGACTACATAAGACACGCAGCTGTAAGCATTTGTAATGAATTGAATATCCATATTATACCCAATCAAATTGAGTATTATAGGATTGTAGGCATTAATCGCAACCTCTAAACTTGATCTTTTTAGAATAACTTTCGCATTTTTCTATTGGCTTCTTAAAGCCATGATATACGACAGTTCATCTATTTCAAGATGTGCAAGAATCTCTTCCCATCTCATTAAAATGTTGTGCTTAAAAAAAGATTCAAGAAATTGTACTATTTTTTTGTAGTCATTAATAATTGTAGGTGTTATTTCTGATTTATCTAACGGTTCTAAAATCGTGGTTTGTGGCATAGGGGCCAAAGGGTAATTAAAGGGACATTAGCCTTTATTTTTCCGACCTTTTTCACAACTGAAGGTATGACGATGTCCTTCTACATGCATGAGAGGATTTTTTGTATCATATTTACAAGTTATTAGCTTATCAATAAATTGTATACAGTTATTAATTTTCGATTCATCCATTGTACCATACTCAGGAGGATCATTCACCTATAAAAGGCTGTGCCTATGAACAGAACCACGAGTCTGAACTTCACATCTCTGACGGCTGTCTATTACAAAATGTTCTCCGAAGGGACCATTGATATTTTGGAGGAATTTCATTAAATTCTTAGCTTTTTCCTCAAAATATATAACGTATGTTACTGGATCTTCTTTGACTAATTTAGTTTTAATATCATTGTCCATTTTCATGGCAGCTTTAATGATTATATTTGTGTTATATTTTATTCTGTACAAAATGATCTAATTTATTTACAGGATCTAATTTATGCCCTCCAAAAAATATTTGGAAAGCAAAGTTATTCCAAATCTGGCACCCTATGCCATGCTATTGGCTGCTTTCTCTGCTCCGGAGCTATGATTTTAACGGAATCTTCCTTCTCTTCGCGGTTCAAGAGAAGTACACCATTGTCCATAAAATCCAAATCGTTTTCAAAATATGGAACTTCGTCGTCCAATAATGGTTCCAAGTCTCCGTCTTTGTTAGTAACCTTATTGTCAACTGCATCCTTAGGATTAACGATAAAATCGATTTCATCAGAAATATAAGAGTCGGCAATAATCATCAATTTTTATTTTATTTTTCACGTATAACGGATTTGAAATAAGGTCTCTGAGAGCGTTTTGTGGTTTGATCGTTTCAGCTAAATAATGACTTACATGACTCATATGCCGTTTCAGTTTGAGCTGTTGTGTACTCAAGCTATCAAAATTACGTGGTAGCACATCAATCATTTCATAAATTTCTACAGCAATATTCACGATGCTACCTGCATCACCGATACCTTTTATGCATTTTTGACCTTTTAGTAACCGCGGCATTAGTGAAGATATTTGCATGAAAGTAATGTACGAAGATACAATGCGTATTTCAAGGGGCGACAATATTGCAACAGAATTTGGAATTTCAGCAAACTGAAGATTTTTACTGGCTGCCATTTTCGATACTTTTCCTAACATTACATATTTTGAGAAAATATAACATATTACATCTGAATCATAATTTTTAATATTTCCAACTAATGTTTCGAATATTTCGTTTTTTCCTAGCGACGCAACTTTTTCTCGTACTGCTGATAAATTGAACCTACGAACTGAATGTGGAAAAATTTTTTTTTTTTACAGTAAATGCATACTTTATCTGGTCCCACTTTTTTTGATTCGAAATACGATAATTGAAGTTTTGAGGCGCAGACGTCACGATTATTGGAAATATTATGATTAAGAGTATTAGTTATTTTCACACGGTACCTGAACAGCTCATTTTGTCTTTCATTATTTTTCCTAACTTTAGTATCCCATCTTCCTTCTTTCACATTCGAGTCTAGTCGCTTGAGCATCTTCCGTTCTCCATCAATTTCAAGGCCCAACTCACATAGTTCATCTCTATACTCCTTTCTTCTATCTGCCTCTTTTCTCCTTAGTTCTTCATTTTCTCGTACAATTTTATGCCTCTCACTATCCCTCTGGCGTCCAACATCCCCCTGAGCATCTTGCAATTTTTTTTCTTTTCTCGACTTCCTGCTGTTGTACATTCTCATTTTCTCTCAATCTTTGGAGCCTTTCTCTCTCTCGCACAAGACCTTCTGCATCCTCTTTTATCTGCAATAGTTTTCTTTTCTTGGCTTCCTGCTGTTTTACATTCTCATCTTCTCTCAATCTTTCGACCCTTTCTCTATCCTCTCTCTCTCACGCGGCCTTCTTCGCCCTCTTTAATCCGCAGCATTTTCCTTTTCTCGGTTTCCTGCTGTTTTAAATTCTTATCTTCTTTCAATCCTTTGAGCATTTTTCTCTCTTGCACGAGCCCTTCTTCGTCCTCTTTTATTCATAGAAGTTTTCTTTTTTTTTCCTCCGTTTCTCTTATTATCACATTAAGATCGTTGACGTTCTCTACCATCCGCTAATATTCTCTTGCTATTTTTAGTATTTTTAGGGGTTTTATTAGGATTACCGGTATCGCTAAAGGGTTGTGAGTTTGTGTTGGTGTTCAGATGGTCTTTATGTCTTTATTGTCCTCTTCAACTACTTCTGTTCTTGATATTTCTTGAATGAATTTTCAGAATTTACTAGTTATAAAGTTGGTTATTTTTGTAATATTTGTTTATATTGAGAATCCAATATGGTTGTATGTAATTGTCCAATATGAAAGCTAGTTATTGTAATTAGGAAAGTAGAAATCAATATATATCGATGTGACATTGCACAACAAAGCACGTTCAGAAACATTTAACCACGCTTCATAAACCAAGAAACCCTCCAAAAAATTCATCTTGCAGGTATTTTGCGAATAGGTCAACAAGATTTATTCTATTACCATAAAATCTCTTTCTAGTTGATTTTGTAGAGTGTATGCAGTGCTGCCGTTTGTTTGAGTCTACATGTCACAGGGTTCAGCAGGTTATAGAATGTTTTGGTCTCTGCAGCATCCAACACTTCATTGGAAATCCTTCTTGATTCTTGACAAGAGATGGAAAAGTGAGAGTACCTGCCGGCTTCATCTTCTTCAGGAACAGTTCTTCTTTGAGAGGAACTTGATTCACTTATTCCAGAGCGTGTGCAGAAGAATCTGAGGTGAGGAAGTTGGAGGAGTGATATTGCCATCATCAACTGTTTGCCTCTCACACCAGGTTGTTTTTCGTGAACTCATTTGTGTCTCTCTTTTTCTTGGTGGAGGTACTGCCTTACTTTTGAAAAGAAGCTACAGATGGTAGCAAAGCATGAGTTTGACGTTTGTCACAAAGTTGTCCTTCATTTTGGACATTTTTACGTTTGTATTCATTTCTCACTTGATAAACAGTATTTCAAAACTGCTAATGCGATATTATGATCTCAGATAGTTATAAGATTGCAAAAAAATACTTATATGGCAACTCGATAATTGTGGCTGGCAGAGCATAACAAAGTTTACTGGTTTTTTGTTATAAACTGTTGAAGTTATACATTTGAAGGTCAAATTAGGCTCAGCAACCCTCAAGACTCATATCCTACCTACAAGCTATCATTTTCGTTGCTAGATTTCAGCGGAAAATTAAAAAATACGAAACACAGTTACTCCATATTACTCTACTACAGATAAACTGCTTGCCTATTAATATATATATATATATATATATATATATATATATATATATATATATATATATATATATATATATATATATATGATTGTCCATTTGAAAAAAAATAAGGAAAAGAGCTAGAAAACACAACTTAAAATAAAATAAAAACTGTTTGATTCATCTTTTTTTTTTTACGTTCCTACATATGTTTATTAATTGCCCATTGTGTGCCCTACTGTTCCAACAATATTGAAAAAATGTTTTACAGTGTTTTAAGTATTCTCGACTTTTTGTTGCTTTTCATATCATATCACGCGTAAGTTCATGATCATATGTAATAAATCATAAATTTCAAATATTTATGTTATTAAATTGAAAAATCTCTGAAAGTTTTCATCGGATTCTGGTCTAATTTATATGGGACCACCACCTAGGTGTACCATTTTGTCAAAAAATAAAATAAAAATAGAAATTGGTTCAAGAATTACAAGGTTATGAGAGAACATACATAAAAAAAGAGTTTTCATCGGATTCTGATAAAACTTATGTGGAGCCATCCTGAAGGTGCACACTTTTGATTAAAAAATTAATCACAGAAATCGGTTCAAGAATGGCGAAGTTATGCTTGTACATACACAGAACATTGAGTCAAACTGATAATGGCTTTTTTGAAATAGATATTTTACATCACTCCAAGACTCCACGACAAATATGACTGAAATTTATTTGAGGTCGCCTGAGAACTTCGTTCGTTTAACTGCGAATTTTCTAGTTAAATATAAACCTATTTAAAGGAAAATTACACTGTAAATAAGATTTTTTTTCCTAAAGAGATCTGCTTGTTTAGTTTCAGAGATATAAGATTGACTGATTTAAGAATAAGATATCCTCTACCGAATATCACTAAATCGATATGACCATGCTTTGCATACATTAGATATCACTTAATTTAAATTTATTTTAATTAATGGCCTCATGAATTTCCAAACATTCATACGGTTGTTCACAAAAGAAATATGGAAAGAAGGTGGTGCTAAGAGAACATTGTCCGAAGGACGCAAGCATCATAATTTCCATGTTTGGTAGATCCCAAGCAGTAACGGCAAAATGATTCAGCTGGCCAAGGACCTCTTACCAATGATAGGTTTTCGTTATGTTTTTAGAATCGAAAATATTCTAAATAATAATAGTAATTAATCAATTTATCTGTTTAGATCTTGAAAATCCATTGGTTCTTTCTTAAATTTAATTAAAACAAATGATACGAAATGCATTTTAGTGTGCCCTTTTCTGACATGCTATGGTTTGATAATCACACCGCGGCCGAATTAGCATCCGTCGAATATTATCTGAAAGCAGATGGATCCAATGTCATTGATTATAACTATAAAAATTTATAGTTGTTGTGTATTCAGAAAAAACATATCAGACCCACGAATTCCTTGTGCGCCTGTTAAACTATAAATCGGTGGCTCAATAAGTGACTCTGACTCTCGTTATTAGTTTTCTCGAAGATAGCAGTAACTCAAAAACGACATTTGACGTCGCGACGTCCATCTATCGACACATACAAAAACACACTTCTACTTCCGATAATTATGCAGTGACCGAAAAGAGAGGTTCACAACTAGATTTTACAATAATGCTAAATACTAAATTTTATCATTCTACGGCTTACCGTTTTTGAGTTATGCGAGATGCGAACGAAAGTACATACAGACGTCACGACGAAATGTCAAAATGGATTCAAGGGTGGTCTAAATGGATATTTTCGTTGAAATCTGAAAACCGAAAATTTTCGCGATGCGTACAAGGAATTAAAAAATAAAGGAAGATTATTGATCTTCGTGTCTTCACAACCGAGTTCTACATCATCTAAAGCGCCTCTGGTAATTCTGAACTCCACTGTGCCAGTTTCTTTACAATGAGCAATCAGGTATAAATAAAGAAAACAGACAGCAGCTATAAATAGACGAAACTTTAAAAGAGCTCTAATTTCTGTGCTTTTATAGTAATCTGATGAACCAATTTACAAAAAAAAATAATTTATTTAGCAATCAAACTGAATTACTGTTCTCTAGGATCCAATTGAATGCTTAAGATTAGTTGTCATAGGAAACTTGATTGTTGTAAATCTTATTTTATTTTTCACATTGCCCTGCATTGTAGGCAATAGTAATGTTTGTAGCAGTGGGATATCACGCAGGCTTGCATGACAAACCACTTCTGAAAGTAAAACAATTTACAACTTCATCATGAGCTGTGCACACAATTTGTCCTCAGTTTTCTCACCATCCTTTTCTGCGCCTCTTCAGTCCAGTCACTAAATCTTCCGCCGGAAGTAGTTTTCTCGCCGGTGGATGTCGAGAGGTATTCCCACCGCTTATACCTGCATCGCCTCATGAGACATTGGGTATTATTCATAAAAACTAGAATATGTTTGTACTTGTATAGTATGAAGGAAATCCCGACCTCTCCACTATTAGAGTAGAATGGAAACTTGTAAGATAACCCGTTCTTTCTGCCTTAATTAGCGTTAATACGGGCTCTATAACCCTCAACAAAAAATGAAAGAAATTCTTCAGTTTGTAGTAACAATATTTGAATGAAAACCTTATATTTTCAGGTATAAGCATTACCGTTAACGTTGGATGGTTTACTTCACACCGAATGGATATTTGTAGCTGTTACCTTTTCCTTAAAATAAAAGTATATCCTTCAAAACTACTGGAAACTGCGAGTTGTGGTCAGTAGTAGACTCACCTTTATTGTGAAAGGTTGTTTTTCATATGTTAAGTTATAGAAGATGTGACTATGAGAAACATTAAAACATTATATTATATTATATATAACCATTATATTATATATAATAATTATATTATATTATATATAATTATATATTATATATAACATTATATTATATTATATTATATTGAGAAACATTATGACATTAACACGCCCCGCTTTTGTAATATTAGAGATTTTTATCGTTTGAAAGATGACCAAGTACAGTCACTTGCAAACCGATTGTTAGGTGTAAATGACGAAATTCGAGCAGGAACGATTGTCATTCGTTAGTCAAATGTAAATGTGTTAACAGTATCTGCTTGCCAAATGGGACAGAAACTTGGAATTATTTATTTCTTCTTCTTCTTTTTTTTTTTGGCCAAACCGGTTGGACAGTTTTGACCCTTATGTCTTCACATTGCTCAGCAAATGAAGTACTTGGTATTGAGAACTTGCCGCAGCTATCAATTTCCCTCTACTATCATTCTGCTAAACGAATAGCAAGAGGGAAAATACGGGAAAATCTAAAAGATTATTATTCAAGGTTCTCTGAAGGGAAGCATTGGGAGCTCATATAGAACCGGGTATGTTTCATATAGGTTAAAAAATTCGTCCTTGCCGTTTTTTTTGTTCATTGTATAGGTGTGAAATCAGTCGAATCTTCCATTTGTTCACTCTCATCAGACATCGGCATTACAGAAAACGAAATTTAAAGGAAAAAATATCTGGTGTGGACACCCTATGACTTCCTTGTACTCCTATTAAACTACGAATCGATAGCCCAAAAAGTGAGTTTGGTTACTATTTTCCAAAGATAGCAATATCTCAAAAACGACACACGGCGTCGCGACGTCCATCTATTGACACATATAGACAGACGCCCACACACTAACTGTTTCTGGAGGTCTCATTCCGTTACTAGATGTCGTTTTCTTTCAGTTTGTTACAAGTTCCCAAGAGATTTCTTCGTGTAACTTGAAAACATTAGAACTGTCTATGTCACTAGATAAAGCATTAGAAATCGAGGGTTTCAACCTTTTAAGGGGAAGAACCCGCTTGTCCCTTATTCTCCTGCTGCAGACTTGTTCTGCTCACAAATGGGGAGGAAAAAAAGTATTTTACTCTAAATTTTAACACTTAAAACAAGTAATAAAATTGTTTAATTATAGTGGAAAAATAATTGTATTTATAACCTTTATCACCGATCCATATGATCTCTATCTTAAATGGTGAAATATCTTTTTAAGTAATTTTATGACCTTCAAGTAAAGTACCCCTTTTGGCTCTTCTGTTACAACCAAAGTCTACTAAATTGTTTATATTGATATAAGAGTCTAGATTACCAAATCAGAGATATATTACATTATATTTTAATATAATTTTTTAGGAAAGTCTAATATGAACTTCAAGTAAAGTACCACTTTCGGTTTGTCAATTTTTACCAATATTTAGAATGTTATTTATATTAATATGAAAGTCTTAAATACCAAATTTGAGAAGTTTTGTATTCTAGTTTAATATGATTTTTGATGAAAATCAATAATGACCTTCAAGAATAGTACCACTTTCGGTAGTCGAGTAGTGACCAAAAAGGTAGTAGATCACAAGTAGATTTTATCACAATAATCCTAAATACAAAATTTTATCTTTCTACTGCTAACCATTTTTGAGTTATGCGAGATACGTACGAACAAACGTACGTGCAGACGTCACGACGAAACTTGTCAAAATGGATTCAGGGATTGTAAAAATAGATATTTTCGTTGAAATCTGAAAACCGAAAATTTTTGCGACTACAATACTTCCTTCACTGCGCATAAGTAAAAATACTAAGGAAAAACTAAATTTAAGAAAAAAAACAAACGTAATTTAACTTTAAATAACTCAATCAATAAAAAAACAATATAAACTCAAAACCAAAATTGAACTTTGCAATATATAGGTTAAAATCATATTCTCTGGAATCACTTTCAACCAGAGTGACGGAAATAAATATGCAGCAAGTGTTGTGCCATAGAATCTTTTACAATTTTTACTTGCTAGAGAAACAAGTTATACAACTCTGTTATGTGTTTACAGGCTGCTCTAACGTTAGAGCTCTGTCAAAAAAACTATCGTGTATGAAGGCCTTTGACATCAATTGCAAATATACGAACTACCTAGTTCGAACAATGAATAAAATATAAGAAACAATAAAAATGAATAAAATAATTAATCAAAAACCACGACTCAAATTCAACAGCGGAAAATGCAAATCTTGCCCATGAATTCTACGTAACCGTGATAGTTCAAAATATGTTCATCACTGTCTTGTTTGTGTTAGCGTGATAACGGTGTACTTCATGCGATTAACAGACCAGGGGAGCCAGGCCTCGACCGTTCAAATTCAAAGTGAAAATGCTTTTAAATCAATATATTTATTATCATTTTTTTTTTTAATTCAGGAAATGTAATTGTGGGAAGTTTCCATTCTTTGGTGGCTACCGAATTCGTCATTAAAGTCACGAATAATTTAAACTTATTATGTCAGCATATTTCGTTCTGTTTGCTCTTTTATCTTTCCCAAGTACATGTACTCATTTTTTCTCTCTTGAATTACAGCGTAGATGATTATTTTTATGGGGTGGGTAATGACTCACCTCATACAAAATATTATATATAACTTACATTTTTAGTTTTAAAAAAAATAGATCAGGTTTTATAACTCTTCAAAAAATTAATATAGAAATAATTAAGAAATGTAGAACTTTTGATCGACAAACTCATTTATCTTTATTTTCCTCTACTATAATATGTTGAGGCTATAACCTTTACTTCGAGAATGAAAAAAAAAAATTCCTTCGGTTGAATAAATTATTTTCCTTCTGGGAATTGAAGAATTCACTTGGTATATGCATATGTTTAAAATAACTAATTTATCATAAACAAAAAATGTAGTAGTGTTCCCTTCGTTTAGGTTTTAACAACTAATTTTAATAAACCAAATACTTTGAGTAATAATAATAAAATTTTTATTGAGTATTTACAATATATAAATCAGGTTTCAAGCCTTAAGAGCTTATGAACCTCTACATCAGCATTACAATGGGATCTAAAATATAGGCAAACAAAATTAATACGTTACAAGAGGGAAAAAATAAAATAAAAAACCCTCTAAATGAAAAAATGACAAAGAAAAATACATATTTACACATATGTAGTTAATGTATTGTACAATTTGTTTTATTCACTTGTCTTAAAAAAAATTATAATAATAATAATTAAATTAAAATTAAGATATATTTATATACTTAAATAAAAAAAAAATAAAAAAAAATAATAATAACGAAAAAATAAACACATACATACTTATAAATAATTAACTTATGTTTTCATCAGAAAAACGGCATCCGCGGTAGTTAGCTGGGTATGGGCCATCACAGTTAGCACATTTAGGCGCTAAATTAGGGTCATTGGTGCAATTTTTTGTTAAATGTTCCCCTATACATTGCACACCTTTAGGTCTTCTATAACAGTTTTTTGCTACATGGTAAAATGACTGGCATTTAAAACATTTTGTTATTAACGTCAAATTTTTATAACGTTCCCATGTAACAATAAAGTGGCAAACTTATTTATCTGATATTATCTGCTTAATATCAGCATTATTTTTAAAACTTACAATAAATACTGGAAGCTTCACTATTTTATTTTCACCTACTTTTTTAACCATTTGGGTGACTTTCAGTACGGGCAACTTACTCTATCTACCAGATCAACAGTAATTTCATTATATTTGATATTAGGCGGTGGTACGTTCCTTAACACTAATATTATATAAGCTTCTTCTCTGGGAGTGTAGGTTTGACATTCTAATTTAGAGTTAATAACCTCGTTTAAAATGAAATTATAGTCTTCCTTATATTGGGAGTAAAATATTAAGCGGTTATCTCGATACTTAACACCAAAGTTTTTTTTGCATTTGTTTTTTAGATAGTGCTTGGATTCCATGTGTTTTTCTATATGACTGTAAATGACAATGGGTGGAAGTTTTCTGGTTTTACCTTTACCGGAAGATGGCTGCTGCTGTATAGAAGTTCCGAAATAACTTGCTGATATATCAGAACGGACACTTAATCCCATCCGCACTCCCTGAGTCTCAAAAATTAATCGTAACTAACAAGTAGCCTTTACTTTCTGTGATCCCGTAAACCGGCAAAAGCTTTCCCCAAGAAAGCCCCACTTCAATGATTTTCTTCTCTTTACCACAGACTGTCACTTTTTGTTGATGGACTGCTTCCACATCTTTAAATAATTATTCATGGCACTGATTCATAGTTCCTGCGCATATAAGTCATCTTTGGGAATGGTGAACACATTTCAGCCCTGGCAGTTTCTTCATTCCTACTTAGGCCTGTTTTTTGCCTCTATAAATTGAATATTTTTTAATTAAATATGTCCATTTTTATATTTATTGTGAGCATGATAAACCAATTTGGTTTTAAGCATAATTTCACTTATATGTTTCCCTGATCCTTAAGGGTCATTGGGAAAATTACATTTAATTATATTCTAATACAATATTTAATTTGCTTCAAAAACCTCGTGAACCTTATCAAGACTACATTAAATTTTTCGATTAAAGAAAATTGCGTGTATGAATTCTGTTGAATTATGAGACTTGTGCGTTCCAAATCTGCATTTCAGCCGGTCGGTTACTACGTTATTTTGGTGTTAACGTATAGCTTATCTTCCTCTATACCTTCTATCCTTATCTTCCTTACTTCCGAAAGGTTGTCCATGTCATCTTTCTTAACATAGTGCTCTAAAACCATGAAGATTTTTCAGAGTGACATCAATAAGATAAATAAACAGAGGGACGTCTTACATAAGTACTGAACGTAAAATGCTTTTGTGTACTAAAAGTTTTTCTAGTGTTACAGTGCCGGGTTTTCATTATTTATATTTTATGGGTTGTTTGAGACGGTAAAATCAAGTTTTGACGGCCCTTGGTTGGTTTTAGTTGTACCTGTGATATTGATAGCCGATCCAATTTAATTCCCAATTAGACAATGGAGCGAGAACGTGCCACCGATTCCAAAAAATCTTGGCAATAGAGTAGTCTTTCCATTTAATATGAAAAAGTTCGAACACCATTCATCCCTTTATAGCGGAATTCTCTGTAACATTCAGAAGTGCAACACAATAGTCCAAAACGTTGATTCGGCTTGACATAATATTGCAATTGGGTTTATGCTTGAACTGTTTATTACGAAAGCGACAATGGTAGCGCGAGTGTATCATAATTGTAGTTATGATGACCATAAATTGTGATTTGACCGCTCCTCGAGTCACGCCACAGTTGAGGAGAACGGTGCAGGAATTTTCATTTTGATCTCAAAAGGGTTGACTTCAATTGTCAAGATCTAACTGGCTTTCTGGATAAATCGTAAATTCGTATGCCATCAGCGCAGCGTTAACAAGAACATTGTTTATTAATTTTCAGATAGCCAATCTTCATAAAAACATTTTTTAAGTTTTTCTTGAACTCGTGTATGACTGATAATGTAGAGAATTCATTTCCAATGAAAATAGCCGATGGAATCGAAGTCGCAGCAGTAGTAACTACGTTAAGCACTGGTCTTAACAGTAGAAGCTTAATGTGGTGGCTTTATGCCAAGTGTAACCATAGGAAGAAAAGAGAAAAAACATTAACTACATTCGCGACTTCGTGTCTTCGTGACTTTATTTACGAATCCTGAAATCATATATAACGAGTAGTAATAGAACACTTTTGTATCACAATCATTAAATATCCGCTTATTTCATATTACCAGAAACACAACACTTTGACTCCAATTATCTAATATGTATGAAGATTGGTGTTATAATACCAAATGTAAATTATTTATTTATTTTTATTACAACAGGTGGCATTTACCGACGTACAATAAACGTAACTTAAGAAGTAGAAGACAATTTAGGTATAAAATAATAAAAATAAAAAATAGTTTTAATGCTAATTTGCATGTCTATGACAATATGATATATTTTATTCTTTTTTGCAAAAAATTAGTTGTTTTTTTTGTGCTTATATCAATTACGATATAATAAAATACAACACTGTTGTTATAAACGCAATATACTGAACTACCACAGAAAAATACACATTCAAATTATCAGAATATAGTAACAGCCATATAATTTACATGACACAGCAACGTATATTATATAATTGGAAGATAACTTGTGTTAACCTGATCGATCAATTAGTGTTATTTTGTGTGTATGTAACTATAGTGAGCTCTCTACATAACTTGTACTAACTTAATCGATCAATTAGTGTTATTTAGTGTCTATGAAACTATACTGTGCCATCTTCCTCCCTCTGCACTTCTTCTTATTAGCCTGCGTAATATCGCTGCAGTCTTTTATCAGATCATTTTTTTTATATGTTCGATATTTTTTTCGGTATACAGTTATAATTTCTCTCTTTTCATTCATTTTCTTTTTATTTATTTTTTTTTTTGTTTAAAAGAAATCATCATTTTAACTGCTATTGATCATGATGCCGTTTATGGTAAGGAACCGTATGATATTTTCTGCAATGATAATTTGAAACTTTGCTAAAAATAGTAAAATTCTCGCCAATATATCTGGTCATGTTTAGAAGTTCAAGTAAAAGTATTTCTTCGGCATTCGTTACCAAATTTGTCTATCATGTTCGTTCTTGTTTTCTGTTTTATGTTCGTTTTTGTTTTTGCGATTGTTAGAAGTACGCGTTTTGTTGTCCTGTGTATTGCATTATAACTTTCATTCCTGAGGGTTATGCCTGAGTAGCTCAGCAGTAATCAGTACTAGGGAAATTACACATTTCTCATGACCTCAGATCTAAGCTGTGTTTGTTGTTATTGTCATACCATGGTGTAATTTCTCTACGAATCAATTTTGTACCATATTAATCTGTATATTTACTTCTTTTATTGTAAATAAAAGTTGAAAATTGCAATAAATATTAATTCAAATCAAAATTAATATTTTACCTATAATTATAATTTTCAGTTGTCTTATTATAAATAGCAGATTAAATCCTTTTTTTCATAGGACTACTACAAAAATAAATAAGTTAAAAATGGATGTTGATTTGAACTTGATCGCTATTTAATGTCGAGTCGTGATATTTCAGTGACCTACTTGGCTAAGAGCACTCACTCACACCCTCAGATACTGCTATATAGAGAACAGCCTGCAGGACATATAATATTATGTTGCCAGCCTGTGGGAGACAGTTGAGCAAGCGCCCGCTGATGTCCTTGGAGTCTTTCTCCGAGCAAAGGCAATTATATCGGTTGCTGGACAACGCCCACCTCGAGATCCGCATTTTTGCGCTTCTGCTCCAGGTCCAGGGGTTGTGACGTTACCTTATCTAAAGCATATATAATGCTAGCCTAGTGAAAGAGGAACGCGTCCTTGTATAAATAATGATAATATACAATGATGCCGGCTAAACAGGCGGACAAAAAATCCGTATTTTAATTTATTGTAAGCAAGACAAATAATAAAACTTTAAAATTTTTACATGAAAAGAAGTATTTATGAACTAACTTTAAGAAATTTGTCTTGTGATTTAAAAGTTTGCAATTGGTGAAAACAAACTTACCCCTAAGCATTCAGGTTTATACAAATCATAGCATATTAATCTACTTTACTTCGCTTTTACACTTGTAAAATTGTTGCCTCGTTGCGTTAACCATTCTCTAAACAAGAGAGGCGTTTATTTTCGTGGTAAAAAATAAAAATTAATAAAAATACTGTCATATTACATACAACCAAATTATCAATCCTCGTCGATCGATTTGGAAACTTAGGTCCTCTTTTCTTATCGCGGATGATCAATAGAACCTCGGAATTAAATTTTAATTTGTCTTTTATAAGAAAATCCTGAATATATCATTATTTTAAATTAGATCGAGATACATACGATCTGTCGTCAAACCGTCATTGAATTAAAAGTGCTCCAATTGACCTCTCGGGTTTGAAAAACGTGATTCCTTTTGTCAGGTTTCTTCAAAAAGTCAAATTATGAGAACATCCTAGTGCACTAATTTTTGAGATTAGATATTTCTTCTGTTGAATGTTTGTTTTGCCATAGAATGATACGCAGATTTTGTGCTTTTTTCTTCTCACGTGAAGAACTTCACAACTTAAACTTTGTGAAGTTAGGCGACGTTTCTAGGAAATGACCGACATGGCCCAGCTGTTTCGTGCATTCTAGGTTTGAGACGGATACTTCTATTGAATTCTTTCTTCTATTGATTTTCTCTCCTCCTTTTTTCTCTTGATTTTTCTTCTAGTATCTGGTACCCACACATGTAAGTGAAGAGAAAGATTCCAAACAAGCTGCTGAAATTACTACTGGTACTTCTTTTTTCCAAATCCTCAAAACTGAAAATTAGACAGAAAAAAAAAAAAAAAAAAAAATATATATATATATATATATATATATATATATATATATATATATATATATATATATGTGGACGTACGCCTTACAGATTTATGTTTCAACAAAAATGAAGGACTTTTAAAAATTATGATTTTGTCAAAATTTTAAGACTAATAACAGGAGCTCCTTGGTACATAAACAACAAAATTCTACATTACGACTTACAAAACCAACTATCGACCAACACATGCGTAACCATAATTTAGTCTGTTAAAATTTCGTCAGTCTAAGGAAAGTCTTCCTGCCTGCCTTACCTTATGTGCTATCCTTTTTGCTCTAATAAAATCCCTTATATACTGGGGATATTTTGGTAAGTTCTCTGCTCTTGATGGCATTGGTACAGATAAACTCCATGCTGTTTTTTTGGTTTTTAAACTTTTGGTAAATTCGTTCACTGCCTCGTTCTTCTTTAGTTTTAAAGAGATTGAAAGTTCTATGTCGAAAAATTCTCGGTAAGAATCCCAATCCATTGTGCCACTAATGAACTCCGGGATTCTTTGTACGTTGCTGAGCACATCTTGAATAACTTAGTGGAACGTCAGAGCAAAGATCGGAGTTCGCATTTAGGATGTAAAGGCGGCCTCTGACGATCACTCCAAATGGAACACTGAATTGGAACAGCTGGAGTACTTGGAGTTAAGACGATTTTAAAGGCCTCACTGGCGATCACTCCACTCCGTTTTTTCATTTGATACCGACAAGTAGTGATTTATGCACACGTAAATACGTATTAATGGGGCTATAAATTGTGGCTCTACTATAGCAAAAACATTGAATAATTTAATCTAGCTCCCCTCTCCAAAAAATAGTGGACATTTTATGCATATTAGAAATTATAAATCCACTTTCTTTACTTTCAATGGAGCTACAGTCCGATGTGGATCTTGGCCTCCTCCATGGGGCTTCGCCATGTGGCTCGGTCTTGTGCAGCTTCTTTCCAATTTTGCACGTTTAAAAGAGTCTGGGCATTCCTGTATTTTATTTATGTGATTTACTATTTTGTAAATGTATTAATTTATTTTTTTAAATAGTGGGTTTGTTTATTGTGAATCTAGTTTCTAGTTTCTATTATATCCCTAATTTGTTTCCTATGGCCTCTGTTATTTATTGTAAAATACTTTAGGTATATGAAACAGGGTGTTTTATTTATATACTTGATTCTTTTTCTCGTAGCTCAGTTCAACTTCGATATTATTCTCGGAATCAACAAATACATTCCTGATATCCTCAAGAGCCGGCCATAGATCGAGGTGTGACATAAAGGGCATCCTACAACTCCTGTATTATTCCTGCTGGAAAAAATTATAATCTGAGAGTATCATGAAGTAGTCTTCTTGACTTGGTTCGCACTTCTTGTTGTTTATCTTATCATTAGTACAGCCCTTTGCATCTCTTTAAACAGATTCGAATGGCAGCTTGTCCAATCTTATAGTAATTTTTTATTTATATTCATTCCAATCTAGTTCCAGCTGGTTGTAGGGAAAAACAAAGTTAGCTTCGATAAAAAATGGAATAAATAGGCATGTTCTGTTAATTTTCAAGGACTTTGATCCAGTGTTAGCATTTAAGAGCATTTTAATTAATGCTCTTTTTCTCCTTTTATTTTTTCATTACGTATTAATTTATTTTGTGAAACCTAAAGAGCAAGAGGGAAAAACTACCAAGGTCATTAAAAAAAACCGTTTGTACATTTAATGTACTTCAAGAATTTCTACATTCTACTAAGGGGGAAAAAAAACTTAATTCTGTATTGCATGCTTCGTCAATTACGATATTTTGCGGGTTTTGTTTGGCTTGTGGATTTTTGGCTGTATTACATAATCTAATAGTGTTACCTATTAATTTTTCGTTGGGTCGTTTTTTTGTGGATCCGTATGTGATCGTTACCGAATTGCATGCGCAGGTCTGGTTTTGAAGTTGACTTGCTGAGGCATCATGATGCTTTAGTTATTGTCCTGAGAGATTTTTATTAATAATTTTTAAGTTCACGTATTTCGACTTTCCGGTATATCTATCTTAGAGTTTTACTTTATTCAAATATCAGGCCCAGAGCCTTATTGTACATACCAGCGAATGATTTCCATCATTGCCAGGGAAAATTAGAGGGCAAGATTCATAAAAAGAAAGGATTGAAAGGAATTCATATTCACAGTTACGATTATTCTTGGTTATGTCGAATATTCCAAAGATAGCATCAGTCAAGGAGAAGTTTTGCCAGGTGATATTGGAAACTCTCTGTTGCGTGAAAATGATTTTTAAGTGTTGTTATAATTCTTGTATCGTATGGCGAATTAGGATAGTGATTTTTTTTTTTTTTTTTGCTTTTTCTGTTAGGTTATGTTTTCTTTGGACAATTAACATCCTTGAACTTTGATCTGAAATGTGTTTATCGCTTTTCTCTTCTCAATTTCTTAATAACCTTATCAGCTATGTACAATACCAACTCAAGTCGACCTGGGTCTAGCTTTACTCCACTAAGGACACAATAAATTTAAAAGCATTAAAAAAGGATTATTTATTTGAAGAACAGATGCTTTATTTATTTTTAAACACACTTATTTAATTTTGATGAGAAGGTGATGATGCATTTCTATTATTATTATATTATGTACTATTACAGGCAATCCACAGCAGACGTTGTGTTTGCCGTCATACAATGCTATTGATTTTTAATATATTACTAATAACAGTTCATTGAATCTTGTAATAGTTGGTAAATAAAATAACATTAAATAAAAATAATTCTCAAAAGGAAAAAAAAAGATCTAAATAATAGATAAAATAAAATAATAATAAAGGATATACATCAGGAACTTCGTATTTATAAATTTATTTAAATAATTATATTTTTCCGATTTAATTAAATTAATTAAATATTTCCTAAAAGACCCTGGTGGCCGAGAGGGTGAAGGCAACCTTAGCAACATGGAGTCAGCTGCGGCTCGGATTCGGCCTGGGCGGATTGAAATTTATTTTATGGCGGACCAACGGAATGAATCTCAACCTTCCCACTTTGGTTAGGATAGGTTGGTAACGTGTAGGAATGACCCGTCCCGTTTGTCACAAAAATGTATATATGCATATCCGAAATGTAAGTGCTAATGCCATTGAATGAGGTTGTTAAATGGTATGGCAAGATTGATACTTATCAACTGCCAGCCGTCTGTCTTCGGTTTTAAATGTTAAAGGTATGTTGCACTGTATACAACTTGGCCTATGTGTTCCAGTCAGCAAATGTATCAGCACATATCAGTGTGAGTCATGTCCTATTCTGAGTCTTGCCAGTACGGCTTCTGTTCGTTTGCTATTTTAAATTGACGATTTCCATGGAATTTCTGTGTATTTCAGTCCTTTAAGTTTGTTTTCTGACGTTCTGATCCAATTAGCTGCCATTTGCACATCACAGGTGATGTTATAAGCGTATGCAGGTTATTGTGAGGAATATCTAAACAGTCAGATGGGGGAATCAATGATGCGGCTTCATCGCCTTTACAATTGCCACATATATCGTCCTGTCCTGAAATCCAGACTAATAAAACTTATCCAATTCAGTCTAAAAAGTAGACAAAATATACAGTTATAAAATATACATACTCTTTATACAGTAGGATGGGTGGAAGAACAAGGATTTTAACTTCCATTAAAAATTAGGAATACAAAATTTATTTACACATTATTTTTATAACATTTTTCTAAAAGATAATACGTCGACATTGTTTTCTATTTAATTTAAAAATAAATTGGTAACATTACAAGGTCATACATGATTCACGATTCACAGCATAATTCAGGTAACATTGCCTCCTTTATTATACCAACATTGGGGATTCTAATTTATTTATTTGAGCACCAGAAACTAGTCTTGTTTCTCTTCCAGCTCCTGGAAGAATAATCAAGGTGCGCGAGTACAGTAAATAAAGTCTCTTGTTGTTGGAGTTGGGAAAATTCGGCTTGTAAAAAAGTTAGTGATGAAGATAGTTGTGTTCCTTCAGGTAGTAGGTAGGATGTTCCTTGACGTATACTGGTTCCTTGACAACGTATGGCTGGGGCACTGCGACTGGTACGTGACGTTCGACGGTGACTGGAACTGGGTGAGGTACAGCAACTGGTACGTGGCGCTCGACTGGCACTGGCACTGGTCGGTCAACGTGGACTGGGTAAGGTTGAGGAACGGGGACGTGGACTGGTCTGTCGACATGGACGGGGTAAGGCTGGGGCACTGGGTAGGGCACTGGACGGTCGACTGGGACCTCCACCCTCACGGGCACTGGTACCTTCCTCTCGATGTGGACTGGGTACGGCTGTGGTACTGGGTATGGGACTGGCACTTCACGATGGATGGTGATAGCCTTAATTGTTCCTTCGGAGACGTAGGATCTTGGAGCGGGTGCGACAGCTACGGATGATGCGAGAGGAGCGGCAGCGGCGTAGCGAGAAGCGAAGACTGGACCAGCTGTGACTCCAAGGTGACCTCCAGACAGAACGGGCCTAGCGGTGACAGATACTGGACCTGAAGATAGGACTGGGCCGGCTGTGACTGCAACAGGAGAGTGAAGTCTGGAAACTGGAGCGGCCGTGACATGGATGGGAGTATCCAAGAGTGAAGGGGAGGCCGTAACGTGGACGTGGCCGGAGTGAAACACTGGAGCGGCGGTCACAGCGACTGGAGCAGAGTGTACAACTGGAGCAGCGGTCACGGCGACTGGAGCAGAGTGTACGACTGGAGCAGCGGTCACAGCAATTGATGATGAGTGGATTGCTGGAGCTGGAGTAACAGCGAAGGGAGCACCGTGGGATGATATGGCTACTCCTTCGTGGTGGAAGGACGCTCCGTCGAAGTAGTCGTCGTCGTAGCCAATGCCGTAGCCAACGATGCCTCTCTTCTCCTGCTTGTTGCTCTTCTCGGCGGGGGCTGCGGCTTCCTCAGCGACAGCTGAGGCCACCAACAGAAACGCTAAGCACACCTGCAACGAAAGTGTTTGGATTAGTAAATCGTAAAGAATTTTATCACAATGAAATGCTGAAGTAAAGTAACATTTGTAACAGTTCTAGATAAATAATGATTAACCGCGCGATATTTCTAACGTCGTGGGATCGTTAAGTAAGCTGATCTGAAGAATGATCTGTAGCTTTCAATGGAAGTGCCTTGTGTCGAGAGAAGCTCTGATAGTTATCTTTCAGTCAACTAGCGAGCTGTATACCTGGCAACCGGTCAAAGTCGAGGAATTTTGTCTTCTTATCTTCTAGATCTATTAAATTTCTGGGTTACTGTATATGAGTAAAATAAAATAAAATGTTTTTTTGATTCTTAATAGCATTTGGTTCATTGGTCCTGACGTATAAAACAGTTAGGGATACAAATTTAAAATTTATTTCGTTTCTCCCATTCTAACTTTTATTAAATAAGCAAGAGTCTATATTGGAAATAAATTACAAACCACTGTATAAGTGACCTAAATGACATGAGAATTCCACTCATGTCGAAAATACTTTTTCAGTTGACAATAACTGAATTTTGTTGATATAAAATATAATTTTGTTGATCACAAAAATATATGAGACACACTGAAAGTATTCACAAATATTGTAATTAACTACAATTTATACAATATTTTGCTTGTCCACTAAATAATAGAGCAAAATAACAAAAACAACTGTGGCTTACACACACATCGAACTAGGAACAACTGGTTGAATGTGATGAATAGGTAACATCATCATGTGCAAGTATCTATTTTTAAAATAATAAATTTATATTAAAGATTTTATTTTACTCCTATTATTTTGTTCCTCATTTTATTTATTTCTAAATTCAGTACATTGTTGAAGTGATATCAGATTATTTATCTGTAAAAATATTAAATCAGTATTACTCTATTTGATATACAAATCAGTTATTCAAAAGTAATATGAAGCAACATGGATGCCTTAACCTTTATTGGATGACTTTTCTGACAATCAACAATACAAACACAAAAAAATATCACGAATACCTAAATTTGGAATGTTAGTAAACTGAATAATGAATGAATTTTTCAGATAAGTCATACTTCATAAAATGGTCTCTTTGGATAGATTAGCATGAAATTAGCCATTTATATTACGTATTGTTGCATCATTTAAAAAAAAAGAATTGATATTACATTATATAGACAGATTTTGACATCAAAGACTGTTTAGATATGATCAAGGACGAAACTTAGCCCGTAGAGACGTTTATTTCAGTTCCTGTTTACCTACCTGAGAAATGATTTATGTTTTACAAAATATCAAAGAAATTACAAGGTTGAGTGATAAAAAATATCATGAAAACACAGGCGGATAACAAAAATACTTAGACATTGAAAGTGATAGGAGCTCGTTTCCGAAACCGGTCTCGGTTCAACTTAGAAGGTCATCGCCCAATGGCGTAGTTTATAATGAATTTGCCTTATTTATATTTTTGTACAATTTAACTAAAGTTAAATATAAAATCAATGTTGCGCCAATTAATATTATATTACTGACGTTTAGAATGTGATTCGATGCTTTTGTCTTTTTGTCCAACATCAAATAAATTAGGTTGAGTTTATCACCAGCTTCTTATTCTAGATTTGACTATCCCTGTTTCATTAAAATGAAAAATAAATGTTTAAATAAGAAATAAAGTTAAAGCATTTGGCTGCCAATATAAAAGTTGCATCGAATTAATCGTAACTCAAAGTCTTACTGACTATTGCCGAAATATCGATGGTCAACTTCACAGATATACCATTTTGATCATTACAGCACTTCGAGTTGGAAACAGTTGGAATTTGTCTAATTTGTTTGAGACTCGGTGATTTTCCACAATATGGCTATTTAGCAATCGCATCACATTTTACCACGAAATTACTAATATTGGTCTATAATTTCTAAAACATTAGTTTGTGATTAGGTAACATAATTTGAAAAATAAAATTTCATCTATTTGATAAGTTAACGATTCAATTCAAATAAATACAATTAATTGAACAGTTAAGGACTTGTCTGGATATACAAAGATCGTGTACACCGGGAAGCTACACTCGTACCGCTCCAATCGATATTCATGAAGGGTATTATCAAACGCGATCGACCGGTTTGTCAACACTTTTCGGCTGAACTAGTTTAGGGATGTTCACTTCGTTCCAATTCTTTGGATCCTTTTGGACAGACCGGTCTTTCTTCTAGTTGACCCTGATCTGTTTCAATCAAGATATGTTTGCAACACATGACCTTTGAGTTTGGTGTCAGGATCGAAGGGTACCTAATTATATATTTTATTAATATTATAATTAAATATTAATAATTACAAATTAATTACTTAAATACAAATGTCAAATATTTTAGTTTCTAACCTATATCATTTCTACATTTTAAAAAGATTTGAAATTAATGCAGACATTTTGTTTTGCATTCTGATAATCGACCAAGAAAATATTTTTTTTTAGTTATATATTTCGTATACCATTTTCGTAACAAATCATGGTAGATATATTTTTTTATTTATTTATCCCCCCTCTACTCCTAAGGGTCATTGGCGTATTATGTTACAGTCATTAGACTACTGTAAAATTTTGATTTTTTTTTTTTTAGATAATCAAAAAGTTTTCTTATTTATTTTATCTTGTCATGCTGCATAATTTCTTCCATTGCTGTATCCATCTTCAGGTTTTGCCTCAGAGCAGAGAAGGTTGTATATTTTAGAAGTATGTACGTGTTCATGCTTGGTATGGGCTATGGGTGCATGTTTGGTCTTCCGGTCCTCGCATTAGGTAACCGTCGGAAAACCCACAGTACTCGATACGGAGGCGGTAGATGATGTCTTTCACCCGTATAGATATTCTGTTTGAAGTTTCCCACAGAGAGCAAACTTTTTTAATTTCCTTGAGTTTTGAGGAACTTAGACCCCATTTTTCATTCACATCATAATGTGAGATAAACTGATGTGTCCAATCAATCATCTTCTGCCTGGTGGAGCATCTTGATGTTGAGCTAAGTTAGCAGCAGCATCAGCTTTCTCATTTCCATAGATGGCACAATGCGAGGGTAACTAACTATATGAGGAATATTTCTGTTATTTTGGATTAGTAAATCTTTGATGTTTTATTCCTTTTGAATGGCAGATTTTTGACCGTGAGTATGTGGATGTACAATTCTTCTGTGATGAAGGAGCAAGCTCCTGAGAGCTTATATTGTTGCTCTTCGCTTTCGATTATTACTGAACAATCTTTCCACTTTTAAATAGATTAACAAATATTATACACTCCATAATAAATTATAATCGCTATTAATATGTGATGAACTTGTGCACCAGTAATCTTGTATTAGCATTGTAAGTATTAGCTACTTTCGAAGGATACAGAGAGGGAAAAAATTATCTTACTTTTATAATAACCCAGCTCTTATTTATGCATGCAGAACAATTTATTTAGGAACCTACAATATTGTTATTTGTAGAATAAATTAACATTAAATGGAAAATTAATAAACTGGTTCAAAATCTTGTAGAGCAACTTCTGTATTTTTTTTTTCAAGTACCGACCTGTGTAATTACCAGTTCTGTATTAATTATGCGATTACAAGATCTATCCAGGTCGCATTTATTAATCTTCAGAAGGCCTTCGATACGTACTTACGAAAATAATTTAAGTTCAGATAACCTGTTTATAAATTTATTTATAATAAAGCTACTAAACACCAGCTGATTACGTTTAAAAAATTTAATTTAATAAAAAATAAATATCTCGATTACGGAAATAACTTTTATTTCATACAACCCTATTAGTCGTAAAATAAGAAATGTACTTGCATATCTGCTTAAGGGCATTGGTGGGTTGTTAGTGAAGTTGAGGCCCATGAATATTGAAACTTGGTGTTGTATTCGGGTGCCTCCCACACCCAAACGGAAATGAAGAGTCTTCTTTACTCAATACATATTTACTTTCTGCATGTTTACATGTACAGATATAAAAGGAGCTTTCGGTATTTTCACATACCGAATGGGACGGAATGAACTTGCAAGGAAGGAGTCGTAAGGTGCAGTAGAAGGCACCTGACTACTTCAGAAAGGTTCAATATTCATGGACGTCAACTTCACTAACAACCCACCAATGTGCTTAAGTAGATATGCATGTACATTCCGTTCCTTAGGACTAATAGGGTTGAAATATATAAAATTTATCTCCGTTGTCAGGGTTTTTATTTTTTATTAAATTAAATTTTATATTGACGTTTTTAGTTTTTCAAATATTGGCTATTTTTAATTTATTACAATGAACTTACAAATGAACTCTAAACGATTTTTTTGTAAATCGCTACCTTTTTTTTAATTTAAATGCTGTTTAAATATAGTATTAATAAAATCAACGATTTTTGGAAATATGTGATCAAGATTTTTCTGATATATTTAAAAAATAAAAATTGATTTTGATATCAAAAATCGAAAGGATTGTTTTTCGCGGTCCCTGAAAATTTGTCAATGGTGATTAGGACTCAATTTGGAAATAAACGACTCAAATGATATAATTAGAAATATCAACAAAAAGTCGAAAATACTAAAAATATAATGAAATATTTTTTCAGTATTAGGAGTTCACCATGTTTCAAAACATTCACGGGATTTCACTGAGTAATTAGAGCCATAAAATGTAAAAATCGATCGTGAAATTAACTCTAAAAATCGTTAGATACCCTCAAGCATACAAAAGGCCGGAGTAGCCGAACAGGCTAAAGCGCTTGCAATAGGTAATCAAAGTTAAGCAACGTCGAACGTGGTTAGTACTTGAATGGGTGACTATTCGAATTGGATGACCATCTACTGGAAAAAGCCACTGCAAAGTGACTGATTATGGAACTATGGTTAGCCTGCCGCTGATCCATGAAAATCATGATTCGTAGCAACATGAAGCTGGGTGACCCTGTTGTCAGGTTGTCTGCTCAGGCAAGCGAAAAAAATATCTGCTAGAAAACCACATCGCGCTGCCAAAGATTTTCATTGACTAGAGTGCCAAGAGATATGGTATATCATATATATATATATATATATATATATATATATATATATATATATATATATATATATATCATTGAATATGGTACAAATCGGTGGGGGAGACTAGTCCGGTTTGCCGCCCCGTACTAACCAGATTAGGAACATTAAGATTAATTTCTTGGGGCCGCCGTGAAATAAATATTGACTGTATCTGGTTGGTCCCAGCGTGCTCGGACCAATCGGCCGACATGGCCTTATATAGCAGATACTAAAATTAAAAATATTATATTTCAAAAAGAAATAGTTATATTCAATTGGACTAGAACAGAAACAATAAAATTCTTTAAAAAAATAATTAAAGTGTAATTAATTTGAAGTTTATTTTGTAAGCGAATACTATAAGTTATAAAACATTAAAGAATTGTACCATTAAATTTGGTTTTCTAGAGTAGGTAAAGTAATTATTATTAAATATTTTTGATGAATGATTATTATTCAATAATAAATTAAACTTTCTTTGTCCCGAATCTCTTAATCAGAAACATCTGCTCCATTTCAAGAATCGATAGCATCAAATTACAAACTTAAAATCAAAATAAACATTTTTGATAAAAAACCAGTATAGAAATTTGAAATTTAGCCTTGAAACATTAATAAAATTATAAATTGATAATTAGATATGAAAGGTTCGAATAATCGAGAAAAATGCTTAATATTTTAGAAACTGATATATGACTTGAAATTAGCAAAATCATTTTAAAAAAACAAAAATGGCTCATTATACATCCAAGTAATTTTTCTTTCTGAAAACACGTTATCTTATGTATAATTGATTTAATTAAGGTTTAATATCGGAAACATAACAGGTGCAGGGTGTTTGATGTATAATTTCTCTAGTGATATCATTACTTATTACTATCTTGATGTAATAGACCACGAACCATACATCGTTACTTTTGAAATTACTGACGGTGACTAGTAACTTCAGTATAGGGATCATCATGGTGAGTCTGAATTGATTGTATTAATAACTCATCAATTTTTTTTTTTGTCAAATTAGTAGCATATGGAATATAATTATGTTATTTTGTGCGTGTTCGTATATACGCATATGCATGTACATATATTAATTCTAACAGTTAAATTCGGTAGATCTAATTTTAGCTTTTACCCAGCAGTAATATTTTTAAGCAGTGATAATCAAACTGGTGTCCCAATTAATGCACTTTACAACACTTTATATTTATAAGAAAAAAATTATAACCTTATTTATTAATTGTGCAGATAGTATGATTTACAATAATTATTAAAATTTTCAATTATCAGTACCTATATTAATTCAAAATTTCTGCCGAAAGATTCATTACTGTATCGTAGAAGAAAGAAGTTGAGAGGGTTTAGTATACTAAAGCGCCTGACAGTACCAGACTATCCTGAACTTTAAGACCTAGTTTTCAGTTTCGAAAGTAAAACTTTTTTTACCTAGCTTACAATTTGAATATTAATGAAGCAACTGGAGTATTTGAAATTCGTGAATCTGCAATTCAGATGAGATGTTTATCTCGATTCCCTATACTTCGTAACTATGACTTTAATTATTATACATATTACGAATGCCTAATTAATGATTTATGCAATTAATATCTTTTTGGTTTTCTCAATTTAAGACGTAATTATTCATAATGTAGTTATATACATAAAAAATTGGGACAAAATTACGTATTAAATTGAAGAAAATTTGTAATATTCATTTATTCCTTAAATTAAATTATTTCATGTTTGTTTTCCATACCTGCAAATTCACTCATATATTATTATTATTATTATTATTATGAATCATTATGATTCGATTTATTTATTTTAAAAAATATAATTCAATTAAATCGTACTAAGAAAACTTTCTAAAATATTATAGTAGTATGATTTTTTTATTTCTTGTTTTTTTTTTTCTGATTGTCTGTTCCGTTGTTGTTTTTTTTAACGATTGGTTTTATTAATGTTAGTTTGTTTAATTACTAAAAAATTAAAGATTAAAAAATTAACTATTATTAACTATAAAAAAAAAATCCTTTTTAAATTGTGTTGAGTTTCCTGATATTATTAAATACGATTAAAATATATTTCTTGTTTTAAGCCAACGTAGAACTCGAATTAAGTGAATGAATTATTGAAAAAATTAAATATACTGCTAATTAAAATTTAAATTAAATATACTATATAAATATATACTATTTATATAGTATATATTTTTAAATATTATTTATAAATACTGTATATATATATATATATATATATATATATATATATATATATATATATGTATATATATAGTATATATTTATGTAATTATATATTTATAAATATATACTATATAAATATATAGTTCAGTAGCAATTGGGAAAACTTGATAAGTGGAATAATTTAAAAATCACATAATGATATCAACATAAATATTTGAAATTAATCTTTCACGGTTTAAAATTGAGGTATAACAAAAAAGAAATGATTTTGGGAATAATATGGAGCTTTACAGTATTGTAAAAAAATAAATAAAAAAATAATACTGATTTCGTCTTATTCTACTTTTTCACCGCTGGTACTGAAATATTGTTCCACATAGTACACGTTCGATGAACAATTAATAAGTAAACTCAAAAAAAAAAAAGATTGTTCAGACAATTTTAAAAATTAAATTTTTAAAAACCCCAAAAATTATTCACTTTACCCGTAATTAAAATAAATTTAATAATAAGAAGAAAATTAAATAATAATCTACAAATCAAGAAGCTGCTGTTGATCTTTTAAAGCGTTCCTCTGTTCCGAATTTCGTTCACACTTTCCCGAAACACAACATTATTACAAATATACACCTCAGTTCTATATATAATTTTTATGTTATTGACTTACTTGTATTTTCATGGCACGAGGTGACAAAACAAAGTCCTGCGAAGAGGGCGTTGGTCCTGAGTCCTTTATAGAGGTCCCCCTACCCTTCCAGTCCTGCCAAGGATACTCGAGGAGGGGTGCTCGCTTCAGGATCAGGCTTACGTAAATCGAGGAAGTCCTAGCCCTCAATTGTCCTGCGTCTTAGTCTCTCATCTGGAGCAGCTCTACCGATAATTATACAAGGGTAAAAGTTCGATTATCACAGATCAAGGTTCTTTTATTAGTCAGTTGTAATGCTGGTAAAAGGTTTTGGTTATTGGAATAGGACATCTATTAATCTAGCCTCCATTATGGATTGATAGGATTCCCTGATGATCGATCTTTGCATATAGATTCTCCAAAGTTAGGCTCTAATATAAGATGTAGTAAAGGTTATTTGCTTAAACTAACAGGTATAACTTATCATCATCACCACCGATCTAACAAGCAAAATGTCAGATTTAGGATAAAGTCCCCAAGGGACTAATAATCCTGAATAGGTGTAAAAATGAATGTGGAAACAGAGCGTAAAAATTAAATAGAAAGGTAAATGTACTGGTAGTGGACATTGCTCCAGCAGTGGCTACTTGGATAATTAAATTGTGAAAATAAGGCATCTAAGCTTTGATTAGGCTTCAAACTTGGAGTAGCTGATACCTTACGGTAATGGTTTTAGTTTTTTTATAATTATAGGTTTTATGTTCTGATAAAAAAGCGTCTGAACACTTCATCCAGAGATCTTCATTGGCATCTGCAAGAGTCACAGACATACTGAAAAAAGGTGAAAGTGACTCCTGAGAAACAAAAAAAGCGTTATTTGACAATGGTTTCCTCAACATTACTGTATGCTTCCGAAGTATGGAGCCTCAGGTATCTTGAAGCAATTGAAACTGTTCAACTGAAATTCCTAAAGTACCTCTTTGGTTGGCCTAGGAATACCCCGAACTATATAGTTCGCCTCGAGACAGGGAGAGAACCAATAAGTATGAAAGTAATTAAAAAGCTAACAAATCTATGGTCCAAGCTCGCACTCATGCCAGACCCACGACTCACAAAACTGTGTTTTAATAGACTTAAATCGTTGGACAGACAGATAAGTCCGACATAGACTACAACTGGGTTTCTCAAGTTAGAGCAATAGCTGAACTTTATGCCTTTACAGAAGAGCGTTCTGCTCATCACACGAATGGACTTCTCAGGTACAAATGTGACATTTTGGAAAAAGCCCACAACCATTTTATTTCAGCCGACATACATAGAATTAATTCAGCCAACTATCCTTTATATAGAACACTATGCAGTTACAATACTCCCGATCCCGAAACATATCTTACGTTCAAAGTCCATATAAAGAAATTGAGTTTTGTCAGTCAATTGAGAGTGGCTAACCCAGAATATATCAGGCTCTATTCAAAAAACACAACCTTTTCATTCAAGTCACAAGAAATCTGTATGTCATGCAGCCAATATATTTCCAATAGTCTACATCATATTCTTCATCACTGCTCAACACATAACGAATACAGACAATAGTTTCTCCAGTCGTTCATCTCAGAATCTTCCGATAACCACAACATCCAAGCCATACTGAGTATTGATAGTGTCGAGAAATTAAACAAAGTGTATTACTACATAATGGGAGTACATAAAACGCTAAATTCTGCTTAAGAGTGATTTTATGGTTAGTTAATTAAAAAGAAGAAAGGAGAAGGAGAAAGGTTTTATTCAGTTTATGTAAAAAGTTTATATAAAAAGAAAAAGCTGTTTACATAAAATTACATTACATAAAAATTACATAAAATAAAAGCTGTTTATAGATAAAAAGAAAAAGAAAAAAATAAATAAATAAAAAGGGAAAAAATTTGTGCAAGAATTGTCTTTCTCAAATAAATATATATTATGTCATTATTATATATAAATAGAATGTATTACAAAAGTTACTGTCATGACTTTACAATTATATTTTCAATATCTTATGTTTATTAATTATTTTAAAATATTATTATAATATAATTAATACATTCCCGACTGTTACTCTATAGAATTTATCCATTTATTTGAGCTTTGTTAGTATTATTTAAATATTCTGTATACATATACCTATGTTGAATGTTATAAATTCATAATGTATATAATAATATTTGTCCTTTATTCTTGAGTGTTCCATCAAGAGGCTGGCATCATCTGTTTTTTATCTTTTTTTTTCTTGTGTTTGTTGAAGAGCTCTAGACTCAGAAGATCAACTGTATCTTTTAATATAATATTGTTCTGTAATTTGTACAAGACTTTGTCTTTCACAAATAAAAAAAAATAAATAAAAAAGTTTTATGTTCTGGAGTTACAACTTTTAATTTGACGTAACCTTCCTTATTTTTCTCTTTTTTTTTTATTTATGAGACCAAAAATATTGTGAAATAAGAAGACCACATTAATCAAGTATTTGTGCGTTGGATGTCTGTATAATGTACAAATAAATGTTAAATGTATACTTGGGGGTATGTGATTGGATGTCTTGGAGTAATGTGCTGTTTCTGATTGCTGCGTCTTTTTAGAATGATGATCTGAGATGTGCTGCATTTGATCTTCATTGATGTTTGAGCCGTTATCTTCTAATTTTAGTTTATTATTACCAAAAACAGCAATAGTGTTTTTCTCCTAAATAATAGTTGTTATTGTTGTTTATTTTAATGTAACGATGGAAAGTCTGGTTTGTTTGCTATGGATATACAATACCAATTAGGGATTATGTGAGATAACTACGTCCTTCACCTTGCCCTTCACACAAGTTTCCTCAGGAATGCCGAAGAGAATGGAGTTATAACCATTTTAGCTGGACATCAATCCTCAATTTTGGATCTGGTCGCTCTTCCCTACGATCTACGTCTACCAGCTGCCAGCTACAACTCTCGTCGTTGGAAGTTTGGAAATACTTAATCGATCTCACACCTAAATACGAAAAAATTACTTGATTTTTTTGGGGGGAGGAGGGAGAGGAGGAGAGAGAGGGGATTCGGCATTCGTACGCTGATGATATATAGCAAAATCAACCCACCTGAAAAAAATTAACTTAGTAACCTGTTCATTGAATTTCATGAATGAGCTTTTTTTTTTCATAATAAATCAAAAACGATTTCATCGAACATTGATTTTGTTTTATATTTATTATAGATTAAATTTTTTTATTAGTTAAATTGGTCAAATATTCCATTAGATAACTATTTTTTTAGCCGTATTACTTAGTTTTATATTAATTACTATAATAGCTAAAATCATTATTTTAAAACCAATTAAGTTATAAGTATTTATTAATTACTTTAAAAGTTTTTTTAATTATTAGTATTTAGATTTGCAAGGAAAATTTATATTGTTTTAATTGATACATAGATTTAAGTTCACCTTATATTTACATTAATAATTTGACCTTTTTTTTTTCCTGTAACATTTTTTTTTCAAGTACTGAGTAAACTGGCACTAATTATAACGGGGTTAGAGACTAATGTTTTTTTTTTTTATAACATCGGTCTCCCGAGCGACCTGTGATTTTTTGGCCGATGTCCTGGTGATGCCTGAATTGGCGAAACGTTAACTGGTTAGTTATTTACCTGCATTTTAGAGCCTTGAGGTTTTGTATTTTGGATTCTTTCAATTGTTTTCTCGTGATTAATTTATGTCTCTTTTGTCTCTTTTGAGGATTTTTGCACTTTTATATGAAGACAAAATTGGGTGAAATTAATTATTGAAAATTCCTGGTATAAACGAGCTCCAAGTGCCTTGTCATATCCATTAAGAAGTTCTTGGCAGCACCTCAGTTAAGGATCGGATAAGCTTCAAGTAATCACAAAAGGAGATCCTCCATCCAATCCCTTCTAAGTCTTTCGCTTGTATTCTATTGGGTATTTGCACCGTATATATTACTACCATTGGTCTATTTCTACATCTTGTGTCAATCTAGTTCGTTATGAAGTCTATCAGAGAACGGTTAATCAACAGTTGGTGTCAATATTGTATTTTATTTATTTGTGTTTGGAAGTAACTGAAGGAGTTGACAGAATGGTTAACTGCCATTTTTACGAAAATGATATTTTTTTATTGTCTGCATGTATTGTTGGCTAGAAAGATAAGGAAGCCGGGGATCTCAACAGGCAGATTCGTATTTAGTTAAATATTTGGAAATGTATGCTTCCGATTTTAAAAATAAAATCCTACACTGCGACTCTTGTACTGGCCAAAACAGGAATATAAAATCAGCATATAGGTTAATAAAATTCTTAATGAGACCATATCTATATTGTAAAACAGTTAATTTGAAATTTCTTTTATCTGGTCATAGCTATTTTCCGAAGGATGCATAAGTCGATATAATAGAGCTTGATATGAGCATGTTGATATGAACATGTTTATTCACCTGACGTATGGTTTGAACTTTTAGAAAATGTAAAAAAAAAAATAATAAAAAAAAAATCACTGTTTACTTAATTAAGCATACTCTTCAGCACAAAAGAAATTAGAAGATATCATACAAAATAGGTGAAAATGGCGACAAGATAACGTATATTGGCTTTACGTCAGATGGATGTGGTTGGATTAAAATAACTCTTTCAAAGCATTTATAAAACATTCTTTTAATGTAAATTAATTCATAGTAAAAAAACCAGGTCTACCTAGACCTGTGCAACTATCTTTTTTTATTTTATTTCAAAGCCCCGTGGGATGTGGGTTTTACTTTCAGGGTTACAAGAGTGGGTTGGTTGAAAACTCTTCTACTACATTGGAGTGGTCTTGTTTCAGTCCAGTTAGTTAATTGTTCTCGATCCCTGTTCCCTGATTGAAAGGTTTCTAAAATTGCAGCAGTAGTGTACAAATCTGCTCGGAAAACTCGTCCTGCAGTGCCTTTCATAGAAGCCCATGCGACACTTGATTCGAACGCCTCCATGCAGTCTTTTGAAGCTATTAGACCGGTCACTTTGTTCTTAGCTGTATTTGTTCACTTCCGCTGGGAGTTTCGCCAGATGGTGATCCGGGCAGATGTCTGCTTGGATGAGATCAAAACAATCTCCGAGCAATAGTTTTGAGATAATTTAATATAATTTTCTCAAATATCTTGTCCATATCTGGAAGTAAGATAGTTATGGGTCTGGGATCTGGAAGTCGACCGCCTGGGATTCGGTCTTCGCGGGTTTCAACAGCGGGTTGAGGATAGCTCGTTTCCGTGCTTCAGGAAAGTATTTAGAGATACAACCCGAGGCTGGAGTTGTACAGATTGTACAGGTGTGCTATACCTCTTCTAGGCAATTGCTTCACCAATATAGTCTGTATCCCGTCATGGCCTGGACCTTTATTCCCTCTCTACAACAGTCATTAATAAATAAGAATTTATTATATGGAAGATCTCAAACAATATCCCACGGGGAGATAAATGGCTTGTTAGATTTGCATAAATCTCCACCTATTTGCCATAAATATGAATATATTTTAAAAACAAGAGATTCAAGTAAAGTTGAAATATATGCTAATATTTTTTATTGAACATAATTTAAAAATATTGTATTTTTATTCCCTCGTTTTTAAGTTTAATAAATCGTTTTCATTTTTTTTATTTAGATACTTATTTTGTTTGAAAACCCTTCCACTCGAAATAATAAACAAAAATAGAATGGAGTTGTTTCATTTACTAGATAAACGTAAAAATTATTTCAGTTTTCAGTTGACAAAGTGAAACTCCATAAAATTACTGTGTTTGTTTTTTCAATCTTGATTCTATAGCGAATGAGAATTAAATAAATGGTTATGAGTAGAATCTGAATTGTCGTAAACTATTATATTTTAATATTTATGCTGTAGTTTTGCAAAAGAAAAAAGTTAAAATTTTCTAAAGAGAAATATTATTAGAAGTGTTTTCCTGATAGATGTTTAAGTTGAAGTTAGTCATTCTGTCAACTGAAAGGTTCAATTATTAGTTATAATAATTCTTCACTACTACTAATTCTTCCCCTACAACTTGCTTTAACAAATTTTTACAATGATATGGGAACGTATTAGAATAATGTTAAGCACTATATGCAATAAGGGCGATCTCTACAAAAAAAAAAAAAAAAAGACTGATCGTCAGACTTCGTTAGGGAACAATGACAAGTATTAATGGCTTATTTGTATTACTGATAAATAATTTCAAGTGCCGAATTGTTATCACTCTCCTATTTTTTCGTAAACTTATCATTTTTAAATTTTAGTGATATTATTTTTCAAATTGTGAACGTGGATTATTCTACTCAAAGGCTAAAATCTTCAGATGGCCTTTAGACTGTGTATGCTCGAACGACTAAAATATCTGTAGCAAGTAATAGAAATGTTATAAAAGTGATTACAATATATTTTTATTGTTTATTTATTAAGCTTAAACAGGTGTTTCATGAAACTTTCTCACTTGCTGAATACGCTTTAGTAACTTAATAGTTTCCAAATCGGTAGGAAAAAAGTTTAACTTTACTAGATCTAAAGGCAATCATTAATTGATATATATTATATATATATATATATATATATATATATATATATATATATATATAGTATATACATAATATATATATATTATATATATATACTATATATAGTATATATATAATATATATATATATTATATATATATATATATATATATATATATATATACATAATATATATATATATATTATATATAGCATATACATAATATATATATTATATACAGAGCTAGATAATATCTTGATTCATACTTGATGAATAAGAAATTGAAAAAAAGTATTTTTATTTATAAAGTTTGTTCGACAGTCTTAACCTTGCTGTTGACATTCCTCGTATGCTATTCACTAAATTTTATTATCCGAACCAACTTTTTTTTATTTTATTTTCTTCAGTGATGAATCCGATGTTTTTTTCTGCCCACTCTGAATTTTTGGTTGAGTGATGAATTAATATTATTTACGTTGATCCGGCTCGCCAATGAGCCTCCACGTATTTGAATTGTTGACCTGGATACTCTGGGATTATGTTTCAATTTACGAATTTTACCCCAACGTCCTTTTAGGCATTTTGCTATTTACACCGCATTGCTGTATACATCTAATTGTTAACGGTATTTTATTTAACTAATATAATTAGATATGTTTTTCCCTCAAATATTCATTTCAATGCTGCTTTTAAATAAACAAGTTATAAATATATTATTTTTTGTGATACGCAAATATATATCTAGGTCATATCGTCGGTCCCATGTTAAACTTAGAATGTGAAAAATTCGATATTTTGTTTCTGTTATTTTTCTATAGTATTACAGTTGATACAGCCAGTAGTAAAGTTACAAATCTGTCACGGCATTAGAAAGTGTCATTAGTAAATCGCAGTTGAATTTTTACGAAAAATGTCTGAGAATATGAAAGCTTCCATGTTAAAGTAACGAATATGCGTAATATTATAAAGATAAAACAATAAATACATTGTTTGAGACTTTGAGATCTTAAAACAAAACAACACCAACAAATGAAACAAATTCGTGAAAGTAGGAAACACATTATCAATACCAATAGATGTCACACATGGCGTTCCTTAAGGTGCAGTCCTCTTTTCTCTTCAATTCAATATCAGCATGTTCCATGAGAAAACTATTGTCTTTCAAAAGTAATGGCGTTCGCAGACGAGATTACCATATGTAGTTCAAGCTTAAATCTGTCTAAAGCAATGAGGCCGGCTGAAAACACTTGCGTGGAAATAAGCCAACTGTCTGGGTATAAACTTCAACAGACATTTAAATTTTACATATTATTCAAGACAAAATTTATCAACTTTTAGATCCAAATAATATTTGGATACTCATGAATATACTCATCTTGCTATTTTACCGCACTTATTTCTGCAACTTAAGATTCCTGCAGTAATAACCGATCACCTCAATTATTGTATATGGCGCTACAACGTTCCATAATATAGTCCCTCATACAATAAAGTTGCTTCAACAATTCCAGAATAGGGTAATTAGGAAAATATCCAAACATATTTCCCTCTGAATAGAAATGATCATCAAATCATTGATGATCAAAACTAGCAAAAGTGGAACAATTTAGGCGTCGTCACGTCACGTTTTTTAACTCGTTGCAACATCTGAGCAATCCTTTATTTGATAGCATGATACCTCCACTAGCCCCAAAATGGTCGCTGGATGCTGTGGCATCTAATGAGTAGTGACAAGTTGTAATTTTAAGAAAATTAGAATAGAGAAGTATGAAATATGAGAACTAAGAAGCGCAAAACTAAATCAAGAGATGTGTAAAATAGGGATTGGGAAAGAAAAATCTCTAGGAATAACGCTTGAAGAGGCAATCAAAGTTAATTAGGACGAAAGTTCTGTTTTGGACGCTTCGGGGTCTTTTCCCCCATCAGCCTCTAATGTTTCTGTAATGAAACATAAATCATTAATAATATTATATCAACATTATTATCACTGATGATTAATCAGAATTCCTCATGAAATTTTACCTTTCTTAATTTTCTCCGCAACATTCTTAAACCCATCACGGACATCCTGGAATATACATTTAGTTTACGTCATATTTGCGTATTCACCGTGAATGAATTGAGTTAAGGAGAGCAAGTATTCTGGTTGGCCTTGCTGTCGATGGCGGAGGTCGCCCTCTGCAACGGCTCTTGAACCTCATGCAACAAAAATACATATATATATATATATATATATATATATATATATATATATATATATATATATACTAAGATTTTCCTAATTCTGAACACGCGTTTTGTCTTAAAGTGTGATGTATCGTCACTGTAATCGTATGTCAATTTTATCAACTTTACCGGAGAGTGAAAAAAACTTTATTAAATTTGTATGTATTACTCTCTTTTTATTTTTATTCGTTAAATCAATTTGAATTTCATTTCGTATTGCCTTAATAAAGGGTGTCAATTTTTAATGAATTGAGTTACGAATTGTTGCTTCTACGGCGATGATTTTTCAATAATAGTTACGCACGTTTCAGCAATGAATTATTCAGATGGAACAATTTTAAACGATTATGAGCTTTTTTTTTCAAGCTCTTTTTTTTTTTTTTTTTTTTTATCTTAAGTTCTGAACTCTTACTTTCGTCTTACTTATAGCCCCTTTACTTCATAAATGCATTTTAAACTGCGTATTAATCTCAATTATTTTTTGAGAAATTCTTGATCATGAGGCTTACCTTTGATTTGTATGCACCTTAAGCTATATTATTAACCGTGGTTTATATATCGCGTTTGTCAATATTATTGCTACAATGTTTACAATACTCGGACGGTCTAATATATTGACCGAATTCGATATTCACCGTGTAAGGTGGCCTCAACGCTCTAACACTTATACCTCGGCGATCTTGCGAAATGAATTTTGGCACTCCCATTCTGGTTAGTGCGCGGTGGCGACCTAAACGTAGCCGCCAGCGAATAAGTAAAAAGGACCAAAAGGCTCATTTCCTGGACTAGTTCCCCCCACCATTACAATTACTAGTAACATGTTTTTGTCAATGTTTTAGCACTTCTACTGGCTCTAGGCTATTGAACACTGCCTTAGCTGACTGTTGGAAAGAATATAAAAATAACTGCTGTCGGTGAGTAGTAACTGTTGTTTTCAATAATCATATAATAATAATAATAATCATTGCAGCCGATTCTCCATTTTTACTTCCTTGTACGAAGTAAAGGAAGTATTGTAATCGCGAAAATTTTCGGTTTACAGAATTCAACGGAAATATCCATTTTGACCATCCCTGAATCTATTCTAGTTTCTTCTTGAAGTCTGTACGTGTGTTGGTAAGTACGTGCGTATGTTCGTATTTCGCATAACTCAAAAACCTAACCGTAGAAAGTTCAAATTTTGTATTTAGGATTGTTGTAAAATCTAGTTGTGAACTTACCTTTTTGGTACCTACTTGATCAAAGTGGTACTTTACTTGAAGGTCATAATTTATATCCATCAAAATATTTTATTAAAATACTATGCAAAACTTCTCAAATTTGCTCAAAGAGAATAAGATATTAGTTAAGTGGGTTTGTCCGCTTAAAATGTCGAAACTGTCGATTTCCAATGCTCTATCTAGTGATATTGACAGTTTTAATGTTGTCACGGAACATGAAGAAATCTCTTGGAAACTAGTTACCTCCTGAAGGAAAACGACATATAATAACGGAATGAGACCTCCAGAAACAAGAGTGTCTTGGTTTGTGTTTGTGTGTGTCAATAGATGGATGTCGCGATGCCGAGTGTCGTTTTTGAGATACTGCAATCTTCGAAAACTAGTAACCAAATTCAGGATCACTTTTTGAGCCATCGATTTATAGTTTAATAGGCTAGGCGTACAAGGAAGTCATGTGTTGTCCATATCAGATATTTGTATTGCTAATATTAAGATACAGCGGTGCACTTTTTATGAGTGCAGACCGAATCATGTAATAGGGCGTTTTCCAATTAATTTACGAAACTTTAAATCTTTTGATAATTAATATATGGAGCTTTACATCTTGGGATTTTACTCTGAAGCTAATCCGGTCGGCATAGCCTGCTGATGTTGCATAAAGTAGAATGCCATATGCTGCGGCGGTTCGGGAATAATTTTGGAATCACGGCTGAATACTTTTAAAATTAGTCTGCTATTCACTTAGCGAGAAAGTGCTCTCGGCTTTTATTGAATTCGTGGAGTTTCTGAGATTTCACACGAACTAATCAGAACTGTAACTCTTGCATAAATAATGTTGCTTCGGTCTGAACCATCAAAAAAATTATAGTTGTTTTTTATTCTTACAGAAGTTTGGGCATTTAGTTTCAACTGTAAACTGTAGCCAAACTGCTATACCACCCATCACCTATCATCCAAAAAATATATTTTACTAAACTAAAAATTTGTTTTGGACACCAAATATAAGGTTTGGATGTTACATTTTGGTGTTTCTGATGGCATCAAACGTTATCGAATGTTGACCTCGTCATTACTACAGAATTTACCGTAATTAACTTTCTACCAAATATAATTAATTTAGAAATTTTTGGTCATCATATCGGAATCAATATTCTAAAGTTTTAATAAACATTCGATTGTAGTGAATCAGTTGATTTTAATTTTTGTGGCAATATGGAATCTACTATTTTGAATCTTCGAAATCTAATTTCTAATTCTTTGCACCGACACAAATAAAACCATGAAAATTAGAAGTTCTTAATTACCCTTTTTCTTTTTTTGACAACTCACTAGTCGCGCCATTTTAAATTTTTTTTTTCATAGAAACTCATTTGAGACCTGTAACATGTTTTCGGACTAAATGAATTCCATTCTAGAAAAATAACGCAGCTTAGAAATTATCAATTCTATAACTTGTTTTTTTCTTTGTCCTTAAACTCTACATCACGTGGCACCGAACGCATACTTTGAAGTAAGGAAATGCAAAGGAAATTAGTTCTCTTAGAACTAATTAAGACCGAACATTCTCAAGAGCCTTGAAGCTTTGGAATTCTATACCTGTTGGTGATATCACCACATCTTAACCTGACAACAAATAGTTCTGGCATGTAGGTAAACATACATTTGTTTTTTATATGTTAATGTGTTTGGTGGCCATATATTCTTTAAATTCTCAACCTTATTTCTAATTAACAGATGCTAATCCCAAACAAGTGCGCAATTAAAAAAAATACTTCAAAATATTTAGAATTGTTTCATTACATATTGTTTTTGTTATTCATTAAGAAAAAACGGCCTAATTTACATCAACTAGGGCAGAAAGAACGCGTTATCATGTATGTTTTCGATCTATTCTTGCAAAATGAGTTGGTCGAGCTTTGTTCCGTATGTTTTCACTGTCCTTGCCATGTATGTAACGGTATTGTAATCGGGTTTTCGATGTGCAGTTTTCAACGGATCTGTACGTTTCAGAACCTCCTGGGTCCTAAAAAAAGCATGTTCGGCCATTGGTCCGTATATTTGTGTCTATGCCGAGATTAGCTTTTAAACGGGTTTTTCGTTGATTAATGTGTTGTTTTGATCCCCAAATCGCCCTCTCAGTCCGCAATAGTTGAAAAAAATGTTTTTCTAGGGGATACCGGATCTAGTTGATATACTCTTTTTTACTTCCTGATTTATGTAATTTTTTCCTGTCATAATTTCGAAATAAAGTTGGTGTAATTCGTAACTATAACTATTTGGCTATAACTTGCGATATTTAAATTTTTTATAAAATTAAATTTGTCTTGTCAAAAAAAAAAGCTTTAACATCTTTGCAAGATGTATCAACTTAACCCGGTCTGGGTCGGCTTAAGTTTGGCCGTTGATACGCCTTTGAGGAAGCTAATACGGTGTCAGGAATTAATAAAATAATAAACAAAACAAAAATATGAACAATTTTTATTGCAACTATAAAAGATATTTTAAAATCTACAACATTTTGGGAAAAAAGAAAGCTGTAACAACCATTTATTGTGACCGATTACTCTGACTCTGAAGAGAACTTTGGGTCTGATTGACAGTTAATACAAGTATAAAAGGGGTTGTTCTCTGCACAGGCGATGTATTTCCACTTCTTCCAGAAAATACACTGTATCCAGTCTTGGCCAGATTTGGATGAAGAATAACTCTTGAAGCACATCAAACAAAAAGACTCTCCGTCTTCATCAGTGTCCGATACTTCTTTTTTGATTTTTCTTCGTTTCTCTCTTTTTTTTATCTTTAGCTTCTTTTCTTGGTTTGCCTGTGTCTTTGCGTAGTTTACCCCTAAATGATTTAAATAACTTAGCTTGTGTTTTTCTGTCTTGATTGATTTCTTTCTCTCTCTGAAGTCTAGAATAGTACGCCGTATCAACTTGACCCAAATGAAGCGTATCAACTTAACCCAAACCTCGTCATTATACTAAACTCTAAAATACATGAAATCGGCAACAGTTAGAACAACGTTAAGAAGGTGAAATTCTTACCTTTACAGCATGTAACAACGTGATGTCATCCATAACACAATTCACGAACAAATAAACTTTCAATATTAATTGAAAAACAGTAGTAAAAATTTACTTTTGACGATGAAAAACAGTGTTTCGTTCACATCTTACAGAGCGAAGCAACCTTCTCCAAATAATCACGTGTGGTTAGCAAGTATCAATCACTTATCCAACCAAGCCAGTCACCACTCGTTTGCGTCTGCACATTAGGAAGAATTTCGGCCTGTATCAACTAGACCCGGTCTCCCCTACAGAGTGTAGCGCCAGAAGCGTTCTAACGATTTTGACGAAACATTCCTAAAATCTTCTTCCTAAAGCATTTTTGATTTTTCTAGATAGCGTATTTCGGAAAAAAAATCAGACAAAAAAGTTCTAAAGAAAATATAACTTTATTCGCGCAAAACTCAAAAAGTAGGTGTACAATTTTTTCAATGAAAAATCATTCGAAAGAAAATTAAATTTCCAGAAAAAAAAAAAAAAAAATCATCTATATCGGTTCAGAACTAACAATTATGTAAACACAGCGTTTTGGGCTTTTTACACATGTTATAAATTATTTTTCACACATTCCACCGGTTACACATGGACACCGGTTCGCTTTAGTTTAGCTTTGAATGATTATTTGATTGTTTACGATAGTAAACATTAAAAAAAAAAAAAAAAGTTGGATTTATGTTGTATGAGAAAAGATATAGCAAACATTTTTTGTATTTTACTTTGACCCAAAGCGGTAAGGAAAGTCGTGTGAGTGGGCACACCAGATATTTATTATTAGGTTGGATAAGTAGTCTTGCGCCGAGTACCCGGTTGTATTTTGGGTTTTCCCAACTAATACCCGGCAATTATTTCATTAGTAGCATTTTCGGGTATTGGGTAATTTATAACTTCGAAATGATTTACGAAACCGAGTATTGCTTTTTATTATTTAATTAAAAATTAAGTTATTTTTTGTAAAATTAATTTACTACTTTTAATAATGATTTTTGCCACTACAGTAAAATATTGGAACTCATTTTCAAACGAATAAATTTCACCGAATACCGCGTATCGGGTACTCGGTGTTTGAATGAACTTATTAGCCGGTACACGGTACCCGGAGACGGTACACGGTAGCTCGTCATTGCCAGGCACCCGTTGAAATCTATTTCCTGGCGCAATACTATTCGTAACTGTAAATTTAACCATTATTTTTTACAGTGTTAAAAATTTACGTAATAATAAAGTACATGATAATTTAATTTTCATTTTGCAAGAAAGTTTTACCGAATACCGCATACCGGTTATCGGGCGTTTGAACGAAATTATTAGCCAGTACCCGGTACCCGTAGATGTCCATAGCTCGTCATTGCCAAGCACCCGATGAAATCTGTTTTCCGGCACAATGCTATTCATAAGTGTAAGTTTAACCGTGTTCGTTTTATACATGGCACCCAATGGCTGAAATGCCCTAACAATTTGTATAAATAAATAAATTTATCTACTTTATCTACTTGTAAATTCTGTTCGTCAAAGGTTTACTATTGTACGTAATATTTTTTAAAGTTTTAAAGGAGGAATATCTAGAACTAGAAGAATATCCTGGGAATAACTTGAGGTAGGAACAGGTACCTGGGTCTTCTTAGTCTCTTCGTGGGATGTTGAGCTGATTTATTTAATTTGTTACTCCAGATAAACTACAGCAGTGATATTTAATAAAGGATACGAGAAAAGTTTTCATATTTTCGAAGGAAACTACCATTGGACAGTCTCGCCTTTTAGAAACTATGTTACACCGACCTTTGCTAGTTCCGCTTCTTGGGGGTCTTCCTTTGACTCAACTTATTGTACCAGCTAGTAGGATAATAAGAAACTGGCTCATGTGCACTGATTCGCATATTAATGTGTATTAACAATGCCACTTATTCTAAAGTAATATATTATCTTTCAAATTAAAAAGCAACAATATTTTCGAAGGTGTTCGAGAATTTTTTTAGTCGGTTCACTGAAAATCATAACAACTACTTAATTAAAGATATTAATAATGTTAAGTGATCTTATTTATTAAATAAGATTACGAATTGCATTTTCGAGGTTTTTTCAGAGATTGCTATAGAAACTATACTTCTTGCCTTTTTCTGAATTCCTCAAAATAATATTCAACGACCTACGTTATCTTAAATTTTAATTGTCTTCTGACTCCAATGAGCTACTAATATTTATCTCCGAACATTTTCTTTATCTACTAGATATACCTGACCCCTCATTCCCTGAGGATATCGCCTTCGCCACCATATGCTTTTGTGGACTAAGAACGTTGAAATCTGTTTCCTGGCACAATTCTATTCATAAGTATAACTGTGTTCGTGATGTCCATGGCACCCAGTGGTTGAAATACCCCAACAATTTGTATAAATAAATAAATTTATACTTGTAAATTATTTTTTTTAAGGTCAATATATCAATGTATTTATCTACTTTATCGAATATAAATTCTGTACGTCAGAGGTTTACTGTCGTAATTACATTACGGTTACATTTTCAAATCCAATCAAATATTGTAGGAATAGTTTTTAAACAATTTATGATCAATATTTTTTACAAAAATTTTCTTAAGAGACTGATTTGGTGTCTTGCACTACTTTGGACAGAACATTGCTAAAACAATTAACAGCAGACTAAAAGAAAATGCTTCAGATTCAACATAAAATTATTAATACAATGCATACTTATTTTCAAAATCCATTATAAAATATCTGCTGTGGATACCCCATGACTTGTACGCTTATTAAACTATAACTCGGTGGCTCAAAAAGTGACCCTGAATTAGGTTATTAGTTTCCGAAGATAGCAATATCTTAAAAATGATACTCGGCGTCGCGACGTCCATCTATTGACATATACAGACAGACACACACACATAAGCTCTTTTTCTGTCTGGACTTCTAATTTCTGGAGGTCTAATTCCGTTATTATATGTCGTTTTCTTTCAGTTGGTAATAAGTTCCCAAGAGATTTCTACGTGTTCCTTGACAACATTAGAACTCTCTATGTCACTAGACAATGGATTGGAAATCGACGGTTTCAAAATTTTAAGAGGAAGAACCCGCTTCTCTTATATTTTATTCTTCTAATGTAGCCTTGTTAAGTTCACAAGCAGGGAGGAAAACAAGTATTTTTCAATAAATTTTAAAAACAAATAATAAAATTATTTAATCAGAGCTGAAAAAAAAATCGCGTTTGTAAACTTTATCACCGAACCGTATGATCTCTGTATTAAATGTTTATAACTTTTGATATAAGTTTATTCTGAGTAAGTAAGTTTATTCTATTGTAAGTTTATTAACTTTACCTTCAAGTAAATTACTACTTTCAACCAAAATCTGTTATATTGTTTAGATTGATATAAAAGTATTATTTATCAAATTTGAGATGTTTTACATTACAATTTAATATAATTTTTGATAAATGTTTATTATGACCTTCAAGTAAGGTACTACTTCCGGTTTACCAATTTATACCAAAACCTCTTATGTTATTTATATGAATATAGAAATTATAAATACCAAATTTGAAAAGTTTTGTATTATATTTTAATTTGATTTTTGATGAAAATCTATTTTGATCTTCAAGTAAAATACCACTTCCAATAATCTTCCAACAAATCGCACTGTAGGGCAAGACAAGGGTTCCACCAATGTTCTGCTGTAAGGTGGAGTTAATGATCTAAAGTTAGTTATTTTGGGCAAACAGAAGTGAAGTTGCAATTTCCAATCTGAACTGATGTAGACTCGTATTTGAAATTGGATTATCTCTTCGAAACTAGAGCCAGGAATTATTTATGGGCATATGCAGGAGATGGATTAATATCACAGATATCATTAATAAGTACGGAAAAGGAATTCGATATAAGGCAATCCAAGTGACCACTTTTATCAACTCCACCCATAAACGAATTATATTCTTGATAGATGTTGGACATACAACTTTTACATGATTTTTAACTTTTGCAAATTTTACTTGCTACCACCTTTTACATGATAAAATTGGGTAAGCTCAGATGAAAAACCCAGAAAAATAGATCTATTATCTACCCACTTGATATCAACGTTTCTTCGGCTTTCCGTAATATCTGCATGTGCCCAACGCACTCTTTTCAATAGAGCAATCAAATAATTAACACTGGTGACTTCCTGAGAGCACACCCAAAGTGCCTTGAATGATTGTTCATAATTTTTTAAAATAACCATGATTTGTAAGAATTGATGCTACAGATGCAAAACGTTGATCCATTATTGAATAAACAGGTACATCATAGTTTTCCAAGGGAGTAGAGACATAAATAGTGAATTCTCAACACTGTAAGTGGTAATAAAGTAACAAGGTAACTTTCTCTTAGCCAACGAGATTCTCCCACATAGAGAAAACTTTTAATGACATCTAACTGTGGGCAAGCTACAGCTCTTCAATCCTACCTCTCTAACCGTTCCTTCCGAGTTCGCTGTGGTACAGAAGTTTTCAATAGTTGTACAATCGAGACCAATCTTGCTTCTCAAGACTATGTCGAAGGTCCTGTCTTCAATATTCTTTTCACTGCCGATATTATTTCAAATCCCGATAACTTCCTGGCATCATTTGCTGATGATACTGCCATCCTATCATTCCAATACTCCCTGAAATAGCATCCGTCGATATACAATTCATTTAGACATTCATAAGACAATTCTCAATCCGATCCGGATCTAAGGACTTGAACTGTGGGGACATCTTAATTTTCGAACATCCAACGCTATCTATCCATTCAGTCCGAAGTCCTTAGGATAAAAGTCTATATTCAATTCTATGTTTCAAACCCTACATGCCTTAAGACACCAATTGTTTTAGATAACAACCAAATTCTTCAATTTCCCTCAGAGTCTTGCTCATCATTCTAATACTTTGGCACAACCCATATTTAGCTCCATCTGTAATCTTACTCGGAGATTGAAACGGCAGTGGCTCCGAGACTTTTGGTATATATATATATATATATATATATATATATATATATATATATATATATATATATATATATATATATATATATACTGGAGCACTGGCAATGGCCATATTCTCCACTCAAGTCCTAAGCGTCTGCGGATTTCATACCCTCGTTCAGCCTCCACTGGTGTTCATTGTCAGGGAAGTGGCTGACAGTGCCAGATCTCCTGTCGTTCTGCTTTTCCCTCCACAAGTGGGGAGACATGATTGATTTGGAATTCCGCAGACTCATTGTAAATATTGTATATTGTAAATAATGTGATAATGTTATGATGTTATCATAACTTATTATATTATAATATTGTTATTATAATTTAGTTATTATAATAGTATAATTGTTATTATAATATAGTTATTATAACTTATTATTATTATAATAATGATGTTAAATAATGTGATGATTTATTTTACTTTAGCTATTCGCACTTCTGCCGTCCTAAGATAAAAGGCCTCTACTTCAAATTACTTTTTTAATATATGTTTGTGCTGTACCCGAATGGCTCTAAAAATTATACCTTTTTATGACATTAGAAAAACCTTAATCCAATAGTTAGATCCTAATCATTGGCCCTATAGCTTATCACGCCAGACTTCTATGGTATCTTCTTTTGTCTCAACCTAAAAACCCAGCTAGTAGGATAAGAAACTGGTTCATACGTGAACGCGTTTTCGTATTAATGTGTTTTAGGGTAGAAACGAATATTAGTTTGTTTAAGATTTATTTATACCAGGGGACAAGAAGTCATGTTTAAGTATGAGTATAACAAATCGGCTTTTAGTTTCTTTCATTTCTTTCCTCCATCTTTTGGCCCAGCGAGCTATATCATCCAGGTATTCTTGGAGTGCTTGAGAAGCCACTGTGGTATCTTAGTTGGATGCCAGAATAGTTAGCCAGAGTCACCAGCAAATGTAGCTAAAAGTGTATCTGGATATTGTGCGATATCAGAGCAATATATACAATATACAGTTTTTATTTCAAAGAAATCAGAATTTATTCTTACACGGAAAAAATCTGTCTTTTAGATATTACTATAAAATTAAGTAGTAAGTCGGTGGAATAAATGTTTTTAATTTACTGAGTAGACCTTCGCGCCATATTCTGTTAAAGGCTTAAAAATATTCTGTTATATTATATTCTGTTAAGGATTAAAGGCTCATTTCTGAGAAAACTCCGAGACAAAAATGTTTTGATTCCAATGAGGACATATAATCTACCACTACAAACCCTTACGATCCATCTAGAAGACTATTGTAGCGCTGACTAAGAAACTTAATTCACTGCGATCTTTTTACTATTATTTTGATCTTTACATTTATTTAATTTTGGCATTTATTTTTCATTTGTATTTTTTTTTTTTTTTTTTTTTTTTTTTTTTTGCATCTGTATTTAATCGTCCATCTATATTTGCCAACATATTCTCCTTTTTCAGGCATATTAGCATATGGCAATTTTTTATAGTGGATAAATATGTTACACTGTTATAAATAAATAATTCTTTTTAAATTTACTTATTATTATTCTAATTAACGAATAAAATTATTTTCAAGGTGTAAAGATTATTGTCAGAAAATTTCGATATCGGAAAAGAATAAAAGCTTAATAAAAGAAATTAATAATGCTTGATACCAATTTATTGCTTATCAATGGCACCATTTAGTTTTGTTCATACGAGAAATTGTACTTTTTACCAATTCTCGATTATTCAGGAGTTACATTTTCGTAGCAAGTACTCTCTTATAAATAAATAATAATCTACAGTTTGTTTCTATTTTATTTCATATTTCAAGTTATCACTTTTGCTGTTGTTGAAGCGATTGTACAATACGTTAAAAGTATCTGATGTGGACAACACATGACTTCCTTGTACGCCTATTAAACTATAAATCGGTGGCTCAAAAAGTGATCCTGAATTTGGTTACTAGTTTCCGAAGATCGCAGTATCTCAAAAACAACACTCGGCCTCGCGACATCCATCTATTGACACACACACACACAAATAGGGAGGAAAACCAGTATTTTACACTAAATTTTAACACTTAAAACAAGTAATAAAAATATTTAATTGAATTGGAAACCAAATTGCGTTTGTAACCTTTATTACCGAAACATATGATTTATGTATTTAATTTAAATATAATTTTTGATGTAAGATTATTACGACCTTCAATTAAAGTACCGTTTTCGGCTCACGAATTTTAACCAAAATCTAGTAAATACATTCACATCAATATAAAAGTCCTATTCACCAAATTTGAGATGTTTTACATTATATTTTAATATAATTTTTCATGAAAGTCTAATATGACCTTCAAGTAAAGTACCACTTCCGGTTTTCCAATTTAGACCAAAATCTAGTATGTTATTTAAATCAATATATAAGTTATAACTACCAAATTTGAGAAGTTTTTTAAAGTATTTTAATATAATTTTTGATGGAAATCAATTATGACCTTCAAGTAAAGTACCACTTCCGGTGATTAAGCAGTGACCAAAAAGGGAGGTTCACGACTAGATTTTACAATAATCCTAAATACAAAATTTCAACTGTCTGCGGCTAACCGTTTTTGAGTTAAGCGAAATACGAACGAACGAACGTACGTACAGACGCTACGACGAAACTAGTCAAAATGGATTCAGGAATGGTCAAAATGGATATTTCCGTTGAAATCTGAAAACCGAAAATTTTCGCGATTACAATACTTCCTTTACTTCGTACAAGGAAATAAAAACGCTTTTTGTTCATATTGAAATTGCTCAGTGCTTGATAACTTTTCTTGAAATTACATACAATTTCAAGATTTGGATTGATGCAAATTTTATTTTAAAAAATTGAACATAGTTTAATCATATTTATATTTTAATTAATATTGATATTACTATAAATATTTTCTAATATATATTCCATTTTCAAACTTTGACGTTGGTTAAATTTTATTTGACGTTGATTAAATTTGATTTGACGTTATATAAGCACAAATACTCCAATAGTTCAATTGTCTTTAAGTGTTTACAGTTTGGTGAAGTTCTTCGTGTGACCTTGTTGGTCCTTATTTTTTTTAATCTTATTTTTAAGTATTTTTATTACTTAAGATAACACATGAGTAATAATGAATCAAATCAATTAATATGCAATATATGAACGACATTACTATACAAAGAATGAGAATTATATACATTAATCAAAATAAATAAATAAAAGTAAATATTATTTTTGTTTATATCTCATAAACCCATCGTCTCATAATAGTTATAAGTTTTGAACACTAGTTTTATTAACTTGAAGGAGGTCTGATGTTTTCTGGTTCAGACAGCACAGTTTGTTTTCGTACGTAGGACATTTCTTTAATACATATGCGTTCCATGCTCATGCCCACACTTCACCGCGGGTTACTAATTTGTGGCTTCGATTTTCACAGATATTGGAGTAATTGTTATTCTTAAATTAAATATTTTAAGAAAATATGCAAAAGGTCATCAAGATTACACATAAAGGTTGCGAGATTACTTTGGTGACTTTATTTAAAATTCATGTTATTACAAAATATTTAATACGAAAGAACAAAAAAATTAATTAGTCAGTCAACACAAAATTAAACTTTACTCGTAAAAAAACAATATTTTGTTTGCATAAGAATTTAAAAAAAAAGAAGCAATTTAATGTTCAAAGCAATAATATCAATCCCCATGTGCATGATCTACTCTTATAATTCCCTGGTGTTGGCAGGGAGCTCGTTTGTTAAAGTTGTAATGAAGAATGGGAATCAGCCAATGAAAGCTAACAGAGCTGGATAAATTAGGTCGAAGACTATCAAATCTATCAAATGAGTAGCCCAGTTAGAAACACTGCTAGGTCCACAAAACAAAACTGGACATGGCCGACTTTGTACCAAAACAGTAAACAGGAAACTATGATAGTAATTCCTTGAGAGTTGTTTTAAAAAGATAATACACTCATTAAAATCCTTTTTAATAACGAGCTTTCTTTATTTCATTTTTAGCACGGCTTTTTTACTTACTGAGTATTTTAATGTAGGTATCAATTAAGACTTTTATTAAAACAGCTCAAATAGAGCAACAAACATTCAACGAAAGGTGTAGCGAAGTTGTTCGAGGTCACGTGGTACGAATTCTGTATTTTGATTGGTTCCATTGGACTCGGATGTGCTTGAAACTAAGCTGTTGTGGACTGTTTTTTTTTTTTTTTTTTTTTTTTTTTTTTTTTTTTTTTTTTTTTTTTTTTTTTTTTTTTTTTTTGTTTAAAGAAGTCACCTATTCAAATACATTTCTGAAAAAAATTGAGGATGTAACTGTGTGGCTGGACTAGGCTACTCAAATGTTGGATTGTCTAAGTATGGATACATACTTTTTGCAATATTAGAGGTTTTGTCTCAAAACATGAAAATCGACTACTACAGAATGATGGAGAGGTCGAAACTAATTTTTAGCAATTGCATCATTTATATAGTAGATTGATATCAATGTTAAATCTTATGACTTAAACCCATAAATTTAAATAATTTCGAAAGTGATTATTTACGTTTGGAAAGATATCGGTTTGACGAGCTAGATATCGATTAAATTGACACCGTTACATAAGACTCGATCGAAGCACGATAATGACCACACTCTTATATGCGCTATTGTTTAGCCCTCTTGCGTAACTCTTGCTTTGTTTTGACATTAATTAATGGACAATGTATACTGTATTGGATAGTTCGTTTACAACTAATCTAAGAAGATCTTTTATTAATCCTAGTGGATTTTAACACGAAGTCCGAAACAACCAGGAGGTATCACTCAATTAATAATCATTTTAATCTTTTTTTATATTTATTTTACATCCTACCTTGCCTCTCGGCATTATGGGTTTCGGAAGAATTACCTACCGATGCGTCTCTTCATCCTTAATGCGTGTCCATTCTTAATTGAGTCTATTAAAATAGGTTGGTCCTACTATTTCCTTCCAATCGTATATGAAGAGTTCAGCTGATAATCCATCCATGCCAGATGCTTTGTTGTTTTTCAATTTTTATATCGCTAATACGATCTCATCTTCATCTGGGGGTAGAAGAACCTCAATTAGGAGTGGCCTCTCTAACGTGTTTTCCACATACTGATGTCCTTCATTCAGAAGTCCCTAGAAGTACTGATGCCATCGGCACAGAATACTTCTCTCATCATTCAGGAGTGACCCATCCTTAGCCCTACAGGCAGTTAGCCGGGGCTTAAAGGGTTTTCTACCTGATTAATTTTTCGGTAGAAGGTCCGGGCATCATTGTTTGTCCTTAATGCTTCAATATCCTCCAACTGCTTTATCCGCCATTGCCTCTTCATCCTCTGGTGGATGTCCTCATATTCATCATTTTCTCTTAATTTTTTCATCCTTTCCTTTGCTGTAACATTTTCTTCATCCTTATATTCATAATTTTCAAATAATCTTCTACAAAGAGAATTGTACTTATAGTTTTTATAACAGAGAATTTTAAAAACGTTTACTTACCTTATCTTACTTTGTAGATGAATAAAAGCACTGCTAATTCAGAAAACAAGTTGAGCCCTTTCAATAAATGACTGGGAACTACGTACGATGAACAAAGCTTACTATCAAACTTACTATGGGCAAAGGGAACTCTCTATGCAATGCGCAGCTTGCTAACAAACTAATAGCGTCGTTACCAATATGTTGTCACATTCCGAAAAGTGACAAGTGAGAGTAGTCAGTATTTGGTGCTTATGTTATCAATATTCGATTTTTGGTCCCTTTCCATTTTTTTTTCTGGATATTTCGTGGGCTGGAATCGATAGAGGTTTTTTTTATGTCTTATAACAAAGTGAAACCTAAATTTCGACTTTTTGGCGCATAAGCCTTTTTCCAAAACGACATCGATTTTTTCCATTATTTCTATTGGAGAGACCAATTTTTTAGGGACTGAAACTATTAAAAAGAGGAATATAACTTTGGAATGAAATGTTTTCTTTGTGTGTGCTAACATAGCAAAAATTGATGCTACCAGTAATTTCAAAATAATTAAAAACCAGAATTTTTGAATCTATTTGCATCAATGGTTACCAAGTTGACCAGAATGTCATTATTATAACTAACCTTTCATATAAACATTTTAGATTTATTGTGAATATTTAAAAAAATAAAGCATTTCCTCAATGTCTAGGACCGAATAAGCATGATAAATATCAGAAGATGATTAAGATAAATTAAAAATTCAAACATTCATTGGCCAAGAAAATTAAATGGTCACCAAGGTGATATGATATTATCAATTTTCTTTTTGTTCGTAATCTATGTAATTCTGACAAAACTTGATCATTCGATTTGACTGATTTCGGTGGTTTGAATGTTCCTAACAGATATAACCCAGATAACATTATAGTGCTACATATAGCATGGGCCGTGTAGTTCTTTGTTAAAATCTCCGCATATTCCTTATGTGTCTGACCTGGAATTTTGTGTATTGTTGATGCTTCCGCAGATACTATTGGAAATTGTTTCCGTGATATTTGGTAATGTAATTTATTCGAAATGTTTAATGGAATACTAGTTTTTACATTACACGCATTACAAATTCACGTTGTAAAGTATTTAAATTAGACATTAAATTCTATTGATTATCAGCCCTCATTTAGGGCATTCAAACCGATTATAAAATTTGTTTTTACAAATCTCTCTGGCATCTTGTTGTAAAATATCAATTTGTTAATGAGTTGATAATTCATCCTCTAAAAAACTTTTAATTTCTTCACTTTCTAAATTCTGAATTTCATTTTGAGCATTTTCTATGTATATCTAATATGCCGTCACCTATTACCGAATATTTTTGTCTATTTTCTTCTTTTTTTTTCACTCTTATTTATTAATCCACCCCTGTTAATTACAATGATCTACAATCAGCAGATGGGTTGGCATAATAATTGAACCAAGAACAACAAAAATAATAATGTGCATAATAAAATAATAAAAATTCTATCTTGAATATGTCTTTTTTAAAAGTTTCCTTCGTTATGTCCACAACGAACAAAGGTATTTTTTTTTAACCGATAGATGGCATTAACTACATTTGTGGCTTCGTAGCCCATTTTTTTAAATTCTTCTTTTATGATGTCGACTCGTGTTCCATGGTACAGATGTTTTACAACTATCCTAGGCCACCTGTCCTGTGGAAGCTGAAAAATATAGAAGTCTGCACCTTTATTTGGCAGACTTTTATTAGGTTTTCTATAAATATCAGAATTTCGTGGGTATACAGTGATGCCTTTCATAGTAGATTTGGTTTTAAACGTATTTGGAGCCGCTTCTTTTTAAAGGAAATAAATTAGTGCTTGATAAATCTCAACACTATTTATAAATAGTGGTGGGGTTTTATCATTTTCTCTCCTTATTTCTTCCGATTGAGAGTTTGTTGTTTGGGCTAGAGCCTGGAAACTGTTAGAAGTTTATATCGATTCTGTAGACCTTTTTTGGTTATCTTTTGTCTTGTGTCGTTCGAATCTAGCATTGTATTTTACGACCAGTAACCAGTTCCCAAGAGCCTTCGGCATTATTTATATCACTAATGTTAAAATTCATTTGGCTTACATCATGTTGAAATGTCTTACTCATCATCGACGTTCAATTTATCTTCTGGTTAGTCTTCAGACCAATAGTTTCTTGAAAGTACTTTTTACACACCAATACAAAGTTTTAACAATTAATTAGCACCTTTTTGAAACACTAAATAAACTAACCTTTTAGATTAGTTAACATCAACAGATCAATTCCTACATTTTGGGAACTGAGACCAAAATGAAGTTAAAGTTTTGAAAATGAGAATAACCCGATTTTCAAAGATAAGTAGAAACAATCAGAAATAAGTTAAAAGTAGGAATAAATTATTCTCACTCGTTATGGAAGAACCTAGAAATGTCCCAGGTGATTCCTCTGCTGTTTTGTTCAATTGTTTTTATTCGTGTTTTTCCCGGAACAAATAGACTATTGCAGTGGGTCGAAGGTCGGCGGTTAGGGGCGGGACCGCGTTTTCTATCCGTTTCATAACCCCTAGACCACGATCATCGAAGTTTTGGAGATGTCTGATATATATTTATATATTCCCCCCCGCTACATTTGAGCACCTCCAGCGGCCCCCTTTGGGTCGAATGTCCTGAAACTCGGTATGTAGGACTTTCTTCCAGACATTAGTTTATTAGTTTATAGGGCTGAAAATTTCTATGCGAATTGAGTTGGTGCTGGGAAAGTATCCTTCGGGGGTCTCGACTTGTTGCCTCCGACTCTCCCTCCCCGTTTCCGATTTTTTAAAACATTCGCGCACCTTTAAAAACCCTCCAAGTTAGGGAGCTCAAACTCTATTGCATTGGAAAGGAATTTAAATTACCTTAAAAACAAAAGAAGTTTCATCGAAATCGGACCAGTATCAGCAAAGATATGGCGATTTCAACTGTCTCAATTCCTTTTTAGTCGTGTTTTCCTCGAAAAAATAGACTATTGCAGTGGGTCGATAATAATAAAATTTGTTGGCAATAATAGTTTAACGAATCTTCATCTAAATTATACCGCCTGTATCTAATGATAGCAATTTTTCTTTAGATCGAAATTCAATTAATTTATCATCGTTGTCATTATTATGAATTTTCCGTTTTGAGTAACTAGAAATAAAAGTAGAAGAGAAATGGGCGAGCTGGGCCACCATTTGTGAGCAGCCAATCAGAAGCCAGCATTTGGTCACGTGACTTATGGTGGGAAATTTGAATTTTCAAATCGACTTAACTTTAACTGCCACGTGGTCTCACCTCGACCTAACCTTAACTATTAGGCCACGCCCCTTTTTAGTCACGTGACTATTATGCCCCACCCCATTTAGTGTCACGTGACCCGCGGGGCACATCCTGACCTATACTCCGCCCACAAAGGCTAACCCCTCCACCCTTTGAAGAATCAAGTACCCAGCTTATAGAGCATGTGTGTACCCGGCCACCATTTTGTTTTTTCTACCTTTTGAGAGACTTAAGGTTTTGTTGATGGTTCAGGCACCCAACATACAGAGCTGAGTGTACCCGTCCGACATTTTGTTTTTCGTACACCGCCATTTGTTGTTGTACCGTTTGAGAGACTTGAGGTTTTATTTAAGGGCCAGGTACCCACCTTATGGATCATGAGTGTGCCCGACGTCTATTTTGTTTTCCTTACAACGCCATTTTGTTTTTCTACCGTTCTAAGGTTTTGTTGAAGGGTCAGATACCCACTTTATGGTCTGTAACCTCCCCAACGGTTATATAATCTTATCCTATACGATGAAGGGTTAAGTACCCACTTTATACTCTGTAACCTTATATAACCTTTACATTGTTTTCGGTTTTATGAAGCCTTCTCAATGTTTGCATAACCTTCACAATATTTAACTTTGCCTACATGTAAACAGATTGGATCATGTATAAGCAAGTTGGATGATGTCCAGATGAAATAAAAATATGGACTTTGAACTGTTTATCTCTAAAATATAAATAAATAGTAGGGCTTATTAATCTTGGAATAGCTTATAGACTTTGAACTGTTAATCCCTAAAACATATATAAATAGTAGGGCCCCTTATTCCTATAACTGCTTTTGGACTTTAAACTGTTTATTTCTAACATTAAATAAATAGTTGAGTTTCTTAATCCTATAACAGCTTTTGGATTTTGATCTGTTAATCCTTAAAACATAAATAAATAGTAGGGCTCTTTATTCCAATAACAGCTTTTGGACTTTGAGCTCTTAATTCCCAACCTTTCTTATCTGACATAAACAGAACAACTTTTCAATGTTTTACGTATTTTTAATAATTTTAACTGTTTATCTCTAAAACAGAAATAAATAGTAGAGTCTCTTAATCCTAAAACAGGTTTGGACTTTGAACTGTTTATCTCTAAAACATAAATAAATAGTAGGCCCCCTTTATTCCTATAACAACTTTTGGACTTTGAGATGTTAATCTTTGCTTATCTCGCTTAACATAAACAAAACACCTTTTCAATGTTCTACTTATTTTTATCTCTTATAGTATACATAATGGTCTTAAAAGGATTAACTTTTAATCCTTTATGTTCCTATCCTATCGAACTTTTAATCCCTAAAATATATCGACAAATCGAAACGACTGTATCACGCTGGACAATTGTTTTAATTATAATCAACAAACCTGGCTCGTAATTGCACTCGTATCAGTCCTCGCGATGTCTTCGAGTCCTTTCGGCTAATCTCGGATATCCTCGGAGCCGTACGAGATTGTTCGGTCTCGCCGAGGTAGTGGGTGACACCTGTTCGTCTTCGTGTGTACTCGGACCCCACTTCGATCTCCCTAACTCTATTTTTAATCTGTTTATAACACTAACACAATTCCTAAAATATATCCACGAATCGAAACGACTGTATCACGCTGGCCATTGAGATTATTCCTTTTCACAGCTTTGAAATATTTTCAAAGTACACGAGTCGGTATTAATAACTACGAACATGTTTTAATTGATTAATTTTAAATTATGATTATTAATTAATCATTAATTCATACTCGAACTGTAAGTTCCTATAACTATTTTTAATCATCACCAATAGTAGGGCTTCTTAATATTTGAATAGTTTATGGACTTTGAACTGTTAATCCTGAAAAAGATTAACATTTATACGTAAAACAAAACAACTTTTTAATCTTAAACTAGTTCTCAATGTTTATATTTTATGCAATTTTCCCAATTTTTACCGTTATCTATCTATTTCTTTTTTTAAATTTTCTATAACCTTCTCAATGTTTATACATTTCTGTCCGCTAGAGCGCAGAACCTTACTCCACTTGGAGATTTTCCTTGCTACTTTACACAATCTTCTCAATACTTAACTCTTCTCCATACTCACTTCATAATTCAAATTGTTTGTTTTCTTTCATAAAATTATAACTTTTTATTAGATATTTCTATATCATCTCCGGATCAACATGTCTTGTTTTGTATAGGGGACTGTCAATATTAGAATGTTTGCCATCATCGGATGATAGATAATATTAACAGTAACTAATATGAGCAAAATGTCAATATTAGAATGTTTGCTATCATCGGATGATAGATAATGTTAACACTAACTAATATGAGCAAAATCGGCAGTTGAAGCACAATTCTGACCACACTTCCTCTCCCCTACCCATCCTCCCAAAATTCCAAATATTTACATTTTTCATAACTTGAAATTCCATAATTTTGTCGGTTATCATTTTCGACCTTGTCGATTCCCCCATCAATAATTTTTTTTCGCTGAAATATAAACAAAAAATAGCTTACGCAATATTAAAATTTTACACAACTGGAACTGTTAATCCTCTATCTTTACTCATCTCACTGAAACATAAACAAAACAACTGATAATTTTAAACTATCTCCAACCATGTCTGACCACCCCATACCATCCTTAACCATCTCTGACCACCCCATACCACTCCTAGCCATCTCTAACCATATCTGAACACCCCTAAATCATCCTATTCCACACCCTCAACGATTGCTGATCACCCCTAGCAATATCTGACCATCCGTTACCCTCCATCACTACCTCAAACCATACTTGACCATACCGATGTGCACCGCCTCGTGTGACATGAAAGCTGAATAATAGCTCTTAAAACAGACAATAGAGTTCGTTGTCGTTATTATGAATTATCCGTTTTGAGTAACTAGAAATAAAATCTGCTAAACATATATATTTTCGATTATTGGCGGTCTGTTAGCGTATTTGGTCATCGCGTAATCAGGATTCAATTTTCATAATTCAACTCGAGACTTTAACATTAAATCGCGTTCTTTTATTGGGCTTGTATTAATATAAATTACCACGTACTTGAAACTCTACCCGCTCATAACTGTCGTAAACTAATTATTGATCAAAAACACTGTTTTACCGCTTTAAAGATTAAATTAATTGATTCGCTTTGCAATTGAAAATCGTGCACAAGTTACTGGATCTCACGTAATTAATGCAGATTTTTCTGAATCATCTAAATGCAATGCCTACTCAATTGAAATTGTTTTGTTCAAATTTAATTCACTTAAACATTTTATTAATTCAGGCTAAATCTTTTCACCTGCTGAAAATGTTAAGAAAATTGTAGGTTTTCCTAATTGCCTAATCATTTCCATTATATCCCGTTTTTTTTTATTCCCAATATAAAAGCAAAGATCTACTTTGTTTTAATGTTTTAAGACCCTGATCTAATTTAATAATATCAGATTTAAATCTAAAATTTAAATTTAAATAAGATTAGATTCAAACATTCAATTTTCATAAATACGTTTATTGTTTATAAATAAATTTATCATAACTTTTATAAAATGTATTAGAAAATAAAACTATTTGATTTAATAAATTTAAATGAGTTGCTAAAAAATAATCTACAGTTTCAATATGAAATATTCAATAATTTAAATGACATATTATATGTTTATTTATGAATTTTAAAAAAATTTACTATATATTATAAAAATGGGCATCACAGAAGAAAAAAGAAAACCCAATCATACATGCATGCAGCCATTCATACATATACGACTTAATCTGAAATTACAGAAAAAATGTTGACTGTTAAAATTTATGTTATAGAGACGATGAGTCCAGACATGTTACTTCTAAATCCACCAACGGTATTTGAGATACTGAAGTATTTTCATTTCAACTTATTTTTTTTATCCTGTTACATACATTTTAAATAAAACTAGCTATTTTGCATAACTAACTACTAAAGTACTTTGCATTATTTTCGTTTCAACTTATTTTTTTATCCTGTTACATTTTTTAAAGACAATTAACTCGCATAGTATCAATTTTAAAAACAACTAGAAATATTTGTTGCTACAGTTTGTGAATTTTCAGTAGACCTTACATCTCGCCTATAATTTGGTTTCAAAAGAATAGCATTCAGATCTTTTGGTAAAATTGCAGAACAGTGAAGAATACTTGTTCCACCGTCAGTATATAGAACGAATATAGCCTTTAAAAGTATTGATTCACTGTCATTGTTGAAAGTAAGTTTTGAAAATATGAAATGATTTTTATTTAATAGTCCTGAATCACATTTATCTTGTAATTCCCGGAAAGTATTTTTATTATTTATGTCGCCACTGTCTACTTCTTCGTATACATTATATCTCTTGAAGTTGCAATTGCTATCGCTTTTATATACGCTTCATTTCCCCAAGTTTTAAAATTTGCAGCAATATTTATTAATCCTATTACGCTTGCATATTCGAACAAAAAATTCATTCTGTCAAGGTGTTCAAAGCATAACCAATTTATGAAAAAAAATATAGCAACATAACATTCTAGTACATTTATGTCCCGAATAAACATAACGATAACGAACGGAATAACGATATGTGTGTGTGTATGTATGTATGTGTGTATATGTGTGTATATGAGTGTGTGTGTGTGTGTATATATATATATATATATATATATATATTATTTATTTTATTTATTTATTTATTTTATTTTATTTTTTTTCCATCTGCCAATTGTATTGCCAGTGCGGTGCGTTATGAACTGATATCGGTTAATCTTGGATAGCCGACATAGTTTAGAGTAGGCAGTCATCACCTTGTCGTGGATTGCCTTTATAAATAATAATAATAACGAACGGAATAAACCTGACCCATCACTTTCTGTTTTCACTACTGAGAAATTGTCTCTTAAAGCATCATAAATTATTTGTTTAGATGAAAATCAATAGGTTGAGACTTTAAAACTGCATTACTTTTTGTAAGAACACTTCTTTTTCCACAAAGATTTCTTCATATCATAAAAATATCATTTCTAAACAAAAACAATAATTTTCTTTAGACAATGTTGCATTTGTGTTATGAATCTCGGACAGCATTTTATATTATACATCGTATCATCTAAATTTGAAAGTTCGATCGAATTAGTTCAATATTTTCATTTAAGGCACCAAGTTCATGACTGCTAACAGTATTACAACAGTTTGAAATTGTATTTTGTATAACTGATGATGATTGTTCATATTTTTCACAAATAGGATCATTGTCATGTGAGTTCAATTTTACAAATATTGGTTTATGGTATGAGAAATATGTTTCTCTAACGTCTAATTGTGTGTTTAAATCTGTTGTAGATAAATCAGTCGGCAGCATAGATTTTAAGTTATAATTGTTAAAAAAGCTAATTATATCAATTTTTCTTTCACACATCATATCAAAATTGAAATCACCATTACCTATTAATGCTTTGTAATTTTTACATATATTTTGAAAAATGTTCGCAAACAACTTATTTGTACAGCAATGCGATTTATAACCACTAATAATATGATAATTTTCTATTTTAAAACTGAACAATTCTACATGGTATTCAGTTTTATTCTGTTTTTCTCGCATTTCTAGTGTGTGATCCAAATACGACACATTAATTCCTTCTTTCCAAAGCATATAATACCTCTTGAAGAACGATGTACGTCAGATCGAAATATTTAAAAAAAATCAGGAATTTCTAATTCGTCAGTTGATTTTGACAGTGTTTCGGCAAATATTAAAATGTCACTTCTATGATACCACTAATCGCTTAATATTAATTCAAACTTTGTCGATAGTGAATTAATATATTGAGATATTACCGTAATTCCATCAACTGCTTTTAAATTGCCAAATGATAATATCAATTTTCTTTTTGTTCGTAATCTATGTAATTCTAACAAAACTGGATCATTTGATTTGACTGATTTCAGTGGTTTAAATGTTCCTAAAAGATATAACCCAGAAAACGTTGTAACCCTCCTTAGAGATTATACATATAGTATGGGTCGTGTAGTCCTTTTTGATTTGTTAAAATCTATGCATATTTCTTATATGTCTGACCTTGTCTTTTATGCATTGTTAATGCTTCCACAGGTACTATTGGAAATTGTTTCCGTAATATTTGGTAATGTAATTTATTCGAAATGTTCATTGGAATACTAGTTTTCACTATTGGCGTTAAATTGGTGTCGATATTTTCGGATTTTATAAATTCTATGTATGGAAGCCTTGCTTTTTTACCTAAAACATTGGATGCAAAATCTCCATATTATGTCTGAAGAATTTGGACTAAACGTTCTGTTTTAAACAACCACAAGCTCCGTTGACAAGCCCGTCTTCGACATCAATGTTACTTGTTATCATATTTTTAATGTTTAACATTAATTTTACTCTAAATGGTAAACCATTCGTTTCATACTTTTTGTTTTTAATGATTCTATTGCACGTTTTCTATTTGTATCTGATACCTTTCCTAGAATCGTGTCCTTTGTTTCAGAAATGTATTCTGTGTCGATTTGCTTTTCTATTTTCATCTCATTGTAATTATCCACATTAACATTTTCCGCAAACAAACGGGTTGTTCTTTCAGGAACATCTGTCTTGATTTAATTAGGTCTATATATTTGTAGTCATTTGGCCTACAGTTAGATTATTTAGAGCTTGAATAAATTGTTTGCCATCTTTTCGTCTCATTTTTTGGGCGAGTTCAAAAAATTCAAAATGTTTCCATAAAGGATTTATAAAAAAAAACTTAAACATTTCATTATTTTTTGACATACTATAAATGAGTGAATCCATTACAGGTGTTAACTGATTCAAATCACCAACTACAATAATTGATAAGTCACCAAAAGGTTTATTATTTCCTCGTATTTGTCGCAATCTTGTATCCACACGACTTATAAGTGTACTGCCTAGCATTTAAATCTCATCCATGATTATTAATTTTTAAATTAAATAATTTTTTCTAATAGTGCTTCCTAAATCAGCAGAAAGTTCAGGTATTTGTCCACCTAATTGTACTACAGGCAGAGCAAAAGCAGTATGTAATGCTACTTCGTTTATGAAAAAGGCAGCTTTACCAGAAGGTGCACACAGTTAAACAACTAATTTATCTTTTTCAGAACCAGGCAAATTATCGTGGCAACGAGTAATCATTTGGTAAATGCATTTAATAACTGTAGCTTTTCCAACTCCGGCGGAACCGCTGAAGTATAATTTTAATGGTATTTTTTTTTTTGAAACAATTCAACACGCATTACAAATTCACGTTGTAAATTATTTAACTTGGACATTAAATTTAGCAATTCTTTAGATGATCAGCCCTCGATAAGGGCATACAAACCGATTATAAAATTTGTTTTTACAAATCTCTCTGACATCTTGTTGTAAAATATCAATTTGTTAATGAGTTGATAATACATCCTCTAAAAAACTTTTAAATTCTTCAACTTCTAAATTTTGAATTTCATTTTGAGCATTTTCTAAAGCTATGTATATCTAATATGTCGTCACCTATTACCGAATATTTTTGTCTATTTTGTTCTTCTTTTTTTTTTACTTTTATTTATTAATCCACACCTGTTAATTACATTATTCAACAATCAGCAGATGGATTGGCATAATAATTGAAACAAGAACAACAAAAATAATAATAAATAAAAAATTAATAATAATAAATAATCAAAAAATAAAAATAATCAAAAAAATGGCTTGATAGGCATGAGGAGAAGCTATTCCCAGCGGCACTCTATCCATCCATGGCTTTCATTTGCTTACATAATTATGCAAGTAGGTCTCTCATCCAGACCCTTTTCATTCGTCTCTGGTATTCCCCGGCATGAGAGTTGTACCATCTCATTTATTAGTTGGTTGCTGAGTCCGTTCAACTTTTCGTGAAATCGTTTGTAGTGCATCCGTATGTGTTCATTGCCGTCGGCATGTGTTTTAGTGTGTCCATATTGCTGACACCGTATACACTGAGGAATGTTTCTCTTTTTTCGTGGCTCCTCGATTTTGATTTGTGAGTAGTATAAAAATTCTGTCTTGAAATATGTCTTCTTTAAAAGTTTCTTTCGTTATGTCCAGAAAGAACATAGCGAGGTTTTTTTTGAACCGATAGATGGCATTAACTACATTTGTGGCTTCGTAGCCCATTTTTTAAAATTCTTCTTTTATGATGTCGACTGGTGTTCCATGGTGCAGGTGTTTTGCAACAATCCTAGGGCACCATTCTGTGGTAGCTGAAAAGTATGGAAGTCTGCGCCTTTATTTCCCAGACTTTTATTGAGTTTTCTATAAATTTCAGGATTTTGTGGGTATACAGTGATGCCTTTCATAATAGATTTGGTTTTAAACTTATTTGGCTTCGCTTCTTTTCAAGGAAAGAAATTAATGCTTGATCATTCCCATCACCATTTATAAATAGTGGTGGGGTTTTGTCATTTGGGGCGCTCTCCTCATTTCTTTCGATTGAGAATTTGTTATTTGGGCTAGAGCCTAGAAACTGTTAGAAGTTAATATCGATTCCTTAGATTTTTGTTGTTGTCTTGTGCCGTTCGAATCTAGCATTGGTCTTTTAGGACCTGTAACCACCTCCCAAGAGCCTTCGACATTATTTATATCACTGATGTTAAAATTCATTTGGCTTACCTCATGCTGAATTGTCTTGCCCATCATTGACGTTCAATTTTTATTCTGTTTAGTCTTCAAGCCAATAGTTTCTTGAAAGCGCTTTTTTGAAAAATATAACATTAGATATCAAATTTCAGATAAAGTGTTTTTTGATTCCATCAGCCTTTTCATCATTATTTAATGTCTCTAAAATAATAATCCTATTCATAACAGGCTGTGGAAAATTAAATACACATTTAATTTTATTTTTTGTACCTTTGTAACGTAGGTTTCTGTCGTTGAACTGTCATGTAAATATCATTTTCATCATATGTACAAGTTATAAATCGATCTATAATTCGACTGCATTCATCTACACTTTCACTTTTGGAAGGATCATATTTAGGAGCGTCTTCAATCCAAAGAAAAATATATTCGTGTGGAGATCCACGTATTTGAAATTCTATCCGCTCATAACTGGCGTAAACTAAGTATTGACCAAAAACACTGTTTTACCGCTTTAAAGCTTAAATTAATTTATTCGCTTTGTAATAAAAAATCGTGCTCAAGTTACTGGATCTCGCGTAATTAATTCAGATTTTTCTGCATCGTCTAAATGTAATGCCTGCTCAATTGAAATTGTTTTGTTCAAATTTAATTCACTTCAATATTTTATTAATTCAGGCTAAATCTTTCCTAGTTGATAAATTTGGTATTGTAAATATTTGAAAAAATGTCTTCAGAAAGTATCTCTTTAATCTTATCAATATTAAAGTTAACTACGGAGTGTCTGAAAAATAGACCCTCATGAGAACATATAAATTCAGGCATACATGCCTTATCTTTTACAAAGTGCGAGAAGTATTTATCTTTTAGTGCATTATTTCTCTGATGTCAATATTCTCTCTCGAAGTCGACACGTTCTCTGGTTCTTATATTTTCCCTCTCTTTATATTCATAATTTTCTCTAATTTTTTTTTATTTTCATTATTTTAACATTGCCTTCTTCCTTAAGGCCATATACTTCGTTTTTGGGCCATTAATAGCCGGTCCCATTCGTCTTGCTGCTCTCTCTGAGGCAAGAAAAGCATCTAGTACAACAGCCTGAAATGACTTTCCAACAACATCTGGACGTCAGCATAACCGAGTAGCTATACAGAACGATTAATTAGGCACTTCTAAAATAAAGAAATTGGTAGTGTGTTGATACCTTATATTAGTGATCTTTCTCTAATAATTGCCGAAGGGTAAAAATTTGGTCTACCGTTGATTTCCCCTTTCGGAAGCCACACTGATATTTTTCGATGCTCCGTTCGGCAAATGGGAGAAGGCGCTCACAGGCAATATATCTCTGTAATTTGTGCATTCTAGTTGGTCCCCCTTCTTATGGATAGGACATATAGGACATAGGTCTTATACCATTCCGCAGGAATAGTATCCCTTAACCATATTTCTATTAAAAGATTCTCCAAAGCCTTACAAGTTCCGGTCCATCATGCTTGAAGAGTTCAGCTGCTAATCCATCCATGCCAAGTGCTTTGTTGTTTTTTAATTTTTATATCACTAATACGATCTCATCTTCATCTGAGGGTAGAAGATCCTCAATTAGGGATGGCGTCTCTAAAGTGTATTCCAGATACTGATATCCTTCATTCAGAAGCCACATGAAGTACTGAGGCCATCGGCACAGAATACTTCTCTCATCATTCAGGAGTGACCCATCCTTAGCTCTACAGGCAGTTAGCCGGGCCTTAAAGGGTTTTCTACTTGGTTAATTTTTCGGTAGAAGGTCCAGGCATCATTTTTTATCCTTAATGCTTCAATATCCTCCAACTGCTTGATCCGCCATTGCCTCTTCATCCTCTGGTGGATGTCCTGATATTCATCATTTCCTCTTAATTTTTTCATCCTTTCCTTTGCTGGAACATTTTCCTCCTTATTATATTCAACATCTTGTCGTTTTTCCGCAATATATTTCTTTATTCTATCCTTCTTTTTCTTCTATGACTGTTTCTTTCCCATTATTTTATTACTAGACAAATAAAATAATCTTATACAAAGAGAATTGTACTTACAGTTGTTATAACAGAGAATTTTAAAAACGTTTACTGACTCTAAATAAATTATTACTGTTAATTATCCTTACCTTACTTTGTAGATGAATAAATGCATTGCCAATTCAGAAAAAAAGTTGAGCCGTTTCAGTAAATGACTGGGAACTACGTACGATGAACAAAGCTTCCTATCAAACTTACTATGGGCAAAGGGAACTCTCTATGCAATGCGCACCTTTCTAACAAACTAATAGCGTCGTTACCAATATGTTGCCGCATTCCGAAAAGTGACAAGTGAGAGCCCTCAGTATTTGGTGCTTATTATATTAATATTAGATTTGTGGTCTATTTCCAATTTTTTTTTCGATATTTCGTGAGCTGGAATCGATAGAGGGTTTTTTTACGTCTTATAAGAAAGTGAAACCTAAATTTCGACTTTTTGGCGCATAAACCTTTTTCAAAAAACGACCATTTAGCAACCAATTTGACGAGTTACCAAGTTGACCAAATGGCATTATTATATCTAGCCTTTCATATAAAGATGGTAGATTTATTGTGAATATTTAAAAAAATGAAGTATTTTCTCAATATCTATGACTGAAGAAGCATGATAAATAACAAAAGATGATTAAAATAAATTAAAAATTCAAACATTCATTGGCCAAGAAAAATAAATGGTCACCAGAATGTTATCATTATATCTAACCTTTCATGTTAACGTTTTAGGGTGATTGCTAATAAATAAAGCATCCCTCCCAAGCTTTGGACCGAAGAAAGATGATGAAAGATGTGTCAATAATTAATAATCTAAATGAATCAACCAGAAAAAATAAATTTTCCCCTCAATATTTTGCATTTCAATATTCGCAAAATCCAATAATCGAATTTTTTCGTATTTTGTTATTGCCAATCTATAGGTAATCAGTTTCCCAAAAACAAACAAAACAAAAATCATGAGAATCGGATGCATATTAGCGGCTTCTAATAACTGCATACCTTACTTGCGGCTTCGCTTGCGAATATTTCATTTTTGGTATTTTGTTTTAATTTATATAAGTTTGTGACAAGAATAAGATGCAGGTAATAATTGTGTTACACTTTGCGTGTGCGTGGGGCAAGTCCACATGTACCACCCACTTGGACCGAAAATGGAACCTTTAGTTGTTTTGGAAACATTCGTCATTTTTTCAACTTTCAAAAGAAACACTCGAATTATCATACATGTCTGCCATGAGGCTTTTACAGTATTTTTGCTAATACAGGCGCGCTTCGGATGATTTTGTTTTTTGTTAAACTACAGACGTTGTTGTGCCCAAGAAAATACTTTTTAAAAACTCAAATGTTCTTATTCGATTTTCATTTGTTTAAATTTTATTGGCTAATTACAAATACATAAAATTTCACAAATAAACCATATTTCATACATTTATTACCATTTCGGTTATCGAAGTCTTATTTTAATAAATATTCGAAAATACCACCATTGATTTCTAAACACATCGACTCTGATGGCGCACACAAAGCTAAACACAACATACACGCACACACACATATACATGTATGTATATATATATATATATATATATATATATATATATATATATATATATATATATATATAAAATACTTCTACTAAGAAACGAGACCAGGGCAACTTCTCTTCGACTGATGGCCATGACATTAAGCACACCACCTCTGCTCTATTACAGGATTTGGTTGCCCAGGACTTTCTTGCTCAATCTAGTTCTAGTTTTGAAAGAACCGAGTCAACAACTCTTAGAAGATATTATTTCATCCAAGCAATTGCATTTATTAATGTCATGGTTTGAATGTGCATTTTTTTGTTTCCGCTGTGTTGCAATAATTGTATTCCAATCCCCAGAATCTTCTCCTCTTCCCCTTTTTCTCCTGTCGGACCACTTCTCCTCTTTCAGCCATTACTCTCTTCACATCTTCAATCCTCATCTTCCTTGGCCGTCTCCTCTTCTTCCCCTATATTTTTTGTCACCTGTCTTCTTCCATTCTCACTAAGTGGCCAAACCATTAAAGCCTCCTGGTTTCAATATTATATAATATATTCTTTTCCCGACCCTTATTTTTTCTAATAATACTATTGGATATATTCTAAAGCCTTGAGATGTCGCAATTTCTTAGAAAATCCATCTTCAGAGACAGTAATTTTTATAAGCTTTATGCTGAAACACCTCACCAAATAAATTACTTTTGTTATTAATTTATCGGGTTACTCACCGCATTGTCGTATACTGTAAAAATTCACGTGTAGTAAAATTTGCTGGAAATTGCAGTGAAAAGGGTTCTAAACTACCATTTTTTGGTGGCCACCAATTAATGACTGGTCATTCGTTTTCTTTATATTGCTTGATCGCCCATTTCAATGATTTTTTACCGTTACCTGTGGTTTAAAAGTTTTTTTAGCGTTTTTAAAAGGAAATAGTGCCCAACCATCTGGCTCACGAAATTTATCTTTTTCTGGGTCTTTAAATCATAAAGCCAGCTTGAATAGGAAATTGAAATGTATTCAATATATGAAGACAAAATAATATTTCTAAATGAAATTTTATGGTTATTATTAATGACTCGTTATGATATAACGAGACTTTAGAGAATTAAGTAACAATTTAAGAATCATTTATTTGCAATTTTTTTTTTAATATTTCATATTTACCATTTGACCTTGAGCTCATATGCTCTAGTATTTTACATATTTTATCGATTTCAGAACTAACAAATACAAATGATTCGTGGGTAGATTGGGTTGTGAAGTTTTTTTCCGAAGCGTTCACGTTAATATTTTTTTTAACTTTTATTGCAGTGATAAGATTTCCAAGGAAACATTATTTTTCTGATGTAAGCTAATGGTGGTAGGTGGATTACAATATATGTTTCAAAAGGCCAACCACGCACCTCGTACAGAGGCGTAAATAATGGCAATGCAACCAATGCGACGAATTGGGGCGCAGGGTGCAAACGGATATACTGGAAAACATTTCAGACAAATACAGAAGAAAGAAATTAATGGAATTATTTATTTACATACGGTGAGCCTGGTAATCAGTGTTTTAGAAAGGACTCAGATCACATCGAAAATCTTTCAGAGACTTGGCATTAATCTAGACTAGACATAGACTGGGGGTACGGAATTGGCACGCGGCCAGTCAGTAGGTTTTTAATTTTTTTTATTCTTGGTTTTGTTATTTTTCAATAATATAATATTCTGAAAGGATGAAATAACATTTTGAGTTAGTGATAATTAACTATAAGCAAGTAGGTTGTACATGGTTTTAAGTTGTTTATATGGGTGGTAAGATAGAGGAAACAAATTTTGCCCACCAAATTTATCATGGCTAAATTTTCTGTTTTTTCAGCGTTTTGCTTATATCTCCTAGAGGATGCGTTTTTGCTTAAAAAACCTTATTATAAAAGTTTTAATTTGTTTACGATTTGCGCTGGTTAAACGTTGTTTCAAACGGAATACATACCGAGATATAGTCTTTCAAATTTTGTACAATCAGTAACAAAAATCTTTGTTTTTTTAGTCGTTACACGTAGTTATGTGGCAATAAATTAATTTGAGGAAAGTTGGAAAATCACCGATCATTTTATAATCCCTGTCAAAAATATAAATACGCAATTGCACCCCATTGAACATTTTGCAATGAAATTAAAGACTTACTTAAATTAAGAATTAAATATTCAGGACAGCTGTTGTTTATTTTGAAAACAAAAGTGACGCTCTGAACAATTTTTGGTACTTGTATATTATAGGGTCTCCACTTCTCCAGTAATAATTGACCTAAATTTTATAACAACATAAATTTATAGGAGAATTCAAAAACGTGTATTTTGTTTACATTTAAATATAATTCGTTTCTTAACCTCTATTCAGAATTGATTTCTAGAATTTGAGTTCTCCTCTAGAAGTTGAGTAGATTCTTATAGGCCTTGCAACAATCGGATACTATAACACTTGCTGGATGAATGCGTCTTTTTATAACCTCAGTTAAGATAAATTCTGGCCTATCTTCAAACATTTCTTTGTTCAAAACACTGATTTGTTTCTCGACACATACCTCCAAAAACCCTCTGTTTTGGTAGTGTCCAGCCTACATTATATTTCCTCCTAACAAATAAACTTTCATCAATTTCAACAAATTTGTCGTTTCCATCAATAACAAAATTACATTTTTCAATCTTCCAAACGCATATTTCACTTAGGAAATTCTATTCTATTCCAATCTATTATTGTTATTTGTGATATACTTAGATGTTTTGTAAAAAATTGTATGCTAGTTGAATCCTTGGACCAACAGTATATGAAATGCAAGGTAGATTCAAAATCTATCCGAGAATTTTCAAATCAAGTATCTCTCCTGGCTGCTATTTCAATTCGGCAGTTCCTCTTGAAACATCTCCAGATTACTTTATCTCCAAAGCACAACTTCATTTGATGTTCTTTTTCACAGTATTTTTCTATCGGAATCAAGTTTTTTTTTTGCATAAATTCCACTGAACTTTCCACATCGTAAATCGCTCTAAATATATTTTTCAGTGTGTACATTTTTAAACCTTAAGAGGACAAGTTTAAAAGTGATAACAAAATCACGTGTTTTATTACCATAAGTAGATTAGTAAGATATGGTAAAATTATTGCATATGAAAGTATAATAATTTTTAATCACTTCTCAACCAACAGCTAATAACGAACGAATAAGACATGTTTGTACCCTTCTATTCAGGATTTTCAGTAATTATTTGAATTTCTTACTGTCAAAATGGGTTGAACGTCTTTTGAATTTCAACAAATAATCATTTTCAATAATGAAACAGGATCAGGTTTCCCGAAAGTGGAGGATCGTAAGCCGAAGTAAAAGTAGCGTACCCCATGTAATTCGAAGGTACAAGCACGATAGTCGGATGGTTTTGAAAGGTTACACCGGCTGTCCAAGAATATGGAACGAGCGAGATCGGCTCTGAGATATTGAGATAAAAAAGAATCAGCTTAATCCACAAAATATGAGAACAATTCTAAAAGCAGCAGTATATAATGGAAGATTACCCCAAACAAAAAAACGCTTGTTAGTAAAAAAAAGTTGAAAAAAAGATTCTGCTTCGAAAAAAGTTCCTAAATCTTAATTTAATATTTTAGGTTTTGATAGTCGTGGTGAAATCTGGAGAAAGAGTTAAGAATAAAAAAATTATTCCAATTTTTAATGAAAAAATTGCGGCGAAAATTTTTGTTACTGACTATAGTATCCAGTAGATTACTGAGAAGGTGGTTCGTAAATTCACTGTCACAGGCTACACAGGACTAGTTGATTCCACTTATTTTGTTTGCAGGAACAGCTTTTGGCAGTAATCCTGGAAGTTAACTCTCTTGGAATTTCAGCTTCAATATGTTGTCAGCAATGTTTGAATAGTTCAGAAAAACGTGAGTTTGTTTATTAGTATGACTACAACTGTGCTCTCTTGCCTGATATTTGTTAATATGAAGGCATTTGTTAAATTACATATTGATAACTGGGTGGTAACACTCATGGAAAGTAATTTTGAGGTTAGGTGAACTTACCATGATTTTGAGGTTTAAGATATGGAAATCCTCTTCTCTTCAAAGAAACTGCCTCAAACTGTAGAATGTGATTTCTACCTTTCCAAGGGTTATTATGCGTCCTTCCTTCTCTTCCTTGAAAAACAATTCAAGAGAACATCATAAGGTTGGCAACACTCATGGAGAACCACCAAGAAGAGATGTTGGGTACCGAACTCTAAACATGGATCCTGACGACTGTCAGGTATATAAATAAAGATATATAAATAAAGATTTCTAAGAATTCACATCTTTATCCGAAATTTAAAGAAAGATCTAATTTAAACAGATTATATTTTTCAAATAGAAATTGAATATGCTTCTTTTCAAAAATGGATGGAGAACATGAAAACTCCTGGAATTTTACTACTAATTTATTCATTTTTCTTTCAAACCAAGTTTGGATATATAACACATATGGATATATAATATCCATCGAACATTTTTCGTTCCTTTGTACGCCTATTAAACTATAAATCGTTGGCTCAAAAAGGTATTCTGAATTTGGTTACTAGTTTCCGAAGATTGCAGAATCTCAAAAACGACACTCGGCGTCGCGACATCCATCTATTGACGCACTCACACAAGCCCTCCAGAAGGTCTCAATCGTTTACATTCAGTAGGTAACAAGTTTCCAAGAGATTTTTTCATGTTCCGTAAAAACATTGGAACTGTCAATGTCACTAGACATACCATTGGAAGTCAACGATATCGACATTTTAAGGGGAAGAACTCACTTAACTTACATCTTATTCTCCTGCTGCAGACTTGTTAAGTTCACAAATGGGGAGAAAAACAATTATTTTACACTCAATTTTAACACTTAAAAAAAAGTAATAAAAATGTTTAATTAGAGTGGAAAAAAATTCGCGTTTGTAACCTTTATTACCGAACCATATGATCCTGTTGTAAGGGTTGTTAGGGTTAGGTTCATTAAATAAACAAATTACAGAAGGAAAAATCAATATATTTAAAATCTTTAAACCAAAAAAAACAAAAAAAACATGCAAATTATAAACATAAATTAAAAGAAAAAAAAAACATGCAAATTATAAACATAAATTAAAAGAAAAAAATCAAACTAAACATTCTCCTGAATTTACTATAAAAATTAACTATTTGCATGCCAAAGAAAATGTAAATAAACCTTACTACTCTGTTGCGCTCTTCTATTATAATTCACTAAAATTATAACAAACAGGCTATTTTACTATTTTTTACATTAACTACAAACTACTGCACATACTTAAAAGGATTAGTTACACAAATATAAACAAGTATGTACATAATTGGGCAAGCACACAACACAGGCAATAACAAAAGAGAGTTAACCTTAACGTAACCATGGTGATAATAAGTCCCCAGCTGTAATAGTCTTACACGCTTATATTACAGGGTGACCGTAAATAACACTGTATTTAATATAATTTTTGATGTAAGTTTATTATGACCACTAAGTAAAGTACCCCTTTCGGCTAACCAACATCTAGTATGTTATTAATATTGATATAAAATTCTTATATTTATAATTTGAGAATTTAATATAATTTTAATATATTAGCATTTAATATAATTTTTGATGAAAGTGTAATATGAACGTCAAGGAAAGTACCACTTCCGGTTTGCCAATTTTAACCAAAATTTATTATGCAATTTATATTACTATGTAAGTTAGTTAAATATGAGAAGTTTTTCATTATATTTTTTTATGAAAATCAATAATGACCTTCAAATAAAGTACCACTTCCGGTGATCATACAGTGGCCAAAAAGGGAGGTTCACAACTAGATTTTAAAACAATTCTAAGTACAAAATTTTAAATTTATACGGCTAACCGTTTTTAAGTTATGCGAGATACCCACAGACGTCACGACGAAACTTGCCAAAGGATATTTCCGTTGAAATCTGATAACCGAAAATTATCGTGATTACAATACTGGATTTTGCAGAGTCCAAGGAAATAAAATATATGGTTATAGTCATAAGTGTAATCAAGCGTTCTGCTAATCGATTGTAGGCTAAACCACTCAACTTTCTAAATATCATTCTTAAGGCTTTCATAGATTGACATTGCGGAATACTAGCTTGTAGAATGTGCCTAGCTGTAATGCTCCGGTAAAAACCAATCGTAGTGAAGTCCTGAGCAAGCATTATGATCCCCAATTAGTCTGGTATTAAATACAGCAGTCCCTAAAGGTTAGCGCACTAATTTCTTACATTGGATTTAGTTAATGACTCCTGCTCATTTCAAAGCAGTGCATTTGATATTTCATCTTTAGGCTCAGCCACTGTAATTCGTCACACAATTATGTCGCCCTATTAAACGTTTGTTTATTAGCTTCAGGTGTGTTTCTACTATAATCTGAGAGCTCGACCGAAAGACGGTCTATGTAGATTTTTGTTAATTTACATGAAATCAATAAAAGTTGGCCCCTACTTAGTGTAACACCTTTTTTTGCTTGAAAGTAACATATATCGTTATTCCGTCAAACTCTTATGACAGTGGCATGACTTATGTCAATGTTTTTAGAGCTGATTTTTCTTTATATTACGGCAAAATCAGTCAAATATACTGATTCACTGGTTGAATGTTGCACATTCACATTACTCTCCATTGTTATAATCAGAAGAGACTCGGCAATGGACATTCGTAAACATTAGAACATTGGTACCGTCGACCGGGACCACTTTTTTTTCTTCATAAAACTGCTATGTAAACTAATCGTGTACAAAACTTCTTCAGAGCTATAATAAAGCATTAGTCTTAATTTCTTTATCTAGGGGACTATGGCACTAAAGTAAACGTTTATACGTTTAAAAGATGGGCAGAATTAGAAATGAGGTCGTCCGGGAAAGCATAGATGCTCCTGTGTCCATTAACCAGGGAATTGGACAGCGAAGCCTAAGGTGGTTCGGCCATTTAAGACGAATGTCTGTCGAGCGATGGCCGAACGAGTTCATGATTGGCAGCCGCCGAGAAGACGGGGACGAGGACGACCCAGAAGCAGGTGAATGCACGGAGTGGATGAGTAGATGGCTGGCCGAGGTCTTCGGGAGAGAGATTGGCTTTAATCTGACCTCTGGAGCTCTGCCCTGACTTGATAAGGCAAACCTAGATTAATACATATATATTAAGAAAAATTTAACTTTTTCATCAGAAAAATAATTAGATTAATTAATTTAATTTTCTGGACTCTTAACACTATTCTATAACAGTTTAATCTATCGAAGCCTCCATCAATTGACTATTTTTAGCATAAGGATCTATAAACGCTAGAGGGCTTTGCCACTCTAGATCGGTGCAGCTGCGCTTCTCCCTAAAACCTGCCTGCTCCTTTCTTAAACGAGCCTCCAAAGCTTGTTTAATCCTTATGAGGATTATGGGGTTCCGCATCTTGCTCACAACTGGAAGCAGTCTGATACCACGCCAGTTTGTACACTCGGATTCGTCTCCTTTCTTAGATATCTTTACAATCAGCCCTTTTCCTATTCAGTCGGTACTTTTTCCTCCTGCCATATCTTCTTGAAGAGGGGTTCGATAATTCGGGCTAATGTTCGAGTGTCGACTTTCAAGACTTCAGCAGGTATGCCATCGATTCTGGGAGCTTTTCCATTCTTCATTTCACCGAGGGTCACAGTAATCTCATGGAGTCTGGGTGGGGATTCGTCAACACTAGGGATGTCGAGAGCCGGCATACGAAAGTGGGGTTCCTCAGTTTCTTCACTGCTCCTGTTCAAAACTACTGAGAAATGTTCTTCCCAACGCTTCAGCTGGCTAGCTTGAGGGGTAAGGAGTGTACCATTCTTGCTTTTAATTGGCCGGTTCTTTTAGAAACCTTTCTTCGAGAGAGTTCTTGTAATGCTGTATAGATCCTTCGCGTCCCCAATGCGCGCAGCCTTCTCTGCTCTTTGTGCATGGTCGTTAATCCACTGTCGCTGATCCCTCCTAGCGCTTTTTTTTATCAGTAGATTCGAGATATGTTCTTATTGTGCGCTAACCTCCTGCGATCTGGTTTTGCTTTGGTTGACCTTCTGCTTGAGTCGCTTTCTTCTTTCTATCTCGTTCCAAGTTTCATTGGTCATCCATTCCTTCTCCAGGCGGTTTTCATAGCCGAGACAAGTTTCGCTGACTTCCAGGATGCTTGATTTAATACCCTCTCAGTGTCCGTCGATGGAATCAACCAGTACTTGGAATTTGTTTCGCAATTCCACTTTCAAATTCTCTTTCACCTCTGGGATTTTGAGTTTCCTCACATCCAGTCACTTAATCCTATTTGTAAGTTTCTTTGTAATTGAAGTGATTTTCAGGCGGAATGTTGAAAGCATAAGATGGTGATCTTCCCACGTCGGCTCTTCTCTTGTTTCACATATCCAAAAGTGAACGTTTGAATTTCCTACTTATGGTGATGTGGTCTGGAGAAACCCACGATACCTTATGACAGTCCTTATGAGGAAAGGAAGTACCTTCTATAACAAGGAAAGGAAAAAGGAAAAACTCCGCAGAAGTTTTTGAACAGCTCTCCTTTTTCATTGGCCTGCCTAATGCCATGTTTTCAAAGAAATTAGACGTATCTTCTAAAATCGTTTTAAATAATTCCTTTTCCATATTCCTTTGTTTCCCGAGAAATTTACAAAAATAAGAGTATATGAGTTCTTGGTTTGTCCCATATTCTTTCTTGTTTCTTCTTTTTGCTTTGGCCATAAAGACTCAATCGACCGACTATTTGCTCCCATTAATGGATCGACATAATTTTTGGAATAATTTTCAGTTAAGTGTTTATATTTCAGTTCCGGTAGCTTCTGTTTTAACTTCTCATATGCATTCCAAAAATCAGATATTTTAGTTGTTCCAGGCCGTATTGATTATTTTATGCAGTCTAACAGTGTTTGATATGATCTTAGACAGCATACAGAAAGGATTCTTTGGTTTCGATGCAAATGTAATGCAAACACCCATTGCTGGCATATTCCAACATTATATTTTTTTATACTATAGCACGATTCGTCGATTTCAACTGTCATATTATCTCCCCCAATGGTAATGGGGTCCTTTAGTAAACTGTGTGCACAAATTTCTCGCAACATATTTTTTCAATCAGCAATTGTTCTTTTAGTAATTTCCAATTCTTCCATACAAAACTTTGTGGTAGTATATTTTTGTGTCCATGAATAAATTATTAATTATGAATTATCAAATCACTTATTACTATATAAACCTTTGGATGTACAAGTTCTTTTATTGCACATCCACCTTTTATTCTATTTCTCATAGTTCATAGAATGACCATTACCATAATTTCTCTTCTTGTGAACTAGGTATTCCATTTTCTTGTAGATAAGGAATAGCTTCATTTTCATCTTTGCACAATTCAAATATTTGAAACAAATTCACATTAATCTTCAAAGAACTAAATTACTTGAAAACACATGGAATGTATTGTTTTTAAAAACTTACCTAAACCTTAACCTAGCAACGAAATACTTGCCAGCTGTCATGCGATTTATTATCGCTAACTGTTACTTTAAAAAGCAACTGGCAGCAGTAAAGTACAAAAGACCCCACATTTGATAAAAGGCATGTAATAATTTGGAAAAATGACGAAATACCAAGCTGGCAAAGTTGTCCCATTCTCAAAATGCTTCCTAGTACAACTTTGCCAAGTTGTGTTATTAGATCAAAATTCATCATAAAATAAACTCGAAACAAGATTATATGATATTTGAAGTAAAACAAAGAGTTTTTTCTTAGGGATTAAGGAATAGACAGGACGAGACACATTTGTAGACAACCAAAAAATTCGTTTCTGTGGCTTATAAACAACAGCAATGATTAAGTCCCAAAAACTAGGGACAAAGTTGAAAAGGCTTGTGGTTATCGCTCAATGACCTATCTGTGGATAAAAAAATATGGAACCTACATGGCTTGATTCAGGAACTAGACCTAGTACCAAACATAACATTTTTCAAAAAGTGGCAAAGTTGTGCCAGTTGACAGTAACATCGACCATTGTTCAAATTATAGAGCTCACGACCTCAAATGATCATATTGGTATATCAACGAAATTTGGTACTTTCTGGATGCGTTTACGTTGTTATAGTGGAAGCTACATAGAATGTTACAAAGTCAAAACCCCGATTACATAATAATATAACATAAACAGTTATACGGCCGAACCATTTTTTTTTTCTCGATACATCGTGAACGGTAATCGATAGAGATTTATTTACATCGCATAATAAATTGAAACCTAAATTTCGAATTTTTGGCGCATAAACCTTTTCAAAAAACTATATATATATATATATATATATATATATATATATATATATATATATATAGTATTATAAATAATTTGTAATACACAAAAGTTCTCTTAATGTATCTGTTGAGCTCCGGTACACCAGGCAGGCACTGAACAACCAACAATTCCTCCATTTCGGCTCAGGCGACCGATTTAAAGTTTCAAATTTATAGCAAATCTATAGCGTATATATATGCTGCTATATGCCTGGTATACCGGAGCTCAACAGATACAGTGAGTGAACTTCGAAACGTCCTGGATGTTACAATAAAAACAGCTTAAGAAAGTAGTTGAAAACTATGTATGACCTGCATCCCAATTTAAAGTTTCAAATATTTAACAAACTACAGAAGGTTGACAATATAATTTGTTATGTCTATATAAAATATTATACCAGCCTTTAAATTAAAAATGAAATTATCATATTTTCATAAAACTAACACTGTTATATTCTAAGCTATGCAAATACAAGATATTCAAATGTGTATTCAATTCACTTTAAAAATCATTCTTTATGCTTTATGAAGTATTTCATATCGATTCTTAGAGACCTTAGAAGGCACCATATACAATATGCCGACTCGTTCTTTTCAATAAACATTTTTTGCTTATTTTTTTTTTAATTGGTGAAAATTACTCACTGAATAATTACTGATTAGATATGAAAATTATATCAATATTTATTAAAGTTGTGTATCGTGAAGTGGAAAAATTTACTTAAAAATCAGTGTATGCCAACTAAATTTCTCACATATAAATACTACACGACACAATTACATATAAATACTGAACTGACTTTCAAACAGCGATTAGGAAAAGGTCCCATGAATTCTAACCCAATTTTTGTTCCCCATTCGACGATCGCTGTCGGGTCTAAAAAAGATGAATGTATGTAATCAAAATGGAATGGATATTCTATTGTTCCAGAGCTTCTTGAAGAGTATCAACCCAACACATGTGAATCAGTCCAAGATAACGACGAACACGACAGCTACAACCACTACTGGGATTTTCAACCGATGGAGATTAACATTCAAAATCTTCCTGCGACATGTAAAAATTAATAACCAGTAAACATGGTTTTTATAACTTTATCTTTGCTAGCTTATTTTTTATTGATAGCTTATAACCTCTCATTGCTTCGCTGTTGCTTGATTTGAGAACATATTGACTGTGTTGCGCAAAAAGGGCCAATCTTTTTTTTTTTTTGTCATGCGCCAATATGTTTTAATTTACATTTTTACGAAAACCTAAAAGGACCAACCTGCAAAAAAAGCTGTTAATATGATACAACATAACATAATAAATTAAATAAACATCAAATCACTTGGAAAACTGATTTTATGACTAATGTCATAAAATAACATTTCAAGAATCTCAGAAAGACATATGCAAGATGCAAAATAGCGCTTCTTGTGCAACACAGTCGATTTGTAGAAAAAAATATCACTATTGAAAATTCGATATCAATAATTGTATTTAGTTAAAATTAGATATTTACATACACTATTATTTTTATGGTTTGGATCTCATAATTTGTAATTTCTAATTTATTCTATTTTAAATTCATTTCAATGCTCTAGAGTATGCTATGTGGTATATATTTACAAATCTCTTGATTCCCCTACTCGGCAGGATGGCACGTATAATTGCCCATGAGAAAAACATGGATTTTCCAAATTCACATGCTTGCAATGATTGGACCTTTATTAGCAATGCATTTATTGCAAGAAAAAAAAAATTTATAAGACTTCTGAATTTGTTATATTTCGAGCTTTGTCTCCCGTTGGTATGAAAATGATTAGATTGCTAGAATTTTTAGTTCTTCAAAATCCTACATGCCATTGGCCATGGGAGCAACATTCCGTAAAAGGATCTACTCTAACGTATTTGTTTGTTTGGCATTGCGATTGGTTAATTTTAATAGCAAAAGAAACTAAAATTTGAAATTGCAAACGTTTGAATTTAAACGGTGGATCGGTAGGAATCATTTGGATCCTAGGAATAAATGAGATTTCTCTAATGGCAATTTCTGTGAGAATTATAGCTATAATACAATGACATTCTTACGCACACCTCTAATTTGTAATTTGTAATTGGGTGGTTGAAATATATACATAGATGATGTGTGTTTATATATACATACATGCATAGGAAGTATACATACTTTCTCATCCCTCTCAATAAATATTTCTTATTTATTTGTTTTATTGGTGAAAAAAAAAATTAGCTGAAACATAATTTTTGAAATAGTTACCTATTTTAATAACTTCATAAACAATACTATTATAAAAATGGACAGCCCATTTTTCGTTTGTAACCACTAATCGCGAAAACTACTCAACCTATCTTTTAGAAATTTTGACTATATCATCTTTATGATCCCCAGAAGTTTTAACGATCTGCCGATTTTTCATTAAAATGTCGTTAAAAAATGTATTAATAAATTAATTAATAACAAATCAAAGATAACTGCTTAAACACTTGTCATACAGTGACCATTGAAGACAAGTTTATTGTTTAGAGTCTTTATTCAGTGAGTTTAATTAGTGAATTAGTGTAATTATTTTTAACGAAAATATTTAGTTCAAGAACTAAAATAATAATATATATAAAAAAAATTGTTAAGCCATTAACTGTGGTACTATTTAATTTTGTCATCAGACTATAACATCATTTTTGCCTTTATAGACAGTGTTTGAAGTTAAATATGTCATGATGACACAATATACTTCTTTCCTTTCTTCTTGTCTTCCCAAAATCTCTTCATCCTTTGACTGTGCACCTGTTTCCATTGTCCTGTTTTATATATAAAATTTTTATAATTCTATACGATCAATAAATTTTTGTTACTGTATGAGAAATATATTCCGAAAGGTAAAATTCAAACTTTTATTTATTTATAGATTATACTAATTATTCCAATTTGCACGGTAGCCACCCACAGACTGACCTTCGCCCACAACTAACCGGACCACAGCTAGAACGGAATGTTGGCCGTAGATCGGAGCAATCGTACTAGAACTGGTCCTGAACAAGAGCAGGAGTAAGACAATTATCCAGACTGGCTTCCTGATCCTGGAGGATACCACGCTCTACCCGCTCGCCGCTGAGTCACTCAAAGCGGCCTTGTTATCCGTTAGATATCACGTCCAATCTCGTACCTATTGACTGTCTTTGTAGGCTTAATCTCCCTAGGGACATTTATTATATATATATATATATATATATATATATATATATATATATATATATATATATATAATTGGAGAGGCTTATGTATACACTTATATCTGAGTATCAATGGATCTTTCGCTTCAGCATTTATTAAAAAAGACAAAATCTAAGATCTATCTATCTTAACCGATCTTATTTATGGTAATGAATAACTAAATACTAATGGTTTTCGAACAAACTAATGAAACAAAAATGAATTTCGAACAAACTAAAACTAGCACCTACCGTTCGAAGATTTTTGGTTATTGTTTTCTATTTATTTTAAACTTAAATAAATAAACTTACTTAAACTTAAAAAATTATCATGGTTTTGAAACGGAATTATTTTTTAATAATTCCACTGTCTACGAATCTCCCTTAAATTCAGATTAATAGTTTTTAGTCGAAAAGGAGATATTTTGGTGAAATAATAGTAAAACTAAATTTAAAAAAAAGGGGGAAGTTACTAATATTTTTCACAATTATGTATAGTACCTTATTTCATACATAAATGTTTTTAAGGCTTTAGAATGTTCCATTGGTGCCTGTAAAACTTTTACTCCTCATCATCTCTGATGTAATTGTGATTCAGACATTTATTGCACTATTGATGGTTGATTTCAATCTACTCCAACGATATATGACAGTTATTTAATAGATTTCACGCTCAGGCCGCTACTTTCTGTTTTTCAAACTTATCTGCCCTTTTATATCGCCGTTCCAATCGCCGAATTTATTTAACAATTCCTTAAAGAGCATATCAGTGAAATACATTTACTATATTCACCATCTCATCCTGACGCAATACAGTTCTTTCAAGAAGAAAAATATAATCTCAAATCCACGTAATTCACGAAAGGAGATCTATCATCAACCTCCTTTTTAGTCGCCTCCAACTTACTCGATGTTCTTACTCTTCATTCACGCCTGCCATCAGAAAAAATAATGTAAAAACGTAAGAGTTATTTTCAATTCAAAATTTTCACTCAACAATAATTATTGTGAGATAATTTGTAATCTGTTGTCGAATAAATTTGAATTATGTCTTAACAAAAATCAAAAAATTAAATTACAAAAATAAAAAATTTTGTCATGATTTGATTTTTAGTCTCGAGATTGCGGATCGTAGTTGATTATTTTTAGCTACTATCTACGCTCTAAATAACAACAACAAAAACTTTTGTCAAAATTGGTTTAATCGTTTTTTTTTTCTATTAAAAATGGTCGGATCCTCCACCATTTTGTTTTAAGCTGATGGATGGCTGGTCGATGTAGCTTAAAATTTATAATTGAAGAGTCCACGGAAAAAAGGAGTAGAGTCACTCGTAATACAATTTCGTATTGCGTATCAGGTTTTCTTGAACAACTTCTATAACGTGGATGGTCACATTTCCGGCTGCTTATTTTTACCGTCTCATTCTACTGAACATTATGAACATATTGATGTGTTTAAATCCATATCGGAAAATAATGTGACAACTCCTTTTTTCCGTTGATTCTTTAATTATTATAATTTCATAAAAATGCATTTCAAATAAGATTTTGGAAGTGAAAGGACACCAATTGTAAGAATATATTTTTCTGTATCCTCTTACTCGATCTTTTTCTTTAAATTATGTACATTACGAGGACCCCTTCAGAGATATCTGAATAGGCGCAGATAAAGAAAAAGTGTATCGCTACGGGGGATGAAACATAAGAACATTAGTAAAGAAGTTTTAAAACTTTTTTCCTTATATACAAAATTTTTTTATCAATGATTCAAATCGTTAGTACAATTCGGTGTTATTTTCTTTAATTTTTTTTTTCAGATCTAGAGAGATGTTAATATACGACTGCGCTGTTCCATCACCGTGGACGAGTGACATTTAATCTGGAATAACAAATTTTGAAACGATTTCTCAACTTCTTTTATCTTTGGGTAAATTAATTTTGAAATTATCGAGCTGCTTCTGATATCAGACCTTTGCAACAATTTGTCAATAACGTGTAACATGCATGTTATTTGATTAAAGGAAATCTCAAGAAAAAAAAAAGTTTGCGGTTGGCATTGAACCTTTGCAACACATTAAATGAGAGCTCAAAAGAATTTCCGCTTTATTAGAAGAGAAAAATTAGACATTTCATCGATTGTACGATTACGGTCACGTATTTTTGGTCTCAATTTGGGCACAGAGAAACAAAAAAAACCTTGATAAATGTCTATATTCTAATTTTAATATCCATCCAGGTTTATGTGCTGTGGGTACTTACTGTCTCACCCTATTAAAATATTCATTTTGATCTTGTATCAATAAGGTCTATTTACCATTGTAGAACGGAATGGAGCGTTCTTGTTTTCTTAATTAGATTAAGACTTTAGTAGAAGTAAATTTGGCCTCGATTCAATCACCTCAGCACATTTTGAGCTATCGACGCGTTGTAGAGGAATTGCTTTTTCGTGGTGATAAGGTAGTCTTTCAATGGATTCCAAGTCACTGTGGTATCCATGGAAATGAGATGACAGATAAACTCGCCAAAGAAGGTTCATCATTGTAGCAGCCGGAAAATCTGATCTCGTTCCGTAGAATATGGGAGGAGATACAGAACGCAAATCAGGCTTTGCTGCTGGACTACATTAAGATTAATACTTTTGGGAAGCAATGGGAAGGAAACTCGAGGGGATGCTGTTGCTACAGACCATGACTTTAATGAAGCATATGAATAGAATAGGAGTGGCAGACTCTCCACTCTGAAATTTGTGTAATTCTTGAGAAAATATAGATGTAACGCATTTAAACGTATGCTCGCGCTTTCAGGACATAATAAATATGACGCCGTCCGAAACAGAAATGGTACCATGGTAAGATTAAAAAAATAGGATCAGATGAAAACTTTTTGAGATAGAGTATTTTTTAGTTTTTCAAGTATTGGAAATTTATATTTTACTAGCTGTTACCCATAGCTTCGCTCGCGAAGATTTCATTGCATATAATAACTTGTGTTACGCCTTTGAATTTCGTAAGTAGTATTTATATTTTGCAGTACACACTGTATTTTTACACGCGTTAAAATAGAGATTGGCGCTTTAATAATTTTTACAAACTCTATATTAAATATAACGACAGAACAACAACATTTGAGTTATTTGTAAAACTTATCACAGAGGAAGAGAAAGAATTATCATCAATAGGAGGCGTCGGACAACGGTTGTTGTTGGCACGTTCAGCCCAGATTAGCAAATGAATAAAAGGTAAATCATCCTCTAATTGTTCTTGGACATATTGTAAGTTGACTTTTTCATTGTTCTCAGTTAAAGATGGGGAAATTAAACTCAATAGGAAAAAATAATGTAGAACGAGGAAAGTATATTGGGAGGAGAGGCTTAAAGTGGGCACTCATCATAGGCCCAGCACACTTATACTCATCAGGCTCTAAAATTACCTTACTATAACGATAGGCCACCAGATGGTAAGGATATAGCTCTGTTGCACTTTGATGATATATACTGTGGGTGATATATGTCGTAGAGAGAGACATGTTAGCATGGTACTCGACCAAAGTTCTGTAAATGTTCCCATTTGACCTCATCGTTTGCATATGAAACCGTTGCCAGTTATTACATATATACTGTACAACGCTTGTTCGTGCTTGATTTGCATGCGAGGCAGTATCATACATAAGATACGACAGGAAGTAACAATAGCATAAACTATCTGCCAGGTACAATACGGTGAGGTAACATGTCTCCATCAACTTCAATTTGTTCCATTCTATAAGAAATATAATTTTGTATTATATTTTTCAAAAATTGAAAAATAAGACCAACGTTGTGTTGTTATATAAACTTAGAATGATGTGCAAATAAAATATTCTTTTCAACATACCTTTTTCCCTGCATTTCTTCGGTAGCGAACGAAATATTTGAAAAGTTAAGGCCTTTACGAAGAATAATTTACGCAAGTTTTATCAAAATCGTTAGAACTGTTTTCGAGAAACTTGAAAAAAGTTTAAAATCGATTATAGAAAGTTGCACTTCCGGTACGTTGATTTCGACGAAAAAGTTGCTGTAACATCACATGCAAGTGCCTACCTTAAATACCTTACGTCAGTATCGTGCAACTTTTCGTTTTTGGCTGTTCACATACACTCAGACCATATTACGAGACTTGGCTATATGGACTCAAGGGATCTTAAAACGTATATTTCCGTTGAAAACTCGAATTCGAAAATTTTCACGATCGCAATACTTTTGCCTTACTATATATTTCATATATAGGTAATAGAAAGTACAAGTTGTCACGGGGTGTTCAGGTTAAATAATTGAATTTTTTATCGATTATTTAAAACTTTGAGATAAGTTCAGATTGTAATTTTACATAAATCACATTCTACCAAAAAAATGTCAGGTGTCCGCGATTTATGTCGATCCAAATATATGTATTGTAAAGATTTTCATTACTGAATCTGTTCTTATTTTTCCCAATTTTTTTAGAGCACATATCAAATCTAAGATGGCGAAGTTTTATATATGGAAATGGATGCTGGTTATATGGAATCGGGTTCCACTGGCTGATTCTCCAAAACAGCTTCGAGAATAACTCTAGAGAAGCGAAAATAAAAAAAAAAAAAACTGAAAGAGAAATTATAACAAATGATGATGAGAAGGAAGCTTCTCTATCGATATGCAGAGGTATCACTGGTTGAAGAGAAGGAAGGAAGTTGAGGAGGGAAGGAAATGAGAGGGCCCATATAAAAAAAAAAAATTTTTGACTTAATTTTCTTAGCATTTTTTTTTTTAAATATTTAAATAAAACACTACGGAGTTCCATATCACCCGCACCTCAAGTCAGAGACACCTATTTGACTTTTTGATAAAATTGAATTTCGCTCATATGGTGATTGGAGGAGCAAAAATAGGAAATTTCTAGAGCTTGACAATTATATAAAGCTAGTAATTACCATAGAGGACATTACAATTTTTTGAAATTTATCATTCTGGTAAGTAAAAAAGTGGGATTCCGTAATGTCTCTATCATGTCTAACTACCGAATTTGAAAAAATTCGATTTTCACAATCGTCACTTTGAAACGCAGTAGGCGAGGCACATATTGTGGCAAATCCTTGAAAACTTTGCTGCCTAAAAGACAAAAGAAGTCAACACTTAAGGTTTAGGAATTCATGACTGGGTGCCTCAACTAGTGGTATGTTTAATATAAAAGTTCGTATATTTCATTCTGAAATTTTGGTTTTAAAATACTCGAGGAGAATATCTTTTTAGTTTCAAATAAAGAGAACATTATTATAAAATATACCTTTTGCGAATGCTGCTAGATATTCATTCATGGCCAGCTGAGTCATAGCAGTGTTGGACATTATTCAATACATTTTTATTCAAAGAATCTATTCAATAATTTTTTAACCATCAATGATTTATCCAGTAAGCTAGTTACTGATTTATTAATTTCCTCGATTTATTACTTTCCCTTAACTATATACGGAGTATATAGTAAGGGGAAGTATAGCGATCGTGAAAATTTTCGAATTCGAGTTTTCGACGGAAATACACGTTTTAAGGTCCCCAGAGTCCAAATGGCCAAGTCTCGCAAAATGGTCTGTGTGTGTGGGTGTGCTTGTATGCTAGACTGTATGTGAACAGTCTAGCTCAAAAACGAAAAGTTGTACGAAACTGAAATTACGTATTTAAGGTTCTCACATGCATGTGATGTTACAGCAACATTTTCGTCAAAATCGACTAACCGGAAGTGCCACTTTATATAATCGATTTTACAATTTCCTCGAAAACGTCTCTAACGATTTTGATGAAACTTGCCTAAATTATTCTACATAAAGATCTTTAACTTTTAATTTATGTTGTAAATCACTGAGGAAGTGCAGGGAAAAAAGTTATGATAAAAAGAATATTTTATTTGCACATAGCTTAAAAAGTATGCATTTTATAGTAATTTATGTAAAGAATTATATGAAAGATAATTAAATTATCTAAAAAACAAAAATATAGTCATCAAAATCGGACCAATAATAGCAAAGACACAGCGCTCGGACTAACCGGAAATGGTAATCATATCATGGATATTACAATTGTTTATGATTTTCTCGAAAACGGCTCCAACAATTTTGATGAAACTTGCCTAATGTCTTCTTCTTACGGCCCTTTAACTTTTCATTTATGTAGTACATCACCGAGGAAATGCAGCGAAAAAAGTTATGATGAAAAGAATGTTTTATTTGCGCATAGCTTAAAAGTATGCATTTTATGATAAATTATGTATAGAATTGTATGAAAGCTAATTAAATTATCTAAAAAACAATAAAAGAATCATCAAAATCGGACCAGCATTAGCAAAGATAAAGCGTATTTTATGAGGAGCACAAGACCCTAGATGGATAACCGAGTGCATCTGAAAGGAGACGGATGCGACCGAACCTTCTCCCACCAATCTGTTATAAACAATATACTCTGTAATAAAGTAATTTAAGAATACAAAAGTTGTGTGATACGCGCACCGCACCAGATTTTTTTCAAATTATTCTTTATTCATTACTCATTTTTCGTTATGTTTGTAAAAAAGAATAATTAATGATCATTTTTTTTTTCTGAATCTAAAATGTTAATTTCTAAATAGTCATCCATTGTTGTTGGCTTTAAATGTTATCAAACTGTGAATACTTGCTAACTCCTAGATTAGGTAAATATTTATAATTTATTTTAAGTTGTCGTATGTGAAAATTTTATTTTCAAAAATGATATTCACATTAGATATTTCATATAAACATTAATATTTGTAATTACTATTTGTAGCCAAAGATAAATAAAGCTTGGTTCATTTTGACCAGCATGTGTTTATTTATTTATTCTAACACCAAATGATGCAAATGAAAATTTTTTCACTAACTAAAATGGAGCATTTTTCAAGATTTTAATATGGCATAATTTCATGACCAAATAGGAAAAATGGAGGAAACAAAAAAATATTGAATAAATTTAGCTTTATCAATTAATATTTTTATTGAAAAATGTATTTTTAGTTCAATAATTAATAAAATAACATTAATAGTTTAACATTATTGAAAGGTTTAAAATATAATAATTTAAAAAAAATTATTTATTCTAATAAATTATGCCCAATTGTGAGTCGTGATGTAGCGTAGACTAGGCTGGTCATGTATCAGCTGCCTAAGAAATGGAATATGACCTATATTCGACCCATTTACACTTGATTTATGATTTCTACCTTCTTATTAGTTCTCGCCAGAACAAGATAAACTTGACCTACTTTGGTTTAATGTATAACGAATTACATACTAATAATCTACTTACTTGTCTTGTGATTTTAAGCGAAACAGTGGATTTATTTCACATTGAGGAGATATAAACAGCAATAAAAATTATTAAAATAGAGTTAAAACGCCGAGAGAATATTTAAAAACAAAAAAACCTGAGTAGCAGAGCTCTTTCGCTAAGGTCATATTTTTATTCTAATCCAAAACTAAAAATACCAAAATAGCACAGGTGGTCTCAATATAAAAAACTGAGACCTCTAAAAGGCTCCAATACTTCTCCAATACCAATTCAATTAATCTACAAATTTTCATCTCTCTAAATCAATTCAAAGAGGCTGTAGAGGAGCGCAAATCCTTAAAAAAATGCAAAATACGGGTTAGCGTCGTAATAGTGGCCGAAATTCTGACTGCAATTTACTCCCACTTCTATGGTATTGTCCTTCCTTTAAAAAACCCTACAAATCGAATTGCAGCTCATTTAATCCGAACCAAAACTGTGTTCTAGATAATAAAAAGTCAAATGCATTTCCATTTCCCTCCGATGACATTCGATGCGGTGCAAAGTTTCCGTGGGAACATTTGGAGAATACTTTAACAATTTTTAATTAACCTAAAGATGAAATTTCGCTCGAAATATCCTGTCTCTTAATTCTGCCGCTCTCTCTTACTCTTACAGCAGGCCGGGATTATGCCTGTGCATTATTTTTTGTGATACAGTTTGAACCAATTTAAAACTATTTTGACATTGATTAGGATTCCATTTTATTTACAGGATTCAGCGCTTTAACCACTGGACCATATAAATAAGTTTTGGATTTTCCTCAAGTTCGAAAAATAATAAAACGATAGAAGTTTAGAACGCCTATATTCTTTTAATTATTAACAAATTTAATTACAATTGACAATTATATGGAATATGAGAACGGTCCTCGTTCAAAGCCTTTTATACGCGGATGACATAGTTCTAATAGCCGACACCAAGGCCAAACTACAACAAGCTCTGGTAGAATGGGAAGAAGAGTTGCTCAGGAAAGGGATGCAAATTAACACCTACAAGAGTAAAGTGCTGGTTATGGCGAGGGAAGAACAGGAAGATGTCCAACTCATCTGCAATGGCGAGACACTTGAGGTAGTGAAGGAATATACCTACTTAGGGACCGTAATTAGTAGCTCGGGTAAGATAGACGCCGAAATATCAAACAGAATAAGTAAGGCGAATCAAGTGTATTACCAGATTACTAATAGTATTATCGACCACCGAGAAGTAGATAAGAAGACCAAAATGCATGTATATAACTCTGTTTACCTACCTACACTCACCTATGGTGGAGAAAGCTGGACAACACTGGACAGACACTCTAGTCGCATGAAAGCATTAGAGAGCAACTAGACGTTACAGAGCTTAAAACCACTCTAGAAAGACGGCAACTACAGTGGTTTGGTCATGTCTGTCGGATGAACGAGGACACAAATCCTATAAAGGTATTAGAGGCTCGACCCACAGGAAAGAGACCACGCGGACGCCCCAGAATTACGTACCAAGAATATATCCAAAGAATTGGAAGTAAAAGAGGCAAATCGCTCAATGAGATGAAGCGGCTAAGCAGGGACCGAGAGGAGTGGTTACGCTGGATTGAGGCTCCTCGACGCTAGCTAATGGCATAAGAGGAAGACAAAGAAGAAGAAGAAGACAATTATATAATTACATTTGATAATTTCTCATAAGGTGAGTCAAGGTTAATTTCTCTCCTGTCTAATGAATGGTAATTTATCACCGTTATTCACAAGTATTGTCAGCAGTAGGTATCTTTTTTTTCTCAGTGGTTATTTTGAGAGGGTAATTAAATTATGTGAAGCAAACGCCCTACTGACCATCAAGTTAGGAAGATTGAGGTGGGCCGGCCAGAATGAGGGATGTCCATATTCCCAAGAAGTTATTGGAGGGGAGGCTGGACTGCTCCAGAGGTAGAGGCAGACCAAGACTCAGATGGGAGGACGCTGTTGCTAAGGACGCTTTGACCCTACTGAATGTACGAAACTGGAAAACAGCCGCACAAGATCGAGCCACCTGACGAAGGCTCATTGAGGAGGCCAGGGACCACACCGGTCTGTAGCGCCACGGAAGAAGAAGAATTAAATGGGGAGGAGGGGGATAAATTTGCCCCTTTCCTCCCTCTGTGAATCCGTCACTGGCATAAAGTGGATATGATCCGTACCCAAGGACGTTGTTTTACTAAACTGACTGAATAAAAAAGTATTCGAGAGGTGGTGAGCAGTGGTTCATTTTTGACGAAACCTTCTCAAAATTTATTTTATCGATTACATTGTTTTAGCTTCCAAATTAGTTTAGAAATGGCCAGGTAGGGAGAATAAAAAAAAAAAAAAAAAAAAAAAAAATGATCCAGTATCTTGTTGAAAGGAAAACTGCATTAATACAAAATTTGAAGAAAAAAATATGTCAAGTGGTTTTTATAAATAATTTTATACGATTTGCTGTGAATAGTGAAGTATAATAATTTTCAAACAGTGCTCCGATAGCCCTGACGGTGAGTGTTGTTGAGTATGCGAAAATCGCGTACTGCGGTTTCTCTTCTGATTCTTGTCCAGGTAGTCATACTGACCAAGAAACAGCATGTTGCCACTCAGAAACGTGCTGGAGGGGATGGCAATACCGCGATGTGGTGCTCTTGGTCTAAACCATTGAATACAGAATAACACAGAGAGACTTTCCCAACGTTTTTCTGGATCTTGAAATCCGTCACATTTAGAGCTCTCCTAATTAATTTTCTATTTTAACATTGATTATTTTGAAAAACTAATATCAAATACATAAAAATCATGTGTCAAATGTATTTGAGAAAAGGTTGTATATGTTGTGTTTTTTTATTATGAAAGATGTTTCAAAAATAAAATCATGTATGATTTTGGTTTTTATAAATTAATTGCATTTTCCACTTTTTAGTGTTTAAATTTTAATTTTATTTATACAAAAAAAACTAAGTTATAAAAAAAAAAATTGGAATTCATGCTTTGGAGAATGACTACGCTCGATTTGTTCGCTCCGCTTACCTGATATCAAAAGGATGAAATACCCAAAATTTCTCAGAATTGAAATACGAACAATTTGAGATCAAATTCGAGTATCTACAACTATTGATGGTCTATAACTCGACTATTATTTTGGAACAGGGGTGTTATCTTGAAAAAGTATTATCACCAAATGATTCAGCGTAAAAAATTCCCAATTGTTTTTATCTCTAGGAAGATGGAAGAATCAACATACCAAATATAAAAATAAGTTAAAAATGGTCAAGCAACTACCCTTGGACCACTTCATGTGAATTAGCCCTTCCTGAAAAGTAGCTATTTTCACATTCGTTAGATTTACATTTTGACGGCGATATATTCATGGCATAATTGCAAGTAACTGGTCTTTGCTGATTAAATTTCTTACAAATACGAGTATGATCTTAGTCTGTGATTCATTCATAGCTTCTTTCCTTAGTGTTTTTATTTATTTTGTTGAATTTTATTTTAGAAGAATTAAATGAAGTCTAAATGATTTTTACATTAATTCTATCCTTCTATTCTATATTTTACAAATTTTACTAATTTAATGGTCTCTTTTGAAGAAAATAATTTAATCTGCAGAGTTCATTAATCGAATTCAGTGATTGAATATCCTAAACTAACCCTTGATAGCCTGGTGTGTTAATTATGAAATTATTATTCTAATTTATTCATTCTCAAAGTGCCACTGTTAATCGTTGTCCTTTCGTGTAAAAATGAGCTGTTTCAATGGGTCACCTACAGAACAGTAGAGTTCGCTTTTCACAAGTATTTGTAGTAGATTAACAAACCTATATAAACAATCTTGATTGATTGACATATCAAGATTTCACTATCATTTATATAAAATCTAAGTACATAAACCTATTGTCTGAGATATTATACGAGTGTAATACAGTTTAGGAACAGTGAAATCGAGACAAAATACAGCTTCGACATGTTATATAAGTCGATAGTTTTCGATAGCTAAAATATCGATATAACTGTTAGCTATTACGAGTCTTTGTCCAGGTCGGCATATAAAAATAACTATATCAGGAAATGACATTAGAGTAAGTTGTTTTCCAAGGCCTCCTCGAAAAGTGAACAGGTTCAAGAACTAGTAACTGTGAGCATTAATTAATCGCCATATTTAGTTAGCAGTCGTAGGTGCACTAATTATATACTATATCCATTCCAATATGGATATGATATTTTTTTTGTAAGCATACAATTTAAAAATATTGATTTAAAAGAAAATGTAAACAAAAATTTTCTTTTAAATCAATATTTTTAAATTTTCAAAAACGCCTACGTATTTACTTATAATCGAATAAGTGGTATGGACTAGAGTCTGGGCAAAGGAGATTCCCAAGGCGAAGATAGCCGATTCCACCCGAATCCTCCCTTCTTTTCTCTCGTTGCTTTTTCTGCGTGATTGTACCGCTCTTATGGATTTTAATTTTTTTCAACTGATCTTCATAATTTAAAGTTCATGATTAATGAAAACTATAATAATTAATGATCTAAACTTATTTTTAACAATTTAATTTTCTTTAAAAATAAGTTAAATAAATGCTATTATTATTATCCATCATGATTATCGTCATGATTAAAATCCACAAAATTATCCATTTACTATCGTATAAATTAAAATCTAAAAAATTAAATCACAATCAGTATCGCAACTTCGAACTGATATTAGATTTCAGACCACTGTGCGATGTAACAAAGTGGGGTCAAATATTTGTTTATAGAGAAACAAAGTTAACATTCGTTTTTCGCACCCCGAAAAACCCTCAGATACGAATTTCCATAGCAATCGAAAAATAAATTTTTTTTACTCAAAATTTTCACCGTCCCTTCGATTTATATTCAAAAATCATATAAATTGCGATAACTTCAAAACGACTCCACCGATTCATACGAAACTTGGGAGGGGTTTAGGGCTTTATAATCTACACGAAATAGCACAAACCCGACCTCCGTAAACAAGTTAGAACCGAAGATACAAAAGAAAACGTTTGTTGAGTTATTTTTTATTTCAGAGTACCTTTTCTCCCTTCCAAAGGCATATATTCTAAAAGTAATTTGCACGGGTTAGAGGTCAGAAATTCAGCTTTTCAATGGCTGTATTAACGTTGAATTTGGATAAAATCCTCTGAGGAGTTATGAATGCTTATGTGAACGCCGGGCGTCGGTAGGAATAAAAAGCCGCCCAGAAAAACCAAGACCAAAAATATCGATTTTTTTTTTAATTTTTATGAAAAATCATATTTAAGGATTTTACAGGACGATAAAAACTAATCTGAACTGCTTTTTCTTGATATAATTTTTTTTAGCCTACTATACTCGAAGCGTCTTTTAGTTTTTGTGCATTTAAATTCATTTAATACAACGGGCAATATTTTTTTCTTATTTTACACAAAAAAACAAATCTATTGGTACACAAGAACTTTGAAATCCATGCAGAGCAAAGGCAGAAAACAATAATATAAATAATTGCTTAAATTACATAAAATATTTTTTTCTTGGTTCTTTTTTTTTATTTGTTTAAAATTGTATTGATATTTTTGATATCTCGTGTAATATCTAATGTTTGTTTAATGTTATTGGCTCTAATGGAAGAGATATGATCGTATTTTCTATTCATTTCTATAATTGTTATATTTAAGGTAGGTTTGTTAATTTTTGGTATTTTATATTTGTTAAATTTATGCCATATGCTAATTTTCTTTCTTTACAAATGTCTTTGTTATTTCTCATCTGATTAATATTTTTCTTTAAGTGTATTTTATAAACCATAGCTGTTATATTGTAATTAATATTCCTAATTATTAATTATAGAAATATAATATAAAACCTTACGACGACTCAGTATAAGAGCGGTAAAATCACACAAGAAAAGCAACGAGAACAAAGAAGGGAGGGTTCGGGTGGAATCGGCTATCTTCGCCTTGGGAATTTCCTTTCCCCAGACTCTAGTGTGGTATGGCCTCTTTTTGAACATTTACCAAATTGGCCTCATTCAATTTCACTCGTATTCCTTCAGAGTAACTTTTATTCCTACAAAATTCAGGTGGATGATAACGCCCTGGGTAACCCAGATGGTACAATGCTGTTTTTTCATCTTCAACTTTTTTGTCTCGGAAGGATCTATATCACTCTTTGTTGTACCATATGAATGTTCTGATCATACCTTTTTTTTTATCTTCGGGCATGCTTGACAGTGCCTTGGCAGTTGATTTATCAGTTGCTTTGTTGTCTGAATTTCTTTCTTATCCAGACGTTCTTGAATATAAAATGGGAGTCCAACAACAGTTTGATTAAATATCAACATATAAGATTTGATGGGTTCCGTTTCTATTAATAATCTTTCCTTTCTCAGTGCGTAACCTAACAGTGGCCAATTCCACCAACTTTTATCGCTGTACGTTTGTTAAAATGATGCTCTCCATTCATTCCATTTGCCTTGTAATGTCAGCTTGCATAAAATTGAACTGTACCAGTCTAAAGCCAAAATATCTGATGTGGACAACACATGACTTCCTTGTACGCCTATTAAATTATAAATCGGTGGCTCAAGTGACCCTGAATTTGGTTACTAGTTTCCGAAGATCGCAGTATCTCAAAAAACGACACCCAGCGTCGCGATATCCATCTATTGAAACGCACACACATACTCTTGTTTCTGAAGATTTTATGTTATTATGTGTCGTTTTCTTTCAGTAGGTAACTGAGTTTCCAAGAGATTTCTTCGTGTTCCGTGACAACATTAGAACTGTCAATGTCACTAGCATTAAAAATCGACAGTTTCGACATTTTAATCGGAAGTCCACTTAACTTATATCTTATACCCCTGTTGCAGACCTGCCCTGGGTAATTTTGATTCGTATATATGCTGTGTGTATTCGTATATGCGTTTTCCGACATCTAGAAAACCGCTAAGAAAAAGCACTTTTTTCAGTAAATCTCCACTTATTTCAGTTATTATTTACATCCTACTTCTCTTGCAGTGCAATTAAGGTAACAATGTGGAAATTTAATCCTCTACAAGATTGGTTTTCGTGCATTTTTCACTAAATTGTATTAAAAAATAGTTATTAAGACGAAACCAAATCTAACCTTTTGCTTATTTTTTGAATATTTTTGCAGATTTTGACGACCCCGTACTTCATTAGTGACTTCGAATCTAAAAAAAAAATATTGCTTACAAAACTTGCATGTAATTTAACGTTCTTTAAAATTAGGAATTACACATTTTTACGAGTAACTGAGGAATAACTGAAAACGTGCTTTTTCTTAACAGCTTTTCAAGATGGCAGAAAAAGCATTAGAAGGAAGAGGATTTTTCACGACATACAACAGACCTGAAAGCCATAATCACTCCACAAATTGTAATCTAAAATTATATATCTACTGAGCTAATATCTCAATTACCGAAGGTCGGGAGATCGCAAATTTCGATGGGTGTACTTGGCCTAATTAAAAATGTTGATACTCCGTGGACACAGTTATGATGCACTACAACTTTTATCTTATGAATGTTTCCCTTCCAAGATACAGTCTCGTGTATAGGTGATTTAAAAAATATGGGTTATTTTGCGTAACACAGCTACTGCGCCTAAACTATTTGTCAAAACACGTTCAAATTTTTTGGAGTGATAAAACTACATAGCCCCAATATAGGGCTTTAGAATCCACTGATTTGAGGATAAAAAGTTGATCAGGTAACATGATTGAAAATTGTTTATGGCATAAATATTAAATTATTACAGCTCAATACAAAGCACTCCAAAACTGCAAATTTATTGCAACACATTATCTTCGGAAAACAATTAGATATATATGAATCATTTCACGTTAAATGTCCGATTTTGAGTTGTCTCTACTGACTGTTTTTTCCGAAATTCAAAACAATTAACTCCTCGTTCTTAATAATAGTTTTTTTCATGATCCAGTTTCAATCCAGGAGTGTTACCATTTTTTATATCGAACTTGTAGAAAATTCTCTATATCTTTTACAAATGAGGAAGATCCCCACTTAATTTCCACAAGTTGGCACTGGCAGGATTCTTTCCTCAGCATCTGATGATTTCTGCTTTTAATTTTTCTCAATAAGAGAACATTTTTCCACATTTCACTCCCGTTCCAGAGTCTGTTGAACAGTAACATTTATGAGTTTTATTTTGACAAATTAAATTTTAGGGCAGATCATTCTCATCTTGTTTTCTGGATGATTCCTTATTGGACGGAAAATTCGCAACAAAAATCTTTGTTTTTTTAGCCGTTACACGTGGCTAAATAATTGGCCAAAAAATTAATTTGAGCAATATTAAAAAATCACCGATAATTTTATAATGCCCCAAAAAATTCATCTGATTGAAAATTTTTCCCTAATACAACTAAGGACGTGCCATTAGAAGATTATGAAATTTCGAATGCAATTAAATCACTAAAAACAAATGAATCTTCTGGTTACGATGGGATCACACCAATAATTTTCCAAAAGGTCTTCGATACTGTGTCAAACTTAATATTGCATTGGTAAAAATTGATGTTCAGAAAAAAAGAGTTTCCAGACAATTTGAAAATTAGTCTGCTGGTATTTTTATTTCATTATCAGTATTTTTATTATTCTCAGTGCCGGGGCAAACCTGAATAGATTAAGATTAAACCCTATGAAAACTCAGACCATTGTCATAGGTTTCAATTCTCTCCTCAGATCCAATGACACCTTTCCTACTTTATCCCTAAATGATCACCCCATCACGTTCAGCTCCTCAATTAAAAACTTGGGTATTACTATCGACCAAACCCTTTCATGGAAACCCCACATCGCCCAAATTTCCCGACGGTCAATAAGTCTTGAATTATTCCGCAAACTCCTTGTATCCTCTATTATCATTTCCCACTTTGACTGCGGATGTGTGGTATACGGGAGCCTCTCGAATGTGCTCGGGGGCAAATTGAAGCGGATCATGAACTGTTTTTTAAGATTGGTCTTCGGCACCTCGAGACGGGGCCATGTGTCCCACCTTTACGGCGAGTTAAAGTGGCTCTTCCCCTGCAACCGTAGACAATATTTCCTCGGATCTTTTCTATACCAAACTATCACCACCCACCACCCTTCCTACATCTACAGCCTCCTACAATTCAAATCCTCGGTCCACGCACTGGAAACAAGATCTAGCCTTTCTGACCTCGATACCCCCTCCCACAGAACCAAAACAATCGAACGCTCCTTACTCGCTCGCTCCTGTACCCTCTGAAATTCCTTTCCTTCTAATATCCGCCATGCTTCTTCTCTCTCCTCATTCAAATCTCTCCTTTTCCAACACCTTCTTTCTCTCCAAAATGATGCTCTCTAATTGCGAAATTTCAGTTTAGGATTAACATCTGGATCAGAATTGAATAATAGTTTTTTAATGTACAAACTTCAACTTCTAAGGGCTTATATTAATTAATTAATTTTTTTCTCGAAAGTAGTTGTTTAATATTTGATACGAATACAATCTCTTGCTTAAAAACCTTATCATTAGGGAAATCACAAATATCGCCTATCCTCTGGAATATATTAATTAATATAACTTTCGAATTTGATCAACAGACTCAAAAATAATTAGATATGCCGATTATATTGATGTTTATCAATCTTAAGTAAGATTATTTAAGTCGAATTAGATAAATAACAAACTGAAGTGTAAAATCTATAAGTGACGGACAGGCAGGTAAGCCAGCCGTCCCATGTCAAGTAAGGATAATTGACTGTGGCAGCAGCCATCCCCACTACACTTAACCAACCTTTAACCTTAGAGATATATATGTATATATATATATATATATATATATATATATATATATATATATATATATATATATATATATATATAACCTCAAAAGTTGTGTTAAAAGTGAAATGTATATAACTTTAGAAGTTAATTTTAAAACCTATAGAGAATTAGGCAGTATGACAAAGGCAAGATGTGGTCCGTCTCGGAAGGCCTAATCAATTTTAGGAAACCAGTCACCATCGGATCCCCGCTTGCGTCCCGAAAAAATGGCGGAGGCCTGGGAAAGATATCAATCAATTAGAGGATAGTAATGCATTCGGAAATAGTTAGAAAATTCCCTCTCTTGGGGGAGGCAGATTGGCAAATCACAGAACAGATACAGCCTTCTGCCGAAGATCTAGCCAATCAACAAATTTCTTCTACCCCCTACTAGTCGAAAAGTGTGAAGACAACCTTCTGAAGTGAACCAGAGTTCACTTCAGAGGGTTGTCTTCACACTTCGGCCAGAGCTCGGGCTCTCTCTCGGAGACTTCCGCTCTGGCCCGGACTTCGATGACAACTACACCCTCTAACTGACCTGAAGTTATAATACTGAAGAGTAATAATTATCATCTATATGTAAGTCCAATCAACCTAATTAAAATATAGCATATAAAATGGCACCGCTTTGTAGGGAGTCATCACCTTTATTTGCTATCTAATACTTAGCAATAAATTACTTTTAGTTTGAGAAAAATATTTTCAAAATTTACAAAGATTAGAAAATTCAGCATTAAATAAAATAACTGATTGGACAAAAACTTACAAATTAGAACTCAATACACTAAAATGCAAATATATTAATTTTAGCAGGAAAAGATCTGTATCGAAATTAAACCTAAGCATTGGCAATGAACAAATAGGGAAAACTGAAACGCTGACTTTCTTAGGTTTAGTCTTCGACAGGAAATTAATCTGTACACATCATTTTGAAAGCGAATATGTTCAGACAAACCATCAATGCTTTGACTATTGCCGCAAGGAAAATCTGGTGCCTAAGAGCCGAGAGCTTGAAAATAATATTTGAGGCAACAGATTCCTAAGATGCTTTATGCGGTTCCGATTTGGCATAAAGAGATTGAGAAGAAATCCCGCCTCCAAAAACTCCAGCGGTTGATTAGATATTATTTAAAATTATCAGTGCTGTCGACTTCTAGTGGTCTGGAGAAGTTGTTTATGTTAGCTGCACGTGAATTTTCAGCTCTATAGCGTGGTCCGATCCTTCTACCAACAAGAACCGGATATGCTGTTCCACATTGATGGAGCAATGTCTTCTTAGGTCCTGCAAACGCAACACCAGCAGCTATGACAAATTCGATGGAACTGCACTAAGTGCTTAATAACAGTGGAAAAAAAAACACAGTTCATGGGCCTAAATATAAAGACTACCATTACGACTGGCCAGATCGCGAAACTGATAATTAAGAAAGCCCTACTCGAGTTTGTGTGAAGAACAGAACTTACGTATTTTACGGTCGACCGACATTGTTGTACAACCTACCCTGTTACTTTCTTGCCACTTATGCTTTGTGAATATTATTTCTAAAGTATTATTGATTTGTTTTGTTTATTAACATTATTTGTAAAGAATTAATTAGCTTTTGATAATAAGTGTTGTTTTTTTTATATTTTATTTTCATTTGTGACAATATGTGTGTTTCTTTTTTTTTTCTATTTCTTTATCATCATTCTTTGAACAAAAAATTATGAAAATTTGGAAATTCGAAAGAAGATGGTATTAAGTATTTTCAAATTTTTGGAATATTTCCATCCAGAAAGCTATGTGAGAATGGGCATAATATGTCCATTTACTCCAGTATAAACAACAGAGATGCAATGTTAAGAGTTGTGAAAAGCTTAAGTGTTAAGAAAAGGAACTTGGTTTGAAGGTTCTAAAATCACGATTACGACTAAACTAAGATTTATATACAGTTGGTCCCTAAAATTTAACGTCGATTATAATGGGCAAATCGTTTCAAGATTGTGTTATTTACGATTTACATTAATTTCATTTATTTATTGTATTATTTCTTTATTACATTTCACCTTCAAATTTTTTAAATCATATCATTAAGTAATTATACAATTTCGTTATAAAAAGTTTTTTCTTTATTTACCTTAAATTAAAATAAAAATTTATACTCGTCACCACTACGTACATACACATTAGTATTTCAGGGTTAAATACAATTTCGTCATTTATTAATAAAAACCACCGCTCACCACCGAATTTTTATTTCTAAAGAATTACTGATTTTTATTTCATCTTTTTGATCTGGTGTGGAATTATCGTCTTGCTAAACAACTAGTGTGATTATCAGTTTCATTCCAATGGAAAGAATTAGTAATATGGCTAATCTTGGATTGTGCCAAGGTTTTGTAGATATCTCATGTAATTTTAGCATAAAATCAAGGGTTTTGATTATATCTACTTATATATAAACTTATATACAATTGCCGGAGATCGGGTGATTGCCAATTTCGAGAAGTGTACTTGACCGAGTTAAAAAAAATGTGTGCTCGATGGAAGCAGAATTTTATGCCATAATATAAAATTTAAATAGAATTTTATAATATAAAATATAAATAGAATTTTATAATATAAAATATAAATAGAATTTTATAATACAAAATATAAATAGAATTTTATAATATAAAATATAAATAGAATTTTAGGCCATAAACTTTTATTCTATGAGTTTTCCTCTTAGGAACTCATTTCCAAGCTGCAGATGTCTCCATTTTTGCAAAATCCTCGTTAATGTCTGGTTTTCGACAACACTAGATAACCAAATTGTTATGTTAAGGTACTCATTAGGCGAAAAATTTGATGTTATTTAATTTTACATGCCATAGCTTTTTCGATAGAATGCACGGTTTAGTAATTATAGCTGAAAATTCAGAAATAGTCACAAAATTGCGTATTTTTATGGCCGCCATTTTTCAGGTAGCATGACCCGACTGGCATACTCTTTGTATTTGTATTAATTTGTATTTGTTTAATGTCAATAAGGATTAAAAAAATTGCTATTAAAGTTTTCTTCACATAATGTCAATTTTTTTTGTACGGACTCTCGTTCTAGAAGATTCGGTTGTAAAACGACATTGTCCTCATCCCCCATCCTAGACATTTTCATTTTTTTTCTTTCTTTGAAATAATGCCTTGTTTGTAGGGGCATGAATATTCATTTTTGATGGTTAGCTGAGCACACCTAATTTTTTTCATTCTGTTTGGAACATTTTTAATTCTTTGACAATTCAGGTTCAAAATTGTCGCTTTCTGGTGAATGCTCATATAACGTAGCGTACATTCGGTTATAGCACAAAACAATTTAATATTTAGAAAAAAAAGAAGTATTTTTGCAATTAGCAAATCTCATCGCATTTACGTTATTTCCGTTGCGACCACTTTAGTGCTTGTGGTAAATTTATCATGTCGTAAATCAGTCTGTGGTATTTCTGTAATATTCAATGGCAGGATGTTTTAAATCATTATTTATGATTTTGTGTAATAATTCATAGAGATAAAATGACATTTTAAAAGTTGCCAAATCAGCTTATATATTTCATAGCAAATCACGAGTAATTGCAAATTTTAGAACGAAAATCCGACCGTCATCGATTATATAGATTCAACGCCTATACAATATAAAAATATTGTGCTTGTAATATAATATGTGCAAAATTATTGAATTATTCGTATTCGATTCTATGTGAATTAAAAAGTGTTTTATTTGGCTTGGAAATGCCTAATAAAGAAGAAATATTCAATATTTATTTTGGCTATTTAGGCCCTAAATCCTGAGGATATAAGAGGTGTTACGAATTGGATCAGAACGGGATATAGAGACAAGATACACCCGTATATCCCCGAGAATTGGACCTCTCTGGGGATCGAGACGATGTACAACATTTTCGTTGATGTTAAATATTGTTAATATAATGATAATTTTCTGAAAGTTTTAAAATAATAATAACTTCTACAACTTGGCATTCCATTTCGGCGTTTTGGTAATTTACAGATTTAGACGGCGTTTGCTCGGCAGGCCACCGCGCGCCAACATCCTCTACCAAGATTCTTAGTATGGCTCTCACTCTATGTGCAGCTCTCCTGTCTTATATCATTTCTTATGCATATTTTATATTATCCATTTTTATTTGCCACAAGTATTGAGTACGCACTTAATTTCATCCCGACTTTATATTTTACTTGCATCTTTTTTTTTTTTTTTTTTCACTATTATGCCATACTTTCAAGTTCTTTCGTGTGTCCAGTAGTTTTCAAGACAGAAGTCTTCAAATCCGTTAGGTTCACGTTTCCTTTTTTTTTCTACCCCCACATTTCTTTATTCCGACTTCTAACATCCTATCTGTGAACTTTTACTTTATACTCTACACTATATTCTCAGTTTGTAAGTATCACTCATTTGTTTCATAATCTATATTTATGTACTTGTCTCTTTTTTATCATATTAATCATTTATATGTCATTTGTTGTTCATTATACTAGTAAATCACATTTATCATAATTTAACTCCTCCAGTTATTAAAGATAAAATACGCAAAATGGCCCTCCACTGAAAATTGTTATTATTACGCCTATGCTAAATATTTCACAATACCTATTATGATCACAGAAGATAGATAGGTATCTTCATATCTCATTTTTAAACTGTGAAGATGAAAAGATTGATGAATAAGAAAGAGTGGCGTACTAAGATGTAAGATTATTATATTATTTATGAATAAAAACCAATTTACCAATTGTATTGGTAAAGCAGTTGCTGAATGCAAAGAGGACGGAGCTCACGTTCTTGGCTATATGATTCCGGATGACTTTTGAGGTATTCTCAAAAAATAGCGAAATTTTCGTACTGTTTTCGCTTATTATTTCAAAAGTATGTGTAATAGCAAAAAACGGGATATAGGTGTCCCTTCCTTTTTAAATCAGACTAGCTATATCACAATTTTAGTTTAACCGCTATTCTGTAGGTCCAATAATTCCCGAGATAAAATACTTCAAAATTTGGTAATTTTTTCCAAAAAGTAGAATTTTAAGCTTTGGGTCAACGTTTGAGACAAATATTGGGGAACACTATGATCCTACGAGGAAAACCATTAGAAGTGAAGTTTTAGCAAATCTATTTAGTTTTGATTCCTCCATGGAATGACTCCTGTAGGCACAATGGTTGACTCGTTTTTTGCAACTACTACTAATTGGCGTCGCGTTCATCTGTTGAGTCATAGGCTACCAGTTATCTCTATTCCATACTGACGCCGTTCAGATTCAGACACCAAGCTGAGATCTTGCATCAACAGCCATGCAGTCTTCTCAATAGAACTTCGGTCGTCTAACCCGCTGGATATCATACATTCGCCCTGATAGAATTTATCTTTATATTATTCTTGCAACATGACCAGCCCAACCAAGTCATGAATGAGCAACCTCGGAATCTTATGCCGGTGTCTTAAGTTATTAACGGTCAGAGGTCAAAAAGTGAAAATATTTTGGTTTTTGTAAATATCTCGTTTTTACGCGTCCTACGTCGTTAGGAGTAATTATAAAACTTGAAGAAACTTAAAATGTCTACAAGTTTGGCCTCATTATTTTTTTTTTGCATGATCAACCAATCTCTAGGTATAACGTGGATACCAGGATGAATCTATTAGCCAAAGAACAAGGGACAAAATAGGTTACTCATTTTAGGAGAAGGCTCGAATGTAAACTATGAATTTGCAAGACATTCTAAATCAAATGAGTCTTGTCTGCCATTCCAAATCTCAGTGGTGACAGTTTGTCACCTCATTTTTCATTCCTTGCTCAATATATTGAAGAATATCAACCAGATGAAAGAAAATTAAATTTGGTAAAATTTGAGCCCCAATAGAGCTCTCTAGATTTACTAGTTTCCGTAAAGTATTTCAAAAAATCAATTTTTTTTTCCGAAAATTTAGAAATCACCATTATGTAAATTTATTTTGGTAAATATCATGGAAACCGCTCTTCCTAAAAGATTACCATGATAAACTACTTAATGATTCTTTTAACTAGCTCCAATTAGAGTGGGAATAGACATCTGTAAGTCTATTTCCCGAGAAAAAAGAAATTCCAAAAAAAGATAAATCGTCATTTTGTGAATTTATTTTTGCAAATACCATGGGAAATGTTCTTCCTATAAAGATAATCATTATTAACTACTTTATTGTGCATTTAACTAGCTCTAATTTGAGTTGTAATATATATCTGTACGTCTAATAGTTCCCGGGATAGTGTTTCAAAAAACATATTGTATACGATATTACCATTCTGCAACGCAGTCACATCTTGAATTCTCGGAAACTATGTCTATAACTACTTACAGATGTCTCTAACCACTCAAATAAGAGCTACTTAAATGCACCATAAAGTAGTTTCGTAGGAAGAATAGTTTCCATGATATTTGCCAAAATAAATTAACAAAGTTCTGATTTTTCGTTTTTTGAGATTCTATACCTTGAGACTAGTAACCGTAAGAAGCTCTATTAGGGCTTAAATGTTAGAAAATTTAATTTTCTTCAAAAAAGTATCACACTATTTTCATGTGGTTAGTAATCTTCAAAATATTGAGCACGTAATGAAAAATGAGCGAAATTTTGAGTTTGTTTCTTGAAATAAATGTCACCATTTTTCAAGGTAGCGGCTTTGGAACGGAATAGAGGCTTATTTTACTCACAGTGAGCTACATTTCCGTAATTCAAATTCAAACCTTCTCCTAATATGAGTACCCTATTTTGGCCCTCACTCCATACCCTTTCTCCACCCTTCCCTTCTTCCACGTTAGAGAACGGTTGGTCAAGCAAAAAAAAATGAATAAGACAAAGCTTGTAAAGAATTTAGCTTTCTACTAGTTTTATAATAACATCCAACGACGTGGATTGCATACAAAAATAGATTTTTATTTTAGATTACAAAAAAAAAACGATTTTTGAATTTTTTTAGACCTTTGACCTTTAATAACTGAAGACGCCGACACGAGATTTTATGTGAATATTTAGCCAACATTTCGAAAGTCATAATTTTCAGCTCAGTATTTTCCATTCCGAGGTTGACTCTTATCTGACTGGGCAATAGAGTGTAGGACTACAGTTCGGCCATTTTGCTGCCATCAGTACTGGCTACCACTACTGCCTCCGTGTGCAGGCGACTCAAGCGATGGCTTGTGCTACTGAATATATATTGTCACAGTAAATTATCTAATCAATTTCGCGGACAATTAGCGATCAAAGATAACTTATCAGCTGATAGCATAATAATATAAGTACGCAAAAATTTCAGTTTTATTTTACGAATCAATATCAGTTCCGTTCAGCTCCGTTCGATTCGAGATGATCGACAAGAGCCAATATTGTTGCCTTGCACTCCTACTCTCGGGATGTGTGTCCCTGACCATGGTACAGGCTAAGGAAAAAGGAAAGGACGATCCATTCCACTCTTCGGACTTCCCCGATGGCTTCATGTTTGGGTGTGCTACAGCAGCTTATCAGATCGAGGGGGCTTGGAATGAAGGAGGTGAGTAAATAGAGCACTATTTATGTTTTGTTTTTTTCTTCTGTCCGCGTTACAGAACTTTTGTCCCTTTAAGATTAAATACAGATGCTCCACCACTATTCTGTATATCTGTCTTCCAATCAGCTTGTTTATTCTGTCTATACATGCGATTATAGGTCTCTCTCGAAGATGATTATTTGTAGAAATAGTTCGAAACGCGGAATTAGCAAGCTAGAACTTTTTGGAGATATTCATAATTCTAAGTCCTACAGCATAATATATTTCTGTTTGTAGACCTCAGTATTATATCTCAGCGTATAACAATGACGATATAATCAGTGGCGCTTCGAAGATAAAAATAATGAGGGTGCTGCTCCAGAATATTTGTGTAAAAGGAATCAAACTTTTAAAAATTTTGATCAGAAACTTTTCCAAAAGAACAAAATCAACATTTTTTACTTATTATAATATAAATTGTCACAGTCAAAGCTTGATCAATTCTTCTTGTTTTATTTTGGGCAAAAACATGGAGATGCCATGGTTTAAGTTTTTCGTTAAAGATTTTTGTATATTTTTCACAAACTGAGGTTACTACTGGCATTGAGCTTAATCATTATAATATCAATTGGAGATGCTGTAGTACCACAGTTTCTATAAGCGAGTTTCTACTATTATATTACAATATAATAGGGGTATTGTACCTCAGCAGTAACTGTGGTATTGTGACATCAGCTTAAGAGCGTAGGACAATCATCCTGCTTCAATTAATTTGTCGGAAAAATGGTATATAATAACCCTTCTTGAACCCTGGGTTCCTTTTGGGATCCCACATGTTTCTGATTTTTGAAATAACATATGTAGAAAATCGTGACACCTGTCTCCTTCAAGGAATTTTAGTGTGAAACTAATATTTAGAAACGAGACCGCAATTATTAGTGGGACTTCTTTGAATGAATAAAAATCTTATTCGATTTTAAAAACGTGTTTGGGACCCTTCAGGGACCCCGCAATATCAGACGGATTCTTTTACTTTTTTTTATTTTTTTATTTTATACGAACTTTTAAACTAAAGTTTTTTTTGTTTAAAAAAAATGGTGTGTAATATAAATTTACTAACAATTTCTCAGATAAAAAAATATTTTTCATAATAATATTTTAGAAATAACAAGATAAAAAAGGAAGCATCGAAGTACCTGAGCAATATTACATCAAACAATTTTTAAAATAACAACATTATTTTCAATTATTTAATTGTTTATTATCATATAATTATCCGTAACCATAATTAAACAATTTATCACTAGGATAAATAGCTAATTAGTTTACCAATATATTTCTTAGTTGAAGGATAAAATTTTGCTAGAAACAAGGGGACCTACCCTTATTCCGTAAATTCGTATTAGTCCTTTTCTGAAAAATTGTGTTCTTCTTTCTATAAACAAACTTAGTTATTTACAAACGGCTCAACTTGATGTTTTATTTTTTAATTTTTATTTATTTTTTATACCGACACCCTTTTTATTTACTAGATTTAAGAAATATTGGATATTCGAATTTTAAGTTAAAAATATGCAAAAAAAAAAAAGATTTATTTTTTAGTTCTCACAGTCTAAGAAGAAAAAACAAGATGCAATTTTTAGTTATTTGTGGGCGTTGGCGAAAAGAAATCCAAACACAAAGATGAAATACATTATCAGCACCCGAAATATGTGGAAGTACTAAGATTTAACTTCCTATTCATGTGCGAGATTAAAGTAGAAAAACAGTTTGGGATTTTTCTTTTTAAACGCCAAAAATTAGCCTGGTATTAAATATGCAATTAATAATAATTCAAATTTCACATTTATTGAAGGTAAACTAAATTGTAGAGCCTATTTTATGTAAAACTTTTAATGTTGAAATATTTTTCAACCAGTTTTTCAAGACTGCCAAATATTTAAAATGGCCGAATGTAATAAAATAATGTCACATGTTATTCTTTTTGTTTTATTTTTTGATCGTTTTTTAAAAAGCAAAATTTTAGAACGCTTTTTTCTTTTTTAGTCCAACAAAGTTGAAAAGGAAACTTAAATAAAAATTCAAATCAATCAATTATAAAGAAAAAATATTTGATGTGGACACTCCATGACTTCCTTATACGCCTATTAAACTAAAAATCGGTGCCTCAAAAAGTGAACCTGAGTCTGGTTACTAGTTTACGAAGATAGCAGTATCTCAAAAACGACACTCGGCGTCGCCATCTACTGACACACTCACACATACACACTGTTGTATGCAGCCCCGATCTGGAAGGAAGCGATTCTAGAACATTCGTATGCCCGCAAGGCTATCAGCATATATCGAAGAAGCGTCCTGCGAGCCGCTCGAGCGTTTCGCACTGTGTCCTATGACGCAGTGAGTGTGTGTTATCGCAAATAACAAACACTGCCTCTGATTGACCTTCTGGCAGAGGAACGGAACCGGATATTCCGACGAAAACGAAAAGATTTGGAGCGCATTGGGTGATGATAGCAGAACAAGAGAGAAATTATAATCTTGAAAGATGTCAGAGGTGTTGGAATGCCTCATCCTCAGAAAGATGGACCCACCGCCTGATTCCTGATATTGCAGTATGGATATTCCAAAAACATGAAGAGGTTGATAATTATCTAACCTATCAGCTTACTGGGCATGGTTGTTTCAGGGTCTACTTAGTCCACTTCAAGCTGGAGGACCATCATCATTTCCTACTTGCGCCCGTGTGGATGAAACAGTGGAGCATGCGTTCTTCTCCTGCCCATGCTTTGCTAAAAAAAAAGGAAGAGCTAGATAGGAACATTGGACAGCAGTCAGTTCCGGAAAACTTAGCCGCTCTAATGATGGCCAGACAGAAGAACTAATGCGCTGTTGCAGACTATACAGCGCGTATCGGGAGACAGCTCAGAGCACAGGAGCGAGAGAGGAGAGGCCAAGTAGTGGCTTAATATGAGGTCCAAGGAAGAAGTAGGCGCATAGCCATCCTGCTCCCCAAGAAGTTATGCGTGACAGCAGTTCCACAGGGTGGCAACGATGAACAGAGGGTGGTTTTTTAGTGAGTAGGAACCTCACACTGTTGTGGACTTCACAATCGTCACAAATCGTCTTATGAATGATTTTCCCCTACCTAAAAAAAAAAAAAAAAATAAAAAAAAACACACACATAAGCACTTGTTTCTGGAGATCTTATTCCGTTATTATGTGCCGTTTAATTTCAGTTGGTAACAAGTTCCAAAGAGATTTCTTCGTATTCCCTGACAATATTAGGGCTGTATATGTCACTAGATAAAGCATTGGAAATCGACGGTTTCAACATTTTAAGCGGAAGAACCGCTTAACTTATATCTTATTCTCCTGTTGCAGACTTGTTCAGCTCCCAAATAGGGAGGAAAAAGGAGTAGTTTACACTCAATTTTAACATTTAGAAAAAGTAATAAAATTGTTTAATTAGAGTGGAAAAAAAATCGCGTTTATAACCTCTATCACCGAATCATATGATCTCTGTATTAAATGTTGATATACCTTTTGATTTGTTTATTATGACCTTCAAGTAAAATACACCTTTCGGCTCTTCAATTTCAGCCAAAATCTATTATATTATTTATATTGATGTAAAAGTCTAATTTACCAAATTTGAGATGTTTTACATTGTATTTTAATATAATTTTTGATGAAAGTCTAATTTAAAGTTTTAACTACTTCCTTTACTTCATAGAAGGAAGTAAAAAAACAATGTCAGATATTGCTAATTTCTACAGAAGAAGAATTTTATCTTAATGGTAGGTCATTATTAAAAGAAATGCCGATTTACTTACTTTTCTTCAATATGGAAATTTTAATGAATTTTTTATAATTTATCGTTATGAAAGGAAATACTCAAGGGAAAAAAAACTGAAAAACATTTTTAACAGTTTATAAATAATGTCAAGAGTATAACTTTCTTAAATTCATATTTCAACTATGCTAGGGATGGGTTGATACTAGAATTTCTTGTATCTGAATACAACTGATAGGGATACTTTTTTGTATCTCATACTTGTATCTGTTTTATCAATTAGCTGTTTTACTTAGGAAATTGCTCCTTCATTTTCTATCTACAGACTTTGTAAATTTAATTTTGTTTTAATGTCCTAAAAGTTTAATTTATAAATATTAAATGAACTAACTTAAAATATAGTTTTTTGGAGGTAGAGAGAGGAATTAAAACATTCTTTTATCTTGGTAAACTAGTACAGGATTCTTAGTTTAAAAAAGTTTTAATTCCTAATAGTTACTTTTGGGACTGTAGAAAAATAATTTCTATATCTACTAGAACTAAAGGACTGTACAGAATTGTTACAATTTTTAAAGTATTTTTTAGCACAATTTCAGATACAGCTGATCCGAAAGTATTTTTTATCAACTGATCCGACTCAGAAGTAATATTCATTGAGTATCTGTATCCGGTTCATTTCGACTGTATCAACTCCTTGTATCAGATATTTTTTAGTATCTGATACAATGTATCTGATTGGTACAACATAACCCATCCTTAAACTATACAACATAACTTAAAAAATTCTGAAAAGCCGAATATTTTGTTATAAATGTTTACATAAAATAAAATTCTCATTAATAACTAAACCATTATAAATAGAATTTAATCATTTTTAACAGGAATTTTGTCAAACTTTACAATCCCGTCCATGAGTTCAGTCATTGATTAGCTATACTTGATTTAATTAGTGATGACTATACCTGAAATGTATAAATTATTTAATATGTAATTCAATTCATTAACTAAAATTTTAACTTTTTGGTTTATGTTTTTCATCCTGAAAAAATTGTCCATCGGTTTCATCTTAAGAATTATCATTAAAAGAGCAACGGGAATTTTTTAAATAAATTTCCTCCTAGCCTAGTGCAGAGGTTCTCAACCTTTTTTGTTCTGTATAATAATATCGTTAACTAATTAGAACTTGGAGCCTTAAAGTAAAAATATATCTGGCTGGTTAGAACTGAATATAGAAAATAAAATTACCCAGATCATGAAATATTATAAAAATAAAAAAAGTTAAAAACAATGGAGTAAGGTATGCATATAAATATAAGAAATTAGATTAAAAAAAATAGATTAAAAAATAAAACAGATGGGTCATTAAAATTGAAAATTAACTATCACAGGAAATAAACTATATAACAAAGGTAAACTATATAATAACAATAAATTATAAGGATGAGCAATATTAGCTTTCCAACAAATTATTTATTATGTTCATATCATAATATTATAATGATGCAGATGCTTCAGGGATGTATCCCAATTTTGTTTTCTATATGATATATTTATGTTATATGTAGGGGAAGCTCTGTTGTGGGTGCAGTCAAGGAAGAAACACACAAATAAGAAAAACTTATTAATTATATGCCACATTATATAAGGCACATAACATAAGTTTTTACTTTCCCTTACCTATATACGAAGTATAAAGTCAGGGGAAGTATTGCGATCGTGAAAATTTTCGAATTCGAGTTTCAACGGAAATACATGTTTTAAGGTCCCCTGAGTCCAAATGACCAAGTCTCGCAAAATGGTCTGTGTGTATGTGGTCAGTCTAGCTCAAGAACGGAAATCTGTACGATACTGAAATTACATATTTAAGGTTAGCACATGCATGTGATGTTACAGTAACATTTTCGTCAAAATCGAATAACCACTTTATATAATCGATTTTACACATTTTCACAATTTTCTCGAAAACGGCTCTAACGATTTTGATTAAACTTGCCTAAATTATTCTTCATAAAGACCTTTAACTTTTCATTTATTGGTACATCACCGAGAAATTTCAGGGGAAAAAGTTATGATGAAAAGAATATTTTATTTACGCATAACTTCAAAAGAGTGCAATTTATGGTGAATTATCTATAGACTTGTATGAAAGATAATTAAATTATCTAAAAAACAATAAAAGAATCATCAAAATCGGACCAATAATAGCAAAGATGCAGCGCATCGGACTAACCGGAAATAGCTATTATATCATGGATTTTACACTTTTTTACATTTTTCTCAAAAACGGCTCTAACGATTTTGATGAAACTTGTCAAAATTATTCTTCATAAAGGCCTTTAACTTTTCATTTATGTAGTAAATCACCGAGAAAATGCAGGAAAAAAAGTTATGAAGAAAAGAATATTTTATTTTCGCATTGCTTAAAAAGAGTGCAATTTATGGTAAATTATCTATAGACTTGTATGAAAGATAATTAAATTATCTAAAAAACAATAAAAGAATCATCAAAATCGGACCAATAATAGCAAAGATGCAGCGCATCGGACTAACCGGAAATAGCTATTATATCATGGATTTTACACTTTTTTACATTTTTCTCAAAAACGGCTCTAACGATTTTGATGAAACTTGTCAAAATTATTCTTCATAAAGGCCTTTAACTTTTCATTTATGTAGTAAATCACCGAGAAAATGCAGGAAAAAAAGTTATGAAGAAAAGAATATTTTATTTTCGCATTGCTTAAAAAGAGTGCAATTTATGGTAAATTATCTATAGACTTGTATGAAAGATAATTAAATTATCTAAAAAACAATAAAAGAATCATCAAAATCGGACCAATAATAGCAAAGATGCAGCGCATCGGACTAACCGGAAATAGCTATTATATCATGGATTTTACACTTTTTTACATTTTTCTCAAAAACGGCTCTAACGATTTTGATGAAACTTGTCAAAATTATTCTTCATAAAGGCCTTTAACTTTTCATTTATGTAGTAAATCACCGAGAAAATGCAGGAAAAAAAGTTATGAAGAAAAGAATATTTTATTTTCGCATTGCTTAAAAAATATGCAATTTCTAGAAAACTATGTACAGAATTATATGAAAGGTTATTAAAGTATCTAAAAAAAAAAAATCATCAAAATCGGACAAGTGTTAGCAAAGATACAGTGTATTTTATGAGGTATTAAAATAGATGGATAGCCAAGCGCATCCGAAAGGAGATAGAAGCGACCGAACCTCCTCCCACCAATCCGCCAATCTGTTGTAAACAATACGCTCTGTAATAAAAGTAATTTAAGAATACAAAAGCGAAAATTAACTTAATAATTTCTACTTTCACATTATTTAATGGAAAGAAAATGTTTCCATAGAAACTAAACCAGCAACTTTTAAAATATATTTGCAACTTGACAAAGTTAAAATATAGAGGTAGTGTACAGTATTTTTGTACTAAAATTGTTTTAAAAACTATTTTATTATACTTAAGTGGGAGAAGAATTGAATGCTGCTGAGTTTATTTCAAGTATTGTTTATGTAAACTCTTTAGAATTATATTAAAAAGATAATTAGTATAGGGCGATAAGGGAAAGTTGTGTGATGCGCGCACCGCACCAGATCTTTTCTTATTTATATGTTTCTTCATTGACCGCACCTCCAACAAGCTTCTCCTACCTAAATTTCAACGGTCAAACATACTCTCACCATTATTTATGTTATATGTTGTGTTAGTATATTTTATTATTTAATTTTTAGAAATATATCTACGTAATAGGGACTCATTCTCTTGAAACGTTGGCATTATTATAATATTATGATATGAAAAACATTGAGTGCAACGGTAACAATTATATGGATATGTGCGATAATCATAAGATTTTTTATAATGGAGAAGAGACGTTTAGAAGTTTAGAAATTCAACTACTCATTCAGCCAACATTTAGCCCTCCTTTGAAGCCTATTCTTTTACTTTTTTCTATATTTTTATTTTGAGAATTCAAATTATGTGGTAAATAATCATTATGACTCTTGGTTCAGGTAAAGGAGAAAACATCTGGGACAGAGCGATCCATACCATCCCGTATTACACAGACAGCAATTCTACTGCTGACGTTGCCTGTGACAGCTACCATAGGTATAAAGAAGATGTAAAACTTCTCAAAGATACAGGAGTAAGGATCAATAATCAATTTTAGCATGCATTTGTATATTTAATTCTTATTGTTGCAAAGAATCAAACAACAAAACTAAACAGCCTTTTGACTTTTTTTTTTCTTTTTCTTAGTTCTCCACCTACCGGATTTCTATCTCTTGGTCTAGAATACTGCCACGTGGAACAAATGATTATGTTAACGAAGAGGGTGTGCAGTATTACAAAAACGTCCTTAACGAACTCTCTAAAAATGGCATTGAACCTTTGGTATATTTATAAACTTATTAATTTTTTATTTTTAGTACTAGCCAGCCATTACTTTATGAAAAATTTATAAGATATTAATTATTACGACAATGATGATGGAGGCACTAATTCTTTAGTATTTTATAAATATTAGCGTATTATTGGAATATTGCAACACAAACCCTAATATCTCTCAAATAGAAGTAAAAATCTAAGCAGTCAAATTTTAATCAACTTAGGAAAAATTAGTTTTGAGGGTAAATTTTTTATAGTAACAGAAGTGCATAAACGATTTTTATGACATCATGATAGTTGCTATTAACTGTCGTAAATTCCTTTTCAATGAACTATCGCACTTTATCTACTTATCATAAACGTTATTTAATTCTTGGAGGAGGAACAAAAACTATATAATTTATTTTTTTCTATTTTTCTACAAGACTAAAATTCATTATATATATTCAGTATGTTATCGGATGCGAAGTTTTAGAAAATACCATCCTTATTAAGGTCGTGCACTGGAGTATAGATTACTTTTAAACACTTCAGATTTCTTCGATATTGAGGTCCGTTGTTTTTTTACCGCCAATAAAAATACTCATACAATTCATATTCCCTTTGACACTCTGGAAGCAACTGAAGCAATTTCGGATCCGGAATTTCGGATTTCTACGATATTAAGGTGTATTATTATTATGTTTCCGGAGTCGTATCTTTTGAAAATGCTGGGTATATCGCCAGGGTGATAACGGATGACGAAATGCTCAAAATACTGCTGACACAGCCAATCCATGGGACAAGGAGCAGAGGGAGACCAAAGCTGAGGTGGTCAGATGGTGTGGCAGGAGATGCTTAAAGCATTAAACCAGGAGCTGGAAGGCTTTGGCACAAGACCATGACGATTGGAGGAAGCGGTTAGAGAAAGCCAAGACCTGTAACCGGGTTGTAGCGCCGTGAAATAATAATAATAACAATAATGCAATACCTGGATTTTATACTCTTCCAATAACATATATAACGATTTCTTAAGTTGTTTTCCGTACATATTATTAAGAATTTCGATTATTAAATATTAAAGTTTTTTATACAGAAAACTTCCCCTCCCCGCTCCATTAAAATTTCCAGCGGTTAGGATTTCGAAATGGTCTGAATTTGTCTGCGTGTTAGAAAGTTGTATGCAAGTTGTCGTTTTTAGTTAGAAAATTTTAATTTGATTAATTACGAAAACATTCTCTTCATTTTGTAGGTTACTCTGTACCACTGGGACCTACCCCAGCCACTCCAAGATATAGGAGGGTGGATGAATGAAACTATAGTTGATCACTTTCAGAACTATGCCAGAGTGGTTTTCGAAACTTTAGGAAATCAGGTAATTACAAATTATTGTTAATAAGTTGATAGAATTTAAAATAATTATTCATTTATTGGAAATATATTTTATACTTAGGTTAAATGGTGGATAACAATCAACGAGCCATCACAAATAGTTACTGGCTATTCAACGACTGCTTTCCCACCTAACTTAGGTCTTCACGGTGTAGGTGATTACATTGCTGCGCATAACATATTGAAATCTCATGCTAGAGTTTACAGGATGTATGATAAGGAATTCAGGCCGACACAGAAAGGTAATATCAAGTTAGTTGAAGAAAGTTATAATGATTCAACAACTGGTTAGGTATTAATATGAAAATTTAATTTCTTAATAGGAAAAGTTAGCTTCTCCTTCGATGGCCCGTTCGTAAAGCCTAAGACTGACTCAGAAGAAGACGCCGAGGCTGCTGAACAAGCGATGCAGTTCAGGGTAAATAAGTATATTTTTATTTGGTATTTAATTATGTATATGAAAACGCTTGCCATTTTTCATTTTTTAACATTGCAGTTACTCCGCAATGTGTGCATGAATTTCTACGCATACCGTTTCGAAGTAACATATTAATAAACAAAATGGCATAGTTTATATATGAAATAGAAATGTAAAAATTAAAAAAAAAATGAAGAAAAAATAGTGATAAGAGAAATGAAAATAGAAAATAAAAATACACGTAAATATCATGCCATGAATTATTCAGATGTACAATATTTATACTAGATTGACTTAAATTAAGCCTAAAACATATTTATTTGTCTAGTTCCGAGTAGTCTTTCCGGTCCAAAAATACATCAAATTCCGAAAAGTATTGTTCAATTGGATCCTTCTATGAAGGCGGCGACGGGCCTCCGTTCAACAGGACAGCAGAGATCATTTTGTGTCTGTGCCCGTCCGATTTAGCGCAATCATACAAAAGATGGTCGTATGTTTCTTCACTTATCCCGCCACTTTTGTTTGAATCTAAACAAATAGCTTTTGGCTGCTCCATATACCATCAAGAATTAGGTTAGTTTGTAAGAAAACTTTTTAGTTTGTTGATTTTATGAACTCGTAAGTATGCCTGCCTTTTGTTGACGTCACCCATTTTGGATTCCAAGTCTGTATTGTTGTAAATCTCAGCAGCTGCTTAACTTCACTATTTGGTGCCTTGTTGAAAACTATCGGAAGAGCGTTGTCTCCTGCCGCATCCTTAGCGGCTTCATCCGCCCGTTCTCTAGCACGCCAGCATTTTCATTAGCCAATTTAAAGGAATTATTCATGTCTTGGCTGTGGCAAAAGATCAATGCGCATCTGATTTCCTCGCCACGGTATTCACATATGTGTATGTTTCTAAATTTAGATATTGTTACTTTACTCTCCGAGTGAATACAATAATCAGACTTACCATTTATTCTTTGCCACATATTGGACTTCAAGAAGTAGTTTTTACTGATTTAAGTCTTTACTAAGATAAATGCAAAAAATAATAAATAAATAAAAATATTAGAACTCAAAATAAAATTTGAAAACTCTTTATCAAAATCAGATATATTTAAGGAAGATGGTCTAGCGTGTAGAGGCTTCTCCTCAACTTTCTCGAGTAAGAAGCGGCGCCGATTCTACTCCGTCCTGGGCGGATTGATATTTATTTCATAGCAGTTTATACAGCTACTATATAAATCTCATTCTTCTCATCCTGTTTAGAATAAGTTGGTAACCTGTATGATATATCTTTCTTCCTTATCTAGTTAGGGTATATAAGGGCGTTCAACAACAACTAAAAACAAAACAAATATAATTAAAATTATCACATTCAGCCTTGGGACTCCCCTAAATATAGAAGAGGTCAAAGCAGGGCTTCATGAGATGCTAGTAGAATTTCTTCGATTTTTCATTTTCATTTTATTTTTTTAAATTGTCATTTTAAAAAGATGAAAATTCACATTAATATCGCCCATTCTTATCTTATTAATTTAATTAATCTATTCGATGTAAATTAAAACAGGTTTGGACTGTATTAGTGCGTTTTTTTGATAAATGTAATATACATATCATTCCTTTAATCTCAAACTATCGAATGTAAAAGAAAAAACAAAAACGATTTTCATATTCGTTACCTAAAAAAGTATTACGTGGGGTAAATATTGTAGCAAAGTCTGTGATTCTTGATTCTGAAAAGTTTTGTATTCGTGCTCCTCTATGGTTAGGAATTCGAGACTTTACTACAATATATGATTTACATAGTGTGTACGTATAAAAAGTGACCAATACTGAATTCGATAATTTTTTTCATTCGAGAGTTTGATATTAAACCGTCGATATGAGATAATTGTAATTCTTAACAGCGTCCATCCAATTTATTTTATAAAACTATGTTTTTTACAGTTCGGGTGGTTTGCACACGCTGTATACAGCAACACCGGAGATTATCCTCCAGTTATGAGGAATATTATAGATCGAAATAGTCTCGAAGAAGGAAGAACCAAATCTAGGCTGCCCTATTTCACTCCAGAAGAGATTGAGGAAATTAAAGGTAAGTTATTCCTAGTTCAACATTTTTCTAATTTCGAAAGTGATAACTCGATATAATTGAATAATATGTGTCTAAGACTTTCAGACTCTTTCTTATTTTGGGTACATAACATATATGTAAGGAATCTCACTAAAACTGAGGCGGTAGCTGGAAAAAAGGAGTCTTCCTGAAAGCCATATCCACAGGAACCACCATGTAAACTTTTATAAATGATTTAAAAATATATGAAATCAACTGTCATTTATTTCAGTAATGATTATCGATACTTTTTATCAAAGAGTAACAAAAACACTTGGCGAAATGTTAGTGAAAAAACTTTTATTTTTAGATTCGTCAGAACATTTGAATATAGGAGTTTAACATAGTGCTAAAACTAAATCTGACGCCAGTTTTGGATAAAAAAAATTGTGTTAATATACTTCACTCCGTAGAGCACTAATGTTTTCACTATATATAATTCAATAATACTTTGAAATCGGTAAAAAATTTAATAATTTCATTTAAAAAATTGGATAAACCTAAAATTTACTATTTCTAGATCACAAATAATGGTTTTGTAGTACTTATAAAATTTTAAACCCGACCTTAAATTTTCAAATTAAATTTCAATTTACTATGGCATCCTGGGTAAGGCCGTGTACATAAAACATGAATATGTATGTATCCTTTTTTGGGTTTTCCAGAGGGGCCGTTGTTTGAAGAAAAAATCGAAAAAAAAAGTACACTAAAACTAAAATTATATGGTCACTAAAAGTGGTGGTCAAGACAAACAAGGATTGAAAAGGGAAAAGATTTTTTGTTCACTAGGGATCGCTAGTTGATCAGTTAGTTGATAGTGTTGTGGCTCATGGAAACAGTTGGAACGTGTCCCTAGCAGAATCATTCCATTTAAAAATTATGAATGCTTGGTGTAAGAATCGGATTACGATTTATGGTTATCTTCAATCAATTCGGCTTGGAGTCAATTCAAAATTCAGTATTTTTTTATATCTATTTTTAGAAATTTACGGGATAATTTGTCCCCCTCTTCAGCATCTAAATAAAATCCCAAAATGTTGGGTTTGTCACTTAACTAGTACTTTAAACGAGACTTGACCAATGAGTTTTTAATTGTCCTCAAGGCAAATTGATTGAAAATAACCATATAACATGGAAGGACAAAAATTGAAAATAATTAAGATTTTATTTATTTAAACATCTATATTATATAAATCTATATACAAATATAGAAAATAAAGTTTGAAGTAAATAAAGGATTGGCAATACCTTCTACTTTCTATTTCAGGTAGTTACGACTTTCTCGGTTACAATCATTATTGTACAGTTCTGGCAAGCTTTGGAGCCTATGGTGAAGCTCCTTCATTTGAGAGGGACGGAAATATAGTATTTTCCGCAGACCCGGAATGGCCTTTATCATCTTGTGATTGGTTAAAGGTGATCAAATTGTATATATTATTCTTGTACCTTTTCAAATAAACCTATGATACCTAACAATTAAGAAATTTCTTTATTGCATTTGTACATAAATTTTCTTTTTGAAAGTTATTAATCATCTCATTTTATTTTTATTTTCTATTTTCGTCTTTCCTTGGTTTTCTACCTATAAGTTATCTTCAACTTTAAACTTTTTAATTCTTCCATTTTTCTTGGAATTGGAATCCGTAGAAACAGGAATTGTAGAATGAAAAATTGAAGCAAAAGCTCTGTTAGCTTTGGTTACTCGCAGCAGCGCCATTCTCTGAATTGTCCTCAACCTGTTCTGTCTTTCAACGCTGGAGACGCTTACCTAAGGATTTCCAGTTCTACTCCATAGTAAATAGTCATAGTTATCAGGAATCTGAGGCCCCAGAAGACACTCCCAATTAGAGGTTAACCGATTTAGAGTTAGACCAAATCACATGCAAATCTCATGCAATCCAAGTGAGGAGTAAAATTGCACCTTCTATCGAACCTCATATGAAGATAGGTTATTCCTTGTTGATTCATTTTTATAGAATGAGAAGTAGCAGTCATATCTTTTAGGAGGCTGACCTTCGTTTTGGCACCAGCCATTCTCATCCTTTTCCTCTCGCACCATTTATGTTAGAGGTGAAGTGCATTTTTCTGCTTCTTCTTTCAAGCCGGCTCTGCTGTTGGACGCCACCACTGAAGGCAAGTCATCGATGTCGGGAACAACTCCTCTTCGAGCATTTTCTACTACCCGTCGAATACGGCTTTCAAAAGGGCCGGGCCTGGCGCACTTGTGGCAAGGCATCGACGGTTCCCTCACCTATGGTGGAACCATATTTCCACGGATCGTGCTCTGCATAGTGTAGGTCGCAGACTGGTTAGTATGAGGTTCTACTCCAGGATATAAAAGCAAAAAAAAAAATGTTTCCATAAGCAAATCTCATCGGATTTAAGTTATCTTCTTTACATTTACGACCACTTCAGTAAATCCCTTGGTGCTGCTTCGATAATGATCAAAGTGGGCTTTGTGGATTCTTCGTGGATTTCAGTATTTGTTTAAAAGGATTCATGTTCAAGTCAGTCTGTGGTAGATAATTCAGTAGCATTCGATGACAGTATCTGAAACTCTTATGATGTTTCAAATTCAGTAGTTATGGCTGTGTAATAATAATCCATAGTGATGATGCAATCTGTTAAAAGTACCCAAATCAATCTATAAATTTAATTTGTAAAAACGCGAGTAATTGTAAATTGTAGAACGAAAATCCGATTTTATATTGATAATCAACATCATTGATTATCTAGTATACGACTCCAATATAATATAAAAATTCTGCGCTTATGATAAAGTATGTATGAAATTATTCGTATTCTATTCAATGTAAATTAAAAGAGTTTTAATTGACTTGTAAATGGCTAACAAAGAAGTAATATCGAATATTTATTTTTGCTATATAGGTAACTCCTGAGGGTATAAGAGGTGTTGTGAATTGGATCAGAAAGGAATATGGAGACGAGATACCCATCATAATAACAGAGGGTGGTTACTGTGACGATGGAGAGATTGATGATTACAAAAGAGTGGATTACTACGATGTATGATTATTACATAATTTATAAATAAAATACCAATTTATTCATTATATTATAAAATAGATATATATACATTTTATATTTTTAAACAGAGCTACTTGAAGCAGTTATTGAAAGCGATCAAAGAGGACGGAGCTAACGTTCTTGGCTATATGGCCTGGAGTATTATAGATAATTTTGAATGGAGGTCGGCATACAGGTAAGGGTTTCGTCATTTGGATGTAATTTGTTTATTATTAGTATTATAAAAATCATGCATGCTATGGAATGATGGCAGTTGACTATTGTAAGTACGGTAATAGCAAGGTGTGCAATGCCAATTCCCACGTGAAACTTCCTTGAATCCCACGGTCATTTGTTCATTTAAGTTGTATTTACTTCCACATCGGACCCTAAGCTCGACATTTTTGATTTTTATGATTTTTTTTATCAGTTATTCTTTATCATTTGGTGAGCGTGAGCTAAATACTATGGTAAGACATTTTTCGAGCTCATACTTTTTCTTTTGCGGCCATTTTTGCAGTCAAACTAATAACTTTTTTTAAACAAACTTTGGGAAAGTATCTCTATCTCTTCTAATTTTATACATTTCAATATAAAACAAAAGCTATAATTATTATAAGGATTTAATCTACATTTTTATCCTCCCAACACATCACCTCAGTAGTACATTAAGCGCTATAAAAGTGTACTCAGGAAAATAGACTCACCTTTGATTTTTGTTTTCATTTATAGCGCTTTCATTGTACTACTTGCTTCAAAAATTACAATTTTGAAAACTTTGTCCTTTTTACTTCCTTGTACTTCCTAGTAAAGGAAGTAATGTAATCGCGAAAATTTTCGGTTTTCACATTTCAACGGAAATATCCATTTTGAACATCTCTGAATCCATTTTGACTAGTTTCGTCGTGGCGTCTGTGCGTACGTACGTTCGTATCTCGTGTAACTACAAAATGGTTAGCATTAGAAAGTTGAATTTTGTATTTAGGATTGTTGTAAAATCTAGTTGTGAACCTCCCTTTTTGGTTACTGCTTGATCACCGGGAGTGGTACTTTACTTGAAGGTCATAATTGATTTCCATAAAAAAATTTATTAAAATACTATGCAAAACTTCTCAAATTTAGTATTTATAGCTTATATATTGATTTAATTAGCATAATAGATTTTGGTCTAAATTGGAAAACCGGAAGCGGTACTTTACTTGAAGGTCATATTAAACTCACAAAAAATTATATTAAAATATAATGTAAAACATCTCAAATTTGGTAAATAGGTCTTTTATATCGATACGAATGTATTTACTTTATTTTGGTTCAAATTGTTGAGCCGAAAAAACTTTACTTGAAGTTCATAATAATCTTACATCAAAAATTATATTTAAATTAAATACATAAATCATATGTTTCGGTAATAAAGGTTACAAACGCAATTTGGTTTCCAATCCAATTAAACATTGTTATTGCTTGTTTTAAATGTTAAAATTATGTGTAAAATACTGGTTTTCCTCCTCATTTGGGAGATAAACAAGTCTGCAGCAGGATAATAAGATTTAAGTTAAGAGGGTTTCTCTGCTTAAAATGTCGAAACTGTCGATTTCCAATGTTTTACCTGTGAGTTTTAACACGACTTTCTTGTACGTCTATTAAACTATAAATTGGTGGCTCAAAAAGTGATCCTGAATTTGGTTGCTAGTTTCCGAAGATTGTAGTATCTCAAAAACGACACTCGGGGTCGCGACACATCTATTGACACACACACACACACATTACTCTTATTTCTGGAGGTCTCATTCCGTTATTGCATGTGGTTTCTTTTAATGGGTAACAAGTTCCTAAGAGATTTCTTCGTGTTCCCTGATAACATTAGAACTGTCAATGTCACTTAAAGCACTTAACTGTCGATTTCCAATGTTTTAACTGTTAACTCGGAAGTCTTAGTTTCATAATTATTTACCTTGTCTCTTTTGATATATTTAACTTTAAATATTCATGAAAATGACTCCTGGCCATTTTTAAAAATTCATGTTACAAAAAGGGCAAACTTTTACAGATTGAAATTTGTACAGCTAGTAGTGCGATGAAAAAGTTATACAAGAAGAAAAAATCTCACTGCTTAGGTGGTCTATTGTGAGGACAGAAAATGCAGAGCACAATCTTATAATAATAATTTCACTTTTTTTTGTTTTGATGTGTACAAAATTGCAAGAGTTAGAGACATTTTCCCAAAGCTTGTTTTCAGCTGTGAAGCTCAATTAAAATGGCTGCAAAAAGAAATGTATGAGTTTGAAAAATGTTTTACACATGATCTTAAGCTCACCGAATGATGGAGATTAACTGGTAAAAAAATCATAAAATGTCGAGCGGCAAAATTAATTCAAACTCTGTGATTTCAAATGGATTGACTCACATATAATGTTTTGCCATACTTAGAACGATACCACTGCAACGTTGGGTTGAAAATTAATAACAGTAGAAATTTAACGTATATCAGGAAAAAATTCGGATCCATTATTTTTAAAAATAGTTGAGAAGGAAAGAAGCTTTTAGCAGTATTACATGTTTTTGTTATGTTCAGTTTTTTAATTGCTTGTTTCAAAGGTTTTACGATACTATAATCTGATGGTTCCATAACTGTCATGTTAATTATTATTTAAAACTCATTAATTTAAAATCTAAATGTGTTCTGTCAATATATTTTTTTTTTTAATAAGCTCTGAGTTTTTTTTAATCTTAGGTTATTTTTTGTTTCAGTAAAAGATTCGGTATTTACCAAATCGACTTTTCCGATCCACAACTTCCCAGAAGAAAGAAGAAATCTGCTCAATATTGGCAAAAGTTTTTATTACCAAAAGCTTGAAGTGAATTCGAGCTATACATTCCGTTATATCTTGTCTTCTTTCTATCAAAATTGAAGAAGCATTTTTTATTATGGTCAATTTATTATTTTTATAGCATGCATATGAAAAATGATTTGCTATATTTTTATTTATTTATTTTTTTTTGTTTGCTTGAAAAGTAAATTTAAATATCTACCCACATAAGATCAATTGAAATGTTTTATATATTTTCTAATAAATTGCAGCTCTTATGTATTCGTGTCATTTTCTATTTATTTATAGTCCTAAGCCTTTATATTATTTTATTTATGTTATTATATTATTTATGAATTTAAAGACTTGGGGCAAGAATGTGACAATCTTCATCTTCGAAATTAATGATTATTTTATACAAAATGCTAATTTGTATTTCTATATAGCATTTATTATGTTAGTTTGAGTACGTTCCACAAAATAATAGGAGTATCTCAAGGAGTGTACCCAAACTAACACAATTAAGAGCTATATAGAAAAACAAACTAGCTTATTGCACAAAATATGCATTAACTTCCAAGATGTGGCTTGTCATATTCTTGCCCCAAGTCCTTCAATGTATAAATATAAACTCTATTTAAACATCTGGAAGTGAGGTTGCTGAGTGGGGAAGGCATCGGACAACTAACTCTCGATCCCGAATTCAAGTCAACTCATAATGTACAAAAGTGCAAGTGGAAATATTCGTTTTAGAGGTTATATGTTACTTATCGTTATTAGATAATAATAATTTTATTCGATGTTTTATTTTAATTAACTGTTTTCTGCTTCCTTGTAAAAAACTTGTAAAAATTGTAATCGCGAAAATTTTCGGTTTTCAGATTTCAACGGAAATATCCATTTTGACCATCCCTGAATCCATTTTGACTAGTTTCGTCGTGACGTCTCTCAAAAACGGTTGTTAGCGGTGGAAAGTTGAAATTTTGTATATAAGATTGTTGTAAAATCTAGTTGCGAACCTCCCTTTTTGGTCACTACAGAATTACCGGAAGTGGTACTTTACTTGAAGGTCATTATTGATTTTCATCAAAAATACATTAAAATATAATGCAAAACTTCTCAAATTAGGTATATAATATTTACATAGTAATATAAATAACATAATAAATTTTGATTAACATTGGCAGACCGAAAGTGGTACTTTACTTGAAGGTCATGTTAGACTTTCATCAAAAAATGTATTAAAATATAATATAAAACTTCCCAAATTTGATAAATAGGACTTTTATATCAATATGAATGTATTTACTATATTTTGGTTAAAATTGATGAGCCGAAAAGAGTACTTTACTTGAAGGTCATAATAAAGTTACATAAAAAAATATCTGATGTGGACAACACATGACTTCCTTGTACGCCCATTAAACTATAAATCGGTGGCTCAAAAATTTATCCTGAATTTGTTTACTGGTTTCCGAAGATTGCAGTATCTCAAAAACAACACACGGCGTCACGACATCCATCTATTGACAAACACACACAAATAGGGAGGAAAACGAGTATTTTACACTAAATTTTAACACTTAAAACAAGTATAATTTTTGATGTAAGCTTATTATGAGTTTCAAGTAAAATACCATTTTCAGCTCACCAATTTTAACCAAAATACAGTAAATACATTCACATCAATATAAAAGTCCTATTTACCAAATTTGAGATGTTTTACATTATATTTTAATATAATTTTTTATGAAAGTCTAATATGACCTTCAAGAAAAGTACCGCTTCCGGTTTTCCAATTTAGACCAAAATTTAGTATTTTATTTAAATCAATATATAAGTTATAAATACCAAATTTGAGAAGTTTTTCAAAGTATTTTAATATTTTTGATGAAAATCAATTATGACCTTCAAGTAAAGTACCACTTCCGGTGATTAAGCAGTGACCAAAAAGAGAGGTTCACAACTAGATTTTACAAAAATCCTAAATACAAAATTTCAACTTTCTACGGCTAACCGTTTTTGAGTTATGCGAAATACGAACGAACGTACGTACGTACAGACGCCACGACAAAACTAGTCAAAATGGATTCAGAGATGGTCAAACTGAATATTTTCTTTGAAATCTGAAAACAAAAAATTTCCGCAATTATGATACTAACTTTACTTCGTACAAGGAAGTAATTATATTAAAATTAAATGTAGAGATCATGTGATTCGGTGATAAAGGTTACAAACGCGATTTTCCACACCAATTAAAGATTTTTATTACTTGTTTTAAGTGTTAAAATTATATGTAAAATACTGGTTTTCCTCCCCATTTGTGAGATGAACAAGTCTGCAGCAGGAGAATAAGATTTAAGTTAAGTGGGTTCCTCTGCTTAAAATGTCGAAACTGTCAATTTCCAATGCTTTAACTGTTAACTGCTTTAAGTGACATTGGCAGTTCTAATATTATCAGGGAACACGAAGAAATCTCTTAGGAACTTGTTCCCTATTAAAAGAAACCACATGTAATAACGGAATGAGACCTTCAGAAACAAGAGTATGTGTGCGTGTGTCAATAGATGGATGTCGCGACGCCGAGTGTTGTTTTTGAGATACTGAAATCTTAGGAAACTAGTAACCAAATTCAGGATCACTTTTTGAGTCACCGATTTATAGTTAAATAGGCGTACAAGGACGTCATGTGTTGTCCACATCAGATATTTAATATAACTATTTTATTTATTTAAATATGTTATTGTGTTTCAAGATTTCACTGTGTAAGTCATATGCATAGAAAGTCACAGGATAAATTGTACTTAATTTTGAAATAGGACCCAGGTATACTCACACGTATACATTTACACATTAGTATGTACAGTTGCATACGCAGTGGGAGTGATCGAGGAGATATGTAGTCTCGGACCCTCACGCTGTTTTTCGCGTAGTAGAATAGATAAGCAGATTTTAGTAAATCAGTCGGAAATGCTGTCATTGATTATAAAATGTTGAATCTGCTCAAAAAAAAAAGTACTCCATATCATCTAACAACAAAATATTAAACATATTAGACGTAAGAATGAAAATATGATGTAGAAGGGAAAGGGGAAAATATATTTGGATGGTAATTAATGACAAATCTAAATATATATCCTCTATTCCCTTCTTCATCATATTTTAATTTTATACTCATTATACATTTGATGAGTGTAAAACTATACATTCATTAAGCCGTTTTTCTTCCAATAAAACAATAAACATTATTAGTTTTTAAATTGTCATTCCTACAAATATTGTATGCCAGCTGATGGGAGATTCCTAAACAACTAACACCATCGGCAGACGGAGGACTACACCAACTTACAATGGGCTCTCTTCCATAAATAATTGAATTTAAAAACTATAAAATCGTTACCAACTTATTTCCAAATAACGAAATTATTTTTACTGATCAAACTAAATTAGGTTAACGTATGTTGGGGTTATTTGGGCCCAAACAGTTAATACTTACTAAACGATAGCCTTGCTTGTTACAACATATTTGTTGTGAAAACCTGATTTAAAGAACTTATTTGAAGATTTCTCGCGATTTTAAGTCTTTTTCAAATCCAAATTTTATTTGTATAAATATTAAATAAATTATATTATGTTAATCATTGATATAAATGTTAACTTTGAATTAAGTACGTGTAATAATACGATTGTAATAAAGCACCTCCATTTAATTAAAGATAACATCCATAGACACGAGAGGTCTCGGCCTCCATAAGCATAATGCCAAAGAAATACTTCATAATAAACATGTAATAAGAACTAGACAAACCCGGCTGAACCATCTTTAACTTGCCGTTAGTGCTGCATCCACTAACTTGCCAAATCTGCGACATTGCACCTTTAACTGTAAAGCATTTACATTAACGTGTGTCAAAAATACTAAAGCGAGATGCCACACCCTGAATATTGAAAACTCTGTTCCATTAAAAAAAAAATAGTAGAATTCAGAAAACCTTCAGTTATCGCTAAACAACAAAATTAATTGGACTAATTAATAAAAAAAAAACCGTGAGCAGCAGAGCTTCGTCAGTCACTAAGGTCGTTTCTTCACTAAAAAACAACGGGGGAGAGAGGACAAAAGTTGTGATCTCAAAATACATTTTCCTAAAATCAACTCAATCAGCTCATTCAACCCAAAGGAAACCGCTGGAGGTGACCAAATATAGCGGAGGAAAAATATATGTATCAGACAATTCGGAGGGGTTTTAGAGGTGCGCAAATACTTAAAAAATCAAAACACCGCGGGGATGGGAGAAACAAGTCGAGACCTCCAAAATTCACTTTCCTAACACCAACTCAATTTACATACAAATTATCAATGATATATCTCAATTAAACGAACTATTGCGGTGTCCCATTTATTTATCTAGTTCTCTCGTCAGCTAAATCCACAAAAAAAAATTATATAAAGAATTCAAATAAAAAAAAGTATAAAAAAGACAACGGTGCCGTTATTGACTTAATGATAACTACTAAAAGGGCATTATATTTTATAAGCGGTGTAAAATAAAAAAAAAAAAGAATTACTCCACCAAAACTAAAAAGGGTTTTTGTTTTGTTGTAAAAGAATTTGTTCATTCATGCAAAAGCCTCTATTTCTATTTCAAGATGCTAAATGCAACTTAAGTCCAATACCTATTAGAATTGTATATTTCTAAGTTCTAAGTAAATTGAAACTTTAAATTTGGTCCCTTTATATTATAGCCATTTTAGCACATATGTATTATAGCCAAATTTCAATAATTTACTATATATCTATATAAATAAAATTACATGGTTCTAATTTGATTCCTTAGATTTTTCTTATGATGGAGTTATTTGTTCCTTGTATACACACTGTTTATTCATATATTTAATGAATATGTTTAAGGCTTTAATAATTATTTATTAATTTATTTTTTTTTTATTTCTAATAATAGTACTAGTATGGGAATATATAAAAACACATATCTCCCAAAGTATGCGCCAAAAATAAAACATTATGGTTACTTATATTAGACAAAATTAAATTTGCCACTATTTTCGACTGGACCAACTCGGTAGGTTAAGTAGTTGCTCTGATATAGACCTTCAAAGATTGAAGATTGTTTCCGAATAGTCAAAAATGTTAATTTTGGTCTTTAAATGTATATATAATGCTATCATAAAAAAATTATAACTACTTGATCTTTTGTAGGGTCGGATGTATAATTTGACTGGACTATTGCCCAAAGTGTGGTATCCGTATGCCATGGGGCTCAGGAAGAGTTTGAGGAGGATACGCGTCCTCAGATATCTCAGATTAAAATTAAAACAACCAGAGAAACAAAATATTGATAATCTGCCTTCCTAGCATAAACAATTACATCCTTCTAATTTATTCAAATAAACCTTATTTATAATATAACTCCTGGGCGCACGCATGAGAGGAGCAGGAGGGGACCTTGCCCTCTCCCTTTAAAATCAATAGAAATATTATTAAATTGTGAGAGAAAGAAAAAAAATTGGAGAAAAATGGTGTGGGGAGATTATTTTTACCTCAAAACTCGAACTTAATTTTTTTAAATTATCAAGCTAATGGTTTTCATTTGATCGATATTAGTAATTTTAGGATCTTGTGATACCTTTTGAAAACTTCGAGTTGTAATGAAAACCTTAGCTTTAACTAAAACAGACCAATTGCATCATTAAGAAATCAATAATTTTAATGAATAGGAATGTTATGCGTTAAATGAAATTATTATTCTCATGGAGCAGCTGTCCTAGGAACTTCTACAATATTGGTGAACATAGGTCAAGATAATGAAGAACGTAGTATGATTTGAAATTTAAAAAATCTGGTGCGGTGCGCACATCATACAACTTTCCTATACCGTCCTATAATAATTATCTTTTTAATATAATTTTAATGAGTTCACATAGATATTACTTTAAATAAACTCAACAGCATTCACTTCTTCATATCTTCTCCCACATAAATACTATTTAACAGTTTTTTAAACAAGTTTAGTACAACAATTCTGTATAATACCTATATATTTTTAGTTTGTAATGCTGAAAATATATTTTAAAAGTTTCGGTTTAGTTTCCATGGAAACATTTTATTTCCATTAAACAATATAAAAGTAGAAATTATTAAGTTATTTTTGCTTTTGTATTGTTACATTATTACAGAGCGTATTGTTGACAACAGATTGGCGGATTGGTGGGAGGAGGTTCGGTCGTATCTGTCTCCTTTCAGATGCGCTCGGTTATCCATCTAGTTTTGTACTTCTTAATATATACGTTGTATCTTTGCTAATTCCAGCCCGATTTCGATGATTCCTTTTTGTATTTTAGAGAATTTAATCACCTTTCATATGATTTCTTACATGATTTATCATAAAATACTCACTTTTTGAATTATGCGCAAATAAAATTTTCTTTTCGCTATAACTTTATCCCCTGCATTTTCTCGTTAATATACTACATACATGAAAATTTAAAGGACTTTAGAAGAAGAAATTTGGCAAGTTTCATCAAAATCATCAGAGCCGTTTATGATAAAATTGTTAAATCCTTGATATAAATGCCACTTCCGGTTAGTCAGTTGCACTATCTTTGCTAGTAATAATCCGATTTTGACGATTCTTTTTTTTTTTTTTTTAAGATAATTTAATTACCTTGCATACAATTCTATACACTAATTTTAAATACAATGCATGCTTATGTTATGCTCATGTTATGCGCAAATAAAATATTCTTTTCATCATAACTATTTTCTCTGCATTTCCTCGGTGATAAACTACATATATGAAAAGTTAAAGGCCTTTATGAAGAACAATTTAGGCAAGTTTCATCGAAATCGTTAGATCCGTTTTCGAGAAAAGTGTAAGAAAATGTAAAATCGATTATATAAAGTGGCACTTCCGGTTAGTCAATTTTAACGAAAAAGTTGCTATAACATCACATGCATATGCCTACCTTAATTTCAGTATCGCACAACGTTTCGCTTTTGAGCTAGGCTGTTCACATACATACAGAAATACAGACCATTTTGCGAGACTTGGTTATTTGGACTAAGGGGACCTTAAAACCTGTATTTCCGTTGAAAACTCGAATACGAAAATTTTCACGATCGCAGTATTTCCCCTTTATATATTTCATGTATAGGTAAGGGAAAGTAAAAAGCTGAATTCTGCTCCAGATAGCACCAAACCAACCGAATTAGCGTCATATTTTTTATAAAATTCTTGGAAAGGAATATGTTATAACGCGCTAAACTCTGCTCCTGATATTTTCAAAACCTTGACAATTTGCTTCCGATCATGAAAAATATAGCTAGTTGAATTATGTACTAGAAATCCTCAAAATAACAAAATTATCATCCGATTTTTAAAAATTTCCTTGAATCGGACGACAATAAAGCTAAATTTTCTGCTCTAAAAATTATCAGTAGGTACTCTTCAATCTTCGTCCGTTTTTCATAAATTTTCTTGGAGAGATCGAAATTATAATCAGTCGAATCCTGCCACAAAAAGACAACATTTTAATTAATTTTTTCTCTGATTTTAAACAAATTTCTTGAAACCGGTGAAATCATATAGCAACATACTCTAATTTGCATCCGATACTAAAATATTATCTTGAATGAAGGCAAAATAACGTATATTACATATATTTCAGATACGTCTACTATATTTTTCTAGAACCGCCCTTCCTCCTAAATAAATTTCTGCTTGCGCCCTTGCTTTCGGCTTTTATTTATTTATTTCGCCTGATAGCATTCCAGTCTCCTATTATTATAAATTTTGAATAATCTATATACGCAAAATATTCTCCAGCTCCTCAAACTGTTACGATTTATGTAGAGATGAAGTAAATAAATTTATTCTTCATTAGTCTTTATGCTAATAACTTGCCTATTAATACCGTAACGAAGATAACCGTCAACCATAAATTCCCTTCTACATGGCATCACTTCCTCCCCACTACTTCCGAACCTATATATATATATATATATATAAATCACAACTTTATTTGTAAAAATGTAATAATGTGTAAATGGATGGATGAGATTCTTGTGCAACTGAATAAATCTCAACTATAGACAATACAACAATTAACTTCAGTGAGTCACACTGTAACCTATAAGATAATCTAATCAGCTTTTGGGTCTATCAGTTTATAACGAAATCTTATCATCTGATTGGTAGCGTTATGTACATTTATATATGAAATAATAATGAATACATCAAAAATTTTATTTATGATTTCTCAATTATAACTTTAAGATTACCAGAGATGTCAATAACAAGTTATATGAGAAGTTGTGTAGAGGAGTATTTCATTCTTCTTGTTTTCTCTGGATGTGTTCTTTGTGGCCCCTTGAGTACATTGACCAATGATGTAGAAGACTTCAGAGCTTCGGCTTTTCCTCCTGGCTTCATTTTTGGATCTGCTTCTGCATCTTACCAAATTGAAGGAGCCTGGAATGAAGGAGGTAAGTGAAAGGTATGGTTATATCATAATATTCTAGTTTAAATTAAAAATAATATTCCATTCAATTAAAGATAAATGGGAATAGATAAATATGAAATTTGTTGAAAAAAATCTAAAATTATTGACTTATTATTTGTTTGGCCTGAGTCTAGACCTGCTTATTCACTCAATAATGCATCAGCATGTAGTCTAGGACTCTTGTTGCATGTCACATCTATAAGTGAGTTAGTAGTCCCTTTTATCTGACCTTTCACAAAGTAAATAATTCATTGTTTATTCATTAATTGGATAATAGAATGTCACGGCCCCTTACATTTTAGTTATATTTAGTTCATATGAATTTCATTTTGTTTAAATGAAGATGTGTTGGCACTATGATTGGAAAAATGTCGAATGATGGACAAATTTTGAGCCTCAAAAATAGCCAAATGATTTTTGATGTATTTGATTATTATTTTGTTTTCCTATTTAATTGTTAATAGTAGTAAAAAAATATTACATTTTTTAATTAAATTTTATTCCAATAATGAAAGGATTAATCAAATACCAATAGAAAAAAGAAATGCTTATTTTTATTAAATATTGGTAAATTTCTAATAAGTTTTTGATGAAATTAATTCAAATTTTTACTTAAATTTAGATATGTATTGTAGTAGATTAAATAGAAATTAATTTGTTTTTAAACCATTTTTTAAAATCCCCCAATTTAAATGTATTGCTCTCAGTTTTTATACATCCCCATACTATCACTATTAGAGATAAAATTAAAAAAATAAATGAATAAATAATTATTAAATTTTTACAACCTTAAAAAAAATTATTAAATGTATGAATAAACAGTAATTATCAACAAGGAACAAATAAATCAATCATAACAAAAATCAAAGGAATCAAATTAGAACTAAGCAAAAATTAATTACACAGAAGATGGTTGGGAGTATTATCAAAAATAAAGCACATAATAACGAAAAATACTGTTTAATGTGTGCCGAATAGAGACATCTATTTATTTTTATTTGATGATAACTTTCTGTTTGGTTCTTTGATCCCCTCTTGGATTTTCCTTATCCTTTGCCATTACTTACTATTTCTTCTTTTCTTTAGTTGGAAGATGAGCAAATAAAAAAAAAAACCTTCCATATATCCTTTTCTTCTTTAGAATGTGTTGACGTTTCGGTGTTGTGTCCCCATCCTTAAATCATACTCTTACATATTACAATAATATAACTGTTGTCATAAGAATTAATAAAAATTATCTCTAATCTTACCAAAAGCTTGGCCATTAGCTCTTCTTATCAAGTAAAATTTTAGAAATGAATTTTCCCTTGGCAAAGTTTTCAGTAATATGACTGCCTATATTTAATTAATTCTAATAACAACAGTTACATTATTGTTATATGTTAGAGTATTTTTATTAAGGATAAGGACACTACCGCAAAACATCAATACATTCTAAAGAATTTATAGTTCTCTTTTGATCACCCACTTAATATTTAATAATTCAGCTTCTATATTTTTTATTTAATCTAATCCTATGCATATTTATTCTTCTCATTTATAATAATCACGTACCCTATTTTTCTTAGTCCTGATAAAGGCCTACAGCTTAAGCTGAAACTTCAACACATATTAAATAGTATATTTTATTATTTTCTGTTTTATTTCTAACCGTACTTCCCCTCTCACCCTTCCCCCAACCCTCAAATGAGGTAGATTTTGTCTTGAAGGAGTACAGAAGAACATGAAGGAAAATCTGATTAAAAGTCCTAAATTTGTACACTTTTTTAAATGTTTGATGAAACAGAATGAGCTATATATATAAGCATATATATATATATATATATATATATATATATATATATATATATATATATATATATATATATATATATATATATATATATATATATATATATATATATATATATATATTTTTTTTTTTTTTTTTTTTGTTAAACCATTAGGATTGGTTAAATATATATATATATATATATATATATATATATATATATATATATATATATATATATATATATATATATAGTAATATTTTTGCTTTATTTGATGATTCTTTTTTATTAAATGTATGACTAAAATATTGAAGAAAAAAATTTTTTGTTGGTTGTTGGTTATGAATTGAAGAACAGAAAATACTAAATGAAATTTATTAATAATAAAAAAATTATACATTTAAAACTATGGAAATTGAATAATCAGAAGATTCCAGAAACTAAAATAAAAGCATATTAGTTCTTATATTAGCCAAGAAAAGTGGATCAATTTAATAATGTGGAATATTCGCCCAAATATTTCTCCTTTTCACCGTAAATATATCATTTAATAATACATCATATTAAAATTAAATATTAAATAAATTTTATCAATAAAATATATTTTAAGTTTCCACTGTTTCATATCAATAACTAAATATTAAGTACAATCTTATCATGAAGCACAAGTCTAATAGTTAATTAGCACTTTGTTTAAATATATAAAACATAAATTAATTAATCTTAATGTGGGTGAAGGCAAAGGAGAAAGCATCTGGGATAGAATAATACACGCTGATCCAAGTTACATTGCCAACAATAGTAATGCTGATGTAGCCTGTGACAGCTATCATAAGTACAAAGAAGATATCAAACTTCTAAAAAAGACCGGAGTAAGATTAATTATTCAGTTTTAATTAATACAAAAAGGTTATTATATTTTGTATTTATTGATTGTTCTTTTTTTTTTAATAGTTCTCAATGTACAGATTTTCCATCTCATGGCCACGAGTTCTGCCAAATGGAACTAACGATTACATAAATGAAGAAGGTTTGCAGTATTATAGAAATGTGCTTAATGAACTAGCGAGATACAATATAGAACCGATGGTAAGGCTGAAGTGATGTTTCAGTTTCATTAAATGTACGTAAAAATTATTTTAAGCATGTCCTATATCCGTCCTTCCTATTCTTGCATTTTTTATTGGTCTGTATTCGTTGGTTAAATATTGCTTTGCAAATCTATACTTATATGCATTATGAAGGATCTAAGCTGTTGTACTATACATATCTGTGAAATTTCGTATTATCTAGGAAGACAAAACAGTGGAAAGCTTTTTATAATTCAGATATATATATATATATATATATATATATATATATATATATATATATATATGTATATATATGTTGCCAGAGGTCTGTGTGTTTAGAACACTCGGTTATTGTGAGGGGTTGGATTTTTATAATTTATTTATAAGTGTGATATGTTAAAATCACAAATTTAGAAAATTTATTTTGTTTTTGTATTCAACTGTAAAAGTAGCAATGTAACCATAACATTCCTCAACTCGTAGGTTACCTTGTACCACTGGGACCTACCTCAGGCACTTCAAGATATAGGAGGGTGGATGAATGAAACTATAATTTATCACTTTCAGAACTATGCTCGAGTGATTTTTGAAACTTTAGGATATCAGGTAATTATCGACTACAAATTTATGCTATTAAAATAATAAAATCTAAAATAATTACCAAATTCACCAAATTCTTTACCGAGTGCCACACATTTCCCAACAAATGACTTCCTAATTAAGAAGGCGTAATTAAAATATTTATGATATCTAGGTGAAATGGTGGATAACAATCAATGAGCCATTAGATGTTGTCAGCGGATATTCAAAGACTACTTTCCCACCTAACATAGGTCTCCATGGTGTTGGTGATTACATAGCTGCTCATAACATATTAAAAGCTCATGCTAAAGTTTATAGAATGTATGAAAAGGAATTTAAGCCAATTCAAAAAGGTATATATGTAATAACGATCTGATATTTTTTATATTATTTGATTTTTATTTAAAAATCTGAAACTAATTATGATTCGTTGACAGGTAAGATTAGCCTAGCAATTGATGGTAAATTTAACTTACCTAAAACAGACTCAGAGGAAGACAAAAGAGCTGCTGAGCAATCAATGCAGTTCACAGTAAATATGATTCACATAATTATTTGTTAATATTTTGCTATTGATGATAAGTCAGTGTTTAATTTCTATTATCTGAGTATGAATATAAAGGTTTTTCGAAATGTTTTCATATTGAGGTCCCTTATTGGGTTATCTATCGTGCTGATTATAAAAATACTATAGATTTTAAGATTGCGTGCTCACTTATTGATTTAATTAAACATTTTGAATTTAATTTAAAAGATTTTTTTCCTTTCTAATAGCAATTAATCTTAACTTTTGTAATGCTGAACTAAGTGACTGAAATTGGTTAGTAGCCTCTTGGATCACCAACCATCCTGTCTTACTTACAATAAAAACTCAATAAACAACAAACATTTAAATTAAATAAATCTTTGCAGTATGGGTGGTTTGCTCATCCTGTGTTCAGCAGTACTGGGGACTATCCTCCAGTTATGAGGAATATTGTGGATCACAATAGTCTCATAGAGGGGCGAAACCAATCAAGGTTACCTTATTTTTCACGAGAAGAGATTGAGGAAATCAAAGGTAAGTTATTCTAGATCATTATCATTCAACATCTAAGGCAGTACTTCTAACTACATTCTTATTTTTTGAAATCCTATTCAACAGCATTAAATTATACTATATATCTGTAATATCTAATTTGAAAAATATATTTTATTCAATTGGTTCTAGGGTATTTAGCTCTCTGTAATCTCTCTTAATTAAATTTATTCTTGTTTTTCCAATTCCTGTAAGCTATTAAGTTATATTCTGTCTTTATAAAACTTAAAAACATACTTTACATGGTACATTATCGAGAATCATTCTTTATATAGGAACATACGACTATTTTGGCCATAATTGTTACTCATCATCATTGGCCACATTCGGTGTGAATGGTGCAGACCCTTCAGTTGAGAGAGATAGCAATGTCTTGTTATCCGAAGATCCTAAATGGCCTGCATCAAATTGTTCATGGTTGAAGGTGAATAGATTGCGTATAATATTATTTTATATTTCTTGTTGGCCTTCTTTAATAAAAGAAGGACCTAGATAGAAAAGGGTGCAAGTGACAAATGATATATTTTGAGAAATTTAGCTCTTAAATTTAGTTGAATTTTAAGTTTCCGCATGTTTTAAAAAAAGAGTGATGACCCTACACCATGCAAGTTAATCGGGAATCGTGTTGTGGTTTTCCAGGATTTCAAATAGCCGCACAGAGATTTGGTCTAAGGGCCGTCTGTTTTGGGGAATAAATATAGGTCCTCGTGCCCCTGCTGAACCTGAACAGCCATTATCTGTCAATCTAGACCAATATTTCCCTATCCTTCGGTACGAGTGCATATTGGTGGGAAGAACACTGGGGAATTGGCCCCAAAGGGACTAGCTATAGGTAGCCTGCTCTGTAAAAATCATAGTTCATTGTATTGTGAGGTTGGATGACAATGGAATCTGTGCTCACGTAATATATGTCTATAGGATGACAGGCATAGCCAAATCAACTCCTTGCACAACCCTTGGCTTAGAAACAGCTGCATTAGAAACATATATATGTATATATATATTTTGTTTAAATATACGCTTTTTGCTTAATTTAATTTGATTTTTTTTATTATTATTTTAACTTTTTTTGATTAATGAGAGGTTTGAATAAAAATCAATTTGTTTGGCTTTTGGTTCTAAATTTACTTATAGAAAATACAATAAGAAAAAATCAATCTATGAGCAATACAATAAAAATTATACATTTAGAAATTATGAAAATTTAATGACCAAAAGATTTTAGAAACTCTTTTATAAAAAAGTATTAAAATGATAAGTATTTACAATTTTACAAATAAAGGTGGATCGGTTTAATAATGTGGAATATTCGAAAAAGAGCAAAATAAAATTATACATATCTCAATTCTAAAATACAAAATATTAAATTTAAATTCAATCTATAAATTCATAAATGTTATTCTGATATGGTATTAGATATCTTCTTATCGCCTGCTTCATTTCCATTTTCTTTTTTCATAATCCAAATAACAATGTTTCACAGTTAGGTAATGTTAATATTTAAACTTGGTCTTTACTCACTGACCTGTATTTAATTTTAATTTTAAAACTTATATACTGAATTTAATATATTTTAATAATAAATTTGGTTCAATATAAGACACTTAGTTAAGTTGACGATCTAGATCAGAGCATCACTCCTCGCTAGCCAACGAACAATAGACACCAAATTCTTTACCGAGTGCCACACATTTTCCAACAAATGACTTCCTAATTAAGAAGGCGTAATTAAAATAGTATGTCAATATTCTTCCTTTTTCTTCTTTTAAATGTCATTTACATTTTACTTTAAATAAAACATATTCTCATGTTTGCAGAATGAATTTATTCCAAATATATTTTTTACATAAGTAAAAATTACACTTTCAAAGCTCCAAATTACTTAAACAAGCACTTGTTCCACTTCTCATTTGATTTTAACACTATAATAATTTTAATGTTTTTCTCTTTAAAATAAAATTGCTTATAAGTCCATTTCTTTTGTATGAAATTATTATATTTAATGATACTTTATTAACATTTTAACTCTAACCAATTTTATCATTACACTGTATACATATAGGCAAACAACTTAACCCTCAGTACTCGCGCCTTTTATAGTCATACTAGTACTCGCGCCATGGGAAACAGCCACTCAACTTTATTTTTTCCTTTTCCAAGGCTTATATCTCATAAACTATAAAAGCCACAAAAACGTAGTAATGTCCATTCGATTTAGCATTACATTTCCTTCTGAAAACTATAAATACAAACACATGATACATACTTATAGTCATTAAAGAAACCACTAGTCAGATGACTGAAAAACAAATTGAGTGTGGCCCTATCATGTGCCTTATTCCTTGAATTGAAAATACAGAGGGCACGTTGGGCACTTCCATTAGAAATAAAGAGTTCCTTTCAGTTTGAAAAAAGTGCATTTTTTTTTACACATACAAGAGTGCTTGAGGGTTAAGGAAGACCTTGTGGGCGGCGCTTAGGCATGGAGATTACGCTCAATGAAGACAAAGCCTTTTCCCTCTACACAACTTAAGGCAACTACCTTGTCAAATATACTATCTTGAATTTTATCTATAACATTTTTATTAATTTTACATCCTTTCAATCGTGTGCTCTAATCCATAATTTGATTTTGGTTTCAATAAAAAGAAGATTATTGTTGGGCTCAAGTGCACTAAAAGGTTCTCCCTTAAACTGTTTGCAGTATGAAAATGGCTGATGATTATGGGATGGTTAAATGATGCATAAAATATAATATTAATTTAAAAAAAAAAAAATTAAATCTTATTTTTTTTTATTTTTACTATTGCTTTTATATGAAATATATAGTAAGAGAAAGTATTATGATCGAGAAAAATTTTGAATCCGAGTTTTCAACTAAAATAAACATTTTAAGCTCCCCTGAGTCTAAATAACCAAGTCTCGCAAAATAGTCTATGTTTATGAATGTGGTAAATCTAGTTCAAAAACAAAAAGTTGTATGAAACTGATATTACGTATTTAAGTTAGATATATGCCTGGGATGTTACAGCAACTTTTTTGCCGAAATCGACTTACTGGAGATACCACTTAATATAAATGATTTTGCATATTTTTATAGTTTTCTCGAAAAAGGCTAAAATGATTTTGAACAAACTCATTACGTAAATGGACAATGAAATAATATCCACATTGAAATAGTCTGATAGAGCTTAATTGCCGAATCTCCAAAAAAATTTCCTCTAAAGTACCTTTAATTTTTTTTATTTGAAATTATTAAGTATCACTCATTATTATTTGTTATAAAAAATGGATAAATGTAAAATATGAAAAAATTTGGTAATTAACTGATGGAAAAAAAAAGGAGAAATGTGTTCCCAAGTTGAAAACAAATTACCAGAAATAAGAGTAGTAGCTTAGGTATATAATTTACTATTAGAAAGCTAAAGATTTTAGAAAAATTAATATCTAACATATAAAGCATTAGAAAATTTAAGTGCTTTTTTTGTTAATAATTTTTACTTTTAAGTTATTTAAATATGAAATTCCCATGAAAACTAAATAGAAAATTTTAAAATTTATTTTAAACTTAACAAACTAAAAATCTGGTGCGGTGTGCGCATCACACAACTTTCCCTTACCGCCCTATAATAATTATCTTTTTAATATAATTCTAAAGGGTTCACATAAACAATACTTGAAATAAACTCAGCAGCATTCAATTCTTCTCCCACTTACGTACAATAAAATAGTTTTTAAAACAATTTTAGTACAATTCTGTACACTACCTATATGTTTTAACTTTGTCAAGTTGCAAATATATTTTAAAAGTTGCTGGTTTATATATTTTAAAAGTAACTTGAGCACTCTTAGGTGAGTTTTTCTCACAAATCGGTTTCGATCAAAACTGAAACTTCTCTTCACTTTAAGGCCCAAGGGGTAATCGACTACTCTTCACTTTAAGGCCCAAGGGGTGATCGACTACTCTTCACTTTAAGGCCCAAGGGGTGATCGACTACTCTTCACTTTAAGGCCCAAGGGGTGATCGACTACTCTTCACTTTAAGGCCCAAGGGGTGATCGACTCTGGATTGCCACGAGGTGAGCCTCCCTTTCATCTATACAATGACCCAACTTTCCCACCTTCGTGTATCCAGCTCGGTATTCTCTGGATATCCACACCGTTTTATCCAGTGTGAAATACATTCTGGCGGGTTAATTAAAATTTAAGTAATTTTTCTATTGAAATAAAAAATTAAATGTTAAATAAATAGATAATTGTTTTTCTATTTGTCCTTTTATTTTGAATTTTCTTTATGATCTATGTTATTTGTTAAAAGATTTTTTAATTTTTTCAACGATACAACTGTCTCCCGAGGTATCCCTCACCTCACGAAGGTCCCTTCCTTTTAGGCTTTATCTCATAAGAATGTGAAAACTTATATTTAAAATGTTCAAGTAAGAACTTCAACCAACAGAACCTTTATAAAAAAAGTTTTGGCAAGAACTTATACCAATCATTATATCCAAATAATTTCAATGATATAAGTTCTTAAGAAACTATTATCAGAAGGTTCTTTTAATTTAATACTTTAATTGTAAAAGTTTTTGTAAAATAGTTAAACTAAAACTTTTTGAAAAAGTTCAATAACTGTTCGAGCCCTGGTTTTTACCCATGTAATAAAATTGTAATAGGTGTGCACGTAAAATGCCCTACTCGCATATAAAATTTGTACGCTTAAATAAACTCTTTTTTCATACTGCTAATATGGAAAAAAATCTGGTGCGGTGCACATCACATAACTTTCCCTTATCGTCATATAATAATTATCTTTTTAATATAATTTTAAAGAGTTCACATAAACACTGCTTCTAATAAACTCAGCAGCATTCACTTCTTCTGCCACTTAAGTACAATAAAACAGTTTTTTAAACAATTATAGTACAACAATTCTGTACACTACCTATATATTTTAACTTTGTCAAGTTGCAAATATATCTTAAAAGTTTCAGGTTTAGTTTCCATGGAAACATTTTCTTTCCATTAAATAATGTGAAAGTAGAAATTATTAAGTTAATTTCCGTTTTTGTATTCTTAAATTACTTTGTTACAGAGCGTATTGTTTACAACAGATTGGCGGATTGGTGGGAGGAGGTTCGGTCTCATCTATCTCCTTTCGGATGCGCTCGGTTATCCATCTATTTTATGCTCCTCATAAAATACACTGTATCTTTGCTAATACATGTCCGATTTTGATGATTTTTTTTTTTTTTTTGATACTTTAATAACCTTTCATATAATTCTGTACATAATTTACTATAAATTGCATACTTTTTAAGCCATGCGAAAATAAAATATTCTTTTCATCATAACTTTTTTCCCTGCAATTCCTCGATAATGTACCATATATATGAAAAGTTAAAGGTCTTTATGAAGAATAATTTAGGCAAGTTTCATCAAAATCGTTAGAGCCGTTTTCGAGAAAAATGTAAAAAAGTGTAAAATCCATGATATACTAGCTAATTCCGGTTAGTCCGATGTGTTGTATCTTTGCTAATACTGGTCCGATTTTGATCATTCTTTTATTTATTTTTAGATAATTCAATTGCCTTCCATACAATTCTATACATATTTTACCGTAAAATGCATACTTTTTAAGCTATGCGCAAATAAAATATTCTTTTCATCATAACCTTTTTCCCTACAATTTCTCGGTGATTTACTATATAAATGAAAAGTTAAAGACCTTTATGAAGAATAATTTAGGCGAGTTTCATCAAAATCGTTAGAGTCGTTTTCGAGAAAATTGTTAACAATTGTAATATCCATGATATAATTATCATTTCCGGTTAGTCTGATGCGGTGTATCTTTGCTATTATTGGTCCGATTTTGATGATTCTTTTATTCTTTTTTAGATGATTTAATTGCCTTTCATAAAAGTCTATAGATAAATTACCGTAAAATGCATACTTTTTAAGCTATGCATAAATAAAATATTCTTTTCATCATAACTTTTTTCCCTGCAATTCCTCGGTGATGTACCATATATATGAAAAGTTAAAGGTCTTTATGAAGAATAATTTAGGCAAGTTTAATCAAAATCGTTAGAGCCGTTTTCGAGAAAATTGTAAAAATGTGTAAAATCGAATATATAAAGTGGCACTTCCGGTTAGTCGATTTTGACGAAAATGTTGCTGTAACATCACATGCATGTATTAACCTTAAATATGTAATTTCAGTATCGCACAGCTTTCCGTTTTTGAGCTAGGCTGATCACAGACACACAAACACACAGACCATTTTGCGAGACTTGGTCATTTGGACTCAGGGGACCTTAAAACATGTATTTCCGTTGAAAATTCGAATTATAAAATTTTCACGATCGCAATACTTCCCCTTACTATATACTTCGTGTATAGGTAAGGGAAAGTAAAAATATATTACACACAGAATTGTCTTACTGCAATAGTTTAAAAAAAACAAATTATTCTACATTTGTGAGAAAAAAAGTGAAGAAATACTTGAAAATATTTCATGTGATGGTAATGTGAATTCTTTAAAATTATTTTAAAAAATGGAAAATGGATATAAAATTGAAAATGGATTTAATAATTTATTATAAAATGGATATTTATTATAAAGTGCGAAGTGAAAGTTGTGTGATGCGTGCATTAAACCTGAAAATTATTGAACTGTTCAGAAACTAATGTAAATCAATTTGACAAAATAATAATAAATAAAAAATAAATAAGAAAGTATTTGCATTTAATTATGGCTAGAAATTCTTATGTCATTTGTAAAATCAATAATCTTAGAAAGAATACTTCAAAGGAGCCACAATACCTAACCAAGAGACTAAGGAATTCTGAAGTTGACCACTGCCCACCTGGAATTCTTATTTGTGTCATTCGCTATTGTGTCATTCTAGGCTGAATGAGAAAGTTCTAAAAATAAATAAAACAACCAAATAGATCTCTTTGTTACTGAGTTAATATAATATTCTATTATCACCTGAACACAACTCAATTGTATAGATAAATGCACAAATGTCAATGTACCACTTGCACCTTTTATATCTATGTGCTTCATATGGTTTTTTATTTCTATTACTTTTTAAGTACATCTTTTTCCTTTTCTTTACTTTTAGTTTATAAGCCTGATTATTATTTGTTTTCCCTTAATATCTAGAAAAGAAATTTATTTATCTTTATCGTCCTTTTTTTCTAATTCAGGTGCATCCAGAAGGCATCAGATATGCAGTAAACTGGTTCAGAGATCATTATGGAGATGATTTGCCTATCCTTATTACAGAGAACGGATACTGTGATGATGGTAGAATAGACGATTTTGAAAGAGTGTCTTATTATGATGTAATATTTTATAATGATTTTTAAGTAAAAATTATCCCAAATATATTTGATATTATATAAATACTCTTTTTTAAACAGAGCTATTTAAAGGAGTTGTTGAAAGCAATTGTAGACGATGGTGTTAACGTAATAGGCTATATGGCATGGAGTATAATTGACAATTTCGAATGGAGAGATGGATACTAGTAAGGAATTTTATAGTTGTTACATTTATTTAAATTTTAAACATTACCAAGATTGAAGCTGTTAGCATATATCCAAGCTGCTAAAAATCTTAAATATTCTCTTGTTTCAAATCTTGTACATCATTGGGTGCCTATATCAAGGTAATCTTTGTCTTGGGCTATTGCTTTCCAATTCACATAAAGCTTTATAATATCTCTAATTATTCTGCCTATCAATCTGTTATTAGTGATTTTTGCTAACTACCGTCACATTAATGGTTGTGTAGGAATACCCTGATGGACAACTTAGAGCGACATGCTATGCCCATCTCGACCTCCTTTCATTAGATACTAATAGACAAGTTTTTTAATGTAATTCTTCCTCCATATTTTTAAAAGCTGTCACCTCAAGTTGCTCTAGTTTATATCTGGAGAATTTCAATTCTAAATCTCTTAATCCTGTTTTCTTGAGTGCCTGCAGGGGCCAGGTCTCACAATTGTATTACATAATATGCTTTATTACGGCATCCTTAACTTGACTCTCATTCTTCAATGAGTCATCATTCCCTCTCTCACTCTCTCCTTATCATCATCCTTGTCTTACAATCCTCAAATGCAATCTCACAATTCTCCTCCTCCAGGATTTAACGTGTCTTCTCGCCATGAGGATGAAAATGATAAATCAGTTCAAGCTTCACAGTCTTGAATTGGCTACAGAGGCTCTAAAAGCGACCATATTTACACCATATAGTTCAGGAGAATTAGGGAGCTATCCTTCTGGTATAAGTCACTTATGTATAAGATAAGACAATAAGACACTTATGTAAATGTTATTCATGGCTTAATGACATTGCAAGTTTTTGCCCAGCCATGCAGTTATCCATAATAACCACATTGGAAATCTCAAGATCATATAGGCAGTAGTCCCATCTGATTCTTTAGGTTTTTCACTATTTAAGAGAGGAAGGTGGTGGGAGTGGTGGAAATGGTTTATATTTATTTTTAATAATAATTTGTATTACTTCAATAGCCAGCAAGAGCATTATAAAAAGCTCTCTTAATCGCAATGATAACCAGAGAAATTTTATTTCCATGTCCTAAAGGTAAATATACTTCATTGATAGTTGTCATTTGACAAATAAAATATATAAGCTCTTCTTAATGTAATGTTGAATTTTATTATTTATTTAACTTCTTTTTTTTTTTTCAGTCATAGATTTGGTTTACATCATATAAACTTTTCGGATCCGCAACGTCCCAGGAAAAAAAAGTTATCAGCTGAATATTGGCAAAGATTTTTACTTCAGAGAACTTAGCATATTAGGTATGCATTTCTTTTGATATGCTCTGATTTATTGCATCTTAAGAGACAACATTCCTTAGACCATTAAATTTTTTTTTGGTATAAATTTACAATCGGGGGAGAGAGGGAGAAGGCACAATACCAGACTAACACTCTCTAGCTCTATTTGTGCTAGCTAAGTGCTTTTTATTCAATTGTAACATTCATATTCATTGGAATTATTAAAATTATTATGGCTTTAATTAGATATTGTTTAAAATTATTAGTGCTGTCGACTTCCACACACTACGTTCGCTCAACTGATAACTAAAACACCAATGCATTCTTTTCAGTTGAGATCGGTGCATTACCGTAATTATTATTGTTACTACTTTAATTTGATCACAGCTGTCGACTTCCAAGAGATATATAAACTCCCCAAAGATCCTTTTCAGTTGAGGTCGGGACATTACCATTATTTAAATTATTACTGCTTTAGGTACAACTTCCCCAGACCACCAGAAGTCGACAGCACTAATAATTTTAATAATTCCAATGAATATGAATGTTACAATTGAATACAAAGCAGTTAGTTAGCACTAGTGGCACTAGAGAGTGCTGGTCCGGTGACCTTCGGCAACAGTCAGTGATAATGCGCCCAAGATTGTAAAGTTGTACTTTATTTTCTCTCAAATGAAGTTTGTGACTAAAAATGAAAGATATGGTTAACACAGTATGTTTTTATGTTGAGGAAACTAGCGGTCCGGAAGCCTACAAAGTTGTCTTCTTAATATGAAACTGAAACTGTTTGGAGAGTATAATACAAAATCTTACAGTTACAGACTTGAAACAAGAGCCACAGTACTACTGAATAATGTGCTATGATGTCCCAAAAAACAATTTATGGAGCATCAGACAAATATCCTTTCCTGCTAACTTTGTCAGATCTTTAAAAGTGCATTTATTTAAAGTAAGCCTTTTGGTTAACCTTCAAGAAATTTTCAATGAGGATATAAAAAATTAGCCTGGCATTAGTTAAGCAATCATTATTATCAATGAACACAATTTGACTATTTGGTCCATTGGGCATGTCCTCAATCAAAAGATTTTTGTTGGACACAGCAGTTTAGTTATTAATAAATTATTTCTAATAGAATCACAAATAAAAATATGTGATATTAATTAGTAATTTAATCTTTTTAAAATAGCAAGTTAAAATTTGTTTTTAAGAACTCATGTACATATTTTAGCTTTAGCTAAAGTCTATTCTTGTTACATTTATTATTCTGAAATTATAGCTTATGAAGTATAGTTGTTTTAATTATATATTAATAAGAAAACATTTTGCAATGTTTACTGTCAGACCATCAAAATGATAATATTTTATAGCATAATGCTTTTTAAATTTATTTCAAATGAATATTTTGAATTTACTGGTATTTTTAGAATTAAAAAAACAAAAGTAAAACTCGTAATTGAATTAATGACAATTTCAATCAAAATTTAAGATTATAAAAATAAAAAAATTAATTTCTTGAATTTGACTTCAAATTATTTATCAAGGCAGAGAAAAGCCCTTAATAACTCTTGGAAAGGCAGCAATCACACTGTACAGTTTGAGGCAGTTTTCGAGATGAGGAGAGAATTCCCATATTTTAATCATCAAAATCATGATAAATATTTTAATTACTTTCCATGAGTGTTACCACCAACTTATCAGCATTTAATTTCACAAAGGCCTTCATATCAACAAAAAATATCAGTCAAGAAAGCACAGTTGTAATCATAATATACCCACGTTTTTATGACTGTATCCTTGCATTCCTAACCATAACATTCCTGGATTGAAACCATGTTGAACCAAACTATTATTAAGAATGAGCAGTTAATTAAGGGATATTGTTAAGCACCCGAGTAGTTAAGATTTCCAACAGCAATTGCTTCCGTAACAAGAACTGAGGCCACTAAAAATAATGTATGAATTTTGGTAACAATCATGAAATCATAGGTAGTACGTCTGCCAATAAAAAATACTGAAAAAAATTAATGCTTGAGAAAACTCGCTGCACACTATCTGGATCTTCAAATAAAGAGTATAACCTACCAATTCATCCATTTGACAGATATTTCTGAGCATTTTGAATTTCGGAAAAATAGTGATCAGCGAGAACTCAAAATCGGACATTTAAAGTGAAATGACCTTTCATATAATTGAAATACTATTTTGGCTACATAACCTCACTTTTTTATTTTTACTAAAGCATCTATTACTGAATGTTTCTATACCTTCGGATGATCTTTATAATATAGGTGATTTGCATTTATTCTGAACTGCGAAATAGCAAGATTCCACATTACTATGTTGTGCTTATAAAAAATGGAGTTTGAGAAGAGGAAAGACAAAATAAATCAATTTAGTTGTATGATTAAAATTTATATTTATAAAATTTACACTCCTATAAAAGGATCATCGGTTCTATGGACAGTTTTATAATGACCTTCCGAAAGCAGTAAACTCAGGAAATTTTATTTCATATTTAATTTCAGAATGTTTGGTTAATTAACAGATATTTTTTCGATAAAGTTTTGTTAAATCTTATAAGGAAGCTTTTTATTCTCTACTTTGGAGTTATTTTAATGGCTAGAAAGAAAAAATAAATTTTACTCTCAAAACAATTCTTTGTTGTGGAAACCTAAATTCCACACCACTCTTTTTGGAGGGTCAGGTGCCAATTCTAGGCCAACCCCAAAAGAAAACTAAACTTCATTTATATGAAATACAAGCTTAATTAAAGAACTTTTCCTGAAAGTCAGATAACTGTAGCTAAGCAGAGGACTTTTTTTAAAATAAAAAAAAACTTTTTGCTATTAGTCCGCCCGAAAGCCCCCATCCAATGGCTTTTGTTAAGCCAAACCTTTATATTTATAGGAAATTTTTTCTACTTTATGATGGTGCAATTGGAAGTTAATTACCTTAATAGTTTTTAAATGATCGCTTCCTTTTCAAACAAAAATGCGGCTTACCTAATATAACACATAACTTAAATTTCCTGTTTTTCTGTGGGGAATAGGACCATAGTTTATATGAACTTTTCTGTTGCTCTTCAGGTCCAGAATCAGTTTCTGAAGTTTCCTGGTTCATGTGCTGTATACCCTGTATAATTGGCCTACCAGAAACCCAAGAGAGTGATCTATCTCAATGGACAAGAGCCCAAACCCTTTTTTTTGAAAAACATGGCAAACAAAGTGATAGCCTCTTCTTTATAGCATTCATTGATGAAATACTCAAGATATGCAAAATAATTAACAATTATAGGATACAGGAACTTTATCCCAATTTTGGTACAAGCATTTGTCTTCAAACATGATATCGTCCTCATCGCAGATTCCCAGGAAAATTTAAAGAACGCAGTTGTAGAATGGAAAGAACTGTTTCTAAAAGGGATGGAGATCAATGCAGCAAAGAGGAAAGTGATGCAGATTGGAAGAAATAATGAACTGAGCATCATGAACATCAGCTGTAATGCGGAATGTGAAGATCCAGTCTCAGTTAAGGTAAAAATAAAAGAAAGCCAACTTAGGTGGTTTGGACATGTGTGCAGAATGCACCATTGTAACATAGAACATAGGATGACATATAGGGAGTAATTGGAGGAGAAGAAAAGCGTGGTCCCCGATGCGTCAAATGGTCGGGAATAGGAATGAGTGGCGGAATTGGAAAGAAACTAGTGCTCTACGCTGGGAGGCAACAGGAACAAGAAAATGAAGAAGATTAAAATTTATCAAGTAACAGTTCCTCATAAAGTTTTAAAAGAAAAAAAAATGATAAACCAAACTAAAAAATGTATTTCATAAAACAAATTTATTAGTCACATAACCTCAAACTCAGCTATTTACACATATACAATTGCATTATTATTATTACAGAGGCAACAAAGGGCCCAAATGATAATATTATTTAGATTTAAAAAAAAATGCTTTAAATCCAGAAAGCAGATATAATTTACTTTCTTTGAATACTAATTGATACAATTGATTGTCAGGCACTTATTTACAATTGAACAACATGTATACAATAGGTATTGTTCTTAATAATTAAAGTTCTAGCCTGATGGGACCTAGTTATGAAATAAGTATATAAGTTTTTAGTTTATAAGGCAGAATACGTCGAAACTTGTATTACATTACATTGAGTAACTATCACATCTTTGATCATCACAATACACATCTTCATTCCTGTTAGAAAAGCACTTACAAATATATGCAGAGATAATGTAATCAATTCAGACCCATCATATAATTACATAGTACAATGCAACTAATAATTTTTCAAAAGTTTCATAAATGAAGTATATTTGAACTGAGGCTAAATTATCAACAGCAATTACATAGCACAACGTAACTAATAAGTTTCATAAATGAAGTATATTTGAACTTAGCCTAAATTATCAACAGCAAATATTTGAATTTCTAAACATAAAATGAAAGTTATGTGGACTGACTCATACAAGTCATTAGATTTAAGTCATCATTAAAACACAGAAATTACAATATAATATTTCGAGCATTGATATATCAAATTCCGTAATATAAGTACATAATACCCGTTCCGATTACTTCATAAGCTTTGGCATGAAATTGCACAGGATGAATACATAATTATGTATTTAAATACCAGAAATTATTTTTGGGAGAATTTCTCCTTAAAAATATGCTTAATTTAAAATTTTAAAGCAAACAAAATAGGCATTATAAAGCCCCCATAATTGTGAAAGAAACACTTGTATATCAGTCAACAATAGATTATTCTTTATTGCTTCATCAATTTTAAAAAATTAAATATAATCTTAAAACTGATGATAAAAAATATTGTCACCTAAATTTCAATGAGAAACATTTTTTTACTTAATATATAATGGGTGTTACTACAAACATTGAAACTATGAATTACTGAGTTCAGATGATGAAGAAATGTCAAATTTACTTGTTGGCGAGGAGATCAAAATGATTCACCTAATTGGTGCAAATTATTTTGAAAAAAAAAACTGAATACAATTTTTTGCTTGTTTGGCATTTAAAGTATATTATTGACCTTAAATCTTTATGCCTATTGTTTTTATTCTTACTAATAATAATTGTATTTAGTTATCAATGGGAAATTTTTAATTCAACCTAAGCTTTAATACTATTTTTTTTTTAAATCAATCACTTTTAATTTTCTTCCTTTTACTTTAATGTGTGTAACAAGCCAACAAAATAATATATATAAACATTTTATACTAATACTTATTTAAGAAAATTTAAGATGCAGCGAAGCAGGAGCAGTTGTAAAGACTTTGATTAGTCACAACTTTATTACTTCCCTTTGCTCGAATATATAAATCATTTATAATTAACAAATGAATATAAATGACTAATAAAAGTCTTTAAACTGCTCCTGCTTCTCTGTATCTTAAATCAATATTAATATAAAATATTTGTATATATTATTTTGTTGACTTGTTATACACATTAAAGCAAATTGATGACAATTACAAGTGATTGATTTAAAACAAAATAGTATCAAAGTTTAGGTTGAATTAAAAATTCTCTATTATTATCTAAATACAATTATTATTAGTAATAATAAAAGCAATAGACATAAAGGTTTAAGATAAATAATATACTTTAAATTATTCAGTTTTTTTTAAATAATTATAACAAACATTCATGCATAAATGTTTATAACAAATGAATCATGAATTACAGAAACCCCACATGCCCAAGTATATAAATATGGACATTTGGAGATTTTCCAATTCATGATTCAAATTAATGATGCTTCTGTTCACAACTGCCCAAAACAGAAATTGTTATTTAGAAGCATACGACAATCCTTCCTATTCCCGAATGATTTGAATATAGTTTGGTTTTGTACATTCGAAATAAAATAAATATTTTTATATTTTCATGTAATTTACTTAAAAATAAAAAATCACTTTACACCAATAATAAAATTAAGAAACTGGGAACCACCAATATATAGTAATTGCATGGGCAAGTTCTTTACAATCCCTGCTCAACTTATTTTACTTTATTTTTTCAAGATGAACTCAAAAACTGAAAAATTATTTGTTTCATTAATTTTGATAATTCCTCCACTAGAACATAAAATAAAGTAGCCACTCCTATACCAGGAAAAATTTCAATTTGATGTTTGGAGTTGTTGTTACACTCTCCAGATCAAAACAGCATTGAATACCAATGAGATGAGTTTCCAAAAAGACCAACTTTACCAGAATTGCATCGAAAACTAACAGCTGTCTTAATGGAATAATACAAAAATATCACTCAAGAATTCACATTGAGTATGAGTTGTAATAAAGGCAAGAAAAGTTAATACCTCCTAACCTAAGGTAAAGATAAATAAATTTATTTTATCTTTGAATTTAAAGTTTTCATTGCAATTCTAATTTATTTAATTAATTAAAAAATAGTGTATAGATATTAATTATCAGTTTAAGAGAAACCAAATCAAATAATAAAGAGTGGCCACTTTTTTTGTCTCTGTGTTGTTAGAAATCATAAAGATTTCTTTTCTATTTAAGAGTATTTATCAGAAATATGACTGAAGCTATATTTTTTGAAAAAATATAGTAGATTATAGAACATAAATCCTTACCCCTTCAAATACCATGGAATTATTCACAAACAATGAAATGCAGTTTCCCAGATTTTTAACAAGAGATTTAAAATTAATTTCTTCGAGGCATAAGAGAGTACAAGCCCTTGAAAATCCCGGCGAAGAGAATACTCCATATTAGAAATATCTAAGTAAACAAAAAATTAAAACTAATTATTTTATTTATTCGTGTTGCTAAAAGATTAGTTAAATCAATCAAGTTATCTAATACACATTTGTGAAATTTTATTAAATTGTTTTCAAACTTTTTTTGATGGTTTGTGATAATTTTTTTTTTATATTAAAGCAAAATCCAATTGTAGCATAATCAAGTTATAACATTGAAATAATAAGAGGTAATTGAAACTCCATCAATGTATATAAACATAGATAATCTAACAAATTTGTCTTTTTATTTTAATAATGTCTTCAGCATTTTATTTTTTTCAATAAGTCAAAAATTTTTCTCAGTATGCCAAAGTTATGAAGCAATTTTTCAAAATAAGTTAATAATATATCTTAATATTCCGAATACACTTTTAAGATTCAATTTTTTAATATATCGACCGTTCCACAGTAAACAGAACTACACATTTCTTCATTTGAAGATCACGACCTCATGTTTGTCACGGATAATGATTGTCCTGGATTTTCTCCAGTTTCTAATTGTTTCAGAAGACGAAACAGAGCAGCAGCTTCTCTTATACGACTGAATTCTATACAAAATGCTTGAACTTCAATAAATAATTCCTGAACATTGATGATTTTGTTTCTAATAAGTGACTGTAGAAAAACACATACAAGTCTAACTAATCTGTTTTGCATGTACCTGTCCTTGATTGTTTCACAAGTCGAAATGCAGTTAGAAATGTACAAATGAACGAATTCTGTTGGCAAATCCACTGTTGTAGTCAATCGATTGACAACTTCCATCGAATGGAGGGACATTTCCATGTTGACTAATACACTGAAATACTCAGTTATCTGTGAAGACTGCATAAGTTTTAATAAAACTTCAATAGCTACAAGTGGATTATTTTCAACCAAATCAGGAAGTTTATTAGGAGTCAATCCGATGTGATTGACTAATTTTGGATCTTTGTCTAGCGCTGTAAGCAACAGCTGTTGTTGCTGGAGACTTAAAACATTTTTATATGCTTTAACCATTAATTTTTTGGCTTCAGTTCCACTATCATGAGGAACAGTTAACGAGGAGTCATAAGCCACTAAATGTTCATTTAACACAGGTTCTTCAAGCCAGATCATCTCCTGATCATCAAAATACAGGGGTGGAACCAATCTGATCATTTCAGGTCTATAAGTATCTCTTGCTGGAGATTTAGGATCAGACAATAGAGCTTCAGCAGTTTTCCTAGCATCATTTGAGTCTACAATCTGATTTCCTACAGCATGCTCAGGTATAAGGGGAGAAATATGATTCCTGGTTGAAGGTAAATGATCAGAGGCAAATTCTTCAGCCAAGTGTTTCAGATGAGAGAAATCAGCGATTGTTGTATTGTCAGTATGGATGATAAATGATGGGGTCTTTTTCAGTAATTCTTTTCCTTGATTAGAGGCAATGAGGTGTGACAAAAAACTGCGTTCAACAGGTTTTAATCTGACTTCTTGTGTTGAAAATTTTCTACTACTCTCAGGTTGCAACAGTTCAATGAAGAACATACCAAAAGGATTGTGAGCAAAAGAATCAGTTTTATACAAGTCATATAAAATGCTAAGTGCAACAATTCTTTGACTAGGTTTCTGTATTATGTTGTTAACAATTACAGTTACAATTGCATGCCCTAGTTTGAAATAGCTGGATTTTGAAATGTGTTGATTGACCTGGCTGATAATGTGCTCGATAGAATGGTTTTCTAAATTTTCATCCATAAGAATACCAAGGAGGACCTGAATTTCTTTGACACTTAGGGCCATGGTGGTTTCATTGATTTAAATAGTTCACAAAAAAATTATAACAATGAAGGTATTGATAACGATATCTAACTTTGTAAAAGAAAATAAGAAATCGCAGCTATAAAGTTAACAAAAGTCAATAAAAAGCAATCTATTTATCATAACTGACGACCAGTGTTCTTTGGAAAAATAATATAACTCACGAAATAAACACCTGATTTTAGCATTTCAAATTGAAACATCAAAAATATTTGTAACCAAACAAAACAAGAGCTTAGACTTGTCCAAAGAAGTAGAAACATAAATTACGAATTATATTAATAAGTTGAAGAGTATATTTTCAACATTGAAGTTTTCCAATTAATTATAAATTAACTAAAGTTGAATAAGTGGTACTTACTTCGCATGCTCATTTACCAAATAAAGCATTATCTGAATTATAGATATATTGTTCAAGAACACAACAAATAAAAATGGAAATTTTTAACCTGACAGCCCTATTATGGTCCGGCAAGATAGAAAACAGCCTTCTCCAAATTCGGAAGCGGGGTTGAGAGGTGTGCAGAAGAGGAAGGAGCTCTCCCACCTCACTACCTGAGTGAAGTCCGTAAGCCGACCCACGAGCCATGTGTTTATTTGCGATCTCTCTTTGTGTTTCAATAGAACATTCCTTGTGGCTATTGTCTCATTTCCACACCACCCAAGAGGTAGAGACTTCGACAATCAAAAAATGAAGTCCAAGGGTGGCACAAAATAGCAATAGCAACTAGCAAAATAGCAATAGCAACAGAAAGCATGCATATCACGACCAAAACCAGAGTATGACACACAGTAGGAGAAGGGATGTGCCATCCCCACCATGCGCGGCCGGCTGAGCCGACTTCTGCGCACGTCGTTTTGTGGCTTGACAGATAGTAGATGGACTTTTTTCGCAGGAAAAACTGGAATTTTTGTCAACTGTTTTAAATTGTAATAAAAACAAATGTTAATTTTTAATTTGGAAAAATTGTTCGATGCTGCCATAGTTGCCCAAATTTCGAAATGCCCTTGTAACAAATGTTAAGAGGGCAATTTAACATTTATTGAATACATTTATATTGTTTTAACTACTACTTTGTTGTATTGATCATGTATCGATTTATCACAAAGGCATCTGTCAACTGTGTTAGTTGTACTCTAGACTCAGAATGAAGTATGCTGTGTTCTAAGTCTATGTTTGTTTATTCATTACAATTTAACACAACAGTCTGAGGCATAAGAATTTTAGCAGATTATGGGCCCAGGTTAATCTGTTTCATTTAAATTTATTGGTACAATATGAAACTGAAAGTGTACAGTGCAACTACTGGAAAATTACTGAGACCAAACAATATGGCGGACGACGAGAGACAAAAGCAAAATTAAGAAAGTTACCATATTCCACTCTTTGACGGAAATAATTATGATAACTGGAGATTCGGCTTGAGGTTCTACTGGACGAGAAGAAACTTCCAAATTATGTCAACGGGGAAGTTAAATATGCTAAACCCGTTGATGATGAGAATGCCCAAGCTCAATCAACGCGGGAAGCCGCCAACGATCGTCTAGACAAAGAGATAAGTTTGCATTCGCCTTCTGGTAAATGCAATCGCGGAAAGTAATTTAGACTATTGTAGAGGGAAAAGTAGTGCCTATGAAGTATGGAAAACTTTAGAAAATGCATTTCAAATGAAAGGAATTGCCTACCAACTCCGTTCCAGGAAGGAATTCTTGTACTTAGCCACAACCCCAATTCAGAAGCCTTTGAAGATCACTTTTTTAGATTTGATAAGGAAATTCGTAACTTGAAGTCAGCAGGAGGTGGCACAGATAAAGTGGGTGCCATTTGTCATCTTCTGTTGACACTTCCTTCAGGGTATATTATAGAAGTCACAGCAATCGAAACCTTGTCTGCTAATAGTGAAAATTTACCTCTATCTTTTGTTAAAAATAAACTGCTCGATGAAGAATCAAAGAGGACCTCAACGCCAAGACGTCAACGCCTTCTAGAGAATAAAACTTTGAGTCTGAAGGAGGCTGTAACTCAAGCTCTAACCTTAGAAATGGCTCACTTACAATCTGAACAATACCAGGGAAAATATTCTACTGTGAGCTGCGTACCTTCCGGAATTGTCTCTCCCGGATTAACCCCACCTGTTCTTTCTGCTATCCCGAGGAAAGGGATTAATTGCTTTTTTTGTGGTCATGACCACCAACCTCGTTCATTGTGCCCTGCCAAAGACGCTGAGTGCAGGAACTGTAAGATAAAAGGCCACTACGCTTCCGTATGTAGGAAGAAGAATAGTGCAAGAGGGTCAGTGGCAGCTGGTATCGTCTTGGCAATCATAAACGAAGGTCACTTGAAAAATCTAGCTGTGGTAAGCGCTAAGACAGACCATCAGTCTGTTCAGTGTTTGATTGATACTGGCAGCTCTAATAGTTTTGTTAGTCTGGAGATTGTTAAACGTTACAACTTGCGATTCTATCATCACATTTTTCAAAATATATTCAATAAAATATAACTAATATTAGGATGCCGTTGGGTTCATACATTTAAGCATCATCCTTTAAAAAACATTGAACAAGTTAGTATTTCTGGTTTAAAATCCTCGGTGTTGTATGGAATTTTGTTTTGAAATGAATCTGTAGTTGTTTATTATTAATTTATTATTTTAGATATTTAAAAATATCTAGTTCAAAGTTATACAAGTTGTGTTAATATAATTCTGAAATTTTTAAAAACATGAGGTGTTTCGCGATCTCCCAGAAAGTCCTCCCTCCCAAACGCTTAAGTTTTCCTAGAAAGTTAATAAACTGCGAAAGGATCTTACCTTTAAAATTTGGTGTAATTATTTTACCAAAACAATTTAAAAGAACGATAGCATACTAGAAAATTATTAGTGCTTTAATACAGTTACATGGCCAACTTAAATATGGACTTCATAAGTAAGCAAACGCTAGTCACTGTAACAAATATTATTTTGCAGTAACCTATTGCATGTTTGATGTAATATACAGAAATCGAAAATCATAATTTTTGAGATACCACAAGAAAATTGTAATAATGTGAACTTGTCACTTTTGAGCTTTTAATGCCAATCGAGCCATTTTTTTATTTATTACATTCAATCATGAACCTTTGTAATCGACCAAGAAAAAAAAATTTAACCAGCATCAAAATTTGAGGTTTTACATTTCAAGATACGCAGAATCCAAATACCGAATAAAAAGAATCCGTCAGTCCGCTGTACGTGGCTTTTCTCCGCGACTACTAAGCCGATATTCTTGAGATTTTGCAACAAAGTCACAGGTCACCCTAGGGTGATCCTCGAAACTCAACATTTCTACCTTTCCTGTTACTGTTTTGCTGAAATTCATACAGCATTAAAAAGTTTAGATGTATCAGCTGAAAAATCGTGAATTTTGCGTTATGATGTTTCAGCAAAAGAAGTGATATGTACTGTTGATCTGTGTTGTCACTTAGCAACCACCTTTAGACTGCAATTATTATTCTTTAATAATAGAAATAGATGTGTAGTCTTGGCTATTAGTCACCCCACATTGTGCTCATGATTTCAAACCATGATTATCTATGAGATCTCGTAATTTATTTTCTGACAGGATTGAAATTTCTAATGGAATCTCTTTGGAAGACTTTAAATAGTTCTCTCTTCTACTTCAGCGCTAGTGTTCCTTATAATTTTCTTCATCTGTAAAGGTTTTGCCGATAAGACCTATTTTTTTCATCCTTATCTTTTATCAAATTTCTATTAAGAAAAGTAAGTTGTGCATTTAAAATATATATAAGTAAAAAAAATTTCTTAAAAGGCATCTTTTCAATAAGGTTTAAATATGCAATTTTCTATTATAACCTCATTCTCTTCTATACCAAAATTATTGAATTAAATATTTTCTATTTTGTCTTAGAATGGCTTCTGTCGGCGCAACCAGATCTGTTTTGAGGCTTCTTTCCTCTCAGCCTATTTTAAAACAAGCTGCTAGAGGCTATGCAGATGAGATGGCGTTCACATTTGCTGCAGCGAATAAGGTCTGCTCCGGTTTATTTATTATTTATGTGTTAAAATGTACGGTTTGAGTATACGGTGGTTTGAGTATTATTAAATTCATTTCGCAAAGCATACATTTGATTCATTGGGTAATTAAGTGTTTTAAACTATTTACAATTTTTAAATTCTTAAGTTATTCTTATGTAGTAAGTATTGTTGAAGAGACACTGAGGCATTATTGAAATAAGGAAAAACGAAGTAATAAAACTGCTATAATATCTTACTGGCTATCAGTTCTGAGTTTTTGGGGTTATGTGGAATTTCTTATATACTACATATAATATAAACATTGAGAGTTAAATTAATTAAAAATGTTTAATCTAAGTGTTGATATACTTTAGTGATGTAAAGTCTGTCTTTATTAAGCTATTGTCATTAAAGGCAGAAGATTTTCGGTTTTGAGCTTTTGAAAATTTCTTTTGAGCTTTCTCTCTGCAAGAAGTGATTTTGACTAAAGTGATTTTTAATTGAGGATATGGGGTGATAATTTCCCAATTAATTTTAAAGGCACTTATCCTGTTCTAATCATTTAGAGAGAAATAAATTCCGATTGTATCATAGTGAACTGATTTTCTGTTAGAGGTTCAATTTTAATTATATTCTTGGTTTTCTTTGGTATTATTCATTTCGAATATCTTTTCATGTATCACTATGCTTTGCAATGATCGGTTTCATTTAATTATAATTAAATGCTTTGCCATGACATAAAATTATCCTAAGTTACATGATTCACTTACATACTTATATTTTATACTCCTTTCTTTATCTAGCGGCATAACTATTCCATAAGATACAGTTCATTTTAATTAAATTAATGATAACCTGAAATGTTTTTGTAGTTTATAACTTGGAATATTGAGTTTCATAGTTCTTCATATGCACATATTTTACTAACTAAACATTGTGCATAAGTGTTCTAATAAATTAATAAAGCTATAGAGCGGGATAATTTTTACTTCCTCAATTTCCTTAAGCGATTCATCAACATTTTTTTCTATATCTGACATAATTTACACCTTTTTTGCTCATCTGAGTCTAGTTAAGATTTTATTGAAATAGCTCTGTCGTTTGAAGTATTGAGTTTTCTATTATTTTTTATGCAACTGCAAAAATAGTAGTTAATCACTTTTACTTCCAAACCAACTACATATTCTATGGGTATGTATGTGTTTGTAGTGGGTACCGCTCCAGTTTCGCTACCTTAATATAGCAGCTGGCCACAAGCCTTAGGTCATAGGGCCTTATTGGAACTATATGAGTGTAGCCGAATAACTAAATTTAAATTATTGTAGGGCCCTGACCTCAACTGAAAAGGATCTGTTGTGGGTTTGTGTACCTCTTGAGTGGGTCTAGTAGTTGAAAATTGACAGCTGTGATTAAATTAAAGTAGTTATATTTTGAATGATCTCAATGAATAAGAATTTTTAATTTGCCACATAAGTACGAATCAGGTAATAACCCAAAACTGACCGACGGAATAATACGTAAGTTGTTTGCATGTATAAATGAATCTTTCGGTCCCTATAATTATGATACACCGACTGGTTTCGGCATGTACAGTGAGGTTCTTTGATTTAAGGCGTGTGTCCACCCAACATGTTGGGGTAGCAAAACTGGAGTGTTACCCTGTAATTTCCAAGGTAGTTAATGATGTAATTTATATGGATGCCATATCTTAAGTTTTATCGTTCTTTCTTTAAAATTATAATTTAATAATGATAATAAATTTAAATTTTCAGGTTTTCTATGCCAATTCTAATGTGAAGCAAGTCGACGTTCCCTCTTTCAGCGGAGCTTTTGGTATCCTTCCAAAACATGTTCCAACTCTTGCTGTTTTGAAACCTGGTGTTGTTACTGTTTTTGAACAAGATGGATCCTCTAAGAAAGTTTTTGTTTCTAGTGGAACAGTAAGGATTTTTTTTTTCCATTTTTATTTTTAAAAAACAAATTATTCAAAAAGATAGCTTTGCAAACATTTACTTAAAAAAATTTTATTAATCTTAATTACAAACTATATTTTTATATTAACATTCAATCGAGCTTAACCTGTGACTTAATTAGTTTCATAAATTGAAATATATTTTATAAGGGTGGATTTTGAAAAATATTTTATAAGGGTGAATTTTGAAAAATATTTTATGAGGGTGGATTGACATAGTTTGAGTATTATTCCTTGCAAGCAGACAGTTACTGTTATGTCAATTGCTGCTTTCATTCGGCTGTTAACTTGAAACATTTTTTAGTTTATTATTTTTAATAATAGACCTTTGCAATCGACCAAAAAAAAAAATTTAAACTCCTCCCCTCAAATTTCTGTTTGCCATATGCTGTCTGTGGCTTTTCTCCAAGAATACTGGACCGATTTTCTTGTTTTGGCATCAAAGTCAAAGGTCACTCCAGAATGATCCTCGGAACTCATTATTACCATCCGTCTTTTAATTTCAAAATGGTGGCCAATTAGAGCTTTTATAACCTTTACTGTTCTTGGTGAACTTAAATAAACTAAAATTTTAGGTTACGATAAATGAGGACTCATCAGTACAAGTATTGGCAGAGGAAGCCCACCCAGTTGAAGATCTGGATGCTTCCGCAGCCAGAGAGCAGCTCTCTAAAGCCCAAGCAGATCTGTCAAGGGCCAGCTCTGAGAAGGAGAAGGCCGAAGCACTCATCGCTATTGAAGTTGCTGAAGCTCTGGTAGCGGCTGCCTAATTTGTTCGGTCACAGCGACTTTTGAGTCATTCCTCAAGCCCTAGTCGCCTCATTCTTGTAATATATTTAATAATAATGTATAGGTTGTTATAGATAATTGAAATAAATACCGCTTATAATTACTGGTAACTTTATTTATTTATCACGATTTTTACTGCTACTGCTTCCTTATGTCAATATTTAAATTTTCAAGTAATTCATAAAACAATAATCCTGTTACAATCTTTTCTGCAGGAAGTAAAATTGGTGATTAAGAAGAGGAGCAGATAGTGGATACATAAAAGTGTAGGGCAAATTACTGATTTTTTATTTAAAGTCTTTGTGATCATTTTCAGCTCTCCACTCATTACTTTGTATAAAAAGATTAATTTTCATTGACCACTAGTTGTGACCTGTTATTGAAAGAGAGCATTTTCTTCTTTGAAAGAGAGCATTTTCAGCTCTCCACTCATTACTTTGTATAAAAAGATTAATTTTCATTGACCACTAGTTAGTTGTGACCTGTTATTGAAAGAGTGCTTTAAAGCCTATCTAATCTACAAGTTCTTTTCCCAATGTACTGATGTTCCAGGTTTTATGTACCACCATTTTCCCACCTGTATTTTAACCAGGTTATCTACTGGATTGGGAAAACCCAGAATACTTCGAGGCCAGGGAATTTTTTGAACCTGGAAAAGTTATCAAGCTTACATAAATCACCCAAAGTCAGGGAATTTCACAAGTGAACGTAAGCGAGCAGAAATTTGCTATTATAAATGAAAATATGTTTAACGTCCAAAATCCCTTGTTATAACATCACTGTGATGTTCTGATGCTGAGACTGAATTAAAATATTCAGAAATAATAACATGCCATATTGGAGAACTCTAAAATTAATATGCTATATTGGAAATTAGATTGGCCATTTTAAATTTTTTTACTTTTGATATTGGTTTCAGTGACCCCCAAAACCCTTTTACTTATTTTAGTTTTTAAAATTATCAACTTATTTAATCAAGCACATTAAATCTACGTTATTTTGTTTAAATTTTTTTTTTTTTTAATTTTCATAGTTTCATTTACCTTTGCAAAGTTTCATTAAAATCACTGAGTGACACATCTGCAGATTTACTAGTGATATCAAATGGTAAATTATCTGCTGGCAATAGAGCTGAAGGTTAATGTTACAGGCAATGTTTACCACATCTGTTATAAAATACAGAAAATTAATATTACCCATGTTCTATAAATGAAAATGTTCATCAAAATCCTTCAATAATATTTTAATATTTCTTCTCATGAACTTTGTCTGATTAGATAAATAATGTACATCTTCAAGAGTTCCTCCTCTCTCCTCTCGGTGCATCTTCTTGATCTCTCATGTTCATGGTGTCCATATTTTGAAATGGAGAGTATTTGCCAACACATCAGGAGAATCTAAGGTATTTTCCCCGAATAAAATAGACTATTGCACTGGGTCGAAGGTCGGCGATGAGAGGCAGGAATGCTTTTACTATCCATTTCATAAGCCGTAGATCACGATTATGGTAGTTTTGGAGATGTATGTTTAAAAAGTTCGGTATTTTTACCTAAAATTTCGGCGTTTTTAAAGCTTTGTGTATCTCTACAGCTTCACCAAATTAGTTTATAGGATTGAAAATTTGTACATAAATTGAATTGGTATTAATGAAGTATCTTTTGAGGATTTCAATTGATTCCCCTCCCTCCGGTTTTTCGAGTTTTTAAGTATTTGTGCACCTCTAAAACCTCTCCAAATTAAGTTGGAAGTCAGTGCATTTTCCATCCGTTTAATAGCCCCTGGAGATGTCTGATATGCATATATACATATTTTTTGTTCTGCTACATTTGAGCACCTCCAGCTCTACCTTTGGGTCTAATGAGCTGAAATTTGGTATGTAAGGTTTTCTTGTGGGCAGGGTCTAATGAGCTGAAATTTGGTCTGTAGGGTTTTCTTTTGGGCAGAACGATACCATAATTAATATAATATAATAGACCATTGCAATGGATCAAAGATTGTTTGTGAGATACAGGTGTGCATTTTCTTTCTTATTTTTTTATTTTTGTGATGACACAACCTTAGTGAAGGAGCTCTGCTGCTCACGATTTTTTTTCTTTATGGCTCCAGTTGGTAAGAAGGCCAAGTGTATTTTTTCTTTATCAAGATCAATTTTTTTAATAAGTTTAAAAAATGCTTTTCAGAATTTTATCAAAAAGCTTTAGCTGGAAGAAGCTGCCAGTGGAAGATTTAAAGGTATTTAAATCAAATGGGATCTACATAGGAACTAAAAAAAAGTAAGGGCAAATGCATTCTTTCGCCAAATCATATATAAGATTAATAAATGATCAACATTTTTTATTTGCTTACCATTTATATTTTCGAGCTCAGACACTGAAAAGTTCTCTTTTAATGCCTTTACTGTAAATCTCACATTGGCAGACAGGGACCAATTATAAAAAAGAAATGCTAGAACAGTTGTTTTATTTTATAGGTATCAGATTTTTTTCAGCACATGGCTGTTTATGCCATTGTTATAAGCAGTCAGCCTGACTTATTTAATTAATTTACTTAATTATTTAAATAATTATACATTTTTCATAATTAGGGATTGATAAATTATTTGCCACTTCTATTAGTTTGTTTTATTAAAAATTAGTTTCGAATGTTATACATTCATCCTCAGTTCTAAAAACACACAAAAAATTCAAAAATAAGCAATTCAGAATATAGTTGGTATTATTATACATATTAAATTATATAAATCAGTATTATAAAACATTTATGAATTATGAATTTAATTAAGACAAGAAATCAAATACATGTTGGTCCTCACCAAGGTTTAAATGGATCATATCAAACAGAAAAGTTTGTCCTGGTTTCTTCTCGCATTGTACTAACAATGAAGGAGAGATAGGCAGGATGTTTTTAGGTAAACGGTTTAAGGGTCAGGGTTTTCCCAGTAATGCTATATGATAATATAGCAATATATTTTGAATTGCTTATTTTTGAATTTTTTGTGTGTTTTTAGAACTGAAGATGAATGAAGAACATTCAAAACTAGTTTTCAATAAAACAAATTTATAGAAATGGCAAATAATTTATCAATCCCTAATCAGATTGATCCTTCTATACCATCATGCGGATGCCAACTGATTTTTCATAATTATGCTTTATATTTTATAGTTCATGTATGAAGGTATGAGGTTACAGATACACTCTGCTTTTATATAACATTAGAAAGGTTCACCTGAGGCACAGGGAGAACCAACAAGCAAATATATATTATTTTTTTTAAACAAGAATTGTTTTATTTTTTTCCCTTATTTTCTTCTTTGATTATATCCACCAATTTCCAATTTTTCATATTTTACACATATTACACAGGAAATAAATTGACAAATGATTTAAATTCAAGATAAAAATAACAGAAAAAAATCAAGTCTTCATAGGTTTTTCACTACTAAGCTTATAGTTTAAGTTATTATAGTAGAGTTTATTCCAAACATAATTAAAACGTATTTACACTTTTATTTGATGATTATAAATATAATAATATATTTATGTATTATAAAAATTCAACAAAACTATATGATTTGAATATATTTCTATAAAATTACCCAGATTTTTAAATATTGAAATTTTAAATTCCTATATTATTAAATGTTTGCTTTGATTTTATATTTATGTTAGAGAAGCTATTAATTTAATTTGATACTCTTATTATTACCTAAAGACAAGTAACAACAGAACTTAGGTTTTTGAATATAATGAATAATAGTCGGTGCTGCTATCTTGATCAGATAATTTCAACCTTTCAGATTGTCTGAAACTATTTAAAATGATTAACTTTTGTTACTTCTCCTTACTATATATACTTATATATATAGTAAGGAGAAGTATTGCGATCATGAAAAATTTCAGATTCGAGTTTTCAATGGAAATACAAGTTTTAAGGTCCCCGAGTAAAAATTACCAAGTCTCCCAAAAAGGTGTGTGTGCGTGCGTGCGTAAACAGTACAGCTCAAAAACGAAAAGTTGTATGAAACTAAAATTACGTATTACGTACTAAAATTATTTAAGGCAGGTATATTCTTGGGATGCTACATCAACATTTTCGTCAAAATTTACTGAGGGGAAGTGCTACTTCATCTAATCGATTTTACACATTTTTACAATTTTCTCGAAAACAGCTCTAGCCATTTTGATAAAACTTGGCTTAAGTCTTCTTCTTAAAGCCTTCTAACTTTTCATATATATAGTACATCACCAAGGAAACGCAGAGAAAAAAATAGCGAAAAGAAAAATTTAATTGCGCATAATTAAAAAAGTATGCATTTTAGGTAAATGCATTCTGTATAAAATCATATAAAAAGGTAATAAAATTCTCTTAAACAAGGTATAAAAGGAATCGTCGAAAACTGGTCAGTATTAGCATTGATGCAGCGTATCGGACCTGGACCAATTTTTTTTAGGATTTTTTCCAGTGGGGGCAATCTTAATTTCGCCGTTCCTTCTTTCATCCTCTCTCCTCAATAAAAATTCTACTGTTTTATAATTGTATTTTAGGTAATATATTAAGAAATAATTTATCATAACATTAACACATGTTATTGACTGAATTAAGATTTAAACAAACTAAAAAAACAATAGAATAATAAAAAAAATAAAATTATAAAATGATGAACATGCACACATAAAAACATTAAAATTTTACTTTTCGATCTTTTTTATAGCAAAAATGTTTATGGTCTCGCCATAGTTTATGGAAGCAGCTCGTTTACGCTCTATAAGATAATACTCCAATATATTAATCTTTGTTGAGCAATCGTGCTCCTTAAATAACTTTTAATGAGTTTCACCTTGCTGAAACTCCTTTCTTAAGAAGAAACAGAAACTGTGATGGTCTTACCTCTATTGCCAGCGCCTAGAGTATGGAATTTTGAATTTAAGAATGAAACTTGAACCTTGTTAGGGTTTTCTACGTAGGTATCTGCCAATTCGGCTGCTTGGCCTTTATATTAACTTCCATTTATGAATTTGAACACCAATCAAAAAGCTTAACATAGTGCTGGTACATACTAGCTGAAATAGTAATCGAGATCGTATAGAAACAAAAGGAAATCTAAAACATCCGAGAGCGCATGATTTGGTCCAATCCCACTCCATCTCCATAAAATTTATAGGTACAAGGTTTTGTTATTCATTGTTAGTTAAACTGTTATATTCCACTTACTTATATTTTTCAAAATAGTTTTTCACACGAAATGTTGAGGATTTACTAATATAAAATAATTAAAATATATTTATAGAAAAAGGTGATAATATCGCCCCTGCCATGTCCAACTATCGAATGTGCAAAAATACGATTTTCATATTCCTTACTTTGAAACGCGCTAGTTGAAGCACACATTGCACGCACGCAGTCTAGAATTCCCAATCCTCAAGTGCTGACTCCTTCTGTCTTTTGGGGATTAGGTTTTCAAGACTTTGCCACATTAGTGCGTTTGAAAGTGACGAATAAGAAAATCGCATTTTTCACATTCGATAATTGGACAAGGTAGGGAAGATGTGGAACTTCATACCACTTTTTTTCTGACTTACCAGTGCTAGAAATTTCAAGAAATTGTATTTCCCCTATGGTAATTACTAGTTTTATGAATTAGTCATACACTATAAATTTGCAATTTGCATTCCTCTCACTACTAAATAAGAAAAATTCAATTTTATCAAAAAAGTCCAATTGGTTCCTCTGATTTGAGGTGCGAGTAATATGGAGCCTCTTAGTTTTTAAAATCTTTTTTCTAGGAAAATCAAGATAGAACAATGGTTCTAAGTCAAAAATTAATTTTGTTACGTGAACCCTGCTTCATTTCCTATTCTACCCCTTCTTTCTCTTCAAATAGTAATACCTCTAGATGTCGATGGAGTAGCTTCCATCACATCATCATTTGTTGTAGTTTTTCTTCCATTTGGAGAAATGGAAATTCTCTGTTTTGGAGAGGAAGGCACTGGAACCCAGTTCCATACAACCAGCACCCATGGGATTCCATGTTCCATATAAATTGGGAGACATAAGAACAGATTCAGGAATGAAAATCGCTACTATACATCCCTTTGAATGTAAATTGCGGACACCTACAATTTTTTTTGTAACAGGACAAAAATAACAGTTTGAACTTATCTTCTCAAAGTTCAAAGAATCGATAAAAAAATTGAACTTTTCAACATGAGCACTCTGTGACAACTTAACCAACAATCTGCCCTGCACATTAGCGCTCCTCAGGATATTGCATTGTATCTATGACTATTATTATTATTAAAATTGAGAAGATACAATTTGAAGATTCCAAACACAAAGCTGTGAGTCTGTATGCTTGTGCTTTGTTCTTTTGCATTAATTAAAATTGGGTATAAACAAATTAAAAAAATTATTAAAATTTTTTTCGCAATTACAATACTTCCTTTACTGCGTACCAGGAAGTAATATTAGCAAAATAAGCAAACAACCAAGATAAGGGAATATGAAGTTAAGTAAAAATAAAATAAGTCATCTCGAACATATCAATACCTATATACAATATTTACAATCTGCCCTGGGAACTCTGAACCACGTTATTCCCCCTCCCCTCCTCCCCACATGTGAATGGAAAAGCAGGACTCCAGGAGAGTCCAGCGCTTCTCACGTCACTGGTATTGCCACAGACGCTTTAAAAAAGATCTCGAGGCCATTGCCATTTCAACCTTCGAGGAGGGTTATACGAATGGTTGGTGTTAGATAGGGATTGTGCTAATGGATTAGGATGATGAGTAATATTCTGATGAAATATGGAGAATTCGTATGGAATTATGTCAAGAACATACGGGATGTTAAGGTCATGTTTGAAAGGATGGAAGGTCTTGTTTGGAACACAATATGGTGCATTGACTATTGTAAGGACTGTAGACAGAAAGGATTGAATACGTTTGGTGTTCGAAAGTTTAGTTGTCCCGCACAGTTCCAGTCCATAGGTCCAAATAGGTTTGAGAATGTTCTTGTAGAATAACAGTTTGTTGTCTATTGAAAGACAAGATGTTTTCTTTAGTAGTCTGTATAACTGGTCAAATCGTTGATTTAGCTCTTGCTTTTCAATCCTAGTATGAGGGTTGCATGTTAGTCTTTTGTCAAGATGGAAGCCATGATACTGGACTGTGTCTGAAAAGAGAAGTGGTGTGGAATTAAAATGGATTGGCGGACAGAATCTGCGTCGGAGGCTAAATGTGACATGCTTTCATTTTGATTCAATGACTTTCATGCTCCAATTGTAGCACCACTATTCGATCAGGAAGTGATGCCTTTGCAGGTTTAAGAATGGCATTTCAGGGTCTGGGTAGCAGTATCAGATGGGATTATTGGGTAGCAGTATCATCGACAAATGTTGCCAGAAAAGTATCGGGATTTCTAGGAAGGTCAGTGATAAATAAAATGTAGAGGACTGGACCTAAGACGCTGCCTTGTGGAACACCGGCTTCGATAGGGTAATAGTTAAAAAATTCAGCACCACAGTGAATTCTGAAAGAACGGTTAGAGATGTAGGTATCAAGATTGGCGTAATTGGATTTTGAGTTTGAATAGCAAACCATACCCGGTCGAAAGCTTGTGCTACTTATAGAAAAGCGCCAGTGCAATATTGCTTAATTTCAAGTATAAAAGATGTATGTTAAACAACACGATGACCAAATTGAACAGTGGAATGTCCTGAGCAAAATCTAAACTGGTGTGAAGGGATCTTTTGGGATTCGAATATTGGGAGGATGTGTTTTAGATGGATTTTATCAAAATTGTTTGAAAGAAGAGCAAGCCTATTGGCTTGTAGGATGATGTACTATTGACAGGTTTATCTGCTTTATGAAAAAGAATAATTGTGGAGTGTTTCCATATCAGAGGAAAGTGGGTTCTGCGAAGGATACAATTGTACAAGTAGGTAAGGAATATAATCGCTTTTGGGGGAAGTTGACGAAGGATCTGTAAATTGAGGAGATAGTACCCAGGGTATTTTCGGGATTTAAGGTTATTTATAAGGAATTTGACCTCACAGGGGTGGACAGCTTTGGAAGATAGAGTCTCTCTCTCTCTCCGAGAAGGTAGAATTCCTCTCTTTACCGATTCCAGAGAGGAATCGGTGAAGAGAGAAATTCGTTAACTTTAGCAGTATGGGTGGAATGGATTTCAGGATGGGGAATGAATATGTTGGAAAGATGTTTGGCAAATTCTTCAGCTCTGTTCTCATTTGATGAAGCCCAGGATCAATCATCTCGTCGGAGAGGATGGGAAATAGAGTACTATTTTAGGATTTTTTAAATTATTTTTGTTATTATAAGCAGAGAATGAGGAAAGATGGGAATTGAAGGATTGGGATCTAAAAGTAGCCAATTTCTCTTTTACCCGTTGGATTAATCTTTGTATAATTTTCAATCGTCAGGATGCCTGGTTCTTTGCCAGGGGATCCTAGAATATCGTTTGGAATGGAAAAGATTTTTAGGTAAAGGATTCTTTTGGCGGTATTTTGGGGAAGGAGGAGATGAGGATGCATACATTCAGAGTTTTTAGGGATATTCTGAGGTCTATTGAATTTTTTATTATTTGGCTGAAGAGGTTCCAGTTTACTGGACCTCTGATGAATAAAAGTGGTGGTGATTTGGGTATCGCCGATATGGAAAGAATTAGGATTAGAGGGATGTAGTCTGAGGAAAGGCCATCGAGTTGGAAAACTGAATAATTTAGTGGCTCTACACCTTTGTGGATGAAAAAGTCTTGGTGATTGGGATCGGTGGCCGGTGAATATAACAGTAGAAATTAACTTAATAATTGCTATGTTTGCATTATTTAATGGAAATAAAATGGAATTTTCATGGAAACTAAACCGAAACTTTTAAAATATGTTTTCAGCCTGACAATCCAAAAATATATAGTTTACAGAATTTGGTACTAAAATTGTTGAAAAAACTAATTATTTGTATTTTTTTTTCTCGAGGGAATGATTTAATGAGAAGGAAAGTAATCACTAAGTGTTTATAATCGCCAAATATGGCTAAGTTTAAAGGATAAGAATGAAAATTAGATAAAAAATTATTACTCAAAATACAGAATTTATATGGAAATCATATTTTTTCAAGAGTTTCGAGGTGAGAATATATCATTCTGATTCGCCCTCTCCCTCTAGGTACGCCACTGGTTACATATAGACGTGATAAACAAATCAGAACAATCTGTGTTAGTGCCGTACACTGATTGCACCAGGAGCTTCTTCGGTATTTCCTGTTCTCCCAATCTTCACATATCCTGTCCACCTTAGCTGGCTAAATTTGATAGTATGGTCGTCGTTGGACTTGGCAAATATGTCGTATAAATCCCGGTTGGATCGACTGCACCATTGCCCAGCAGTTTGTGCTTCTCCATATATTCTTCGAAGAATCTTCCTTTCAAAGAAAGGAAGATCAAGTTCGAAATTTTTACTGAGTGCCCATGTCTTACGACCATAGAGGAGACCTGGACGTATCAAGGTATCGTAGAGAGAAGGATTAACTCACTAAAGGATAAGCTATAATATAATAAAGTTGGACAGAAGAACAATCTAAATGGCGAGGAAAATAATCTAAGTGACCCAAGAAGGTGAAAATTATTTCACGGTCCTCTGGGCAGGCTGTCAACTTCACAGGGGACGAAAATACCTGGTACAAAGCCGGGTCAAGATCGAAAAGGCATGTCGAAAAAATAATTCAGCAATGACCTTTACGTTTTCAACTTGAGCATTTCCGATTGAAACTGGGCAATTTAGTTTAGCGTAACGATACACTGTCCCTAAATTTATACCGTTGTCAGTCACGCAGATTTATAGATACTATACGGTATGATATTATACGCTAAAACCTGAAGATAAGTTTAAAAACGAAGAATGGATTTTGATATTATTAATTTTTCTGAGGCATCGGATGGGGCTGCTAATTTGTATATTCTGTTGTATTAGTCATGAATCTACTCTGGAGTCGGGACACCCTCCTATAGCACACCCAACCTCTACAAAATACTGTTGAGCGTGTACTTATATATATATATATATATATATATATATATATATATAAATCATTGAGGTCTTAAATTGTAGCTACTTTTACTGAATTAGTGAATCGTGAAAAAAACAAACAAAAAAAACTAGCTCTTTGCGTTGAGTGAATCATACTGATCTGATCAGATAAATGTGGGTTTCATAACTAATTGGCATGTATGATGTGTATATATATATATATATATATATATATATATATATATATATATATATATATATATATATATATATATATATATCATACATGCCAATTAGTTATGAAACCCACATTTATCTGATCAGATCAGTATGATTCACTCAACGCAAAGAGCTAGTTTTTTTGGGTTTTTTTTTTCACGATTCACTAATTCAGTAAAAGTAGCTACAATTTAAGACCTCAATGATTCATATTAGCTATGGATATCTATGAGATTGTGATATATATATATATATATATATATATATATATATATATATATACATATATATATATATATATATATATATATATATATATATATATATATATATATATATATATCATACATGCCATATATACATGTATATATATATATATATCATACATGCCATATATACATGTATATATATATATATATACATATATATATATATATATATATATATATATATATATATATATATATATATATATATATCATACATGCCAATTAGTTATGAAACCCACATTTATCTGATCAGATCAGTATGATTCACTCAACGCAAAGAGCTAGTTTTTTTGGTTTTTTTTTTTCACGATTCACTAATTCAGTAAAAGTAGCTACAATTTAAGACCTCAATGATTCATATTAGCTATGGATATCTATGAGATTGTGATGTCCTGAATAGAACTACTACTCAGTTTCCCCAAGTCATTTCTCATTCCACTCTTTAAATCATATCATGAGCAGATCGCTCATTTCCATTTAACCATTTTCCGTATCATTAAAAAAACAGATGTCATTTGATGGAGAAAATTACCAAGCGATGAAAAGAATGACCTCTTTATGAAAACAGGATTTTCAATATAGAATTGATAAAAAAATTGTTTAAAAAATCAACTTTCAATTTCTCGAAGGCAAAACTTGATTAGCATACAATAGTAGTTTGTATGATATATAATCATTATAGACTGAAAACTGTTTCATTGAGGCTTGTAAAAATAAAATTATATACTGATGCTAAAATAGTACTGGCGTTTCTATTTCTATTTATTTTGTTTTGCTTATTTTTTTCGGTCTCTGACCTTTTTTTGTTTTTTTATTCCTTTTAAATACGTTTAATTTAAAATAACTTTATACGACCTTCATGAGTTGTGTAAAATACTTACATGTACTTCCTTTGATTATGCACATTTTATACTTTTTTGTATTGAATATATTTGTGATATAAACATTCGACTATTGTGTAGGAATAAAATAAAATAAGCCTTTGCCATTACAAATCATGATGGGTCTTCTTAGGATCAGTACTTGGTTTCTTGACCAATTGTTTTACTAGCTGGAAATGTGGTCAACACCCACAATCTACCGCCTGGCTTCTTCTCTAACCTTACTTTGGAATAGAAAGAAAAATAAATCATTTACCACATTTCTTATTAGATGCGTAGGTTTTATTTATTTTTTTTAGAAATGAACACGGATTTTTAGTAAATTCGATTAGATAGTTTTAGAAAAAAAAAATATTTTGAGGCAATTTTGGCGATGATTTGAAAAAGTAAAAAGTTTAAAATCTGCGATTTGAGAACCTACTTCAAATTGCTAAAATTAAAAAGTGGTATAAGTGGTGAAACTCCAAGAGTTACTAAAATTGACTGGAAGAGTTTATTAAAATTAAAAACCGATACCAATAGCTTTTAAGTTAAGAAATTAGAATTTTATCGATAAAATATTGTGTCTGAATAGAGAAGAAGATTATTTTTGTCATGCTTCAACATCCACAACAACAAAAAGGTAAGTGAAAAGTTCAAATCGAAAAGAGTTGGTGAAGTAAAAATATTTAAAAATTATTTTTGAGAAATTTGAGATTTTGCTCTCCTTCCTCTCTCTCTCCCGTAAATTGTTTAAATAACGGCTCTGCTGTTTAGAATGGGATTGTAACCTGTAGGATAACCCGCCCTTTTTGGAGTACTTGAAGTTGTTAAATCCCAATAACAGCAACATACCTCCACAAGAGAGACGTAAACACATCATTGATTTGTATTCCCTTGAATCTCCTTGCACAAGATGTATATCATGTTGACGGAAACCGATTATTCAATAGAATGTTCTATATTTATCGCTATGAGTATGACTTATCTGGGAGGTGTCCGCTGAATCATAAGCTTACGCAGAAGACAAAATCGTTACAGGGAATAAATACAGGTGATATCCAAAATTGGTTTTAAAACATTTAAATCAATTGATCATAATTATTATGAATAATAAGTGGCCAAAAAAACTTTATTTTAATTTTAAAAACATACCACAATTTCTTCAAGTATCTGCTTTGTTTTGCACAGAACAACGAGCTCAGAAAATACAAAATTACTCCGTTTTTTTAATTTAAATTGGTTTGTATTTTAAAGCCATAACTGAGATGATAAATTTAAATGAGAGATATATTAAAATTAAAAAAATTCTTATTTTTGTTCTTCCTCACATACCGTTAAACTATATTGATATTACATTTTTACTTCCTTGTAAGCAGTAAAGGAAGTATTGTAATAGCGAAAATTTTCAGATTTCAATGGAAACATCCATTTTGACCAACCCTGAATAATAATTTTGTGTGAACATCTCTTTTTTGTCACTGCGTGATTATCGCAAGTGATACGTTACTTGAAGATCATTAATGATTTTCATCAAAAATTATATTAAAATATAATGCAATACTTCTCAAATTTAACATTTAAAACTTGCATATTAATATAAATAACATAATAAATTTTGGTGAACATTAGCAAACCGGTACTTTACTTGAAGGTCATATTAGATTTTCATCAAAAATTATATTATAATATAATGTAAAACATCTCAAATTTGGTAAATTTATATTTATATAATTTATATTAAGTAATTAATAAGTTAACTTAAGTTAATTAAGTAATTAATTAATAATTTAATAATTAATATAAGTAATTTATATTTTATATCAATTTAAGTAATATTTATTGAGTTTGGTTGAAACTGAAGATCCGAAAGGGGTACTTTACTTCAAGGTCATAAGAAACACATCAAAATGTATATCGACATTTATTACAGAGATCATATAAATGTTATAAACGCGATTTTTTCCACTCTAATTTAACAATTTTATTACTTGTTTTAAGTGTTAAAATTAGGAGAATAAGATATAATTTAAGTGGTTTCTTCCGCTTAAAATGTTGAAACCGCCATTTTCAAAGCATTTCCAATGCTTTATCTAGTGATATAGACAGTTCTAATGTTGCCACGGTACGAAAAAATCTCTTGAGAACTCGTAACCTACTGAAAGAAAACCACATGTAATAACGGAATGAAACCTCCAGAAACAAGAGCTTGTGTGTGTGTGTGTGTGACTAGATGGATGTCACGACGCCGAATGTCGTTTTTGAGATTTTTCAATCTTCGGAAACTAGTAAAAAAATTCAGGATCACTTTTTGAGCCACCGATTTATAGTTTAATAGGCGTACAAGGAAGTCATGGGGTGTCCACATCAGATATTTTAATTTATTTACAGAAATTTACGAATGTATCAAAAATACTGCGAGTAATGTGTACTTTGATCACTATGGCGTTACCATTGTTTGTAAAGAAACTACCAATTGGAAGTACTGCAAAGGCAGGCCATCTTCTTTTCAGACAGCTCAAAGAATTATCGATACTAGATTGGAAAGGATGGTTAGACTTTTATCTAAGTTAGTGGTTTATCTAAGCAGTAGCAGGTCCGATCGCGCAGGACCCCGCTCCCTTGGGGCTCCGCGCCATTGATAATTTAAATAAGTGTATATACACTTAAATATATTGCAGATGAATTTAAAGTTCATATGTAAGATTGCCATCTATATACAATAATTAATCAATGCAATTATAAAATGCAGACGAATGCAGTTTACATGGTAGAGCCTAATATCTAAATGTCTGATAGCGCGGCCCACTATTTATAAAATTTGGACAAAAAATCATATTCCTAGGATGGACCCCCATAATCTTCTCTCTTCCACTAAGAAGGTTTTCTATAGAACCACTTGCCGGACTAGTTCACTCCCACCATTACCAGTCAGACATATATTAACTCCAGACGAAATTTACAATATTTGGCATTGCCTAAGGTCTTTATGGATAAAATGTTTGTGACAAGGATTTCAGATTATAAGAACTAGATACGTAAGGTACTCGGTGGTTTACCGGGGACCTAAAGCTCAACTCACATAAAACTGATCATAGTAACGTAGATGAGCTCATCAGGATCATTATTAATCTAATTAAAAATAAGTAAAGAAATTCTTGACATGGTTGAATTACGTTGCCCTCGAGGGAAGTGCATTATGGCTTTAAGGAACTTCTTTGAATAATGTAGTTATGGATGAGAGGATTGCGGTAGAAATAATGCATTTATTCGATCCAGAACTATGATAATACTCAATGCACCTTCCTATAATCGTATATTTTTACTTTCATTCCATAATTTGCGATATTTCTCAGAATCGCTAAGTCCAACTGGTTTGCCGTGTACACATTCTTCATACAAATATCTAGGAAGGTTGAAGAAGTTGTTTTAAATAAAATATATAATGTTCTATGCATACTTTTTTCCCCACTACAAAACTATACTCCTAATGCCATAGTGTTGTGTCTGTAGAGAAAAATTACGTCTTGTGATGACCAAATGTTTTATTGCTGTTTATTTTATTTAATGTTAACTATTGTATCTGTATCAAGAAAAACTGGGTTTATTTCTTGAAAATAATTATTAAATCAAGCCTAATGACATTCATTCCCTCATACATATTGTATTCCTTCACTGTCATAGAATTGCCTTTATGAATTAAAAAAAAATAACTTGAAAGAATCAACAGAATTCTTATCAGTCTATCAATTAAAAAATAATAAACCAAACAAAAACTCAAACCTCATTCAAAAACTCATTCAAACGAATGATGGAATTATTTCTGATAAAACTACCAGCCACCAATCAGTCCTTCATTTACACAGTGACGACCCTGTGGCAACTGAATTCTCTGGGACCTAAGTAGGTTAAATATTTGAAAAAGATGATCCTTTCTTTACTTTTTCACACCTCGTTTACTATCGAAAAAACCCTGGAATTTAAGAATATGAGGGAATTACATAAAATATCTGGAACCTTAGAATTTTAAATTTATAAGAATAATAGTTAAAATTCTTCTGTTTATAGTTAAAACTAAGGAATATGACGGTTAAAAAAACTATAGGATACTTGCCCAATCAAGAAGATTTGAGGGACAAGCGAAAGGGATTTGAAAAAAAGGTGTCAAAATAGACTTTGGACACCGTGAGCCAATTACATTTTGAAGCTCTAGCCTTTTTTTTTTATATAAAATGATATAACTAAGATTTTCAAAATAAAATGAAAAGATACGAAAAAAATAATGTCTAACAACTGAATGCTTTTCAGGATTAACAGATTAGAGAAAATGCCTTAAAACTCCTTTTTGAGAATGCCCATTTATTTATCCAAAAGTTTGTCAGTTAAATACAAGGTTTATATGACCCTCCATTGCATTCCAAATCCGAGAGGTATTGATTGCTGTATGGCATGGGACCATGAGGAATGCATGGCCTGGTGCAAGAGAGAAGTCGAGGCGGGCTGACTTGAACGAACCGAAGAAAGCTTGAAATGACCCCTTTTGTCGAGGGCCGAACCCGGCGGTGACGGGACCCGTATTTGACACGCTTCTCCACCGTGCGTGCTGCAGCTCTTAACCGATATGCCTCACCCCCCATTTTCCAAGTTTCGACACTTATAGAGGCTGGAAACTGCCAAAAAAGTATCTTAAAAATAATGAACTTTTATCTAATGGTGTTGTTTAATGGAACGGAACGAAACGAAGGTTAATTAGCTGAAGTAGTTTCGAGGAATACTGTAAAACCGGGATAAAATATCGAACCGAAATACCCTTATTCTTAACTTGGCAGTCGATAAACGAAAAAGTAACAAGATTTCTAAGAAGATTAAATTTTATCCGAAGGTATATTTTCGATTTTGTTAAAAATAATAAATATGCAAGATACAAAAAAAAAAAGTATGCTTTGTATTTTTAACCGACTTCAAAAAAGGAGGTTAGCAGTTTGACATAATGCTCTTTGGATGTCCAAGCATAACTTCGCTAGTCTTGAATTAATTTCTATGATTATTTTTTAATCAAAAGAGTACACCTCCAGAGTGGTCCCATTTAAGTAATTTAACCCATCAAACTTGAAAATCGGCTGAACCGTTCGAACGCGTTCGCTCAAAAAATCGTTACACGGCCACAAACGAACGAACTTATAATATTTAATATTATATTTGTTTCTGTATTTTGATTTCAAATAGTTTTACAGAATTCACGGAATCTCAATGCATAATTTGAGCCATCAAACTTAAAAATCAGTTGAGCCTTTCACTCAAAAAATCGCTATACTCCTATAAACGAACGTGCTAAACATATTGCCCGTCATTAGGAAATCATTGATGCCAGTGTCAAACCACCTGGAGTGGAGCACAACTCGTTTGTTTAAAATATTAAGTTGTTTTATATTAAGTTCCTCTCTTCAAGATTCTCAAGTTGTGGAGCGGTTTGGTACCAACATAAAAATATATTAACTTATTGCACTGTTCAGGTTGATTTGGAACAGTTAATAATGCTACTAAATAATTTACTATTGTAAGAAAAATTATTTCTATCTCTTTAGTGGTTCTTGTTCACAGTTTTGAAGTAGATTTTTTTTTTTTTGTTATAATATGTTTTTATTAATACAAATAAAACAAGGCAGTGATTTCAGTATTCCTACAGCTATCATTAGAAAAAAACAACACTATTTATGCTATAACTTAAAAACGGCCATAGACTATGCCTACCACACCCGCAGTGTTTTAAATTCGTACAATTACATGTGCCCATAACAAAGCCTATAATAAATATTTACAAATAAATAAACAACAATTTTACTTAAAAACTTGAAACTACTTGAAATTAGCACTTAATATCAACTGTCAAATAAACGAAAAAAATGTCGGAAGAACATGTCAAAATTATTTCAAAAGTCATTATTGCAATTAAAATAAATATTTTTCATTGATAAAATAAATAAAATGTAATTAATTCCTATCCGGCTGGGGTACAATTGAAATAGACAATATCTGATGTGGACAACACATGACTTTCTTGTACGTCTATTAAACAATAAATCAGTGGCTCAAAAATTGATTCTGAATTTGGTTACTAGTTTCCGAAGATTGCAGTATCTCAAAAACGACACTCAGCGTCGCGACATCCATCTATTGACACACACAGATAGGGAGGAAAACCAGTATTTTACACTCAATTTTAACACTTAAAACAAGTAATAAAAATGTTTAATTGGATTAGAAACCAAATTGCGTTTGTAACCTTTATTACCGAAACATATGATTTATGTATTTAATTTAAATATTTAATTTTGATGTAAGCTTATAATGATCTTCAAGTAAAGTACCGTTTTCGGCTCACTAATTTTAACCAAAATATAGTAAATACATTCATATCGATACAATAGTCCTATTTACCAAATTTCAGGTGTTTTACATTATATTTTAATATAATTTTTTATGAAAGTCTAATATGAGCTTCAAGTAAAGTACTACTTCCGGATTTCCAATTTAGACCAAAATCTAGTATGTTGTTTATATAATAATAATCAATACAATATACTATATACTTACAATATACAATATACTTCAATAATCAATACTTCTAATAATCAATATATAAGTTATAAATACCAAATTTGAGAAGTTTTGCAAAGTATTTTAATATAATTTTTGATGGAAATCAATTATGACCTTCAAGTAAAGTACCACATCCGGTAATTAAGCAGTGATCAAAAAGGGAGGTTCACAACTAGATTTTACAACAATCCTAAATACAAAATTTCAAATTCCTACGGCTAACATTTTATGAGTTATGCGAGATACGAACGTACGTACGTACAGACGCCACGACGAAACTAGTCAAAATGGATTCATGGATGGTCAAAATGGATATTTTCGTTGAAATCTGAAAATCGAAAATTTTCGCGATTAAAATACTTCCTTTAATTCGTACAAGGAAGTAAAAATTACAATTGAAATGGAAAAGGTTGAAATTGAAATGGAAAAAGTTACAATTGAAATGGAAAAGGTGACAACTGATTCGGAAAATGTTACAATTGACTTGGAAAGGTTATAAAACCCTTTATAAGCGTCCAACCGTGCCCATCATTAATACCCGCCAAACCCACACAACCGTCCAATATTAAATTTCAGAAATTTATGAACACTTGGTTGTAAATATAAAAAGACAACTTAATTGTGAGGAATAAAAATAAATAATTAATTAATTAAGGCTAAATGGGATTAATATCATGTATTGTATTTTTTTCGCAAATACGTTTTTCCCAATTTACAACCGTCCTAAGGACGGTTTTTCCATCCCTCTCCTAATTATAGAATGAAATTTATACGGCTACTACAATAAATAAAGGATATTGGGCACGGTACTTAGCAAGGAAGAACTGTTTCTTGACCATCGATTATACTCGGATACCATATCAGCTTCCATGCTCAATCAGCAGAGTTCTTACTATGATCTTTGTTTTTTAGCTCGTATGTCTTTTTCGAGGTTTTGGATACATAAACGACTGTTGATCACCATACAAGGACTATTATTGTTATAATAATATTAGTATAATATTAAATTAACATTATCACGATTGCACATATTTAAATAGACAACAAATGCTATAGTCTTAGACAAATAAATTATTTCTAAAAATAAAAGGATAGTGGAGGCAATTTATATAACCAAAAATATTAAAAATACTGCTAAATTCAAAAAGGACACCAAAAATATAAATAGCCATATAATAATAAACCATCAAACAAAAAATTCAATAAATTAATTTTAATTTAAATTAATAATTAACTAGTAAAAATACTGATTGAAAAATTAGGCTTTAGCAAATATTAACAATAACATTATAAGGTCTAGAGTAGAGGAGGAATAAGGAATAATTAATTCCTCATCTTAAAGATTATACGATACTGAAAGAGAGAATATATATATATATATATATATATATATATATATATATATATATATATATATATATATATATATATGTATATATATATAAGTTATAAATACCAAATTTGAGGAGTTTTGCATTTTATTTTAACATAATTTTTGATGAAAATCAATTATGACCTTCAAGTAAAGTACCACTTCCGATGATAATGTAGTGACCAAAAAAGGAAGTTCACAACTGCATGTTACACAAATCCCAAATACAAAATATTAACTTTCTACTGTAAACTGTTTGTGAGGTATACGAGATATGAACGAACTGACGTCACGACGAAGCTAATAAAAATGGATTCAGGGATAGTAAAGTGGATATTTCCTTTGAAATCTGAAAATCGAAAATTTTCACGATTATAAATATAATTTACTGCGTACAATGTAGTAAAAGACTAAAAATCAATTCGATATTTATTTATTTTTGTTTAATAATAATTTACGTTGAGATAATCGTGATTTGATAAATGTTAACCGATTCATTGGTTAATATATCTGATTAGGTATTGAAAATTTATATTTAATTTTTATCAAATTGTAAATTATTATTTTAATGCAACACTTTTGGACAAAGAACTCGACCAACAGAGAACTGAGAGATGCATTTCGAAATAAAGTTCGATGAGTCCTTCATCAACTATATATAGTTCGGTTCATAGCTCTGTGTCATTGAGATTGTTTGTCCTATTTATATCAATATAATCGATACCTTCCCTCTTAATCCATTGAAATTGGTTTTGAATCATTTAAAAAAGATATATATTATTTTCGTTATTATATTTTAGAATTATAATATGAAAATCATTATACTTTAGAACTCAAATAAGTACAATATTTCCTTCAATCATAATGTTGGTTTATTTCCTTTAAGCCGTAACCCTGTGAGAAGGTTGTTTATTAAGTATTTTTCAAAAACAGTCAACATATAATTGTTGATCAACAATAATAATATTTGTGGCAAGCTTTGAGCATCATTATTAAACAAACAACAAAATAACAGTATAATAAATTCCTACATTTATAATAGTAGTGATAATAAGATTTATTCATTAATACTAGGAATGCCAATGATAAACTAATACTATAGAAACTATAGATACTATATATAGGAACATAAGACTTTACTAAATAGAACAATATTAATACTAACAATTTATAATAATCTAATACTATTAATAAGTACATAATAAAATCATGCTGTCAACATTACAAATAACATAAACCTAAATATCATGCATTAAAAATTAAAGTTTTTAATTTGATAATATCAGAGATTTATTATCAGAATGTTTAGATTTCAGGGTTTTTTAAAAATTAAATTATTTAAAAAAACTAAATGACCAATAAAATATGTTTATTTATGTGAAACATTTTAAACTTGAAGCAATTTTAAAACCTGTGTTATTTTCGTCTATTCAACAAACGCTTCTCTCATAAATTATTGGAATATTCCAACACACAAAGCCTCAAATCTCTAAAATACCGCCAACCAACTAATCAGTCAACGTTTCGCCAATTCAGGCATCATCAGGACATACACCAAAAATCACATCTATGAAGATGACACGTCTCAAATCAACCGTCCAGAAAGACGCACCAAACGGAGACAGCACATCACTCCAAGACATCCAATCACATACATTATACATATACGAATACGAAACGTTGACTGGTTAGTTGGTTGCCGGTATTTTAGAGGCTTGAGGCTTTGTGTGTTGGAATCTTCGAATTGTTTATAGTAATTAATTTATGTCTCTTGTTTTTGCTCTTTTATATTATTATACTAAATGTTACATAAAGTGATTTTAACAACAATTTAATATTAAAGGAGTTGAAAAGAATCTAAAAATTGAAATCAAACATCTGGTGGATTTTCTTTACTTTATGGTGCAAACATGTAACTGATAAAGAAATAGTCCAGGAAAATGGATAACTAAATAATAATTGCAGAGGGTTGTTAGACGAAATGTCGCAGTGCGTTGTCCATTGTGCAGGGGACTATTGTTGAGTTGTTGCCTAATACACGATCCCATGTAGACTGTATTACCTCATTCTGAATCACTTTCCTCTCCTATCTCTTTTAATAGAATCCTAATCGAAATTTGTTATTGGATAGTGTTGCTATTATGTCATCGAAGGATTATCTTTAATATATATGATTAGTTTAAAACGAATCAGTTCTCATTGGGAACTCTGATTGAATGTTCAGAAGAAAGTATTTATTTAATAGTAGAGAGGCGATATAACTCTTGCCACTGTAATTTAGCTGCATCGATTTTTCTCACTCGAAAAAATCAAAAAAAATCTCAGATTTATTCTAATAAAACTCAAGTTTTATATTTGGAGAAATCACAGCCCCAAGAAGAAATTGTGCTTTTTTGATGCATCTGTCAGAAATTTTTTCATAATAATTTTACATACGTAAACATGCTTTGAACATTAAAATTCTCACTCCCTCACATGCCCAATTGTTGGAATTTTCTGCATTGACTTTGTTTAGCTGCATGAAAACCTAACCTATCAATACAAAATAAATTAGGTTTGCAAACAAGTCCGGTATTTTCAGAAAAGAAAAACTACATTCGCCATAGAATAATTATGTTAAAATTAGCTAAATTAATTGCTTATCCCTTGGCCATACACCTCACTTTTCTCAATAATGTGCACCAAGTAAACTTATAATCTTCTAAGAGCTAAGGGAAACAATTGGCAAGACTTCTAGTACTTACCTGAGGAAGAGTGAAAAATAAATTAATAAAACATTACTTAAAGAGGTATACGATACAAGAGAAATAGTATACTAAGCAAGGTGTTGTAGCCTTTGTAAATATAAAGATATTTAATTAGGGATTGATAAATTATTTGCCACTTCTATTTGTTTTTATCAAAAACTAGTTTCAAATGTTACATTCATCTTCAGTTCTATTTAGCTACAAATACATACCATTTATCCCAACTTCCTTCCATCGAATGGGTGGAAGAAAAAGGAGAAGAACTCAAGATTTTTATAAATTAAAAAAAGAGTCTAAACGAATTGGAGGAATATTGGGAGATAACCTGTTTCTTGATATTTAAGTCCTGCTGGAAATGAACTGCATGAAAACAATATCTTAATTATATCGGCACAGAAATATCGATATTTCAAAATAAGGTTAATTGTTTAGTAAAAAAAAAAACCTAAACCAATCGGAAGGAGATCAAGAGATAACTTGCTTCTAATTATTGAAATCCTGAACAAAATAAAAACAATATAATATAATATAAAACAATATAATAACAATATAATTGTATGATATGATATCGGCAGATTAATATCGATATCAGCAAAGTAATATTGATATTTCAAAATATCGTTAATTGTTTTATCAAATTAAAAAAAACCTAAACGAATCGGAAGGAGGATAGGAAATAACCTGTTTCTTAGTATTTAAAGTCTGCTGTAAATGAACTTAATAAAAACAATATCTTAATGATATCGTCACAGAAATATCGATATTATAATAACAATATCCTCATTATATCGGTATAAAAATGTCAATATTATAAAAACAATATCTTAATGATTTCAGCACAGGAATATCGATATTATAAAAACAATATCTTAATTATATCGATACAGAAATATCGATATTATAGAACATTATCATAATTATATCGGCACAGAAATATCCATATTACATAAACAATATCTTAATTATATCATTACAGAAATATCGACATTATAAAAACAATATCTTAATTATATCGGCGTAGAAATATCGATATGTGCGTGTCCGTTTGAATGATCAAAAATTTAGAGGCTCGATATATTTTTTCGATATATCGAATTACTATTTTGATATATTAAAAATATTTCGATACGATGTAGATCGATATTTTTTTTTCGATATTCGCATCCTTATTAGCCTCTGCGCCTTTCCGCTTTGACGTCAATATTAATTGTAATATGAATCAGATGTATCAGAACGTATCGTCGTTGTCACTAAAAAATATCCTATGCATCAGATTTGCCCAGAAGATGCTCGTAATTATTAATATCAATATTTGATTATTGTATTATTTTTTCTGTTCGTGATTTTAAATATTTAATGAATAAATCAGGTTGACTTATCAATATTTAAATAATATACTTTAGGTTGCAATCACTAAAATTAATAAAGCTGCTAACCTCTTTGATAATATTCATAGCAAAATTCCTTATCAAATTACAGTTATATTTTATTGAAAAAAAAAAATCTTTCAGTTCATTTAAGGTTAAATACTATTAAAGGTAACTACTTATGAATGCTTAGTTTTATTATTCTTAATACATTATTTAAAAATTAATTTACTGTATATTTTTGATAATAAAAAATGTTGATTGTCTCTTTTATTTTCGAAAAATAATATATCTATTTTGAACAAATAGTCGACCTACGTCAGAAGATATTTCAAATATTTTAGGAATAAGAAATGTGTAAGGTTAATATTATGTTATATATTTTTTTAAATGCTTATTTTTATTTGTATAGTTCATTATTTAATTCCACAATTGGCTTAATTATATTTTTTAAGCATTTAACGAAGTTTTCTAATGGCAGGAAATTGGTGGGCTTTGTCACGGTGAGAAACTTGTTTTTATAATTAATTGCCTCGGGCCCTCTCATTAAATAAATAAATACCTCAAGCGTTATAGTAGTGACCACTGTCTCCCAGTACTTGCCTCCCAGGCACTCCAATCCGTGGCTATTGCGGGATTAAATCATTCAATAAATCCGATGTTGCTTAACCATAATAATTAAATATATGTATAAAGTATATTATTGCATAATAGTCAAAACAACTTTATTACAATACAATTAAACAAACCTTGAATTACAAGCGGATGAAATATGGCATTGTATTGATGAGAAAACACGAAAAATTCTTGCTGTGGAATTCGTAATATGAGGGTCCTGCGGAATGTAAGGCGTTCCCGGCGGCAGAGCTAACAGGATTGAGGGAGTTTGAAGGAGCTGCTGGATGCCACACCGGCTCGGCACGCCATGGGTGAGCTCCTTCGGGTTTAGCTAATCCTAGCACTTGATAGGCAAACTGGGCCCCCGTCCAAGGACCTCCCCAAAATTCAATAATTATTATTCAATAACCTCACTGGGACCGAGCTGCTGACTAGCTCTACTAACTCTATGGTTCTATTATAAACTAGACAAAATATTTTATACCATATTTTATAAAAAATAATTAAATTAAATTATTTCCGAGCATCGCATGACTGATAGATATAAAGTAACAGAGATAAAATATCTGATGTGAACACATGACTTCCTTGTACGCCTATTAAACTCGAAATCGATGACTCAAAAAGTGATCCTCAATTTGGTTACTAGATTCCGCAGATTTCAGTATCTCAAAAACGACATTCGGCGTCGCGACATCCATCTAGTGACAAACACACACACACACACACACACACACACACACACACACACACACACACACACACACATACTCTTGTTTCTGGAGGTCTTAATCCGTTATTATACGTCGTATTCTTTCAGTTGGTAACAAGTTCCTTAGAGATTTCTTCGTGTTCTCTGACAACATTAGTACTGTCAATATCACTGGATAAAGCATTGGAAATCGACAGTTTCGACATTTTAAGCGGAAAACCCACTTAACTAATATCTTATTCTCATGCTGCAGACTTGTTGATCTCACAAATGGGGAGGAAAACCAGTATTTTACACTCAATTTTAACACTTAAAACAAGTAATAAAAATGTTTAATTGGATTGGAAACCAAATTGCGTTTGTAACCTTTATTACCGAAACATATGATTTCTCTTTTAATTTAAATATAATTTTTGATGTAAGCTTATTATGACCTTCAAGTAAAGTACCCTTTTCGGTTCACGAATTTCAACCAAAATCTAGGAAATACATTTATATCGATATAAAAGTCTACCAAATTTGAGATGTTTTACATTATATTTTAATATAATTTTTGATAAAGTCTAATATGACCTTCAAGTAAAGTACCGCTTCCGGTTTTCCAATTTAGACCAAAATCTAGTATGTTATTTAAATCAATATATAAGTTATAAATTCTAAATTTGAGAAGTTTTGCATAGTATTTCAATATAATTTTTGATAAAAATCAATTATGACCTTCAAGTAAAGTACCAATTCCTATGATCAAGCAGTGACCAAAAAGGGAGGTTCACAACTAGATTTTACAACAATCCAAAATACAAAATTTCAACTTTCTACGGCTAATCGTTTTTGAGTTATGCGAGATACGAACGTACGTTCGTACAGACGCCACGACGAAACTAGTCAAAATAGATTCAGGGATGGTCAAAATGGATAATTCCGTTGAAATCTGAAAAACGAAAAAAAAAATTTTGAGAAAAATAAATAAATAAATAAACCTTTTTAATAAACAATAAATTGAATTTGGAAATAAAAATCAATTAATAATATTATATTGAATATATTCAAGTACAAAACAATATTTTAAAGATAAATAACTGTAATAACGTAAATAAATGTTTTCAATTATTTATTCATACATAAAATAAATATTAATAACTTTTGGTCAACTAACTAGCATGATACTGATATTATTACAATATTAAAAATAATTTATTACTATCTTTATTAAGACAGTCTTTTTAAACTTATTTTCTAATCTATGCTTGAAGGAAGTCATTCTGTTCGGCAAGTAACATAATCAGTTCTCGACTTACGGCTATTCCGACTTACGACGAACAAAAAAAAAAAAAAAAAAAGTGAGTTTTCTTAGGACCATACGCTGGAAGTGTAAACTTCTTTGTTTTGTTTTTTATTTGATTTTTTTATCCACAATAACAATGAAAAGTCTCATAAGTTTTTACTCAAAGAAATTTCTTTATATATGTAGGCACATGTAGGATTTTATCATCAAGTACATTTAGAGGTACACTTTGATCATAATCATAATTTAAAAAATGAGATTTTTTAAGCTTATTTTCGTGGTAATGAGTTTCAGCATGATTAGATAACTCTGGAAGAAAGTCATGACCCAAACACGATCAGGTGGTTTTAAGTTTTCGTTTTGGAAAACTTGCGGGTTGCCGTAATATATAGAAGCACAAAAATAGACCTCGAAAATAAATCTAATTCATGACAAATAAGCCTTTATGAGTTTTAGGCAAATAATGCTAGTAAAATGTCAAAATAAAATAATTTAAAATTAAGCCTGAAAAATAAACTTAAAATAACATAGCCTTAACAATAATCAATAAGCCTAATCGATAATAAACAGCTTAGTTTCATAGTTAAAGATAATTTTCAATGAAAAGATTTATTTTTGACGTAAAACTAATCTGTTATAAACAAAGTAAAAAATAAATCTAAATGCTACATGATTGGTACTTTTTTATATGAATAGCCCTAATCAATAAGAAAATTACCTTGACAGATAAGAAATAGACCCAATGGAAAAATAAAATAACCCTAATCATTTAACGTTATTTGTCTTATCCTGATTTGTAGTACATGAAACGGATTCTGCCTATGTTTCAGCTCGATTGGAAAATTCGAAAATTATCTTAACACATAAGAAAAATAGTCAATCGAAAAAAATAACCCTAATCATTTGAAATAAAGCTTAAACAATGATAAATAATCAATCAAACAATGTGAATTATTTATATCACTTACCTTGTCAGAATAAATCAAAACTAGAAAGAGAAGTGGGTTCTCCGGGCCGAAGGCCAACAGGGTTAAAACCAGTGTGTTTCCGGGACAATAGATCGCAACACTGAAACTCATAATCTTCGGCCGATCGTTTAAAAAACACAAGTCGCGAAAGCGATGCCAACGGATAAATTTTAGAAAATCCGATTTTTCCCTCTCTATTGCCCTTCTTGATTTCATAGCTTCTCAAAGGATTGAGCTACAGTTTTCTATGGCATATCGTTTTAAAGAGGATTAAGAAGCCTTCATTTTGGCTTACAATTTACCTAGTCGTTTTAGTTTGCGAAAAAGATTAATCCAAAGTTTCACAAAGGTGATTTCCGAATTCGTATTAAAATATTTGAAAAAGTGAAAGTGCTAGACCTATACTATGATGGAACGAAATGCAGCAGGGTTCTTACTGTTCAAAATGGTATGCCTATAACAATCGTAGCTCCGTCAAAGACTTACAAGGAAAAGAACGGACGAAAACGCCAAAAGTCGTCGTCCGAAAGTGTCCTAAGGGCTGCGCATTGCGCCGCGTGGTTTCCCCTCCTGTTATTATTGCACTGTCCTCCACTCCTAAGATATATTCCAAATTTTAAGTCTCTAGCTCATCGGGAAGATAATAAACAGATGAGAAGTTGTAGGCTGGATTTTGGTATGGTACAGTAGGTGACGCGAGTTTGCTTATTTTGTCCCATCCCAAAAGTGCCCAACGGGCCAAAAGAAGTTTACACTTCAAAAACATATAATGCCATCGATTTCTTCAGCTGGTGTCCAGCTAGTTGCCCATTGTGTGCATTTGAGGACGGTTCTCGTTTATTCGCAGATTTAATTAAGTCCTAAGTTTTAACTGATGAAATTTCGTTTGTAAAACCTATAAAAATAAGAGAAAGATAATAGACCTATCAAATTATTTTAAATTGGCAAATCCCAGATAATCATTGACCTCTTGAGCTGTTGGTTAGAGGAAATATTTCTTTGTTTCTTTCAAGTAGGAGGCAACATTGACACATTGTCATGATGCCAACCTAGTTTTCAATCACGTTCAATGAAGCTGTTTCATTTGCGGAATGGTTTTGAAAACGTACGTGATTTTATTAGTGCTAACTCCTTATAACGTTTTTTTTTTACATAAACAAAAACATATTTGCCTACGTTTGATATATAATTTGATATCTTTGTTGCCTGTTGAAAAATAAAAAATGGCCAAAATCTATCTAGATACAGTCCACTTCAATTTGAAATTTCAAAAGTGGTCCCGAAAAGAAAAATACAGCCTCAACAAAAGCAAAATGCAAAAGTGGTACTTGACTGATACATTGAAAATATTCATGTCAGATTTTGTAACACTATTGACTATAAAATCAGCTATGATCTTTTTGCATCTTATATATTCTAATACAACATATATTATACATGTTATATATTACCCATTTTCTTCCTACCTAGACCATTATCTATCTTCCTAGATGTTCATTATCTTAGTATTGTTTATGAGTGCCCATGTTTACAAAATGTAGCCCGTTGTTACGAGTTGTAGATTTACAAGTAGCCCGATAGAAAGCAATTTGTGAAGAAAAAAACAGAAAAAGATTGAATTTTTTTCTGACAAAAAAATGAAGGTGAATTGTACCATTATGGGATAGTAACCTATTGATGTAACAAGGAATACCCTTACATACAAGATAAATTTAAGTATCTGGGATCTAAAATAACTAAATAAACAAAATTCGAAAGGAAATTAAGGCAAGGCTGTCGGCAAAGATATTTTGTAACTGCTATTTTTTTTTTTCTGTTACAAAATTTCGAACTAAGAAATTTTGCAACAGAGAACTTTCTTTCCTGAAACTGAAAGTTAAAATTTACAAGACTATTATCCTTTCTACTGTCCTGTATGGATTCGAATAATGGACCATCACTTTTAAGGAAGAACAACACCTTAAGAATTTCGAAAATAAATTATTGCGCAGAATGTTTGGCCAAAACAAAGATAAATCCATAGAAGAATTTAGGAGGCTCGACGTGGGAAACTGCGGATTATGTTGTTATGGAACTGCCGATATTATTAACGTTAATAGCTCCGCGATGGTTGAATGCGGCATTTAAAGTTGTTAGACTTGAATCTCGAAAAAGTTAATTGGGAAGGCAACCAACGGGTAAAAGTTAGAGGGCAGACCGAGACGTAAGTGAGATGATTTTGTTAAGACTGATCTTGTGGTTTAGGATTTTCACAGATTATTTACATATGAATGTAGGCAACTATTGTTGTTATCGCCATTAAATGTTAGAGTTAACTAAGCCATTTTATTATTAATAATATTTATTTACATAATAATCAGATATTATATAACCGAAAAAAGGCAGAATTTACCCCATGTTTTTTTAATTTTAATCGATTATCTGTAAATACCAGATAAACCAGGCGAAATGTTTATAGAATATGGATTGCTTCAATTTCCTGAAAAATATTATTAGTAAAATGATTTTTTCTTTTAAAAAGTAGAAATTATAATAATTGTAATTTTAGAGCCATATAAATCACAAATCGTATATTTATTATTACGTAAAAAATCTGGTACGGTGCGCGCATCACACAACTTTCACTTACGTGAAATACATGAAATAAATAAATTTTATAAGTATCCATTTAATTCCCAGTATTTAATACTGTTATTTAATTGAGTTTCCATTAAATACGGCTTTATTGGGTAGATATTAATTTTTCTAAATTTTTTTGCTTTTCAATGGTTTATTATACTTTGTTTTCAACCTGGAAAAATATTTTTCCTTTTTTCTCCTTTAGTTAATTATAAAATTCTTTTATAATTTATATTTATCCATTTTCATCACTACTAACAATTAGACGGTTAATTATTCAAACAAACAAAACAAAAGGTACTTTAGAAGAAGCCATTTTAAAAATTCGTCATTTAAGTGCTGCCAGACTATTTCAATAGGGATAAGACCTTGCTGATTCCGAAAACCATTCAATTGTACATTGCTATAACGAGTGTAATCAAAATACTTATAGCCATTTTCGAGTTTGTAAAAAAAGAGTAAAATCAATGACATAATGCGACACATATGGTAAGTCGATTACATTAATAAATAAATTCAATTTCGTACATTTTGTTTCTGAGCTTGCCTGTTTACACACACACACACACACACACTCAGACGATCACAATTCTTTCTCTTACCATATATTTCAGATATAGAAAAGTGAAAGTAAAGATTACTAACCCATTGATTTAAGATTTGTATTAAAAACATCTATAGCGTATCACTATCTGATTTCAAGTTATTTTTAGTTAACTTATTGATTCACTTTGCACACAATTATTGCAATTCTATCTGAAAATAAACTAACGTTTTTCAACAATCCTTCATTATTCAGTCTTATGATGCAATACTATACATTTAATTCTTCTTCTTCTTCCATGGCACTACAGTCCAATGTGGGCCCTGGCCTCCTCGCTGAGCATTCGCCAGGTCGTTCGGTCCTGTGCAGCTGCTCTCCAGTTCGTCGATTTTAGGATTTTAGGATGACTTTAGCGTCCTGAGGGAGACAGTATTCCCATCTTAGTCTGGGTCGCCCTCTCCCTCGGGTTCGGTTAAGGTTTCCGTCCAGAAGACTTTTTGGGATGTCACTGTTCTTCATTCGGGCAACGTGTCCGGCCCATCGGAGTCGTCCGAGTTTGATCAATTTAACCGAATTCACTTCCCCAAATAGCTCATATAGTTCTATATTTTTTCTTCTCCTCCACTCGTTACCAGTCAAGACTGGACCTAATATTCTTCGAAGAATTTTCCTTTCGAAGATGAGGATCTCATTCTCTCTTGCCTTCGTTAGAGTCCACGTCTCTGAGGCGTACATCAAAACTGGACGAATCAGAGTCTTGTAGACCATCAGTTTCTTCTTCCTTGTTATATACTGGCTGTTGACGTGTTTCCGTAGTCCGAAATAACTCTTGGTAGCATTATGAATTCTCCTCCCCACCTCCAGGGAAATATTATTATCGGAGCTAACTATAGAACCAAGATAAATGAACTGGTCTACCTTCTGGAACATAAATCGTCCAAACTCCACAAATATTCCAGCGGGATGAGCTGCATGAGAGCCACCAGTACGCATGTACTTCGTCTTATATTCGTTTATTGCAAGCCCCGTCTCTTTAGCAGCCCGCATAATGTCTAGGAATACTTTTTCCAGTGCGCTGAGAGACCTTGCGACGATATCAATGCCATCCGCATATGCCAGTAATTGGACTAATTTGCTGTTTATCGTACCACTGGTTTGGATGCCAGAATCTCTAACTACATTCTCGAGAGCGAGATTAAATAGCAGGCATGCCAAAGCGTCCCCTTGCCTGAGCCCTTTATTCAAGGAGAACTCTCTGGAAAGCTCTGTTTGAATTTTTACGGAGCATTTAACACCATCCGTTGTCATCTTTATAAGCCTGATGATCACGGGTGGGATCCCGAGCTCATGAAGAGCAGTATAAAGTTTGGGTCTCTTTATGCTGGATCTCTATAGGCTGACTTGAAGTCAATGAATAGATGACGTGTCGTCATTCTATATTCATTTGCTTTTTCCAAAATAGTTCTGAGGCTGAAGATCTGGTCAGTGGTCGATTTGCCTTTCCTAATACCAGCTTGTTAGTTTCCGATTTCTCGGTCAGAGAATGGGAGGAGTTTGGCGAACTATGTTGGACAAGTATGTTGGGCAGTACTTTATAAGCACACTGAAGGAGCATAATGCCTCTATAATTACGGCAAGCAAGAAAGGGTTATCAATCCAGAGGGGAGTCATATGCCCTTTGCATAAGAAGGGCTTATGCAAAGGGCATATGACTCCCCTCTTCCATTCTTCGGGAATTCTTTCTTCGATCCATATGGAAAGAATTAAGTCATATAGCTCTTTATGCAGAAGTTCCCTACCCTTCTTCAGAAGTTCTGCAGGTATACCATCTTCTCCGGAAGCTTTATTATTTTTCATTTTTTCAATAGCCTCTATTATGTCCTCGAGTTTTGGAGGATCAATGACATCCTCATCCGAGGAGATAGAGGTATCCTCTTCTGTTTGAACCATCTCATCTTCTACAGCTCCCTGGTTCAATTCATGGCTATAATTTATAATGGCTGCACCCATATTTCCAATATATCATTAGTTCCAGCAAGAAGGATTCCGTCTTCACTCCTGCATAATTTAACTCTAGGCTTGAATGGGGCTCTACTATTGTTCACCCGTCTGTAGAAGCTCCTTATTTCATTCAGGCTTCTGAATTCTTCAAGTTCTTCGAGTTGCTGTCTTTCCCAAACTCATTTCTTCCGCTTGTGCTCTCTCTTCTCTTCTCTCTTTTTGTCTCGATATTCTTCGGTCGCTCTTCTTGTATATTTCTTTTGGATAATAATATGATAGGCTAGATTTTCCCTCTCGGTTACAATTGCACATTCATTGTCAAACCACGAGGATTTTTTCGGGCGTGTTTCCAATCCTAGAATGACTTCAGCTGACTCCTTAATTACACTAGCACAATACTCCCAACGGCTCTGTACAGTATCTTGTACCTGATCTTCAGTTCCCTGAAGAGTTCTGTCAAGTTGTGACTGGTATCTTGTGCAGGTATCTGGTCTTTGAGCTTAGCGGTGCAATATTTTTTTGAGATCTTAGCTCCTTCCTTCCTTGCGTCTGAAATTCTGGCTCGTATTATTGTGACCAATAGATAATGATCGCTTTCAACATTCGCTCCTCTGTAGGTACGCGAGCTGTTAAACTTGTTAAAGTTTGACTTGTCCGACAAGTGTCGGAAGCTAATGAGAACATGGTCAATCTGGTTGATGGTTGTCCCATCCGGCGACCTCCATGCTCCTTTGTGTATATCCTTACCAGGAAAGAATGTGCTTCCGATCACGAAGTCCTTGGAGGTTGCATAGTTGATAAGTCTTCTTCCGTTCTCAGTAGTCTCATTGTGGAGGCTATATTTGCCGATGATTGGTTTGAAGATACCTTCCTACCCAATTTTTACATTAAGATCGCCAAGAATTATTTTAATGTCACTCCTCGGGCACTCGTCAAACGCTTTGTCAAGCCTATCATAAAATTCTTCTTTCTCCTCGTCCTGTGAGACTTCAGTTGGGGAATGGCAGCTGATGAGGCTGTAATTATAGAATTTCCCACTGACTCTCAGCACAGAGAACCGGTGGTTGATCGGTATAAAATCAATGACAAGTTGCCTCATTCTTCCTTTCACAACGAAACCAGTTCCAAACACATGTTGTTTTGGATGGCAACTATAATATATTGTGTGGTTTCTCTTTTCAAGAACACCACTACCTATCCATCTTATTTCTTGGATAGCAGCGATGTCTATTTTTCTAATGTTAAGCTGTTGTAGAAGGCACCAAAGCGCCCCCAGTCGATAGAGAGTTAAAACATTCCATTGTCCTAGTGTGATGTCCTTTAGTCGTTTCCTTGAATACAATCCGGCTATTTCTCCTTGAGTTTTCATGATATATTTATTTAAAGGGAGTGGGTTATCAATCCACTGCCCCCGATTCAGGTGGAGTGGCTGCCTCCTCAGAGCATCCTGACTTACTCCCCCACCGGGGCGGCTACCTAGGGGAAGTGGCCCTAGGGTATGTACTGGAGATGACCTTTGTCTGAAATGTAGGGTGTTGTAGTGTGCTGTTTAAGTGTAAATGTATGGGCGTTAATGTAAGTGTTCCTCCAACCTGGAGGACCAGTGGCTGTCTGCGGTACAATGACCGGGCGATGGGGCCGCCACCTCCCTACGCCAAATACATTTAATTTCAATATTGAACAAATATTACAAAGAATGCTTATTTTGAAAAAAATAAATTAGTATCCTCTACAAAAGTAGTAAACAGCCAACTGGCAGGAATCCAAGGCGTTACATGAAGATATTCATGGAGGTGCTTTTATCAAATCCTTTTTTTCTGATGTCATAAATTGGAATTTAGAAAAATGCAGCTAGTTATATTGAGAAAGAATTGTGATGTCTATTTAAATTAAATATTTTATTTTATTTTTTAAATAGCAATTTATTGAATGAATTTAATGAATGAATGAACTTCATTGGGCTTCAACTATGTCCGTGCAATTAGAAATTGAGCTGAAATGCATTGAGAAACTAAGTCCATAACTAGTATTATTTTTAAGTCCATAACGAAGCACCTGTTGATGAGTAATCCCTGCGACTTGCGAAACGTGAAGGATAATGATTTTATATATTTGGCGAGTCAAGGAGTGTATTATCTCTTGATATAATTATTTGAGCGGATTTTCTCAAACATATTTCTATTCGACAGACGTTGTAATCTATCGTATTTTTATATAATATTTAGTTTTCCTTACTGAAAATATATGCCTTGAATATTTTTTCATTTGTGAATTCATTATGTAAATATTTTTATTTAATTTTTAATTTTTTAAAGTTACCTAAATATTTATTGCTTGTAAATGTTTGTCAAACCCATAAAAAATATCTCTTTGAATTTACCCCTTCCTCATTTTCAAATTTAACGGAAAACCATATCAATATGATACTATTGAAATTTTGTTTTGGATTTTATCGAAACTATGGATAACTGTGATAAATCAACTATAGAATATCGTTGTCTAGCCCCTTCGTAGCTTAGCTTTAGTCTTGGACCATGTACTGATTCTTCTTATTTATAATACTTTTACAGTATAGTCTGTTTTATCCAGGAACTTAGTGTGGATATATTTTTAGAAAACGTTTTTACAGCGAATTTTTCAGATGGCGTGGCTCAGTTTGGCTTGAGCTAAACTTACACTCCTAGTGCTTAACTTAATACACTCCTAAAATTAAAATCAGTTTTTGTAATCGTTGCCAACTTTGTAGAACTTGGACTGGCGCCTCCGTGGTTACACCTCACCAAATCCCGAAACCTGAAGAACTGCAATAGAAATTCATCAAATATTTTACTTCCTTTCTCTATTCTATGAGCACGTGGGGGAGTGAGAGTCACCAAACACAAAACACATTTTTTAACTTAATATCTCACAGCCACAGCATGTTAATGGAGATTTATGGGTACCACATGGTCTGGAGGTAACTGGCAAGGCTTGCCAACTTTTTTCTCCTGCTATAAAAGTTTACTTGGTGCCCATTTTTGAAAGAAGTGAGGCAGTGTAGTAAATGGCAAAGAAACATTCATTTAATTTATCTAATAGTCAACATAATTATTCTATGGCGATTTTTTTTTTTTTTCCATTCTGAAAATACTGATCCTGTTTGCACACCTAATTTATTTTGATAGTTTTAGATTAGGTTTCAGGTATGAAAGATAACCCTTGATGAAACAATCTAAGACCATTGATTTATCAAAATCAATGAAAAAATGTATGCCGTAATTTGTAAAAATTAAAAAGTCCGGTTTATTCGTGGGATTGTAATTTACCGATTTTCGAAGAATGACCCGAAGACATCCCTCGAACCATTCTTCTAATAATTTTATTTTGGAAACACTGTAAATTCGGTTCGCTATTAATTTGTTAATATCTTTAATCGGCGGTTAGAACTATTAAATGACCCCGGGCCAGTCATGATGAGCTTAAAGGGGACCATTAACGAACGCTACTCCAACAGCTCCACACCAAACAGAACATGGAACGATCCTGAGTGAGAAATCCTTTGGGAATTGATGCGGAGTGGAAGCAATCCATCGATCCTAAACTGCATCACGCAACACCAAAGTCCCATCCATCACTCCAACTGACTGCGAGTGTGGAATAGTGACGGAGTGGAATGTTATGAAATGCAAGTTTTTCTCAAACAGATTAGGCAGTGCTATAATAATAATCAACGTTGCTGGTCAGTTAAGACAGTTTACTTAAAATTTATGATAGTGATTGCATAAAATATGCTTCAAAAATATTGATATGAATAACTTTGTTTTTAGCTATTAATTATGTTAAAAATATAATTTAAAGTAAATAAACTTTATTAATGGATTTATTTTTATAATTATTATTATTATTTTTTGGTAGAAATAAAATTATTTAATGTTCTTGCTATTGTAGAGACACTATTCATACCTCAATTATTTGTAGCCTGTAAATATTATAAATTATATGTTTACTAACTTTGCCCAATTTATTGAAAAAAGGTCAGACCAAAATTATCAATTAGGTATTGTGGACAACAAAGTTGCTAATTCCACCCTTCTGGGGTAATGAAATAATTTTCATGATATATTGAGATAATGCCTTTTATTAATACCTGTATTTGTAGTATTTATGAGTCCGTAATAGTTCTTCAGGAATACGAACCACTACCTGGCTGTAAAAAATTGAACGATGGAGTGGTAATCATCAGTGGGGCTCTCGAAATAGTCTTCACTCCAAGGACTCCAGTCGCATCACTTCATCGTTTCATTGTTCCATTTGGAGTGATCGTAAGTGGCCACCTTAAAGGGAGACTTTAACTGGTACTTACCTACGGACGAGGCAGGCAGAGATTGATGGCAGTTGACGTCTGTTTTGTCTGAATAGATACAGAGATATTTCGTTGGAACTGTCCGTCAGTCTAATAATGACGTCATTATTATACTGCTGCTGCTCTAACCGCTCCAGAAGGAGTCTGCCTGTAGGCAGTACGACGATTCTAGGTTGTTATCATGTCGAAGCAGAGTTTTGATGATAAAACTTACATTCCGACGGTATTTATGTTACCTTCATTTATTTTTTTGTCATGTGAGATAAAATTAGACGAAATATTGTAAAAAATTTAAACATAACTATAGCCTATCAATTTTGTAGGATTGAAGTTACAAAAGTTACAAACTACCCCACCACTGCGTTTATTTCTGATGTTGCGGTATAAATGAAAACCATTAAATTTAACATTTAACATTTTTATTTAAAATATTTTAATGTAGAATGTTTAGTGCGATGGGAGTTGACCGCTCAGCAACTTGAGCAGTCTCAACAAAATATATAAGCAGTAACAGTTAGCAGCAACGTTTGGCAAGCGCTGCCAGCAGCAACCATGAGTAATATCAACGAAAATCTTCCTTTAAGGTTCAACGGTAGGACAGTTACGGTTATTCATTTTAGCTCTCATTGCTCTCCTTTTTTTTATAACTCACAAACCTCAAGATTTCAAATATATATCAGTGCGAGTCCACTTTCATGACACATACTTCATGTCCTTTCATAAGAACTATTATTTTTCGTTGGTTACAATCGAACGCTAATCCAGTTGAACCAAGCCAGTTTTTTCCCTAGTTTCTTAAGGAAACCGCATCAAAGAAACAAATCATGTGTGGTCAATAGAGATTGTGAAACTGGATCAGAGTTATGCATATATCGAAAGCAGGAATTACTTTCTACTAGTAGGCACCTTTAATGGACACGGTCTAAGTGCTGAGTACATATTGCTGGGATTAGTTCTATAATCCCAATGGCTAGAGATAGAGACGCAACTGAGCTACTCTCTCTGAAAAATATTTTTGAATGATATAATTTAAAGCATAAGCATTTAAAGTATATATATATATATATATATATATATATATATATATATATATATATATATATATATAATTCCCTATGGTTGACTTTACTGGGATTATAAAACTTTATCCACCTTTTTCTGACAGTTCTTCAGAGATAAAATGAAAATTAAATTAAATTTCATTCGAACAATTTGTAGCATTGTTCTAATACAGAACAAATATAAATATATAAAATAAAAATTAAGCACAATAGACCCTCGCTAATCCAAAACTAAGAAGGCTCGAATAAACGAAACTTTCTGATTACTGAACGAGAAAAAAAAGCAAATTCATTAGTCACAAGTAATTAAAAAAAAAATTATATATTACAAATTTTTTACAATAGTTAATCAGTGTTCAGAATTTTTTTTTATTATTTTCTTGAAAAATAGTCTGAAATTTTCGTTTGTTTGGAAGTTGAAAGCATCTTTTTCAAAACCTCTTGACGCATCTGCTTCGTGATTATGAGTAAACTGTTTCGTCAAACAGCAAATTTAAAAATTTTACAGTTTGTGTAAGACATAGGGCTTGTTCCATGGAAGCAATAATTTTATTGGATATATTATGATATTAAGAAAAATATTTTAAAATCCTGTAGCACTACTACCAATGAAGTGCCTTTAAAGAAAAACTGTACCACTACAATTCATGAAGGTCCTTGGGTTCGTACATGGTAGGGACCGTACTGTTTCTAACGGTTGGGCAAGGATGTGTGATTTAGCCTCTCAACCGCCATGTTTTTCCCCCAATTAAGGCTACCCACTTTATAGAGGGCTGGAAGAGCATAAGGAGGATCTCCCGACCCTACATGATCGATTTTCGGTTGATAACATAATATATAAATTTTTGTCACCGCCGGTCTCGAATCCGGGGCCATGACAATTGAAAGTAAAGTGCCTTACCACTGAGCTGTCTCGCTCCCTAGAGTTTGCGGACTTAGTAACATTAAATTCCGCTGTTTATTTCGTTCCGGAATCACCTTTCTCAAAGACGATTCATTAACGTAGTTTCACCTCCCAAGATAATTTGAGATATTGTCTTTTTTATGCGCATATTTCAAATTAAGAAAATAGTTTAACATAAATTAAATACAGAATGTAAATACTAATAAAGCAATTTATAACTGATTTGGCAGTAGAGAGAAAGAAAAGACGTTAAATGCGTAGGCTGAGAAGTACTCGGGTGGTGGAGTGTGTTGAAAAGCTAATAAAACAATTTTTGAAAAACAATCCTTTTCGTATTTTTTTTATACTCTTGAATGTTAGATAATTAAATTTTTGAATAGCGTAAATTAATCATTGTATTAACACAATGCATTGCATTAATACAATTTCACATTGAAGATTAATTTAATGAAAATATTTATTAATATCCACCAATGAAGAAATTGAGAAAATAAGTATGTTTCCAAATTTTTATAGCTTCACTTTTATTTTATATAAACGGAGTTGGTATTTTTAACTAGATTTTTTAAGCCTGACAGCACGTAAGGTATTTACTGTACTGACGGTTCATTTCCACATACTTAAAATAAATATATTTATAATCAAATATTCATTTTTTTTTTCGTTGGTGAAGTTCAGATTACAGATCGGCTCGGATTAGGGAGGTCCAGAATAGCGAGAGTCCACTGTAATCGATATCTAACATAAGAAGTGTATAATAGAATGCAATTCCAGAACATTGTTCGCAACAAAATCCCAAAAATATGAAATAAGGATAATCACTAGGGGCCTCTTCTCTTTAGTATAAATGTGAAATTGGACTGAGAATTCGGAAAAAGAATGATTTTTTATGAAGTTCCTGTGGAACACGCTTTATAATTAGCTCAATAGCAAAGCCCTTCTATTCAAATTTATAGATTTACTATTATTTTTTTTAAATGTACATTACAAAAATAAATCGATAAAATAGTGACGCGCTGAGGTGATGGAAAAATAGGAACGAAAATTTTCCTTATCACCAGATATTCAATTTCTGTCCTTAAAATTTAAAACTGCAATAGAAAACTATGACGAAGTCTGTACGGTGACATTGAGAAACACGAATACGTGGTAAAAAGAAAATTTTCCCGTTCCATAATATGCGTGAAATCCGAATTCGTTCCCGGGACCGAAATGCTGGGGGCCATGGATATGCTGTCCCCTGCGTGGGATAGGCTCAAATATTTTATAGGCCTAATAAGATTTAAACCTTAACCTTCTTATGGAAAGCTAGTTCTTCTTAGGCTATCAATGAGATTTGCAGCTGAGAATGCATTTCATTGAATAAGTATAATGATACATTACAGAGTCGATAGTTAAAACATTGCATTTAAATTATTTTATTATAAATTTATCTAATTCACGCGACATAAAAACATGATACACTTACTTAATAAATATATGAATGTTTGGATATTTTCCAACCTTTATGACGTTGCCCTAAAGAAAAAGAATAGTGTTTTTTTAGTTTTTAGTTAGTTTGACTCCTTGTAATGTAACATAACATACATTTTAAGGCAGTGTTTGGTAATATGTTTGATATTTAAGGGAGTTTTACTTGAGTGGATAGCAGTTAATAGATGGTGATGGGCCAGTAAATCACTAACGGACTATTACCCCATTTTAAAAATAATTTTTGTTTTTTATTGAAAAAATGATACAAACTGTCACACTCGAGGGTAATAATTAAGTCTTCGGGATGAAGTATTCATTTATACCACATATGCACAAATGAAGAAAAATAACAAAAAAATAAAATAAAAAAATAATGATGAAAATATTAAATAAAGCTTTCGAATCTCTTTTTCTCTTTACAATGAGAGCTTGAAATTTTCTTCCAGAAATAGGCATTTTGAGTTAGGACAAATAGGATATCGCTCCCATCTTTGCAAAGAAGCGATATCAAGTTTAAATCAAAGTACTTAGAAACTTTCTTCTTCAACTTCTCAAATCCTATAATATTTTTTAAGGACTTCTTTCTATTTCAAATTTCTTTAACAGGTATATTGATTGGAAACTAAGACATAGGTGTGGGAAACAAAAAATATGGCCATTAGTATCGTTGTGGCTTGACCAGTTTTTCGAAATGCGGTTATATTATATAAAAATCTGATAACGAAAGAGACAGATACGAAATTGGCATAAATGTATATCCAATGATTTATTTTTAAAAAGGGCATTCTTTGTCAATCACAGAAACAAAAATTAACCTGTTCCCACGACCACAAACTCTTTCTCATTTGTATAAATTTCTTTTTGACCGGTTTTTAGAATGCTAATTCAGTTTGCAAATATAATTTTGCAATAGATTTGTTATTGTTTTAAATATCCATGTGCTTAATATTTTCAAGAAATTAAGGTATTACTGTTACAAAACATAGTTATGATCATGATAATTCTCATAATTATTAGGAATCTCATTGTTCGTTATATTGTTTTTTTAAATATTGTTTTTGCAAAATATTCCTTGATAAGTCAGTCTTATGTCGTTTTGAAACTTGATTTTTTAACTATCTATAAATAGGAGGAGGTTCTCAGTTCAACATTTTTTTTTATTTTGTACAGTATGAACGCGAATAATTTTTCATAAAAGCAAATTTTGGAAATAGTAGGGGCTGCAATGGTAGTTGGCCTCATTAAACTTTCATAAGCCAGGGACAGCAGTAAAACAGAAAAAATAGTTTGAAATTAATAATATAAATTATAATAAAATATCTCTTTCACATTCAATTGATTGATTATAAGAGCTTTACGGTCTTTAGCATCACTAATTTTACTATGTTCGTACATTAAATTCGAACAAAATTAATATTCTCTGTAGCTCTATTGATTGTAAAATTTTATATCGATTCCAAACGATGCCTTCTTTACGTCTTTTTCATATTAATTGTTATTTAGCTAGTCACAAAACAATTTTCTTCATATCGGCTCACTATGAAACGTCATGTTAATGTGAATAAGGTTTTGGTAATCATATATGATTAATTTTAAATATTCTATTATTTTTTTGCTCCCTTCCTTGCCTGTAGATAACGCAGGTGTCGAAATTATTGACATAAATACGTTGAGTACGCGTACGGAAATGTCAATGGTTATTTCTTGTTTGCATATTTTTTTGTTTACTAGTATTACACATAGGATCATTTTTTTTGGGAACAATTACAACAATAAAAGTAACTGTGAAATAGACCTGATTCAAGTTGCTGTGGACTTGGTCAGTCTCTTATGAACTCTAGTTCTTTATTCTTACTCCGGCTCCACACCAGTGCCAAATCATTTGACAAATCATTAGGCACTGAATCGGAGCATTTGTGAATGTTAGAGCATTGGTGAAAGTACTGGCCGATGTTGGCGTTGGCCGTTACCGAGCGGTTTTTTTTCACACATCAAAGGAATTTGCCATTGCCATTGCGTTCCATCCACACCAATGACGAACGAACTATTTGCCCAACGGGTTCCTCATTTTTACCTAAATATTGGATTTTATAATTATCGTTACTTTAACGGTTGATATTGAAATAACCAATGATTCATTAACTTGATAACTTTTGGTTGTCAGTTAGATTTATTGTTTTTATTTGTACTTTTTTTTTCCCAACTTTTGTTTTTAATGCCGGCTCCACAACAGTGGCAAATCGTTTGTCAAACAACTTTTCCAATGTTTTTGAAGTTTGAAATGTGAAAGTTCAAATGTACAAATGGGGAATCCACACACATGGCAAACCATTTGCAAACGATTGCCAATTGTTCGTAAAAATACGTGTCAGTAACGCACTCATTTAGTTCATTACCCAGTTAGGTGCGATTATCGAGATAGTTCAATTACAAATATTCATTTTTCACATCAATAAGAGCTCACATTTCATTTTTAACGTGTTTCTGATATGATGGGGGTCAGTTGTTAGCAGATATTTATGTGTTAAAAAAAAATCAAAATATGTACGTAAATATATGGTTTTGATCTTAGAATTATTTAAAATATATGTAAACAAAGTTGGTGCGCGCATCATACAACTTTCAGTTACCTCCCTACTTGAATACATTTTAAAAAGTTTACATTTAGTTTCCATGGAAATTTCAATCAGTTTCCATTAAATAACATAACAATAGAAATCATTATCTACAACAATCACTTAAGTTTATGCTTTTTTGTCACTCTCCATTACCTCCTACAACTTTATAGGTAAGATATTAGTTTTTCAAACACCTTTAGCTTTTTAACGGTATATTGTTCATCTATTTAACAACTCTTATTTCCGAAAATTCGTTTTCAGCCTGAGAAAATATTTTTCCTTTTTTCTCTTTATAGTAACTTATCGAGTTCTTTCATAGTTTATATTTATCCATTATTCAATACTGCTAACAGTAAGAGGTGGATAATTATTTCAAATAATTAAAATTACAAGCACTTAAGAGGAAGAAATTTGAGCCCTGCCAGGCTATTTCGATGTGGATAAGACCTAGCTGAAAATAAAGGCTGGTTAATTGTACATTGATATAACGAGTTTAATCGAAATCTATAGAACCGTTTTCGAGAAAATCGTAAACGTTTGTAGAATCAAGTCGCAACGATCAAGAATCAAGTCGATTTTGGAGAAAAAGTTCTTGTAATACCACAGACCTACCTTAAATAAGGAATTTCAGTTTCGTAAAACTTTTCGTTAGGCTGTTCACATACTTAGAGAGATCATTTAGCACGACTTGGTTGTTTTGGAATTCAGGGACCTTCGTGTTTCATTTTTTTCATGATCAATGAAAAAAATGATGATCGCAATACTTTTCCTCACTACGTATTTTATATATAGGCAAGTGGACATTGTTAAAATTGTCTTTTCTGAGTAACTTGTATGTAAGTTACCTTCAGAGCAGGACACAACGACTGCAAGGAAACTTTTACAAAGTAGAAGATACATTGGAAAGAGACTATGTCCTTGGCCCCGTCATGTGGAATCTAGTCTTTGACGAGTTGCTATGAGTGCTCGAAGAAGAGCGGTTCTCTGCCATAGCGTTCGTGGATGATCTGTTGTACCTTCGAACAGCAGAGCCAGTTTGAAAGAAGAAGCGGAACGGTGCGCAAGCCTGATCGAAAGATGGTGCGAGAGAAAGAAGTTGAGGATGGCAGCTGCAAGAATGAATCTCTCGCACCGGCAGAAGAGCAGGATGCGACTATTCAGCGGATGGCTCTGCTCCGAGTAATCACAGCTTCCAGGCCAGTGTCTCATGCGGCGGTACAAGTCCCTGGTAGGAGGAGTTCTTCTCGACCTTCTCTTGAGAGAAGACAGATTCAGGCACCAGATGATGAGGGAAGGCCCGGCGGTTCTACCGGAAGTTCTCCGTGTGAGGATCAATGAAGAACCTCGCCGATGGAAGAGCATTTAACGTGATTACTCCCTTGATGAATGGAACTGGCGATAGTTGGCGACCTTCAAAGGTACTATTCTGAAGGAATATTTTCCATCGGTCAGTTCAAGATTAGCAGCGACATGGGTTGTACCAGATTACTTGGTCTCTCAACTACTCGTCGGACATGGACAGAACATTGATCCCATATATCCTGGTTGCAGAATACCAGAGACCGCCGAGCACGTAGTCGTTGCCTGCAAGCCAAAGTGCAGAGAGAAACAGGTCTCTACGTTCTTACGGAGAGTGATTTCCTTCAGCTGGTGACTAATGAAAACTACTCGCACTTCAAGAACCTCTTGGACAGGTGAAAGACAATTATATGCCCAACCCATTTCTTCTAATGGCGAAGACGAAGAGATGGTATCTACGACCAACTGGTGTCTATAACAAAGAATATATTTTTGAAGGCTCGCAGTCGCGTAAATATTTTTAAAGAAATATTCCCCGACTTAAATTTACCTCCTGAGCCAATCATAACAAGATGGGGTATCTGTATTGAGGCGGCGGATTATTTGATTCATCAGCTCTAAAGAAATATTTGGCATATATATTAGCACAAATTTGTCTGCCTTTTCCAAGAAAATCACAAAATTAGAGGCCATAAATATTAATCTAACTGAAAATTTAAACGTGGTAAACGAAACCATCAAAAGGCTACGTGATCTATCCGAAAAATATCTGATATGGGCAACACATGACTTCCTTGTACGCCTATTAAATTATAAATCCGTGGCTCAAAAAGTGATATTGAATTTGGTTACTAGTTTCCGACTAAGGAAGGTAAAGGAAGTAAAGAAATAATCCAAGGAAGAATAAAACAGAGAGATACGAGGAAGTCAGAAGCCCAATAAATAAGTCAGGAAGCAGGATGACTAGCCGCCAGAAGAATCAGTCTTTGAATCAGAATTTTGCGGACGGATTTTTTTTTTATTCGATATTTGGATTCTACGTACCTTGAAACGTAAAACATCCTCAAATTTTGAGGGAGAGGGGGTTACAAAAAATTTTTATTGAAAGTCTAATATGACCTTCAAATAAAGTACCTCTTCCGGTTTTCCAATTCAGACCAAAATCTAGTATGTTATTTAAATCAATATATAAAGTATAAATACTAAATTGGAGAAGTTTTGCATAATATTTTAATATCATTTTTGATGGAAATCAATTATGACCTTCAAGTAAAGTACCACTTCCGTTGATTAAGCAGTGACCAAAAAAGGAGGTTCACAAATAGATTTTACAACAATCCAAAATACAAAATTTCAACTTTCTACGGCTAACCGTTTTTGAGTTATGCGAAATACGAACGAACGTACGTACGTACGTACAGACGCCACGACGAAACTAGTCAAAATGGATTCAGGGATGGTCCAAATGGATATTTCCGTTGAAATCTGAAAACCGAAAATTTTCGCGATTACAATACTTCCTTTACTTCGTATAAGGAAGTAAAAAAGGGGAATCAGTCAGACAGAAGATTGAAGATGTCACAAAAGATAGCCCAGACATAGATAAAACAATGCGCCAAATATGTGAAAATGGTAACATATTTAAAAGTATGTAAAATTAAAAGTGCTACATTTATGTAGATGTGGGCACTTTTAACCTAGATATTTTTTTTTAAATTATTCTTACAACTAATTTTTTTGGATCAAAATATTTCTTTAACTTCCTAAAGCAGCAGAGAATACCAATATCCAGACCTGAAATACAACTGACCAAAAATTGAAGTATCCAGAGTAGAGATGTTTTGTTAAAATAAAATATAATAAAAAAAATATAACATGTGCCTAAACAGCAGCAGGTCCATGTTCAAGATGCCCTGATCAAGTGCAGAACTGTTGATTGAGAGTTGTATATTCGTTTTTTGCAGTAATTCGCTCCAGCTGTATGAAGAATGTACTGTTGCTGACTACCACCAAATTGAAATGTTTGTTTTTCAGTGGTATATTTCGTTGTATAATTTTCACTAAATTAACAATAAATTAATGTTCCATCGTAAGCTAAATTCCGTCAAGTAAAGCTTTATTCCCTGTCAGTGTTTTCAATCTACTCTCTTTTTGATTCACGTTAACGCCGGGGAATGAACTTTACAGCTTTCAAATACTGTTAAAAGAAAAATAAATGCTAGGGACTTACTAGTTAGTAAACTTAAACATAAGTTAAGAAAATACTTACCCCCTTAATATTTCTTGAAAATAATCAATAAGTACAACTCATTTAAACCAACAATTTATCAAATAATAAATAAAAGAAGGAAAAAATAACAAGTTCTGGAAGAAACTAGAACTTTCTAAATGCTGACAAAGGACTTTAGGTTGGCATTTCCGCTCATGCTGGCAGAATGGCAACGAAATTTGATAAACCTTACCCGATGTCCATACTTTACCATAGTTTCCTTCTATCAGTTCTTTCATTTTAATAAGTTTGTTGAATTAATGGAGTGTAAAGTTCGCGATAAGCAGCAAATGCTCGAAAATCGCAAAATTTCACAGGTGGTTACCTTTAGCTGAAAACACAACTGGTCCTTTTTTGAAGGTGATCACAAGCTGAACACATATTGTTTGAATCTTTTTTTTATTCAATGTATATTTCCTGAAAAAAAAAAGCCCCCTTACAGCAAGTTTTTTTACTTGAAATACCGAAAACTTCACAGATTTGACGCTTCGTAGGTCAGTTTCCGTTAGTTTAAGCTTAAAATGTAACTGAGCCTTTTTTATAGATTGCTTAATCCAGGCAAAAAAAACTGAGTTCAAAGTATCTACGTGATAAGCATGCTTTTCTTAAAGTACCGAAAAACACTATGCTGGTAGGCCTTAATAGGAACAGGGATAGGCGATATTAGGAACCATCTTTGGGTTTACTGGAAGTTTTAATTTTTTTCAATTTAGCTATATAACTGAAAATGGTACGGGATTTTGAATTGGTTAATCTAAGCATAATAAACGATAGTTTTTAATCATGTTTTTATGAGTGATGTTTTAGCCTAATTAGAAACTATAAAATAGATGAAATGCTGAAAAATAGTTAGATTAGGCGATATTTGGGATACCTACCCTCTACTTTTTGAGTTATCCACAAATAAATTTTCTTTTCGTCATAACTTTATTTCTTGATTTTTCTCGGGGATGTACAATAATATGAGTAGTTAACGGGCGTCGTGAGGAGAAGATTTCAAAGTCGCAAATTCCAATCAAAGACAAGTTCCATCAAACTCGATCTTTGGAACTACAATCTATTGAAAAATACGTTCTTTAGCAATTGCGCACGGAGTGCCCGATTTGGTACACACACCTATATATACTACAAAACATTTGAATCGCTTCAAGCTAAAAGGAGTTTTGTCACTATGAAAACAGACAAAACACCTATTAGCATGAAGTCATTCATTTATAATAAATTTTTATAACAAAATTGATAACAACAAAATCGGTGCACCCGTTCAAGAGATAGTCACGGCACAGACACACGTAGACGAATGGCCGAAAATGTGTTATTTGGACGAATAGATCTGTTACAAACTGCACATCGAAATTTTGACCCGATTATATCAGCATTTTTACTTTTCTTACCCAATAGCGGTAGAAAAGTAATAATACATGGCAAAAATAAGAACTGAATAATTGCAATTAAGTCGGTATTAAACTTGAAGCAACAAACAATGTGTTGTTAATATATACAAATATAATAAGTAAGTATTCAATATAAGTAAGTAAGTATACAATATAATAATGCATGTAAAGTAAAAAAGTTTTAAATAAGTAAGTAAGATAAAAACATGCAACACAAAAGTTGAGACTACAAACCTTGGGACGACGTAACGCAATCACAAGATAGAAGATTATAAATGAAAAAAAACAGCTGTACGCATCACACAACTTTCACTTATCACCCTATCCTAAATTAGGTATTCATTTTCTAAAATAATTCCAAGAAATTCACGTAAACACTACTTGAAATATTTTCAGCAGCATGAATTTCATTATGTCTTTTCTCATAAAAGTACAATAAGATATTTTTTTAAACAATTAGTATTACAAATCTGTGAACTATATATTTTTCATTCGTTAATCTTAAAATAAATATAAAATATTTGATTTCTATTGAAATTTCATTTAGTTTCCATGGAAACATTTATTTTCAATTAAATAATATAAAAGTAGAATTCATCAGCTACAACAAAGTTTATGATTTTTTCGTCCCTCCATAACCTTTAACGACATTATTGATTGCATACTCATTTTTCTAAAATCATTAGCTTACCAACGGTATATTATAAATCTATATTACTACTCTTATGTCCGGAAATTTGTTTTTCATTGAGGATAAGACCTATGGAATATTAAAGGCAAAATCGTACGAGCTTTTTTTCGAAAAAATTGTAAAAATGTGTATAATACACGGTACAAAGTGGAAATTCCGGTTAATTGATTTTAGTGAAAATGTTGCTGTAATATTCCTGACATATCTTCAATACGTAATTTCAGTTTCATACTTTTCTTTTTTGAGCTAGGCAGTTCACATATACTGTTGTAGTTCAATACGCTGTATCAATGCTAAGTCATTCATTTTTGGCGCGACAGACGCATGCAGCGGTCCTTGGCTTAGTCAGTAGCTTTTGCCCAGTCAGTCGTCTCTGTAGGCAGCGCTGCTGGATACCCCATTTTTTTCTTAAATCTTCTCTTACACTATCCATCCATCTAGACTTTGATCTTCCTCTAGATCTAATTCCTTCTGGCTTCCCATGCTAAAGCGTTTTTGCAATTCTCGCTTCATCCATTCTCAGGACATGCTTCAACCACTTCATAAGTTGAACTGGAGCGAACTGGGAGATAGATAGGTCGCCATACATTGAGTATATTTCCTTGTTTGTTCTTAGGCGTGGTGCTTCTTCCTCGAGTTTAGGACCTACTATTCGAATAAGGATTTTCCTTTCGAAATGATCTATTCGATCTGCAGATACCTTCTTGAGCGTCCTTATCTTTCTCTCTTATATCTCCATATCTTAAAGCTCTATTGGCAGCCATTATTCAAGTCGATATCTCCTCATCTTCGCTATGGGTATCATTTATTATTGACCCAAGGTAGGTAAAGCTCGAGACTGCTTGGAATGTATGGTTTCCTACGGCACAGTGCTGAGGTGGATGGACGAGCTTTCTTTTCCTTAACACTAGGATTTTGGTTTTGGCTTTATTGACATATAGCCCCATTTTCTGTGTTTCATTTTCCAACCTACAAAATGCTTCCTTCTTTACTTTAAGTGATCGTCCAGCGTCGTCTGCGTATGCAAGTAGTTGAGTCATTATGTGAAATATTGTTCCTCCATTATTTAATCCTGGCCTTCTCATGATGGTCTCTAGGACAATATTGAAGAGGAGTAGAGCTAATGAGTCATCCTGTCTCAGGCCCGAGCAAACTTCGAAGGAGTCGCCAATGTTTCCTTTCGCCTTAACTCTAACGACAGTGTAGCCATCGTCAAACGTATTAATTTCGCTGGTATACCCATTTTTTGCATGACATTATAAAGCTCTTTCCTAACCACTGTATCGTATGCCGCCTTAAAATCAATGAAGAGCACCCACATTGAGTTATTATACTCTTTCATTTTTTCCACGATCTGTCTAAGGGCAAATATTTGATCAATCGTAGATCGATTTGTCCTAAAATCACCTAGGTAATCTCCGAGCTGTCTCTCCACATATGGCACGATGCGATTATACAGAGCAATAGAGAAAACCTTATACGCAGAATTAAGTAAGCCTCTATAATTTCTAAAATCACTTTAGAATATCTCATATCCTTTCCTCTTTAAAATTGGGAAAATGAGCGACTCTTTCCATTCTTCTGGTACCTTTTCTGTTTCCCAAATGTTTGATATTAATTTACATAAGTCATCTGGGAGGCGACTCCCACCTTGTCTGAGAAACTCTCCAGGAATCCTATATGATCCTGGAGACTTATTATTCCTTAATTTTCCCAGAATATATCCGATGTCAGAATCAGGTGGGATGGCTTCATCAATATCATCTTCCGTTGTTCATATACTTCTGTTGGTTTCTTTTTCTCCTTCAGCAGGATTGAATAGTTCCTGAAAATATTCTTTCCATCTTTCTTGGACCTTGTTATCCACAACGAGCTTACCATTTTTATTTTTCAGCGTACCTGACTCATTAAAATAACCTACTTTGGTGGCATTTACATTTTGAAAAAACTTTCTTGTTTCATTCGTAAGCCTTGCCCCTTCAATGTTTTTAATTTTTTCTAGAAAGGCTGTTCTTTTTTTCTGCCACAACACTCTCTTAGCATGGTTTTGTACTCTTTTGTACAAAACATTTGTACTCTTTGCGTTTCTGACGAGTATCTATATTCAGGTATTTTGCTCTCTTAACGTTCCTCATTTTTACTCTTAACGTACATCATCAATGTAGTCTTCCTCTTCCAGCTCTCTGCATGTGGACCGTGCTCTTCAGCTGGCTGAGATTCAAGAAGATCCTCGAAGTATTCTGTCCAGCGCTCCATTAATTCTATGGGCTTGGTTATAATATTGCGATTCTTGTCCTTAATATGCTTTAAAACTGGCTCTTTTTCTCTGCGCATACTTCTGAGAGTTCTATTGAAATGTTTTTAATTTTATTGGAAGTTCTCTTACATTTTCTTTCAACACTCCTCTCACGTCTTTCGCTTTGCCTGAATCACTGTTTCTTTAGCATTCTTATACATTCTATATACGTGGAATATTCTTCCTCCGTCTAAGATCTTAAGTATTGCTTCCAGACAATTTTCTTCTTTAACATTCTCTTTCCACCATACTATTTTTTTTATTCTTCTATATATATAGATTTTTTACAAATATCATATGTTTGGGTGATGAAGGTTATAAACGCATTTTTTTACTCTAATTAAAAATTTTAATTACTTATTTTAAGTGTTAAAGGGTTTATGTGCTATCGGTCTCTTCGCAACATTGTTTATAACGACATCCGTGTGGGTGGGTTTCCGGTAAATTCCAAATTCATGATGTTTGTTTTTTACCGAGATTTCTAAATCTAAAAAGTTTATGGTTTTGTTTTTTTCCAGTTCTACTGTCAATTTAATCGAAGGATGAATTTCGTTTGTTTCCTTTAAAAAATTATTTATTGGTGTTGTCGTACCAGACCATAAGATGTAATGTCATCTACATACCGATACCAGTATATGATATGTTGAGCTAGTTGAGAATTGTTTGGGTCAAGAATTTTTTGTTCTAATTTGTCCATAAATAAATCTGCCAGAAGGAGTGTAAGCATTCTTCCTGTAAACATAAACATAAGAATTTTCCATCAAATTGAAAATAATTATGTTTTATACAAATAGACATCAAATATAGTACATAAACTCGCAGCCTTTAATAGCATGATTTACCGTCTTTTGAACATACCATTAAATAAAAATAACTATAATAAAGAATTTGAAATAATATATTCCATAGCAAAAAATAAAATAACGCAAAAAATAATAATAAATAACAAAACCACTATCAATCATATTTTAAAAAAAACAAATACAAAAAAAGACAATTAACGATATCCATTCAACAACCCCCGAAGATAGGCCCATCCCGAAACATTATGTTTTGATTCCATATTACGGCCCTATATCCACCAAAGTCGGAAAAAAGTAGGATTAAACCCTGCATTTAAAATAGAAAAACCTTATCCTCATATTTCCCTTCTCCTAAAGACAAAATAGATCCTTTCCAAAAAAGCGGAGTATACGAACTAAATTGTAATGATTGTACTGCCAAATACACGAGAAAAACTGGAAGATCGCTAAATCAGAGATTAAAGAAACAAATACGTGCATATAATAATAAGACCGATAATTCCAACTTTGCAATTCATTTAAACGAAAATAATCATAAATTCATCAAAGACTCAGAAGTTAAATTAATACATCACGTTGAACAGCCTCAAATTAAATTTATATGAAGCACTTGAAATAATAAAATCCTTCAAATCCAATCAAGATTTTTGCTTAAATGACCAAATAAATATCTCCAATAGTCCAATCTTAAATTTATTCCCACCTATAACACAAAAAATAATGACTCACCGCCATTACTGGAAAAACACTGACCGTTAAATCGTTTACCTAAAAACATCTTACCTACCTTTCGTTCATTGTTAGTTCAATGCGAGAAGAAACCAATACAAACCTTTCTGTTTGATATAATCCATTTAAACCTTGGTGAGGACCAACATGTATTTGATTTCTTGTCTTAATTAAATTCATAATTCATAAATGTTTTATAATACTGATTTATATTAATCTAATTTAATATGCATAATAATACCAAACTATATTTTGAATTGCTTATTTTTGAATTTTTTGTGTGTTTTTAGGACTGAGGATGAATGTATAACATTCGAAACTAGTTTTCAATAAAACAAATTTATAGAAGTGGCAAATAATTTATCAATCCCTAATTAGATTGGTCCTTCTCACGACGAAACTCGTCAAAATGGATATTTCCGTTGAAATCTGAAAACCGAAAATTTTCGCGATTAAACTACTCTTATATATTCTTTACTGTATACAAGGAAGTAAAAAGAAGTTAAATTACTTACATTAAAAGGTTTCTACTAATAATTTTTGGTCCTTGTAAATAGCCTCTGAATAAGGGATCAAATTAAATAAATCATTCAGGAAACTATTATCCTTAAGTGTGATGGAGATAAGAAAGTATATAAGGCGTGGTATGAACATAACCGGTTTTTATTTAGAATAATCTCAAATTTTATTTCATCAACTGCAAATTATCTGGCTTCCTACAGCTGCAATGCAGCTCTGGTCGATAGTTAAAACCTAATTACGGTTTTAAATTGTTATGTAAATCAGTTTAGTATCTTGGGAATCGTTACAGCAATTTAGAAAATCGAAATAATAACAGCCAGAATATGGAATGACTTTTACATCAGCAAGTTAGACTAAAGATTTACCGACTTCATGAAAAATAATTTTCGTTTAAATGGTCAATAAGTTTGGTAGTTTCGCAACTTTAAACGGTTCCAACTCTAATCTTGAGTAAATTTTAAAAATATCTTATATGGACAACGCATGACTTTCTTGTACGCCTGTCAAACTATAAATCGGTGGCTCAAAAAGTGATCCTGAATTTGGTTACTACTGCTTTCCGGAGATAGCAGTATTCCAAAAACCACAATCTGTGTCGCGACGTCCATCTATTGACACACACACAAGTTCTTGTTTCTGGAGGTTTCGTTATTATATATAGCGTTTTATTTCAGTAGGTAACAAGTTCCCAAGAGATTTCTTCGCGTTCCGTGACAAGTTTAATACTGTCGTTCGCTAGATAAAGCAATAGACCTTCAAGTAAAGTACCACTTCCGGTAATCAAGCAGTGATCAAAAAGGGAGGTCACAATTAGATTTTCCAACAATCCTAAATACAAAATTTCAACTTTCTACGGCTAACCGTTTTTGAGTTATGCAGTACGTACGAACGCCACGACGAAACTAGTCAAAATAGATTCAGGGATCGTCAAAATGGATATTTCCGTTGAAATCTGAAAACCGAAAATTTTCGCGATTACAATACTTCCTTTACTTTGTACAAGGAAGTAAAAATCGGGTTTTTTAGCCTTTATCACGGAACCATGTGATCTCTTTATTACTTCCTTGTACGAAGTAAAGGAAGTATTGTAATCGCGAAAATTTTCGGTTTTCAGATTTCAAAGGAAATATCCATTTTGACCATTCCTGAATCCATTTTGATTACGTTCGTACGTACGTTCGTATCTCGCATAACTCAGAAACGGTTAGCCGTAGAAAGTTGAAATTTTGTATTTAGGATTGTTGTAAAATCTAGTTGTGAACCTCCAATTTTGGTCACTGCTTAATCACCAGAAGTGGTACTTTACTTGAAGGTCATAATTGATTTCCATCAAGAATTATATTAAAATACTTTGCAAAACTTCTCAAATTTGGTATTTATAGCTTATATATTAATATAAATAACATACTAGATTTTGGTCTAAATTGGAAAACCGGAAGCAGTACTTTACTTGAAGGTCATATTAGACTTTCATCAAAAATTATATTAAAATATAATGTAAAACATCTCAAATTTGGTAAAATATCGATATGAATGTATATACTATATTTTGGTTAAAATTGGTGAGCCGAAAAGGGTACTTTACTTGAAGGTCAAAATAAGCTTACATAAAAAATTATATTTAAATTAAATACATAAATCATATGTTTCGGTAATAAAAGTTACAAACGCAATTTGGTTTCCAATCCAATTAAACATTTTTATTATTTGTTTTAAGCGTTAAAATTGAGTGTAAAATACTGGTTTTCCTCCCCATTTGTTTGTGTGTGTCAATAGATGGATGTCGCGACGCCGAGTGTCGTTTTTGAGATACTGTAATCTTCGGAAACTAGTAACCAAATTCATGAGCATTTTTTGAGCCACCAATTTATAGTTTAATAGGCGTACAGGGAAGTCATGTGTTGTCCACATCAGATATTTAAATATTATTATAACTTTTGATGTAAGTTTATTATGACCTTCAAGAAACTACCTTTTTCGGCTCACCAATTTTAACCAAAATCTAGTAAATACATTCATATTGATATGAAAGTCTTATTAATCAAATTTGAGATGTTTTACATTATAGTTTAATATAATTTTTGATGAAAGTCTAACATGACCTTCATGTAAAGTACTACTATCGGTTTGCCAATTTAGCCAAAATTTATTATATTATTTAAACCAATATATAAGTTATAAATACTAAATTTGAGAAATTTTGCATTATATTTTAATATAATTTTTGATGAAAATCAATAACGATCTTCAAGTAAAGTACGACTTCCAAAAAGGGAGGTTCACAACTAGATTTTACAATAATCCTAAATATTAAATTTTACCTTTCTACAGCTAACCGTTTATGAGTTATGCAAGATAAGCTTGTATGAACGTACGTACAGACGTCACGATGAAACTAGTCAAAACAAATTTAGGGTTGGTAAAAATGGATATTCCGTTAAAATCTGAAAATAGAAAATTTTAGCGATTATAATACTTCCTTTACTGTGTACAAGGATGTAAAAACATGTGAAATAAATAGATTGCAGCAAACAATAGTTGCACAAACTTAATTAAATACAATGACAATACAGATAATAAAAACCCGCATTTTTTAAAGGTTATTAACCACCTAAAATAAAATATCTGATGTGGACACCCCATGACTTCCTTGTCCGCCTATTAAACTATTAGTCGATGGCTCAAAAAGTGATTTAGTTACAAGTTTTCGAAGACAGTAGTATCTCAAAAACGACACTGGGCGTCGTGACTTACATCTATTGACACACATCCACATGCAAAAACACACTCATACAAACACACACACACACAGAAGCTGATATATGCGGAAACCAGCACCTCCTATCTTGAACTTGCCACTATCCTTCGATTTACATCGACATTTTCGGGATACCCGGTTGCTCCTCGTTCAAGATCTAACCGTGTTTGAGTTATGCGAGATACGCACGAACGTACATACAGACATCACTCATTAGTCTAAATGGATTCTGGGATTGTCAAAATAGGTATTTCCGTTGAAATCTGAAAACCGAAAATTTTCGCGATTACAATACTTCCTTTACTTCGTACAAGGAAGTAATAAAGAGATCACATGGTTCCGTGATAAAGGCTAAAAAACTCGAGTTTTACTTCCACAGAAAACTGCGTTTAAGGAAGTAAAAACATTGTTCAATCTCATTTCTTGCAGTCATTTTCAAGGCCACAACGGCAAGGAAGTTCAGTAATACAAGTTTTTTCACAATATTTTTTTTTACTTTCACTTACTTACATATGAAATATAAAGTAATGGAAAGTATTGCGATCATGAAAATTTTGTAATTTGAGTTTTCAACGGAAATACACGTTTTAAGATTCCCTGAGATAAAATAAATAAGTCTTGCAAAATGGTCTGTGGGTTTGTGTGTATGTGAACAGTCCAGCTCAAAAACAAAAAGTTATATGAAACTGAAATTACGTATTTAAGATAGGCATATGCCTGGAATATTCCCGCAGCTCTTTCGCTGAAACCGACTCATCCGATTTGGCACTTTATACCATCAATTTGACATTTGTTTACAATTTTCTCGAAAACAACTCGATTTTGATAAAACGTAACCAAAGTCTTCTCCTCCAAGCTCTGTAATTTTTCATTTATATGTTACATTACCGAGAAAATGCAGAGGAAAAATTATGATGAATAGATAATTTAATTTGTACATAATTCAAAAAGTATGGATTTAATGATAAATTATATGTATGATTACATAAAAATTCTCTAAAAAACCTAAAGAATTATATAATTCGGACCAGTATTAGCAATGATACAGCATATTGAACTACAACAGTGTATGTGAACTGCCTCGCTCAAGAACGAAAAGTATGAAACTGAAATTACATATTGAAGATATGTCAGGAATATTACAGCAATATTTTCACTAAAACCAATTAATCGGAAGTTCCACTTTGTACCGTGGATTATACACATTTTTACAATTTTCTCGAAAAAAGCTCAGACGATTTTGTCTTTAAAATTATCCTCATTCAAAAACAAATTTCCGGACATAAAAGTAGTAATATATATTTATAATATATCGTTGGAAAGCTAAAGATTTTAGAAAAATGAGTATGCACCAATAAAGTCGTTAAAGGTTATGGAGGGACGAAAAAATCATAAACTTTGTTGTAGCTGATGAATTCTACTTTTATATTATTTAATGGAAAATAAATGTTTCCATTAATTTTTGCCAATCAGTCATGAACACGTCACACAGTGCGGCGCTCTTACGGTTGCAATGGACAAAACTCGTTTTAGATGGATTATTATAGAAAACTTCAAGCTGATCACTAAAAAAACCTATGTTAAGGGTTTTGAATAAAAAATAAGTTTTTCTAGAGTTAAAAAATAATAATTAAGATCACAATTTTTCTTTTTTTTTTTTTTACAATACATGGATTGATTGAATTACTTCAGAAAATTATATTGATTCGCTGTTCGTTGAGGTATTCTCTTCGGATGACGTAAATGGAGATAAGTTCTTCAGTTCAAATAATAATAGAGTGAATTCAAAGAATAGTCGTCATCGTCCAAAAGATATTTTTTAATGTCCTCTAAATTAGGTTTCGAATTTGAGTGGCTTGCTTTCATGCTTGCGGAAATTAAAGGGTCCGAAGATATTAAAAGATGATTTAAAAGATCAGCGTTACAATTTTCCCTACTGTTCTTCCGCGTGTGATTCAATCTGTTTTTTCTGATGACTTTATAGGTTTCCTCCAAAGCCCCCTCCGAGAGCATTCCAATTGGTATAAGATGAAAGAAATTTATTACTTCGCAACAATGAAATAAAACTTTATGTACACTAGACGGCATATAATACCAATCATAGTTCTCCAAATACAATTTTGTGTCTTTTAATAAAACTCCAAATGTGTGAACATTCACGCGCTTGTCACAGGACAAAGTTCTCAAAATCAATTGAAATTTAATTATCAGTTTTCGTTGAAGCCAGTAATTTCAGCGCTGACCTAGGAATTGGCAAAAAATGTTGTGGCTGTATTTCCGTCGTTTGACGGACCAATTCCAGGTTTTGGTTTGTCTTCATTAAGGGATAAGCGTGATTTGAAGCTCTCTTGAATTCTTTTCTTATTTTTTTCGTAAATTTCTTTCAAATCGTCATCTTTAATTTGTCATTTTTTGAAAGGAAGTCTATATGAAATATGAAGTAGACATTCAAAAAACCGAATCCAACAATTGAGTATGGACAAGCCAAAACTATACTGGTCTGCGTCAGGAATTCTTTCAAATACTTTTTTGTATTTATCTCCTTCGGAATCCTTGCATATGTAGCACTTTGAACTTGATTTTGTTTCTGATAATATGTTGGCCACTTTACCATCTAACATTGTAAAGTGAAATTGAAAAGTAATACTCTTCCGAATATCACTATCGCTTGTATTAAATCGGTATGAGGAGAGCGTTTGAATTTCCGTTAATAATTGAGACTCTCGTTCCCTGATTAGGGCTTCATTCTCTTTTACAAATAAAAATTTGATAGGCCTGCAAAAAAGGGTTGATGATGGCAGGAGGTTTACCCACAAATCTCTTTTTCCACCTGTCGGATTTTCAGCCTCCGATTCCTTCACCTGGCCCAACTTTCTGCTCCTTTTTTTGTTATGTACATTTTAGGTGCCCCGGGTCTCTGAACACCACCTATCAGTTTAAGCCAAAAGCAAAAGCCACTACAAAAAAAATTCGTCAGTGGCTAAACCTTCAGTAAATGGGAGTTTGTAGGTGATGTGGCTAGAACTGCTATCAAATCCCCATTTACATATTAATGTAACACTTAACACTTAGAAGCTGGTTGCCCAACGAATCAAACGACCGAAGAATTTGATATTTTCTTTCGGATTAATCCTAAATCTAATATCAAAGAAATTATCTGATGTGGTGCAACCCTCGACTGACAATCTACCGCGGCTGATTTGTTTTCACATCTCCTTGTTAGCTCAGCATCGAATGCTAATTCGGCGGAAGGTCTTGAGAGTAGATCTTTAACTCTTCTAGTTTTAGTTTTTTGAGATGCTTCCTCGAAATGAACATGAGGCCTTCCCAAGCTTATCATTAGGAACTGTGGGATCACTGTTCGGAAGTATTCTTGACAGCTCAGCCGCCTTAAACAAATCATTATTTAACCATGTACTGTGACGTTTCAAATTTTCCCGCTGACGAGCACATGATTGCCATTTCCTTCTCAAAGCCCAGTCATACATTTCTGCCGTTCTTTGAACTATCTGATGTATGGAATCTGAAGGTGCAGAAAGGCATAAACGATCCACGAAAGTCGCCTAAACAGCTGAAACTCTATTCGGACCTTTTGACTTTATCCAAGTTTCCAGAAAATTCCAAGTTCCATTCAAAGCACGAAAGATTTGTATATTTGTGATGTATAATTGTTATTAAATCAAAATATTTCAGAAACTAAGAATGTTTTGGATCGAAATTGAAAAATGTTAATTTGAAATTTTTTTTTAATGTTATTTAAAGATATTAACGAAGAAATGTTATTCTAAAGTATTAACGAAAAAAATTATATTACTTACCTTCCTCGATGCCTTCCATACTAAAAATTCATTAGAAGATGATGTATCCCTAACATGAAAGAAGGGCCTAATAAATCGAAATTGTTTCGTTGAGAAAGATATATGATCTGCCATTTATTCAAGCAAGATTTCTATCCTTTGTTTTTATAATATTGGATTAAAAGCTCCTATTCAATATCACTGAGGTCACTATGAAAGGATTACAAGACAAAAACAAGTTGAAAAAATAGTAGTATTTTCGACTTTTGTTCACAGGCTACGGCAATGTGCGTCGGCTCCTTCACTCGAAGTTTTGTGACTTATTTCATGTCTAGCTGTAAATTTGTCTAATCAGCCGACGGAAGCATTAAATTGGGTTTGCCCTACTTCTTGAGCGACTTTTAATGCCATTTTTCATATTAAAAGTCCACTAATGGGTGTGTTAGCCATCTTTGCTCGACACAAAAATACTGATACGCCAAATTTGTCAATTTAAAAGCCTCCTGTTTTCAAAAAAGTTACTTTTGAATCAATATTGCACTGTTCTGCTAGTAGCAACATTATTTTTTTGTTTTCCAAGGAGAGCCCGGATGCATTCAAATCATTTTTACTAACTTTTATCAATTCAACTTTTTATTTTTGGCGTTTTAAATTGTTCCAGTTTTTTTTAAATACGATACTATAATGGAAAAGTTTTCCAAAAAAAAGGACTACATCTGCGTCCGTGTCCGTTTATTAGAAGGTCCGGCTAATAGAAGTTGAAAACAATATAAAGTAATAGGTTAACTACCTAAATAAAATGATGATTTTGCGTAGAGATGGAGGATTGATATTTTATTTTGGGTAACATACCCATAAATAAAATAACAGAAATTAGAATGAATATTCTAATTAATGTTTTCAAGTAATGAGCAAAAAAAAAACTCACGTTTTGTTATACATTATTTTGAAATTTTTTGAAAAAATTGTATGTGGAAAAGTTGAAATTCTAATAAGCAACATAAATGAGCAAATTTTCAGAACTTTTTCAAAACTTTCCACCGAGATCATTTTCAGGGCACATTCAGTCTGAACAATGATTTTACGCATTAAAATCAAAATATCAATAAGATTCCCAAATTTACGAAGCTGGATACTATTTCCTCACGTAAAGAGAAGCCTAACATGGTAAGAGAAGCAAGTTAGAACACTGCGCTCTGCTGCGCTCAAAAAATGCACTATTTTAAAAAAAAATATTTAAACATTTCAAAAAAAGTACAAAAATACATATAAAAAGCCCTTCAACCATCCTCAAGTGCCATATATGTCAAATAGAATTGTCAACAGAATTATTTTATATTTATAGATAAATTAAGTAGAAATGAAGTGACTCAGAATTTCGACATCAAATTCCATATTCCAGAGTACGATTAATGATACAACTGTAAAAATGCAATTTTTCCTCTTAATCCTGGAAATGAGGATGTAAACAATTATAAAATGAGAGGATATATTTGAATCGGCATTTTAGGAGTGTTGCGATTTAGGGTTTTTTCCACGTTTTGATCATTGTGCACCAGGGAAAATAAAACTGTCCACTTATGAGAGATGTCCAGTTGCCGGAAGTGTCTGTCTGGTGATGTTTCACTCTATATATATTTTTGCAATTAAATATCGTTACCAATGTAAAAAAGTAATTTGTCTTGTCAAATTTCTGTTTGTAATTTAAATTAGGAAATTATTTTTTATTTTATTTTATAATCTTAGAACAAATTTTGCCGGATGACAGAGACACCGTCGCACCCTGCTCCAGCTGTACCAGGAAAGCGTAGAGGGACAGGAGCTATTAACGAATGATCTATTCTGATCCTTTTTGCACACTAGTTCTTGCAACGTTGCACAATCCTGATTTAATAAGGAACAGTATTATACTCCTCTTCCTGATTCAATAACAAGAAGATGTAGTAAATTCCAATATTAATTTTATTGATTAACAATTTTTTTAAGATTTTCTTTCATTTTGAAATAAATAAGAAGCATATGAATATCATTATTTTTTCATTTATTTGTTTATTATTATGTATTATATTATTATTTTTTGTATGTTTACGCACATTTATCATTATTACCTACTATACTAAATTGTGGCAGGTTGTAATATTTGTATTTGTCAATAAATAAAAGTTTTTACCTGGTTATTAAATTTTAACTTATATAAATATTATAATTTTAAAACAAACTTTTTAATTTAATTATACTTTTTAATTTTTAAAATTTTTAATTTAAAAAAAAAACCGATGATTTGTACTAAAAATGTCCAATAAAAATGCCTAATCAGTAGTTTTGTAAAGCTTTTATGAAGACCTCGAATATTTAAATAAAGGCAAAATTTTATTATAATCCTTTTATGAAGTCCTTATAAGTGAAGTCCTAAGGTCAAACGTGTCAACGGGGTAGTTTTGGGTGGCTTGTAATATTTGTGGCCGATCCAATTCTTACGGGAAGCGCCATAAGAAAAAGGAAGAGCTAGCTAGTGTTGCATATATCTATTTGTATATTTATATAAATTGCATATTTTTATTTTAATTGTTTCTTTTTAAAACAAAAGTATTTTAAACCGAAAATAAGAGTCGACAAATGTTCGAATAGCTGAAACAGCGTTTATTTCGTTTAACGTTTAGATAGATTAGTTCGCTGAGCGTTTGGCACCACTTTAAACGTTTGCCATTTAGTTTGACTTAGGACTTGCCATTAATGTATGTTAAGAACTATGTAAAATTTGAAGAGAAACTATGTAAAGGGGTCCTATACATAAAAACATGAAAATATGTCGCAATAATCCATTAGCAACAACGCTCTAGCCCTGCGACAGCGAAGTTATTGACCTATATTCAATAATTCGCCTTTCCCGTTTAACATAACAGTCACATTATTTAGTTTATTTTCTAATTAAATTACAAACCTGTTTTCTTATTTATTACTTGGAAATAAGGTATGCATTTTGCCTACAAATTGGTCAAAAAGTTCAGATGTTTTGTAAATCAGATTTTTGATCAAAATATTACTCCAAAACTTGGGATGTGGCTAAAGAAATCCATATTGTAGTTGTAATAACTACATAAGTATTTCGGTTTATTATTTTCAATAATGAACCTTTATAATCGACCAAGAAAAAAATCGCTTATAAAGAGTGTTAGACTTGACTAAGGAAAACTAATTGGATTGAAACAAGACAACTAGTGAGCCCCATCACTGGAAACTGACTCCTAATTCCTTAACTCCCAAAAAATTTTGCTACTCCTTATATCCCTCATACAATGTATCCAATGCAGCAGAAAACACTACCTTTACTCTCTGAATATCAACCCCACATCCCATGGAGCTTTGAAAAAAAACAAACATTTATTTTATAAAAAATTATGTAAGGCGCGAGGCCCTGTGCGGTCGCCCTTTCCTCTGGATTCGCTACTGCTGGCTAAAATAGGTTGGTAGTTCATCATAATCCGTCCTGCCTGCCCTATTTGGGGTACATAAGGACTTTAAACCCAAATAAAGATAATGCAGAGACATCGTGTATTTCTTATTTATTCTACATGATTATGCCCGATCTTGGGCACTATGTTATCGAGTGTCGCCAGTGAGGCAGGCGGGCGTAGAAAGGAGCTGTTTCATGGGATATGGGTTAGTTGAATAATGAGAGGAAAAAACCTTGGAGACCTGTTAGCCCTAATTAGTTTGACTCTTTTCTGTCTTTGGCTATTTTATATTTTTTTAATAAGGACTGCGGTTTATTTATTCAATACGAAAAAGTGAAAGTCTATTTCAGTAGTCCTTCATGAAATTCAAAGTAAAACAGCTATCTAGTAGAAAAAGTTGAAGGAATAGATTTTCTATTATTGCACGTTATTGAATATTATGACAAGCAAATGTGATGATTTGTTAGTAACTAATGAATAGATTTAATATTTGTATGTTGGAATGAACAGTTGCAGCTGTTTCGTTGATCACTTAGCTCAATGAATAAGTATTATTTAGGTACAAATAATGGCAATAAATAAATATATTATCGTCTGAATCATATAAAACATACGAAATGTCAACTTTAAAAACTAAACTCTTTCTTCCATAAAACCAAGTAGAGTGGCTTCGATATTTTATACCGCTACAATAAGGTACAAATGGCGATATATACTTATATATATATATATATATCTTTCCGGAAGCGCTATGGTTCGTGAAGAATCCTTGCCTGTTCCCCAATTATTTTCCATTCCAAGCGTCCTCTACCCTGCTTCTTCCGCTCTTAGGTACCATGATCTTCCTCTTTTTTCAGCTTCCATCTGGAAGCCCCTCCATAATCATGTTGAGGATTCTATTATCTATGCCAACCTGAGCAGTACAATAAGTTAATGTTTTTTTATGCCAGTGCCAAATTGCACCACAACTTGAGAATTTTGAAGAAAATAACTTAATAATTGAAACGAACGAGTTCTGCTCCACTCTTGGTGGCTTCATGCGGGCATCAAAAAATATAAACTTATTGTATTGTTCAGGCTGATTTGGAATAGTTACTAATGCTTGCTAATAATTTACTTCTGTAAGAAAAATTATTTCTACCTCGTTAGTGGCTCTTGTGTACAGCTTTGAAATCACATTTTTTTTTTCATCGTTCGATTATTGTTCTTTTGCACAGTTTCGATGTAATTATTTTCTTTCTCATACTTTAGTGAGTAAACTTAAAATATGAAAGGCGTGGGTAAGTCATACTAAACATGTTGCTTCTATGAGACAGCAAAGACTAGCTTATTTATTTATTTAATATAAAATAAATCTGTTGGATTCACCTCTTTTTTTACTTCCTTGTACGCAGTAAAGGAAGCATTGCAAACGCGAAAATTTTCGGTTTTCAGTTTTCAACGCAAAATATCCATTTTGACCATACCTGAATCCATTTTGACTAGTTTCGTCGTGAAGTCTGTGTTCGTACGTTCGTAAATATCTCGCATAACTCAAAAACGGTTAGCCATAGAAAGTTAAAATTTTGTATCTAGGATTACTGTATAATCTAGTTATGAACCTCCCTTTTTGGTCATTGTATGATTACCGGAAGTAGTACTTCACTTAAAGGTCATTACGGATTTTCATCAAAAATTGTATTAAAATACTATGGAAAACTTCTCAAATTTAGTATTTATAGCTTTTATGTTGATTTAAATAATATAATAGATTTAGGTCTAAATTAGAAAACCGGAAGCGGTACTTTACTTGAAAATCGTTTTAGACTATCATAAAAAATTATATTAAAATATAATGTAAAACATCTCAAATTTGCTAAATAGGACTTTTATATCGATATGAATGTATTTACTATATTTTGGTTAAAATTGGTGAACCGAAAAGGGTACTTTACTTGAAGGTCACAATAAGCTAATATCAAAAAATATATTTAAATTAAATACATAAATCATATGTTTCGGTAATAAAGGTTATAAACGCAATTTGGTTTCCAATCCAATTAAAAATTTTTATTAAGTGTTAAAATGGAGTGTAAAATACTGATTTTCCTCCAGATTTGTGTGTGTATTTTGAAATGTTTGATGGATGTCGCGACGCCGAGTGTCGTTTTTGAGATACTGCAATCTTCGGAAACTAGTAACCAAATTCAGGATTACTTTTTGAGCCACCGATTTATAGTTTAATAGGCGTACGAGAAAGTCATGTGTTGTCCACATCAGATATTTTTTTTTAAGTACCTACCTATGTTTATTAATTGCCTGTTGTGTGCCCCACTGTTGAGAAAATGACTGTTTTATATATTTGAAAAAAAAAATGTATCTGTAAACTAAACGATTGCAATTATCGATAGTGATTAGCAGTTATCCATTGATATGTTCGTTTCTCTGTCTCCAACAATATTGAAAACATATTTTTATACACTGGCGAAACATATTATACACACCGAACATATTGTTTTCGAGGCTTTGGTGGCCGAGGGTGTTAAGGCGTCACCTTAGCAAACTCTAGACTGCTTCGGAGCCGGTTCGAATCCGGTCTTGGCGAGTTGAAATTTATTTCGTGGACGCCCCACGTAGTGAATCTCTACCTTCCCACTCAGGCTAGAACAGGTTGGTAACCTGTAGGATAACCCGTCCTGCTTGCCTTAAAATAATAGGAAAGGACGCTAAATCACAATAAAAAAAAATAAAAAACGAACATAGTGTCAAACCGAACTCCTTTTTGTTTAAATCAGTTAAAAATGTGGAAGCTGACGTGATTAATAAAGATAATATTGGTTAATTATTAGAAGATGAAATTGAAGCTCACCACAAGGATTTAGGAAAATATCGATAAGGTTATTCTAGAAAATTGTCCAGAGCAAAAACTACGGAAGATGTATTCTATCATTTTCTTATTTCATCTGACGCCATGATCTAAAACATGAGAAAAAATCTCTTAAGAAATCTAAACTTTTCAACATTGTCTTATTAAAGAGCCACAAATGAAGGCTAGCGATTATAACTCCGTTGCAGATGCATCGCATTCTGTTGCAAATGGATATTGATTAGAAGTATCTTTATTTATAAATGATTTATTTGTAAATATTGTCTTACTATTAAGTTTTATTGCATCAAATAATGCATATTTTAACTTGTTTTACATACCTTTTCCGTTAAATCAAAACTTATTACAGTTCTGCAATTAGTTTATTTTGTTTATTATATTTTAAAGCCACTTTTATATGATTATAAAACGGTCAAGCCTTTTGGCCATGTTTTTCTACCTTCGGGACCAGTGTGCGAAATATTAGTTAATAAAGAAATACATTAAATCTGAAAATTCAGATTGACTAGACAGATACAAAATTATTTCAAATTGTTTTGTTGTAATAATTTGATAGAAAGAAATTGTTTATCAATTTATGAAAATAGAAAAAATATAATTCAATAAAATAAAGGCTGTTTAACTATGGATCAGCCTATAATTGCAAAAAAGTAATAAATGATTCATGTCTGCGAGTATTAAAATCTTTTATTTATGGCAGTTCCGAGTTTCTTACGATTCTAATGATTTTATCCTTTCAATAGACGCCACTCTCATAATTCCATTTAAAAAAAAAGCTGTCTGTTGCTTATTGATATGTTGAAAATTATTGATTACCTGGAAAGAAAAAAAAATAATAAATAGAAATCCAGGCAATTAGAGACAAATATCTGACCACAGCAGGGTCGTTATGCGTTGTGGCGATCTGGCACTTTATGAGAAAAACTTTGTAATGCCATTGCGACCTTAGTAATGTGATTACACGCAGAATGAAATCTCCAACACAAATGAATTTCGTAGTAGACTTGGGCAAGTCATAGGCCCAAAAGAGCTATTGTTTGCTTTTTTTTTATTCTTTAAAAACTTTTAGGTAACCTTTAACAGTGTAAAGGTAGCCTTTGACCCTAAAATGACGTGTATGTTTGTGAAACTGGGGAGAAATTCTGCAGGTCATTTTATGGGAAGGTTTTCAATCGATTTGTTTGACTTACGTGAAACAAGTTGATTAGTAACAGGAAAATAAAAAAAATATAATGCACCTCTATTTCGAATTTTAGATACGTTGGCTCTTAGACAGAATACTAACCTTAATCCTTCTTTGGATACTCAAAAGACCAAAGCATGATCAACGATCGACCATCTAAACAAACTGACCTTGATATCCCACATATCCTAGGCACATCACAACATTCAAATTTCACCAGAACCTCAATTATCGTCCAAATTGTTCGGCGCGATCGATGTCTAGCTCCGTTCATCTTTACTTCTTTGAATATTAAAACAATAGTAGCCCCGAGACCTTTTTATTTAACCACTATACCTAGTAGTCATGGAAATGGTCAGATTCTCTACTCACGTTCTGACAGCCAGTTGCACTATTCCGCCGTCATAACCTCAGGAGGGGTTATAAATACTTCCTCCTTTAAATTATTTTCATTGTCACCCAATAATATGCTATTTGCTTCTTGAACTGTGAACCTAGTCCAAGAAGATTAGCCAATGCCCTATGGATATTCTTTTTTTTTTTTTTGGTTGAAAAAAATATTTGTAATTCTGAAATAAAAATCTGCCACGGGTAAACCAAAATCACAAAATAATTATAGATGAAAAAAAGATAAAAATATGAATAATAGCAGAAAAAAATATGTATATTTATAAATTTTCTCTAAAAATGTTGTAATTCAATTTATGGTGCATCTATGTTCTCGAACAAAAAAATCTAAACTTTTTATAATTTTCGAAAGCAAAACAAAATATTTTTCCTCAATCAATTAATATTATCATAAGACAGCTTTTTCAAATTAAAAAAATTAAAATTTACTTTTAAACTCTTTGTGAATAATCACGAGACGGAACCACCTGTTGAGACACCAAGCTTTCGAAACATTTAATTGGAAAAGGGATTGAATTAAAGGGGTAGGTTTCTAAGAGACGCAGACAAAAAAAAAATAACCATGGAACTTTTCTCTCCCTTTGAGAATGGAACGAAATAAAAACCATATGTTTCAATGGACATAAAAGGTACGCTGGGCCACTAATTGTGTTAATAATTTTACTAAGTGCATTAATACGGTGAATCTTAATGGTGAAATCTCTTGAATGTCTTTTTTTGTGGACTTGAGTATTATTCTTTTAGGTTGCTCTTTGGAAGAAAGTAGTTCCGTATCCTTTGAGTGGAACGCATGGAGGGTAGACTATATTGAATAACATATATCCTTGAGGAACGCATGGTGCACATTGTGGTGAGGACCTTTCAACGATATACGGTTCGCAGAAGTGAACATAGGTACCAGATGAAAGGGTTCCAGAAATGTTGCTACATCAGCCGTGAAATCGAAGCTGTGTAACTGAGCGGTGTTCTATTCTATTCTATCATTTCTATTTGCCTTGGCCAACAAGTTAAATAACGTTTTCTATACAGCTGGTGGACAGTTTAGCCAACGCGGTGAAATCTGGGATGATCCAAGTTCATGCGGCAACATCTGCTTTGGAAAATTCTTACCTCAATGTAATCTAGAGATAGTAACATCAAAAAACCATCATGATGAGGAGAAAATCGGAAGAATGATATAATAAATAAGAAAACTATCCCCATTGGAAACCTAGTAAAAATTTTCGAGGAAGAAATACATCTCCAACAGAAATAGCTCTAGAATGAACCAGGTTTATTAATTCACATCAATATAGTCTATATGCATGTTTAATATACATTTACTATGCAACTCTATATACATTTTTTAAAGACTTATAAATAATTTAATTGTTATTTTACGAAGTCTATAACACTAATTTTTATGATGATCTGGCTCAATATCACTTTCATCACTAAAAGCAAGCACCTCACACATCTTCGGAGTCGACACGTACTATTCTACAAATTTGTCAGTTTTTTTTTTCATAATTTTAAAAAAAGTATGAAACATTGCAGTCCAAAGGTTTTACTTTATTTTCTATTTTTTCTGCTGCACTTTAGAGATTATTTGAAATCCTACAGATAAAGGAAATGTAATTATCACAAATTGGCACCTAATAACTAAATTTTGGCATTCAAATTAAACATAAAAAAATAAACTGAATACACATCTTTAACCATACTGTTATGTCTTTAATTATTTCTTTACAAAAAATACATTTATTTAAGATTAAATATTATATTATAATATAATGTTATTATGGAAAATAGTAAAATTGTGTAATGCAAGATGCACCTTAAAAATTATTGTTACAATTTGACTTTATTAAGTTCTAATTTTGTCCTTAAAATCTGTCACTAGTGTTATTTCAGGAGTGTTATCTGGATTTGAAAGGTATTTATGGGAATATTTGTTCTGTAAAGTTATTAAAGCGTAGCCATTTTGTCAACTATTAACAGCAGATATATGTTTTCCAGGGCAATTTCAATTGTAGAGAAAGAAGTTTGAAATCAAGAATAGCACAGTCAGTACTTTAATTCATTTTCATGAATGTTATGCTAATAATTTACTTTAAATATAATATTTTGAATATTAATTCAATTTAGTTTCCTAGTGAATTGTACTATTACTCAGCTTGCATAATATCAAAACGTCAGACCACATTGTTAGCCATTTATAAAATGTGAAATCCCAACTTGTCAGGAGTATTTACTGGCCATGAGTGTTACTGTAAATGAGAAAAATCCCAATGAACCTCCTTTCGAAACAGTGTGGATAATTAGGATATGTTAATTAAATCTGAAGCCTAGAGGTATTCACAAATGAAATTCACAAAAATAAAATATTAGAAATAAAATAAAGATAAGTTTATTTATTTTTCCCCTGAAAATTAATTTCGCTCACAAGTAGACTACTTTATTTTATATGTATTTTTTGGAGCTTTTCCATTTCCGTAATTCCCATTATTATTTAATTTAATCAGAATTATTTAAGATATTTTTTTATTTTGTTCCATTTTTGAGCCTTAGCGTGAAAAATCACTTTAACTCTGAGAAATCAACTTGAATGTAATAATTCAGTTACCAAAATATGTTATTCAAAATTCAATCATATAATCATCAAAAATTCAATCAATCAAACTGTAAAAATACAAAATCAATCAGCATGGAAGACGACATTTTTAAAGATCAATAAATTCTTGTAATGACTAATCATTAAGCGATCTCCGCTATTAAAGTAATTGTATACAGTTACTGAGTAATATTAACAAGATTCTTAATTTATATGATTTGTTTCAATTTTATTTATTTTCTATATTATACAAAATGTATTTCGATAACGAACCTTTGCAAGAGTTCGACGAACTCCGGTAGCCATGAACTGCGTCTAATGAGAAGATGGATTTGGCCTTGACTTCCAGAGAAAGTATCAGATTTCAACGCGGTGCTTCGTTTCGCTGTCCGCGGTCAGTGCACAAAACTTGTAATGATATAATCGCTTACATTAAAATAACATGTTGATCATTATTAATAAATTTTATCGTTATTCCGAAATCTATCTAATTCACGTAAAATACTCACCCAATTAAAACATTTTATTATTACAAATATTCCAAGTATAAGGAAGTATAATGGATGCACCTTCAACACTCCTTTATTAACACTTTGACTTTCCGGAAAAACTGTCCATTATCAAAAAAACTTTTATATGTATGCAAACCTTCTGTTATTTAGGGATTCCTTCTATAAATTTATTTTATTGAAAACTAGTTTCGAATTTTATACATTCATTCTCAGTTCAAGGTTTGTTAGTTCAATGCAAGAAGAAACCAGTACAAACTTTTCTGTTTGATATAATCCATTTAAACCTTGAACTGAGGATGAATGTATAACATTCGAAACTAGTTTTCAATAAAACAAATTTATAGAAGTGACAAGTAATTTATCAATCCCTAATTAGATTGATCCTTCTATACCATCATGCGGATGTCAACTTCTGATATTTAATTACATAATTATATTCCATATTTATTTATTTTTCAACTAATAAAGTACTCTATGTACTCTAACACTGTAACTATATACTCCACTTCATTGTATATTCAGTTTAGTATTTTTTTATCCTTAAAAATTATGTTTAATTCATCCTTATATTCTACTTGTGGGCTAATTCATATCTAAATCCTAACTCAATTGGTTTGTCTTCATCAAAAAGCTTGGTTTGCCCACTTAACCTAGTCGTAATTTATGACAAAAACAGTCCTTCAACTAATGGCTATTCTCAAGGAAGCGATCAACAAATTTGTTTTTCAAGAGTACAACTATGTAACCGCCAAGGTATGAGTCTCTACTAGTTGCACCCGATGTTCATGGTCAAATCCACATCGAAAAATACATCATTCAGATCGGAAAATTACTTGATGATTTTTTTAAGTATTTAACATAAATAAATATTTTAAATGATTCGATAGCGCCATTCGAGCAAAATGTCAGGAAACAAAACCAACATGGACATTTGGCACAACCTCATCTCATCAAACTTGTCTCCTTCTGAGGAGGTTAAAACAGTAAACCAATATGTTGTGGCAAGACAATGTAACCATAGCAAACTGTTCAGATATGAGGATGAGGACTGTAACGATGATATGAAACTTTAAATTTTTGTTTGCATTCTTCTAGCTCAGAATATTAAGATGACATTGATTTAATTTTATGTAATTACAAATAATTTTTTGTTTCAATAAGTGTTTCAAATGTTAACTTTTCATATATTTTTATTACTTTTTTACAGCCATATTTTAAAATAAATATCAGTAGAAAAACAGAATTATGTATCATGGGCAATTTTTGTTCATACAATTTCAAATTCGATACAATTTCAAATCAGCTTGATACACTTTGGATTATTATCTGTTTTACTTTTAAATATGTGATATGGTTGAGCCATATATGTGGTCAATTATGACTACACCATCGTAACCTGGGTTAAAAAACCTAAAAGATAACATATTGTTATGGTAGATTTACCTTGGAGTATGAGCAATATGGTTTTTGCTCAGCTATATTTGCGTCAGTTGGGAACCATTGGAATAGAAAGGTCAGATTTAGTAAAAAAAAAATTCTATTTAACGATGTTAAAAATAATAGTATTAAGGCATAGGGAACCCGTAGAGATCATAGGCATTTACATTCCTATTTCCATTAAATCAGATTTGTTATCCTCCCATTTACGTCTCGGAAAAACAGATACGTGTCAGGCAATTGTAGGCTGTCAAAGATTTCCATGCCAATAATCTTTCTCCAGGTTGAATATTTTCCGCTCTCGTTAATTTTCGAAATTATTTAGATTTTATTCTTTCATTAACGTAGGCTGCCTCGTTGCACATAAGTAATGAAATGTGAATTATTACTTTCAATTTTCCACGCGAATTGAGCGATCTTATGGATCTTATGGAAAGCAACTAGAGCTTCAAGCTTATAAACCTACTTTTGTATTTGGTTGAATTTTTTTCCATTTTTATTTCACGGAACAGAGCCAAGCTTTTTCCTTTATAGAAAACAAAATTTCATATTCCAGTATGTTATATAAAGAACATAAAATTATTTTTTAATAAGTCAGTATGAAACGGGTCATATGTTCATTCAGAATATGATCCAATTCATATAATTTGGATAAAATGTGACTTCAGAGAGTGGAAATAGTTTTTGGTGAATAAACATCTTCAATAGTCAACCATTCCGCCTATATACAATATTGTCCGCCATGTCAATAACAGACTATTTATGCCAGATTGCACATCTCACACCAATATTTTAGTAAAATATTAACCAAATAAAGATAGTTGGACGAGCGTAAGTGAGGTCCTGTTTCAACTCGACCGTTTGTCTTAATGCGACTAAACGCGTTTCTGCTTTCTTCAAATTTGGCACAATTGTTTCTTAAAGTCAGGAAAAACCATGTAAGTATTAGGGTTTTTATTTTTTATTTCTGATCCAAGATGGCAGTTGTTTTATTGATCACATGTCCTCAAAATGTGTTTATTTCGCAATTATGACCTAATGTGTTGTTCGATGTTCACCAAATTTTCCTTATAGGCATTTGATATATTTTTTTTTTTTATACGGATGGTGAAGGGAAAATATAATGAAATAATTACAATAATTGTAAATGAATGAAAGAGCTCTTTGATTGTGAATTGTATTTGACATCTCTGGCTTAAATCTTGTTGAATCCAGGTGATTTTTGAAATTGAAAATTATAGTAGTATTACTGATGTTACTATACAACAGGACAATATGAAGTAATTCAACTGATATTACATGAGAACGATATGAACTGAGGCGAAAGAGGTTTATGCATATTCTACATTCATACAGATTTGGGTTGTGATTGGAATAGACCGGTGCACTATAAAATAAAAATGTCTAAATTTGTTCGCAAGCTCTGCTGTTCACAAAAGTATTAGTAAATTTTTCCAAGTCAGTTCAACATAAGTATGTTGAAGTAAAAAGTATTTCGAACTTGAAATACCAACAGACTCAAAATTATTCATCTATAATGATTATACATTACTTAAAGACAGAGGAAAATGTTTTCAAAATTTACAAAGAATAACAAATGCAGCATTAAAAAAATATATATATATCTGATTGTACAAAAACTTACAAATTAGAACTCATTACACTAAAATGCAAATTCATTAATTTTAGCAGTAAAAGATCTGTACCATATTTAAACCTAAGCATTAATAATGAGCGAATAGAGAATACTGAAACACTGACTTTCTTAGGCTTAGTGTTGGACAGGAAACTAAACTAGACACAACAAAATTGAAAGCTTATATGTGAAGACTGAATCATATAATCTCTTTGACGATTGCCGCAAGGTCAACCTGGGGCCTAAGAGTCGAGTGTTTGAAGTTAATATATGAGGCAGCATTGATTCCTGGGATGCTTTACGAGGTACCGATTTGGCATAAAGCGATTGAGAAAAAATGCCATCTTCAAAAACTCCAACGGTTGCAACGGCTCATTGGCATCAAGATTGTTTAGGCATGTTAATCAATCTCGTATGATGCAGCCTGTGTATTGGCAGGAATTGTGCCAGTGTGTCCAATTTTTGTCTATCAAACTACTCAATAGGAACTATGAAGGTATGGCGAATTACACAATAGTACACGAGTTTGAACATTAACACTGGCTTCACCCATCAACGCATGCCAAACTATAATCACAACTGACACAAACTACAGAAACGAATACAGAGATCATAAATGTGTACACAGACGGAAGTAAAGAAGGAAATAATATAGGCTGTGCTTAGTTACTCTGGAACATGAATGGGAAAATGGCAAGTACAAACTCGGAGCTACATGTTCCAACAACCAAACCGAAAATTACGTAGCCGTAAAAGCCACAAAATACCTTCTTGACCTTCCTACTGACATACATCAAGACGTCTTCTTAGATACAAACAACACAATCTTAATATAATCAGTTCTCAACCCAGACATACTCGACGTGCATACTGAAAATATCAGAGGGAATACCTTGGCTTCTAAATTTCATCATAAAATTAAAATGGATCAAAGGTCATTCTAGAATTGATGGAAATGAGATAGCTGACAAATTAGCTAAAGAGGCAGCACAAAGCGATCCATCCCCATCGTTTTATTAAACCCCATTGTCATAAAAGTTAATTTTGAGCTGGAACAAGCACTGGTCTCACTCAGATAAATCATCAGTTTGCATAGATTTATTCCAAGATTGACAACTTACAAATTCAATTTAATGGAATCTACAAATTACCAATTAACACAGATTTTGACAAAACATAGACAGACCAATTCGTACCTAAAAAGAACCCGCTTAATTAGTGGGAGTACTTGTTTGAGACAGTATAAAAGGATGCTGTTTATAAATAGACAGACAAGAACAATCATTTGATCATATTAATTTACGACTGCCACTTGTACGAGAGGCTAAGATCAATATTAATTATGTCCAAAATTTTGAAAGGAAATAATTGGTCAATGACCGAATTTTACCTGTACAACAAATTTCGGCCTGATTTAATGAAATTTGTAACCAGTTTAGATTTTGAAAAGTTGATCGAAGTCTGTGGAGGTGTAGTGCTTATGATATCACTCTGACAGAAAGTTGTGAAACAATGAACTTAGTCATGAATGTACATATATTTAAAACATATATGAATTATACTTCTTGTTAAATATTTGCATCAGAAATCTTTCATGTTTTTGTTATAAGGTTTGAAAAATATTTTTTTGTTACTTCTGATACTGTTTATGTACAATTTACACTTAAGTTAACTCAGTAAAGATTTTGTTATTATGAATAATGTAGTCTATGGTACATAATATACAAATGTATGGAATGCACCAACAAATAAACGTTCATTTCAAAGTGTTACAATGAAAAGAAAAAAGTGAGAAAAAAAAAGAATATATATAGCGTTAACTCTATTTTCCTTCGATATATGTTGAACTGTCTTACAGTGATGTAATATCTCTATTTGGCCAGTTTATAATAGGATATTAAAAATAAATGTGTTATCTCTGTTCTGCATTTATGTGACCTCATCTTTTTCTGTTCTGATTATACCTAAATTGGCTACGCTTATTGAATTATTTATTGGTATTTGCGAGACTTAATGCTTTGTTTTGAAATCTTGGTTAGTACCAACGTTAAATTTAAGGTTCCCATAGAAATAAAGAAATTTTGCAGGTAAATATTTTTTAGAAGAAATGATTTTGGTATAGCTTCAAATTGCTTGGTTTAGGAATTAAAGTTCCACCCACCGCATTGCGATAGTACAAGTTGCAAGGGAGAGAAAGCAACCTCCTTTTTGGTAATACCATTCTTTGAAGTTGGAGGATTAAGTAAGGAAGCCTATGGTGAGCGTGAAATTGGACATGGACATGGGGTTAGCCATTTCGTACCACTCACTAAATCGATAGGAAGCAATTTCGGTCTTATGTCGTATGTTACCCCTGGGAAAGTTATTAAGATAGTGAAATATTATATTAGGTAAAATAAAACAAAATGTATAAAGTTTCTGGTATTCCTTCATTTAAACGACTGCCATATGCCAAACAAAATAAATAAATAAATGAAATCAAAACAGTGTATCTTACCTAACTTATCTATAAGCAAGTAAAAGTATTTCTGTATTGAACTGTGGCATGCCTTTAGACATAGAAACACAAGTGATGCAGTACTTTTGCCCGATAATTTATAATTGACAATTTCTTCAATTGGATGCAATTCAGATTAATTATCATAAAATAATAAATTAGTTATTCAGTATCATTTCATTAGTTTTGTCATTACGTCATTAATAAAAAGTACAACAATTTTAGAGGTATTGTTATTTCAATACTTCAAGGAGTCTGTTGAGAGTAATTACAAATATGTTGTATGGATTTTGTAGGAAATTTAATCCTCTTAATTTATTTAATAAGATTGATTCTTATGCATCACTCGCATTCTGTTTGCTGTGAAGAAAGGAATGCATCCCTAGGAGCTTTGCGCCTATGCTTAGAAGTAAAGAAGTAAAAATTGTGCTAGGTGTCTCTTGGTGCCCAATTAATCTTCGAGTTGCTCCAGTCAGACATCAGGCTGAATTTTAACTTAAATATCTTCTTGCTTAAAACCTTTTAACTATCCATATGCATAATAATTCTCAATAAAAAATTATGACGAAAAAAATATTTTATTTGCACCTAACTCGAAAAGTCGTGAATTTTATCATGAATTTTTCGCAAAAATATATTCATGATAATTTTTTTAAAGATATTTAGGCATATAAAGATAATTAAATACCCTGAAAAAAACACATCGAAAACTGATTTATGCGTTCCAGAGACCCCTGAGATCAAAATACGCATTTGCGGCTCTCGGTCTGTCTGTGCCACGATTATCTCTTGTATGGCTGGACTGACTTTGTTCATTTATTTATTTTTATTTTTTGTAGAGTTTCGGTCCATGATACCTGTGTACCGAATCGAGCATCATGTGTGCAATGGCGGCTGCACAATTGACGAAAAATGTTTTATAAAGTATCTTTTTATATAAACGGCTCAAACGATTTTGGATTTCCTGACCGGTTTCGGTGCTAAATATAATACAAAATATTTAGCAAATTTGTAATAATATTCTATGGAGTTGGTATTTTATTACCTTAACCAGTTGGCCATTAAATGTCATTGCAAGCAGGCATTGTTGATTCTTTTAATGGATTTCGATTTTATATTTCTGAACATAGAAGACGAGGGCATTTAGCTAATCACTATACAATAGTTACTGAAAAAAAAAAAAATCCCAACGAACTTTTTTTTAAACTATTATGCAGTTTCGTTGATCGTTGTGGATAATTAAATACTATTTTGCATTATTCCGGTTTGAACTCGAACCATGCATAACCTGTTCCCAGATTATGAAATAATTTTTACAGATGGATCTAAATCAGAGAACAATGTAGGATGTTGTGTAGTGACACGAAAAAGTAAGAACTGAAGACTGAAGGAACTTCTATACTCATAAGTGAAATATCGGCAACATTAAAATCTTGTGAATATATAGAGAATTCTATCATATTGACAAGCTCCTTATCCGTTATAAACGGATTACAAAACCTCTGGACCACAAACAAATTTTTCCAAAAGATTAAGGTCATGAACATGAACGTAACACAAAATAGCAAAACAGCCACAATGCTCCTTCACATATAGGCGACACATATAAGCGACACATCTAAGCGACAACGAACGAGCCGTTGAAGGTACAAAAGCAGCAGCAAAAAGCTGTAACATTACCTACTTATAATTCACAGTTTTGCATTATTGGATGATAGTGACTGAAAGTAAAGTCAAGGAAAATTGGAATGAAGAACCACCTCCGTCAAATCAAACAGAAAAATAAGGCCTGGCTGCCTCCAAAAGGCATAATGCCGAAAGACTGTTGTATAATAAGCAGGATAAGAATTGGGAACACCAAGCAGACCCATCTCCACCTGCTTTTAAGGGTACATCGGCCGACGCACATTGGTTCAAAACGCACTTTTCCGGGACAAAACTCCCCTCTGGTCGTTCTATTATGATAGAGCAACCACCCCAACGTCATTTTACTCCTAAGTAAATTTACTTAAAATGTTTAGATTATCAAATTTTTAGCTAATTTTAATTTAATAAAAATCTAGAATTCTTTTTGCATTTTTCATAAAAAAATTTGCTTACTAATAATTCTTGTATATATCAATATTTTCTGTATTTCTTTTTGCTTTTAATTGTTATTAGATAAGTTTAAGAAAATATAGGGTTTGATATCACAACTTGTTGATTTTTTACGATTTTTGAAAAATGTCGTCTAAATTATAATTTATTTGCATATCTCAATATATACATAACATATTATATAACTATCATAAATAGAACGACCAGGACGGAGTTTTGTCCCGAAAAAGTGCGTTTTGGACCACTGTGCGACGTGCCAAATCTGTGATAGCGCTCCGCTAAACGTAGAACATTTATTTGAATCTCGAAAATATTGCAAAGAAAGGCAAACAATGAAAATTGACTGTTCGTTGACATATAAGGATGACAATGGAATCGTAAAAACAATAAACTATCTAAAAGCTATACACTTCATCGGAGTAATTAAAACAGTTAATTTAAGAGCAATTGTTGCTAATGGCCCCAGCAGTTGAAGCGACGTTGATTAAATGAAAAAAAATATATTTGTTACTTATTTTTATAGTGTAAATAAATCACAATACTGGAATGATATTGTTTTTCGGTTATATTTTGACCTCTGGGCAATCCTAGTATTATTTATTTATTTTTCAAATTTTTGTAATCACACTAAGTACTTTATTATAATTAATGGCATAATGTATCTATTCTGAAGTTAATAATATAATAAACATATGAAAATTGAGAATTGCGAACGGCTAGCAAAAGACCGTGGGTGCTATTATCAATTCGAAAAATGTTTGTTAAAAGTTTTCGCAAAATCATGTATTTTTACTTTGTATGTTTTTCTTGTAACCCGACGATATATATAAGAGGAAACAAGATTAAAAACAAAGCATTATGAGAATAAAAAAAAATATCGAATTAAAAGAAAAATCAGTAACTATTTTTTAAGAAAATGGAAAATAATTCCAAATTTTAAATTGTATTAACTTGTCATTTTTCACAAAGAAGTATATTACAGTAATTGCACCAAGAAAATAGAAATTGACACGACCTAGGTAGTTTTTTTAATTTTTTTTTTATTTCAAAATTTTCATGTAGGTAGCTATATAGACCCCTTGTTGACTGTATACAAACAAGTTTATTTATTATAAATGAAAAATTGGACTGCTTGTGGTGTTATATTTTAAAGACCTTATATTAGGTTTTGGGATGCTTATTTCTACATAAAAGAATTATTACCCAAGAATTCTCAGTAATAATTAGTAATGACTAGTATCAAGAATTCGAAGTGTTGATATGAATAAAAAAAGTTAGTTTCGTCAGATTATGAAGGAATATTTATAAACTCAGATTCTCGGCAACCTTGTATACCATAGACGGCAGTTGAGGAAGCACAATGACGTATGCGAGACGAGACTTAACATTCCTGAGCGTTCTTGAGTTGGACGATAGAGGCGTTTCTGGCGAAAAAAAACACTAAGAGACAACCATATTTCAAACACTTGAAGTCAGAGGCACCAATTTCACTTTTTTTTATAAAATCATTTTAATTTCACTCATTTAATTTAAAGATTGGAGGAGCACAAATTGGAAATTGGTTGTTTTTGACTAATATAGTAATAACATTAATGTATAAAGATAGTAATTACCATTCAAATTTCTAGCACTGGTAAGTCAAAAACCAAGGGGTTCCACATCGTCCCTACCATGCAGTAATTCAAGACGGCGTACAATGCGTGCCTCAACTTGTACGTTTCGAAGTGACGAATATTGTACCGTATTTTTTTCACATTCGATAGCATGGCATGATATTACTACCTCTAGCTCCTATATTACCTATTTTACCCTATATCAGTAAATCCTCAATATTTCATGAGAAAAAATAAAAAAATATCAGTTTAACCGTTAATGAATAAGAAAACTCTGAATCTAGTCAGGTCCTCTCTGCTGTTTTCGATTTCCTTTTGGGTCTATACGATTCCGATTACTGTTGACACCGATTACTGTTGATCAGCTCTATGTTTGGTTATTTGAGTGGTGTCTAAATTCATAAATGGAAGTTGACTTAAAGACTAAAGCAGCCGGATTGGCGGAAAAATATGTAGAGAACCTTAACAAGGTGAAATTTCATTTTGAAATTGAATGTTTCATACACCAGGAGCGGATTATAGAAAGAGGCTTGGAAGATGTAACTGCATCACCATGTTAATTTTAATTTATAAAAAGAAACTGGAAGAGGTATATATCAACCTTACTACAGACTTGAGAATATTCGTTATCATGCCAGTTTCTATTTCTTCTGAAAAAAGCAGTATCAGCAAGTTGAAACTAATTAAAAGTTATTTGAGGAGCACGATCGCTAAACAAAAGTCAACAAATCTCAGCATAATCTCCATAGAGCGCAAATGAGCTCCTTCCATAAACTATGAGGAGATCATAAACATTTTTGCTGCAAAAAATATTGGAAAGTGAAATTTTAATATTTGTTCATGTTCCTCATTTTAATATTCTATTTTTTTGTTTGCTTGATTAGCATTTAATTCAGTCGATGTGTTAATGTTATGATGTGATATTTATGCCGAAATATATTACCTAAAATACAATTATAAAACAGTTGCTTTTTTTATTGGGGAAATATGATGAAAGAAGGGGCAGCAAGTGCCAGTCCTCCCTAGTAGTAGTATCTACCAAGGGAACGAGATATCCAGAAAAGTTATTTTATTTAATTAGTTTTTTGTTTAATTCGTTAATGTGAGTGAAAAAAAACTGGTGCTACTTTCCATAAGCAATACTTGAAATAAACTCAGCAGCATTAAACAGTTTTAGCACAACACTTTTTTACACTACCTGTATACTTTAAGTTTGTCAAGTTGAAAATATATTTTAAAAGTTTCGGTTAGTTTTCATGGAAACATTTTAAGTTAATTTCTACTTTTGTATTCTTACATTAAATTATTATAGAGCGTATTGTTGACAAAAGATTGGCGGATTGGTGGGAGGAGGTTCGGTCGCATCCGTCTCCTTTCCGATGCGCTCGTTTATCCATCTAGGATTTTGTAGTCCTCATAAGATACGCCGTAATTTTGCTAATACTGGTCCGATTTTGATAATGTTTTTTTTTGTTTTTAAAATAATTTTATTACTTTTCGGAGGGAATTTTTGTTGACCGTATATGTATATTTAAAGGGAGAAGTTGGTCGAGGGGTCCGGTCAAAGAGTTACACTATTATAAGTAAACTTATATATTTTGTGCCGTAAAATATGAGATATTATGATTTTTGTGAAAAAGCAGTAAATACCAACTTTCTTAAAAGTTTTCTACAATTTTCCAATTTAAACAGAACTTATAGTTCTACTTGTTTTCAAGTTAGGTTGGTAAGGCACGTTTTAGCCGATTCTTTCGGTTCGTAGCGATAATTTTAACCTCATCAGCTTTAATATTTTTATAATGGTCGCAGTGCTTGGTGGATAACCGTGGCCGCGTTATTGATGAGCAGAACCCCTGTTAGCCAGCCACCTAGGGCTGGGATCCTGGCCGGTACCCGTTTTAGCCGGTTAGTTTCATTATGTTAGTAATATTTCAATGGGAATTATTAACAGAAGAAATTTACAATGAAACTGTTATATATGCATATATACACTTTATTATGTATTTGAACTATGTACTAACTATGTACAATGTACAAATGTCAGCAAAGTTGTTTTTTGACAAAATCTGTTAAATATTTTTTTTATATTTCAACGTTTAAAGAATTTTCAGACGAAAAATCTCTTCATCTTATCTTGATTAGAACAACTGTTGCAGTTGAACCCCTTGCTGTCGTTTTTCCCATCGGCCAATCTAGCCTTCACTCTACAAATTATAGTCGGTTTTTTTATTTTTTTATGACTGATCAGAACTTTTTCTTTCAAATTTAACTGATGGATGTACCTCTCCTACGTTCTTAAAGAAACCACAAGCACAGAGCTTGGCCAACAATGCCGGAGAATGGTTTTTTTACGTGCAGCGAGTTGAAAGAGTTTTGTCAGATTCAATTTTTAGATTGAAATCTTCATTCAAACGCCTGTCCTTTCCCCGATTGTTGACTGTACTTTTCCCCACGTTCAGTTCTAGACAGATTTTTGCCACAGACTTACCACTATCATTTCTCTTCCGAATCCGGAAGGGCATCTCCATACCCACAACAACGCGTTTACACTTTGCACTGGATTTGTTGAATTGGAATCCATTCACTCATGTTGAATTGCAATACACAAAAGCTCAGACCGAACGTGAAATCTGATCTGTGGGAAGTGGAAAAAAATATCTCAGAATTCAATGTAATAATAACATCTGATTCCAATTGACAACGGGGCACTGCCACATTTGTGGAAATTGTTCTTTAACTCTGTTGTCATTTTCATTTATTTTTCACACTAAATTGGCCATCAGTGCTTCTTTATCTGACCAGACATACTACCGAAAAAATCCTCCCTTCCGTGAAATGTGTTATTACAGTCTAAGTAAAAAAAATATACGAACCATGAAGACCGAATGGGCAACATGAAGGATTTTTATGGAAATCGGGACAACTTTTTGAGAGTCACTGACACGTGTCTCGTCATGGAGAATTTAGGGGTAGATACGTATTAATTTAAAAATTCCACATTTCAAGAGTGTTTTTGTCAGTTCTTATAATCATATTTCAAGTGTTTTTTAACTAGATTAATAAATAAAATAACTTATTGTTATTTATATAAGATTTAGCAGTACCCAAATAATGTCTCTCTAGTAAATATTAGAATACCAAGATGCTCAATAGCTTTTATTTACATGCCAAAACATTTTTGTAAAATAACCGAATGGTGCTAAAAACTAAACCTTTTTATGATATTAGAAAGGTGTAGTCTTTGAGAAATTGGAGTGTAATACAAAGATATGGGTATACAAATAAGGGGCACGAAGATAAGGGGTAAAAAAAATGATTTGGAGTTAGGACCTTTTATCGGGTATTTTTACTTCCTTAATATTGTAATCGCGAAAATTTTTGGTTTTCAGATTTCAACGGAAATATCAAGTTTGAATAGTTGATCCTGAATCCATTTTGAATAGTTTGGTCGTGACGTCTGTACTTAAGTTCGTTCGTTCGTAAGTTTCTCCCATACCTCAAAAACGGTTAGCCGTAGACCATTAAAATTTTACATTTTAGGATTATTGTAAAATCTAGTTGCAAACCTCCCTTTTATATCTCTGCATGATTACCGGAAGTGGTACTATACTAAATGACTATAAGGTCCTTATTGATTTTCATCCAAAACTATATTAAAAATAATGCTAAACTTCTCAAACTTAGTATATAAGACAAGCATATTATATAAATAGCGTGATAAATTTTGGTTAAAATTTGCAAACCGGAAGTGGTACTTTACTTGAAGGTCATATTAGACTTTCATAAAAAATTATATTATAATATAATGTAAAACATCTCGAATTTGGTAAATGAGACTTTTATATCAATATAAATAGTACAATAGATTTTGGTTGAAATTGGAGAGTCAAAAAAGGGACTTTACCACAAGTTCATAATACATTTTTATCTTATCACGCCAATATTGTCAACAACGCTTATTCTGACCGCCGAAATTGCGGTCTATCCATTTTGAGTAATACAACAAAACGATGAGACAAAAATGATTGAAACAATCATTTTACAGTTTTCTGTACAAAATAATTACAAGAATGAATATGGAAATATTACACAAATGTTGATTGAAATGAATAATGATAACTATCGTACAAAGAAAGAAAAGTAAATATAAAGAGAAAATTGAATTATAAAAAACAAATTGATGATAAACAAAAATACTGCTATAAAAATTAAATTATAATTTTAAAAACCAACAAATGGAAACGATAGATAATAATAATGAATTAGAGAGAATTTAAACATTAAAGTTTAAAATCAAATACAAAATTAAAATAACAAAGGTTGTTTTTTAAGAAGTTGAAGATTTAATGGAGCAGTGTATAAGGTTTTAGTGTACAAGTCTAGGCTCTTAACTTCACGTAGTTGGGCTGAAACGCTGGCTGTTAGAATGCAAAATGCAAAAAGTAATGGTTTTGTTTTATGTTGACTATCCCTGGCTGATCCCAAAATATTTCTTGTGTATGTTCGTTTAATTTATAAAAAGTGAATTTACTGTGTTGAAGTATTCAAAAGTTGGAAAGGAACAAAACATAAGGTAGTGTTCTCAAGGAGTTGGAAATCGTAACAAATCCGTGCATAACTGGCGACAAAATTAGGGAGATATTGTGCGTTAGCGGCTACGGTAAGGCAACGCCATGAGCGAGGGGACCTTTTTCTGCATCCGTGTTGCGTAGAAAGTATCGATTTCCAAGAGAGAGGAAAACGATTATCGATCAATAATGTTTTTTTGCTGTTTATTTTTTCTATTTAATAATTTCATAGTTTTCTCATTTTACAAAACACGCATCTTTGATATAAAATAATGAAAGTCCGAATCAGTATATTTTTTTTCTTAAAAGTTTCTAAATGTAGTACATATTTTTTCATTTATTTGACTATAACCTTAGAATAATAAGTGATATCTTCACGGTTCATTAATTGTTACAATACCTGAAGTTTTTGCCCACTCTATCAACTTTCTCTGTTTAGAGATACATAATGTTTGTGATTTATGATAGAGGCACAATTCAGCTGAGAAATGAATTAAACTTCTTGAGATTTCTAGGATACAATTTAGATTAGAAACCGTAGAAGCCGTACTAAATAATATCATCTCGAAATAAATATAGATAAAACAAAATATATGGTTAGTAGCTTAAACAACAATTAGTAGGTTAAACGTTAAAAGTTGTTGGAATAGTCAACGAACGAATCAATAAAAGGGGTAATCAGCGCTAAACCGACTGGAAAGCCTTCCCAGGGGTCGCCAAAACGTTGATGGGAGGGCTGTGCCCGATCTTAAGAATTTGGATTTTAATGGAGCTCAATGGAGAGAGGTTTGTGTAAAACAAATTTGTGTGCTTTCCAACTCTCTTCATCGTTGTTCTCGACGGCATCATGAGAGCTACGCTTGGGGGACGAAGACGTGGAATCCAGTGGGGTCTAAGAGAAAGGCTGGAGGATGTCGACTTCGCCGATGACCTATGTCTTCTAGCACAGCGGTTCAGCGATCTGCAGGACAAGTTAGATGCTTTAAGCCGAATCGTCAACCGAGTTAATTGTTTTGGTAAAACAAAAGAAATGCGAGTGAACGAGCGATGTTGGAATCCACTTGTTCTGAGGGAAAAGGCCGTAGATCAGGTGGAATCATTCGTCTACTTGGGAAGCTTGGTCAGTAAAGGAGGGAACTCGTCGGAAGATGTCAAAAGCCAAATCAAGAAAGCTAATGGGGCATTTGTTCAGCTGTATTCAGTATGGAAGAACAAGAAACTGTCCAAGCAAACAAAAATAACACTTTTCAGCACCAACGTAAAGTCAGTTCTCCTCTATGGATGTTAAACATGGAAAATGGCCGAAACAATGGTTAATGACCCGACCCCTTCAGACCTTCATCAACCGCTGCTTGCGAAGAATCCTGCGGATCGGGTGGCCAGAGAGGATCTCGAACGAGGAGCTGTGAAGACTGAGCAGCTTCAAAAAAGAAATACACATGAAAAAAAGAAAACACCTGGAAAAAAGAAATGGAGATGGATAGGACACAGATTAAGGAAACCAGATAGTGCCATCGAGAAAGAAGCTCTTCAGTGGAATTCCCAAAGAGCAAGAAGAAGAGGAAGACCAAGAGAGGCGTGGCGCAGATGGATACAAAAGGACCTGGGCCGGACCGGCAAGACTTGGCAAGAGATGAAAGTGTTTGCAGCAAAAAGAAAGGAATGGAACGCACTTATATGCTCCTCTAGGAGTCAATGGAGATAATAATAATAATTAATGGAGAGAGGAATATTAGTGTTATTTCGAATCAAATCTCTGGCTTCGCTTAGGCTTTATTGTTATTATAATAAGTCACACAATACGATAATTGTACAAATAAGCAATTTGGTTCTGATTAATTAATCTGGAAATTCGTTGACAACCACACAAAAATAATAAATTTTCTTTATCCGTTTTTACGGAAAAGACGAGCGCCCACAAATGTTCTCCTCTGTACTCCCGCTAAAACTAATCGTCAAAAACTGCTATCGTAATTAATTCAGTGAGTATTTTGAAAGCAATAAAAAAAATTTACTACTCATGACGAATCGAGTTATTAAGGATATAAATAATTTATGCTCGGAATATGAATTTCTTCCATTGTCTTCTTTACGGATCATTTATCGCGAATCAGAAAAAAAAAAAAGTTCATTGGCTAGGGAAGGGGGCAATGGTCCCCGTTTACCTTCTAGCATGGCGCCCAAATTACATTCTATATGTTATGTTATGCTATATTATGTTATGTTACATTATATATCTGAATATGTAATAGCCAGACTTCTGTGATTACTTTTTTTTAATTGAAATGGAATTGTTTTAAGATAAGACATAGATTTAAATTAATTTGACAGTTTGTTGCATAAACATACCATGGCACTCGCTCGTATGAACTTTCTTCATTCTTGGTTTTCCTTGACAATTAGACCTAACGAACTAGTAGAATGCCGTAGGTGCTATTGGCCTGGACCGTAATGATAGGTTTTCGTCAACAGTCGGCCTTTCAGAATCGGTCTGGCGTTTCAGTATGTCATTAGCATATGCACGCGAGTAGTTATGCCAGTAGAACGGAAGTGTGTACTCGTGCGGTAATATTCTATTCAGCGACCTGAGCTTTTTCTTAGTATTTTTTAAAAAAATATACGACATTTTCAGTTATAATTGAGATTGTGTTTATTTAGTCGATGGTTTATACAATAATACGTCATTAGAAAAGTAAATATTTCCGAGAAAGTGTGCACTCAGGGTAGTAAATTTCCACGCTCGGGTATGCTGATGATTTTGTACAGTGAGAATAAGATGAGAAAACTAATAAAATAAATACAACATTTCCAAACAGTATTTACACTACCTGAAGCACATATGTGAGGAATAAGAGAGGAATGGCCAATTTAGGAATTCCTCGGTCTCTTGCTATTGCTTAAACTGACCATCAGAATTGCCTCTTCAATATTACTAAATTCAACGAAAATATGGGAATATACTGCCGTTGATCGACATTATACCTACAAAAGCTCGAAAGTGAAACTGAAATAAATGAAACGATCTTTAGTAGGTTTACTGTCGATATAATTTTTTTTCCAGTTACAAATCATTGTAAATATGGGATGCTTACCGTCAGCAGTCGTTCGCCCGATTAATCTCATAAATAACAACAACGCCAGCCCTTCAACTACGTGCACGGTTGAAAGATCATTCAGCATTCTACGTCGTGTTAAGACGTGGCTGAGAAACATAATGGGAGAAGAACGTCTTTCAAGTTTATGTCTAATTAGTTTTTCATAGGTCTAGAGCTAATAAGTTAAAATTTAGAGATAATGTTCTTGATATGTTTTCGAAAAATAAGATATATATACACTTTGTATTTCCAGATAAGTAATTAGACTTGTTTTAATACCTGGGTCTAGAAGAGTCTATATTGAACATAATTAACATTAAATACGCTTTTCTGTATCGAATTTAGCTAGACATTATTTAGTTAAGATCTATTAAACTTGTCTTTCTTCTCACATGTCTGTTTTGTAGAACCTTTGAGTAACTCTTAATGGTTCCTTTGTCAGTGCTCTATATCCTTTTTTCAAATATTTATTGTATGAGATCAATGAAAAAAAATCCATAATTGAAACAAGATTAAGGTTTTATACAAAAGTTGGTTGTCCGACACCAACACAAAACAGAAGCATTATCTAATTTTTATTAATGTTATTTTATACACTTGTTCATTGGCAAAATGCAAAATATTTTGCGAAATTGCATCAAAATCGTACATATATTAGTTGAAATATAGCACTTTGAACTTAGTAGACTAACTCCTCGGCGTTACAGGTCAGCTTTGCCACTGGCCTTCTTAATTATTAATTTTGCATCTCCCTCCAATTCATCCATCCTTAGATTATTCCTCCACTTTCTCCAGTTTATTGGTCTTTCCTTTTTCTTTTCCCACTGAAGTGTGTCTCCAACATTTTCCTTTGTACCATTTCACCCACCATTCTGATTACATGTCCTTCTTATCTTGCTTAGATTCAGTTTCTTTCGAACATTTTCAGTTCACGGAACAAGCATCTTGGTTTCTCATCATCTTGGAACAAGCACATAGTTTCTGCTCCATAGGTGCCTACTGGTTTAGTAAGAGATTTATATAATTTTAATTTCGTCGCTTTAAACAACAATTGAGACTTCAGCAGTAACAGGTTTGCGTAGTAGGCTCTATTATACTACAATTATGCGGTTAATTTCTTTGCTAAACTTGGTAAATATGTTTTATAAAGTTTTCTGAACATGTTTCTACGGAAACAGTTCACCTTTGTTGAGTTATTTGATAACTTGAGAACGTTTTAGATCTACTGAAGCATTCCAAATGCTCATTTGAATGATAATCTAATTTTCTGAACGCTAAACTTGTGTCGTCAAAGCGATAGGTAAGAAAAACCTGTTAGTGGACACACCAGATATTTTCGAAATATAATTATTTGGAAATAATAAACCATTGTGTAATAATTTGCAGCGTTTTTGTGATCTGCAAGTAGCAAAGTTTCCCACTGAATATACCTAGCCTCGGACTACAGTAACACCTCATTGTTAATCAGGTCATTTCTTTATCCTACTTCGCCCGCTACTACCACTGTATATTTCGTCCTCAATAGACGCTGTGGTATAAAAACCACAACAAATATCAACAAGAATTGACTAATAAAAAAACATTTCGTGTTTATTCAACGAATTTTTGTATTCATATTTCTTCGATTATTTTGGAATTTATACGTCATAGAACGAATTAATCAAGCGGGTATTGTGCTGTCATCCTATACGGAACGAATCTAGTTCAAATCCTACCCTGACACACTAAATTTTCTCTGATGGGCTTCCCACTGAGCCCACTAAGAATAATCGTTTATTTGGAGCACCGTCCTGGAATATCGCAGGATAAATAAGGCTATGAAAATACAATTTTTATTCTTATAAATAGAACTAAAATGTTGTAATTTCGCAAAATATTTTGCATTTTGCCGAACAAATGTATAAAACAGCATTAATAAAAATTAAATTATGCTGCTGTTTTGTGTTGGTATCAGACAACCAACTTTTCCCATAAAATCCTACTTATGTTTCAATTGTGGATTTTTTTCATTGTTCTCTTACAAGAAATATTTGGAAAGACGGATATGGAGCACTGAGAAAGATACCTTAAGAGTCTCCCCAACAGTTCTTAAAAATAGACTTGTCCGAAGTAAAACAAGTTTATTAGATCACAACTAAATCAGTAGTACAAATAATAATTTCTAACTAAATTCAAAACAGAAAAGCGTATTTAATATCAATAATGTCCTGCTGTTAATGACTTTTATAGACTCTGATATTAAAAAAACTTAATAATAAACGGATTATTTTTATTCAATATTTGGATTCTACGTATCCTTCTATTGTCCATAGTTTTGAAGGGGGAGTAAAAAAAAAGATTTTTGAGCTCAAAATACTAAAGAAATATACTAAATCTGTCCCTTTGGTTGTATCTACCTTTTTTTGAGATATCGACTCAACCGATTATCAAGTTTGATGTATCAAATTACTCGTTACTTAAAGGTTTTGGAGCTCTCTGAGCTCAAAATGCTGAAAAATATTTCATTATATTTTAAATATTTTTGGATTTTTGTTGATGTGTTTTATCATATAATTTGTAAGTTTAATTTAATAAGTAAATTTAATTTTATAAAATAATACCCAGACTACGGAAATAGATTTTATATGTTACAATCCCATTTATCCTAAGGGATGGAATGTTCTTGCATATCTATTTAAGTGCATTGGTGGGTTGTTAATGAAGATGACGCCCACGGATATAGAACCTGGGTGCAGTAGTCAGGTGTCTTCCACTAATCGTTACGGCCCCTTGCAAATACATTCCGTTCCGTTCATCTGAGCATGTTAAAATACAGAAAGCTCCTTGTATCTTTGCATATAAACATACAAAAAGTAAATTAATGTATTGCTTAAAGAAGAGTCATAATTTTAATTGAATGTGGAAGGCACCCGAATACCACAACATGTTTCAATATTCATGGGCGTCAACTTCATTAACGATCCACCAATGCGCTTGAGTAGATATGCAAGTACATTCCGTCCCTTAGGATTAAAATTTAATTTAAAATAAAATTTATTTCCGTAGTTGGGTTTTTAAAAATTATTTTATGATAATTATTTGTATGATAAATATTTCATAATGAAATGAAATTCTATTAAATATTTGTACTTATAATCGTTTTGTTCTTTAAATCTGTGTTGTTTTTTTTCCAACGAGCACCCCTACAGTGGATTCAGTTTCATCTCTGAAACTGGCATTTTAAGAAATCGAACTGTTTTTCTCTTATCAGCAGAGTATTATTTTATAAATTGCAAGACAATGAATATATGAAAAATCCAAAGCTAAACTAGGTCGGATATTTATATAACATAATACAATTTTAAGTGCCATCATACATAATAAAACTAACCGTAAAGGCACTAAAAACATCAACTTCCTGCATTGTTACGAAATAAAAACAGCATAAATAAAGCCAGTATATGCCGTGAAAAGATAACTGGAACACTAGCTTATTATTCATAGCATTATCCAACATTGTGTCCCTCGTATCTAGGATCCAAAGAGTTGATACTTTAAGAAATGTTAAATTACTGTTTTTTTATCTCATAAGACAAGTGGGACTGCTGTGGATTTGATTCTGAAGTAGCCTATCTCTGTCAAAACAATAATAACAATACTTAAAACTAAACTTGATAAATGTTTCACACATGATACACTATATATATATTTTTTTGTAGAACATATATACATACTCCTAAACATGGCAGAAAATTTGAATAATAGAACTGTATCATGTGTGACATATTTACCAAGTTTAGTAGTGTTCCACATATATATATATATATATATATATATATATATATATATATATATATATATATATATATATATATATATATATATATATACATATATATATATATATATATATATATATATATATATATATAAATATATATATATATAAATATATATATATAAATATATATATATATATATATATATATATATATATATATATATATATATATATATATATATATATATATATATATATATATTTATATACATATATATGTGTGTATAATTTTATTTTTTAATTCAAAAAAATGTTTTACCAAGTTAAGGGCTGTCAAAAATTTGACTTATACATTCGTAATATTATTACATTCGTTACATTACATTCGAAAAAAATAAAACAAAAATTAAAAAACTCTCTTTTCGGAGTAAGATTACATCTGCTCTAAAGAGGCGAATTAGTCTAACAATTTTACTCGCCTACTTCAATAGCAAAAGTTGATTATGTATAAAACAACTTAAATCTGTCGATAACTTACCAAATTCGTATGAGGTTACAAATTTGATACGTGTATGATTTGATCTGTATCACAAACTACGATTTCATAGTCATAAATATTTTTTACAATTTCTTAATTTAATTTCTGCATAAATCTGTGAACTTTGCTGATATTTTGATTTTAATTCGTAAAAGATTTGTTCAGACTGAACGTGTCCTGAAAAAGGATCTCGGTGGAAAGTTCTGAAGAAGTTCTGAAAATTTGCCCATTTATGTACCTACATTACCGTGCTGATTGCGAATATTAATTGTTCCAGCGATATTTCATAAAGATCAAAAAAATGCAAAAAAAAACAACTGATTTTTTTTATTTTTTTCTTGTTACTTAAAACCATTAATTTGAATATTTTCTAATATTCATTTCACAAGAGTATTAGCAAAAGTTAGTCGAACTCAGGAGACGCAATATAATCCAGTCAAGAAAGGGGAAAAAAGTTTTGAAGAAATTCTAAAAATCTAATTATTTATGCTTTTTGGAGTACTGGTTATAAATTTCAAGTTTGTCAATTTTCCCCTGCTCCCTCCAAAATAAAAATAAAATAAAAAATAATAATAAGCTCAAAAAATAAATTTCTCATTGCGTCTCACAATTTTATTGCCACGAAACTATTAAACTACCTGTATAACTGAATAGATGATGTAACATGCCTAAAAACATTTACAAGATACTTCTGCTTCGTAACACTATGATTTCAGCCGCTATTTAACCTATTAGGATGCTCAAGGAAAAAAAAAAAAAAAAACAGGAAACTAGAGAAAAATGAGAGTAACGTAATAGAGCATTCCCGAAATTTCAGCAGGGTCGCTACCAATGAGAATATCATCAACATACTTCTAGTAACATCCGAATTTTATGTTACAAAGTTAAAGACCATCCAAAAAATGCGAATTCTCGATCTCCGAGATGTAATTAATATAGTTGAGCAAAATTTATTTTTTAATTTATATTTTATTTATATAGCACTATGTTTATATTTTTGTTTATATGTTTATATGTTTATATTTAATTTATATCGAATATAAAAAGTATTTGAGTAATATGTTTTTAAATAATTATTTTTTAGCAAAAGTATATGTTATTTATGTTCATATAATGTTTTTCAACGGTGCCTTTTATTTACCATATTGCTTTCCATATATTTTGAATTATATCTTGAAATGTTTTATTCCTATTGAATCGGGGTTTGCTGTATTGAATTCGGCGTTAAACAATATATTAAAACACTCTTTTAGTGATAACGACAAGATGAGATATATTTTTTTCCAAAAAGGCAGGTTTTTGACCACCGTGCGGCTTTTGAAAGATAGGATATTGGAGGGGCTGGATAGTTTTATACTATAAGCTATAAGCAATACAGTAATAAACTAACAAGAGAGGAACTTTCCAAAAGCACTATGTGTGAACTTTGTGTAATAGCGAATCCAAGGAGAGAGGGCAAGGGGAGCGACCGCCCAGGCCCCACGCCGCATAGTGGGAAAATTGTAGATCTAGAGGCCAAAATTCTATAACTCTCGGTTAAAAGACGATAAAAAACTACAAGTAAATTTTCAATGCAATTGTGATCACAACCACAACGCTACAAATTTGAAGTTTTTATCTGTGAGCTTTTGTCTTTACTATGATTACGATCGTAGATTATTTTTATCCATCGTAGATGGTGTTCATCTATCTTATAAATAAAGCATTCAATAATAATTAAAAACAAACCATTTATTCCGCATTGAACGAGTATCAGATACAATTTTATTTTCTATTTTAATTGGAAGAAAAATTATTAAAAAAATTTTTTGGCCAAATATGCAATAACTCATAAAATATGCAAAAATATGCACAATAAAATTATTAAATGCCAAATGTATTGATTCGTAAAGATATTCGATCATTTTGGTTGAAAACTTATCAGGAAAAATATGCATTTGCATAGAAATTCAGTCTTTATTCATAACACTTAAAACCAGACCTTACAACTGAAAAAAATTTTTTGGTTTGTTTTCGATAATATTTGCAACATAGTGATTTTTAGGTGCGCTGAATCAAAATGTTCCATAATTTTTAGTGTAAAAAATCTATAAGGCTAGTTTACCCTATAACCTAAATATGTTTTTCAATTTATTTGACTAAAAAGCAATCATTCTTTAAAGTGAGTATTTTCCTTTAATATACAGTGAAAACCAAATGTTTTTGTGGAAAAACCATGACATCATTTTCCAAACTCGAGATAAAAAATAGAGCAGTTTCAACGTGTTTTATTTTTTTTTCTCGGCTCATAAACCCTATTCAATGAACGCTAGGACAAGTATCTAATATTTTTGGATGTAGAAACATCTTAAAAATTTTGACTGAATTCAGTGACCCATTGACTGAGCCTTCCCTCCCTCCTCCCTCCTCCTTATAGGACACGAGTATATTAGCGGCTATTACTCGATGGTTATTTTGTCATTAACAAGGCCTGGAAATACTTCAATATTAAAATTAAAACTTGTATTCAATTGTTACAACTGTGACGTTAAAATAACAACAATTTTAATTTTGTTTATGTCTATAAATCAATTTATTTTTAATTATTTAAGGATGAACCTCTTACTATCCAAGCATTTCTTTTTCTGTCTTGATATTTGTCCATGAACAAAAAAAAATTATTATAAATAATTAAAAGATCATTTCTTAAACATCTAAACAGTGTAGAAAATATAATACTTCCACGTTTGATTGATCAAATATATCCAAAGAAATCGATTATTTTTTCGTTTATTTCTTTGCTGTATTTTGAAAACTCCATTTCCAGTAGATACTTATTCCACCAAAGTAGCGGCCAAGTCTCTCAACCGTTTATTAGAAGTATAAATAAATTGGACTCTTATAGGATCTTGGACAGCCTACAATCTCATTGTCAGTCATTTTATGACAGAGCAGTGTTTTTATTTCCTCTTAAGTTCTGTTTCATTTAGTTATTGTAGACAATGGATACTTAACATTTTTAGATATTCAACCGTTGCTCTTCTCTATAATATTATCGTAACCTTTTAATTATAATTATTATGTAATTCTTATTTATTTCGAGATCTAATTCATCAATCTACAATTGTTGTTGTTTTTATGATGTAGATATGATCTGATCGTAACCAGGTTAGCACTATTATTCATTGCCCTTAAGGCGTAGATTATATTTTACAATACATAAAAGTAAAATTGAAAAAAATAAAATTAGTAATATAAAATCACGCCTAAACTGGAATTTATTATCAATAGTAAAAAATGGCTGTGGTCAATTAAATGTTATTGCGAAAAGGTAATCGTTCTGTTTAAATTTAAACAGTAAATTTATTTTAATTGCTTCTTATTATTTCATTACAAAATATTAATTACAACTTACAGTAATATGTTAGTGTAATTGCTAACTGCCCTTATTTTCAGATAATAGAAAACCTAGCCTAGGATCACGAATATAAAAAATTGCAAATAGAAGGGAGATTTGAGTTTCAAGATATATAAGGTTCTTTGGCTTAGAGGCAATGCAATAATTGATAGTCTTCAGCTCTTAATAACAGTGGATCGCCTAATGGTAGGTTTGATCCACACCACAGTTTCTAATGGAATTCCCAAATGGGCGATAATTCTTTCAGCAACAGGAAGCGATTATCATTAAGAGAAGGAAGCTAAAAAAACTTGTATTTAGTGATTAATTAATTAGTAGTGTCAGTTTTAATGATGCAATTAATTCTCCTTAACTTCATTTTTAGATTTGGCAGTTTTTTACTTAACATTTCGCTATTATATGATTAATTTCTAACTGGAAAATCAGGTTTAAAAAAAAGAAAACCATTTATTGCTTTCTTTTACATTTGTAAGTTAGTACAAAAGAAATTAAATATGAAATTAGACTTTTTAGTGTGTTAAGAAATAATTAGTTTATTCAATTTTGGTTGACTTTTCAGCCATTTTAGATTTTTGACCAATTTAACGTACCTGATCCTAGCTTTTTCTTATATATTTCATACATATCAAGTATTGAACATATAAGAACATAAAACATATACGCTATGTTCTTATAACATATCCTGTAATATGTTTAACTGACCTTGTTTAGACTGCTAATATGAGATGTGCTATATCTGGTATACATTTATGTGATCTCCTGCCAGTATTCACAAAACTGAGGTTCGATTCTTTCTGGTATACTGGCTGACACAGCCAATAATTCTTGAGAAAGAAACAAATCTCAGTTTTAGGAATTTTTATGTCCTTTTTATTATTATTTTAATATCCTTTTTATTGACAGGATATTATTTAAAGAAAAAGAATGAGAAAAGGAGGCTCTATGAAAATTATAAACTAATAAGTTTTAAAAACCTCAGTTGTGACATGGCCGCTACTTTATTCACAAATTTGAAGCTGTACTACGGATGAATAGTATTTATTATTCAGTGAGCCTGTGGAATTCGAATATAGGTTTAAGGTATATTTATAATGGTATTTCAGTAATCCGTCTATTTGCATACCGCTCGTCGTTGGACCCGACGGTGACAGATAATACAAGTTTTATCGTACTTCCCTTACCTAAAGGAACATAATAACATGACAAAATTGTTCAATGCCCTGTATCTTAGCTAATTATGATCCGATTCGATAATTTATTTTTGTTTTGTAGAGAATTTAATTTTCTTTCAAATGTGCATGTGCGTAAATGTATCCTTTTCAAGTTATGCGCAAATGAAATATTCTTTTCATCATAAATTTATCTTTTTACTTTCTCAGAGATATAGTACGTGTATGGATAGTTAAAGAGCTTTAGAGAGAAGACTTTAAGTAACTTTCATCAAAATATTCTGAGCTGTTTTGGCGTTATACTCTACATTAGAAATGGTTTTTCGGTTGTTGCACAGCCGCTGTAACGCACAGGGTGCACAATTTGGTACGCAGACACAACGGGTCCAAATCCTACTGAACAAAAATGAAAGTTATTTATTATTTACATAAATTATAATTATATTATATTAAGTCATTTATTATTTAAAAGTTATTTAAATATATATATATGTTTTATGAAGGCATTGTAATATATTGACAAAGGTAATAAATGTGAAAGAGATAAAAAGTTGGCCTGCTCAATGCTTGTTCTGCTTCGTCGGTCGGAAGGAATAGGACTCCGGCTCACGTTCCTTCAGGCCAAACGAAATCAGTTTCTTATCCTCCTTTTTATGTTTATTGATTATTTGCTTTGTCGAATAGTATTTTATTTCATTATCGCTTGTTCTTAAATTTATTCATTAAACGTTATCAGAAACTTTAGTGTGTTTCATTTCTGTTCTTATACCTTCAGATACAGATTTAGGATATCAAGTACCATTTAAGTAATTAAAGAAAAGCGTCCCATTATGATATATTTTTTGTAAAATTGTGCTGAGGTTTCCCAATATAATATTTACCAATTTTTTTATTTTTCTTTTTTTAACTCTATAACTAATTGCAAATGTATTTAAACCAGTATTTTCAAAAAAAAAAAATATTTTGCATATAAATATTTAAGAGAAGACCCTTCAATAAGAATTCTTTTCCGAGTGCAGAAATTTACTCACAAATTTTGTTTGCAAACATTTGAATGTTCGTTGTCTGTAAATGAAATTTAAATATATTATATATCATTAATATATGAAATAATGAAAACAATTGATGTGTGAACTCGTGTTGAAAATGAAAAAAAAAATATAAAATTTTAATAAATTTTATTTATTAATTTTTAAATTAATTCGGTTACTTCGGGATTAATTCGGGAAATTCGGAACGTATGATGACTGTTAATATGGATGAAAATTGTAATTGGAGCGAATGATGCATGTAGGTAGGTATGTCATTTTACAGACAATGTAGAATAGGAGAAAAAGATGCGATTCAATACTTATATGAGAGAAATAAATCATCTGACTATGAGGAGTTATATAATGAGCAATCACTTTCAATTAGTATTGAAGTAAAATACATAGTCCTGCTAAAGTATATAAGGAACCATGAAAGGTTGCTTGGTGTAGCCGCACGATAAAGAAACTACTGAAGGGTTTGACATGTTATCAATGTAGTATGGACATAATGATTGAGATTGATTTGTTGTCAGAGCTAACGGGCTGAATCATTGACAGCGACTGTCAACACCTCAGAGATCATTTTTTTTTTTTTTTAGTTTACTTTCTCAGTTCAATGAAAAAGGTTTACTGTTGTTTTTTTTACTTTACTTTCACACAAGGTTGAGTTTGTTTACAGTTTTTTTTATGAATTCAGCGTATGAGAAAAAAACAGAATGAAGTATAGCAGCTATTCATTTGATAGTACAACAAGTATATTTTGCAATTTTTTTAAATTCGTACTCTTGGCCCTTCTTTATACTTATCTTAGGAAAATGTTTGAAATATGGGAAATTATAAAAAATTCCCCAAAATCATATTATATTAAGTTAGTTTTATTGGATGAGGTGATTGATTACGTGTTACATTCTTTTTACCCGACTATGGTGCACAGTGGGGAAAAAGTGACAAAAATTCTAAAACTAGAAGTGCCATTTTTACCAATGAAATCAAAGATTTTTGGAACCAACGGGTTGCAGAATGCTGGACAGAGTTAAGTTGCTGGACATCAATTAAGTTTGTTTTGACTAAAAATTTAGCAACCTGCAAATCTTGGAAATATAATTTTTTCAAAGTTTTACGTAAATTCTTAAATATTTTCTGGGGCTCAATTTATATAATTTTTAAATAGATTATTGACCAGCATTGTAATATAGGCTGTCGACATCTTGTTTGATGAGAGAGTTTACATAGCTCTAGTTTTTGGCACTTGCTGAAATTATATTGCGAAGTAGGATATGGAGGAAAATATGAAAATAGAAATTATAAAATTCTTTAGAAATATATTCCGGTTTGTTGCGGTCTGGAATTACTTTTTTCGATAGCTACACCTCTAAGAGCCTTCCGACCACTTTGATCTCTGCTGAATTTTTAATGATAATGTTCTCAAGATGTATTTAAAAAGTTGTCCAATCTTCCGGAAAGTAGAGGAAGAGCAACGGGGCTTACATATTGAAATTTTGTTCAATCATGTTTTATTTACTTACTCAGTAATTTATAATCCTTTTTGTTTACCTTTCAGGTTTCCTTTCATCATTGATTGCAGATAATGTATGAAACAGCCGCACCGCATAGTAGCACGGGAACAAAAAAAAATACTCAAAGAGAAAATAAGTTTTACGAACTTTTTTCAGTGGTTTTCAGTCCTTGAATAGATGAAGAATAAATTCTTGCTATAATTTTTCCAAAAAGATATGTTTGGGCTCCTATATACAGTGGCCTAGAAATGAACAATAATATTGTAGTCGGACCCTGATATTCGTGAGTTCAGCGAATACAAATCCAATATGAGTGGTCAAAAATATGACAACTTCTGAAGAGGCTTAAGAAAGCAGAAATAAAGATAACTGACTCCATCACTCTCCGAAAGATGTTAGCCTTCATTCGAATGTAGACATATTTCTAAAAATTCTTGTAACTTATGATCCATATACAACTAATACAGGATCAGAGCCTTATATCACACGCTCCTACTAGCATCGAATTCCAGCCATCAACACAGTTCCTATTTAATGTTTAAATTCATGTCATCATAAATTTATATAATATTATACCTAGTTTTAAAATTATTATTGTTTTAAACTATATAAAAAAGTGTAGGTATTTAATATGTATTAATTTATTCAATAGTTTTTTTTTTTTATAATTTATTTTATTAAAGAAGAAATTTTATTTATGTGGCTGTTTTTACAATGAATGAACATTTGAAAAATATCAGAGGTACCCATCAGCTCTTCATTTTTGGTCATTTCACCACTTGATGAGGGTTTACAGGGGACTAGGAGGAGTCCAAATCTACTCATTGAGATCCTTTAAATGTTTTGATTCATTTTGAACCCAAAATTCAGAGAAAACATTGTATCAAAAGTGTTTAATATGTCCGCTGGAGGGGATCTAACCCTTTTTTAAGAGAACGGCTCTATCGATTTTTAAGTTGAATTGCTTAAATCATTCAATCAATGTTTTGCAACAACTTTTTTGTGATGTTTTATACCATATCCTGTAACATATGAACTTATGTAATAAAATATAAATTGTCAACACTTGAAAAACTAAAAACCTTAAAATAAGAAATAATTTTATTAAAAATAATACCCCGACTACGGGGAATAACGCTATTTTAAAACCCAATTTCTCCTAAGTGATGGCATGTACTTGCATATCTACATAAATACATTTATGGATTGTTAGTGAAGTTGACGTCTATGTATATTGAAACTTGGTAGTCGGATGTCTTCCACTACAGGTTACTGCTCCTTGCAAATACATTCCTTCACATGCATCTGTGCATCTTAATCGCACAGTGGAACGAAAGCGGACAAAATTCGATACATATATGCAAACTCATTTAGGAGATGAAATGCGTATTCTGCACTTTTATTTCCTTGGAATTGTTATTCTGTTTGCAGCTATGATTTAATAAAAATTATGATCTTATTCCGTTCAAATTTGCTCTCTCCAAAACATCAATTTTGGAATTAAATGTCATGATGAATAAGCTTTTTAAAATAAACATTTCTTGTGAATTCGATATCGTCAACTATCTGTCTTCAAGGAGATATAAAAGTTTTCATGAAGATAAAATAATTGAAAATTCGAATTTTTTCTCAGATTTGGAAAAATCATTTCGTCCCACTGTGCACTGAGTTTATGAGTTTATCCCGTTATTAAGTGCATTCTGCCCCTTAGGAGGGACCCTAATTCAAGACAATTCAAATAACCCATTATTCCGAAAGTCGGGGTTTTATTTTTAATTCAATTATTTCTTATTTCTATTACATATTTTATGTCTTTAATTTACTTGAATATCTATATTTTGACTGATATTCTAATCTCTTATTTGCTAGAGAGTATCATCTACACAACCATTCTTCTGAATATGAAGTTTGTTGGCATTAATAAATATATAGAAATTTTTAGACTGTTTAAAAAACATTTTTTTATTCACTATAACTTGAGCTTTGGAAAATATAAAAACTTTTCCAACAGGCAATATTTATATTTATTTGACTTATGTTTTTTTAGTTAAATCATTTTCTAAAATCACGCTTATTTCTGAGTCTACTGTGGAGCACCAATCGATTATCGAGAAATTTTTTTATTTCATTTCATAAAAGAAGAATATTTCATAAGGAAATTGTAGCAACAAGTACCATTAACCTCCCCTTGTATTATTAAGCGGCAATCTACTTCAAGTGATGTATCCGTCGGGTTATGCTTCCTGTAGAGACAAACTGTACAATACATAATAAATCTGTACTCTAGAGACAAACTATCCTAAATGAAAAAGCGAGAATTGTACAGTATAAAGGTTTATTGTAATACACTACATTCATGAAGGGCCTGAAAAATTTGTTTGGCTGAATTCAAAAATGCATTGATCAAAGTTACTTTCTGTTATGAAATTAATTCATATAATTTACGAAGATATCAAAATTAGTGTTTATTTAATCAAAAAGGTCTTTTAACAAAATAAGAATATATTTATTTTTTATTATTTCAAATCGAACAATTTTCAAAGAAAATAAGAGAAGATAAATAAAAAAGCTTATAAAAAATAACCGTATGTAGTAACCAGTAGTCTGTATAACTAGCCAAATCATTGATTTAGCTCTTATCTTTTAAGTCTATTATGAGGACTACATCTCAGTCTTTTGTCAAGCAGGAAGCCAAGATACCGAACTGTGTGTGAAATGGGAAGTAATGTGTAGTTAAAATGGACTGGCGGACAGGATCATCGTCGGAGGATGAATGTGACATGCTTACATTTTGATTCATTGATCTTGATGCGCCGATTGTTGCACCACTGTTCGAGTAAGGAGAAATACTTTGGCAGGTTTAAGGATGGCATTTAAGGATCGGAATAGAATAATAGGATATAAGCAAATGTTACTAGAAAAGTATCGGGATTTTTAGGAAGGTCAGTGGTAAATAAAATGTAGAGGACTGGACCTAAGAGGCGGTCTTGTGGAACAACGGCTTCGCTTGGGTAATGGTTGGAAAATTCAGAACCACAGGAAACTCTGAAGGAACGGTTTGAGAGGTAGGGTCGAAGGATTAGGCATTAGGATTGGGGTAATTGGATTTTGAAAATTGCTTGAAAAGCAAACCATCGTGCCACACCCGGTTGACGTGCTGTGTCCAGAAAGACGCCAGTGCAATATTGCTTGTTTTCAAGTGCAAAGCATATATGGTCAACACCACTTTGTTGAACAGTGGAATGATCTGAGCGAAATCCAAACTGGTGTGAAGACATTTTATGGGATTCGAATATTGGGAGGATGTGTTTTAGGATGTTTTCAAAAATTTTTGATAGAATCGGGGGCAAGTTTATTGGCCTATAGGATAAGGTATTATTGACCCGTTTACCTGGTTTATGAAAAAGGTGTGTTTCCATATTAGAGGAAAGAGGGCTGTGCGAAGAATACAATTGTATAAGTAGGTAAGGAGTATAACCGCTTTTGGGAGAAGTTGACAAAGGATCTGGGAAGTGAGGAGATCGTATCCAGGAGATTTTCGGTGTTTTAGGTTCTTTATAAGGAATTTGACCTCAGAGGGGTTGACAGCTTTGGGTGGTAAAGAGAGAGGAATCGGTGAAGAGAGGAATTCCTTCACTTTAGCAGCATGGATGGGGTGGATTTCAGGATGGGGAATGAATATGTTGGAAAGATTCTCGGCAAATTCTGACGAAGCTTTCTGACGAATAATGGTGGCATAGTTTCCGATCGTCTAGATGCCTGATTCTTTGTCAGAGGGTCCTATATCATCTGTTGGAATGGATAAGATTTTTAAGGATTCTTTTGGCGGTATTTTGGGGAAGGAAGAGATGAGGATTTATTCCAGACTGCTTGCTGAATCAAGGTCTTGAGTAGTTTTGGGGGATACTCTGAGGTCTATTGAATCTGTTATTATTTAGCGGAAGAGATTCTAGTTTACTGGACCTCTGATGAATGAAGGTGGTGGTGATTAGGGTATAAGCGATATGGAATGAGTTAGGATTAGAGGGCTGTGGCATGAGAAAAGGTCATCGATTCGGAAAATTGAATAATTTAGTGGTCCTACACCTTTGTGGATGGAAAAGTATATTACTGATTGACAATATTTTTTAAGCGCTTCTCCGCAGTCACCCAGCTAAACTTGATAGTAGGAGCACATGCAGACCTCTGTTGTGTGACAAGTGTGCGGGATGTATACTTACCCTTGCTATCAAGTTTTGTCGAGGCAACTACGGACTAGCAAATAAAATAAAAATTATTTTTTTCAATACATTTATTCAATTACATCCCGTATTCCACTTTCATAGCTCAAAGGAGATTGTAAAATGTGAATCTCAGACAAGCTTTAATTTTTGCCGATAATTACACCATTATAATAATCCTCCGGAAACAAAACTATTATGCACTTGCCCCAAAACCGCTTCTGCTTGAACAATGAGTCTTCCAGATACCTTGTACGTATTTGCCTCTTAAGGCAAGACAATTACTTAACTAAGTATTATTCAATTTAATTATCAATTTCATCAAAATAGATGTGTTTGAAACGTAGGTTTAATATAATGTATAAATATAGTCGTCAAAGGAACGTTTCAAATATAAGAGGAAAAATCTAGCTTCAAAAATAAAGATTTTACAGTCCTGTAAAGTCGAATAATCAATCAAGTAAATTTTTTACTTTGTTAAAATTGAACCAGCTCATTAGCCACCTCCTGAAATACTCCACTCCATCAAGCATTGCATGTGATAGGAAAGTCATTTCCTTCATACCCTAGTTAGAGCCTTCACAGTTGGATTAAGATTCCTTCTTGCTATCGGACTTACTCAAGCATTATCTCTGATCCACTGCTACGACCTCATTTGTGAAATTCATCTCCGATTTCGGCATTATTGCCATCAGCGAAGCAGTTCCTATTCGTTTCAAAATTTCAATAAACTTGTCTAAGATCTTGCTTGCCAAGTGTTCAAAGACTCGTAAGTTTTCTGTTAAAAATTTGAACAATATTTTACTTTTATCAGGTTCCTTTGGGTCTTTCAGTAAATGAACAGATAAAAAAATAATTTTAGACTCAAGGTTTTAAAATATGTGAAACTTGATATTTATGTTGTACACAAAAATAGTCTAAAATTCAAAGTTTCAGATTTTATTCATTTTTTGTTTATGAGCTTTAAATTGAAAAAAAAAAAATCGAATCTTATGGCTCCAAAATTATTTGTTCTAGAAAGCTCAATGGTATCATCAATAGTGTCATTTGAGGCTCCCTCATCTTATGAGACTTGAACATTGAGATACTAGTGTTGCGCCGGGTTTTTACCCAGTTATTTCACTTGGTACCAGGCTCCGAATAATGACGAGCCACGGGCTTCTTAAACTTAACACAATAGCGGGTATTAATGTACCATGTTATATGGCCATTCAAAGACAGTTTTATAATAATAAAGTTCTCGTTAGAGCTTATAATAAAAGTTCTCATTATTAAAATTCCCAATTAAATCTGGAAAATACTCATGGAAATGTGTCTTGAAAGGTTTTCTTATCGTAAAATGTTATTTGTTTAAATATACATTCTGTAGGTGATTTAATAAAAATTAAAGCAGTTTTTTATTCAAATTAAAAATTAAATGTAAAATAAAAGGGTAATTGCTTTTCTATTTTTTCTTTTATTTCGAATTTAATTTATTATATGTTTTTGTTAATAGATTTTTTTAATTTTTTCAACAATACTGCGGCTTACCGAGGCTTCTCCCACCTCACGAAGATCCTTCTCTAGCTTTGTCCCAAAATGTGAAAAACTGATATTTAAAATGTTCTAGTAGGTACTTCTATTAACAGAACTTAAAAAGTAAGAAAGTAAATAAGTAAGAAAAAAAAAGGTATTGGCAAGAACTTATATTGACGGAACTTTTATCAAAAACTGATGATGATAAAAGTTCTAAGGGAATTTTTTATCAAAAAGTTCTTTAATATTAATACTTTAAAGTCCTTGTAAAACAGTTAAGCTGAAACTTTTTGAAAAAGTTTAATAACTGTTTGGAGCCCTGAATGGAAAACATCCGAAGAGCCCACGTAGGAAACAGGGAGAGTTACTTTATTTCCGAAATGGAGTTAAACACCTTAGGATTGGGATATCGAAACGCTATATACCAATATATCGGATTTGATAAACCGATATGTTTTTTCAATATCTTAAGATCCGATATATCGACATATTACAACGATACATCGATGATAACGATGTTTTAAACTATATTATTTTATTTTAATTATCAATTTCCTTTATTCGGTAAAACTCCAAAATGGTGATCCCAAAATGGTGGAGGTCTAGATTTTTAATACCTGACGGTACCTCGAGCTGCTTCCGTTAATAATAGAAATCATGCACATTATTATTTCTTATTGAAAATTTCTCTAAAAAAACTTCTTTCTCTATTTAACTTATACAAAATTACATAAAACTCAAACTATAGACTAGATAGTTAAATGACTTTACGAAAACAATACAATTCTTCTTTAGCATAAGGAATCTTCTTTTATCTCTGGGACTGTGGTGATGCAATAGATTTTTCTTTTCTGCTTCTTCTTTCAAATAACGCGATGAGTTCACCACCGCAGTTCAACCTTCTGATTATGAAGTTTGTATTTTTTTTTTTTGCTCCCGGGTACTTAGTTTTTTTTTGCATCTGGGCATGCCCACCACAAATACTCAAATTTATAGATCCTTATCACTTGAGGTTCTTACCATAATTTAAATTATTATTCCTTTATTTAGATGACAGCTGTCGACTTCCACTCGCTACGCTCGATCAACAGATAAACAAATCCAAAACGCATCCTTTACAGTTTAGGTCAGGCCTTAACGTAATTCAAATGCAGTTATTTATGTAATGAAAACAAACATTTTTCAAAATCTTCGCAAATTTATTGATCGACGGGCTAATTTAAACATTCACGGTGAATTGATTTGTGTTATAGAATTTGTTTTCTATAATTAAGTATGGTTATATTTATTGTGGGTTATCTTATTGGTATTAAATCTATTAGTATTAGTGAATATACATTCACTATCTTTTATTTTATTCCTCTTACTTTTTTGTTTGATAATTTTTTAATTAGGTAAAGAGCGTGAAATTAGAACATTCATCTCAACTAAAATCCATTTATGAATATCTCATTTTATTATAAATAAATGCCTCATCATAAATTATATAAGTTCTAAAAGTAGGTATAAAGCATATTCAACCTATAAAAATTAAGTAAAATAAATTTAAAAAACACCAAAAAATGCCATCATAAATTCTTAGCATCGATAAACTATAACCCCGTCAAGCTCCTAATATGTAATACAAGTGAAGTAATTGTATTTTTTATTTCGATATCAAAGATTAATTTTACTTCGGACAAAATCGGGTGTGTTCGGCATATTTATGATGTGCATTCACTCCTATAAAAGTTAAAATTGTAGCCCCACCGCCATTAGGGGGTAACAATTCTTCAGATTTAATCATTAGTATGCGAATATTTAATTACCAAACAATAATTAGTACATAAAACTTAAATACATATAAAACTTAATTGATCCTATATAAAGACAAAGAGATAATAATATAAATGTTGATTGTACTGAGATGTGTATCAGATGAATAACATGTTTTAGATAAATATTTGATAATGTACAATCTAATCGGAAACGTTGTAAGACAAATAAAATTGTTAGAATTTTGAAGGCTTTATTATTGAAAACTTGTAGAAGAATACTAAATATGGCTAAAAACTTTCAAGATAAAATAGGTTATAACTTGGTTTTTTTTTTTTTTTTTTTGCCAAAGGATAGTTCTTGTCTATCATTTTTTAAATGATTCATAGCTAATAAAAATATTATTTTACAAATAATAATTATATATTTTCATAATCTTCTACAGTTATCATTATACTAGTTTAATATACTTTGCTTTGCTTTTTCATCCATTTCTTATATTTGTCAGGCGATTATCAATGTATATCGATATATGCTTTTGCGATATTATAAAATATCGAATATCGATATATATATGTTCATACTGTTCCAGTAGAATAAGATGGTAAAAAGAAACAGTTTGAAATGTGTAACGGTTTGTTAGGAGCGTTTGAAGAATACCCATAGACGTAAGAAAGTAGGAGCTCCAACTAACACCTGATTTTAGGGAAACTGCATTACGAGACTCCTCTAGTGGACACTTCATTTGTAAACCTTTTTTGATACATATGCCTATTTTTTCTTCATCTACAATTCAGCACGGACTTACAAGGAAATGAATTACTTGTTTATTGGGATTATTTAATTTGGAAAACAACAGAACTCGAAATACGATCAGGACCAAAAAATATTCTTAGAATTTGGTGTTTAATTTTTCTAAAATATAATATACATAATATCACTATATTTAAAATATGTGGAATATATATATATATATATATATATATATATATATATATATATATATATATATATATATATATAGGTGTGTGTGTGTGTCTGTAAATTAGATATAAAGAGAAAATATTTTGTTTTAACTAATCACGGGTTAACTAATTCTTGTCCCAACATAATCTTATAAACTAATATCGAGTTGCATAAGCGATAGATACCGTTGTGCGATAGTTCCCATTCCTGCATGCAGGCCTTAGCACCTGTTGAGTAGAGTCTTATACTGTACCTACATCGTCATGGCTACTGACCACCGGCCTGACAGATCAAATAGGCCCACTTTCTTATTGATCCTTTGAAAGCCTCCATTGCGTAAAACGTTTCTCAATGTTACAGCTACAACAGTGAGTGAAAATACAATTCTAAAAGCTTTAATCTATAATTAGTCGAGATGATAAAACCAAGATTGAAAAAATAACAATAATGTTTTATTTGTTTAGCAGCAAATACAAGAAATAAGATAGTCATACAAATACATATTGTCATCCCAAGATTTTAATTATTGTATTAGTTTGTTGCAACCTTCGACAGAATAAAATAATAATATTATCTTTGTATTTTAAAACCTGAGATACGTTAGTGCGATTGGGCAAAGGCAATTTATTTAGGCTATGGTATAATTGAGATTGTAGTTGCAAGAAGGGCACAAGCTCCAAAATTGAATTTTGAGATACGAGCTGGCAAAGGTTCTCGACACTCATTGAAAATTTCTATGCTGCCCAACAACTCCTACCGACATTTCAAAATGTCAACCAGTTATTCTTAAACCAGTACTGAAAATTTAAAGCGAAGAGGGGTCATGTTATTCCAGTCTGATTAAAGAACATCATAACTAACTTGTATGCCCTTTTTATGGAGAAGGTCATTTCTAAGCGCACTTCTCGCATAGAACAGTTAAATTATCTTTCATTGAGTATTTATTCCTCTATTAAAGCATAGTTAACAGTTAATATTTTAAATAAAAGAAAATATTTTATTTGAAAAGTAATATCTATTTCTTTGTTACAACAAAAATCTGGTGCGGTGCGTGCATCACAAAACTTTCTCTTTATATCCTATAATAATTATCTTTTTAATATAATTTTACAGAGTTCACATGGACATTACGTTAAATAAACCCAGCAGCATTCATTTCTTCACATGCTCTCCAACATAAGTACAATAAAACAGTTTTTAAAACAATTTTGTACACTACCTATATATTTTAAATTTGTCAAGTTGAAAATATATTTTAAAAGTTTCGGTTTAGTTTCTGAGGAAACATTTTGCTTCCATTAAATCATATAAAAGTAAAAATTAATAAGTTAATTTCTATTTTTATATTCTTACATAACATTATTACAGAGCGTATTGTTGACAGCAGATTCGGTCGCTTCCGTTTCCAATCGGATGCGGTCGGATATCCCATCTAGGGTCTTGCAGTCCTCATAAGATATGCTGCATCTTTGCTAACTCCGGCCCGATTTCGATGATTCCTTTTTTGTATGTTAGAGAATTTAATCACCTTTCATATGATTTCATACATGATTTACCATAAAATACTTACTTTTTGAATTATACGCAAATAAAATTTTCTTTTCGCTTTATCTTTCTTCCCTGAATTTTCTCGTAGATATACTGCAAGTATGGAAATTTAAAGGACTTTAAGGAGAAGACGTTTGGCAAGTGTCATCAAAATCGTTTGAGCCATTTACGAGAAAATTGTAAACAATTATAAAATCCATGATATAATTGCCAATTCCTAGTACTGATCCGATTTTGAAGATTCATTTTTTGATTTTAAGATAATTTAATTGCCTTTCATCCAATTCTTTACATAATTTAAAATAAAATGTATGCTTTTTAAGTTAAGCGCAAATAAAATATTCATCATAAATTTTTTTCATGCATTTTTTCGTTGATATACTACATACATAGAAAAGTTAAAGGGCTTTAAAGAGAAGATATTAGGCAAGTTTCATCAAAATCGTTAGAGCCGTTTACTAGAAAATTGTAAAAAATTGTAAAATCCATGATATAATTGCCACTTCCTGTTCGTCCGATGTGCTGGATCTTTGCTAGTACTGATCCGATTTTGATGATTCTTTTTTTGATTTATAGAACATTTAATTACCTTTCATACAATTTTATAGATAATTTACCATAATATGCAAACTTTTTAGGTTATGCTCAAATAAAATATTCTTTTCATCATTACTTTTTTCCTAGATTTTCTCGGTGATGTACTAGATATACGAAAAGCTAAAGGCCTTTTTTATGAAGAATAAATTAGGCGTTTCATAAAAATCGACAAAATTGTAAAAAAGTGTAAAATCAATTATATAAAGTGGCACTTCCAGTTAGTCTATTTCGACGAAAAAGTTACATCACTTGTATGTGCCTACCTTAAATTCGTAATTTCAGTATCGTACAACTTTTCGTTTTTGAGCTAGCTTGTTCACATACACATAGACTCACAGATATAGAGTGATTTGGATTCAGAGGATCTTAAAACATCTATTTACGTTAACCTGTACCACCACTACAACCCGTGAAGGGTCTTGGGCTCAGTACTTGGGGTAAGGACCGTACTGTTTCTAAGCCAACGGTTGTGTAAGGAGGTGATTTGGCCGAGATCACGCTCAACCGCCAGGTTTTTCCCCCAATTAAGGGTACCCACTTTATAGAGGCTGGGTGAGCCCCAGGAGGGTCCCCCGATCCCACAGGGTCGATCCACGACTGAATACAGAATAAATAATTACCTGCCTCAGCCGGTCTCGAACCCGGAACCTTGAGATTAGTAGCGCAGTGCCTAACTATTTACGTTAGAAACTCGAAAATTTTCACGATCGCAATACTTCCCCTTATTATATATTTCTTATATAGGTAAGGAAAAGTAAACAAGTACATATTACGGTTAATGTTGAAATAATTATTTTAGAGAAAGATAAATTGTTATTTTTAATATTTCTTGATGTCTGTTGAGAATAATTACAAATAATTTGTAAGGAAATTTAACTCTCTACTAGATTAATTATTGTGCATTTTGCACTCAATTACACTGAAAAATAGTTATTAAGGCGAATCCTCTGAATATCAACCTTTTTGACATTTTGTTTTGAATTTAAAAAAATATTACATATAAAACTTGCAGGAAATTTAACGTTCTTCAAAATTGGTCAAGTCAAAGATTCATCTGTAACACACTGGAAGCGAGTTACTAAGGAAAATCTGAAAAAGCCCACTTTCTCTAAAATTTTTATTTCAATATTTTTAAGTGTCTGTTGAGAGTAATTACAAATATTTTGTATGAAATATTTCAAAAAATTAAATCCTGTCCAAGATTGATTATTGTGAATTTTGCATTAAAGTCCACTGAAACATAGCAATTAAGGAGTAACCACTGAATTGAATAAAAAAAAAATACTATATATAAAACACATTAAATTTACCGTTCTTTTAAATTTTCAATGTCAAAGTTTTACCTAAAATGCACTGGGAGCGAGTTACTGAGGGAAATCTGAAAAAAAGTGACGAAAATTACGAATTCGTTGACCTAAAAAATTTAATTGCGACCGATCTGGAGTGGAAGACGTTCATATTTTCAGTGTATTACGAGAGTACTTTCGGTCTAGACGATCAAAAATTTTCTTGAAATCAGACACGGTTTTTGGCCTCAGCTTCCAGACTAATAAGCTCGCATTGCTTGTGGTTCGTTAGCTGTCCCTTTGTCACAGGACGATGTCTCAATCTTCTACTGTGCCGGTCTAACTGCCCTACTGGAAAAGTATTGTTCGAAGCCTTCTGATACCTCCTAATACCCTCATCTCGACTATTGATGTCTATATTTACAATACATCGACAGGCATATAAGTACACAAAAACAGTTATATCGACTTCATTTATTTCTTGATTGGAATAATCGTTTTTACGGATATTTTTGATATCACATTGAAGAAAATAACGCGTTCTACGCAAAAAGGACTTTTTTTATTTAATGTTTAGAGACCTTCAGGCAACCATAGGAATGTTTTTTCTTTTATCCATGATACCATTTAAGGTCTACAACAATTTTTAACATGAATTTGCCTTTCATTTCTAAAGAAAATTACGGTAATACTTATTTATTTATAATTACAAAGATGTTGAAATAGAGCTTTAGTTTTCAAGGAAAATAATAAATTAGATCGAAAAAAAAAAATGTTAGAAATACTTAATGTATATACACCAAAAATATTATTGGTGTAAATTATATATAAGTATTATTGGTTTAATTAAGTATTATTGGTTATTATAAATAAGAATTATTGGTATAAAAAATATTATTATAGTATTGATAGATTAAATTATCAATTGTGATGCATAACATATATATTTCAATGTTTACTTATTTTGGTTATAAATTATATATTTACTATAATTATATCTAAACCGAGGTGATAGGACTGATTGTGAGTTTGGAGATGAAAAACGCTACGGGAACTGGAGTTGCACTGTGTATGCCCAAAAAAAAACCTTGATGTGGACCGAATAGAAAAGGCCTTCTCCACCATGACACCATGAACAAACCCGTTAAGTTGTAACATTGTAAATTTATACCAAAAATAGGCGAAATGAGGGCGTGCATTGCAAGTACATGTGTAGCAACGGTCACTAAAATAAACCTTTCACTAACTTTCGCTTATTATACAATATTTTTTTCTCCTTTTTTTATTTTAATGACTTCTGAAAATAGATTTTTTTTTTACTGTGTAGTTATTTTCCAGAACATATTGTACTAAATTGGTAAATTCCTTACCAACCTCTGTATAGAAACCGACATTGGTTTATCTTTAAGATATCGTTGTATTCCAGAACGTCTAACTTCCAACCAGCGCACACAGGTGGAATTCCCCGAAATGCTGGTCACTATTATTGAATCGAATAATTATAAGACAAAATATCTAAATATAAACTAATTTGAATATATTTAACCAAAAAAAAAGGAAGTTTTACACTTTTGTCCCCTCATACTCCCTTCCACCCCTCTTCATAACATATGCGATGTCGTTCATAAATCCGGCGTAACTGAATTTCATTAGATGGAAGAATAATCTTAAAAATACAAGTTTTATTTATTTTCTTACCCGAGCTGCAACCGAGTATCTTTAACAAAAATTAAAATTATGTTATGCCTTTATTTTAAATATTTGTTCCAGTCAAATATAAAAAATCTGTAAAAAATTTTGTAAATTTTCTTCCTTTTATTGAAGTGGTAATATTTTAAGCAGGTAGTCAAGAAGGTTCTTGAAAACAAACAAATTAAACAAGTTAAAGTGAAATTATATTGAAGACAATAATACCAATTATACATTATCAGCTATACCTGTAGATTTATTTAATTAATATACATAACTACATAACTAATAATCATCATTATCATCATTATTATCCACAATATTTTCCATAAACCATTTTCAGCAGAGAGCAACGGTTCTTCGAAAAATGCAGAAACCTCTGAAGGATATTGTTTAATTTTTTTGGCAGATAATGTTTTCATGCCAGATATCAATGGGTCAGAAGACATCAAAAGGTTATGAAACATATCCTGCATGGTTTACTTTCTTGAAAAATTTTTCGAGTGAAATTCCCTGTATCTTTTGATATTTTTATTTCGCGATTCCTGAGCTTCCTCACCGAGCTGCTGAGCTGCTGAGAAAAAAATTATTTCTAGGAAGATCACAAATTATCGCAGCAAGTAAAAACTGAATCTTAGCAAGCATTTGTCAAATAAAAGTGAGAAGCTAAGCCCGTCGCGGAGAAACGCGGAGAAATTTACTTTTTGTCCAGGCAAAAACGATTAGTTGTTATTTTCATCAGTATCTTTACATACAATTTTTAAAAATGCTATCTCAGAGGTTCTACAAATATATGTATAAAATAAAAATTATAAGACTTACCCCCAGCTATAGGCTCCATGACACTCTCTTTAATTTTTCACAAAATCTTAATCAAAAACGAAACTTAAAAAACACGTATGCTTTTAACCGCTTCAATCGAAAACAGAAATTTCTCAGTGAAGTTCAACTTTCAACTAAAATATCTTACAGAGAAACAAGAGAAGGAAAAAAAGGTGAACACTTTATAATACCCAGTTACCTTGATAATTATACTATAATGACTTTTAGTCCTAATATTCAAGTTGGTGTTTCCGATTAATGACCACGATTTCGGAGAATTCCGCCTGTGTGCAGCGTCATAAATGCACTCTATTCCGTCATCATTCCTAGGTTTCCTATTGCAAATTGGACCAATCTATTCTCGTAAGTTATTGCTGATAGCAATTTTTGAAATATTCGAACTTTTGACATTTAATTATTTCAATTCAAATTATTAGAAAGATACGTAAAAGTTTTTTTGGAATATTTTAAAAGCCACCATTATTTTATGCATTCCTCACTACCGAAGGGAGAGTGCCTTTGTATTCATGCAGGAAATTAAAAAAAAAACTGTACTCAGAATCGAAATTTTTCGTACAAATTTGGTTTCGTACCAGTCTGTAGTAAGATCGATGTGACGGGCATGAGGCCTGACATGTGATGGTCAATCCGATTTCTTTGAAATTTTCAGGAATAGTGCGGATTGACTTGTAAATGGTGGGTCACGGATTTTCCTTGCCACATCTATATTTCGAAAACGGCTCGTCAGATTCGTCTAAAGTTGGTGGAAAAATGGACATGCGTATAAAAATGGATTATTGTCAAATCCATCAAATTCCAGCTACCACATTCGATTACGCATGCGCAAACATATTTTCTTGCCACGCCTGGAAGAGATCGGAGTAATAGCGAATGCTGTGGTAATACCGGACTGCAAGCGTGTGTTTACTATATATATGTACAAAGGTTCATGACTAAGTTCATTGTTTCATGTCTATCCGCCACTATAACTAAAAAGCATGAACGTCCTCAATTTTCGGTCAACTTTTCAAAAACTATTCAATGTTTACACATTTCATTAAATTAGCTCAAAATTTATTTTAAAGTTCGAATTCGGTCATTGGACAATTTCTTCCATTCAGAATTACAGACATAAGTAAATTAGATCTTTGCCTCTCGTAAAATTGGCATTTGTAAATTATAAGACAATTTTTCTTGCACATCTAGGGAACATGCCAGAATGTGAAACCCCCTACACACAGTGGACATTTTAATATCATGACCTTGGAATACACCCGGATAATGTAAGGCATTGTTATCTATATTTGTGCATGATTGTTCATATGGTATGTGAAAGAAACTTAAAATAAACGAAGGATGAGAGAAATAAAAAAATATCGAGAACAAGTGCTTTCACTAATTATGTGGAACCTTTCCAGATTTCATTTGGTCTGCCCATGATCAGTCAAAATCTGCGTTAGTTTGTAATTTGTGGAATTCTGTTAATTTTAGTTGTTAGTAGTCAATATTGGAATAAATCTATGTAAATTGGGTGATTTATCTGAGCGAGACCAGCGCTTGTTCGGATAAACGACAAAGGCCTTTTACAAAATGACGGAAATAGATCGCTTTGTGCTGCCTCTTTAGCTAATTTGTTAGCTATCTTACTCCCTCATTTCAGCATGACTTTTGGCCTATTTTAATTTTATGATGAAATTTAGAAGTCAAAGTTTCTAAAAGTTCTCTCTGATATTTTCAGGAATCTCGTGGTGTATGTCTTGGTTGAGAACTGATTTTATTAAGATTATGTTCTCTGTATATATGAATTATGTCAGTAGAAAAGTAAAGAAGGTTTTCTGTGGCTATTACGACTTTTCGGTTTGGTTGTTGGAACATGTAGCGCCGAATTTGTATTTACCATTTTCCCATTCATGTTCCAGAGTAACTAAGCGCAGCCTACATTATTTCTTTCTTTATTTCCGTCTGTTTTTTATTTGTTTTTATTTTTTTAGTTGTTTTTATTTTGTTTATATTTAGGATCTCTGTATTCGTTCCTATTGTTTTGTGTCAGTTATGAGTATAGTTCACTGTAACCAGTGTATAGGTTCAAATTCTCGTTCTATTGAATTATTCGCAATATCTCCATAGTTTCTATTGAGCAGTTTGAAAATACGACTAAATCATTGATATTTATATCAATAGGCACTGTTCCTGCCAATGCACACGCTGCGTCATACGAGATTGGTAAGCCTATACAATCTTGATCCCAATGAACCGTAGCAACCATTGGAGTTTTTGAAGATGGCATTTTTTCTCAATCGCTTTATGCTAAATCGACACCGCGTTAAGCATCTTAGGAATAAATGCATATATTATCTTCAAACTTTCGGCTCTTAGGCTCCGGGTTGACCTTGCGGCAATGGTTAAAGAGTTTATTCGTGAAACCTTAACATATAGGTTTTCAACATGTTTTGTCCTGATTAGTTTCCTGTCCAACACAACGCCTAAGAATGTCAGTGTTTCAGTTTTTCTTATTTGCTCATTATCTATCCTTAGGTTTAAATTCGGTCCAGATCTTTTCCTGCTAAAACTGCTTCAGTGTATTCAGTTCTAATTTGTAAGTTTTTGTCTAATCAGATATTTTATTCAATGCTGAATTTTCTATTCTTTGAAAATTCTGAGAACATTTTCCTCTGACTACAATAATCGGCATAGATAATTAATTTCGAGTCCGTTGGCAAGTCATGTTCGAAAATTGTATTAATTGATATATTCCAGAGGATAGATAGGCCGTGCATCGCGATCTTTGTGGTGCAAGGGAAACCTATTGATAGGTTTTTAAGCAGGAAATGGTATTCGTCATATACATCTTTGAATATATCGCTATCTTGGAAGAAGACTGGCACAACTCTAAACATTGTAGTTGTAAAAACGGCGGTTGAAGTTTTCATCATCAAATTTCAACTGATTATTACAGGTTTCCTTCCAATTGTATAAATCTTTTATTGAGCCCATGTGTAAGTATATTTTTGGAGGTAACTTTGTATAACTTGTATTCCAAAAAAATTTGTAGACCTAAATGTTTTGACTTGTGACAGTCCTGTTTAAAAAACAACTCCTTTCCTGCGGTCACACGATGAATGTTTTATGTCGATCTCTTTATCATAAAAAATAACCATCTCGTTGATTATGATTATATAGAAAATAAAAATTGGAAAATCATAAATTTTTTAGTTGTGCTGGTCTTTTTCCGGCAAGATAATTGAGACAATAACTGTTTATTTATTAGGTATCATTATAATTAATACCAAAGTAAATATTAATAATTATAAATTATCAGTTATCAATAATAACCATTAACAATCAGTATTAATATTTGCTAATTATGGGTCAATAATTATAATTGTAAATCAACTACTGATATTTTCAATTTATTAATCAATTGATAGGAAGCAGGTTATTGTTACAATACCTCTTTTTTTATTAGGAATTGTCAATGCTAAAAAAAATATTTATAATTATAATGATTATCGGTCATAAATGATAATTAATTTTAATATTTAATAATTCGAAAAGAGCTAAATAAAAAGCATGAATGTTTCGCTATTCTTTGGTTTTGTTCCGGGTTATCAGAGAACAGATTCCCTTTGTTCTCAGTTGAAAAACCGATTCGAATTAGATACACCAAGAAACAACCTCATAGCACGATAATTCGCAATAATGACCGTTTACACATAAGGCATGTATCAGTGAATGCGATTCCTGTAATGGCATAACACACAAGTTTATAGCCGCCCTAGTAACAGCAACAACTAATAGTACCACTACGAAGTAGTCTCTTATTACTACTGGTTTCAATATTACATTCAATATGTATTAAAAATAAAATGTAAAATACAATTTTTGTATAAAATGAAAAGTAAATATGAATAATAATATAAACAGTAATTGAAAATATCGGTGGCTAAAAAAGTTATTCTGAATTTGGTTGCTAGTTTCCGAAGATTGCAGTATCTCAAAAACGACACTCGGCTTCGCGACATCCATCTATTGACACACACACACACACACACACATATACTCTTGTTTCTGGAGGTCTCATTCCGTTAGTATATGTCGTTTTCCTTCAGTAGGTAATTAGTTTCCAAGAGATTTCTTCGTGTTCCGTGACAGCAGTAGAACTTTCAATATCACTAGATAAAGCATTTGGCATCAACAGTTTCAAAATTTTAAGCTATATCTTAATATATATAAAATTTTAATTAATATCTTTTTTTTATTATGATCTTCAAGTAAAGTATCCTTTTCGGCTCAGCAATTTTAGCCAAAATCTATTATATACATTCATATTGATATAAAAGTCCTATTTACCAAATTTTAGATATTTTACATCATATTTTACTATAATTTTTGATGAACGTCTAATATGACCTTCAAGTAAAGTACGACTTCCGGTCTACCAATGTTAACTAAAATTTATTATGTTATTTATATTAATATGTAAGTCTTATATATCTAATTTGAGAAGTTTTGCATTATATTTTACTATAATTTTTTTTATGAAAATCAATAATGATCTTCGAGTAAAGCATCACTTCCGGTAATCATGTAGTCACCAAAAAGGGAGATTGACAACTAGATTTTACAGCAATTCTAAATTGCTTACTTTCTACGGCTAACTGTTTTTGAGTTATGCGAGATACGAACGTACATACGTACAGACGCCACGACGAAACTAGTCAAAATGGATTCAGGGATGGTCAAAATGGATATTTCCGTTGAAATCTGATAACCGAAAATTTTCGCGATTACCATATTTCCTTTACTTCGTACAAGGAAGTAAAAACAACCTGGTGCAGTGTGCGCTTCACCTAACTTTTTCTCACCACGCTACTTGGAATAAATTTTAAAATTTTCTATTCAGTTTCCATGCAAATATTTATTTTATGATATTTTATTTATTAAAAATATGTGTATACATTAAATAATATAATTGTAGAAATTATTAACTACAACAATCACTTAATTGTATGCGTTTTTCGTCACTCTCCTTTACCGTCTACGGTTCCATACGAAAGATTATTTTTTCTAAATTCTTTAGATTTCCAACCGTATAATAACTACTCTTATTTTCAGAAATTCAACTTAGCAAAGACTTTCCTGATGTGCAGCAGAAGAATACTAAAACGATGACACTGGGTCACATCATCTTCCACCGGAGGACCAAACGTTTTCTGTTTCTGTTTAGCAAGAGAATACTGTGGAGTCTGCAGTTTCTTATCTTCGCAAGAATGCTTCCATCTCTTCCTCTCTTTCTCCTTACGCAGAGGGAGACAGAGCTTCTGCAGAACTCAAACCCGATAATTTTAGGAATTCTACTGGCAACAATACCTGTCAAACACAACATATGCATAGATAGCAAATAACAATCATGCGGATCCTAACTTAAGTTTACAGGTACAAAAAATAAAGCTGACCACTAGAAAGAACGCAGGCTAAGATTCTTTGCACAATAAATTTACCAAATATATACTTATCTCATTACGCAACGAACAATTTTTGTAAAGGCGAATGCATACTACAGCTGCAACGTTAAACCTCACCTAAACAAAAGCACAACTACGTCGTTTTTTGAAATAGGCGTAAAGCCATTTAGCAAACTTCAGAGAAAACGCATGAAACACTTTTACTCAAAATAGGAATACATTTTCTTTTTAATTTTATTCTTTATTGTGTATAGGTGGCAAAACCTTTATAATTTCAATATATTTTAAAGGTTTCTAGCACTGGTCAGGGCCAGAGTGACGACTGAGAGTCGTAACTATTTGGTGCTTAGGTCATAAATAGTAGATTTTCAGACCATTTCCAATTTGTTTTCTATATATCGTGAGGGGGAATTACGGTGTTATGACCGATAATCAATTGAAACCTACATTTGGAATTTTTAGTGCTTCAAAAAACGACATCGGCATGTATATCCAATGAACAAATAGATCAAAAAATGTATACAAGAGAAGTATATACATGGGAGTATATAATATAATAATATATAATATGAATACAACCCAATAGGAGTAACAGGGCTAGTTACTCCAATGATATATAACAAGCAGAAATAACCCACCTTGTAGCCAAATATGTATATGCAGATTTGGTAAAACTAGTTACATCCAGATAATTAAATTAATTAATTGTTCAAATAATCTAATTTATTTAATAAATAATGAAATTATATAAATAATGAAATGGTATGATTAAATAATGATATTAATCAAATAATCTGATTAATAAATACCTTAAATAAATAATCTAATTAACTAATTAAAAGTATATTTTTTGTAATTTTATGGTAATAAGAAAATATTGTATATTGTTTTTTTCTTGTTAAATGTTTCTTGAAACATGCTTCTTTAAATAAATGTATAAATGTTTTATTTTTTCTTATTACTTGGAGTTGCGAGGATCATCCTGGAGGATCTGTGAATTTGTTGCCAAATCTCAAGAAAATCCGGAGAAAGGCAAGATTTTTTTCATTCAATATTTGGATTCTCCGTATCTTGAAACGTAAAACCTCAAATTTTGAGGAGGGAGTTACATTTTTTTTATTGATCAATTACAAAGGTTTATTATTGAAAATAATAAACCAAAAGTTATCTGGTGGGTATAAAATGCAAATAATGAAACATTAAGGTTATGGCCATGATATCTTTATATGTAGTTTAACAAAAAGTATAGTAAAACGGCTTTGAAAGGAATAGTAATGACGATCATCAAATAAAACTAGGTAATAATAGTAAAATTGGAGTAAATCAAATGAAATAAAATGCAATAAATGAAAAAAAACATAAAACTTTAAGCTTCCTCAAAGAATAGTGCTTTTTATTTCTTAATATAAGTTTTTATTGAGGTAACATCTTTTAATTGAGATAATTACTTTAATGGGAGTTTAATGTTGTCTTTCAGCTATTAAATAAACTTGGATATTTAAAATATTTTAAGATCTCAATACCATATATAGCCTTGTTATAACTACACCGAGGCCATTCAATGGCAATGACATTATCATTGTTATCGTTATCAGTCAAAGAGTACGCTCGCTAAAGGTCATGGATGACAAATAACGATCAAAGTGAATCATTTAGACATTTTTTTTTAACTCGTTTCTTTTCGACTGTTGACCCTTATTTTAATTTTTAATTAAAAAAAAATTAATTTCGTGTATATTCGCTGAGTAATACTTTTTATATTCAATAAACGTTAGCCATTGAATTAAATAACAATTAATACTTGAATAAAATATTTTAATTCGTAGAAATAACTGCGATCTACTCAAAACATGCTAGGTTGACATGTTATAGTAAAACTACCACTTATGCGATTCAGTTTATTTGATTGAGTAATTTTTTTTTTACTTTTGTTCCTTTTATTATATTAAATAGTTGTGAATATCTATATGTCATATCAAAAATATAATATATGTCTAGTTTGGTATAGCATTATGATTTAGATTATGAATCTAATTTGAAATTTTTTTTTTATGGGGTCCCATTCAATGTCTTATTTCACCGTAATTTGAAGCATAAATTCATTTAGTCCATGTATTTTCCAAAATGTAGAAATTATTTGTCATAAAAATCCACCATCGTACTTCGTGAAATATACTCGAACTCCCACGACTTGTGTATTACAATTTTATTCATTTTCATTTTGTTCAGTCATTGTGTCCGACAATTGTGTTGATTTTTTCGAAATTTTTAGAGTACTTCAGATTTATAAATGAATACAAAACTTTTATAAGTGGATTGTGCAGAAAAATGTTTTGATAAAATCGGTGAAACTACATACCTACATACGTATTAAAGACATTCAGATAAATGTAGTTTAGTGAAGGAATACCTTAATCATCAAAAAGTTAATGTGTTGAAAAGATAATTTAATATTTGAATATTTTTAATGCGATTTTCGGACTGACAATGTTGATCTTAATAGTTATGTCAATCGAAAAATAAATCATTATTGTAAAGTAAGTTTATTTTCTTTATTTGCTAATATTGCATATATTATAATCATTATCATCACTTATGAACGGTGGTGCTTCAATAAATTACATACAAATAAAACGTTACCTACCTAATCTACTTACAGGGGCGAATTTGTTGTATTGCCGTCCTCTCCTGCTGCTCCAATCTTAAAAAACAATTATTGCTTTAAAAAACTATATGGAGATAATTTTTATATTTATGTGAGCTTAAGTGAACTGTTTTAATACTTAGGAATTCATTTCAATCGAAAAGTATAATTCTACTCAAATTTTGACACTCCTCAAAAATTACTGACCCCCTGGCAAGTGACTAATTTACCTGTGTATAAAACCTCTACTGCCAAAACTACCAAATTTGTAGTTTTTTTCAGAATTTAAGGATGGAAAGTTGTTATTATTTTATTTATTATTTTAATATTATTTTATGTTCTATAAATAGGTATGGTGTGAATGAACTCTAATTACTATTACCATTGACCTTTATTGAGACGGAATGTAATATTACTTAATAAAAGTAATTATAAAAAAAAAGAATACTTGGAGATAGCAGCATAGGAGATAAGTAATCGAATTTCTTAAATAAACAATCTCTTTAACAAAATATAATAGGGCACAAAACAGAAAGATTAATGTATAATATAGGACATTAAAGACCCAAGAAGTTGTGTGTACATAATAAAATTAACCTAATCTAACTTACTTCATTTATATTAGCATCAGATAGGATAAGAATAGCAAAATTAGACTATTTCTATTCGATTTAAGTAAACTTTTTGCGTGTGAGGGAGCAACATATTTACCCCGTGTTCGGGGGTAAATCGTATTCGTGTTCGGGGGTAAATCTGGGTAAATCGGGGGACTCACATATTTAAAAGGTGAAGTGAGTATAGCTAGAATTGTAATGTTTTAAACTTTCAAAATATATTAAAAAATTCATCTTTACATGTTTTCTTTTAATGGTATTGACGTGTGGCTAAGAAATATAAATCCGGGAACATTTAATTTTATTTTTACTTTAATGTTGTTCTAGAATATAAATTGCACTCAAGTTAGCATTTAAAAAATATATAATCTTCTTTACAAATTTTATAAAGAAATAAAAAATTACAAATAATATCTTTGACTAGAAAATTAGGAGATCTTTTAATTTTTGCCATCCTATTCTTTCTCTTTTTCGGGGTGAGTTAGCCACATCACTTAATGTATGAATAGATAGGCTTTTAATTAAATCTTCACAAATCTTTCTTTTTTACGGGTAATGCGGATTCCATAATGGTTCGGATTAGCGGGAATCCGCTGTACATCACTAAATAATTGCATGTTGAGCGCAGGGCGAGAATGGCTATTAATCATTTTGGCCATACTCACCCAAAACTGAACAGAACTTAGGCTAATATAATTATTAGGCTCACGAAATATTTGGAAAACCTTATCTATATTCGCAGGAGCTGTTCCAACACCACAAAAAAAACGATAAGGTAATCGGTTTTAGAAGATAGCTACAGCACAAGAAATTTTGCCAACATAACAAAAAGTACTCTATGTAGCAATATATACTTGGAATATGCATAGAAATATAAGAATAAAATTATATAAATATATATGTATATAAAATATATAAACTTGTAACCGATATAAACCACCAGTAAATGAGATAAAAAAATTGACTAAGAAGGTTTTGAGAGCCAAATTTACATTTTTCCTACTTTTGGCCATTCTCATCCGGTTGACGGTACACTTTATTCCCCTTTTTTATTTATATTTGACTGGACACTGCTCCAGTTCAGTCTAATATCGCAAAAAAGATTAATATTCGGACATGCATGTATTCTCAGCTATTACCTATGCAGTTCATAACTATAATATTTAGAAATAATTTTTTTAAATAGATCTGCTGGCATTTCACGTAGGCATTACAATGGGTAAACGCATAGATCCTTCCCATATTGCTATTAATACATGCATATTGTAAAATTATATCTGAAAGTCGACAAACCTTTGATATAATCGCATGCAATTCAATAATTATAGCTGAAAAATAACATACTTACTGAAAAATAACCAACCTATCTCGAGGAACGCTAATTTAGTAACCAATGTCAGCTATTACATTATACAGTTTGACTTTCATGTTTCATGAAATTTTCAGATCAAATTTAGCAAGAGATGAACCTGCTACTTATAATATTGAACTGCTGACAGGAAACAAACTATTTGTTATAAGAATATTTTATAATAGTGAATCTTAGTTGCTATTTCTTGTACAATTCATGGTTAATTTTCGTATGATTAAAGCGAAAAGTCAATAATCGTTGATTAGAGCAACGTTTTAAAACTTTGACCATTTCGAAGCAAGAATGATTAATGAATCATAAAATATTTTCTTATTACATAAAAAAAATGAATAACCGTACTCTAAAATCTACGTCTTTGAGTATCAGGGTTTAGTATTTGATAAGAAAGGACATAAAAAATAAGCAGATTTTCCACCGATCCGTACATGAAAAAGGTACATTGCATGGGTATTTTGATCACGAAATTAAAATTGAAAGAGCTATTTAATGAGTGAGTGATCAATGCTTCAGAAATAAAATTTGGTGCGGTGCGCCTATCACACAACTTTCCCTTACCGTCCTATAATAATTATCTTTTTAATATAATTTAAATAGTGCATATAAACAATACTTTAAATAAACTCAGCAATATTCACTTCATCACATCTTCTTCCACATAAGTACAATAAAACAGTTTTAAAACAATTTTAGTACAACAATTCTGTACACTACCTATAATATTTTGTTTGCCAAGTTGAAAATTAATTTTAAAAATTTCGGTTTTGTTTCCATTAAATAATATAAAAGCATAAATTAATAAGTCAATTTCTACTTTTATATTCTTACATAACATTATTACAGAACGAATTTTTACAACAGATTGGCGGATTGGTGGGAGGAGGTTCGGTCGCATCCGTCTCCTTTCGAATGCGCTCGGTTATCCATATAGGATCTTTTTCTCATAAGATACGTTGTATCTTTGCTAATTTCGGTCCGATTTCGATGATATGTTTTTGAATTTTAGAGAATTTAATCACCTTTCAAATTTTATACTCAAGTGACCCTAAAACGTGTTTTTCAGTTGGAAACTAGAATTCGAAAATTTTCACGATCACAATGAAGTATTACTATATATTTCATATATTCATTCCCTTACTATATATTTCATATATAGGTAAGGGGAAGTAAAACTCTAGAATGAGGGAGAACTTTAACAATTGAAAGTACAGGATATTTTTTTGCCGAAGTTGAGATAATTCGATTTGAATATTCAAAACAATGCCTACTTTTGTTAGCCATTTTTAAAAGATAGAAATCCACTCACGCAATCATATACGAGTTGTTTTAACCAATAAATATAATTTCCTTGGAAATTTCAAAACCTAACTTGCCAAAAATTGCTATCTCATTAATCCAATGTTTACCTTTCTGGACATCTAAATTTAAATTGAAACTTTCTGTTTGCTTACAAATAATTATTAATTTAACAATATGCATTTCGGAAAAAAACAGTATACTGCTAAAAATAACAATAAAAAAAAAATGATTTTTGTCCATTTCAGACGATAATCCAATTTATCGCATCTGTTTTTAGATTTATCTCCATCCTCCGATATTAAATTTTTTAGTGACTTAAGGAGTTCGAGTCGAAGCTCTTTTCATTTAAATAATAAAACATCGGTGAGTGAATAATTCTAATCAGATTCCTAAAAAGTTCGGTTTGGCCAATCGGTTTTCACGTTAATAGGCAAATAATTTAAGAATGAACATTGTGAGTGGAGCATAGGCCAAGCGTTTAGGCTAAAAAGGGGAAAGCCTCCTCTAGCCAAACAGCTACCTTATCAAGTATACCGTCTTAATTTTTTTTTTAACATCATTTGTTTACATTTTTTGTTTACGTTCAATAATTCGTAATTTGATTGCTATTTCAATAACAAAAGGTTATTGTAAGTGCATATACAATGAATGGTTCTTCCTCTCGTTGTTTATCAATACACTGACTACAACTATAAAAAAACATGATGGGATTGCAACAGTATTTATTTTTATTAGTAAACCGAGTCTCCTGAAAGCTTAAGATCTGATAGGAAAACAAAATCAAATGCTAGATTCATGGATAATAGAATATAACCACCATACATATAAAAACTATATCTTTATCTTAGTAGGTCTGAAAAAAAAAGAAGGCGATTGCCGATTTTTTTTCTTAGCTCCTAGGAGCCATTGGACAAACCTCCCCTTGTTAGCTGAGGTTGTTACTGAAGATCAAGAAACTGTGCCAAAACCGCTGTAATAGATAAATAACTTCAGTAATAAAATATAAGGATTTTTTTTTAATTTATAATTATTTCTAATTCGACATTTTAGAATGCGGTGTGAGAGTTCCAATGTGTATGAATTGTGAAATAAACTTCTCATATATAAACGGTAACCGTAAATGAGAAAGATTGAAAAGAAAAAAAAACATAATAAAATGAAAACAAAGAAATGCAAAAAAATTGATATAAAGCAGTTGACAGAAAATATTCCTGACTACTCTGAGAACATTTAGAATGTGATATGCGGGGACAATGCACCCCCACACCAATATTTATACCAACCAGTATAGAAAAGGAGGGATTTAGTAGAACGTAGCAAGATGTAGGCCAACAACCTGTTCCTTATCTTAGTTTTTTTTATATTCTAGGCTATTAATAAATGCTTTCAAATAACATAACAATGGTGGTGACCAACTTTCAGGATTAAAAAAAAGAAAAAGAGCATTCCATAATTATTTCTACAATGTGAATCAATACTATTATAATTCTGTACTTCGGAGGTATGGAAAACACTATGTCCATTTTTTAGTAATTTAGTATTAGACATTTATATTTAACTTTTTTTGCTTTAACCAGAGATATAGATAAGTATGTGCTAGTCCAATTTTAAGGAGTTACATGATTTTAAAAGAATACTAAGTCAACTTTCATTCCGAGAAAAAAAATTTGTACAAACTGATCTGGAAAGTTAGGAAAATGTGACATAACGTTCTATATCTCCAAGATGCAGAATAAAATACATTAAATTATACTTTATAAGTTCAATGATTAATTTATTGTATTATCTTTAATTGAGATATAAAAGGAAAAGCCAATGCTACGACTTCGATCTAGTATTTCCTATTAGTAGATGATAAAGAAAGTTTCTAAAAAATATCATAAGACCGGATCAAAAATGTGAAAAGATCTTTATGTCTTATAATTGAAATTTAGAGCTAAATTAAGTAAATTTTTTAAAATATTTAAAATTCTTAGCATATTATATATTCTTCGTCCAGTAAGCTATAGGTTGATTTTTTTTACTTACCCAATATGGATAATTACATTTAAGTCATTACTATTACGAATTACTATTTTTTTAAATAAAAAAAGGCAAATTAGTTAATTCTTCCTTCACAAAACTCTATGTTTTTCTAAACTTTGAAATAGTTATGCTTTATTTTGCAGAAGTAAAACCAATAATTGATATTTTTTTTACATGGCTGGCATCTAACTGTATTCTTAATCATAATTCTTATTTTGGGCTCTTAGGAATTCTAAAATTAAGCAAATTTCCTGTTGTCACGTAATTATACTAAAGGGATAAAGAAGAGTTACAGATAAGATAAATCGGTGCTGGTTTCTGGAGGAGTCACTCAAGCGCGTACGCAGAATTTTTTTTCGGGGTATTTAATAAAAAAAATACAAGTAATCACTAAATTGACTATTATCGCCAATTGGACGTGAATTTTAAGAATAAGAATGAAAATTGGATAAAAAATTACTATAAACAAAAATTATTGGTGGATATGAAAATCATAAGGTAAGTAATATAAGTCAAACCATTAAAAAATAAATAATACATGAAAGAGTTCAAGAGTTCGTGAACTACTTGAAGTAATTTTTCCTTAACTTCTCAACTTCAAGCTCAGCTTGTCACCGATCTATCACTGGCAGACTGCATTTTTAATGAACTTCTAATTTGGAAATATCTTACAGCTAAATTTCAAGTTCCTTTATTCGGTGAATTTTGGCACATGAAATGACAATTTTTGAATTTTTCTGTCTGCCAGCAAATTTCCGTGGCCTAACATAAGCAGACAACGATATTTTTTTTTTATCATAAACCAAATATTTTGATGTAGTAAAATTTTAAGCTTCCTGAAATTGGTAAATTTTTACTCCTAAAATGGCAATATTTTAACTTGTGTCTGTCTGCCAGTAGATTTCTGCGACCAAACGCTATTTCTTCCCTATATAACATTTTTTGTAATTGAAATTTCAACTCTCTTAAATTATCGAATTTGTTACGTCAAAAGCTACAAGTTTTGAAATTTAATTTGCAAAGGACTGAAGTTTGGTAGTTTCTAGAAAAGATATGTTGCTCAGTTTTAGTAGAAAAAGTCGTCATCTTTACCGACTTTATTCAACGCTGTTGTATTTAATTTAATAATTTCCGCATCTTTACCCTGCAATAACAGATCTTTATCATAGCCAAACACCGCGCTTAGTCTGGCTGAAACTCGTACCTTTTTCCCAGCGAATTACGTATAAGTAAATAGTTTCGTAAATAAAAAAAAAATTAATAAAAATTAAAACCCCGACTACAGAAATAAATTTTATATCTCAGAAGAGACGGTTGGTTCTTGCATATCTACTTAAGCGCATTGGCGGGTTGTTAGTGAAGTTGACGCTCATGAATATTGAAACTTGATATCGTAGGCGGCTTACACTTTAAAATTATGACTTTTTTACTCAATACATTAGTTTATTTTCTGTATGATTACATGCACAGATGCAAGAAGCTTTCTGTGTTTTGACATACACAGATGCAAGGAGCTTTCTGTGTTTTGACATGCGCAGATGAACGAGACGGAATGTACATGCAAGAATATAACATGTAGTGGAATGTTCGATATTCTTGGGCGCCAACTTCACTCACAACCCACCAATGCGCGTAAGTAGATATGCAAGAACATTCCGTCCCTTGTAAGATATAAAATTTATTTCCGAAGTCGGATTTTTTATATTTTAGTAAATTAAATTTTTTTTTTTTTAAAGGTTTTTAGTTTTTCAAGTATTGGCTATTTATAATTTATTACCGTATGGCATGAACTTTCAAATGATATGATAAGAAACATTAAAAAAAAAAACCGAAAATACTAAAAAATAATGAACAGTTTTTCAGTATTTTGAGCTCACAATGTTTCAAAATGTTAACGGAAATTTGCTGATTAATTTGAGCCATCAAACTTTAAAATCGGTCGTGCAGTTCGCACAAAAAAACAGTTAGATAACCATAAATGGACAGATTTCATAGAATATTTCTTTAATATTTTGAGCTCAAAATTTTTCAAAATCTTCACAGGATCTGAACGAGTAATTTGGTCTATCAAACTTGAAAATCGGTTGAGCCATTCTCTAAAAAAATCGTTAAATACCCTTAAGAGGACAGATTAACTCACTTAATACTACGTTTTTTTAGTATTTTGTGCTCAAAATGTTTCAAAACATTCATGGAATCACAACGAATAATTTGAGATATGAAACCTGAAAATCGGTTGGGCTACTTACTTCAAGCTAAACACATTTTCCTCCTTGTGGCTTCTCGGTAGTCGGGTAAAAATAATCAGTAATTCAGTTATATGCATTTTCATGTATCTTAAATTTTCATTAGGTAGTCGGATAAAAATAATCAGTAATTCAGTTACATGCATTTTCATGTATATTAAATTATAGAATATTATTTTCATACCAAAAAAAAAAAAAAACCTATCCTGATATTCAGAAAATTTTAAAAACTAAGTTAATAAGTTCTTCTTTTTTTTCAGAAAAAGAGTTGTCCACTTCCATTTCCAAATCACTTATCAGGTTACTAAAATATATTTTAAAATACAATACTTCTCTATTCATCAGAGTTATATATTATAACACTAAACCCTTCTCGAGCTTTTTCAATGACAACAATTTTTAAAGGATATCTTTCCTAATCTAAATATGGGTCCATGAAATGGTGAAATGATTGCTAAACCAGTTTGTCAAAATGAAAGTCAGAAACCCAACTAGATAGTTACTATATTGTATTACTTAATGGTTTTGAAAGAATATTGACAGGGCATTTGGTTTAAGTCGTCCACTATCCGGCAGGGCCGAAACTAGGATTTTTTTTCCGAAGGAGAGAGGTAATTTTGCCGCCCCTTCTTCCCTTCCTCCTCCCAATAAAAGTCAACAGTATTTTAAATAATATATTTCGAAATAAATATCATTATCTCATTCCATTAAATAATTTTATTGACTGAATTAAGTTCAAAACAAATTTATCAAAAAACAGAAACGAATATTTTTCACTTGCATCTAAGTTATACGTTTAAATAAGTGATAATGAAATAATGTGTATGAAAACCAGATAGTTATGTACGATACCAATCGATGCAAGCAAACTATCGGTACTTCACTTTCGATACCACGGAGGTATGATATCGAAACCACTAATTCAATATTTCGCTCGAAATCTTAATGGTATCGAATATTTGATTCAAGTGCTTGATTGAGTGCCGGTACCGACAATTTGTCAGTATCGTTTTTCTCTAGAAGCAGAAAAGCTGGATTATAATTATAGAAAGGATGGTATAATCGGTAGATTTTTGTCGGTGGGCAAGTTTAATTTTGCCGCCTCTTCTTTCACGCTCCCTCCAATAAAAATCAACAGTGTTATAATGTTACTTAGGGTAATATTAGAAATTAGAAAAAACAGAAACCGTTCTATCGAATTTACCGCCCTCTAAGTTCCGATCTTAAAATTTGCGCTACGCCACAGTACACTCTTATGAGTATATTGGTATTGGATTAGCTCTTGGAGCTTGGGACTTACAAGGGGAGGGCATAGTCAATGGGTCACCGATTATAATCAAATCTTTTCTTATGATTGCTGATCCAAAAATACTGAACACCGGCATGTCCTGCAGTCGTTCCAATGGCCCCTAGGAGCCGAGAACAAATAAATAAAGAATGCTTAAAGTGCAATATTTTATATCTCGAGTTGGGAAAACGATATCGACGTAGTTTAACCTCCATAACATTTGTTTTTCAGAATATAAAAAAGTAAAAATACAAACTTTAAAAGCTAATTGGTATAACTCATGAACCCTTTGACAGATTCAAACCAAATTTGGAAGATCAGTATAGTTCTTGAACTATGCGATTTGTTTTAACCGGGATGTTCCTACGTGCTTTAGAACCAACTTTACCCGCGAAAAACCTCAATTTTGATTTTATTTTGTAATCACATTTTTTACACAGGTCTTCTACATAATTCAATAGCTGTTTACATGTATTAAAAAGAAGAAGCTTACCTCTTTTCAAATAGTCCAATAACATTAAAATTGGATCAACTGAAAACGAGATACAGAGCTTCAGATCGAAATACAATTTCGTAGTTTAAAAATTTCGAGCCTCCTCAAAGTAAAAAAAAAATAATTATTTTTTATTTCCGACGATATTTTCAAATCCATTTTTTAGTATTCTGAATCAAAATCTGCCAAAATTTTTGGAATAAAAAAATCTGTAAGGCTAGTTTAGTCAATAGTCTAAACATTATATTCAATTTATTTGGCCAAAAATCAATTTTTTTTTTTCATTTTTCCTTTAATATATTCTGAAAAGCAAATGTTGTGGTTAATTCGATTTCCAAGTCGATTTCAACCTTTCCAACTCGAGATATAAAATAAAGCAATTTAAGCGTGTTTTATTTTATTTTTTTCTCGGCTCCTAGGGGCCCATTGGAACTAACGCCGAGTCACATGTCCAATATTCACCAATTCATATAATCACCAAAATAAAATTGGTTAAAATCGGTGACCAATTGACTGTGCTCTTCCCTAAAATTCAAGTCAATGTGGTCCTTAGAATAAAAAATTTGGATTTAGGATATAATATTCAATTATTTTTGAAGTGTATTTTAGTTAATTTGTTTCTAGATTGTGAAAATTATAAACCGGAAGTGCATGGTTATTGGTTATTCATAAAAATTATTAATCATTTGATTTAATTATCTTATTAATCATTTACAACCTACTCTAATAGATTTTAAGAATATATTATATACAGAAAATAATACAAATAAAAATAATATAATACCGGCATAAATAACAATATTACGCAAAAGAAGGTTCTGGAGTACTAGAACGAGTAAACAACTTTTGGATCCCTATAGTTAATATTGTTAATAAGCAATATTTGGTGAGTCTATATTATTCTTTTTTTTTTTTTAAGATACCATGATATATTATATTTAAAAACGAGGAATTTTATAAGTGTAAAAGCTGCTGAAAGAAGCCTACAGCTAGGAGGTACGGCTTATCTTATCACAACTACTAATGCAACTTATCTCGTAAACACGCCATTTAATTAGTCACATCGAAAATATTGTTTTTACTTCCAGCCATGCTACGTTTTATATAGATTATATTAATTTAGATCACCGATATGTAATAATTTTTTTAAACTACAATTGTGTTATTCAATAAGCAGCTAAGCTTTGTTATTCAATAAGCTCACCAAAGATATAAGAACCATGATAATGAAGAAGGAAGTGTCTATACCAATATTTGCGTTAGTAGGGATTTTGTTGAAATGCGGTGAAAATTAAGATATACCATACTACCTGTTTTTCTATTTACTTACTTTCCATTAAACATCGTATTTACTTCTATAAGTTAACTAAATTGTATAAATATAATCAAATGAGGCATGAATGTCCTATAAAAAAAAAAGTGATAAGCGTATCATCACATTAATAAATATGATATTCTTTCTTCACCTCCAAAAAAGGCTTCTACTTAAAAAAAAAAAAAATGTACCGTCAACCGGGGTGGGAATAGGCAAAATTAGCGTTTTTCTGTCGCTGAACAAGTATGGCTCGATTTAAAAAAAAACGTTCTTAATATGGCGGTGTGGTGTTCTACAGTTCTCTATCGGTTATATTTCTTGTATATTGTTATATTTCACATTGTTTAGACTATTTGTGCGAGATAGCAACTATATGGTTTCGGATTTCTATGGCCATTTTTATATAGAATTTTTAACAATTTTATAGAATTTTTTCATACTGACTCACATATTAAACGGCTGGGGTGACTATAGCCAGAAAGATAATCTTTTAAACTTCCAAAAATTAAATTTATTTTTTCACGTTTTCTTGACGTGTGCCTAAGAATAATAAATACTGGAACATTTAATGAATCTAAACGTTTTATTTTTATTCTAATGTCATTCAAGAATATAAATTTCACTCAAATTAACATTAAAAAAATATACAATCTTCTTTCCAAATTTAGTAAAAAAATTACAAATAATATCTTTAGTTGACATCCGCATGATGGTATAGAAGGATCAATCTAATTAGGGATTGATAAATTATTCATAGAATTGGCAAATAATTTATCAATCCCTAATAATATCTTTGACTATAAAATCAGATCTTTAAATACGTCCACATCGAATCTTAGTCATCCACATCTCTTTTTTTCGGAGGAGTTAACCAAATATGGAGTTAACTATTTAATGTATGAAAAGGTATGTTTCAAAGAAACTTTTTACAGGTATCTTTTTTTTTTTTTAGAGGTAGTTCGGATTAACGAGAATCCACTGTGCATCACTAAATAATCACATGTTGAGCGCAGGATGAGAACGACCATAAATCCATTACGCCGTAGTAGCCTCACTAATAAATAGAACTTTGGCTAATGTTAGAAAATTTGCTAACATTTTCATTTAGTTCACAAAATTATTGTGAAAAAGCAATAAGGTAATGGTTTAAGAAGACAGCTATAACACGAGTTTTGCCAGTATAACAAGTTACTGAACATTGCAAAATATACTGATTTTTTTTCTGTATGGATATGTTAAAATAAAATTTTTAAAAATATATAAACTTGTATACAATTATGTCTCATATCTCAATATCTCATCACATAAACAACCAATAAATGAAAAAAATTATGTTTTTCTATTTACTGTATACATTATATTATATTGGGTGCACCCCCATTATCATATGATGACTCATCGCAACTACCTTAAAATCCATTTATCGAATTTTATTATCTACTCTCTTAATTTCCTGAGATTGGCTAGAATCCATTCCAGGCTCTTCAGTTACTTTTTGGATACCAGAATCGAACCCACTAACCGAAAGATGAAAACTGATTTGATAGAAAATAAATTTTCTCTCCACAGACGGACTCGACCCCTGTCCACAAGTTAGGAATCAGTACCTTATATACTGAACTACTCCTCTCAAGTTAAGACAACATAAATAATATTTATATACATATATACAAATATATATGTACATACCTAGTTTTATAAGATGGAATGTCAATGTACGCTAGGCAATCCTCTGGCAATGTATTGACGGGAGTGAGTAAAGGAATAAAGTCTGCATTTAGATTTTAACATTATGAAAACAAAAATTAGTACGATAACTGCTCTCACTAATTCTTTGGCTGCTAGTTTATCTCCGATCCATTACCCATGATATCTTCATGTCCCGTTGCTCTAATTATGATAACAAGCTAAACGAGAATCGCCTTTCTTTAACATAAAAAATATTGCCAATTAATGTCGTTCAACTGTTTGCTGTTATTTTCAGATATCGGGATTAAGGCTTTATTAGTCTTTCTTCAGTTTCACACGCTTTAGAATTGGTGACTTTCTTATTCAACAGGTAGGTTATTTCTGTCATAACCAGTCCACTGAGAAAAAGGTTGGTATTAAAAAAAAAACTCAGAACTAATTAACCTTTAATTAGTTATCATCGAGTTCTGTTCGCATTTGAATAAAATTATCGTTTCCGCTGTCACCATTTTTATTAATTCATTTTTTGACAAAAAACCTAAAAATAGATGTCAAAAATGTTTAAAACAATCACCTCAGTAAGCAGTCTATCTATCAGGATCTATAAGAATTCTTCAATACAAATTTTGGCACTTCATAAACAAATTATTTATCTGATGAGAGTAGCTGTATCTTCTTAAAAATGGTCTTGAAGTTTCACTAAACAGAAAATAAATTATAATATTTATTAATCTTAATTGAATAGTAAAATTCAATACTACAATATTAGTAATACATTTTTTTTGCTGTCCCGAAACGTAACTCATTAAAAGATAAAGATTCACAATACCCTATATAAAAATAAATGAGTTTAAGACAATATTTAAATTTATTCTTTTCCAGGCCTAGAGGCCTGTCGTAGACGACATGCCTACAATAAGACTAGTTTAATAATATATTTTAATTCTTCCAAGTTTTTTCCTCAGGCCAATAAAGGGCTGAGTTCGTACATTATAGAGGCTGGGTATACTCCAGGAAGGTCTCCCGAACAGAGTCAGTCCATTGCTGATTTAACAGAATAAATAAATAATAAGCCACAGACGGATTAAAGCCAAGGCCTAGAATTAGGAGTCCAGTGACTTACCCACCGAGCCACCTCACTCCTAAAAAATAATTATATTTACTGGCTACAGTAAATTATACTTTAAACAAAAACCAAAACAATAAATATTAAAAAAAATGAAATAATTAATTTATTACTTATAAGTACTTCATTAGAACTCATAAATTCATTAGAACCTCTGATTAGTGCACATCCGTGACTGATGTTTGTCCTTTGATGAGAGGTGTCTTTAAATTAGAAATTCTGGCAGATTCAAATATAGTTATAGGGTGTTCAAGACTCGATTGACACCGCCCTTAAAATTCTCAATTGTTAGAATTTAAGGATGAAACTTGATGAGACACAACAGTGTCGCTTGGTTTCTTTTGAGCTCATATTCAATCCCCTAACTTTCTCCAGTACTTCTCCAGCGTAAATAACGCTGTGGTTTTCGAAAGAATGGGGTATATATATTTTGTGGCTCCGGTTAAAATCGGTTAAAATGTCGATCCAACGCATGGGTCTTAGCTGCAAATCAAAAAAACAAAATCCCATTAAATCAGATTTTTTCAGATATATTTTTATTTTCCTCCAAAAGAAAGCCTTTTATCAAAAATATCTCCATAATCAATGTTTTAGCTAATTGAATTATCTATAAAATTAACTCATGTACAGAGCCCTACGTTAAGTATTAACTGATATGATCCTGTTTAAGTATAAGCCCAAATTATCTTTTTGTTGAAAAGATCGGAATAGAATTCTTTCGGTGGAATTTTTTTCCTTTGAAATTTTTTCGCGTCATTTACAACGAAAAGCAAAGGAACGCACAAAACACATTGATTGTCTTTGTTGATCCTCGATATAATCGTGCATTTTTTAAAAGCACAGACCCACAGATCGCATGTAGAAAAAAAGTTTTAGTAACATTTCAAGCATATACCTACCTTCAATACGTAATTTCAGTTTCGTTTAAATCGACGATATTAAATAGAACTTCCGTCAAGTCCTATTCCCTATATCTTTGTTTATACTGGTCCGATTTTGATAATTTTCTTTTGTTAGAGATGGAAAATTTTATCATCTTTCATATTATTAAATTCACAATTTATCATTAAATGCATATTTTTTGAGTTACTTGAGTTTTTAAGGTATACGAAATTAAAATTTTATTTTCGCCATAACTTTTTTCTCTGCATTTTTTTGGTGCTGTACTACATATATGAAAAGTTGAAGGTTTCAAGGAGAAAACTTTGTGCAATTTTTTTCAAAAACGTAAGTTTTGTCTTTTCGTTTTTGAGCTAGATTGTTCACATAGACACAGAAACACACAAACCATTTTCGAGATTTAGTTATTTGGACCTTAAAAAATGTATTTTCGTTGAAAACTTATGTTCGAATACTTTCCCTAATTATCACGTCATCCCTTAAGTAATGTCGGTTTTTAAAAATCTGCCTGTTAATGTTGATAACAGTAATCCCTCCTTTACAATTGAATTGTATTAGCATATTTTGTTTATTATAGCATTATTTATCATGTTTTTGTTGGATAAAGTTAGTTAGTCTGTGCTGAATTTTCAATTAAGATGGATCTTCTCTAAAACCACTTACGCCATGTTATTTTTTGAGAATTCGATAAAAGAGAAAATGCTGCTTCAACTTATCGGAAACTTGCAGAAATATATAGAGAAAACGTCATGAGTGAACGGCAAGTGCAAGTTTCGAGTAGAAACCGCAAACTTGAAAACGAGCCTCGGAAAGGTCGACCAATAGAGCTTGACGACGAAGTCCGGCTATTGCTGATGAAAATCCTGTTGTAACAATTGAAGAATTAGTAGAAAAACTTGGATCTGCTCATTCCACTGTCCTGTCCACCGTCTTTTGCCCATCAGATCCATTTCAATTGAAATTTCAGCATGAAATAACTAACTTTCTTCAACAAAAACATGATGAATAGAAGAAGTATTTAGTGCTGTAAAAAACAAAATATGTAAACACAATTCAATTGTAAAGTAGGAATTAATAATATCAACATAAACAGACAGATTTTTTAAAATCGACATTACTTATGGGATGACCTAATATATGGGTCATTCTCCTAGAAAAAGCGAATAATTGTCCCCTCGCTTTTATGTCTTTTCTGGCAATGGGATGTCAGATTTTTTTTTTTTTTTTTTTTTTATAGATTATATGATTATTAGAGTAACAACAAAAAATGACGTCATTATAATGATTTGGGAGAAAAATAATTTTAATATAATTTTTTTCATTCCCTCACTCTGTCCCAATTCACGTTTTGAACATTAAAAAAACTACAAAGGCACAATTGATAATTATTTCGTTTCAGTATTATCAGAGCTGATAAGGTATGGTTAGAAGATTTTAAAATTCTTCAATTTAGAGTTTTAAAGTTACCGTAATACGGTAGGTAGCGTATTAAAAGAGTGCCCCAGATTTTCGTTACATTCCCTTACTAAGTGTGATAATTTGAGTTCTAGTGGTGACTTAAATTATTAAATGAGCACTGAATGACGGTCATAGGTCTCGCTCCTGCCAAGCTAAGGAAGGGGTTACGTATGTGTGGGTAAAGCACCTTAAGGTGTTCATTACGGTCTATTTGTATTTTTATTTTATTTTATTCCCTCGCTCTAATTAAACAAGACAAGTAATTTATTTTTATTTTATTTCAAAATATAAAAGATTCATTTTCGGGACAGCTGTAGATTGGCTAATTTTTAAAAAAATGCAGTTTTTTCATTCCCTCACTTTTTATTCTCCCACTCCTTAAACGTGACTCTCTTCAGAAGTAGAATAATACAGGGAGTTCAAAGGCCGCGATCCATTTTTTAAAGAGAATTACAACTTTTACAACCTTACAAGGTGCTGCCTAGGGAAAAAAGACTGCATAATTAAAAAGATGAGACAAAACAAATACAAATACTTCTTGCTAATATTACCGAGCTGCATTGTTTTGAAGGTTTGAAAAGGGTTCTTTATAAGATAAAATCCTCGTCTTTCTACCGCCTCAAATCGGTTCGGGTGACATAACCAAAAGATTCGAAGATAGCCACCTGTCAATGAGAGACCCATAAAAAGTTTATTACTTATTAGAGGCACTTTTTATAGCCAACGTTCATGCCCTCATAGAGTTCGTTCGAAAAATGCCCTGACAAAAAACACGCATTGGAGTGAATTGTGTACTTATGAGTATTGTGAGCAGCTGATTTTAAATATAATATATTTACATTTTAATATGCAAAGGAGTATCCTGAATGATTTTAGGAGGAAAAATTGTAAGATAATGTTTGCAAAATTTCAGAATTGCAATTTCATCATTCCAGGAGAATGACCCATATATTTCATATACAGTAATTGAAAGTAAAAATAATAATAATTTTATTTAATTACTTTTAGTTTTTGTTTATTTCCTTTTAATACAAATCTCTATTTAATTAAGATTCTATTCAACCTCTTCGTCTCTTAGCCTATTTGTCTCTTTTCGCCAGAATCTAAATCTTATTAATTTATTTCTATAAACCATCCAATACTTTAATGAATAGATAAAACCAATCCTTCATATCAATAGTTTTTGCCATAATTTAAATATTATTCAAGGATTATTCAGTTATATTATTCTATTATTAGACATATCATTTTATTTCCTACAGCAATCTGTCCAAAAATAAATCCCATTTCATTAAAAATCACAGAGTTATGCGCGCTGGAGAGATACTGGAAAACGTTGAGGGGTTTAATAAGAGATCAAAGAAAACTTCAAGCAACACAACCAAGTTTCACCCCTAGAATCCGAAAATTGCTGATTTTAAGGTAGTGTCAATCGAGTCAATACACCCTAAATATATATATATATATATATATATATATATATATATATATATATATATATATATATTTATTTATTTTAATTATTTTATAGCACAAATTTTTGTATATATAAAAGCTTTTATACTTTTCATTTATATTATGCTGGATATGTAGCAATCATATCTAAGTGGTGAGTACTTAACATAATATTATTTAAATACAGTAATTAAATTATTATAAATCTATCATGAAACTTGTCGGTAATCTTATAATCACCCATATAGATCACCAGTGCGAGATAAAATCTTGTCAAACTACACAAAGTAAACAAATTAAATCCGTTAGAATTTTTGTCACAGTAGAAGAACGGCTCTGTTGCATATAGAGAGTTTCTCTTGTGTATTATACAAAGGAGAGTCAGAAACACCAATATTCTCATTTTAGTCAGAAATGCCAATTACAACTTTGTCAAAGCAAGATAGCGAATAGTGCATTCAATATTTTATTTTATTTTATTTCTATTTATCTTTTTTTTTTTTATTTATGTTTATTTATTTCTATCTATCTGTAGAAGAATTGTATTGTTTTTGTTTTTTCTTTCCATTATATATAAAATATAAGATTACATTTTCAAAAATCGATTTCTAAGGAGACATATCCTGGACAAGACCTTGAGGGACCGTGGTAAGATCCGATTCGAGAAAGGCTGCCGAGGAGGGGCGGGTGACAGCAATCCCTCCGTGGACCAAAGGGGGGATAGGCCCTCCACTTCTTGTATATATACCTCGACTATGCTATGGCAGGGTATCAGTTGTTTCTTGTTCTCTCAACAACCACAACAACCACCAACCAACCATCACCATGTACGGAATCTTCAAGGTACGGTATAAAACATAGTCCCAATATATCGATAGATTTCAAGTCTAGGGACCTTTCAGTATCTATCCACTCAAGATTCACTCGATTTCGGTTTTGGAAATCAATAGATGACTTCAGAATATCAATTTATTGAAAATTACATTTTTCTTCTAAAATTAAATGGTCTGCACAGACGATCTTACTATCATGCAAAAGTGCAATTGTCATATGTCTCTTTCGAAAATTAATCTTTTTCATTATCTAAAATATTTTCAATTTCAAAAAACGATCATGAAAAATTATTTTTATGACAGAATTAACTATCAGCTTATTCAATATGACGGATAATCTTGGAATTGTCCAATTGTATTATTATCGATGCAACGTAATTAGCCTAAATTGTAAAATTAGTCCAAAAAAAAATTATATCAATAATCAGTCCAAACAATTGAAAAACAAATTAATAATTTTTATTATTATAAAATAAATAAATTATTATTATGCTAAAGTACCAATTTCAATAGGAAGAGCACTAATGCACCTATATAATATTTATCATTGTTTCTGAGAATATTTAAATTTCCTCTCCCCCCAAATGTTAATTTCAAAATTTATTGTTCAAGATTCATCTTTTTGTAATGCTATTATTGTTCTTATTCCTGTGTTGTATATATATAAGGCATTGATATTGTCTGAAAATATTTCGAGAAATTTCTTGATAATGGAAGTCGTCAAAATTACATACCTACATTTTACTAAAAATTTAAAATCACTAGTCTTCATAAATTGTTATGACTTTTCTAAAGTAACATTTCTGTCATTAATATATATATAATAATATATATATATGTATATATGTACACTTTATTAACATTATTTCAGTGGATATCCCAGTAACAGATGTTCTGGCCAAATGCTGTGTAATTAATAGATCTGTACAGGAAATTCTTGCGCCGAGGTATCACCCGCATAACACATTCGTCTCGCATGTAACGCAAGCGGCGTCTTTAAGACCTAAATGTAAATTGAAAGTAAAAAAAAAGTCTTTGTGGAATAGTTATAAAACATAAACATTAAATCATAACCAACAAATATTAATTACAACAAAGTGTATTTGTTTTAAATTATTTCATAAAGATTCAAACACCATATATTTGTTATATTCTGTAAATGAATAATTATTAACCTTTAGAACGCATAATTACCTAATATCGTCTTAAACAGGAAAATTAAGAAACGGAAAAATCCGTACAAAGCTGTAGATAATTGATTTCTTTTGCCATGTGTTCTTTGTTATGTTGCTTTCAAAAGACAATTTTTTATGGTTTCGGTAACAATGTATAGTTTTTCCTAACTTTTCCGTGCTCAATACAGTAAAGTCCAATAACACCTCAAAATAGATTACAACTTCTCTGTTTTCGTTCTGTTAATGAGTGTTAATTATAAAAATAACAAGTCTAAGGTTTCGATTGCAGAAACTGGAACCTTTCATCCGAAGAAAGTGGATCAATTTTTTAACAGCCAATGGCAAAGAATAAAAAAAAAAACATAATGGAGGATAGCGGTAACCCGTATCCCGGATTATGTCAAGAGATTACGAAATCTGTGGTGTACAATCCGAAATTTGAAGAAAAAAAATTATAATATTTTTGTTCCGACAGGGTCCGAATTGCCTGTTCAAAGATGATGATGAGATGTTACGAATCAGATTGGACTAAATCCAATCTGATTCGCGACCCGAGTAATAAAAAGAAAGTAGATATCTATGTCTCCACAATACGATCTATGTCTTGTCAATACGTAAATATTTCAAGTTGAAAATTAACATTCAATTCATAAAAAAATATATAGATAGGAATAAGTATTCTTTGTAATGAATTAGATTGTGCCAAAGACACCAGTTGGATTCTCAGTTCAATTTTTAAAGAGGGCTCTCTCAGCAACGAGCTAGTAGTGTTACTTATGAATAGAATCATTGAAATAGCGATAATCATTCGGTAGATGTTGTCTGCTTCTATCATGTTGAAGAATATTTCTTTTTTTATTTATATCCATCCCATATTCGGATCATTTGTTCCCCATGATGACCGATTTCGATTTTCAATTATGAAATCTTCATACATACTTTCATTTTTTATTTTCATAAAGCTATAGTTCCCCTTAATGCCATAGAGCGAATTAGCACTGTTCCTAATCGTCGAATCCGCTCATGAAGATGCTGCAACCAATTTACGCTCTACTGACGACCCTTAACCAAGCTTGATCAACACATTTGACAAAAGAATTCAAATTTCAAAACTATTTTTTCAACATCATTTTACAAAAAGAAAATTATTATTAAAAGGGGCGTTTCCTCGCCTAGTTAGACTCATTCGTTCAGCGCCATGCTTGATTCCATTTACATACTTTGATAGATTTTTATTTTCTTAATAATCTTAAATGAATTTCATATTTATTTCATCCTTTATTTTAAATCGGTTGTCATAATGATTTTTAAAATATTTAATCTAATTCACTGTTATTTAAAGTGGAGAATTAGCAGCGCGTTGTGCGAACACACGGTCAGTGACCCTGAGGTTGATGTGCAAGTCAAATTGAGCTCACACGCATGTGATGGGCATCCCTTGTCCATTAGGGATCCGAAACCCGAATCATATTAAAAAAAAAAAATTAAGTCAATCTGAAATAAGAAACCAAGGAAAAGACGAATTTCAAACAGATTTTTTTTTCCGAAAGTTGCATTAAAGTTTCAAATGCATATCAAAGAAAATGAAAAAAGGAAATTGCCATGAATGATTATTATATTTAATATATAATATCTGAAAATTAAAAAGTGGATAGATAAGAAAATGTTTGTGAATTTATCTTCATTATTGTTATATATTATTTATTTATTTTATAAGTATATTTGATTTAAAATATTTTTTACAATAATGTTCTAATCTTACTAATTTGATTGAATTTTCTTGCATGCTGTCTAGTTCTACAACTAGTAACATATCTCTAAGTCCGACACTAAAAACTCTAACCGCTCGACAATAATATAATTATCATAACCTTCGTATTATATAATGATATAACCTGAAACTCACAATACATATAAATCAAACCCCAACTAATATCCTTTAATCTATATTCAATACTAACGCACGGTCTCTTGGTATAACCCGAAAGCCTGTCAATGATTAACGATTCACTAACGTTACTAACGTGTCCGATGACGATAACGTCATTAAAGTTCTCTGTTCCGTCTTCTTTGACAGTTCTTCGTCATGCTCGTCGTAGCCCTCGTAGCTCTTGGTGGAGTCTTCGCCCAAGAAGGAGGAGACCATCACAAACACGGAAAGGCTTACTCTCACCAGAACAACAACCTCCACGCTTACCACCCAGTTCCACTCGTAAAGAAGGAACACCACCACTAAAATATTCAACAGAAACATCTCATCAGACATCCTCCATCATCCCTCATTTCATTTCACATTTTCGGTCTAATATGCAAAAAAAATTTTTTTTTTTAAATTAAACCTTTTTAGAAAAATTACAAACAGAGTGTTATTTATGAAACCCGCCTAATTATTCAATACAGAAACAAATATTAGATACACAGAATGATTTTTTGTACAGCTAATCACAAAAATGGTTGTTTCCAAAAAAGCGCAATTATTAATTAAAACTCTTGAAATTATACGCACGAAGTTCAAGAAAAACTAACTAGCTGAAAATGTTAAGCACAGTTAGTGAAGTATTTTTATAATTGAAAAATCTTTCAAATGAAATGAAAAGTTATGCAGGAAATAATAATCATAATTTTATTTAAATTTTTCAGGATGCCATCTTGTTTTATAGATAGGTATCATTAAGGCAAATTAGACTTTCCTTTAATGAACGATAAATAATTTATAATAAACAAATAAATGTTTATTAACAAAGGAAGGTTAATTGCCTTGAAGATAACTGTCTATAAAATAGTTATAGACATTTAAGTTTAACAAAGGAAGGTTAATGACCTCGAAGGAAACTGCCTATAAAATTGATATTGACATATAAAAATTAATAAGCTAAAGTTATCAAATTTCTATTAAGCACTATAAATAAAAATTAACATCTTTACAATTCATGATGTCGATATTTATCAAAAGTTCCGATTTTCAGAATACTGCAATTTTTTCCAAATTCATAAATAGAAAATCATTTTATCCACATTTTTTTTTTTCATTTTTATCTTTTTATTAGATTGATTCGGTCGAGTTGATATATTTTTACTTTTATATTAGTTAAATGTTTCATATTAACTAGTACTTATTCCATTTAATTCTTGTGTGACAAATGGATTTTTAAAAATTACTTTTAAAATCCTATCCTGTAAAAAAAAATTGTGCTATGGTGTTTTCGTTTTGCTATCTATAGTGGCTGTGTTCAAGTCAGCCATCTTCTTAACGGTCTCTGGTTAGAGATATAAATATCGAACAAAAATAACGATACATATGTCTTATCGAGACTTTTCAAATATATCGAAATAGTAGTTCGATGTATCAATTAAAATATTGATATTTCGATGAACCGGTCCTCTGTTTTTGTTATTTGAAAGCAGAAGAAGATGAGGGTTTTCAAATTGAATTGAAAGATAGAGTAATATGAATTAATTAGTCTTAAATTTGTAATAGCTTATCTAATAGCTTTACAATAGAAAATATTAAATATGCATAAATCGTCGAACACAAAACAAAAACTGTATTAATTTATTCACATTTATCAATAAAAAAAAAATTAAATACTAGTAACTAGTGAAAACATTAATTTAATTGCTGAAACATTAAAAAAAAAAAGAAAAGAAAATTAAAAAGGACGGAAGAAAAGCATTACTGAATGATTACTAAAAAGTTATCAAAGAACATACTGAAATTTATTATTAAAAAGACTCATTACTAAGAATTTATTATAAAAATAAATTAAATTGCTTTGCATGAAAAAATTAAAAAAGAAAGATGAAAATCACAATTGAATTATTAATATCTGAAATCTTTCAAACTTATAGAGATCTCGTAGATATTTTTTATTTTATTCTTTGTTTATTTAATTCCTTTTTGGAAGAAATGTCAGTTTTTGTATATGTTTGAGTACAAACTTTAATATTGATTACTATATATAGAATTAAAAATACCGGACTAAAATATTGATGAAATTCTTATATTTCGATATTTTCCAACATCCCATTTAAAAGAAGGGGGCTTAAAAAATAAAAAATATCAATACCCGATATATCTAATTATTATTTCGATATATTTGAAAACTATCGATACCATATATCGATATATATTTTTCGGTTCACATCCCTACGGCACCCACGCCACTCAGATAACTAGCCTTGTGACAATGATATGCTATTGAGGTAGAAAATTGATTACCTGAGATTTGTAAAAGTGCTATTTGAATGTTTCCGACTCAACCGGTTATATCTGACACAATTTTTACATATCTATGGTATCCAATTCTCCATGTCGATCACACATCATTATCCCAAAAGGAGTGAAAATGGCGGCGAAAAATCAACCAATGAAATTTCAAACAGCATTGGTTGATTTTTCAACTTTAATTGTTTATTTATTTTTTACTTCCATCAAAGGTCGATCGATTCCAGTCTCAGGTTCAATTGTTGAGCAACGAGTGCTAATCTCATCATCATAAGATTTTCCTTAGTAGCAAAGAATACAGAGGTTCAAAACACTTCTCTTTCAACAATACTGATTCTAAATTTTATATTGGAATAACTATAACTATAGATTTAAATGAGACAAAGTATGACTTTGCTCTAAAACACAGGAATAATATTCAGACGTTCATCACGATGCGTGGATATCTCAAGAATTCCGACGGAAAGGAGTTAGTCTTGGATTTAAAATAACTAAAACAGATAAAGGAATAACAATTTTAATATAATAGTTACGAGCTGCTTTATAAAAAGAAGTAAAATCACAGTTTTAATAAATCTTTTATTTATTTTATTTTATTGAAAATTTACAATTAAAAGAAGATTTAAATACCGATAAGAAAATAGATTACAGCTTGAGTGGAGAACACTTAATTTATAAAGTTTTGAAATATAAAAGTAGTCAGGTTTGCTTAAAAATGTGTGACCGGCTGATTTCAAATGCCAAATCATTATTATTTATTAATTATTTTAAAGTAAAAATAACTTTGAGTCCTTTCAAAAATCAACAAGGAAAGAGATGAGCATACCACTGATTAGTAATTTCAGAACTATTAGAATGGAAAGCTAAAGAAATATTTAATGAAGAAAATTGATTGTATTGATCTGGTTTGGAGCGTTGTCAACAGTCACTTCGCGGCTTTACTCAGACATAAAATACCATTAAATTATCAAAACTAAATCGGTCTAAGAAAAATGGTTGGAGCTCATTGTTCAATGCACTGTAACTCAAGAACCCCATACGGTCGGAAATAAAACAACTCTCAATAACTCATAAGGAACTTACAGGGCTGTTAAGGGTATGATTCATATTCTTGCTTTTGTTTTTTAAATTATTTATAAATTTAGATAAATGTGTTGCCTAATTAATGAGAAATAACAAGGAAAAAACATCGGTAGCTCGATGGCATTATACTGTAAGAAGAGCAATTTTTTTTTCAGATATTTACAAGGATTATCAGGAGTTAACAGTACATCTCTCTCTCTCTCTGCGAAAACCACATTAAAATTTTTGGATTTGATGAAACTTCTCTTGGATCATATGAGCCTCTTGTTTACCACAATTTTCATTATTTTACTCAGGCAGCTGATTTATAAAAAAAACCGGTCGGTAGCTGGATCTGTAGCGCTTATCTTGACCAATTTTTAGAATTGGGTGGACTATAGATTGATACCAGTGGTTAGGAAAGTCACTACTAAGCCAGATGTGCTTATAGAAATTTAAAAACCAGTTCATCAGAAGGATTATCAAGAATTAATGGTTCTGATGGATATTAAAGATTTCGAAGAACTAGTTACAAGAACAAGTTCGCATTCATTAAGAGCTCACTTCCTAAAAATAAAAGGTGATAAAAAAACTTAACTGAATTACCATTCTGTTCACTTGCTCGCTAAAATGGAAATAGCTCTTTGAATCCTTTCATGAGTAGATCACCCTTATATAGGATATAGAGTACATAGTGGAAGGTACCTGTTCGGATGAAATCCTCAACATCTGAATATTAAGGAAATTATATTTTGGGCACAACATAAAGAACATTAATAGGTTTACGAAGTATTTTGGGTTGTATGTTCTGCATGAATATAATAAGAATGAGCTAGACTTGATACAGAACTCCTTATCTGAAAATGGATGAAATAAGAAAACAGAAGTAAGATGTATTATTATCATTATTAAGTGCAATCTTTCGGATAGTTATATATAATGTAATATGCTGTTATAATAGTTATAAGAACTTACTAACTCTTGTTGCCTCCACCCAGTTCTTCATCATGATCCTCCTCGCCGCCGTCGCCATGGGCGGAGAGTACGAGCACGGAGGACACGGACAGGGACATGGTCACGGTCACGGTCACGGCCACGCCTCTTCTTACCACAACTACGTTCTCCAATCCTACCACCCTGTACCAGTCTACTACCACAAGGGACACGGCCACCACTGATCAGATAGGAACAGCATTGCAACTATCAACACTACAACTCCCATCATTCCTATATATTATCTATATATTATCATTTGTTCCTATGTATTATCTTGGCTATAATTAACAAAAAAATAATAAAATTATATTTTAAAAAATAAATAAGAATATTTATTCTACCATTTCCATTTGTACCCTGCTCGTACCCCATGAATCGATATTTTATAAAGTGCATATTTTTATTATATAAAATTAGTCTATTGCTTGACCGACTTCCAAGTTGGCCTCTGCCCGAATCATCTGGCGAAACTTCAAGCGGAAGTAAGCCAAAATATGCCGAAGAACGAAGTAACCGCAATGATTTCGATAGACTGCATGGAGACGCTCGACTCAGTGTCTCATAGGCTTCTATGTAAGACACTGGAGGAAAACGAGTTCTCCGAGCAGCTCTATACACTACAGCAGTCATTTCTAGAACACCATTCAATCAGAGTACGCCATCCGCAGACGACGCACTCAGCTGCAGTGTCCCTTAAGGTTCTGTGCTATCTCCAACACTGTTCTCAATGTTCATGGCTGAAACTATTAGAGCGAGGAATAAGAAAGCTATTGTAGCGTCATACGCCGATAATGTAGCGATCTACACTAGCTCCATAAACACAACGAGAGCTCTACGGCAGACTTGTGAGGAGATCACAAAGAAACTGGAAGGACTAAATATTACTATATTAATCCCAAGAAGCCCGACTGCATTATTTTCTCCTTCCAGAAGAACAAGTGCCCTCCCTATTCCTCAGGCCTATAGTGTAGCAGACAGAACAAATAGGCCGGCAAGCAGCAGAGTGTACTTGTGTGTCACTCGCGACAGGCATCTGACACTTAGTGTCACTGCCAGAAGAAGACAAAGTCTTAAAGACTAAACCACCTGTTGGCATCGCCAAATCTATCCCTCGACCTCAAAATTATTAATTTAAAGAAGCTTAATAAGACCAACCCTTCTTCATGGAGCGCCGATGTTAGCTAATATATCGGCAACAACGGCAACGAAATTCCAGCAGTTTCAGAACAGCGTGCTAAGACGAATTGTCGTGAGACATACCAACTTACAGAGGACAATAACGGACTTACTCCATACAACCCTCGAAATACCGATATTTACTGAATTTATCAAGCAGAGTCATATCAAATTTTTTTATAGCCTCCAAATGACGACAAACCCACTCTTCAAGACTCTGACGCCAACAGGACGGCCCCAGAGGTGGCAAACACATTTAGCCTTAGATTCGACTGAGGACAATTAACTAATTAGACTGACATAAAACCAGTGAGCCCTATCACAAGAAACTGACTCCTAATTACTCAAATCCCAAAAAAATGTCCTACTCCTGATATCTTTCTTAGAATTCATCCGATCCAGTAGAAAAGTTCCCAACCACCACTTTAGCCCCTGAATGTCAAACCCACATCCCACGGGGCTTTGAAATAAAAAAAAGTTTATCACCATGCAATTAGTGGTCTTGATTTATTTTTTTGGACTATTCCGTTTTATCTTTTCTGTAATATCCTCGATGTAGATACTGCTAAGGTGATGTAGCTTATAATTGTGGTTGTAACGGAAATAACAAAGGCAGGTGCTGCGGATGAATTTGATTTAGATTGAATATTCGGTTGATTGATTGAATATTGTCGGTGAATACTGATAGGTGTTCAATTTAATAGAGCATAGAAAGGATTATTTTATGGTATTATTCTTTATACTCTGATGGTATTGCACTTTCTTTTCTCAGTTTTGAGAGTTAGAGGAATAATGTGGGTCGTATTCTTTTTGGTTCGTTTATGGGTCGTTTCAATTTATTTACTGGAACGGACATTTTATCTGATAATGGAAATGTGGTATTACTCTCCGTTAAACTCCTGCTCTTCTGAAGTACAAAGGTGTTGGGCTTGTTCAAAAGGCTCACATCGCGAGACGAATTCCAGTGTGATGAATCCAGCTTGGCTTGAATGTTTTTTTGATCAGACCTATAAACCAATACTTCCATAATCTATTTTGGAAAGAATCAAAGCTTGATACACTTTAAGCATCGTAGTCCTCTCCAATCTCTAGTTACTTCCGCTAAGTATCTCAATATTTGATACCTAATATATAATCAATGATTTTATGCGGTGTTCTCAGGACAACTGTCTATAAAATGAACGCTAAGATAACGTCTCCTCGAAATAGTTCTGGTGATTGTGGGTTGTTTCTTTTTCTGTTAAAGTGGACACATTTTGTTTTTTCAGGTGAAAAGTGTAATACCGATGAATTTTACCAATCATTAATACGAATCAGTGTATCTTGGTAGCATTTATTTTGTGGAAAGGATATCTTTTGCTCAGTACAAAATAGCAAGATCGTCGACGAAGAGCGTCAGTTTACGTCACGTGGAGACGTGGTAATTTTTTTCCTAGATCTCTGATAACCAGGGTGAAAATCTTGGTGCTCAAAACGCACTCTTGTGGCACTCCACTTATTTGTTATCATTGCTTGGGCAAGGGGCGGTCCAAAGGAATTCTTAGGTAAATTTGGGTAAATATATCCAATAATTGCAGTTTCTTTAAAATTGAGTGCTTGTCGGTTTTATCGAAGGCTGTCTGCATATCGAAATAAACTGCTACATCTTGCTCCTCCTGGATAAATACGTACTGTAGCTCAGTTTCCATTTGAACCATGCGATTTCCAGTCTATTTCCATCAGCGAAAACCACATTGGAAGTTTTGGATATGATGATACTTTTCTTGGATCAATATGAGTCCAATGTTACCATTACCATGCGTTCCATTATTTTACTCAGGCAACGCCTGAGATTTTGATCAAGCAGCGCTTATCTTGATCAGTTTTCAGAATATTGACGATTCTCCTCTTCCCATTGTTCACCTCCAACATTTTGCTCTGTACCATTTTCCCTTCCATCTGATGCATGTCCTGTCCTGTCCACCTTTGCCTAATTGCTTTGATACAGTTACTTCCGAACACACTCATTTTACGGCAACCATCTTGGGACAAACACCAAGTTTGCCAAACAATCGAGACTTGAGAAATTTCAGTTTTGCGTAGTAGGCTCTTTTATCCCGCATTATTCTGCAGTCAATTTGTTTGTTCAACTTGATAGATATGTTTTATAATGTATTCTGCACATATTCCTATGGAAACCGATTCACGTAAGGTTAGAAATTTGATAATTCAAAAACATTAAATCTCTCGGAAAATTCCAGATGCTCATTTGAAATAAAATTTAATTGTCTGGACTCTAAACCAAAGCGATAAGGGAAGTCGGGGATGTGGACACACCACATATTTTTATAAATATAACGCTGCGAATTATTACATATTGGTTTATTATATTCCAATGAATAATAATTCGCAGCGTTTTTTTTATTCGATATTTGGATTCCAAGTAGTTATTGAAATGTAAAACCTCAAATTTTGACGGGGGGGTTTAAATTTTTGTTTTCTTGGTCGATTGCAAAGGATCATTATTGAAAATAATAAATAAAAGAGGTGTGACGAGAACTTGGAGGAGGTGGGGAGAGCATATCTTTAATATTTTTACAAAAAAAAAAACAAAAAAAAAACACTTCTGAACGAATGAGAAGGGAATTATAAGACAGTCTGTTTCTTAATATTCATAATAATATCAGATGTTATTCAGCTTAATAAAAACAATATCTTAATTATATCAGCGCAGAAATATCAATATTTAAAAAAAAAAATCGTAATTATATGGTAACAAAAATATAGATATTAAAAAAAAACAGTATGTTAATGATATCGTCACAGAAATATAGATATTACTACAACATTATCTTTATGATATAGTCACAGAAATATTGATGTTTCAAAATATTGTTGATTTGTTTAAACAATTTAAAAAAAATTCTAAACGAATCGGAAAAAGATTAGGACCAAACCTGTTTCTTTATATTTAAATCTAGATGTTGATCAAGTTAATAATAACAATATTTTATTTATATCAGCACAGGAATATCGATATGATTAAAACAATATCTATTTAAAATCGGCAAAGAAATATCGACATTATAAAAACAATATCTTATTGATATAGAAATAAAAATATGCATATAATAAAAACAATTTTCTAATTATTTGGGCACAGAAATAACGACATAATAACCTGTTTTATAATATTTAATAATATAATAAAAAAAAACAACGATATTTTGAAATATTGATATTAGTGTAACTTTAAATTAAATGTTGTTATAATATTGATATTTCTGTACCGATATCATTAAGATATTGTTATTATAGTATCGATATTTCAGCGCCGATATCATTAAGATATTGTTATTATAATATCGAAATTTCTGTGCCGATATAATGAAGATATTGCTTTTATAATATTGATATTTCTTTACCGGTATAGCTATGATATTGTTTTTGTAATATCGATCTTTCTTTTCACATATCATAAAGATATTGTTTTTGTAATATCAATGTTTGTGTGGCGATATAATTAAGATATTGTTTGTGATATGTTGACTATCGTCAGATTTTAATATTAAGTATCCTAATCTTCTTCTGATTTTTTTCTAATTTAATAAAAATATTAACGATATTTTGGAAGATCGATATTTCTGTGTCGATATTATTAAAATAATCGTTTTTATAATATGCTGTACTGATATGATTAAGATATTGTTTTTACAATATCGACATTTCTCTGCCTATATCATTAAGATATGTTATTATAATTTCGATATTTCTGCACCGATATAATTATGATGTTTCTATCATATCGATATTTCTGAGCCAATATCATTAAGATATTGTTTTTATTAAGTTTATTTACAAAATAATTCAAATATCAAGAAACCCGTTATCTTCTACTATTCTATGTCATTCAGAATTATTTTTTTAATATAAAAAAAAATAAACAATATTTTGAAATATTGATATTTCTGTACCGATATTGTTTTTATCGATTTCATTTACTGCAGAATTTAAATCTTAAGAAATATATTATCTACTTATAACCTTTCGATTCGTTTAGAAGTTTTTTTTTGTTTTCATTTCTTTTTTTTTAATTAAAAGTATTAACGATATTTTAAATATCGATATTTTGATGCCGATGTTATATCGATATTGTTAACAGATATCCATATCCCATCCATAATGCCAGCTGCTAGGAAAGTCACCACTAAGCCAGATGTGATTGTAGAATTCCAAAAACCAGTTCATCGGAAGGATTATAAAGAGTTAATGGTTCTGATGGATATTAAAGAACTAGTTAGTATAAATTAAAAAAGGCAAAAGAACAAGTTCGCATACATTAAAAAAGTAATGTAATGGAAGGAGCCTCTCGGGGGAGACCCTCAGCTTGTGGTTTATTAAGATTATTAAGGAAATTTTATTTGTGACAAAAAATTTATAGTTTTACGAAGTATTTTGGGTTGTAAGTTTTGCATCAAAAATGATAAGAATGAACTAGAGTTGATGCAGAGCTCTTTTCCGAAAATAGATGAAATAAGAACACAAAAATAATAATTAGTTATATTATTATCATTATTAAATATATTCTTTCAAATAGTTATATATAATGCTATATTGTGATATAACAGTCTTAACAACTAACTAACTCTTGTTTCCTCCACCCAGCTCTTCATCATGATCCTCCTCGCCGCCGCCGCCATGGGAGACTACGATCATGGACACGGACACGGACACGGTCACGGTCACCACGGGCACTTCTCTTCCTACGTTCTCCACCCTGTACCAATCTTCTACCACGATCACGATCACGATCACCACTGATCAAATAGACCACGATCACCTCTGATCAAATAGATCACGATCACCACTGATCAAATAGACACAGCATTGCAGCTTTCAGCACTATAATTCCCTTTATTATTATATATTCTATTCCCAATATATTTTCTATACATTATCCCTTGTTCTTATATATTATCTGACCTATAATTAGCAAAAATAAAATAATATTGGAAAAAAAAAGAATACTTATTTTATACTCTGCATGTACCCGATGAAACAATATTTTATATAGTGCATATTTTTATTCTATAAAATTAGCCTATTGCCTTGCAATTATCTACATTAATTTATTTTTATTTTTTTGGAATGATTCTGTTTTAACTCCTCTATGTTACCTATGGCATATCAGGAAATAAGGACCCATTTATTGTCATCTAAACTCTTCTAATGATATATAAAAAACCAAAAACCTTTAAGAATGATGCCAAAAAAAGGAAAATTAATATTTAGTGCAAAAAATCCTATCGCCTAGAATAGGCGCCTAGAATCACCTAGAAAATTCGTCTTCTACTTTCTGAAACTCCAAAATTGCAACTCAAAATTACAAAGGTCATCCACATGACCTAAGTATAATATATTTGTGTATATATACATATATATAAATACACACACACACATATATATATATATATATATATATATATATATATATATATATATATATATATATATATATAATGTCTGTTTGGAACAACTATGAAAATTCGAAAAAGTTTTTTATTTTTCATGTTTTAAATAGAGGGTGGTGAAAAGTAATTACATTAGAACTAAGTTGCTTACCGAACTTTTTTGAAGTATATCGATGTCAGTTCTAGTGCTGTAAATATGAACGAAACCCCATCGACTTCGGCTGAGGTCGAAGTCATGAATGGGCTAGAAACAGCAACAATTAATAATTTACAGATTCATGAGGGAATCTGGGAATTAGTGACAGGTCGCAAACGCCTCTCGGAGTAACAGGAGAAGATACGAGTTGACAATTTGTTGATAGTTGAAAATTTCAACAGGTTTGAAATTTTAGCCAATTCTAATACTGGACTAGAACAGCTACAGACACAGAAAACAACTACATCCAAGTCACGATATTCGAAACGAAGTGAAAAACTACCCAGTTCTGATGGAATTTCTTGAAAAGGTTAGAGGGCCATCATCTTTTATATTTAAAGCAACTGGTACAAAAGTTTGAATTTATCCGGATACCCCTGACTCTTAACGAGCAATAGTGAACTTTTTAAGAAAAGAAGATGCTGCTTTTTATATCTTTCTGTTATCCGATGACACATGCCAACGGGTCGTAATTAAAAATTTACATCATTCAACTCCAAAATCAACAATTATAAATTAACTAAAAATTAAGGGGTATGAAGCAGCGAATGTCATTATCGCAATATCGAGATTCAAATAACCATTACCGATGTTCTTCATAGATCATTAGTAAGCAGACATTTAATAATAATAAACTCTTTATTTATCCGGAGCAAGTTCCTTTAGAATAACAATTACAGCCAATGATAGGTGGACTACAGAGCCTTAGAGTAGATGAAATAGGAATATATGAGTTAACAGATAATTAAAAAAGGAAAAAGAAGAAAAGTCAATAGATAAATACAAATGAAGATTATATATAAGGATCGGACAAGAAAAGATCTGTCAAAAGCTGCAGATCGGTGGACCGCTGTATATAAATATGAATGCCAAGAACGGGTATGACGAGAATGAACAGAGGATTTGAATTGAAGGAGGCCAAAAATGTATCATGGACGGCGGGATTGGATAACTTGGTGGAGGAAGGATGCCAGGATGTACTTACGACGATAGGAAGTGCAAAGGCACTTCAACTCATCGTGATATCAGGAGAAAGAGGCGTGCCTCGGGGTCCCGACGATGGATCGTATAAAGCAATTTATAAAACGTTTTATTTTTGTCTCGAGGTCCCCAGAGACGCCCCCGTACACCGCACAGCAGTAATCAAAGTGGAGAAATATTAAGGAGGTAACTAGGAGTCTACGGATCTCAAGTGGAAATAGGTGATGGAGGTAATTTAGTCGCTTTAAAGTGTAAAAAGTACGACGGGAGATATCGGAAACATGATTTTTCCAGGAAAGAGTTTGGTCAAAGGTGATTCCATGGGTTTTTATGGTTGAATATAACTTAATGAGATTATTATTTAGGAACAAGGTTGGGATATGAGGAACAGTTTTAAGGAGGTGATTGTAATAGGCTCCCATCATCTTCTTAAAACTTTGCCTTTGTCTACTCTGCATTCAACTTCAGCTTGTTAGCAACAGCCCTGAGACTTATTCTATTCAAGTCCTTTTGGGGCCTTTTTGTGGCCAGTAATAGGTCGGAAGCCGGGAAGGACAGGTATGTTTGAGAATCTTCAGCATAGATATAGTATTGGGAGTGATGGATAAGAAAGGGAAGGCCATTAATACAAATAGCAAACAGAGAAGGAGACAAAAAGGAACCCTGAGGGACACCAGAAGAGAGGGACCGTGTCTTGGATGGAGGTTCACCTGCAACGACTACATATTGCGACCGATCTGAGAGGAAGAATTGGAATCAGCGCATAACACTGTTAGATAAAGGAAGACTTTGTAGTTTGTGAAGGAGAATGATATGGTTAACTGTGTCAAAAGCTTTGGATAAATCTAAAAGGATGATAAATCTAACCAAAATAGTTAGATTTTGGTTTTCAATGGCGGTTTGGAAGTCGTGAGTTATTTTCAGGAGAGCGGATTGTGTTGAGTAACAAAGTCGAAAACCAGATTGGAGAGGGTTAATGATGGAACGTTGTTCTAGCAAGTTTGAAAGTTGAATTTGTACAAGGCGTTCCAGTGGTTTGAGAGATTAGAGAGGAGAGAAATAGGAGGGAAGTAATGGTGTGAGGTGGAATTCGTAATTTTATTTAATGGTCGGACTAAGGCAGTTTTCAAAGAAGAGGGAAATATGGAATTTTGTTGAGAAAAGTTGTAAATATGATAGAGAAAAGGTATAAGGGTTGAGAGACATGATTGTATTAGCTTTACTAGAATATCGTCAGGATCATAATCAATAATGTGGGATTTCAGGATAGTGGAAAGTAATTCAGTAAGTCAGACGCCACGTGGGAGAAAAAGAGGTTTTCTGGATTGAAGCTATGATGTTCAATATCAACAGTAAGTGAAGAACTAGAAGCAGAGGATAAAAAATGGTCATTGAGATCATCTGGGGTGACTGGAAAAGAACTCTGGTTATTGGATTCTGATACGGACAGTTTTTCGAAGGATTTTCCATCTGGATTTGGAATCAGGAGCATCGGAAAGGGCAGAATAGATGTGGAGGGATTTAGCACGTAGGACTGCGGATTGGGTTTCATTGCGAAGCTGTTTGAAAGACGAAAAATCAGCTCAAAAACGAATGCGACGAAATTTGCGTCTCTTCTTTCATTTCCTTTATTTCGGAGGTTAGCCAAGGGCAGAACGGCGTAAGGTTCGAGTTTTAAGTTGAAAAAATACGGATTAAATGTCTAATACGGATTGTAAGTTTGAGGTAAGAGTGGAAATCAGGAGATCTATAGAATCATAGGAATATATGATGCCCCAGTGGAAAGTATCCAAGTCAGGTTGAAGGAATTCTTTGGAAGGTCCATATGAAACAACTTTTGGAATAAAGGATTTGACGGGTAGGTCGTATGAAATCCGAATAAGGTCGTGTGATGAAAGAAAAGGAACAGGGTGCTGGAAAGAGGAGAGGATTTTCATGGGAGAATCAGAAATGTGAAGGTCTAACCAGGTATCAGAAAATTGTGTGTGGTGGGTAGGAGAATAGGGAACGAGGTAAAGATTGAGGGAAAACATTAGATCCGTAAGAAAGGATTTATCACTGGGTTAACATAGCATATTAATTTTAAAATCACCAGAGATAATGATATTGGAATAGGTAGAAACCAGTTGGACAAGGGAGGATTGTTGTGTTGTAGAATGGGACACGAGGAGGTCGGTAGGCAATGGCATATAACAGAGGAGAAGAGATGCTTAAAATTTCAATAAACATGTATTCTAGGTGAGGAAAGGAAGGAGAAGGGAATTGAAGTAGGAATCTGGCCTTTAGGCTGTCATAGATATATAGCCCGACACCACCTCACGTGCGATCAGGTCTATCATGTCGTAGGAAAGAGTAATTAGGAAGGAATACTTGGCAGGAAGGGATAAAAGGTTTTAGTCAGGTTTTCGATATAGCTATTATGTGATAAAAATTATCAAGGAAATATTGTTGAAATTCATCATAATGGGCAATTAGGAATTGTGCATTAACGTGACAGGATATTAGTCAAAACTGTGGATATGGAGAAATGGGATAGCAGGATAATGGATCGAGGTTGAGGAATAGGATATAACAACTTTTTATACAGTATTAAATTTTAAGATATGATAGAATGTGAATATACATAAAGAATTGAAACTGAAATGAATATAAAAATAAATTTTTAATGAAAATTAAATTATATGAAAAGAAAAAAAATATGAGTAACATTGATTAAAAAAAGAAAAAGTAAATAGAAAAAGACAACGAGTAAACAAAAAGTAGCATCTCATTTGTGAAAATAAAGTAAAAATATATGTAGCAAATAAAAATAAATAAAATATCTTCAATATGAAAAAGTAAAATATCCTCCATATAAAAAAAAATAAAGCAGCTTTAATATAAAAAAAATAATATATCTTCAATATAAAAAATAAAATATCTTCAATGTAAATTAATAAAATGTCTTCAATATAAAAAAATAGAACAATTTCAACATAGAAAAATAAAATGTTTGCATCATTGAGGTGGCGTGCAAACCAGGCTTAGTTGAAGACGTCCAAGTCGCTAGGCTTACCTATAATCACCAACGGGTAACCATCGGATTACCTACACTTGACACTCCCTCCACTGAACCATACATATTTAATATTCGATGTTACCTTTTTCAGTCTTGCCAGCCAGTAAAGGTACTTGTTGGTGGAGGTCATCGCTGATGACGTAGACGCGGTGCGACTCGTTATCTGTCCAGCCTGGGTGACGTGCAGAGTGCAGATCCTTTTGGTTTTTCTCTGTCGCACGAGCTCGTCCCTTATACTCAGTCGCACAAATCCTGCGATTATAGGGCCTGGGGTCCCTTCTTGTTTAGGCCTGAGGCGTACGACGTGATCCAAATAATCCGAACTCAATTTAATGAAGAAATATTTCGTATTCATTTTCTTTACTATACGCGCGTATCGATCGAAGAAACATGCAAATAGAAGATGATACATCAGTTCATCCGATGTATGGCCACACAAAAAGTAGCAGTAGTGCCACACAAATACATATTGCAACCATAAATCTAAGTGTGTGTGATGTGGCCAAAATCACGAAAGTGCTTCATGTCAGAAGACCTGGGATACAATAGTCACTTGTGCCAACTGCCAAGGAGCGTAACCAGCAAACTATAGAGGTTGCCAGGCCTTGAAAGTACTCAGAAGTGCCAGACATTTCCGATACCAACCACATCTCACGTCTGTACCTAGTCAACCAGCCGTACCATCAGTACCGTAAGATTTCCCTCCACTGCTATAGCCTCAACAGCCTTCTCCGGAACCAGTGAACGCACCGCAGCAACAGTTACCACCGCACACTTTGCCAGCATCAGAAGGAAAACACCAGCAAAATGTAGGCATGTCAAATATGAGGCAGGGCATTGCTCAGCCGGTATTCCCTGCTGAAAATGTCACTCCTCAATTTATTAAATGGTCTAAATAACCTTATCCAACCTCTTTTAGTCATCTTCAACAATTACTGGCCAGTTTATGGTCCATAAATGCTTAACCGTGGGTTCTTTGTCTATCCTTATGTGGAATACTAACGGACTACTTCAACATAAAACCGAATTTGACATCTACTTGCATTAAAAACGAACAGACGTTGTTTTGATAACTGAAACACGCCTAACCTCTCGTAACAAGATATATATTCCTGATTACACCATTTACATAACTGACTACCCTAACAACACTTCACATGGTGGAACACCCATCCTCATTAAAACATCACTCCATACAGTTACTAATTACACCACACATCCAAGCCACTGCCATAACATTGCACACTACTCAAAACACAATAACATTAGCAGCGGTGTACTGCCATGCTCGGTATACACTTACATCTTTGTGCAATTTCTTTGAAAAACTGGAAAGATGATTTATTGCTGGGGTGACAATAATGCTGAGCATCAGATATGTGGGTCACGGTTATGTACTCCAAGGGGAAGAAACTTGCTGTCCGCTCTCCACAAACTTTCACTGAACACCATATCGCCAAATACACCAAAATACTGGCCTACATTGAGACTTAAGGCACTAGACTTACTACATTTCTTCGTTACCAAAGGACTGCAGGCCATACCTCACACCATCAGTCCTCTTCGGCTAACTATGCCAACAGGAAAAACGTCCCTCCCTTACTGAAAAGCAATTAACTGACTTGACTTATTCAAAACAACTAATGAGCCCCGTCCCTAGATAATGATTCACATTTTCCATAATCTCCAAATTTTCTCCTATCCTCCTCCCCATCTTATAATGCATCCAATGCAGTACAAAAGATCTCTACTTAATTTAAATTCTAAATAATTCATTTAGGCATTTTACATTTTGATTATAAAACCGTGATCGCAGTAAAAGGCAATATATTTCTTTAAATTTCCTTAGCTTACTCATTAACATTTTCTTTAATTATTTATCTTTGATTGAGGTATTTCAGTAGATTTTAGAATATTGCTATGCTAAAAGGTTAAGTTGTCTAAATCTAAAAATATTTCTCACTCTCATTTTTCAGTAATAAATTACTTGTTAATAATTTTTATTTTTCAATTGTGTAGCAAGTATAAATATAATAATATAATTAGAGATTGATCCTTCTATACTATCATGCGGATGTCAACTGATAATAATATAACATAAAATTATATTGTAAACGTAAGTAAACTGCGAAAGAAAACTCAACTTTTGATAAAGATCTTCCCTTTACCCAAATACTTATCAAGTAACAAAATAGCGGAAAATGTGGTTTTCAGGAATGTTATTTTCAAAAATTTTCCGACGGAGGACTTTAGTCACTAGCTGAGGACACCCAAAGGAGCCATAACTAAAGGAGCCGTAAATCGTTCTCTTTACCTCAATACGAACACCACGTATTACTTCACTTCCAAAACCATAAGCAGCAACGAAAAGCTGAGGCGAAAATTGGAATAATTAACTCTTCCCTTCCACCTTTAAGTAAAACTTTTTTATTATCTTCGACAGCCTGTAGGTTGTTCCTTCTTCTATGTTTCTTTCTACGATCTGCAGCAGCATCTGTTCTGGCATTAATCTATATCTTTAAACCTTGGTAAAGGTAATTGCGAAATACTTAAAGCACGTAATAATTTCCATAGATCTGTCATGCAAAATTATGATAAAGAAGAACGGTATAAAATGTTTTTGTTATTTAATTTAAAGAAAAAACTATTGAAGGACTTCTAGATAGCAGAGTGGTGTCGGGGTAAGTGCGTAATTGTCTTGTTAAATCCAAACCCTCAACTCGTAAAAGCTGTTCTTTACGGAGCATGAAGACTCAAAACTGATTTATCAGAAACCAGCCACGAAAGTTCGCTAAGGTGAAGTATAACGAGTAACTACCAGTAAGCCTTTTTTTTTTTTTTTTTTTTTTTTTTTGTGAGCGTAGCCTACAAAAGCTGTTCTTCAAAATCCAGTTTTCTTTTTTTTAAGCACTTATCAGCAGTTACCCAGCAAAAAATGACAGTAGTGGCAAGTGCCCAACCTCTGTTGTGTGACAAATCTGCGAGTCGTACTATCATGTGCATATGTTACTATCATGTTTTGTCGGGGGAACTACGGACTAGAGAATTAAAACAAAAGAAATTGTTCAATACATTTTTTCATTTATATTCTACATCCCATTTTCATAACTTAATGCAGATTGCAAAATGTGAATTTCAAAAAAGCTTTAAGTACAATAAATATAAGTATAATAACCAGTATAATAAGTCACCATAGTAAACTGAGCTTGATCCAAAACCGTTTATAATTATTAATTGTAATTGTAAGTAATTATAATTATTAATTATAAGTGTTAATAATTATAATTATAAATTGTATGAGTAAATAACTATAATTATTAATTGTAAGTGTAAATAATTATAAGTATAATTTGTATATGGTAAGTAAACAACGATAGTTCTGTATTATCCCGTCGGTCAGTTTTGGGTTATAATCTGATTGGTATTAATACAAATTTATGTGGTGGCGTTTAAAATTCGTATTCATTAGTAATTATTATTATTATTATTATTATTATTATTATTATTACTGCTTTAATTTAATTTGACACAGCTGTCGACTTCAGCTCTTTACGCTCGCTCTAGAGATATACAAACCCTTAAGATCGGGACTTCACCATAACTTCGTTATTCCCTATATTCCCTATGAGGCCCTATCTTCCAAGGCTTGGGGCTAGTTAAGTAGCGAAACTTGAGTAGTATCTTAACTTATATTAGGTATGCTTATAATCATTGAGGACTGGAGTGAACATGTATATATAAATTCATTTGCGAATGTTTGTAGAAAGAGGATAATTATAATAGAATGCTCATGAATTGAAGGAGGTAATAGTCAAATGCATATATCAACGATTTTCTTTTAATAACTTTATCAAGTTACTCTCCCATCCTTTTCAGTTTTGTTGCCGAATGATGGACTAGACTGTTAATATATTACTCGTTAATAAAGAACATAGACTAGAGAATTACTCCCAAGTTGACATCGGCTAGATAAATCAGATTCCCGAGGTGCCTGTCCTTGCCGACCGCGGGTAGCATAACTCAGGGCGCCAATTATACGCTGGTCCAATGCCAACGGATTAAAGAATTGCATAGCGAGGTTCGATTACACGACATCAAATTATTAAGCGGAAGCAGTTAGAACGAGAGAGAAGTGAGCCATGTAAACAGGTCGATATTACTCGAATCTTAAAGATTTACATCCAAAATAAAGGGAATTCGGGAAAATATATGTTGTCGAGTGGTTCCGTGGACTTGAGCCAACTTGATGTAAGCAGTAATGCCAGTTACATTATTTTTATCTTGAAGACATGAGCGAGTGTATACGATTCCATTTCTTGATTTATTTTCTATTATCAGAATGATGAGACATGGGATATATAATTTTGTTGTCAACGAAGAAGACGATAAATGTATCTCTAGACTCACGGAATTAGTTATAAGTATACTATTGCAGCTCAAAGCAGTTCCATTTAGGCTTTAAGTTCATGTTGTTAATTTTATTTTTTAAATGAAAAAATGTGTTAAAGTTATTGTGATTTTTATACAAAATTAATCATTAAGATTAAGAAAAATAACTTATTAATCCCACAACAATCTTTATTAATAAAAATAATTTTCATAATAAACATTCTAAAATTTTTGGACGTTTCGGCCCTTCTTATCTATTTTTTGGCCATTCTCAAACCATTACGTCAACCATATCATATATTCCATAAAATCATCCTAGTAATAAACGTTGTTGTGATTCAAATACATTGAAACAATCAATAGTTGATGAAGAAGCAAGGTAGCCTGAGATGTTACAGCAAATTTTTCACTAAAATCGACCAATGGGAAGTGCCACTTTATATCATCGAATTTATTTTATAAAACATTTTTGCAATTACCTTAACGATTTTTATCTAATTCTGTTTACTTCGTACAAGGAAGTAAAAACAGATAATTTTGTAAGCGTTATCATGACAACTTCATACATATGAAGCAACTTCACTACAAAAACATTTTAACAAGAGCGAAATTATTGTATGTCATATGTTAATAAAATCGGAGATTAAGGGAAAAAAAAAGTGTAAAAACATGTAGCTTTATTGTCGTTTTGAAAAATTTATTCTGTTCCTAGAAAATGTCTAAATGAAATGAGACGAATTCTAAACAATGCAGTCGATTACGTAGTAAAATTTTCATCCCCTTTATCTCGAAATATTTACAGTCAAAATTTTTGTTGGTAACCGGTTGCTTCGTTGTAAATTCTGGGAATCCTCTTCTCCTCAGAGATCTAATAATTGAAGCATAGAAATGAAAAAGAATCGTAAGTGCCTTTAGAAAATGTTTTCAGAATTCAAGTTTCAACTTGAAAAATATTAAAGAAATATGACAATTTAAAAAAAACACATTTTTTTTTCCTTATAGCCTATTGTTATATAAATAATAAAACCACACTTATATTCAGATCAAAAGATTGTCCCTGAATATAGTTTCATTCCCTCACCACGTGTTAATTCGAGTTTTAGCGGAGATCTAAAATAACAAACGAGCACTTAATGACGGTCATTGGTCTCGCTGCCTCCTAGTTCAGAAATGGACCTGCATCCGTGAATTGCAACGTGTTCACTGCGGTCTGGAGGTGCCACCTCTTTTCATTTATTTTGAAGCAGCCCCGTATTTATATGGTGTTCATTCCCTCGCTCTAATTAAACAAGGTAATTAAACTTTTGTTTTCTTACAAAGACAGTCTTAGAGACAGCTATAAATCTGAACCTTGTAATTTTTGATTCGTTTATATTTTATAAAGTTATTTTTTTTAAAAATGCAGTTTTTTCATTCTTTTACCTCTTAAATGTAAGTCGCCTCAAAAATACATTTCAAAAGAGCGTAATAATTTTTTTTCCATACAGTCCATGGTACTTTTCAGGAAAAACCAAAATGAACGCTTCTTGTTGATATTACCGGGCTGCACGAACAATTTTTGAAAACGATTCTTATTAGGTAAGCTATTCGTCTTTCTACTTGCTCAAGTCGTTTTGGTTAATACACCCAAAAGCTTTGAAGAAAGACTCGTCGAAGGAAATTTTTAAAGCTAACGTTCATTCCCTCATGGAAGACATTCATTCGTAAATTTCCCGTTCAAAAATTACGCATGTGACCGCTCTGTGGATATAATATATTTACGTTTTCATATGCAAAGGAGCAATGTAAATTCTCTTTGAAAAAAGATTTCTAAGGCAATGCTTGCAAAATTTCAGAACTGCAATTGGCCCTTCCTGCGAATGACCCATTGAGTCCATCATCCTGATCCTGTTCACTTCAATTCAATCTTTTGAATTATTATCACCTATGGAGTGAGGCTGGAATCTCCCAGTATTCTTTTAAAGTAGTGATTCTCAATCTGGGGGGCACGCCCCTCTAGGGAGTGTGATAAACCTAAAGGGGGGCGCCAGTATACCAAGAAAAAATAAGAAATAATATATTGACAAAAATAAAAAAATTATTTATTTTACAGAAAACAATATGACATAATAAAAAATAAAATATACTTTAGACTAATATAATACACTTATAAATAGGTATTGCACAATTTCTTTAATAATTAACTTATCAAAATTAAATTAGAAACAAGATAAATACTTATTAGTGACTCCCTTGGGCCTGTTTTGAAGAGCATAGTTTTTCAAATAAAGGTTTAATATTAGAAATTGCCACTGTAAGCCATTTTTCTATATTTAATTGAGATCTATATTTTGTCTTTAAAGTAGCTACAGCAGAAAATCCGGTTTCGCAACGGTAGTTTGTTGAAAATTGTAATAGTATACGAAATGCTTTCTTTTTTAGTACAGAGAGCTCATCATTCAAACCTGCACAAAATTCAAAGAGTGGTTTATTACTAAATTTTTTTTTGATTTTGCCACTTACCGTGAAGTCTATGTAGATTTCTTCTTCAGCAGTTGAGAGACCTTTGGGAATATTTTTAAATTGGTCCCTAACCCATTCGTAACTTGCTATCAAGTTGAAGTCAGCAAGAAAATACTTTTTAAAATTCTTTTCCAGCGTGGTTAAATGATTTTCAATGGTCACAAAAATAACTTCTACGAGCTGTTCTTCAGTCTTGTAAGTTTTAACACATTTACAAACATTTATAGGTTTTTTGCTTTACACTTTTGTTCCACAATTCAATTTTTCTAAAAAAAACATTAACTTTATCACTCGTATCGAATAAATGCGTATTTGTTCCTTGGAGTTGAAGATTCAAGGTATTTAATTTCTCGAATATGTGGACCAAGTTGCTCAATTCAGAAATAAACCATCTCGAAACATCTTGGCTTCCGGTCGGTTTTCCTCTTCTAGAAAAGTGCCGATTTCATCTCTTAATTCATAAACACGTTGCAAAAATCTCCCACGTGATAACCATCTTGCATCGCAATAATATAGTAACGCTGAATGTTCTGCAATAATGTCTTTACAAAGTGCAGAAGACATTCTTGATTTTAGGGGTCTCATTTTTATATAATTTTCTACCGTTATCAGCGTCGTTAGCACAATATTGAGACCAGAACTTATTTCTTAAAATCGTTAGTGAATTAAAATGGAATGGATCAATCATTATGTCCAGATAAAATCTGGAAATTTTTGTTTCGTAAGTGCTTGTACATGTGTGATACAGACATTGTACGAGCACCATCGGTGCAAATTCCGACACAATTTTTCGAAATTTTGCCTCCTTTAGAAAATCATTTAAGATACTAACTAAGTGCTGTTGCTAAGTGCTAAGTTCTATAGGCTTGCAGAATAGTAGTTCTTCTACTGCTGACATACCATAACAAAAACGAACATAAGCAATCAAATGAGCATCTTTATTGCTATCTGTTGCCTCATCAAGCTGAATAGAAAATAAATTGTCCCGCAACTTTTCGAAAAGCTGATGCTGTAGATCTTCAGTTATGTCACCAATTCGACGGAAAACAGTATCATTTGACAGAGGTATGGATCGCAATTGTTTTGCAAAATTATCTACAAACATAGTTTTTGCATTTCATATGATTTTAATTTTAATTCGAAGAATTCTCGGGGTTTGCTAACGCACTAACTATGAAGCGCTTCTAAATGTCGTTTAAGTTATTAGGTTTCATGCTTTCTGCTGCCAAAATTTTTTAGCAAATGACACACAAAGGCCTTTGTTCTCCATTTCTTTGAGTGCTGGTAAACCCAAAAGTTAAATATTTTTCAAAATATTTTCTTGATTTTATCTTCGGAACCACTGTAGTCTGCGCACATTTTGATGCTTCACTATCGTTTAATACTCGCTTAAGCCCATTTAAAAATATATCCATGATTCTGTATACGTAAACTGTATAATTCTAATGCTATAACATCGTTAATTGCAGATAACACGCAAATTACAATATACACATTCACGGTAGAGGTCACGACACTATAAACAATCAAGGCTAGACTGAAATTGGCGGGAACGAGATGCAACATTTATAGCAGCCACGCAAACGTTCCAGAATGTCCGAGACAAATTTATGCATTCAAGTACCAATTGAATTGATATATGATATATTTGAAAATTAGAATTGGTATATGCATTATGTGATTATGTAAACTAAATTAAATAGAAACTAATATTTCGATTACAGCCTGATTTCAGTGAAAATTATTGCATGGGAGGGGAGGGAGGGCGCAATGTAAATTTGATCTCAAATATTAAAAGGTTGAGAAACACTGTTTTAAACCAAAAGTAATCAGTGCAGCCAACCTAAATAATAAAAGTAGGTAATTTGGAATGTCTTCTAAAAATTATATTGAAACATTCAATGACGGATCATGGATCATGAGTGGGTGCCCTAGGTGGCCGCTAACCGCTCAATCCACCTGCTGAGCGGTAAGAATTCTGGGACTCCTTCCCAAAAAAAGTTGCAGCTTAGAAGTAATCAATTTAACATTTTGTTTTTAGATTTGTTCGATTATTTCACGAATGGTTTTTTCGTTGAACCTTTTCGTTCAGTTCCAAAATATTTAAGTTTAGATATTTTATGAGTTCGGGGCCCTTTGAAATGTGGGACCCTACGCAGCCGCTTTGTCCGCTTACCGCTTAATTTACTCTGGAAACATTGATGTGTAATGTTGAGGAAAATAGCATCAGAACAGTTGTCTGTGTCTGTCGACGCAATTGAGTTTTATTTTGGAAAGGTATGTACCATCAACTGATTTTGTAAAATTGTTAGTCCTTTAAAAATAAATCTGAAATCTTTGTTAATCAAATTAAAACTACTTTAAATTATTTATCTCACGGGCAAAAGGACCCTATGAGGCTCGGGACTCTTAGGCAGTTGCCAATATTGTTAATCCGACCCGGCTTATAATAGTACTAAATTTACAATAAAAAATGTTTTTTTTTCTTCCTTTCCTTTCATTTCACATTTTCACCATTCATTTCACATTATTTTAGTAATAAATAAACAAATAAAATAAAAATAGTAATATATATATATATATATATATATATATATATATATATATATATATATATATCATACTAGCTGTACCCGCACTGTTGCTCATGAATAGTTAAATGCCTAATACATATATATATATATATATATATATATATATATATATATATATATATATTTATATGAAAGAAAATTATATTTAAATAGTTACTATAATAATGAAAAAAAAAACACAAATATCATTTGCGTTTTTATAAAATATATTTTTTTAAAAATATCATTGGGAAAAAAAGTGATATTGCTTTTATATATTGCATTCCAACAAAAGAATCTACTTGAATTTTTCATGAAACCACTGAAATCTGTCAAAAATATTGAATAAATATCATTCCGATGTTTCAAATAAATATTTTAATATTATCTATCAGGCATTGCTTTTTCTACGAACTTTTTTATGATTTTTATAATTTTTGTTCATTAAAATGGCCTTGAGAATTTTCATAGAATAAAGTTCAGAAGATTTGGATAAAATTGACTATTTTAGTGACAAAAACTTATATAAAAACATTTATTATCCCTAATTTAAAAAAATAGCCTCAACATGAAGATTTAAAACCTCTTCTGCGTCTTGTCTGCTGTTGATAAATAACATGAGTCAAAAGACGAAGGAAAGAAGTTTGAAGGGACTTATGCAACAAAGAAAAGTAAAAATTGATGTTTTACAAAATATCATGAAGAAAAGTCAACCGAATAAATAACATTAAATATTATACAGTTTATCTGCACAACAAAACTAGCAAAGATGGACGTAGGATCTATTGTTTGTAGGAAACACAAATTGTGGCTCTGGTAATCTGATATTCAAACCATTTTATTATATCATATTACAAATTAAAGTATTGTCCGAAAAGATATAACGCCAAGAACGGTAACAAATAATCTAATAACAATGACAATGTGGAATGTTGGTGGTCTGGAAATTTCCTATTTCATTCCTAGTAAGTATTTTTTTCACGTACTTTTTCGCGAGTAATCTAATATTGTAAAAAAGTAAAAATAAATTTTGCATTTCTATTCTTTTACTACAGTCGCTTCTCGTTAAGAGTTCGCTTTAAAGGCGCTGATTGTAATTTATATTGATCACAACTAATAATTTAAGGTGGCATTGAATGCTCCATTTTAGTCTTCATTTTTTTTTTTTTTTTTTTTTTTGTCGAAACTGAACATTCTATGTCTGATTTCAAAAACAAAGAATGGTTAGATTGATATAATCTTTTTTTTTATTAATAAATAAAAGAAAATAGTACTTCCATAAATGAACTTAATTTAGAACAAAATTATTTATTTATATATATATTCTAGAGGTTGGAGAGACCGAATCAGGTTGGAAAGATTACAAAGATGCTAGAGCCACTGCAAAAAAAATAGGCCATAAATAAAGAATTTGGGGTAATAGAGAATAGAAGAGCGAATAACGAAACCAGCAAATTTTACAAGAAAATTAACAGTGTAATATGAAATGTAATATGAGCCAGGGAAGCTTGATAAGGATAAGGAAGGAAGAATTCTAATGGTAAGGAGGATGCTCAAGCCAGGTGGAAAGAACATTTCCAAACTTTATTCAAAGCTGACGACAAAGCCCCCACAACAGAATTCCCAAACTTACCTGATAATGGATCAAGGAAGAGGTCCAAACGATCATGGAGAAACTGAAAAATAATATATCGTCTAGTCTGGATGGAATACAATCAGAACTCTTAAAAGTGGCTGGCATTGAACTGACCAAGGAGATTCATGAAATGTTTATGCAAACCTGGGAAGAGGAGAAGATCCCTTATCGTTCCAAAAATCAAAGAAAAAGGAGACCCAGCCAACTGCGGCAATTATCGTGGTATATCCTTACTGGGCATAGCTTATAAGGTTTTCTCAAATGTACTCAATAATAGAATACTACCGTATGCAGAAAGAGGAATCGGTGAATATCAAGAAGACTTTCGGTGTAATGGATCTACAATAGATCAAATCTTCAACTGAGACTGACATGCGAGAAAATGAATTCAAACAAACTATTTTGATGATATTCATCGAATTTAGGGCAGCATATGATATTGTCAAACTGAATGAACTGTACAAAGGAATGCCTGAAATGGGAATTCCTCCCAAATTAATAAGACTGACAAAATGCTCGATGTCAAATATGAAGTGCAGAGTTAAGTGTTGTGGAAATATCGTACCATTTTGATGTTGGAATTGGGCTCAGCCAGGGAGACCCATTGGTCCCTCCTCTTTAACGTAGCCCTGCATGTCACCATAAACAGGGCTGAGGTCGAAATCGAAGCGGGGAAATATCCAATAAAACTACACAGCTTCTTGCATATGCGGAAAATGTGGCTATTGTTGGTCTTTCAACTCTATAAAAGATGGCTTTAAAAAGCTTGAAAATGAAGGAAGCAGAATAGGGCTACAAATCAATAACAAGAAATCTAAGATGATAGTTCTCAGAAGAAAGAAACAAGCCCACCTCCATAATTAGGCGTTTCCCATTAGGTATATTATATAATGGAAAATGATAATTTCGAAGTAGTGAACAGCTTCCAGTGCCTTGGATCTAGAATATTTGAACAGGTGGACGAAGAAGAAGAAGAGAAAAGGATTATGCTGGAGAACAGAGCGTATTTCCAAGCATGTTGAAGATTCTGAGGAGTAGGTTGACCAGGAAATAATAAAACCCGTGAAAGCCCATGCCAACGAAACTTGGATCATGAATATAAAAACCAGTGATCTATTGAACCAATTTGAGAGAAGGGTACTAAGGAACATCTAGGGGCCAACATGTGAAGATGGAATATAGCGGCTTAGGAAAAATGGTTCTGTATAATAAATACAAAGGCCTGAATATCTCGGCCAGCATCAGAATCCAGAGACTGGAATGATTTGGCCATTTAATGAGGATGGAAGATAGCAGGATGCCAAAGTGGCTTTATAAGGGCATACCTGATGGAAAGAGAAGTAGAGGGAGGCCCAAGAACCGCTGGAGAGATAGTATATTCCAAGACATACGACAGATAAAAGTAAATAGAATGCAAGTAAGGGACAGAGACAAATGGAAGGCAGAGATTGAAAAAGCCAATGGCTGCTATATGAGCCAGTTGAGCTAAGACAAGATCAGTATTTTCAGAAAATCAAAACAAATTTGCCATAGAATAACTACGTTGACAGTTAATTAAATTAATGGCTTGTCCCTTGGCAATGTAGGTGCATTGTGGAGGTCACTACCTCACTTTTTCAAAAAAGTTTTAAAATGTTTTTCAAAAATGGGCGCCAAGTAAACTCATCGCCTTCTAAAGTTGAGGAAAACAGTTAGCAAGTCTTACCAGATCCGCCCAAAAAAATCGTAACCGATATCGAAATAAGCTTCCATTGATACGCGGTGTCTGTGAGATGTAAAGTTAAAAATGTGCTTTGTGTTTGGTAATCCTCACTATCTCACCAGAGAAAGTGAGTTAAATATTTCTGTCATAGTTTTTCAGGTTTTATGGGATTTGGTGTGGATTAACTATAAAGAATAAATATACAAAAAAAACTTCACTTTTTATTTATTATTAAAATTGTGTTTCAGTCATATGTCTCGAATTCAGTTGCTATCATTTTTGATTTTACTTCAACCGTTGGTCCACCAACCGCCAAACTGTTACAGATGGTACAGATGATAATGAGTGTAAAAGACTTAATCCTTAAATCTTACTTCTTTTTCAGCCATCTTCCATCATATAAGGTCAAATGCTAATAATACATATTCGATGGACCATAGGAGACATCAATTTTTGTTCAGTTGATGAACTGACCACGTGAAATAAAGTCAATGCTTGAGCATTTAATTCTGTTATTCATCAAGAATGGCATTATTTAGACACGAAATGATTAGCTAATAATTATTATTAATTCAGAAGGTATATCATTAAGTTAAATGATTATTGTGTGAACACATCAGTAAAACATGAAAATATCCAAACAAGGATGATACACTCAAGTTGATGCATTATAGATGACTCTGAATAGTGCACCAAGAATTTTTTTAAATAAGAAAAATATATCATTTGGAAAGTGCAAAATGATTATTATAATAGGGCCATGTTCACTAAATTTACAGCAGCAAAACTAATGATTATGAAAATAAGTAGAATTTAAATCATGTGAGGCATTTCCATTGAAAAATATTGTAAATAAATTACAAATTAATCTAATTCGCTAGTAACTAATAGAATACTTACCATTATCATTTAAAATAATACTCGGTTAACTTTTAACGATTAAAGAGAATTAAGTAAGCTTCCGATTGAATGATAATTGGCATACACCACATTAAAGATAACATTTAAAAATTATTCGTATAACACAAAGATATTTCACTTTAAAAAAATTAATATTTTTCAATCTCTTAAAGTATGCATTAATACATATTTCTTGCCAATTCAAAAACTCTTAAATGGGTGTGTTTTAACAGGACTGATCGAGCAGGCACAGAAAGAGTTAATTTAAATCAGCTGCAAGCTACAGTCAATTAGTTTGGTGGGACCGTTTCCTCGTCCGAATTTTGTTAATTGTTTTATTTTTAAGTTGTAATAGTTTAAGTTTGTTTTTGACTATTTTAAAATGGTGATTAAAGTATATACATCAGGAATATCTGGCAATAAGGAGGTCAGTTGATATGTTTGTTCAATAGTTGTTCTATCAAAATTTCAAAATTGGAACAATTTTGCCGGTTTGAGGTTTATTTTTTTTTCTCCGAGTTCTATATTAGCCTGAAAATTAAATTATGGCTTCTGATTAGTGATAACTAATGTCCAAAATTTTATGACAGGTTATGTGACTTCTATATATGTACTTCTTCCAAGTAGATAATGTTTCATATATCAAAATAGCGTTATAATGTTTGTTATCTTAATGTTTTCGGAATATTTTGCTTTATTGATTGACTTTAATAACATCCATCTTTGGGCTAGTTTTCTTACTATGTAGAAAAATACTCATTTTAGGTTAAGAAAAGGCAGCAACGGATTATGATGATTCTAGACAGTAAAGGGATAAACTATGAAGCTATTGACATCACTGAGCCAGGAAAGGAGCTTGATAAGCAGTTTATGCAAGACAATGCCAAAGCAAAGGAATCGAAGCACCCTTTACCTCCTCAGATCTTCAATGAAGAGGATTACTGTGGAGTTAGTATCTTAAATATTATCTAAATTTCTAAAAATTGATTTCATAAGTTTTGTATTCATATTAGATCATAATCAGTGTATAAATAATATTATGTACAAATTGCTAGCAGATAATTATTGATCAGTAGTTATATATGCTTTTGATTGAAATTTGTTCAGAGAGAAGCAGCATTTAAAATTATAAGGACATTAATTTAACTAGATAAACACATTAGGAAGTGTTATTCAAGGCTTCTTGTTTTATCCTTCACCATTTTGATTAATCTGAGGCAATTGTATTTCGGTTATTACTAACTTCTTCATGGAAAATTAAAACTAAGAATTAAGATTTTCTGTTTCTCTTTGATGCTTTTGGTTTTACTGTTTATAATACAGTAAATAATAGTTCACCACATATATGACACAAATTTAAACATACTCTGTGTAAATAATCCCTCTATTAAATTAATTAGTTTGAAAATCTTAATTATCTAAGGAAATTCTGAGTGATTTACCACCCTAATCACAAAATTAGCAGTGAGGTGTATTTTTGTTTATTTGGGAATATTTCCTTTAGTATAGAATTCCAAGGGTGACTAAATACTTTAATAAAGGTTTACAAATTAATAATGATAAATAAGGATTCTTTACGATAAATTACATTCTTAATTTAATTACTTTCAATTAATTTTCTTTACAGAATTTATTAAAATTAATATTTTTCATAAATAAGTGACAACTATTTTATTTATTTTGATTTTTGGCTATGTAAATTCGTTTGAAGTGAACGATTGGTTTATGTTTAGTTGCAAATATAAAACTAGAATAAATATATTAATGACTTATAATGTAATATGCCACAACAGCTTCTGTACAGTTGTATTCTGGATAGGCTATGAGCTTCCTCCTCTTAAAAGCCCCGAGTCTACTAAGATTAAATAGATTGAAGATATTTTAGAGAGCATCATTGTATTGACCTTTGACCATAGAAAATTAAGTGGAGTAATGCATACGCTATTCACTAACTACACATACATTTTTATAAGAAAATTCCTGACAAGTTTTCTCTACTTTTGTTTATATGAGAGTAAAATAAGTCAATCAAAAACATTGTGCTTCCTGATTTTTCTGGTAGCTTATATGTTGGATTAACAAGCAGGTCCACTCCTTGTTTTTTTTTTTTTCTGTTTTTTTTTCAATGTTTCCAATTAATTTGAGTTCATGCTCTTTCAAAGGTTTTTGAGCAAGGGGTGTACTTATGAACCAATTGTCAATACTCACTTTTACAGTATCTATTCATAACTTTAATTTTTCATGAAAAATTGCAGGAATAAATCTCATGAACACAAAATCGTCACTCAAACTTCAGGAGACCAGCTTAATCTCCCAGAGCATAGCTGGAGGAGGGGGGAGGAAGAGAAATCTGTGAATTCATAATATTGAATGAATTCCAATATTTATAAAAAAAATTAAATTTAATATTTTCTACAAAAAATTCATTTAAGAAATATATATCCCTAAACTTGACAAAAATGTGGATACTAGAACTGCATCATGAGAATAAATGAATTAAAGAACTATGTCACGTGTGACACATTGCCAGGTTGATTCAGTATTATAAAAGTCATCCCGAATTCTAAAAGTAGTGTATATCCCAGTGCTGGATCCGGGAAGAATTTTCCCACACTTGTTCATTAGTAAACAAATTACCTTCTATTAACTTTTTTTTTTTTTTTTTACCAGTTGTCGACTACTGACATTCCTTGATCACTGGAAACTATGGAGGATTCAGAACTTGATAAGGAAATAAATTTATTAATCCAACAGTAATAAAAGAAGCTAAAGAATCACCAAATTTTTCCCCAACCCTTTAATCCAGTATTAACTTTATGGAGCCAGGGTGTTACCTCTAGAGGGTGTCCTGATATTATAGGGTGTCCAGAATTAACCCATGGGTTATAGAGCGCAAGATATATTTTCTGCCATAGCCAGTATTAAGCCTGGAGTAAAGTGTTTGGTGTCTTTTCTTAAATATATTTTCTGAAAATTAAAGCAAAAATAACTGAAAAATCCTTACTTGTCATTACCTCATTTTTGCCAAAAATGGTTGATACCATGTTTTACGACCTAATGTCTTATTTATATGAGTTGTTGATTTCTAACTTGACTGCAGGATAACTTGCAGGACCTCTTTCATCAATGGTACCTCCATCCCATCCATTTTTAGCAAAGGGCATAGCATAATGCTAAAAAAAATCAGTCTTAATAGTTTCCAACTTCATACCTATTGAAGCGAGTTGATTACAAAAGCATTTTAGGAGCAGTGATAATTAGGACAGGTGGATATTCCCTTTAATTGTTATAGGATAAATTGTTTTATGGGGAAAAAAAATTGGCTTCCTAATTTAAAGTATAACATGATGGTCAAGTGTGATTAGTTATGACAATGCTGATGCTTGTTCATTCAATCACTGTTAATTATTCAAATATACTGATAATGCTGAGTGTTTTTTTGTTTTATTTTTTAAATTTAATTGTTCTGGATTTAATAGCTTTCATTTAGTTTTTATTTTATTCTATTATGTAATTGTAGAATATTTTTTTTTAGCAATTAAAATGACTAAATCTTTGTTTTCAACTAGAATATCCTAATTATTTCATAATGGTGCCTCTATCCTATTTTTGGAATTTTGTAAAAATTGATCTGTTAATAAGGTTTGTCCCTTACAACTTAAGCCCTCACAACTTGGAAATCACTGATATTGATTAACTGTAACTATAAACGGTATACTGCAGTTTCTTACACACGATGTTTTGTTAATTGATTCAATAATATAATTAAAGAGTTTATTTTAAAGGAAAAAAAAAGAAAAGAGTCAAAAATTTGTCTGTTATATATTGGCTAATTTTTTCAGTATACTTTTAATAGAAATCAACACAAATATAGTTTTCTAAGCCATTAAAATGTGGATGAACAAAGTTATTCAAACATAGCATATAGAAATCAAACAGATTTTCTAGATATCTCAAAAATCACAAGTTATAGTTTTTATAATAACCCCTCATATGATATTTTCTGTTTGTTTTATGTAAAAATTGACTGAATTATTAATACATTAAAGAAATTTATGGTGATTCGATTTACAGGATTATGAAGGATTCGATCTAGCTAACGAAAATGATGTTCTTGAAGCCTTTCTGAAACTTCCCCTTCCAGCAACACCTGTTATTGAGCCTCCCCCTGTCATCAATGGAACGGTAGTTCATTTTATTAATCCTATTTTTAAGTTCAAAATAATACTCCTGTTATCATTCAACTTTTCTTTTCTTATTTTTAATTAAATATAACTACAAAAATTCTTGAAATTTACTTTATTTTTTCTTATTAGAAATCTATATTAAGAATTGTATTATTGAAAAAAAAAAAAAATCGTATTCAGAACTGCCACTAACATTATGTTTTTCTTCTTTGTAAAATATCATTTGTATTATTCTATTCTTAAAAAGCGGTTGTCTCATTTTTACAGCATTACGATGAAAAGGATACTGATGGTATAATCGCAGATAATGAAAGGTGATTATTGGACTGTTATCTCTTTGTTACGAAATTGAGGCTTTGATATTTTAGAGTTATTTTATTTTTAGATTGATCAATTCTAGTAAAAATAATTGATGGAAACACTTTCTAATTGAAGGTGCCAAATGTGCTGCCAAATTATTTGTCCTATGGGATTTACCTTCTAGTTTTTGGCACGAATTCATTAACTTTTACTTTTTTAATTCTCATTGTCTTAGAGAATATATATATATATATATATTATTGTATCAGGATAACCGTGAATATATAGCTTCTTATTTACTTAGTTGTTTTAAATTTAAACATTATTTTCTTTTAAATTATAATTTACTGAATTCTAGGAATGACGAAATCATAAATGCATTAGTACCAAATACGATTGATTATGATAAAACAGATGAGGTTTGAAAATTTACTATTATATGCTAACTAATTCTTTTCCATAAACCAAATTAATTTGGATTTTTAAGCTTATACTAATCTGATGGTGGAAATACATACGGAAATGTAGTTCACCTCCTGAGTGTACAAAATCATAAGTTGGTGGCTGGTCGAATGTTTTTATTCATAGTTTTAGTGTGTTTTCATGTTTCACTCTAACCCCAATATTTTACAGATATAATAGCCAAGTAAGTTATAAATAATAATACTAAAATTAGGTGGAGGAAATTATCGAAGAACCAGTGGAAGAAGTTATTGCAGAAGAAGAAGTTGTGGAGGAAGAAGTCGTTGAAGAAACAGTTCATGGATTCTGTTATACTCCCTCATTGGCTAAGAGATTAGAGAAAGCTTTGAGAGCGAAGATTAAGAAAGTCCATCCTGTCGGTTTTGTTTGGATTTTTTTCGAGTCTTGACTATTATATAAGTCCTGTTGGTTGATTAGTCTTATCGTCTTCATGTGTTTGTTAGGAAGTCATTGCAATTAGCTCTGTCTGTTTAGCATGACGACATGATGTTCGAAGTCTTTTATACTATATATTTTGAAATGCATGATGAATCGCCAAATGGATGGATAGTAATGAATATCAAAATATGAATTATCAAAATTAATTTAAACGTATAACAAATATAAATAACCATTTTTAAAGATTTTATTATAATTATTATTTATTTTTTAACTACTACAAAAAATATTACTAAAAGAATGAGCACGATGATAGTAATTGTAACTACTGTTCAAAAGAATGCCTTTAATAAAATGTCCTTAGTTTTTTAGCTGTTAACTGCTACTTTATTTATTAAGTTATACTCTTCATATTAATTAAACAATAAAATAATTAATATTTTTTTATAAGAGTAACAACAAACAAATGGTTACTTATACTCAGAATATTCAATAAATACAGTGTAACCACTATATATTGAACTTTGTGGTTTCTCATTTAAGATTTAACCTGTAAAAACAATTCTAATTTTTCATCATTGACCTACAAATGTACACGTAGTAACTCCTAAAAAAAAATTTTATTAATTTTTTATGATTAAAAAATGGTAAAATGAAATGATCAAAAATATATTTCATTTTAAAAATTAGATTAATTGCATATTATAATAAGAGTTTATTGTCGTACACTTTATGTAGGTTCATAAAAAAAAAATTATAATACATAATAATATATTTTTGGATAAAGTAGCTTCTTTTTTGTATACATCTATAATAAATATCTGATATTAAAGTTCAATATTCAAAGTTCCTTGATAAAATTAGATTTATATAAGTTTGACATATAGGTGTTCGACTATAATCCTAACACTAGATCACTGATTCATTCTACAATGCATCTAACGGAATGCTGCAAACTCTCTTAATAGTTTTTTTTTGTCTTGACGCATATACAAGACAACAAGATTTTAATGATAAGAATTTAAAAATATAATAACATTTTTCTTAAAATTAATATGATGTTTATTCAACTTTCTACTACTTTGTTGTTAGCAATTGCAGTGTTCTATTTTAATTTTTTTTTCGTTATGAGATCTAGTGAATTTTGACTGTTAAAACTTGTTAACGTTATTACCAATTAAACTAAAAATTAACTGACTAAAATCATAAATAGAAATTTGATGAAAACGAGGTGTAGGTTTGGATCTTTCTTTTTTCTCTCTAGATCTATTTTCTTTTTAGTACATTTTTTTTTTGTTTTTTACTCTTAAATAAAAATAAAAATAATTTTTATGAAGATATTCAAATGTAGGTATACATTTCATTATACAATTTCAAATATACAATTTTTTTCAAATATACAAAATAAAAAAATATTTTAATTTCATCTAAATGCACTGAATGGAAAAGATAATTAAGCAATGATTTAAAAAAAAAAGGAATCAAAGAATTGTGCAATTGCATTGATTTCAAGTCTGACATTATATTTTGTTTTATATATAGTGTTCCTAATATGAGAAACATGATGGGAAAAAAAAAGCAGATTCAAATCTATATTACAATGAAATCTTTTACGGTCCACACATTAGAATTAAAGAATTGTGCAATTGCATTGATTTCAAGTCTGACATTATATTTTGTTTTATATATAGTGCTCCTAATATGAGAAACATGATGGGAAAAAAAAGCAGATTCAAATCTATATTACAATGAAATCTTTTACGGTCCACACATTAGAGGAAAAATCATGTTGCTACTGTTATTAATTAATTATACTTATTTCAACTTGAAATATTTTTATGTGTCTTTAGACCCACTTTTCTTGCGTTTTATTTTATTTGAGTATTTTTTTTAGAAATTTCTAGTTATTTATATTTGTCGTTATTGCAGAAATCTGTTCATGGCTTTTGCTATACTCCTTCTTTAGCGACCCGCCTTACAAAGGCTTTAGAGAAAGCCTTCTTGAGGAAGAAAGCAGAGGAGAGAAAAGTATGAAGTTTTTGGATAAAGCATCTGACATCCCTTGTTATATTGTGTTCTCTCCCGTGTTGGATATATTATTTTTTCCTCTTTTTCATCCTTGTTTCTGTTGTGCTTGGAGATTTTTTCTTGTGAATCTTGGAGAACTGTGTATTGCTGATCCGAATAAATCAGTTTTGTGAAGGTTATTTATAAATGTACTCTACTAGTGTGCACTGCTAATCATAATATAATATGCATGAGTTTTTATTATTTCTTCAATAATTTTTTTTTTCCTAACACATTAATTTAGGCTGTTTGGTTTTGTTTGGAGCATTTATTTTTTATTTTTTGGATTTAATAAATCCGGTTTTGTTTTTTTATTGTAGTGAAACATCAATATTTTCTATCTATAAATTAGTCTGATCATAATTTTTTGTAGAAAGAAGATATAAACGATAAGGATGAGATGGATGTGGATAATAAAGAGGTACTTAGTCATATGTCAGTTTTGTATAATGGTGCTTTTTTTTTTTGCTCCTATTAACACCAGTTGTAGATTTACACTTGCACCTTTTAGAGCCACTGCACAATTAGTGATGTCAGATATTCTAGTTTTTTTTATTTTATTATTAATAGACTTTCTAACCATTAAATACCCCCCTTTGTTCTCAGTCCCATTGATGGCCAAATGGTTTTTGAGGTATTTTAGTAAAAAAAATATATATAACTTTAGAAATATAATTATCTATTACTGGTATTACTTCTATCAGAACCCAGAAGCCTATATCTGATCCTATACCTGCTATATAATGTAGGCAGTCTCTGATGCTTGTCCACATGAGTGGTAGATTCCATCACCTACTACTCCACAAATCCTTAGGTGTCTTTTAAGCCTGCTATGGCCTGTGAGTATTTCAATTATTAGTCTAAATTCATTTCTATTTAGGTCTAGCAGCTACTTTGTTTTTAGAAGGAGAGTTTTTTTTTTTTAATTAACTGCTTAGCTTATCTAAGCCCAACATATTCCCTCCACTCCATGCTTCTTGCTATTCTTCATGTCCAGTTTTATTTTCACTGATATTTTCAAATACTTAACATAGGTTCTGGTCCCATGATGTGGGAGCTCAGCACCTTTTCTTGCAAGCTGTTAGCTTTTTTGTTGCCTGTGATTCCTTTTTGACCAGGAACCCAAACTAATTTTAGCAAGTGTCTCCTAAATATAAATTGCAATTCTTAAACGCCCTTTCTTTTATCATCAAATTAGTTAGAATAAAAGTGTAAAATCAGCCCACCTAATGTTTTTGCTTGATAATAGAGTTCATTGTTGGACAGAAGCATTGGTGCTCCTAGTTTTTTTTTTCCAGACTCTTATCTCTGCCTAAGATCCTTACAGTATTTGTTCAGCTGCTAGAACACCTAACGATTATTTTCCTAATCAGTTATTTCATTATTTTTATTTTTTCCATTTCCCAATTGTATATTATCTTCAATTTTGGCTATAATTAGTTGACAAAAGGAGAAACCAAGTAACCAAATAGTTAGAATTTTGATTGTGAATAGTTTTTTCCATAATGTAACCTATTTCAATTGATTATTTTTATTAACAATTAGCAATTTTTTATGTATGTTTTGAATGATAACATTTAATAGTTTAGTATGTTGAATACATAAAATAGGCCGGGTGTCTGCTAATTAGAAAAATCTTGGTGAAAAAATAGAAATTTTGTGGATTTTTTAAATTGGCTTGTTTTCTAAAATTTTCAAAATTTCATAGAAATTATAAATTAGTGTATGAAACAGAGTCGTCTACTGTGATTAAAATATCTATATGTATTTTTACCTTTTTAAGTTTCAGGGTTCATTATGAATTATGTTATCAGGTACTATTTCCTAGAATTTTCACTATATTCCAAGAGATTTGGGAACGCGTCTGGGCAGAGAATGGTGAGGGAGGCTTGTCGTTTCTAACTTCAGCTGTCTTATTTCAGTTTTGATCTTAAAACAAACCAGTTCTCTGTTTTGTTTTGTTGGTCTTTGTGTTTTATTATTATTTTTTTAAATCTTTTTAGAGTTTAGTTCAATTGTATTTTTTTAAATAGAGTTTATTGTTTAAATAATTGAATAGTTATCATTATTGCTTTTAATAGGTAAGTTAAAATTTGTGAAAAAAAATATTACTTTGCAGTACGACGACTATAAGGATATGCAGAGGGATCAACTATAAGTATAAGAGCTAGCAACGTCGCGAAGACAAGAATGTTAGGTCGGCTGGTCTTTTGATATTCATTTTATTGAAGCTTGTTAGAGATTCGGCATATCTGGTTGCTTGGAGCGATTGCATTTACCAGTGCACATCCCATTTGTTCGTAATTAAGTTCAATATTCAGTATTTTCAAATCATTTCAGGTCAAAAAAAAAAAAAATTTATCCTTTTCACAATATAAACTTAAATTGCCAGACAGTTTTGTCATTGCTAACTCCTGGCCAGATATTATTTTAGTAATTAAAAAAAGTTATTTTCAAACCATTTTGGTATAGCTGAAATTTTAATATTATATAGTTATGTTATCAAAGAATTTAAAATTAATTTGCTGACAGAAATTCAGTTGTTTAATAAGAGGCAGACAGATTTAAGTCTCGGAGACAGAATTTGCAATTTACGGGAATCAATTTTTATGACCAGACAAATTTTGAATCACTATTTCTTGACAATGAAAGTGAATTGGCTCTAACCACTTGACATAAGCATTGAGAGGACCCTATCATATAAAATGTATAAAAGTGAGAAATCTGAGATTCCCATATTTGGTACTTTCCTTTTTAGATTTGTAATAGCTTTAATAGGAACATTTATATATTGCTTATCACAAAAAAAAAAAATATCAATTTCTTAACATTTGTCATTAAAAAATATTACTTAGAACTATATAAAAAAAATAATTACATTGCTCAAACATAAATAAAAAAAAATTAAAAAGGAGCGAAGATTGAATAATATAAATATTGAACGAATTATCAAAAACCTATCAAAGTATTAGCATTTATTATTTTAAAGACTTATTACTAAGAACTAGAGAAAAATGAACATAAATGCTCAACTTAAAATAATAAAGAAGAAAATCAAAATTTAATTAGAAACAAACTTTCTACTAAGATAAAAAAAATATTAATAGACCAATATTTCTCAGGTATTGTGCTTAAAAATAATCTTATTTTCATGTATTCACGAGTGCGGTGGCTTCAATTGTCTGCTACCAAATTATTCAATGTTGAAGCCACTCTATCTATATTTTTGAAGATGCCAGTGGAATTAGGCACTTTTGGCCAATTGCAGACAGTAGGGCTGAAGTGGTGGCTTTGTAATTTTTTTTGTTATTAAAAATATCGGCTTTCGATATTTTTTTGTTGATAAAAATATCGGTTTTCAATACATTTCAATATCGATTTTTCAAATTAATATTATCGGACTATAATATTGATATATTTCTATAAAAATATCGGAATTTCGACATATTGGAATTTTTCCAACATCCCTACTACTTTCAAGATGGAGTCATCCCTGTAACTGAATGATTGTGTTATGCTATTAGTTGTATTTGCCAAAGTGGAAAGCTAAATTTTGTTGCAATGAGTAAGAGAAAAGAAAAATGTATTTCTTTTTAGAAACCTGAAGGCAATTCTGATAATACTTATACTAATACTATTAGAGTAAAAATACTTAATTGTAATTTGTATGTGATTGTGTACATATTTACATTAAAAAAATTATTTTTTTATTTAGAAAATATTGTCATTTTACTCTATTCTGTAGTAATGAAATTCTAACCTACAATAATAAAAAACTTAATATTAATATTTTTCTGTCTCTCTTCTGGCATTCAGATGCAGCATTCTGTCTCCTACAACTGATTTCACTCTTCTAAATCACCTTCTGTCTCTGAGACTTAAATCTGTCTGGCTCTTATTAAACAACTGAATTTCTGCCTGGAAAATTAATTGTAGAACCTACAATTCTTTGATAGCATAACCATATCAGCTCTCCTAAAATGGTTTCAAAATTATTTTTTTTTAAATTACTAAAATAGTATCTGGCAAGGAGTTAGCAAAAACAAAACTGTCTGTTAAACAAAAATTTAAGTTTATGTTGCTTATAGGATATAGAAAATTATGTTTTTTTAATTTCGACCTAAAATGATTTGAAAAAAAAAAATTTATTTCCGAACAAATGGGATGACTACTGGAAAACACAACTGCTCCCAGCTGCCAGGTGTGGTACATCCCTACCCAGCTTCAATAAGAAAAGGATTATTAAAAGATAAGCTGGCCTAAAGTTCTTTAAACGTTGCTAGCTCTTGTAATATGAAGAAAAAATGTAATAACAATGTTAAATCAATTCAGATTCTCAATGAATATCTTTAGCTTCCCAAATGCCTTTACTCTAACGTGAGGCACCTGGTTCATGAGCTCACAAATAGAAATAATAAAGAAAAAACATTTATTATATTATGATTGCAGAAAGTTTTAATATTGTAACAAAAGAATATTTTAATTGGCTATCATTTTATGTGAGCTTTCCATAATCTGATGCAGATGAATGCAAAAATAAAATTAATTTCTCAGGAGTTTTAAATTTTTTAATCAGGCCTTTTTTTTATTATAAAATTGTTAGCAGGGTGGTGAATTACCTACCATCCCAAGCAAAACAGATGTTTAAATGCCGGTAGTTGTGAAAGGGAACAATAACCAAGTTTGGACTGCTAGCTCGAGGGGTGGGAGATCTGGTTGCTTGTGGATTTGGCAACGCCGGTCTCCGACTTACTTCTAGGCAGACGCTGCCCAAAATCTCTCGGACTATAAACACTGTGACAAAAGTAAATTTTCTGACATAGCTGGACTCAAACCTGGGTCCATGAGTAATAGTTCAGGATCTTACAAATTCAGCTCTTTGATAAAATATTTATGGGGAAAAAAAAAAATCCTGTGTCCAGTTAACGCATTCAATGTGACTGCATATTGTTGAACTGACTGAGCATACTACGCAATAAATGAAAGACTTTTGACTATGATTGTTATTGCCTTTTAATTTAAACTACTTTCCTTTTTGATTAAATGTAAGTTAAAACTATTTCAAAAATTCCTTTAGTGTTTTTTCACTAAAATTAAATTTATTAGTTTTTTTACTAATTAATATTTTAGCTTCTCAACAGTAAAGGTATTCCATAACGGTCCTGCTCCTAGTTTTAAAATCCTTTCTGATACTCTGAAATGGCGAGGAAGGTTTCTCTGAATGACTGGACATCACAGAGATTGAAAGGAATGAACGGTGCTCTCCTTCAATGACAGTGCACCAGTGTGCTTTTTTCTTTAGTATTTATTTTGTCTCTGCTCTCCAGTCATTCAGAGAAGCCTTCCTCACCATAAATAAAAATTTTAGGATTTAAAAACCAGAAGCTGGTGACCGTTTTGGAATATCTTTCGCCATTCAGAAGTTAAAATTTAATTATTAAAAAATCTAATAAATTTAATTATTGTAAAAAGACAACAATGAAATTTTTGTAATATTTTTAACTTACATTTAACAAAAAATAAAGTAGTTTATGCTAAAAGACAATAACATTCTGTGCCGAAAGTTTTTTGTTTATTGCATAATATACTTCATAAGTTCAGCAATATGGCCGGCTTATTGAATGGGTTTATAAACGATGTGTGCATTTACACGAAATATGCTGAAAAATACCCTACTCAAAATGCTTATCTAATCATAGACTACACCAAAATAATAATGAATTAATAATATAGTCTCTTGATTTTTTTTAAAGAAAAAATGAGAATTTACTTAATTCAGCAGGCACCCTGATTAATATATACATTTATTAATTAGGTATATGTTTCTCAAAGGATATTTTTAATTTTCAGACTGACTCAGCAGTAAATGATGATCGAGAAATAGGCGAAGGAAACGATCAAGAAAACGGAGGTGACGGAGATGTTGGAGGCACTGGAGATGCTGAATAAGAACTGTTTTTACATTTTATAATGCTGTTTAAATCACACTGCAATAATGATATATATTTATGCTAAAAAAAGAAATGCATTATTATAAAGACACATTGAACTATATTGTTTATTTTATCATATTATATATTTTATTTATAACCCAATTTTATACTTATTACTTTATTGTGATATGGTTACTGTAAGGTAAAGGCAATGAAAAAGAAATAGTATGTACACTCTCTATAATTCAGTCGGTATCAAACCACAGTAATGAAAAGTTTATTTTTAAAATGCATTTAAAAAATGATAAAATTGTCACCATAACATCTACATTTTTTTTAAATAATTAAAAAATTTAAAATGTAAGAAGTTTTAAAAGCTATTGTACAGTTATATATTTATTATATACTGTAATGAAAAAGCTAAATTTTTTTTTTCTTCTAAACTTGTATGTTGCCTGAAAACGCAGTACTACTAGATGAGGTAAAGCTGGATTACAAACAGTGTACTGTATTCAATTTTTATATCCATAAGAAATGCTCTTTGTAATTTGGGACTGATTTTTTCATTTGATCTGTTTTTTGTTTTTGTTTTTTTGAGTTATTTAAAATTATGGTACTCAGTATTATATATTTCTGGTAATTCAGAAAGTTTGTCTTATACTTAAAGATTAAGGATTGTTTTTCTTCTCATGAATTTTTCAATCTGTTTTACGTGGTTTGTATTAATTCTTAAAACAGAATAATAATTTATTTGTTAACGTGAACTTTTGTGAAGATAATTACAATTTTTAGAACAGTACAAAAATGAAAGTATTGATTATATTTATTATCATTAGTATCTGCCTAGATTGAATTTAAAAATGCTGAATAATTTTTGGCAATATGTCAAATTCAATAATTTTTTTTTTAGAAAGGTATTTAATCTATGGCATGTTTCAATAGATGTTTTAGTTATTAAGAGGTGTTAGCAAAGTTTATTTTATTTTATGCTTTGATATTACCTTTCTAAAAAAATGACTGATTCATTTATGCTCCATCTTTACATGAATTACCATTTGTGTCGTTCTAGTGAAAATTGTATAAAAGGCTTTTTTATTGTTAGTGATTCATAAATTTATCTGTATAGTTTCATTAACATCGTTGAGATCCATATTTATGGAAATAGACTTAGACAAAAGAAAAGTTTGCCATGACACTAAGTCTCTGCTCTTAACATTATTGTCAACTAGACTTTCAATTAACACCATCATCGAGCTTTGTATATAAGCTAACTCATAATATTTGTAAGCTATCGCTTTTCTTTACACAAAATTATTTCATTTTATCTATTTTTTTAATATATAATAAATTATATGTTATAGTTAATTTGTTCATCATTCTCCTTCACCACCCTTTCCTCTTTAATTTTTATTTTTTATTATTATGCCCTATAATCAATAGCTGGAAACAAAATGTAGTAGTGCATTTTAATTTCTTTCTTCTCGCCTCAGTCTTTTAAATACAATGTATGTCATTAATTTCCTGCTTCATATTATGGAGACAATAATATAATTGAAAATACCAATGATTGAATTTGGTTGTCTTCAGCAGTTGAAGGGCATTCATGAGGCATCTCACTAGTGCAATAACTCAATAGATACTAAAAATATATATATTTTTATATTTCTTAGCACAACCCTACCTATACCTCCATTACAATTCCTCGTAGTCCTTCGAGGCTACTGAGGAGGCAATGGTCTCATGACTATCTAATATAATGAATCTATCATCGGAGCCATATATTGTTTCTTTTCATGCCAAATTCATGTATGCACACCTCATTTGCTTGATGTCTTGTAAACTGCTGGGATTTCAATATTTTCTTTATTTTTATTTTTTTATGAAAATTATCCATCGTTAGCTGAATTTCCTTTCAGAAAAAAAAATATGAAATGTGATGCATTATTTAATTCCATCACATCAATTATTTCTATAGAATGTGGATCAAATTTCAATATCCCTCAAAATTAAATTAAATCTAGAAAACCCTCTTGTTCCAACAAATATACAAATATAATTTTATCTATGACAGAAGAAGCAGGAACTTTTTAAATATTAAAAAAATATATGATGCACTGTTGATGGGGGTATTTTTTCATCTAGTAGAAAATCTAATGAAGCAAAATATTCTTTAAAAAAATTTCTAATTTTATGGAGAGTCCACTTCGATAAAATTAAATGTATGACAACTAGACTTTCTTTCATTTCATTTATTAGTTAATAATAAATACATAAATTTAAAATCATTTACATTTTGGGGGATCATCCCCAAGTTAATAATAATTATTTAAAAAAAAATTTTTGTAATGGAAAGTAAATAATTAAGTGAACTATATCAAGGAAGATATTAAAATAAAACAGTTCAAACAAGATATTTATTAAATACTTTGAATTTTAAATTGTAGAGCTAATGGAAATAATCCTTGCAATTTTATTATATATGATTAACTTAAAGAATTTACATTATTGACAATAGGAGTATAAACGCAAGTTTTTAGGTAAATTAAATTAACTCATGCTGATTTTAGATATTTAAAATGTTGTAATAGTAATAGTTTTAATTTAAGATAAAATCCTAATTTCAGAAAAATTGTTCTGAAGATAGAATTAATACCCCGAAACATAATTGATTTTAAATTAAGCTAATAGCTAATACAGAAAATGAAAGGAAGTCTAGTTGTCTTTCATTTAACCCATGGGGGCCACTAGGAGTCTCTGGGACCTACATGAAATATTTGAGTAGTTATGTTAGCAAGCCTTTGCCAAGTAATCAACAGCCAGCGCCCTTCCTATGACTATAATCTCCTCCAATTCAAGTCCTCTATCCACTCCCAATCCACAAGATCTCGGCCCTCTGATCTTAAGATGCCTTTCCATAGATTGTTTCAACACTCCTTTATTACCCGTTCTGCTACTTTCTGGAATTCTCTCCCTCCTTAAATCCATGCCCCTTCCTTAGCCACATTTAAAAGCCTCCTTTCCCAATTCCTGCTCACAACCCAGTCAGATGCTGGCTAAACACAGCTTCTACATTACATTATTTTGTAATGCATCAGTTTTAGTATTTACGTTTATTTTATTATGAATATACATTTCATTTCACTGTTCATTTAGTTTTTTTTTTTTTGATAATTCTTCGCAATATTTTTTATCTCCCAGGGATGCCATAGAGATAAAAGCACTGATTGGATTATTTTATATGAGTACAGTACTGAAAGATTCAGGAGATATGTTTCGGTCCTCTTGTAATATGTCAATAGATTGATTTAACATGCATATATATATTTATTTTTTTTCCTTATCATAACATTTAGTTCTTAACCATAAGAATGCCTAAAGTAAATAGTAGTAACATAAATAAAAAAAATGAATAATCATTTACATTATATTGCAATTTATTATAAAGTGTTTAAGTTTTCTTTTGGTACAATTTTTTTTTTTTATAGTAATAAACTAATTTCTCAGCAATCAGATAAATTTGACTTTCATTTTTGTTTGATTTTTCTGTTATTAAATATTATTTTTGTTGATTACTTAATAATAGAAGATTCCATAAATCAATATTAAAATTCTACACCTAAAAACGTTTAAAAATCAATTAAAAAATTATTGGGTCAGATCTAACCCCTTCTTACTATCCATATCTCTGAAATCCAACTTATCCACGAAGGATTAAATTAATCAATTATTTAAACGTTTCATTGTTTATGAACAAGGTATAAAATTTATTCATGTCCATATCAGTATATATTTTCATTTTTCCCCTGGTTCAAATGATCAGATCAGTCAGAATGCTTATTATAAGACATTTAGAGACTACTTTATCTGACTAAATAGTTTGTTTTTCCTGATTCATCTATTTTTCATAATTTAATTTTTGTCTTTAAGACTACATAACTAATATTAATTTGATTTATGTGTCATATTTATTCTGAAATAATGATTTTACAATAATCTCTTTTTCAAATGTAAATTTGTTTTTAATAAATAAGTTCAGTTTCAGCATTTTAATTGTTTTAAACTAATTTCTTTGATACCATACTTATTAAAGGGAATTATTACTTGAATTTTAAAGAGTTTCGCTGAATTTCAAACTCTGACAATGATACAGAATAATATTAAGAGAGTGAACGCTTAACTAATGACATTAACTTTTCGGAATCCCAGATGATATTGTCCTCATAGCGGATTCAGAAGCACAATTGCAGCAGGCAATGGAGTGGGAGGCAAAGCTGGAATGGAAAGTAATGGCTGTCAAAGAGCAAACTAATGAGTATAGGCAGAGAACAGGAAGTTTTTGAAATAGACTGCAAAGGTGAAGTAATTGAAATGGAAGATGACTACACTTACCTATGGACAGTGATCTGCAGGAATGGGAGGTTGGACCAGGAGATCTCCAATAGAATATAGAAGGCACATTCCATCTACTGCCATCTCTGTAACACAATGATTGCTAAAAGAGAGGTAGAAAAAAAATGTTAAAATATACATTTTTAAAGCCGTTTACCTACCTACCATATTATATGGAAGTGAAAGTTGGATACCTGTAGACAAACATCTAAGCAGAATAACAACTGCTGAAATGAAATATCTCCGAAGAGTAGCTGGTCGAACAAGGAAAGATCGTATTAGAAACGAGCGGACACGAGAAGATCTCGGAGCTGCTTCCTTGAAAAATAGCCATGATAAAAGATAACTTCGATGGTTTGGAAACCTTTGCTGGATGGATGAGAACCGTGACTCTCGATAAGCAGCTAAATGCCATGAAGACACTGGTACCGGATCGGGATGCCTGACATGTCTGGACCTCCACGGTGAGAGGCACTATGGAGGAGAGAGAAGAAGATGAAGATATAAGGTTGATATTTAATTTTATTCTCATTATTTTGTTATTAATTAGTCATACAATTTTTAAATTGGAATAGTTGAAAACTCTGGTCTAATAAACTTTAAAATTATATAGCATGTGACAAACCAGAAAGTTTGTACTTCAACATGGTTGTGATTTAATGAAATGGCAAGTGAGAGGAGAGGGGGGAGGGTAAAGTGGCCTGACTAATAACGGGACAAAGTAGCCAGTTCCTAACGGAGTTTAATAAGAGAGAAAGGAAGAGAAAAGTGGCCATCGTATATTTTTTTCTCTGAACAGTGGTGCTGCCTTCCAACAATGAACAATGCTGTAGGATGCTAATTTTTGTTGTTTTTCTTTTGTTCTATTAAAAATAATCAATTATTAAATAGACACTGTAATACCACTCCTTATATGTATTTATACTACTAGCTAATATGGGAAAACACGCTAGGGTCACTGGTCACTTTACGTAGGGAAAAGTGGCTGCTGTTTATGGTTCCAGAAAAATGAATATTGATCATATATATTAAATTTTTTTTCTTAATTAGTAATATATGGTATTTGTATAATATGTAGATTCAAAACGTACTATTATATACGTTTTGAATCTACAGTAATCACAGTAAATGTGACAAGCTCTTATCAATAACTTTTTACAAAGTTTGGTAAAAATTCAATTTCCCTTAGAGTGGCAATCTTGTCCCACCTTCCTTCATACTAATATAATGATAATGGAAAAATTTTCTTCACATAATTATCTAATATAATGATAAAAATAATCTTTCATATTATTCAAAACAACTCATAAGTTTAATTAATGTGTTTGGGACAAAAGAATAGCAGCTTTTAAACAGATCTGTGAGATATAAATATCTTCTGTAATAGAGAGAAAATAAAACATGATAAGTTGATAACAGATGTTCTTGCTCATATAATATTAGAGAATCAAAATTTATTAGTCTTATTTATTTATTTTTTACTATTTCAACCTCTATTATGTACTTAAATAACCCTACGCTTAAATTGTATAGTTACAAATATTTCACAGATAAGATTGATTGTGGCTGTCCTATTTGAAAATTATAGATGTATTTAGTATTTCAAATTGTAATTCCTGTGTCTAACAATATTTCTGCTTTTCTTTAATTTTTTCATTATGGATTTTCAAAATCTTAAATATCCATGAGCTTTATTTTCTACTATTTTGGAGTCTTCGTATAAATTTCTTGCACATATATAGTAGACGTTTGTGGTTCATGAGCTATTTTATTCTATTGAGCATATTCAATTAGAATTAAAATTTAAAAAGAAAGTTATAACTAGTATTTTATAAGGTGATTACCTTTTTTTAAATAAGTTTAATGTTTTTCACAGATATGTATACTTTCAATGAAATCATGAAGGGAGAACAAAAAAAAAATATGAATATTTATTTATTAAATTTATTGTATTTATTTAAGAAACTATATATATAAAAAACTATATATAGTCGTTATCACAAATGTTTTGTACAAAGTCGTTTCACATTGATGTTGCTGCTTGATGGTCTTCAGTGGTAATAGTGTCCTGAAGGATGTACGGCATGTCCTGCCTTGGATACGACGGCGTTAAAGCCATTGTGGTCATCGGCGGTGTAAGATACGGTTCTGATGGTACCGTCGGGTTCGACGAGGCTATACTGCCCTTTCACTACGTCACCGTCCCTCTCTTCCCATTGGTTCTTGACGTCTCCTGTGTAGCCGTCTTTAACGCCATAGTCGTAGGCGTATTTGGGGTGAGCCTAAGCCACAATTCAGGAATTAAAACAGACATTGGACGAATACAAGGACATTTACATGAATTTTAATATCCAATTGCAATAAAAATAATATTCATTAATTCAAAGGTCAGACCTTCTTTGTAGATTGATCATTGATGTACAATATAATATTAATTGATAATTATTGATAATTAATGTACAATACAATCCTTTCCTAGTAGGGGTCTAATAGAAAGAACAATGGTGAAATACTTAACTCTTCAGTCACTACCTCACAATATTATGGTGAAGACATCGCTAAGTAGGGCTCAAAATATATTAAAGAAAAAGTGCCTTCGTGTGATGTAGTTTTGAAAAAGTAACAGCATACAAGCATTTATATAGAAATATAACAAAAATAACAAAATTAAAGAAAATGTAGAAGTGAGGATTGAGATAGGATGTTTATTCGTCGTTTGCGAAAATATCCAAAACTTGAAATATGTTCCGAAATCTAAAATATACACTACGAAAATACTTCCACTACGAAAAATAAAATTTAATTGTAGTCCTTAATATTTAATTAAAAAAGAGAACATATTGTAATTTTTTAATTATTTGGCTCAGATTATTCATAGCAACAAATATGGAACAATATAAAAAAAAAAAAATTGTGGGATAGAATACAGCGCAAAAGCCTCCCTTGAATCCGATAATGTCCAATGGTAATGTACGGTTGTGAGACATTGACCCTTACGTAAGAGAAAGAGAATTTTTTGTTGTCTTATGAAGAAGATATATGACCTTACCAAATATATGGGGCTATATTGAGAATAGATCATATGAATCAAGAGAGACGCCCAAAGCAGATAATAAAAGGAAGTATAGGTGGAGAAATAGGAAGAGGTAGAATTGGACTTCGACGGTTGGAGGATGTTGATGGTGATCTTTAACTTCAAGGAATGATGAAATGGAGAAGAGCTGCTGAGTATCGGTCTGAGCAGTTCGTTTGGAGTTAGTATTACCATGATGTGGAATTAGTTATTCAATTACAATGAAATGACTTACGTAATAGTCGACTGCTCCATGTCCTGCGTATCCAAGTCCAGCTCCAGCTCCATAACCTAGACCTCCATGGAGTCCTCCAAGAGCACCGCTGTAGTAACTTCCAGCGTGGCCGAGGTAACCGGCTGCGGCGAGTCCCATCAGGGAGAAGAGGAGTGAAACCTGGAAGGATTGGATAATTTGAAAATATTTTCTTAAGATTTCGACATAGCACAATATTCGGCATCGCAATTTTAAATTAAAATCATTAAATTGTATGTAATAGTACGATTTCAAGGAAGCCAAAGAAAACGCTTCAATTCCTAAGTTGCACACTAAATTTTCTCTATCAATCTTTTCAAGTTAGGAACCTTGAACTCGCATAGGTTGCATTGGTGTTATTTACGCCTCTGGCTAGAAGATCATAGAGCCATCTTCTTTTCAGACGCCTCGTACAGTGGTTATAACAGAGGGGAAGTTAAGTACTGATGAATTTTAATGATATTATAGCTTATTTTGTGAAGAAACTATATCTATTTTTCGCAAGACCATCAACATATGAAATATCAGCGTCATTATGAATTGTTTCGTTTATTACATAATAAGGACCATTTTATGATTTTACGAAATACTTTATATTAAAAGGATTGGATACTGGAAGAATTCCGATAGTTTGGTTGAACTTAAGGTTCAATGACATCAAGTTTTTTCAAGATACAAGTTTTTTTGTTTTATTCCTCTGTGTGGTTTATATGTGAATCTTGGATGGCATCCAAGATGTGCTCAACAAAATTTAGCTTTACACAATTCAATATTTGTGGGAGAACATTTTTTTTAATTCTCCAATTTTGACATGATTTTTCAAGGAAAGTGATGCACGACTAAAGAGTTTATGAAGCCAAAGTGGATTGATCTTTAATGGTGGTGAAACTTACACTTACTTAAACCGTCGTTAGCCCTATAGTAGTTATAAACTATCGATTTATTACATAGATAATTATGCTTATTCTATTAGTCTATCTTTGTCTGGAGATTTTAATGTCAGGTCAGGCTGTAGTTCCTTTAATTAAAGTTTCCCGCAACCCTTGAACGTTACGAAAGCGGCCGTATTGCGAAATCAGGTCGTGCATAGTTCCTAAAGAATAGATTTATATTTGTTTCTGAGACTTGTCGTTTAAAAACGGAATGGGTACCTTTGATGGTTGACTTATTCGTTTCAAAAATAAATCTCTTACAAGTAAATTTGTAAAATTAACATTTGTAATTGAAGTCTGGATAAGAATGTACAAGGAACGTGTAAAATATTTAAACTTTTTGGAAAAATAATTACATAATATATTGAAAAACAAAAATAAGTTAAATAATAAAATCAGAATTAAATGATAAAATAAAAATTATTGAGTTAAAATGTTTTACAAACTTAATTTTGAAAAAAAAAATAACAGAAAGAATTAAAATAAGACTAGGCTTAAAAACGAAAAAATATGAAAAGTAAAATAAGTTTCCCTGAAATGAAAATAAAAGTTTCAAAATATGCTTGATGAAAAAAATAACTTTCGAAGTAAATTATACTAGCGCAATTCGCTATGAAAAATTATGTTCTTTGTTTTGTTTTTTATGAAAGGAATAAACGTGGCAAAAGTTTGAAATTTTTAGAAAGGTTTCACAGCAATCACAAAAGATTTCTTGATAGAACATTTAATAAACATTTTCTTTTAATCGTATTCTTTTTTTCCGTTTTAAAAGATAAATTTTTTTATTATTCAGTCTCATATCTACATTTAATTTTTATCATTTTAATTTGAATTAAATAAATGTGTCTTAAACCTCTACGTGGGTCAAAAAAGTTATTTATAATTTGGGAACTAGATAGAGGTCTCCATGGTTTCTATAACACTATTTTAAATAATCCAATTATCAGCAAAAAAAGATTCCAGGAACTTCCTAATGGGAAGTTCTTCAAGAATAGACTAGAGTTGAACTATACGCCCCAAAACTTTTAAGACCCAAAATAGAATTACGAAAATCTATGAACAAATAACTGTACACCCATTGTAACTTAAACTGTCAGACAAAAGCCTTTCGAGAGGCACGTCTAAAGAATCAAAATCGCAAAATCGCTTTCTTCGAAATAAATACATGAGCAATTAATATTAGACTAATTTTTGCCGTTTTCAGAAAAATTGAGCTAGACATTTTAGATTGAATAGATGAAGCAGGACAACTCGGACAGCTCAGAGGATATTACAATAATGCCTTGGTACATTATTGTAAATTGGGGTAGGTAATTCACCTACTGTCTATTCTCACGAGATATGTTATTATAAAGCTTTTCAAAAAGGTTTTGCTTCATGTTATTAATCAAATTTTTATACGCTGGCTTCCGGACTAGAAGAGATTCGCAACTATTCCAACCTTTCTAGAATACTGCTGATTTTACTTGCAATGCAATCACCAAGTTGCGCATATCCTACATACGCCATTAATCTATTTCCTTCTGTTGACGGAAGAACTTCAAATAACTCCAGTCCATCGCCCTAAACCGGTTCTTGAAAGCAAAGGCGACCGCTGGAAGGTCACCCAGTGGTGTAATGCAGCTTCACGGTGTCTACCCTTGGCTTCCTTGATCTTGACCCATTTTTTAGTCTTCTTCTTGACAAGAAACCTGTCCCATCAGGCGGGGTTACCAACCGAATCGGCATTACTTGTAAGTTTACGCTTCATGTTATTCTACTTATTCACCTGATTCGCACCAAGTTTCCCTTGTAGTTTCGAAAGAATATCGCTATGAAGTCAGTTCCTCTTGAATCTATTGTTTGAGTGAACTGTTTTGTCCCATTACCTTCAGTCCTGTGTTATGGGAAAATAATGGAAATGAAATTGTGAGAAATTTCATAATATAATCTAAATATCACAAAAGAAAAGGAGTTCAGGGTGATATATCCCCCTCCCTTTGAAATGTACGAAAAAATTCTTTCTAGGTATAAACCTAAATGCACTGGACTAATATTTGAAAACTTTTTCAAGAGATAATTATATTTTCACAAGCTCTAGTTAGAGGGAAGTAAGGGTTTCTAATATTTGTTTAGAAATTTATTAATGTATTACAAAATGACGAAAGCCGATTCTGATTCATCTCAAATTTTACGTTAGTAAAATATTGTTTGCATTGCACATTAAAACTATATATGCGTTTTTATTATTTGTTATTTGAATTTATACAATTAAAAACATATTTAAACAACTTAAAAAATAAAAATAGTTGTGAAATATCGCAAAAAAAGTGATTTTTTTAAAATCATTTTGTCCACTCAATTAAATTTTAAATAGGTCTACCTTAGGTATCACCTATAGTAGTGATTTTTGATATGATAATAGTCAACGCTTGTCACAATTAACTGTAAAGAACATTTGCAAAAACATTGTAATAAAATTACAACACGATACCTCCTTCCTGATACCTCATTCCTGATTACCTCATTGAAAAACTGCCGCTGCCATAAAACCTCTGAAACCTCGAAATGTTTAATTCCTTTTGACTAATTTTAAATCTATTTTTGTATATATTTTAATCCGTTATAGAATAGAATAGAAGAAAAAACTTTATTCTGGGACTAGGTCTCTTAAGAATAGCACAATTGAATAAAGAAAACAGAAACAATATTTGGCCATAAGATTACAAAATAAAAATCGATTAAGGTTTACAATATTTTCAATAAAATAAGTAAGCAAAAATATGAATTCTTGTCTCAAAAAATATAATTAATGTGAACAAAAAAAAATGAATAAAAAACGAAAAAAGAAAAGAAAAAGAGAGAAAATGAAAAATACAAAAATAATGAGCTGATTAGCAAAGTTGAAGCTAGTGCATTAAAACCTATTATTCACTTCTGTTCTAGATGTTATTGATTATACATTGCAGCATCCATGTAAGTTTGATTAGAATGAATAATATCTCGCCCTCCCTTACTGTAGTATTATATATAATTATAGTAAGGGGAATTCTCACTACTAATCTCTTACTACTTTGGGGAAAACCAAACATCTATGTAAGTTTGATCAAAATGAGTAATATCTCGCTCCGCTTTCCTTCCTATAACCTTATATTTAGTTATCCGTACATATATTTTTGGTACTTGGTATTAATATTTGTAAAACCTCTACATTTAGGTGTTTTTGTATATTCTTGCTATTGAGTATCTGGATAAGAAATTTCACATTAATTTTAATGTTTACCAATTGATGAGAGTAAAAACTAATAGCAGTAATAACTAACCAGTCAACGTTTCGCCAATACGGAGATCATCAGATCAGAAAAGGATATAATTTTAATGCAGACCGGAAATAGCACATCTCACATCAACAGTTTGAAAAAGACGGATCATCAGATTATAAAAGGATAAAATTTATAAGTAGACCGGAAATAGCACATCTCACATCAACATTCTGAAAAAGACTAACCAAATAGATATAATATAAGTCACTCCAAAACAGTAAAATTTTCTCATATCGGTTTGATTACTTGTCTACCATGCCTGCTCTGATTTTTAATGAGACTAAAATTACGAAAATACCTATCGGGAGAATCTAATGAATTTCTAGTCGGATTCCTTTCCTTTCTTTTACCGCTAAAACCTATCACCGCAGACTATGGGATTCTTGAAGTAGAACGCATTGATGACTCGGACAAATCCAAGGATATGGAACTGGAGCATCTCCAAGGCAATTACCTTTGCTACGGATCAGAAATTGTCTCGCGGACACTCAGGGTCTTGAAAACCGTTGATTCAAAAAATACTACTAAATATTTCTTTGAAATCATATGCTTCAACATATCTGAAAAGAAATTAGACCTACTGAATCGTTTGCTGCATTGCTTTATTTTCCAGACAGTATAACTACTCAATTATTCATCAGGGCAGAGCAGTGTCAGTTTCAATTTCGAATTCTTAAGAAAATAATTCACAAGTGTTCAAATATAAAACGGAGGCAGTATAAGAAAAACATATTTTTTTAGGGCGAAAATAAATGAATTCAGAAGTAAACAAGCTATTAACCATGCTAATTATTTAATCCGATAATAAGAATTCGTTAATTCTACATTCATTTAAAAAACTAATTATTTTCAGTATGATTAACATTTCACTTTTAACAACAGGATTTTCCCTTTTTCTATTAATATCCAAGTTACTGTAATAAAATAAAATAAAAAACATTCAATAAAAATGTGACATGAAAATATTAATACATGAGGGCAAAATCATTTGAGATATCGATGAAATGGCTCTAAAAATCTAAAAGTCGGAAATAACTGAAGATTTTTAGAAATCGATCAAACAACTTTTCGATATTTTAATAAAAATGTATATATTTTTTCACTTTTATACATGTTAATTACAATGATCAAGCGTCAGCAGATGTGTTGGCATAATAATAGATACAAGAATAACGAAAATAATAATAAATGCAAAAAAAAATAAAGAAAATAATAAGAAAAAAAAATGACTTGACAGGGATGAGGAGAAGCGGCACCCTATCCATGGCTTTAATTTGCTTGCATAATTATGCAAGTAGGTCTCTCATCCAGACCCTTTTCAGTCGTCTTCTGGTATTCCTCGGCATGAGAATTGTGGCTATCTCATTAAAAATGAATTCAAAAAAGTAGAATAGGCCAGTGATTAATGCATCAGGACATTTGTTTTAATGCAAGGAATGGATGGACTTTGGGGTACACCTATATTATGGGGTGCTTGATCTATCGATGTGTGGAGGATAAAGCCTGGCAATTGAGCAATTATGCTGACCAAACCTTCTTGTATAAAAATTGAATAGCCTAAAATAATTAAGGGTTGACTGAATGTTTATTTGTGAATTTTTAATATGGCTATTCACAATCAATTGAAATTGTATCCTGAATGAATATCAGAAAATGATTTGAGACTTTAGTTAACTCTTCAATGACTGTTTATCATCAAAATAACCCACGAAATATTTTTGGCAGAAGATAAAGTCAACTAGAAATATAATATAAGACAAGAACTCGAAAGTAATCATGTTGTTTTAAAACTATTCATAGTTAAATTATTCATTTAATTTAATTCATTCAATTGTTCATCCCAGGTGATACAAATTACTGTATTAGAAATAAAAAATAAATAAAAAAGATTTCCAAAGTTTTCGAAAGTTGATTCCTTAATAAAAAGAACCAACAATTCCTTTAAATGCCTTACCCTTCAAGACGCCTACGACGGTTACGAATGGGACCTGTCCGTCAAAGTCAAGAAGTTCCTGAATAACATACGAGAAATCTTACGACTTTCGACGAACAAAGATATTTCACTTCATGACTTGGCTAATGTGATGAAAGCTGAGAGGAATCTTCGTCGAATCATCTCTCCCAGAGTTGATGGTTCGAAACGTAAATGTTGATGACAAAAATTTTTGAAAGTTGATTGGTCCATGGAACCTCCGATTTAAGAGTTTTCTCAAATGTTGGGATGAGTTGAAATTTGATGAATTTTTTAAAACAAAATATCGGAAATTAGTGAATATCTTCTCTGAGCTCTATCATTTAGGAAGGATGTTTAATTTGCTGAAACACGGTGGCTTTTTTAGAAACTTCATCAAAATTAATTTCATTATTTAATTTTCTATCTGCGTTTCAGAAGAGGAATCACTTTGGTAATAGCTTTCTTATAAAACAATCTCTCGCTCTTTCAGAACTGTTCAATATTTTCTTTTATATTTGAATAGCTGATTACAAAAATAATAACGCAGTTTATAGCGTTACCAGAGAAACGTCAGAAGGGCATTTTTCATTTATGTGACCCTTCTTCACATTTTAATATTTTTTATTTCGTACAATATAGATTTTTTTTTGTTGTAAGAACAAATAAATAATGTATTAATTATAGCATTATTATGTTATGCTGTAAAAAGGCCGTAAACAAAAGGTTTATTATCAACATTTAATCCGAAACACAAACAAAAACACATTAATCCGATAATATTAAGTAAATAAAAAGAATTATCTAATAGTTCTTCATAGACATGGTTCCTAAACGAGCAATATAAACAGTAAATCAATAAAATGATCAATAAAATTAAATACGTAAATAAACACACTATTTAGTATAGGAAAAACTACCATAGATAAAACCACTGACTATTATGCAACTTGAAATTCTAACAATGCCTGAGTTCCGATTGACTTTACAAAAAGTGGCAAGAGTGGGGAAAATTTATTCGATTATTGTTTGATTAGCCATCAGTTATCAAGCTTGAAGAATGATGAGCTTAATGGAGTTTTTCACAAACTTCCTGATTCGGACTGTTGTCAAGTTCGGAGCTTTGTTAAGCATCGTAACATGGTCAGGAACAGATAACAATTTTTGTTTTCAATCATTCTACTGATATTTATCGACAAAAAAAAGGGGATGAGTCATAAGCATTACAGGAAATCAGACTTGAATAAGTTATATGAAAAAAAAAATTGTATACCAAACTTACGATATTGGTATCTATATAAAGAGTTTGTAAAACTTCTAATATTAGTTTTCTTGCATTTTGTTATTAAATAAAATATATTTTTTTTAAAACGAAGATATGGAAGATGAGTTGAATTAAATTACAGAAAGAACTAGATTTTTTAAAAAATTAAAGAAATATATGTTAATATTGAAAGGACCGAACAATGAAGTTGAGATTAAGGCGAAATCTCAGGCAAGTCGTGCGGGTCAAGATTCTACCTTCAAGGCGTTGACTATTACAGTATTCTGCATTTTGCTGAATTTTGTACTGTTTTTTTTATTCTCTACTAAACTTTGTCTAAACAATACAGTGAAAATATTACAAAAATATTTTAAAGGATATACTTAACAATTTGAAAATTCTATTTGTTATGAACGACTGTTTTTGTCAGGATTTTTCCGTTATGGTACGTAAGTTCTCATTCGGTCTCCTAAAGGTCGGCATTTAAACATACAAATTTAAAAAAAATTAAGTTTGGTTTTTTAATGGTTTCAACGCCGCACCATATCTTCTCCATCCTTTGAGAATAATCGAGTAACTACAGAAATAAATAATTTTCGGTCTGATCTATCAAACAAAAATTAAATTGATGAAATTTAAACAAATTAGTGAGACAAGTATCTTCAGGATTTTTCTACCATCCATGGTTGAGACTGATTCATTGTGAAATTGTCTTCCGAATTTTATCCCGGATTGTTGTTTTTTCATTAAAACAATAATCTAAAAATAAAAATGAGTTTTAAAATATCTAGAGTGACGAATAAGGAGTTTTTTGTTTAGAAAATCTTTTGAACAATTTTCATATCTCTTAGGGGATAATAAATAATGCGTCACCCACTTGTTGTTTTCTAGTCATGTACCTGACTTTCAATATGATTTTTTTATATCGTATAGTACTGAAATTAAAAATATGATAAAAAAACTCTTATTTGGTAGATAATCTCCCATATATAATAGTTTTAAATTCTCGAATACCTTGCTCGAAAGCTCCCTGGATTTTGAACATACCTGTGGAACGGTGATCATGTTGCTGACTGTTGCTGAGACGCTGAAGTCGATGGTTTCTTAGCCGCTGCAGAAGGTATATATAGGCAGCACCTCTCACCAACAAGGCCGGCCCCACTCCGCGTTCACCGGGAATTCGTAAACATTGCCCAGTTGCTACAACACGAATTATATAAATTATACGATATCATTGTTTGAAGAAATTATCAGCATTGGCGTGAGAATCAAAATATCCAATCAATAGTTGGAAATGCCGGAATGGAAAATATGAGGTTGAAATGCGAGCTAGTTTCACCGGAATAAGAAGCTCAACCATTTTAGATACAAATATAGCTTAAAACATAATATCGAATTCGACCTTTATGATAGGAATTGTAATGATTTCAAAGTTTACAATGATATCTTTATAATTATAAGTTTACTTTCGATTTTGTTACTTGACAAATTTCCTGCTAGAAATAATTAGATTTAGATACCATGGCATAGTTTTTTCTGATGGGTCTAAATCTGGGAAAGATGTAGGAAATGAACATAAATTAAATAAACTGAATTGCATTTTTACCAGTAGGATCATACTTCGAAAATAGGGAGATTTCTTAATATTTTTCTCATTTCTTCAGATTGCACTATAATTTTTAAAACATTTTTATTGATTTTATTTGCATCTCAGTTACTGTTGTCAAAATATCCCATCGTAATTCTTTCTAGGATGGAAGATAAATCAAAATATTCTAATTTTCAAAAGTGAGAGAGAGAGGATGTGTGTGAGGGATTAAGCATAGTAAAGGAGGGGAGTGAAAATGAGGAAATATTACAAGGAAAAAATAACAATAAAATAAAAAATATATAGTTGTAATGAAATACCTTTAGTTTCAATAATTTTTAGTTAAATGATTGCATTATTATTTGTATTATTATTAAATTATTGCAAAGCGTATAAGATAAAATTTAAGATATTAATTAAGAAACTGAATTAGAAGCATTTTAAATGAAATCCAATTTTTACAATGAATAAAAAGAGAGGGAGTGAGGTGTGGGGGAATGAAGTTTTTGTACTTTTTCCTTGTTTACTGATTAGGTCTTAGAGCCTCCATATTTACACCACAAAAAATCTTACGAACGACACCAAACCTGATGAACTACAATAGAAATTTATCAATATTTAACTTGCCTTCTATATTCTATGAGGAGGTGAGGGAGTGAGGATCACCAAACGCATAACACATTTTTTAACTTAAAATCTCACAGTCACAGCATGTAAATGGAGGTTGTTCTCAACTTTTGTTACAATTTGGTTCGGAGGGAACTGGTAAGCCTTGCGAATTGTTTTCCTCAGCTGTAGAAGGCTGTGAGTTTACTTGGTTCAATATTTTAAAAAAGTGAGTGAGTGACAATGACCTGGGGACAAGCAATTAATTTAAATATTTGTAATTATTGTAATTTAAATAATTAAAGTAATAATTGTAAACAAATTCTATGACGAATTTGTTTTTTTAACTCAAATACTGAGCTTATTTTCATACCTAATTTATTTTGATAGCGATTGGTAAGGCTTTCTGGCAGCTAAATAACGTCAATGTTAAAAATTCAAGTAATAGAAAATGCGAAGGAGTGAGGATTTTAAAGTTTACTAATATAAAATTATTATTAACATGAAAGCTAACTCCTGTGATAAAACAACATAAGGCCAAATTTCTGATAGATGCATCAAAAAAGTTTGATTTCTCCATAGGACTGAGATTTGCCTTTATTTGAAGGATGACCCAGTAGCGAATTAACGCACAGGCAGATTAGCCACTTGCTTGGGGCGGCAATTATTGGGAAGCGACTAAATTTGAATGAAATTATATTTCTGATTCAAACTAATTTGTAAGGATAATAGCTCAATTGTGGACACATAAATATAAAAATTATCTCCACTTAGCTCTTAACTATATACCTACATAAAATATAGGAGATAGGAGTGGCTGGAGGGAGTGGATTATTTGCTATGCCTGTGGGCGGAAGGAACACAAATCGGCTCCTGATTTTCACTAGTAAAAAATCGGAAATATTTAAGGCATTAGAATGCATCATAAATAACAGTATTTTCGAATAGGTTATTGTGAATGTTTCCTTATCTGTTATCAAGGAACTGGAAAATCTATGGATCTAGAAAAAGTCACTTTTAAAAAAATCAGGTCATGAACATGACATTAGAACAAAGTAACAAGAAAATCCCTCTATTGTGAGTACCTTCCTACATCAGCACATGAGGCACCGCGAATAAGCCGATGAAGGAGCGAAGGAAGCAACAAAAAACCTTATAATATCCACTTCTTGGCTGAATAGATAAAGGAGATTGTAAGATTTTGAAATGTTGGAATAAAGAATTGGAAGCTCTACCACCAAACCGCATCTAATTAATGATACAAATTAAGCCTGGCTGCCTCCAAACAACGCCCAAGGAACTAAGCATAATAAATAGATTAAGAGCCGGACACATCTCCGCCTGCTGCATTGATAAAAATGACAAGACTACGACAGTCCACCTCTAACCGCTGAGCAATTATTCCAGTATCGAAAATATCAAAACGAAACACACTTCATATAAAACTGTGTAATAATACTCGATTATCTCAAGACAATAAACTTAATTCTTCTAATTTAAGAAAACCACTTGACGTTAATGGCACATGCAGTCAAAATTTTACTAAAAATTGGATCCGAATCTGAGAATTTTTCAAATGATGAATGAATAAATGCACTCGCACACTTCAATCCAAAAATGGGTGGGTTGACTAAAAATATATCTTATAAAATAGAAGTAAGGAGTTTTCCAGTTTTTACCCTCATTTTGATAATTACTGAATTAATGGAGAGTTCCAATCTCTTCTGCGTAGTCTAGTAGCACATATCGACGTCGTTTTTTTTTAAAAATCCTTAAGCGCAAAAAAATCTAAATTTATGTTTAAATTTATTATGGGACATAAGCACCACCTCTATCGATTCCCACTCAGTAGATGTCGATTGGAAATCGACTAGTTGGTCTAAAGATCAACTAAAGACTTAAGCACCAAATACTGATGAGTTGTCACTCTGGCCTTGACGAGTGCTAGAAGCCTTAAAAATATATTGTTATTATAAAGGTTTTGCCACCTGAATAAACTCCTATGGTACACAATAGAGAATACAATTTTTTTAAAAGATAGTGTATTAGAGAAAAATATTAATATAAAAATTAATCTAATTAGGGATTGATAAATTATTTTCCACTTCTATAATTTTGTTTTTATTGAAAACTTGTTTCGAATATTATACTTTCATCTTCAGCTCTAACAACACACAAAAATTCAAAAAGAAGCAATTCAAAATACAGTTTGGTATTATTATGCATATTAAATTAAATGTAATATAATTACATGTATTTGTATTACATTTAATTTAATATGTATAATAATACCAAACTGTATTTATAATTGCTTATTTTTTAATTTTTTTGTGTTTTTAGAACTGAAGATGAATGTATAACATTCGAAACTAGTTTTTAATAAAAACAAAATTATAGAAGTGGCAAACAATTTATCAATCCATAATTAGATTGATTCTTCTATATGTTCATGCGGATGTAATAAATTAATGTTAATAATAAAAAACATCAATACTTTTGATTCCTGCAAAGGTTACTAAATAGCTGTTTAAGTAAATCTTTTTTAAAAAAAATGACGACGATATGTGCTACAAGACCACGTAGAAGTGATAGGAACTCTCAATTAATTCAGTAATAATCCAAATGAGGATGTGAACCGAAAAACTCCTTACTTCTGTTTTTAAGATATAGAGGCTTTTATGCTACTCTGAAATTTTCTGACACTATTTCGCATTTAAAGATACACACAAAAATATCTATAATAATATATAATATTTCCATTTATCATGATCAGTATTTTTGGATTTCGACTTCTTATTTTATTCTCTCCCATCATTACTTTGTCAGCCATCACACATAAAATTTATGAACATGTTGTAAGACCATTTAGGCAACCAATTTTATAATACAAATACTAATAAGAAATACAATTTTAAAATGTTACATCATTTATCAGGCCATCTAGTCTATGCCATTATGTAAGCGACTGCCTAATTTAGCCGGATGTTTAGTATAACCTCAGTATTAATCGTACGTTATGATAGCGGCGCTGATAAAATCAATCAAATATTGTTATATTATCATAACCAGTCGGATTCGATTCAAGCACGCGCCGAATATATTATGTAAATTGAACATACATTTTGCTGTTTATATTTAACTGAACATGATACATATATACTAAATAAATATATTTTAGTTTGTAGACCTGTTGTGAAAACAGCCAAGTTATTGCAGAAATATTGCACAATAGAGTATTCAAAAGGAATGAAGTTTCATAGAAGCGGATGGTGATGGTAATAAAGATTTTCAGTATTATATTCAAATTTTTCAAAGAGTTTAGTTTGAAATTATAATTGTTTTAAATAAACTAAAATAATATTTATATATATTTTTTTCTGTTGGCCTATATATCTATATGGTCTATGATCCATATAGATCTTGGCCGCGCGATTTGGTGTTCTTACAAACATTCTATCGCTTGAGGGAGCACAGATATCATGGTGAGGGTCACCCAACCTCACGTTGGTTTCCATGGTGCAGCGACAGGCCATCCATAGCACCATAATCAGTCCCTTTGGGGTCAATTCGGTAGTGCCCTTCTCACCAACTCACTCGTGTTCAAAGACCGTGGCAAATCAGTCTAGATTCACGGATTATGACTATTCTGGGTATAATCGCCTAAAGAATTTCGGGCTGCCTGGCTTTTCCAGGTATCAGAGTTGGGCGAAAATTATCCGATTGACGATCGATGACAAAATTTTTAGTCACGAAAAAATAATCATGACTAATGACTAATATTTTAGTCTTTAGTCCTGACTAAAATAAAACGAATTACTGGAAAATTTATCTTTTTTTTTTAGTTACTTAAAACGACTAACGACTTAACATTTAGTTGTTATTAATGATTAATGTTTTAGTTGTAGCCATCGAAAACTACTAAAAAGTTTGAATAAAACTTATATTTTACTCCAGTAAAGTCTCTAATCGATTTCATGTTTTTTTTATTTGAATCCTTTTCCATTTTTTCACTACTCCATCATTATTAAGGGAAACATTTTTCATTTAAAATTTGTTTTATATTAATTCGAAGTTCGTTTTTATTGGGTTATTGGAGGTGCAGTTTTTTAATGTACTATCGATTTTAAAAATGTTTGAATAAATCGATATGTGAGCGATTGTATTTTCAATAAGAGCGATCCCGTAAACATTATAGTGAACGTCGATATGGAATAAATCTAAAAAGGTTAAGTAAATTGATATGTGAGCACGGGATCTTAAAATCGATTGTATATTAAAAAACTCCGATCCTGAATGCATAATAGTGGACATCAACATTGAAGAAATTAGAAAAGTTTAAATGAATCAATACGTAGCGCGTGATCTTAAAATCGATATCATTTTCATCGAAACCACCTTCAATAACATAATAATGAATCTCAATATCCAAAATATTCTGAACAAAATTTATATTCATACTCGATAAACAATAAACATTGACTTTTATTTCTCGATGGTGAATATAAAATTCATATCATGACTTTTCTCACTCGAAAATAAAAATAAAAGTTAATTTCAATCCTTGCCTTTATCTCAAAGTTATTATACTCAACACTTCTATATAAAAATGTTTATTATAAAGGAAAAATCATAACCCCTATTTCTTTAGGGCCTTGATTTACTTAAAGGAAGTTGTATTGTTTTTTCTGTCAGAAATAAGTAGAAACTAAATTAAATCGGTTTTTATTCGATTAAATATTTATTCGAATAAATTTTTATCCGCCTAATGTTTTATTCGAATGAAATTTGAGTTTAAAGTCAATGACTAAAAATTTGTTCGGATTGTTTAATCGTTTTTTTAATTGGATACAATTTTAGTCATGTTGAATATACTTTTATTCATGATTAAAAATTCAGAATAATTATTTAGCCATTTTTTTAGTCGGATAAATTTTGAACCGACTAATACCCAACTGTGCCCGGTAGGGGGTCACCCAATTCGGACGGTCAACCATCCAAGTACTCCAAGTACTAGCCACGGACTATGTTGCTTAACCTATTGTAAGCGCCTTAGCCCGCTCGGTCATCCCTGCTTTGTTATTCTTGCTCTTGCAATGACAATTAATAAGTGACATGGCCAATTATTCGATAGAGTTGGTAAGAAATAACATGAGGAGTATTTGTATGACAAAACAAAGAGATAAAATTATTATTATTAATGTTATTAATATAATATCTATTCAGAGGGGAGAGAGACTCCTCTTACACACATTATTATTATTTTTTTTTTAAATCTAAAACGTACGCTGGTTCTCTCTAATCCTTACCAATCATTTGAGGTTTTATAATTTTAGCTTTTATTTTTATGTGTTTGGCACTGTTAATAATTTCTATTTCTAGTGAATGTTTTTTTTTTTTTTTTTCACGAAACGGCCTTTTAAGACCACGCGAATATCATAACTTTTGCTTTCTCATTTTTGCTTTTCTTTTCTCTCAGTATCATCTCATTATTTCTGCGTGCCTTTGCTTCCTTTCTTTCGACCACGCAGTACCCTTCCGTTTCTCTTCTCACAAGAAGCTTGATTTCTTTTAATTTTTTTCCATATTGTTCCCTATACAGGCAATTTTCGTCTGTTATTTCCAATTTTTTTGTTTCCTTTCTCATTTGCTTCACATATCCTCCTACGCTCTTGTATACACGGATTCTATCAAAGACTTGTTTAGTCTCTCTTAGTCCGTTCTTATCATATGCCCGTAGAATCTTAGTCTTCTGATTCTTATTTCGGTTTCCAGGCCTTTTATCTCCCTGTATACTAGTGAATGTTTATATTTAAGTTAAGTAAAAAATATTTGTTTCTTCTTCTGACAGTTTTGACCTTAATCCATTCAATAAAACGAGTTACTGTTATGAGGTGATGGATGATATTCATTTTGAAATATATTACCTTAAGTACTGTTATAAAACTGTTGGCTTGGAGGGGTGCAGATAAAAGATTAAGCTTGCCCTCTGGAAAAAATTATTTTCCTATTTTAAAAAAAGTATTTTCGGCTCTGCCGCCCCTGCCACAATTCCACATTATCTCTTTCTGAGGATATACGATACCAAAAAAGTCTCGATACCGGCAGTCATTCTAGCACTTAAATCAAATATTCAATACGATTACGAATTGCTTATACGAAAGGAATATTGAACCAGTGGTATTGATACCAAAACTAAAATAAATCTTCTTTTCGGAGCCTAAAAAGGAAAGAAAGAAATTATTAAAAATTATTTCTTGGTATTTTAGCGTCCCTTTTAAGCGGCGCCCGAGGCGCCTTCACCCTACCCTAGCTATTCCACTGTGTATAGGATTTTTGAAGGTTTACAACATTAATAGTGTGTTAACACCATTGCATCATGGACATAGCGCGGCTAGACAACCAGGTTAGAGTTGCATGTAATTGTTTTAATTATTAGAATGGGATCTTAATTGGCTTCGGATAAACAGATAAGATAATTCTATTTAGGCAACAGTTACCTAAAAGTGAAATATGAAATAATATTGATGTCTATTAAAGGATCCGTAATGTAGTTTTAGGGATTGTGATGAAAATAGTTGAATTTTCCATTTTCTTTTAGTAATCATTGATGTATTTGAATTGAATCTATTAATAATACTATTATTTCGATTCGAATTTAAAGTAATATATGTATTACATGAATTATTTATTTAAATATATTTAAATTGCATTTATATTTTTATATATACAATATAAAAATATTAATATCTAGCGTTAGACCTTATTGCAACACTAAAAAATAAGTACTCTGCTAAATGAAACACTATTTCACTGTTAAATAAAATACTTTATATTTAAAAGGATTAACATGAACAGAGAAAATGACAATATCTGTGTTCAGAGAATAACCCTGAATAACTAAATAAAATACAAAATTGCAATTAAATTACGAAATTAGGAAGTTAGGCCAAACCCAAGTACTCGTTTTTATTTCTCGCAATCAATTACTCACGATGAGCGAGTAAACTACAAATAAAAGGGACCCACCGGTTCTGCGGAGGAAGAAGAGATGAAGGGAATAAGAAAGCCAATGAAGGGCTAGGCAGCAAACCAATTTTAAGCAATCACCTTAACCAATCACAACTTTAGTAAATGGCCATACACAAATTCTATTAAATTAAATGATAACTTATCTAAATTCATTAATCCACTAACAATATTTTATTCTAACTTGGTATTTAAAAAGAATCATGCTACTTTTACTAATATACTAGGTTGCTACAAAAGTCCTTGTGCATAAACACAACACTTAATTCCGACTCTCATAATTATCCTATAAGAATGTTTTTGTTCCTACTATTTATGTCAATGTTTACTTTAATTAAGGATTGATAAATTATTTGTCACTTCTATAAATTTGTTTTATTGAAAACGAAAACTAGTTTCGAATGTTATACATTCATCCTCAGTTCTAAAAACATACAAAAAATTCAAAAATAAGCAATTCAAAATATAGTTGGTATTATTATACATATTAAATTTAACATATTTATATCATACGTATTTAATATGTATATACCAACTATATTTTGAATTGCTTATTTTTGAATTTTTTGTGTGTGTTTAGAATTGAGGATGAATGTATAACATTCGATACTAGTTTTCAATAAAACAAATTTATAGAAGTGGCAAATAATTCATCAATCCCTGATTAGATTGATCCTTCTATACCATCATGCGGATGCCAACTGAATGTTTACTTTGACTAATCCTTTAATTCCTTGTGACTTGCGTTGGTTTTATGGGGTCATTTACATTTTTAAAACGCATGTGCAATGTCAGAAGAAAAAACGTGATTCGTGGTCTTTTGAGACATTACTCGAATAAGGTTTAAGCACAAAGGCTGCCGCCGAAGAAATTTTTGCCATAGAAGGACAGTCAATTATCCATCGAAATACTGCCGCACAACCCAGATCAGGTAGCCCATCGGTCGTTGATGACGACGTTCTTCTTGAATGTGTGAACCAGGACCCACATACAATTATTCGTGATTTATCACGACTCAAGAGTTTATACAGTTTTGAGTGCAAAGTACCCCATTTTGGTCAAGAGGAACCAAGTCATTTTGCAACACGACAATGCCTCTGCACATCGTTCTCGTTTGACCAAGGAAAGATTCTGCGTATAGTCCAGATATTGCACCATCGGATTATGGTTTGTTTTGATCAATGGCCCATTTTTTAAAAGGTCGGATCTTTGATAATTACGAGGACGTACAAATTGAATGTGAAGAGTTCTTTGCCTCAAAACCAAAGGAGTGGTACCGACATCAAATCCAATTAATGGGCAGAAAAATGGGTGAAAGTATTTGAAAACAATAGATTTTACTTTGAAGAGTAGTATTCATATTTCATATGGAATATTTAAAATATGTAATCTGAAATAAAGCTATACTAAATTCATAAGGACTTTTGTAACAACCTAGTACATATTCACACAAATACAGTCCACTCAACTCATATCTAACAATCCAATTATTTAATAAACTAGTTTTATCATTTTAATTGATATTCAAAATTATATTCGACTATTGCACTTTCTTTCATACACCAAATCGCTGGTCTCAAAACAGTATGATATAACCTTACAATTCTGTTTGTGTTCAAACCGCAATACTGTCTCTGTAGTGCGTGACTAAACGATTAAATATATAAACATTAAAATAAAAATGTTAAACATAATATAAAAAGTTAATATTCTGCAGAGTGGAGACGCATACATCATCCCTCCTCCAGTGCTCTCGGCACGATATTTTTTTTTTTTTTACAACAAATAAGAGTATAACTTAAAAAATATTATTAAAACTATAAGGATATATTTATTTATTTAGTAAGTTCAAAAACCGAAAGAGGAAACGAACAGTTTCCAATTTAAAAGTCCAAATATTGTTACAGATTGAAAAACGAGGTAAAAAAAAAAATGTAGTTGCATATATAGTTGTGGTTGCAATTATTTTTTTAATTTAATTTTTAGTAGTGTTTATGCGAGCTCATTAAAATTATTTTTAAAAGGGTGATGAGAGAAAGATATGTGATGTCCGCACCAGATTTTTTAGGTATTAAATATAAGTTATTTTAATGATAAGTTCAAAACTATAATAAAAAAATCTGCTGCGGCGCGCGCATCGCACAACTTTCTCTTACCCCCTTTTGTGATGAATTAAATTTTAATGAGTCCAATAGAATTTATTTAGATATTTTAAAGTCATGTTAATGTTTTCAGTTTTTATACCATGGCTGCATTAGTTATCTGGGTTTAGCAATACTGAGTTGTTAGTAAAAGTTATCCGAAAAAGTTTTTCGATGCAGTAAATAAGTTCATGAATACAAATTTAAAAAAAATTAGATTTATTAAATTTGTTGTTTATTTTTCATTTTTGTGTCATTCGTTTTATTTTTATTTTAATTTTAAGATATGACAAACTGCGGAATATTGAGGGAACAAGCGCATTTTTTCATTCCGAATTTGCTCAGGAAGGAGGGAATTATAAACCGTTACCAATTACGGGCTTTTTTCAAGCCACCGTAACCTTCTTGGGTCTTACTATGCTAAGGTCACCTTCGAATTACAGGCGGTTCTTAATTCAAAACGAAAAGAGTATATACGTGTTTTCTTTAGCTCATAGTAGTTTTTGCTCCAGGTATTTCAAGGAGAGGCTATTGATTTAAGCAGTCGCTTGGTCTTTATTCTGTCATAAAGTGCATTCTCGTCTAAAGTGAATTCCTTTAATAAGCACAATCCTTTTGAAGAGATATTATCACCACTTAAAGACGATGTTATTGGAATTAATTTTGGGCAAGAATTAGTTCATAATTCTTTGTAGTAGTATTACTTTAGTATTTCCGTGTGACCAGCTGAAATTCAGTAGTGTTTAGTCATTGATAGTGTACAGAGCTCCTCTACCTGTCCAGCTATTGCCTACAGATAAGAATATTTTCAGTTCCTTTTTTTTTTATTTTACTCTTTTCATTGGTTATACATATATTTTTATTAGAGATTATTCTTTATTTTCCTTTTATTTTATTTGCTATTGGAAGTAGTTAAAAAATATATTGGGAAGTTAAAATGGATGAGCTATTTTTTAGCTCAAATAAAAGAAGAAAACGAGGTCGGATAAAAACTCCACCAGATCCAATACAATTAAATGAAATTGTAAACATTGTACCCACTTATTTATTAATAAATAGAGAAGGAGATGAGGGGTTTCAAAAAGTGTCCCCATTTTTAATTTATAAATTTATTAATGGTTTGGTAGGAGATGTGAAAAACGTCAAGAAATTAAGAGACGGAGATCTACTTATTGAAAAATATAATGGCAAACAATCAAAAAAGCTTTTAGACTGCAAAATATTTGCAGAGCAGTTTAATATATCAGTTAAACCGCATTCGACACTGAATTACAGTAAGGGGATTATCAGATGTTTTGATCTGCAATATTTAGATAAAAATGAAATAATGGCCGAATTGAATGGGAAAATTAACGATATCCAAAGAATAAAAATAAAGATAAATGGAAACGAAAAATTCACCAACTCATATATAGTAACTTTCCCCACAACATTTCCGCTTGAAATACTCAAAATAGGGTATCAAAATATCAGAGTACAACAGTATATACCTAGTCCCATGAGGTGTTATAAGTGCCTCAGTTTTTCCCATCCAACTCTTAAATGCACAAATTCTAAAATTATATGCTCACAATGTGGTAATGAAAAACACACAGACGGTAAATGCCCTTTAACCCCAAAATGCATAAATTGTAGCGGCGAACATAATAGTTTAGACCATTCATGCCCTATTTATAAAATGAACAAAAATATAAAATGTATACAATTTAGTAAACAAGTACCGTACAACGAGGCAAAAAAAATTAATAAACAGGATAATCCCCAAAATTTTAATAAACTGTTTTCTGAAATAACTAGATCTAAGAAAACTTTTAAAACAGAGGAAACAGGTACTCAAACAGATATATTTTTTAAATTTGATGCTCCGACAAATCAACAGGTAAAAGTAACGCCAAAACACTCATCTCCTGTTCCAAGCACATCAGTTGTGCTGGAACCAAGGCCGCAGCGTACGATCGTGACACGTTCGGTTACCTCGGCGACGAGTCATGGCCCCACTCCAGTCCATGCTCCCCCACTACCATTCCCCTCTTCGTCACATCCCCCCTCCCCATTTCCCTCTCCGGTCCTCTCCCATCCTCCCACCCTATCCTTATTAAGTCCGTCATCCTCGTCCTTAGATATGGTTCCTTTAAACAAGGGCCACCCTGAAGGCGATGAACCGATTGACGTAGATCCGTCAGATAAAGATGAAGGATATACCGAAGTAACATATAAAAAGGGAAAAATTAAAAAGGAAAATTCAGTTAGTAAAACTAAAAATGCCATTACGAAATAAATAATATGAATAATTAATTTTTATATTATTTTCATTGTTATTATTATCATATTTTTATAGTTTTGTTATGTTATTTTCTCTTTATATTGTATTTTTTATCATTTTTATTTCAGTCATTATTTACACTTTATCTTATAATTAATATTTATTCCAAAACGCAACTTAGGCCTAACATAAATACTCCAGCTATTAATAGAAAGATAGTTCATATTGCTTACTTTTACATAAGAATTTTATTATATTTTTTATTTTTATTTTGTTTTCCTGTCTATGTTTATTTATCTATTATTTCTCTTATTTATTTATTTGCTTTATTATTATCATTATTTATTTTTTCTCTCTTTCTTCCTCTCGCATTATTATCATTACCCTATTATCATTATTATTTTATTCCTTATCGATTTATCTTTTTACACTCATTCTATTTATTTTCATGTATTTATTTCTATGGAGATCAAATGCTTTTCGCAAATATATATTATACCTAAACTATGACTCTAGTCCAATGGAACTGCAACGGGATTAAAAGTCATTTCAATGATTTGAAGATATTAATCGACGATGAAGATCCATTTTGTATATGTCTTCAGTAAACGCATCTGAGACCTTCAGATCAATTCACTCTTAAAGGCTTCGACGTCTACAGAACTGATTGTAGTCCAAATTATGAGCGAGCGTGCAGGTGAGTAGCAATAGCCGTAAAAGGTACAGTATATTCCCATCATGTAGAAATAGATTTCCCACTTCAGGTAATAGCGGTTACACTTCATCTAAATACCACTTTCACAGTCTGCAATATTTATCTTCCTCAAGACAATACCATAGAGACAGAACACCTGCTCCATATCCATAGACAATTGACGAAACCAGTTTTATACACCGGAGATTTTAATGGCCACAATTCATTATGGGGCTCACAAAATACAAATTCCAGAGGACGAATAATTGGAAATTTTTTAGATCTAACTGACCTTCTATTACTTAATTCCGGCGAGGCAACATTTATAAGCTTCACCTACGGCACATTTTCAAGTATAGATCTCTCTATATGTAGCAATTCACTGATTGATATTATAGACTGGACAGTTCTACCAGAACCTTATGGCAGTGATCACTTCCCAATACGTCTAAAATTTAGGAATGCTGAATGCAATAATCACAGAATGCCAAGATGGATTTTAGAAAAAGCTGATTGGCTCCTATTCACTTCTCTAGCTGCCCCACCTCGAGATCTCCCAAATAGTCTGACTATCAATGACGGTTGCCAAGCTATAACCGAGGCTATATTGACAGCTGCAGAAGCCTCCATTCCAAAAAGTAAGGGATGCTGCAAAAGGCCACAGTTCCTTGGTTTAATGAAGATTGTAAAAATGCTATACGGCTTAGGAGAATAGCGCTAAAGAAATTTCAAAAAAACATGAATCTGGCTAATCACATAGAATATAAAAAACAAAGGGCTATGTGTAGAAGAATTATAAAATGTCAAAAAAAAAGAATCATGGAAATCAATCATAGAGTCCATTAATTCTTCTACCCCTTGCAAAGTTGTATGGGACAAAATAAGGAAGATAAGAGGAACCAGTTCTTCTTATAGATACACCTTGATATGCGAAGGGAAATTATGCGACAACCCAGAAATGATAGGAAATAAATTTGCCGGCTATTACGCTGAGATGTACACAGCTACTCCTAGAGACAGTACCTTTCAGAAATTAGACTTCTCCGGCAATAACCCTTATCAAGATTATAATGTCCCATTTACTATGTGGGAGCTCCAATCTGTACTTCAAAACGTCAAAGGATCTTCACCCGGACCTGATAATATACATTATACTATGATACAAAATCTTCCAAGTCTTACACAGAACTGGCTTTTAGATTTCTACAATCACATCTGGCTTAGTGGTGACTTTCCAAGCAGCTGGCATCAATCTGTAGTCGTCCCTATTCTGAAAGCTGATCAAGATAAGCGCTACCCATCCAGCTACAGACCAATTTTTTTGACCAGCTGCCTGAGTAAAATAATTGAACGCATGGTAAATAAGAGGCTCATATGGATCCTAGAAAAGTATCATTACATTCAAAACTTCCAATGCGGTTTTCGTAAAAGGAGATCGACTATAGATCACCTGGTTCATATGGAAGCCGAACTACAGTACGCATTCATCCAAGAAGAACAAGCTGTGGCAGTTTACTTTGATATGCAGAAGGCCTTCGATAGAACCGACCAGCTCTCAATATTAAAGAAACTGCAATCATTGGGATTCAGTGGTAATTTGTCCAAATTTATCCAAGAATTCCTCTCGAACCGCTCCTTTCAGATCCGTATAGGAACATCATTGTCCAAGCAATGCGAACAAATAAGTGGAGTACCACAAGGCTGTGTTTTGAGCACTACGCTTTTCGCTCTGGCAATTAGAGACCTGGGACAAAATCTACCACGTGGTGTTAGAGTGATGCTCTTCGTCGATGATCTCGCTATTATATGCCGTGCAAAAGACATCCTCTCTATAAAAGAAAAGCTCCAAGATGCACTTAATCGCATTAATGACTGGTCCGATTCTTCGGGATTACGTTTTTCTTCTGAAAAAACAAAATGTATCCAATTTGGTAGAAAAAGGAACACCCCACAATCACCAGAACTCTTTCTAGGTGAAGTTACCATACCGTACGTGAACATCTGCAAGTTTCTAGGATTGTCATTTGATAGACGTTTGTCTTGGGAACACCAGATAAAATCACTAAAAGAAACTTGTACTAAGAAACTTCAAATATTGAGAGTCCTTAGCGGTACCAACTGGGAAGCGGACATGACTACGATGCTTAAAGTGTATCAAGCTTTGATCCTTTCCAAAATGGATTATGGCAGTTTTGTCTATGGGTCTGCTCGAAAAAATACCCTAGCCAAACTGGACTCAGTACACCACACAGGGATTCGTCTCGCGACAGGAGCCTTTAGAAAAAGCCCGATCTTGAGCATTTGTGTCGAATCTGGGCAAACACCTTTATTCTTCAGAAGACAGAAACTAGCCGTTAACTATATAACTAAGCCATATCCACAAACCACATACCCCACTCACAAATACGTGTTCCAATCCAAATTTTCAGCACGATTTCAACAGCAGAGGAATGCCACATTTCCATTAGCAGAAAGAATGCTCATTGCAATTAATGAACTGAAACAAATCAAATTGAACACAATAGAAAACGAAATACCTCCTTGGACGTATATACGACCCGAACTATACCTCCAACTCTCAAAACTCAGAAAAGAAACTGCAATAACAGAAGAGTATAAAGAACAATACCACAAAATAATCCTCTCAATGCCCGAACACCTAATAATATTCACCGACGGGTCTAAATCAAACTCATCTACAGCATCTGCCTTTGTTACTCCCCATACAACCCACAAATGTAAATTACACCACCTTTGTAATATCTACACAGCGGAGATCAACGCCATCATAATGGCTCTCCGATACGCCATAAAATCCCCAATTAAAAATATTGGAATTGTATCAGATTCATTGAGTACATTAAAAGCCATGAATAACATGTATCCAGATCACCCAGGAATCCATTGCATTCTAGGACTTGTAAAAGAGCTAAAAGATGATGGAATATCAATATGTTTTATTTGGTCGCCTAGTCATATAGGCATTAAAGGCAATGAAATGGCTGATAGGGCAGCGAAAGAAGCTCTGACCCTTCCAGGGCGCGGTAAAGCTTTCTTGTCAGCATCAGAACTAGCGCGGCCACTAAGAGAAGCCATACACCAGGATTGGCAGGCACTGTGGGACAATAGCCCAGCTAGCAAACTGGGGACTATAAAGAAGGACGTAGGGCCATGGAGCAGCTCCAGCCGCAGTAGCCATAGAGAAGAGGTAGCCCTCACGCGGCTGAGAATCGGTCATACAAGATTGACACATCTCCATCTAATAACGAAAGAGGCTCCTCCCAGATGTCAAAAATGTGGCAACATATTGACAATATCGCACATTTTAGAGGACTGTCCTTTCTACATCAGAAAGTTAAAGGAATTTGGTATCCCTTTGAATATATCAATATCTCTGGGTAATAAGGAGGAAACGGCTACCAAGATAGTCAACTTTCTATCCAAAGAAGGTTTATTGATAAACATATAACATGTTTTAATCTATTTATTATTATTATTGGGTTTTTTCTTTCTTATTTATATTGAAGATAATATAACATAATTTGGAAAAATAAATAGGAATAAATAAAAATAAAAGGCGTTGATGACCAATAGGTTTTACGTCTTGACATCCAAATAACTAACTAACCAGCTGAAATTTTGTTAGCGAAAAAGCATTGCTATAATGCATCTATAAAATAATTACAAATATTTTACTGTAAAAGCCATTATTACCACATACGTTAGAATAAATTACATATATGTTATTGTATTGATATATATTAGTACAGAAAAAATAATCTCAAATAAACAACAAAATAAATTTGTCTTGGTAGTAGAATAATCGAGATCTGTGGAGTCCATCGCTCTCTGGAGGGGTCGAAGAGGGAGGCGGAATATCTGCAAAATAATTTTCACAGATTAAGACGAGTATCTTATAGAAACTTATAGAAACATCGTATCTTATAGATCTTATATCTTATATACATAGATCGATGGTCGAGGCCATACCAAAAAAAAAAAGCTTCGAAATCGCTTAAACCGATCGTGAGAATACGTTTTTTGGAATCAGAGGGCTCTGTAACGTAATAATCTGTTGAAAACTGCACATCGAAAACTTGACCCGATTACAATATTTTCCTTAGCTAGTAGCTTAACTAGTATGAAAGTAAAAATCAAATTATATCAGTGAAATTATATCAAATATTCAGTGAATTATGTCATAGATGAAAAATGTGTTAATCAGAAAGGTATTGCCATACAATGTTATATTTAACGCATAATGAGACATGGAAACAGACCCATAACCGCTCTTTTTTATTTATTTATCCATTAGCGTTCCCACCCACTCTCAAGTTATGACTAACTACTCTTGTTCCATAGAGGTATGAGTTTTCGAATATACTTCCATCCAAATTATTTAAATGGCCTATGTGACTGTTAAAATCGCCGCATAAGACTTTATAGCTTTTAGGGAAATCAGTTATAATATTTGGCATTAAATGAATAAATTTATCTATGCAGTTATCAAACTCACATTCTTGTGGTAAATATAAATTTCCCAGTATTATGATCTTATCATTAATATAAAATTTCACTATCACCATATATTGATTACACTCTATTGTAGTAATATTATGAGCCATAGTTTTGTTTATAAAAGTGATAATGCCTCCGCTTGCTCTACGTGCCAGTACGTTTCGGTTTAATACCACTACTAATAACAGAGGTATAGTTCCTCAACCAAAGCGGAGTAATAAAATTATTATCGGTTAACCACGTTTCTACTTTGCATACTGCTAAATTATCATCGGAGATATTTATATCAGAAGGGTTTACATTTAATAGATTTGAATAGCCTCTTATATTACAAAACATTATATTAGTTGTTAGTGAGTTAGTAACATTTTTATACCAGTTTGTATTTCCTGTACACCTAGTTGACCTGTAGAATCCGAGGGTTCGATAGGAATAGGTCAAGAACTGTTTATCTGTGTCGTTGCTGAAGTACTCGTAGAAGCAGCCACTGAATTAGATCTTAGCCGAAACCGAAACTCTTCCAACTTTTCTTCTATTTTCCTTTTCTTACGTGAGATATTTTCTACCGCACTGTTATTTCCAAAGGAAATACTTGCAATTTCTTCTGCTTCTTCTAAACGATAATTAATTCCTTTGAATTTAAAAAATCCTCTTTTATAGGTTGCATTATTTATCAATCCAGTTATGTATTGCAGTTATAAATTCGCTTCCCTTCTTCCCTTTCCTCTAAAGTTCTGTCATGGCTGATTCCTAGACCTCTCTTCTAAAGAGCCTCTCTTTTATTCATCATTATCTTTTATGATGGAACTATTAAGAGATATCAGTACGGGTTTGGGCTCTGGTCCTTTTCCTATCCGAAAACAATTGTTAATGAAGTGTTCGGGTAAACATATATCAATTTCTTCTAATGCCTTAATAATTTTTGTTGACAATTTTTCATTTTCTGAACTCGGCAAGTTAAAAACCAAAAAGTTATTTCTTTTTTGTTCTTTTCTCAGCTATTTTATTTCATTTTCGAGAAAGCTTATTTTTGTATCTTGGTCTTTACATTTTTTTCCTCAGCTCAGAAAATTCACCAATTAACGAGTCCATCAACTCAGTTAATTTATTTAATGAGCTTCTTGACTCCTCGTTGTTTTATCAATAGTTATAAGAATTTCTTCGTTTGTGACGGGCATACTTATTTATTGGAAGTTATGATGAGATGTATAAGTAGAGACCACAAGAACAGCTGATATTGGTATAAACTGACCTTCAGATAAGGTGGTTGACGAAGTGGGGGCGGACAGGGTATTTCTTTCCGATACCAACTGATAAGGCTGCGAAACTTCCTAGAAAACTGGTTTCTGTTGTTCCTCTACTGTTACTTCTACACTTTCCGGAACGCCACCAAACTTTGTAGGCACACTCTTTAATATAAACTGCCGAATCGTACCAAAAATTGCACTTGAGGAGCGAGATTAACTTTAGATAAACATCTATCACGATCTAACATTCACTGTGAACGGCCAGGGCCAGACCAATAGTTCGAGTATGTATTAATGATTAATTAATAATCATAAATTGAAATTTACTGCGACTTGTTCGTAGTTATTAATAGTGACTCTTGTACTTTGAAAATATTTCAAAGCTATGAAAAGGTATTGGCCAGCGTGATACAGCCGTTTCGTGATACAGTCGTTTCGATTCGTCGATATATTTTAGGAATTGTGTTAGTGTTATATACAGGTGATCAATAGAGTTAGGGAGATCGAAGGGGGGCCGAGTACACACGAAGACGAACGAGTGTCATCCACTACCTCGGTGAGACCGAACAGTCTCGTACGGCTTCGAGGATATCGGAGATTAGCCGAAAGGACTCTAAGACAACGCGAGGACTGATACGAATGCAATCACGAGCCAGGTTTGTTGATTATAATTAAACCAATTGTCCAGCGTTATACAGTTGTTTCGATTTTCGATACATTTAGGGATTAAAAGTTCGATAGGAACATAAAGGATTAAAAGTTAATCCTTTTAAGACCATTATTTATACTATCAGAGATTAAAAATACGTAGAACATTGAAAAGTTGTTTTGTTTATGTTAAAGCGAGATTAGTAAAGATAGAGGATTAACAGTTCAAAGTCCAAAAGCTGTTATAGGAATAAGGGACCCTACTATTTATTTATGCTTTAAAGATAAACAGTTCAAAGTTCAAACCTGTTTTGGGATTAAGGGAATCTACTATTTATTTATTTTTTAGAGACAAACAGTTCAAAGTATTAAAAATACGTAAAACATTGAAAAGTTGTTTCGTTTATATTTAAGTGAGAAAAGAAAGATTGAGGATTAAGAGCTCAAAGTCCAAAAGTTGTTATAGGAATAAAGAGCCCTATTATTTATTTAAGTTTTAAGGATTAACAGATCAAAATCCATAAGCTATTCAAAGATTAGGAAGCCCTACTATTTATTTATGTTTTAGAGATGAACAGTTCAAAGTCCATATTTGTATTTCATCTGGACATCATCCAACTTGCTTATACACGATCCAACCTGTTTACATGTAGGCAAAGTTAAATATTGTGAAGGTTATATAAACATTGAGGAGGTTTCATAAAAACGAAAACAATGTACAGGTTATGTAATCTTTGGGAAGGTTACAGAGTATGGGTACCTAACCCGTAAGTCTCTCAAACAGTAGAAAAAAAATGGTGGTGTAAGAAAAACAAAATGGAGGTCGGGCACACTCACGCTCTATAAGGTGGGTACCTGACCCTTCAACAAAGCCTCAAGCTGACCACGTCATTGTAAACAAAATGGCGGCTTAGGATGGGGGTAATCAGGGTGAAGCAATATGATTGGCTGGTTGGAGAGGTGTGTGGGTAAATAGAAGCGGGGCCTAATGGTCACGGGACTAAAAGGGGCGTGACTTAATGTTTAAGGTTAGGTCGAGGTGAAACCACGTGGCAGTTAAAATTAGGTCGAGGTGAAAATTCACATTTCCCGCCATATGTCACGTGACTAGTCACGTGGGCGCGCACAGGAGTGGCTCAGCTCCCCTGTTTTCTCTCTACTAACAGAGTAATCGACCAAGAAAAACAAATTTAAACCCCCCTCAAAAAAATTATAAGTTACGAGAAGATGTGAAAATAAACTCAACTGTATTCGCTGAAATTCCCGATTTTGCGGAAAATCCCAAGCTATTCAATATTACTAAGCAATGCATGTTACATGGCCCATGTGGAGCAATGAACATGAACAGTCCATGCAAGCAAGACGGAAAGTGTATCAAAGGTTACCCAAAAGATTTTTCCAATGAAACAAATATAAACGTTGTTGGATTTATCCTATTTGCCGGAGAAGAGATAATGCGTTATCAATATCTGTAGGTCCTCATGAAATTTATAACTAGTGGATTGTGCCTTACAATCCCTATTTGTCACTAAAATACGTGATTCATATTAATGTTGAGGTATGTTCTTCAATAAAATGAGTGAAATATTCATACAAATATATCTACAAAGGCTATAAGTCTGCGTCTGTATATTTTCGAACAAATGCAGAAGGTAAGCATACATTAACATTAGAAGAGGTTGGCCTATGAACATTGACAGAGAGACTAAGCTTACTGCGTTTTTCAAATTATATCAAAACATTGAGCATGCACGGAAATATTTTTACCTCCAAATTCCAGAGCATTGCACTTGGAATAATAGCAAGTGGGAAACCCGTCGACGTCTTTCAAAAACCATTGGATGAATGTTTACCGTAAGCCCGAATGACAGAGAGAGGCATTTTCTTCGTCTTCCCCTTCTACTCGCCAAGGGATCTCGGAGTTATGAAGATCTCAGAACCGTTGATGGAACACTGTGTTAATCTTTTAAAGAAGCTGCCGAAAAATTACATTTATTATAAAGTGATAATGAATAGATTTAATGCTTACAAGAGGCTGAGAACTTTCAGATGCCTTTCCTAATGCGTCAGATTTTGCCATTATTTGCTTCTTCTGCTCCCCCAGCAATATTGGCCAACTGTGGGACATGTTCTGAAGATTATTTAAGAAATTATGGTAGCGAAACAAGTGCTGATCGAGCATTGGGCCAAATTGAACTCATATTTCGACAACATGGAAGAATCTGCGAAGGATATGGTTTCCCAAGCCAGTTTACACCGATGAAGAGGTAGAGTATAACTACAATCTCGAAGATCAAAGGAAAGAAGGTATTTTGGCTTATAATAAGCTCAACTTCGAACAAAAGTAAATAGCAGACGAAATCTTGACCGATTCACAATGCAGTAATGTCAAATGTTATTTTATCGATGGTCCAGGAAGGATTGGAAAAACATTGTGGACGAGCATGCCGTTCACTTTTCAAATTGCCTGTTTTAATTTTGGATACCTAGGTGTCAACCATACGAAGCTGTTCCAAAGAAGCGGACTTAATCAGAAAAGCATCTTTAATCAATAGTTCCTAAGAAAGTCAATCGTCTTTTAAAAGAAATGTGCAACAACACTGCCCCATTTGCCATTCTCTTTGGTGGAGACTTTAGACAGGTCCTCCCTGTAGGCATGCTAGTAGAATTACCATCGTTGAAAGTATAGTTAAGCAGTCTCCCCTATGGTCAGAGATTATTACAAAAAACTGACCGAAGAGCGGCTAATGACCCAGTATTTAGAGATTGGTTACAGTTACAGTTAGGTAAGAGAGAACTTCCATTTCAAACTAATATTTCTTCCGATGCAATTAAAATTCCAAAGAATTGCTTCGTTAACGATAACAACGTTACACATAAAGTAATCAATTCCCCATTCATAAATGAAACAAGTTATACACACATTCTTGATAGTGCTATCCTTTGCCCCAAAAATGAGGATTGCGATAGAATAAATAATTACATAATAAAGAATATTGTCCAACGCCAGGCAATAACTTACTACAGTTCCGATCCCATACAGTATGAAGATGAATCTGAAGAACAACTATATCCAATAGAATTCCTCCATATTTTGAACCATTCCTGTTCAATATCTAACAAGCGTATTTTAAAAACAAATAATATCGTAATGCTCATATAGAATCTCAATTCTAAGGAAGGCCTATCAACGGGGCAAGAATGGTCATTACATAATTGAGGCAAGATGTTCTTACTGCGAAACACATCTATTCTGGTCAAACAATTCTTATTTCTAGATTATCTTTAACGCCATCAGATCCAACAATGCTATTTAATATCATCCAAAGACAATTCTCAATTAAAATTGCCTATGCAATGAAGATTAAGATCAAACATTTCAAAAAGTGGGATTGTCCTTGCCCGACCCGGTGTTCACGCATGGCCAACTTTATGTTCTTTCTCAAGAGTGAAGAATATTTCAGATGTATTTGTTTTTATCGAGGAAAACGAAAAACAAATTGTGGAGGAAGACTGTATTATTACTTCCAATGTTGCGTTCAAGGAAGTAAAATATTAATTACCATTTTTGTTCCCTATTTATCTTCGAAAAATGGTATAGAAAATTCTTTCGTTTATGGAAAAGTATTATCAAGGGAGAAAGTCTGAACTCTTTACCAGAACCATTCTTTGTCATAAGCAAAAGACTTTGAAAAAATAAAACCTTTCTATACGATTTTCCGAAGTACATTTTTCAAATGTTTGAGCTTTATGTATTTAGGTATAACTCCGCCAATTTATGTGATTAAATTGTTTAAAAAAAATTAAAATATCACTATTTATAATCTTTGGTAAGCAAAATTCTATTGGAAAGATAAGTAAAAGAAAATAGTCCTGAGATTCCTTTGGCATCTTGGATAACATAGAAAGAAATTTTGTTGATATTTTTCATACAAATAAACATGTTTTGTGGACATATTTTAATTTTTTTGGTTGTTAATATCGCCGTAGCGTTAATGAATTTCTTTTCCAGGTTTGGATTATATATTCCAATCTTAATAAGTGACAGAACTAAAAACCAAGGATCCTGCTCTTCAGTATCAATCCAATAGGTCTCATCGAGTGCAATATTGGATTAGTATAAGTTTACGGATAGCAGATTCTAATTGCTTAGCTGATAATCTGATAAGCTATCATCATATTCATCATCTTTATTAAAAAATTACGAATATTAAAAATTTGGTTTCCAATCCAATTAAACATTTTTATTACTTGTTTTAAGTGTTCAAATTGAGTGTAAAATACTGGTTTTCCTCACCATTTGTGAAATCAACAAGTGTGCTGCATGAGAATAAGATATTAGTTAAGTGGGTTTTTCCGCTTAAAATATCGATACTGTCGATTTCTAATGCTTTATCTAGAGATATTAACTGTTCTAATGTTGTCACGGAACACGAAGAAATCTCTTGGGAGCTTGTTACCAAATGAAAGAAAACGACTTTTAATAACGGAATGAGACCTCCAGAAATAATAGTGTGTCTGTTTGTGCCAATAGATGGATGTCGCGACGGTGAGTGTCGTTTTTGAGATACTGTAATCTTCGGAAACTAGTAAACAAATTCAGGATCATTTTTTGAACCACCGATTTATAGTTTAATTGGCGTACAAGGAAGTCATGTGTTGTCCACATCAGATATTTTCCAAAATGATGCTCTCTAATTACGAAATTGCAATTAGAGATCAACATCTAGATCAGATGTAAATAATAGTTTTTAATGCACTAGCTTCAACCTTGCTAATCAACCCATTATTATTGTATTTTCCATTTTCTCTCTTTTTCTTTTCTTGCTTTTTTTTTTTTTTTTTTTTTAATTTTTGGCTAGCATAAATTATTCTTTTCAAGACAAGAATTTGAATTGTTTGCTTATTACTTTATTGAAAATATTGTAAATATTAGTTGATCTTTATTTTATATCTTATGCACAGATACTGTTTTTAAAATTATTCTTCTATTCTATTCTATATCTTCAAAAAAACACCTACATCTACAGAAAATATGATAAATATCACATTTCAGTAGATCACTGTTATCTAATAAATAAAAAACATAGTAAATTCACGTAATTATTTAAATATTAGCGTAATTATGATCGAAAAGTGCTTGCATAATCAAAAGTCCAAAAAAATGGAATCAGATCCATCGAAAGCCTAATAAACGATCCCTATATCAAAGAAAACTTTAACAGTAACGGAAATGCAACAAGCGCATACGTGATAAATATCCAATTAAAAAAATAGAATCAGAACCATCGAAAACCTAAAAAACGAACCCTTTATCGTAAATTCGGCAATGGCGCCCTTGAAAACATGGTAAACGATATAAACACTGAAGGATTTTAAAAACTAATAATTAACTAGAAATGCTTGTGGCCGAACAAAATTTCGGTAATAAATATTAAATTAGCAACTTCTAAAACTGAATGAACGATCATCAAATCGATGAAATCCATCCCATCCCCCCTTCAAATAAATAAAAAATAATAAATATCTAAAAATACATAAACAATAATTTTATATACAAAATTTAAACTACTTAAAATTAACACTTGATTTCAATTATCTAATAAACAAAAAAAAATTCAGCAGAATATACCAAAACTATTTCAAAAGTCATTATTGTAATTCAAATGATTATTTTTCAATAATAAAATGAATAATATGGAATTAATTCATGTCCGGTAGGGTTACAATTGAAATGGAAAAGGATTTCATTTCTAATCCAAAACTATTACAATGATTTTGATATAATAGCAGTTACTCTTTATTCATATATTTTAAAAAAAGAAAAATACGATTTTTGTTTCATTCATGAAATCCAACGAATTTTGATTTAAAAGCTTCTAAAATATTTTTCATTCCAGTTTAAAGTCCCATTCTCTATTATAGGTTTTACAGCTGACATCCCAATCCATCACTAGCACTATCATCACTACATACGCTGATGACGTGTGTTATCTGAAAATATTGGCCTTATATTTCCAATGATGATCACACCAAGACTTTCAATCCCAACCTCTTCTTCTGATTCTTCCCTTCTGAGACAGATCCGAAGAACACCCCCCTTATCCTTTGGATGAATGGACGACCTGGGGATTCTTCTCTGTTCGGCCTCTTATGTGAAAATGGAGCATTTTATGTCAGCAAAGAACTTCATATTACTGAAGAACTTCATATTATTGGTCACAATTATTCAACGTAAATTATATAGACAACCCAGTCGGTACAGGATATAGCTTTACCGAGTGTGACTCAGAATATGCGGCTGTCAAGATAGGAAAAGATATTTATTCCGCTATTTTTCTGTTCTTCCAGCTGTTCCCGTATTTACAGCAGAACGATTTCTTCGTCAGTGGTGAGTCTTACGCTGGAAAATACATGCCGGCAACAACAACAAAATAAATAAACAGAAGATCAACTTAAAAGGACTGGCTATCGGTGACGGATTTACGGATCCGGAAAACATGATGGTCTATGCAGATTATTTCTATCAGCTTGGTCTGGTGGATTTTAATATTATAATAGTACTTAGAAATTTACAAGATAAAATAGGTAAATTAATTAAGTTACATCAATATCCTCAGTTAAGCCCTCAAATAAACGTGTACAACTATCTTCAAAGCGGTGTCACAGATCTGTCTGGGTTCCCAAATAGTGTTTACCTGCAGAAAGAAGACAGAAGGTACCGAATATATGTCGGTTGTGTAGTTTACTATGAACTATCAACCAAAGTCTACAAATTTCTCGACAATGATTTCATGCAATCGGTCAAACCCTTGGTCAAGGTATTGTTGAAATACTACAGAGTTATGTTTTAAAGTGGCCAATTGGACATAGCTGTCGTATACCCACTGAAAATGAACTTTTTACCGAAACTGAATTGGACCTGCTGTGAAGAATGGACTGCAGAACTGCATCAAGGAAGGAATGGGAGATTTGAGCTCTCCGAGGAGATTTGGTTGACTCGATTGAGCCCTTGAGAGAGTAACTTGTCGACCTCAACTTTGATGAATAGTCACAAAAATAACATTTCTGTGCATGGAGGTGGCAGCAGCTGAAGTAATATCCTCGTTTGACAATTAGTTGAAGCATTTAATTAACAGTATGGTATACCGAGTTGAGATGGCTTTATTCAGTATTTCGAAGGCAATACTTCAAAGCTAAAACACTCCGTATATCTTTAATTTATTCACCCATTATTCCCCTTTCCATTCTCTATATACCAGATCCAGCCCTTAATTCTGTATATCCCTTCTCCCAGAACTGCTTCCTTTAAAACATCCTTTATCATTTGTGCCACTTCCTTATGGAATTACCTATACCCATCACCAAAAATAGTTCTTTAACAAACAATATATATTTTATTACCAAAGGAAAAGTAATGCATACAGAAATTATCAAAGCAATTTTGACAACAAACGTGTATACCTTCTGATTGAAATCTTTTATTTATTTTTTTTCTGCCATATGTGATAATCATTTGAATCTCGGTTATTTATCGATCCATCGACCTCGGTCGTAACATTGCTACACGGCTTCCCCAAAATAACCGCATCTATAAATCTTACATTGGATTTGATCGTCTTACCCGAGCGAGTCTTGATTACGGTAGCAGGTTTCGCATGATCCTTTGCTTCGTACGCGTCGTCTTCTTGGATTTTCCTTTTCTCAGCTCCGGATCCTGTTTCTTGTTGGTTGTCTGTTCCCGTGTTCGGTTGGAACATCGAAAGGAACATATCGATATTCGATATTACAAAACCTTATATCAAAATCCACCGATAATCGCTGGAAAAATATTGATATATCCAAAGGAAATGGGTGGTGAAAAAGCAAATACAAGTGCATCAAATGAGTATAACGTTAAACTGTGAAATAGGTTATGAAATAATATAATTATTATTTATAAAACAATATCTTTACTAGCTATGAATAGTTATAAATTAAAAAGATAAAATAAAATTATTCTCTGGCAAAAAAAAAAATGTTTGTAGGCAAAAAAAAAACAACACAATTTTATCTTGTAGACTTTAAGCTATATTTCATTTATTATATTCTTCTACAAGTTTTTTTTATGATAAAACTTTCCAACTTCTAAAAATTGTATTTATCTTATAACGTTTCCGATTACATTGTGCATTCTCAAAAAGTATAATTATTGTTTTTACTTTATAAAAAATTATAGTTATCCACAGGGGGAAAACCAGATTCTACGTGTTCACAGAGAACGTTAGTCCCTAGCTAATCAGTAAAATAAAATTTCCTTATTATTGATGTTGCCATCATCTCCAATTCTGAAGTCTCTTCGAGCCACTAAAAACTCCAAAATCGTGATACCAAAATGGTGGACATCTTAATCTTTAGGACTTGACTGATCTTAAAAATCTATAGCTACGCCGTGTTGGGGTTACAATTCTGGAGTTTTACCGAATAAAGGAAATTGTTACTTAAAATAAAATACAGTTGAATCTCGACAATTCGAATGGTCAAGGGTTGATAGGGTAAATATGAATTATCAAGATATCCAAATTATCGAGATTTCCAATAATCGGAGGAAAAAAATAGAAAATAACAAAATTAATACAAAATTGTATTAATATGAATGGACATAAAAACGATATAGTTAAATCAACAAAACTTTAAAGTATCACATTTTAAAAAAATCGGTTATTTTCTTTTAGTGCAATCCTTATAAACAGGTCTTATCGATAACACTTAAGGTCGGCTTCGTTAAGTCTGCATATGCAGAGCAGAAAATACGTTTACACAAACATCCGTTTCTGCTAAGAAATGACACATGTTGTTGATGTATTGTTTCGCTATTCTAGAACTAATCATCGCCACATCAATTTCTTCTTCATCTCCTTTCCATACGGAATTGGAATTTCCTCGTCTTGCTCCCGCTAAATCTTTGTCAAGATAGGCGAAATCTCGAAAAGTTATGGGAGTTTCTTAATTTTGAGGTTGATGATTCCCATCCTCGATGCTGTCTAAGAGTTGCATCACTGCTTCCTTACGTTAAATATCTTAAATTGTTTAATTATGATCAATTCTAGAGGCTGCAGCTTAGAGGTTGTGTTGAGAGGTAAAAACAGTAGATTGACATCGCTGAGTGATGTGGTACTGGTGCAGCCCGTACAATTATCAATAAACAGTTGAAAATTTTCGCTGTTTTTACTTCCTTGTACGAAGTATTGCAATCGAGAAAATTTTCGGTTTTCAAATTTCAATGGAAATATCCCTTTTGACCATCACTGAATCCATTTTGACAAATTTTGTCGTGACATCTATACGTACGTTCGTTCGTACGTACGTATCTCGCCGTACGTAATTCAAAAACGGTTAGTCGTAAAAAGTTAAAATTTTGTATTTAGGATTACGGTAAAATCTGCTTGTGAACCTCTCTTTTTGCCTACTGCATGATAATCGGAAGTAGTACTTTACTTGAAGGTCATTATTGATTTTCATAAAAAAATATATTAAAATATAATGCAAAGCTTCTCAAATTTGGTATATGAGAATTACATATGAATATAAGCAACATAATAAATTTTGGTCAAAATTGGCATACCGGAAGTGATACTTTACCTGAAGGTCATATTAGACTTTCATCAAAAATTATATTAAAATGTAATGCAAAACGTCTCAAATATGGTAAACTAGTATACCCGAGCGAGAACTCTCGCATAATCCCTTATACATTAGAAGTAAAAGCGATATTAGGGAAACATTTTTATTCGTGTACACAACGCAATATTACCAAAAAAGTTTATTTAACATTCAGATTTGGTGTAGCTACATAGTTTGTACTGACTATGTTGAAGTTACAATTCATACTTAATAAGGAATCAGCTTACCCCACTGGAAATTGTCTCTTCAATTTAGCCGTTAGGCAATTAGATTCATCTATACCATTTCTATATGTAGTATTCATATTTAGCAGTGATCTTTAGTGTTGGAAATGGAAAACAATATATATAATTTCCCACTCATTAAAAGTTTTTGTAAACAGACTCAAATTGATATAAAGTTGTCATGAAAACGACACGTACGCAACATGGCATGAGGCCCGTGCGGAACTATATCGTGCATTATCTCAAAAACGGTAGGTTTTTAAGCTTTAAAACGCTGGACCAATACGCTCCATAGGAGCGTAAATGATCTTGATGCACGCGTCAAAATCTTTAAAACCCAACTTATCCCGTCTCGATCCGCCGACTCTCAGTCATCAAAGATTTGAAACCTTCCAGTTTTTTCATCACTTTTATTTAAGCCCTAGTAAGAATTCAAGAACCAAAATTGTAATTCGTCACATCTCCGTGAAATTTCCTTTCTTTTGATACCTCATTCATCAAAATCCTTAGCTCCTGAGAGCCGGAAAAGGGATCTATACTACCGTAATAATATATAGTAGTGATTAGACTTTTATATCAATATCAATAATATAATATATTTTGGTTGAAATTGAAGAGCCGAAAGGGAGAATTTACTTAAGATCATATTAAATTCACATCAAAAGGTTAATTGACATTTAATACACAGATCATATGGTTTGGTGATGAAGGCTATAAACGCGATTTTTTTTTCCACTCTAATTAAACAGTTTTATTACTTCTTTTAAGTGTTAAAATTGACTGTAAAATACTTTTTTTTCCTCCACATTTGTGAGCTGAACAAGTCAGCAGCAGGAGAATAAGATATAATTTAAGCGGGTTCTTCTGCTTTAAATGTTGAAACCGTCGATTTCTAATGCTTTATCAAGTGACATCGACAATTCTAATGTTGTCAAGGAACACGAAGAAATCTCTTAGCAAGTGGTTACCAACTGAAAGAAATCGATATGCAATAACGGAATTAGACCTAATAAATAAGAGCTTATGTGTGTGTCACTAGATGGACGTCGCGAGGCCGAGTGTCGTTTTTGAGACATTTTTGGGAACTAGAAACCAAGTTTAGGGTCACTTTTTGAGCCATCGATGTAGTTTAATAGGCGTAAAAGGAAATCATGGTGTGTCTACGTAAGATATTTTTATTCCATATCTGTACCCATTCGTTGAAAATTTCGCTTGCATTACATGCTTTTGCGTTTGCACGATAGGCTATCGGTAACGGTTTTCTTTATAAAACACCTTGATTTCGCGGATTTGCCAGTCATGAGCGAACTTAATTTTTCAGATCAATCGATGTTGGCGGCTAACAGTATAGTTGCAGGTTTTTTCAATTTTTTTTTTAAAGAGAGCTGAATAGAAAAAAAAAGGGCAAACCCACCGAAATACGTGGAAACGATTCCTCTTTCACTCATCTCTCCTCTTGAAAATATTAGGAGTTAACCAGATTTTTTGGGGAGAAATTCGAATTATAAGACTAATTATAAAATTACTTGGAAGACGGAAATAAATATGAGTTATCGAGGTGACCGGATTGCAACGTTTTTATATCAAATAAAGGAAGATTTTCAAGAAACCAGAAAATCCAGACGAATAATCGAGATATACGAATTACCGGGATATGAATTATCGAGATTCCACTGAAATAAACATAGTGTCATCGATATATCGTTGTAAAATATCGATATATTCGACGTTAAGATATCGATAGAAAATATCGGTATTTCCGGCCCCGGCATATTGATATATCGTGTTTCGATATTCCAATCCTAGCTTGGGTGCACGTGCTAGTGACATAAATGTCATCTTGAAAAATGGCTATCCTCTAGCATAAAATTGAACATAAATTTTCTTCTCAAATAAAAAAATAATTAGTCAAAAGATAAAGTGCTGAAATATCATTTAAATTTATGTCACAAAAAGAAAAAAAACAGCTATTTATGACAAAAAGTGTTAAAATAACGTTATAACAAGTTTCTAATGAATAATTGACTTAAATAAATTTTGTTTGGAGGATCAACACTCCCGCGATAAGGGACAGTAAATCGAAGGCTTTAGCCCTTTGTTTTGTTTTTATTTGATGAAAAGTAATACCTTAAAAGCGTCCATGATTGGCTTAAAAGTTTTTTAAACATTGATGTATTTTTATATTCTAGCGTCCCAGATCTCAGATTTTATCCCTACTTGTCTATTAATGAATTGATTGAGAGAATAAGAAAAGAAATGTGAGGAAAAAAAAGGATAACATAATTTTTTTTATTCTACGATGAAAGGATCACTGTGAAAGGAAAGGTAATTTGAACATTTATGTTATCTATGTTCTGAGACATTACAGATGTACACAGACGTTACACATATTAAAATTTAATAGGTGTATTTAAAAAAATGTATTTATTGACATTTACAACTGTATTACAAACATGCAACCAAATAAATACGACATAAGGGTAAAAGACATTATAATAAATTGTGAAGGAACTATCTATTCCTTGCACTTCAATGAGTATTTTAAGTTAGAATAGTCAGGTGACCATCTTCTTTTTAAACGCCTCGGAGGGTTATCGCTATTACGTATTCCATGCATATTAGATTGTAATGATTGAGTGGAGCCCCCAAGCTCAATCCCATATGTCCGAATAGGATACAGTTTATTAAAGAAGAATGAATACTTACAATGAGAAAGATAAATTTAAAATTATTTTAGTGAATTGCATAGCATATAGAATGGTTGAATCGTTGATTTGAGGAACCCCATAAGTCATTGAAACTAAATATTTTGGAAAACAACAATAAACAGCCAGGCCTAAATCTAATGGGTAGACGAAAACAGGGGAGCTGGGACACAAAACATTTCAGCCAATCAGAAGCCAGGCATTTGGTCACGTGACCTATGGCGGAAATTTGAATTTGAATTTTCACCTCGACCTAACCTTAACTGCCACGTAGTTTTACCTCGACCTACCCTTAATATCCACGTGAACTTTAATACCTAACCTAAAAACAACAGGGCCACGCCCCTTTTTTGTCACGTATTTAAGTCACGTTCCCCTCCGCGCCCTCTGGTCTATGCTCCACCCACGTTCTTTAGTCATGCGTTGCAGTCACGTGACCAATTGCACCTTCTGGCCTATGCTCCGCCCACAAGATCAACACCACTTTTTAGTCACGTGGTTTAGTCAAGTGACCCCTTGCACCCTCCGGTCTATGCTCCGCCTACATGTTTAGCCACGTGATCCAGTAACGTGGACCTCTTGCACCATTTGGCCTATGCTTCACCCACATGTTTTTAGCCTCGTGATCCAGTCACGTGACCACTTGCATCCTCCTGATCTATGCTCCTTCTACATGTTTTAGTCGCGTAATCCAGTCACGTGACCAGCGGCACCTCCTGAGCTATGCTACGCCCACAAGGTTTATACCCGGATTAGGATCAGGTAGCCACCTTATAGAGAATGAGTGTCCCCGGCCACCTCTTCGTTTTTCTTACGCCGATATTTTGTTTTTCTACCGTTTGAGAGATTTAAGGTTTTGTTTAAGGGTTAGGTACGCACCTTTTAAAGCATGACTTTCATGCTCGGTCACTTGACCGACCTACATTTTGTTTTTTCTTACACCGCCATTTTATTTGTTTCTGCCGTTTGAGAGACTTAAGGTTTTGTTGAAGGGTCAGATACTCACCTTATGGAGCATGAGTGTGCCCGGCCTCCATTTTGTTTTTCTTACACCGCAATTTTGTTTTTCTGCCGTTTGTGGTGAAGAGGCTTAAGGCTTAATGCCGAACTAAAAAAGGTACAAAACTTTGGCTAGTAATAATATTGACGTTACCTATCTTGATAGCATGAAAGGGTTAAGACGTTCCATATCAGTGATTAAAAATGATGTAGGAACTTTAAGTTCGAACCAGACCGGAGCATACCCAGATAGAGAATTATTATGAATTAATAATTAATTAATATTCACCATTTAAAATTTACTGTCTCGTGTTCGTAGTTAATTATACCGACTCGTGTACTTTGAAAATATTTCAAAGCTATGAAAAGGTACAACCTCTTTAGTCAGCGTGATACAGTCGTTTCGATTTGTCGATATATTTTAGAGATTAAAAGTTCGATAGGAACTTAAAGGATTAAAATTTAATCCTTTTAAGATCATTATCTATACTATCAGAGATTAGAACGGTAGAAAAAAAAGAAAATGGCGGTGTAAGAAAAAACAGAATGGAGGTCGGTCACACTCATGCTCTGTAAGGTGGGTACCTAACCCTTCAACAAAACCTTAGTCTCTCAAACGGTGGAAAAACAAAATGGCGGCCACGTACGACTTAATCACGTGACAAAAAAGGGGCGAGGCCTGATTTTTTTGGTTAGGTCGAGGTGAGACCACGTGCCTATTAAGGTCAGATCGAGGTAAGACACCGTGGCAGTTAAGGTTAGGTCTAGGTGAAAATTCAAATTCAAATTTCCTGCCATTGGTCACGTGACCAAATGCTGGCTTCTAATTGGCTTAAATGTTTTGAGTATCAGCTCCCCTGTTTCCCTCTATTCTAATGGTTCAAGGCAGCCCAAAACGACTAATAATAAATATGCGATTGAATCTGAACTTACTATATTAAAATTAAGACATTAAGAGCCAAAATGGTGTGTAAATTTAAATTTATGGGTTTCTCCAATAAATCAACTTTATGGATCATTATCAATAAATATATAAAATTGTGTTTATTTATAATAAAATTGTAAAAACATTACATTCGGACTAGATTAATCAGCTTCTGATTCTTCACCACGACTTGTTGAGTAACTTCTGTAATGATTCATTTTAATAAGATTTATATTTATCTATTTTTTTTTAAAGAAAAATATTAAAGTTTTCAATACATCCAGAAAATCTAAAAATGTACAATGATCATCATTCCAGTCTTTAGTAAACATTTTAAAACAACTATTAATATTTTTATGTTACGAATAACTTTTACAACAAACTTTATACGATTTTGATATTCTTGTGGTATTAAAATGGCCGAACAAATTAACTTGGGATTCAGACCAGTCGGCTTAAGAAAAAAAAAATAGAAGTTTAATGCTAAATATAAAGATTTAATGTTAAACTACATGCTAGAATGCTAATAAAAATAGACTCACTGGCATGTAGTCTTCAAGCAACTCTTCCACTATCACTTGATATACCTTCGGGACGATGTCGCTGATTGCCTGTTTTGACATCCTCAACAGGCATTGTAAACTTGTAAAGGAGCCACCCGTGGCCAAAAACCGTAGGCTCACCGCGAGTCTTTCCTGCACGGAAATTGCTCTTCGAAAGGTCGTGTCCTGTTTCGCGATTTTCGGACTTAGCTTCTGTAGCAAGAATTCAAAATCTGTCGGATGCATCCGAGTAAAATTTTTGTACAGACCGCTGATCTCCTGGAACTTCAACTCAGCCATCAGGCTGCTCCCACCAAATTGTTCTCGGTTTTAATATAAGTTCGCTGTCCACCAACGCGGTTTTTTCTTTCTGACGAATCTTAAAATAAATTTTTTTGACTAAACATTTCGTCCATAAATTTTTATAAAATAGTCCCATAATTCAGGAACCGTTCAACATAAAGGTTTTTTGGTGGGCTGATTCAAAATCTGTCACAATTTTTTAAATAAAAAAATCTATAAGGCCTCGCTTGCTCAATAATCGTAAAATTTTTACAATGTATTTGGTAAAAAAACAATTTTTTTTTTTAGTTTTTTATTTTTCCTTTGATATGTAGTATGAAAAACAATTTTTTGGTGAAAAAAAAACACGTCGATATCATTTTCCAAACTCGAGATATAAAATATAGCAGTTTCAGCGTGTTGGACCAAACGACGAGAAACAAAATTTGCTTAAAATCGGTCACAAAAAACATTTCATATTCACAGATTCATTTCTTCATTTACCTAACCACATATTTTCATTCATCACATAGCATATCTGAGCCATTCATGTCTTAATTGATTATAATTTGATGGATAAATTCATTTAATCCATGTATGTTTTATTTTCACCCGACAGAAATATTTTTAATACGAATTGTGTCTCATATGATTATGATGTTTAACAGTTAAATTATTTTTTTTATTTCAAAGCCTCTAGAGATATGGGGATGACATTCAGGGAATAAAGCTAATGGGTTAGTTGGGATCTCTTCCACTGTATCAGATGCATCAAGTTAATCTGGAATAAAATGATTCTTATAACTTTAGTTTATTTCTTTATTTCCGAATATTGCATGCGAGAATCATTATTTTCATCCATGAATAGTTTTGTTTTATAAATGACATACATTACTACTGAGATATTAAAATTTGGTGTATATTAAAATGTAATTAAATGTTAACTAACCTAACCTGCCCAATAAATTTGATTTATTATTAAAAAATCTGTATTAAAGCAAACAAAGTCTGGGTGACAAAATCTATAACAAATTAGATATTAAATCTACACTTTACATTATTGTGCCTTAATTTACGTTTATACAATAAAATGTATTGAATAAAAAATGAAAGTGGGGCTCCTACTTGGCTTAATCCGACGCTGGTTAGTATAAAAGAAACTTTATTTTAAAGTGTAAGGATTATGATAAGGAACCAGTGTAACAATTATAATTTTTTTCTCAAGATTCCTTCTTATTGTCTCAATGAATTTGCTATTAGTAAAATAAATGCAAATATTATAATTTTTTAGTATTTAGTATTTTTTTAAATTTTTTTCAAATTTCGGAAGCTAGTACCTAAAAATTCATCGATATTTAAAAGCATCAAAAGACAGACATCGATGTTACTGGAGCATCGGTCCCAAAATATCCATGATTTTCATTAGGCGCATTTCAAGCACAATTGGAGATGCGCAAAATTTCTAACATATTACAACGTATAGATTATCTTCCAATGTATTTTTCAGGTACCAAAAAATAATTATAGAATTGTTAATGATATCTTATTTACAAAAAAACAACATTATCGAGAAAAATAATTTAGAAAGAATAGTTTCTGTGTAAGCAATTTGAACGTATATAGTGAGTGTATGCGTGCCATTTGTGCTAACGTGTGTATAATCTATTCATTATTCAATTTAAGAGAATTATTTTTTATAGAAGAACTTTTTAACATTAAAAAAATATTAATTTTATCAATGACACGATTCCTTGAGAAATGGGAAATCCAAATTTTATAAAAAAAAAAATGTATTTACATATTCCAATAACCACTTTCTTTTCGGAAGGCAAACAATTTACGGCACTCATCCTTGTCAGCACTCATCATTATACAATTATTAGGGATCAATAAACACATATCACCAGTGAACGATCATTTAAATTTATTGTAAACGAATCGGGCTATCAAGTCGAGAGCCCACTTCGGCTCATCCTGAGGGACCATGTGTCCTGCGTCCCTGACCAGAACTTCAGTCAGTTCTTTGGTCTTCTTGTAGAACCCAGCAAGTTTGCCTCCTACATGCCATTCCTTTCTCGGCGCAGTTTTATAATCCTCAGAGCCGGTCCAATTCAGTTTGGGCAAGAAGTTCATCGTCAGTGGGTATGCGACGATTATATCCAATTGGCCACTATAGAACATAACTCGGTAATTTTCTAATAATATTTCCACCCATGGTTTGACTGATTGCATGATGTCATTGTTGAGAAACCGTTCGACCTTAGAACCGTCGTTGTAAACAAGACTCCCGACGTGTATGCTTTTCCTAATAACGTCAGTTTGCAGGTAAATACTGTAGTCTCCTTCTGGGTTAAATGACCCGCTTTGAAGATAGTTATACACGTTTATTTGAGAGCTTAGCGTACCTAAAATTTTATCAGATAAAGCATTAGCCTGAGAATATTGATGTAGCTTAATTAATTTCACTACTTCATCTTGTAAATTCCTAAGTACTTTCCTAGTATTAGAATCCACTAGACCAAGCTGATAAAGATAATCTGCATAGACCATCATGTTTTCCGGATCCGTAAATCCGTCACCGATAGCCAGTCCTTTTAAGTTGATCTTCTGTTTATTTATTTTGTTGTTGTTGTGGATTGTGTAAACTATTGCCGGGATGTATTTCCCAGCGTAAGACTCACCACTGATGAAGAAATCGTTCTTCTTTAAATATGGAAACAGCTGGAAGAACTGAAACAAAGCAGAGTAAAGATCTTTTCCTACCTTCACTTCGTCAGTCGCATATTCTGAATCACTTTCGGTAAAGCTATATCCTGTACCGACTGGGTTGTCGATGTAGATTACGTTGAATAATTGTGACCAATAATATTGGCGTTTTTTTAATGCTAGTTTTTTGTTGACGGAGAATGGCCCATTTTCGCAGAAGAGCCCGAACAGAGAAGAACCTCCTGGTCCTCCCTGCAGCCAAAGGACTACCGGGGCGTTCTTCGGGTCTGTCTCAGAAGGAAAGAACCAGAAGAAGAGATTGGAATTGAAAGTCTTGTTGACGGTGAGGTAGCCACTATAGCTGGTGACGTTGGTGCCGGGAAGTTCGACTTTGGCGGCCGCCTGTCCTTGTAGTATTTTTCCTCCTTCGATGTAGGGCGTCAAGAAGAGCGGATCTCCTGCATCACCATTGGATGGGATGGATCGAATCTTCGGGTACGGATTAAGCAAAGCATGAAAATCTTCAAATCTACATAAAAATATAATTAAAAATAATCGGCTCATTGCGTAGACTGTACTGAAGTGTTTATGTGTTGATCGCTTATATACACTCGATAAAAAGTCATTAACACAAGATCAAGATAAAAAGATCAATATAAGTGATGGATGATTGTTTACTGTGGTAAAGTCAAGATAATGTCTGATTTGTGTATCAGTCAAGGTGATATAATAACAAACAGCAAATCAACTTTTTTTTTGTTATGAATAATCAAAAAATACCGATGTCTTCAATAGTAAAAATAGAGAAATGAAACCAATATAATAATAAAAGGCTTAGCGAACCCGAGACCCACCAATCGCTGTACTATACTAACTTCGGTCTACCGACTACCGTCCAAATCCAAATCCGCAAGATCACCCTAAAGCGATCCGCCCACTTATGTTTCGGTCTACCCCTCGGACATTTTTTAGTCGGCTCAGTCTTTATTAAATTTTTGATATCATTCATCATCTGCATGTTATTTCGTTCAAGGCCAGCAATATATTGTAAGTCGTAGTGGGCAAGTGCGCACTACATTTCGACTTAGCAGATCTGTAAAATTCATTTTTATCAACTTTTCATGCCTCATGTTGATTCACATTCTAAAACAGTTCTTTTGGTAGATTATTAGCTATATGCGGTCATCCATTTAGTTCTTGTTATTATATTATTTGTAAAAATATTTACCAACCTATAGGAAATATTGCACAGTATTTTATTTATTAATTATTACAGATCAGTGCTGCACAATGCTATAAATAATGTATAATTAAAGTTCCTATGCGGAATCAGATAAATTGTAAAACTGTTCTCATTCGTGCGAATATTCAGGGCATTGAAGATAAAGGATAAATATGAAAGAGATTTTATTTATAATTCATAATACAATGACGTAATACATACAAAATAGAATTTCCGGTCAATGCTTCCTTATCCACCAAATGGAAAGTCCAAATAAATACTGGTATAATCATCGAAAAAAGTTAAAGTTTGTCTTATTTTAAGATTACGTTTTACAATCTGCATTGAGTGGGTTGTGAAATATAATTGAATGAATGTACTAAAAAAAGGAAATTTTTGTTTTAATCAGCTAGTCCGTAGTTACCTCGAGGGGACTACCAGAACTTTAAACGAAACATCCGGTTACCAACAAAATGTTGACTGTTAGGATACTATATTCCAAGGATAATAAATTAAAATAATATTAATAATAAAAATAATAATAAATAAAATGATAATAAATCTTTAATAAACTTGCTTCACATATATGAACTTGTCATGACAACGATTACAAAAATACCTATTTTTAAAAATAGTATTTCCCCATTTCTCCCGTTAAGAGGAATATTTCGAAAAATTAAATGCGTGTAAACCTTCCTAAGAATAGTGAAAACCGCATTGATGTTTGTGTTCGGCTTTTGCGAACACAAACATACACAGGCTGATTTTTCCTTCCTTGTACGCAGTTAAGGAAGTATTGTAATTCAAAAAATTTCCATTTTCAGATTTTAACAGAAATATCCATATTGACCATCCCTGAATCCATTTTGACTAGTTTCGTCGTTCGTATCGCGCATAAAAAAAAACGGTTAGCCGTAGAAAGATAAAATTTTATATTTGGAATTGTTGTAACATCTAGTTGTGAACCTTTCTTTTGGTTTATTATTTTCAATAATAGATCTTTGGAATCGACCAAGGAAAACATTTTTTAACTCCCCCTCTCCCCTCAAAATTTGAGGTTTTACCTTCAACGTAAGATACGTTGAATCCAAATATCGAATAAAAAAAAAATCCGTCCGTCCGCTGTTCGCCGTACGCCGTACGCCGTCCGCGGCTTTTCTCCGAGACTACTGGACCGATTTTCTTGAGATTCGGTACCAATGTTAAGGGTCACCGCGAGATGATCCTCGGAACTCGACATTACCATCCGTCTGTTTGTTTCAAAATGGCGTCCGATTATAGATCTCATAAGCCCATAACCATAAGGCGAAGCTGCACAACTGAAGGTTTGCCAAGAACGTTTTTTGGGAAAAAAATGAGGCTTTGTGTTTGGTGGAACTTAAAAGGCGTATTGCATTTTGGGCTTCCAGGTGGTCGGGCAGTGAATAATCCCAGTAATCGGTACGACAAAAAAAACCGCTTGTCCATTAATGTATAGATAACATACAAGAATTTGATTAAAATTGGCAAACCGAAACTAGTACTTTAAGGTCATAAGAGACTTTCATCAAAAATCATTTTTAAATAGAATACAAAACATCTCAAATTCGGTACATAAAATTTCCATATCAATGTACATAATATACTAGATTTCTGTTAAAATTATATAGCCGAATGTAGTACTTTACTTGAAGTTCTTAGTAGATTTTGATCAAAAGTTATATTAAAATATAATGGGCAATTTTTCAAATTTGGTATATAAGACTAATTGAGCCATTTTACTTTGAAAGTTTGAAAGTCCAGTTCTACTTAAATTAAGATATTAATTATTGATAATGTCCGAAGGCAGTGATGAAGGTAAGTTTAATTAATTAGTATTTAACAAGTTAACCTATTTACCTACCTGGTACTATTTCATTAGTTGAATAATCAGTACGTTTAATTAATGCAGTTAAACAAATTAAATATAAAACTTAAGTATTAATTTTAGAACTGGACTTTGGCCACTTTCTAAATAAACGGCTCAATTATATTAATATAAATAACAAAGTCCTACAACCAGAATTCTGTCTGAATCAAAACGGAAACCTTCTCACTGACAGAGGCCAAATTAAGGGAAGATGGGCCCAATACTTCAAAGAAATCCTAAATGCAGAAACGAGTAATGTGCACATCACCCAGATATATCAATCGGATGATGAGGGCATTGATGAGTATATACCACCAGATAGAGAGGAAATCGCAGGAATAATTCTTTCCCTAAAAAACAATAAGTATCCAGGGCCTGATGAAATCCCATCAGAACTGATATGGTCAAAGGAAAAAATACCAGGTGAATGGGGGGAGGGGAGGGAGGCTATTATAGTTCCTGTACACAAAAAGGGAGATAAACTTAAGTGTGAGAACTGCAGGGGAATAGCGCTCACAGTCTATAAAATCCTGTCAGTGGCAATATGTCGAAGACTAATGGAGAGGAGTGAAAGACTACTGGGAGAGTACCAGAGTGGCTTTCTCCCAAGACGATCGACTACGAATCACCTTTTCGCTATCAGACAAATGCCGAAGAAAACGTACGAATATGGTATAGATCTACATCATCTGTTCATCGACTTCCGACAGGCGTATGAAAGTGTAAACAGGAGTAAGCTGTTGGAGGCTTTGCAGTCACTGGGGATACCTTGTAAACTAATAAGATTGACAAGGATGATCATAGAAAGGACGAGCGTAGAAAGTACAGAGAATACAATTTATATGAAAATATCCCGACCTACCAGTGAGAGAGAAGATACTGCTGAATTGGAAGAAGAAACGTTTCACAACTGTGATAAATTTAAGTACCTGGGGGGAGTATTGACGGAAAACAATAATTTGGAACCTGAAATAAAAGAAAGGATGTTTCTATGCCCTGCAAAAGGTGCTCCGATACAAAAGTCTGTCCAGGAAAGATGGTGATTAGACCGGCCGTTCTGTATGGCAGCGAGACGTGGATTATGACCAAGGAAAACAGAAGAGCTCTACAGGTCTGGGAGAGGATATTATTAAATAAGATCTTTGGAGATGTCAGAGAGCAGAATAGATGGAGAATCAGAGGTAACACAGAGCTAATGGAATTATACGGTGAGCCAGATATCCTTGGTGCTATTAAGAGGGGCAGACTTAGATGGCTGGGTAAAATGGAATGAATGGATCTCAATAGCCTACCAAAATGATGCCAAATGGTACTCCAGGAGGAAAAAGACAAAGAGGTAAACCCAGGCGCATATGGTTGGATAATCTGGAGGAGGATTTGGGGAGGTTGGGGATCAGAAATTGAAAGAATCTCGCTGTAGATCGCGAGGAGTGGAGAAAAGTGGTGGCGGAGGTCCAGGTCCTACAAGGACTGTAGCGCACATTGAAGAAGAAGAAGAAGAAATAACATAGGAGATTTTGGTTAAAATTATTAATATAATAAATTATATATACATAATTTCATTAACAATATAAATAATATTCTAGATTTGGCTAAAATTGGCTAACCGAAAGTGGTACTTTACCTGAAACTGTTTTTCTTTTTTTTTACCTTCCACCTTCCTTGAAGGGAGAAATATGAATTGTGCTAAAAAACCCAAATCGAGATATTTATGGATAATCACGTTTCAAGGTCTGTACTAACCGTTTTTAACATTTTCATAATTGTTTGTGTTTGTGTTTTTGCGTGCCTGCGTTTGTGTATGTGTGTGTTTTATGTGTGGTATTGTGTGTGTGTGTTTGTGTGTCAATAGATCGAGGTCGCGATGCCGAGTGTCGTTTTGGTTTATTATTTTTAATGATAGACCTTTGTAATCGACCAAGAAAAAAAATTTGTAACCCCCTCAATGTTCGAGGTTTTACGTTTCTAGATACGTAAAATCCAAATATCGAATAAAAAAAATCCGTCCCTTGCCGTCCGCGGCTTTTCTCCGAGACTACGGGACTGCTTTTCTTGAGATTCGGCACCAAAGTCACAGGTCACGCCAAGATCCTCGGAACTCGACATTATCATCCGCCTGTTTATTTCAAAATGGCGGCCGATTAGTGATTTTATAAGTCCATAACTCGGCTATTTATAAAGATGGAGGGGAAATTTAAGGTGTTTTGGAATCAACATACAAACACATTAAAATAAAAAAATAAATTGTAAAAAACAAAAAATCTCTATAAATGCTTTTAGTTTATTATTTTCAATAATAGACCTTAGTAATCGACCAAGAAAAAGAAATGTAAATCCCGTTCAAAATTTGAGATTTTACGTTTCAAGATACGTAGAAACCAAATATCGAATAAAAAAAAAATCCGTCCGTCCGCCGTCTGCTATTTGCCATCTCCCGTCTGAGACTTTTCCCCGAGGCTACTTGATACCGATTTTCTTGGCCTTACTCAAGGTATTAAAAAAAAAAAATTCACTGAATAATTGAAAAACGAATAAAGGAGTAATCCATTATTCGTAAAAAAAAAAAGTTGTATTCATTATTTATTATTTTTTTCTGAATATAATTCGACCAATACTGGTTAGAGTCAAAACCCCACTGTAATTTTAAAATTTCTTCACAAGACGGGTTTGTAGAATAGAAGTGTTTCTTTTCTAATAATATACAAATTATAGGTTTTGTCTCTTTTTTTTATCTCATTTATTAACCAATTCGATTAATTAAAATTAGAAAGTAATACTAAATATTTTAATGTTCTGATAAAAATAATACTATAAGCGAATCTTTATTTTTCATATTTGAAAATGGTCTATATATGGCTAAAATATCACATCAAGTAAAAAAACAAACAATATAACTTTGCTACCCTATAAACAAACGATCAACCAATCACTTTCTGCTCCTTTGTTGAAGACTTAGGCATAATCATTGACCAATCCCCTTCCTGGAACCACCTTATTGCTCACATATCCTCTCATTCAATTTTTATCCTTAAACTGTTCCATCGCTCCCACCGTCTCTTACCCAAAATTACAAGTTTACTCATAGTATCATCCCTCATATTTCCCATTTTGATTCTGGCTGCGCGGTGTGCGGTGGAAGCACGGAGAGTCTTGGGGACTGACTGAAGAGAATTATGAATAGCTTTGTAAGGTAAAGTTTCTTTACCCCGAGACGTTCACCTGTTTCACACCACTACACCCAGTTATGGCGGCTCTTCCCCTCCTTCCGTAGACAGTATTTCCTATGCACATTCATTTACCAGGTAATTAACATCCAGCGGCATCCTATATCTACAATCTCCTCCAATTTAAGTCTTCTATCCACAAGATTTCGGCCACATGATCTTTATACACGTTTCCTTAGATATGCATCGTTCCAACACTCCATTATTGTCCGTTCCGCTACCTTTTGGAATTCTCTCCCTCCTAAAATCCGACATGTCCCTTCCTTAGCCATTTTAAAACCCTCATTTTCCAATTCCTGCACACAACCCTGTCTGACGCTGGAAAACAGAGCATTATAGTGTAATGCAACAGTTTCAGTGTGTAAGTTTTACTTGATAACGAATATTCATTTCTTTTCACAGTTCATTCAGTTTGTTTTTTGCTTTAATTGTGGATTCTTTTCTTTTTATTTATGAATTACTTTTTTCTTTTATCTTCGATTCTCACGAACTTCGAATATATATTTGTTATTTATTTTTTATCAACGTTTTTTTAGATATTGATTTTCTTTTTTTGTTCTATCTATTCATTTTTTTTCTATGCCAAATGACAAAATAATTTACATAATTTTATTTCATTATGAGATGTAAATAATTATTTTAATGAATATGTTTTAATTAAACAGGTGAATGTAATTTTCATTCCTGGCTCTCTTTGTTCTTTTTTATTATTTGTTGTTTATATTGTTCCACAACTATTGTCTTTTCTTTTTATTGCTTTTATATTATTTATGGTTTTAATTTGTTTATTTAAATATGTAAGCCAGAGATGTTTATTTTTTTATTTTTACACCATAGCTATTCTTAAGGAACTTCGTTCCAGAATAAAGTTCTTTTCCATTCCATTCTTAATTGATTTCGGATAGTTTCGGTGTAAAAATGAATAATTTTAAATTATTAAAATAAAATGTGGCGAATGAAATATTAATTAAATAAAGAAATGATTAATAGTAGGAAATCAAATTGTCATGGTATGAGAAGATTAGGTAGCGGTGTCGAAAACATAATCGCGGAGAAAAACGATCAGTGTGAACAAAGCTGTATGACCAATGTGAGAGGTCACAATAAGCAGAAACAATAACTGAGAAATAAATTAATATATAAAATTAATATAAATAAGTTTTATTTTGTGACATTTTTGATTGGTTTATATGAGAATCAAATATATTGATTTTAATGAGGATAGATCTGAGAGTTATTCAATTCCATTGGTAGGTAGTAGTACATGAATAGAAAAATGATAGCAAAAATTTTTAAAAATATTAGTTTGTGTTTGAAAGCAGTTAATAATATTTGTATATATAGCGTGTTTGCATTAAGGAGATATTGCGGTTTTCAGTCCTGATGAAGCCTGATTTCGCAAAACGTTATCAATTTAGTTATTAACTACTAATTGAGAGAATAAATCGCTTTTTTGAAATATTATTATAATAAATAATAAATTAAAAAAAAGAATAATAATAACTATTATTTATGTATTTCTAAATAGTAATAGCAAATCAATTAATTGACAGATGTAATTCTATGTATATTTGCTAAAGACGTAATCGATGACAAAGAAAATTTAAGTGTACACGAAGCGAATTATCTTATCTTCCTCTTATGTAGATTGCTACAATATATACACAACTTTTAAAAGAATCAAATCTGATAACAGATAATTCAATTAATATAACAGTCCAAATAAACAAAAATGCTATATTGTGCACAGAAAGAGCACTTTAATAATCACTAATTATTCTCATACTTTATTTCACTACTTTTTCATGATTTTTAAAATCCTTATTTTATGAGAAATAAAATTTCAAAGACTTTCAGCATATTAACGATTTTTCAATGTTGCGAAGTTCGCTTTTACGCTTAAAGTCTTACATATAAGCGGTATGTTCAACTCCTGTCTATGTATTAAAGCATTATCTTGTTATTTAGTAGGTATTTTAACCAGTTCTTAGTATTTAGGAAAGAGCCTATATGTACTACAAAATTACAATATGGAGAGAGTATCGAACGGATATATTATTGATCAAAAAGTAGTGATAGAATTAATACTTTTTGAAGTTTATTTTTAACCTGTCATTAATGGCGGGTCTACTGCAGTTGGTGAATCAGTAATAAGAAAATGATGTAATGTTTTTGTAAGCAATAATCAACTATACATTATTATAGGTAATAAAAATACAAAATAGAGATAAAGATTGTCATGTATATAAAGAATCAATGTCTACCTGATGAGTAGTTTTTCTGTAGCATTTGTGGTTATGTTACTTGTACTCTTCTCAATCCTTACCCGAAGATTCGATCCATCCCAGCCAAAGGTGATGTAGGAGATCCGCTCTTTCTGACACCCGACATCGAAGGAGGTAAGATACAAGAAGGGCAGGCGGCCGCCGAAGTCCAACTGCCCGGCACCAACCAGCTACAGTGGCTATCTCATTGTCAACAAGACCTTCAATTCCAATCTCTTCTTCTGGTTCTTCCATCTGAGACAGACCCGAAGAAAACCTCGGCAGTACTTTGGCTGCAGGGAGGTGCAGGAGGTTCTTCTCTGTTCAGGCTCTTCTGTGAAAATGGAGCATTCTCCTTCGACAAAGAAATAACGTAATAGTATTGGTCACGAGTATTCAACGTAATCTACATCGACAATCCAGTCGGTACAGGATATAGCTTTACTGAAAGTGATTCAGAATATGTGACTGATGAAGTGAAGGTAGGAAAAGATCTTAAATAAATAAATAAAAAATGAAAAACAAAGAATCTGTAGAATTACCGATTAGAGATCTTATATAACTCGGCCATTTATAAAGATAGAGAGGAAATGTAAGGTATTTTGGAATCAGCGTAACAAGGCATTAAAAAAAAAAATCTATCATAATTGCCGATTAAACATGTTATATGCCCATAACTTGGCCATTTATAAATATAAAAGAGAAATATAAGGTGTTTTGGAATCAGCGTAACAAGGCATCAAAATAACAAAATAGAAAAAAAAAAGAATAAATAAAATCTGTATCTGTAAGTGCTTTTCGTTTATTAATTTTAATAATAAACCTTTGGAATGGACCAAGGAAAAAATTTAGACGGTATAGAAGATACACCATCTTTCGACGTATAGTAGATATATCGTATCCTACGATAGGATTTTTTCAATGTAGAATAACCCAAAAAAAAAATTGATAAAGATCGGTGACAGACACATCGTGCACTTCCCAAGTAGGTTTTACTTCAAATCATTTTAATAAAAAAAAATGAGTTATAGTTGCTTTCAAATTCAATTTTAACAAAAAATCATCGTTTTCGAATCAACGTGCTATTATCAAGACGAAATGATTAAATACATAATATTTCTTTTATATAAAATAATTATTTATTTCTATTAGTGTTTCTTGTGTACTGTTTTGAAGACTTTTTTTTTCTAAAGCCTTTTATCGTCATTACTTTAATGATCACGTTAAAAATTTAAATTATATAAAAACTATCCTACATAGCAATTTTTATTTTTCATATTTAACAAAAATGTTAGAATTAAGAAGATAAAACTCAATATAGAACAATAACATCCTACATTATTGTAGTGAGAATTAAAATCAACAGTCAGTCATTAATTTTGAACCATCATTTAAATTTATTGTAGACAAACCGGTTTATCAAGTCGAAAGCTCAATTCGGCTGATCCTGAGGGACCATGTATCCTGCGTCCCTGACCAGAATTTCAGTCAATCCTTTGGCCTTCTTCTAGAACCCAGCCAGCTCGCCTCCTACCATCCATTCCTTCCTCGGGGCAGTTATGTAGTCCTCCGAGCCGGTCCAATTCAATTTGGACAAGAAGTTCATCGTCAGTGGGTATGCGACGATTATGTCCAATTGGCCACTATAAAACATTACTCTGTAATTTTCTAATAATACTTCGATAATAATAATACTTGATTGATTGCATGATATCATTGTTGACAAACCGTTCGACTTTAGAACCATCATTGTAAACAAGACTACCAACGTGTATACTTTTCCGTAAGACGGAACCTGTCTGCAGGTACACACTGTAGCCGCCTTCTGGGTTGAAGTAATCGCTTTGAAGATAGTGATGCACGTTTATTTGGGTGCTTAAAGTACCTAAAATTTTATCGGATATTGCATAAGCCTGAGAATATTGATGTAGCTTAATTAATTTCACTGCTACTTCTTGTAGATTCCTAAGCACTTCTACGGTATTAGAATCTACCAACCAATGCTGATAAAAATAATTTGCATAGCCCATCATGTTTTCCGGATCCGTAAATCCGTCACCGATAGCCAGACCGTTTAAGTTGATCATCTGTTTGTTTATTTTATTGTTGAGGTGGATTGTGTAACCTATTGCCGGGATGTCCTTCCCAGCGTAAGACTCACCACTGACGAAGAAATCGTTCTTCTGTAAATGCGGAAACAGCTGGAAGAGCTGAAGCAAAGTAGAGTAAAGATCTTTTCCTACCTTGACTTCGTCAGTCGCATATTCTGAATCGCTTTCGGTTAAGCTATATCCTGTACCGACTGGGTTGTCGATGTAGATTACGTTGAATAATCGTGACTAGTAGTATTTGCATTCTTTTAACGTTAGTTCATTGTCTACGGAGAATGGACCGTTTTCGCAGAAGAGCCCAAAAAGAGAAGAACCTCCGGGTCCCTGCAGCTAAAGGACCACAGGGGCGTTCTTCAGGTCTATCTCAAAAGGGAAGAACCAGAAGAAGAGATTGGAATTGAAGGTCTTGTTGACGGTCAGATATCCACTGTAGCTGGAGATGTTGCCGTCGGGCAGTTGGACTTTGGCGGCCGCCTGTCCTTCTTCTATCTTACCTCCTTCAGTGTAAGGTGTCAGGAAGAGCGGATCTCCTGCATTACCATTGGTTGGGGTGGATCGAATCCTCGGGTAAGGATTGAAAATATTGCAAGTAACATAATCACTAATGCTATAGAAAAAATATAATAAAATTAACCGATTCATTTCTTTGGTAACACTAAGCTCATCACGTAGACATTAATTCCTTACATACATGACAATAAGAGTACTCTTTCTTTGTACAATATCGTGTTTTCGTTTATTTAGAAAATTTAATTTATTGAATCATCTCTTATTTGATTTCAAACTTGTAAAAGGTTTGTTTATATTGTAACAATCAATATCAAGAGCAAGATAAGATAATTCACTTCCTGTTCACTTAGTTTCATCAGTCAGTTAATTTATTTACTTTCAATATTTAAAAAAAATTAAAATAACAGTTATTATCAGATGGACTGAAGAGCGGAAGCAAAGACATCGAGAACGGATGCGACGGTACTGGAAGCTTAAGCTTAACCGCTGTTAAAAATTCGATACATACCCTCAAACGGACAGATTTAGCACATTTATTACAACATTTCTTTAGTATTTTGAGCTCAAAATGTTTCAAAACATTTATGAGATCACAATGTATAATTTGAGCCAGCTTAATAATTGGTTGAGCCGTTCGCTCAAAAAATCACAAAAAGTTAGATACCTAACAACAGTCAAGCTTAACAGATTATCCTCCTTGTAGTCGGGTAAAAATATATTTATAATTAGAAAGTATATTAACATCTAATGACAAACTTTGGTCAAATTTTTAAAATTCGGTGTTAAATTAGTAAAACTGACTGTAAAAATTCTGTAACATAGGTAAGTAAGGGTTAACATTGGGAAGGTTTAATGATGTAATGAACCGATTGGAAGTTACAGATAACGTAAACATTGGGAGATGGTCAGCGACTACATTTGACTTATTCTAGAGGTACTTCTAGTTGCGTAAAACGGGAAGGGCCATATGGTCATGTGACTAAATAGGGTCCTGGTCTGATGATTAAGATGACGTTAAGGAGACTTAAAAAGGCTTGAAGCCCAATAACTAAGATTAGATCCAGGTTTAAATTCAAATTTCGCGCCATAATCACGTGACCAAATTCTGGCTTCTCATTGCCAGGTCATCCCTCAACTCACACATGTCAACATTTTTGAAGTAGCCAAATTTTACTGTTTGAGCAAATTACATTCACAGAGAGGACACGAAATATACAATTATTAAATAAATAAACTATAGCAATATTATTTTTTCGTCATTATTCCTCTGTTTACTATATATGTGCTAGTATTTCATTCTTGAATAAAGTTTCCTTAACACTCTAGCAAAGTAGTTCCACTTGATTGATATGAAATGAAAAGTTGCTGCAAGATGAGACAGATGCGTGATTCTCATATAAATTTAAATTTTGTGTCCTTTAAAAATTTGTTGCCAAATATGGCACTATATTGCAAAACCTTAATTGCCAACTATATTATTTTGAACATATCTGTTTGTTCCATACTTTAAATCATATTGGAAGTATTTCTGTTTGAAGCAATTTAAGCCAGAATAACTCGAACGTCACTTCCTCTATTGTTCCAAACCCCAAAATTATCTGTTCTAAGTGTTATTAAGAGGAGTACACAATTTAAAAAATAATGTTTGTACAGTGTTAACAAATTATAAAAGTAATATTTTTGAATTTGTATTACAAAAATATAACCAAAGAGGGAGCCATTGCATTCCCTTCTATTTATGTGCATTTTCCTGACAGTAGATGGTATCTAGAACAAAGTTTGAGACTATCTATCGTTTTAAAAATGGTTTCTCACAGTTCGATCTGGATATAAGTGTTTTTTGAATTAGGGTGAAACAAGGGGAAAAAACAAAGGTAAGAAAATGCGCTGTGTACATTTACTGTGTCATTACACTCACCCCCTTCAGATTCATTACTTTTATAACTAAGCATTTCGAATTAATTTAATCTAATTAATAAATTATGCCAAACAAATTACATACCCCAAATATTGTCTAAATGATTGTGGAACTCTTTTTTGAAAAAATATTGTTTTTTGAAAAACTTTATCTGAGAAACTAGTAAACGTAAAAACCTCTATTAGGGCTCAAATTTTAGCGAATTTACTTTACTTTAAAAGAAGCGTTCACAATATTTTCCGCGCAGTTGGCAGTTTTCAAGATATTAAGCACAGAATGAAAAATAAACAACAATTTTAGGGTTTTTCTTGAATAAAGTGAACTTGAAGTAACTAGATTTCAAAGTATAAACCTAAATTCACTGGACTACCTGTCTTCTTCCAGTTCTAATGAACAGGATTCTCAATAGAAGTTTGGCACAACTTCTAAACTATAATTATTAAGTACGATACAAATTTTAAGCATTTTATTTCTTGTATAAATTGTTTTTCATTTTTTTTTTGTCGCCTCAAAATTTAAAAGTAACAAAGAATCACTCGTACCGTGCATTAACCTTTAGCCCCCAACTTTTAAACCACCCAATGAATAAGTTAGTTACCTAGCTTTTTTATAGAAACCTCACAAGCAAGTTTTTTAACAGTGATTTTCGTCCCGGTACTTTATCAAGTCTTCCAACCAGCACCGGTACCTCATATAAGTCTTGATTCCGAAACTTCCTGTGTTCATAAACTATAATAAAAAAATGAAAATAGTATCAATGTTACAGGTCACCCCGGGTTGATCCTCGGAACTTGACATTACCATCCGTCTGTTTGTTTAAAAATGGCGGCCGATTAGAGATCTCATAAGCCCATAACTCGGCCATCTATAAAGAAAGAGAGGAAATGTAAGGTGTTTTAGAATCAGCGTAACAAGGCAATAAAAAAAAAAGAAAAAAAAAATCTATAATAATTGCCGATTAAAGATGTTGTATGCCCATAACTAGGACTTTTGGCTTATTGTTTTCAAAAATAGACATTTGGAATCCACCAAGGAAAACATTTTTGTAACCCCTAGGTTTTACCTTTCAAGATACGTAGAATCCAAATATCAAATAAAAAAGAATCCGTCCGTTCGCCGTATGCCGTACGCCGTCCGCGGCTTTTGTCCCAGACTACTGGACCGATTTTCTTGAGATTCGGTACCAATGTCACAGGTCACAATAGGATGATCCTCGGAAATCGACATTACCATCCGTCGATTTATTTCAAGATGGCTGCCGATTAGAAGTATTGTAGTAGAAGTATAAGGCCATAACTCGGCTATTTATAAAGATAGAGCGGAAACGTAAGGTGTTTTGGAATCAGCATAAAAGGGCATTAAAAAAAAAAATAAAAGAATAAAAAAAGTCTATATAAATGCCAATTAAAGAATTTATATGTCCATAACTCGGCCATTTATAAAGATAAAGGTAAAATGCAAGATATTTTCGAATCAGCATAACAAGGCATTTAAAAAAAACAAAAACAAACGAACAACAAAAACGATCACTGTAGTGTTCGATAAGATTTCATTATTTGGTAAATATTCAGTAATCTTTAACTTAAGGCAGGACTCAAGTCTGAGATCAGGAAGATTACTTCTTAAGTAACTCTTTATGAAGTTCATTCTAGGCCTCCTGACTTATCTATTGGGCTTCTGACTTCCTCGTATCTCTCTGCTATACCTTTGCTTGAATTATTTCTGCACTTCCTTTAGCTTCCTTAGTCTATCCATTTTTTTTTTCCTGCTGACGTGCACTTCAAATATTTCCTAAGTGGCATTTTACATCACAGCCTACTTGCATTGACAAAGTTTTTTAAATTAGCGCTCCCTATTCGGCACTCTCAGGGGCGATCATCTTGTGACAAGCTTCAAATTTCTTTTCCTTTGGTGCCTACTGCTTCATTTTTATTACTTGAACAGAATAGATATTTTTGAAATATTACTAAGTGGAAATAATAAACCATTTAAGAAGACATATTCGTTTGCATTTAATCAAAATGCCGATGGATTAACATGCTTTCTTATTTACAATGAAAATTTTTGAAATCCGTCTGGAGAATCAAGAAAAAATGCTGTCCAAGAATGAAATAATGTAAATCGACTTTAAATTAATGGATAAAATCTTTAAACATGACAACACATACTAGTTTTGTCTTATCTTATGAAATTGTAAAACCTGGAAAACCATTTACAGATGGAGTATATATCAAGGAATGTTTTATAAATACATCTGAAGTACTCTTCATTGATTTAAAAAATAAAGATGAAATCATTATGAATATAAAAAATTTTGGCATTATTTTCTAAAACTGTTGGAGACCGAAGCATAGAATGGCTTCAGATGTATCTAATATACAAGTTATTGACTTCAGGACAGCATCATCGTTTTCTGTTGTTCTGGACGAGTAATGTAAGTGATACCACACAAATATGTCTTCTTGGAAGGATTTATAAAAGAATTGCTAGGTTTGTTACGCTAGGCTCAAAGAAAAAATGTGTTTTCCTTGGTCGTATCCAAAGGTCTATTAATGAAAATAATAAACCAAAAGCATTTATAGTTAGATATTTTTTTCTTTTTCGTTATTTTTCTTTTTTCTTATTTTAATGCCTTGTTACGCTGATTCCAAAACACCTCACATTTCTCCTTTATATTTATAAATGGCCGAGTTATGGGCATACAACATCTTTAATCGGCAATTATTATAGATTTTTTTTTTCTTTTTTTTTTTTATTGCCTTGTTACGCTGATTCTAAAACACCTTACATTTCCTCTCTTTCTTTATAGATGGCCGAGTTATGGGCTTATGAGATCTCTAATCGGCCGCCATTTTGAAACAAACAGAGGGTTGGTAATGTCAAGTTCCGAGGATCATCCCGGGGTGACCTGTGACATTGGTACCGAATCTCAAGAAAATCTGTTCAGTTTTCTCAGAGAAAAGCGGTCGGCGGTCGGATGGATTTTCAAACAAAAAATCTATAATAATTGCCGGTTAAAGATGTTATATGCCCAAAACTCGGCCATTTATAAACATAGAGGAGAAATGTAAGGTGTTTTGGAATCAGCGTAACAAGGCATTAAAATAAGAAAAAAGAAATAAAAAAACGAAAAATGAAAAAATCTCTATCTGTAAAAGCTTTTGGCTTATTATTTTCAATAATAGACCTTTGGAATCGACCAAGGAAAACATTTTTGTAACCCCAAGGTTTTACCTTTCAAGATACGTAGAATCCAAATATCGAATAAAAAATAATCCATCCGTCCGCCGTATGTCGTACGCCGTCCGCGACTTTTGTCCCAGACTACTGGACCGCTTTTTTTGAGATTCGGTACCAATGTCACATGTCACAATCGGATGATCCTCGGAAATCAGAGTATTTCAAGATGGCGGCCGATTAGAAGTATTTATAAAGGTAGAGCGGAAACAAGGTGTTTTGGAATCAGCTTAAAAGGGCATTTAAAAAAAAAAATAGAATAAAAAAAGTCTATATAAATGCCAATTAAAGAATTTATATGTCCATAACTCGGCCATTTATAAAGATAAAGGTAAAATGCAAGGTATTTTCGAATCAGCATAACAAGGCATTTAAAAAAACAAAAACAAACGAACAACAAAAACGATCACTGTAGTGTTCGATAAGATTTCATTATTTGGTAAATATTCAGTAATCTTTAACTTAAGGCAGGACTCAAGTCTGAGATCAGGAAGATTACTTCTTAAGTAACTCTTTATGAAGTTCATATGTGAAAAGACTTTCTCACAATAATATGTGGATCCAAAAATTGTCAATAGTCCAAAAGCATAATTTTCGGTAATATAATAATTAATATAATATATTAATATATTAATATTAATTATATAATATAATATAATATAATAATTCGGTCCACTTATGCTGAGAGGATAAATTGCACTTTTCTCTTTCTAAATCTTCTAGTTCAGAATTAAGTTTTAAAAATAGATCATTTCATAAATTTTTGGATTTTAAATCCAAGTTCAAATTGTGCCTGATTAATCAATGGGAATGGTGATAAATGTAATTGCTGCATATTTGCTTCAATTGGTATTGTCAAAAAAGCTAGTGTAGCTTTATATTATCTAAATTCTTTTAATCTTTCTCCAAAAGCTTCTTGGATGTTAACATTATGTGCAAAAAAATTTACATTAGTAACGTTGTTATTGTCCTTTGTAAATTAATAAAATGCAAAAATGCTCCTGGATTTTTTTGGTCGATACCAAAGGTCTATTACTGAAAATAATAAACCAAAAGCATTTCCAGACAGAGATTTTTTATTTTCCGTTTTTTTTTGTTTTGTTTTTTCCATAATGCCTTGTTAAGCTGATTCGATAATAACTTGCATTTCCCCCCTATCTTTATAAATGGCCGAGTTATGGACTTATAAGGTCTCTAATCGGTTATTATATAGACTTTTTTTTTTTTTTATGCCTTGTTAAGCTGATTCTATAACACCTACGTTTTCCCTCTATCTTTATAAATTGCGGCTTATAAGGTCTCTAATCGGCCGCCATTTTGAAACAAACCGACGGATGGTAATTTCGAGTTCCAAGGATCATGCTGTTGTGACCTGTGACATTTTTACCGATTCTCAAGAAAATTAGTCGGGTAGTCTCAGAAAAAAGCCGCGGACGGCGGACGGGCGTTTTTTTATTCCATATTTGGATTTTACGTATCTTGAAATGTAAAATCTCAAATTTTGAGGAGAGAGTAATAAAAAATTTTCTTTGGTCGAATCCAAAGGTCTATTGAAAATAATAAACCAAAAGCATTTATAGATAGAGGTTTTTTATTTTTCGTTTTTATTTAATGCCATGTTAAGCCGATTCTGAAACACCTTACATTTTCTCCTCTATCTTTATAAGTGGCCGATTTATGAGCATAAGTTCTTTAATATGCAATTTTATAGATTTTTCGTTGATCGTTTTTTTTTTGTTTTTTAATGCCTTGTTAAGCTGGACAAAACCCGCGGACGGCGTACGGCATACGGCGGACGGACGGATTCTTTTTTATTTGATATTTGGATTCCACGTATCTTGAAAAATAAAACCTTGGGGTTACAAAAATGTTTTCCTTGGTCGATTCCAAAGGTCTATTATTGAAAACAATAAGCCAAAAGGCCGAATTATGGGCATATAAATTCTTTAATTGGCATTTATGTAGACTTTTTTTTATTTCATTTTTTTTTCTTTTAATGCCCTTTTAACCTGATTCCAAAACACCTTATACGTATTTCGTCTCTGTCTTTATAAATGACCGAGTTATGGGCATATAAGAACTTTATTTGGCAATTATAATAGATTTTTTTTTGTTTTTTTTAATGCCTTGTCATGCTGATTCAAAACACTTTACGTTTCCGCTCTGTTTTTATAAATGGGCGAGTTATGGTCTTATATGATCACAAATCGGCCGCTTTTTTTTTACGTTACCACAGATGGTAATGTGGAGTTCCGAGGATCAGCATGATGTGACCTGTGACATTTTTACTGATTCTCAAGAAAATTGGTCTGGTAGTCTCAGGGAAAAGCCGCGGACGCCGTACGGACGGATTTTTTTTTTATTCCATAATTGGATTCTACGTATCTTGAAACAAAATCTCAAATTTTGAGGAGAGGGTAATAAAAATTTTTCTTTGGACGATTTCGAAGGTCTATTTATTGAAAATAATAAGCCAAAAAGAATAATAATAACTATTATTTATGTATTTCTAAATATTAATAGCAAATCAATTAACTGACTGATGATATTAAATTATGTTTACTGTCAGGGGTGATTCTATACATGTTTGCTACAGACTTAATCGATGACAAAGAAAATTTAAGTGCATACGAAGCGAATCATCTTATCTTCCTCTTATGTAGATTGTTACAATATTGACAAAACTTTTACAACAATCAAATCTGATAACAGATAATTCAATTAATATAACAGTTTAAATAAATAAAATACGATATAGTGCATAAAAAGAGCACTTTAATAATCATTAATTATTTTCATAATTTATTCCATTACTTTTTTATGATTTTTAAAATCCTTATTTTATGAGAAATAAAATTTCAAAGACTTTCAGCATATTAACGATTCTTCAATGTTGCGAAGTTCGCTTTTACGCTTAAAGCGGTATGTTCATCTTCTGTTTATGTATTTATGCATTATCTGGTTATTCAGTAAGTATTTTAACCTGTTCCTAGAATGATTCTATTAATAACTGACAAATCCTACTAAAAAATTACAATATCGAGAGAGTATCGAACGGATATATTATTTTGTTATTATTCTAAAAGTAGTGATAGAATGAGTGAAGATTAAATTTTATTTTTATCCTGTCATTAATGGCGGGTCTGCTGCAGTTGGTGAATCAGTAATAAGAAAATGATATATTGTTTTTGTAAGCATAAATCATCTATGCAGTATTTTAGGTAATAAAAATACAAAATAAAGATAAAGATTGTCATGTATATAAGGAATCAATGTCTACCTGATGAGTTCAGTATTAACAAAGAAATGAATCGGTTAATTTTATTATCTTTTTTCTGTAGCATTAGTGGCTATGTTTCTTGTACTCTTCTCAATCCTTACCCGGAGATTCGATCCATCCCAGCCAAAGGTGATGTAGGAGATCCACTCTTTCTGACACCCTACATCGAAGGAGGTAAGATACAAGAAGGGCAGGCGGCCGCCAAAGTCCAACTGCCCGGCACCAACGTCACCAGCTATAGTGGCTACCTCACCGTCAACAAGACTTTCAATTCCAATCTCTTCTTCTGGTTCTTTCCTTCTGAGACAGACCCGAAGAACGCCCCGGTAGTCCTTTGGCTACAGGGAGGACCAGGAGGTTCTTCTCTGTTCGGGCTCTTCTGTGAAAATGGAGCATTCTCCGTCGACAAAGAAATAACGTTAAAAGAACGCAAATACTATTGGTCACGAGTATTCAACGTAATCTATATCGACAACCCAGTCGGTACAGGATATAGCTTTACCGAAAGTGATTCAGAATATGCGACTGACGAAGTGAAGGTAGGAAAAGATCTTTACTCTACTCTGTTACAGTTCTTTCAGCTGTTCCCGTATTTACAGAGGAACGATTTCTTCGTCAGTGGTGAGTCTTACGCTGGGAAATATATCCCGGCAATAGGTTACACAATCCACAACAACAACAAAAGAAACGAACAAAAGATCAACTTAAAAGGACTGGCTATCGGTGACGGATTTACGGATCCGGAAAATATGATGGTCTATGCAGATTATTTCTATCAGCTTGGCCTGGTGGATTCTAATACTAGGGAAGTACTTAGGAATTTACAAGATGAAATAGTGAAATTAATTAAGCTACATCAATATTCTCAGGCTAAAGCTTTAGTTTTTAAAATTTTAGATACGTTAAACTCTCAAATAAACATATACAACTATCTTCAAAGCGGTTCCACAGACCTACAAGGAGACTACAGCGTGTACCTGCAAACAGATGTCGTAAGAAGAAGCATACACGTTGGTAGTCGTATATACAGTGATGGTACTAAAGTGCACAGTTTCCTCAATCACGATTTCATGCAATCGGTCAAACCCTGGGTCGAAATATTATTAGAAAATTACCGAATTATATTTTATAATGGCCAATTGGACATATGCGTCGCATACCCACTGACGATGAACTTCTTGCCCAAACTGAATTGGACCGGCGCTGAGGACTATAGAACTGCACTGAGAAAGGAATGGTACGTAGGAGGCGAACTGGCTGGGTTCTACAAGAAGGCCAAAGGATTGACTGAAGTTCTGGTCAGGAACGCAGGACACATGGTCCCTACGGACCAGCCGAAGTGGGCTCTTGACTTGATAACCCGATTTGTTTACAATAAATTTAAATGATCGTCGAATATTGATAACTGACTTTTGATTTAAATTCTCCCAATAAAAATAAAGGATGTTTTTGTTCTAAATTGAGTTTTCTCTAGTAAATTCTTGTATTTTATGTGAAATCTGAAAAATAAAAATTGTTATAAAGGATAGTTTTTACTTAATTTGAATTGTTAATATGATCATAAGTTTAACATGAGAATGAATTAAATAAATTTCATTATAGTGTATGACCCCAAGTAAGTATAAGAAAAAAAATAGATGAAATTTATCAGGCTATTGAAGTATAGGTAAAATACTTCAACAGTCTTAACCTTTCCTCGGAAATCATTAAAAAATAATCTATTCCTGCGGCTAGACAGCGAGAAGTGATTGGTGAGTGGGATGTACATTTTAAGTAAAAAATAAAAATACAAACTTAAGATATGTATGTATTAAATAATAAGATAATAGGAGATATGTAAGGTACACCGGAGTAAATTCTACCGCTGGAGTTCGTGCGTCGTTTGAAAGGGAGATGAGAGAAGAGGTGCAGTTCGCAACCTGCAGCCTAAGCATTTGGGGACATGTTTTAAGTTCATTTTTACGCTCAACGGATAAAAAACAATTATTTCTAGCATCAATGATCAAAGTTATTTAATAATTCATTTGTTTTTGTTTCTTACTGAATCATCTATTTTTTAAGATTTTATAATAGCAATTAATTTAGCTGCTAGTAAATTGGAGAAGATTTATATCCAAATGCCCTGCATGACAATTTACTTTTTATTTTTACTATTTATAAAAAAATATAAAACTATTTTTGTTTGAATCAAGATATGCAATGATTATATTTCGTTAGTCATTTAGACAAATCTAGTTTGTCAATAGATTGAGTATTGATAACCGACGTCATCAATATTTTAAACGGAAGAATCAACTTAGCTTATTTCTTATTCTTCTGCTGCAGACTTGTTCAGCACACAAATGGGGAGGAAAACAATTATTTTACATTCAATTTTAACACTTAAAACAAGAAATAAAAATGTTTAATAGAGTGGAAAAAAATCGCGTTTGTAACCTTAAGTTATTAACTAACCATATGATCTTTGTATTTAATTTTAATATAACTTTTGATGTGTTTATTATGATCTTCAGGTAAAGTACCCCTTTCGGCTCACTAATTTTAACCAAAATCTATTATATTATTTATATTGATATAATAGTCCTATTTACCAAAATTTTAGATGTTTTACGTTATATTTTAACATAATTTTTGTAAAATTATAACTTATGGGAAGAGGATGACTTCATCAGGGACGAAGAGGTGAATGAGGCTATAGAATCGCTCAAACTAGGAAAAGCAGCAGGAATAGATAGCATATCCCCAGAAATGTTAAAACTAAGCGACCTAAAGGTACTGGAAATGCTCCAGCACCTCCTAAACACCGTCTGGAAAACGAAAACGATCCCAAAGGACTGGGAAATCTCAATAATTATCCCAATCTTCAAGAAAACTGATAATCGTGAATGTCAGAACCACAGAGGCATATGCCTGCTCAGCATCCCATATAAAGTTTACTCAAAGGTGCTCGAAAAAAGCTGAGGAGCATCATGGAACAAAAGTTGAGAGAAGAACAATATGGATTTCGACCTAACAGGAGCACGCAAGATCTGATATTCACGATGAGACAAATATATCATCGAAAAGGACAAAGAGGTCTACGCTTGCTTCGTAGATTTAAACAAGACATTCGATCGGGTGCAGAAGGAAAATATCTCCAAAGGGCTAGAGGAGTACGGAGTTTACACAAGACTGAGAAGGGCCATCCTGAGTCTGTACAAAATCCAAAGAAATGTTGTTAGGATGTGCAACCACTCATCTGGGGAATTCCAAAGCGAGCAAGGAATCAGACAAGGGTGCAGCCTTAGTCCCATCCTATTCATCCTGGTACTAGATTCCGTACTAAAGCAAGCAAAACAGGAAATGAGGCCATTTCACCTCGGATACAGGAACCTCCAGTGTCCATTACACCATCCTAGCATTTACCGACGACATGGTAGTGTTTGGAACCTGCAGTTCAGCCTAAAGATCCCCCAAAATAAACTAAAATCCATAAACATGGAAATAAATGCTGAAAAAACGCAACATAGGAGGATCGGTAGAAGGAGAAACCGTGGGGACAGGATCGTCAGGCTAAGAGGAAGACGTCTGGAACAAGTAGCGGACTTCAAATACCTGGGGACTCATCTCAACCAGCACGGATGGCTTGACGGAGACATTAACGAAAGAACCAAGATAGCAGGCAGATGCTTCCAATCCCTCAAGACTGTGGCCCCACTCAATTTGTCCAGGATATTTTCAAATTGGGGAATTGGGTACTTTTCGTCAAGGGTGTTTTCGTTCAATTTTCTGAAGTCGATGACCACCATGTACTTCTCGTTCCCATCCGGGGATTTCTTCTTTACTGCCCATAGGGGGCTGTTATTCGGTGACGTGCTATTGATTATAATGCCTCGGGCCTTGAGATTCTCGAGCTCCTCCCGTATATGCTGGCGCATGGCTTGTGGGTACCGCCTTTCTTTGACGTATGTCGACCTCTTCTGTGTTAAGGGAATCTCATGAACTGTTCTCCCCGTAGCTCCCAGTACCTCCCCGTCCTTAAAAAAAATGTCCGCATATTCCTTCTTTAACGTTTGCCTCCAATGCTCCGCCTGTTTAATAACTCCTACTCTAATCTTGCCCATTGACCGGAACTTCCTCCCCTTATACCTTTTCCCTCCCATTCGGATGTCCCATCGCTGCCCCTTATTTCGAATCCTCGTCCCTAATTTGCCCAATAAATCGCACCCTATTATTCCCCCGTATTCTCTCGGCATGCTTTCCCACTATGTGTATCCGCAGGCTCCCTTCCCCGGCTACCCACCGATTCACTTTTAAATCTACTTCTCCCTCTACTCTACAGGGCCCACCCAAAGTGATCAATTTACATTTACATACCTGTAATGGTGGTATTCTTTCTCCTTCACAAATTGCCTCTAATGCTCCGCGACACATAATGGTATTCGAACTTCCTGTATCTATCAGGCACTTCACTCCATCCAGGACACTCACAATTGGCAATTCCACGCACCCACTCTCCACATTATTTATGATAGCGTGGTTGCCGCTCTCCTTCCCCTCTCCTCATTCCTCACCTCGTCTGCTTATCCTCTGCCGGTGTTCTTCTCCCTGCAATCCTCCTAGTGATCCTCCCTCCTCGAGCTCGTCCTCCTGCTTCACTTCCTTCTTCTTCCGTTCCCGACGTTTCTGAATCCTGCGACGTCTCTGAAGTTGTTTCTCTCTTCTTCCATACCCTTTGCGCGTTTATTTCCACGGGTTCCCCGCGGAACATTTCTCCTCGTCTACTCATGTAGGGGCATTTTCTCGCAATGTGCCCTTCATTCCCATATTCGAAGCATTTTGTGCGAGGACATTGTGTTACTAGGTGTCCTATTTCCCCGCACCCATGGCATTTTCTCTCCTCTCTTGGCCAATTCTTCCTCTCCTTTCCGGGTCATTTCTCCCTCCCAGCTATTTTCTCTCTCCCACCAAATTCGATATCTCTTCTCTTCCATGCCTCCGGTCTGGTTCGAATCCTTCTGTGCATTACCCTATTCCATCCCGCTTTGACATTCTCTCCAAGTCGGGCCTCTTCGTCACGGGCGTTCGCGTCCATCATGTCCTGGGCACACTCTACGAAATTCTTCTCCCGGGGTAAACCATCTGTAAATTCCTGTGTCCCGTGCTAACTGCACTTTTAATACTGTTGCCAGGAACCCCATTCCTCCACCTCGGCCGCATTCACCGTCACCCTCATCTTTTCTATTATTCGGTTGAACCGCGCTAACAGCGACCCCGCGAATTGTCCGTTTTTCTGGTGGGGTTGTCTCGTCTCCCGAAACATCTGGAGTATGTCTTCTTCGGGGGCCCCCTCGTCTTTTTAGGGGTTTTGAAAGGTTGAATAGGATTGAAATTTGGCGGAAAACGTCAGGAGAAGAAGGTTTAGAATTTTAATTTATTGGGTGAACAATGGCTTTTTTCTAAGAAGTATGGAATATTGAATTATGGAGGTAGAAGTTGTAAATGAAAAAGAGAACTGGAAGGATTTCAGGGAGACACAGTTTTATTAATTTGACGGGGATACCATCTGGACCGATGGAATTTATATGTGATTTCATTTCATTTTCATATGATTTCTCCAAAGCCTTTGATTCCATAAACCATGTAATCCTTTTTTCATACTAAAATCATTATCCTTCTCTAACAGCTCTATCTGTTGGTTTCAGTCTTTGCTCTCTCAACGTGCCCAAGCAGTTACCATTCCAAATCAATCTTCATCTTCCTACCTTACTCTATCCTCAAAAATCGTCCAGGGCTCCAGTATATTTCCTCTTCTTTTCAGCTCCTTTATTAACGACTCACAAATCAATTCTTCATTGTTCCCATCACGTTTATGCTGACGACTCCCAAATCTATTTATCCTTTTTTTCTTCTAAGCTATTAGTGGCGTTTACCAAGATTCAATAAGACCTAGATCGAATCAGCGCATGGGAAAATTTAAATGGATTAAGGTCAAACGCTGATCTCAGATCCTATAACAACTTTCCTATCCTATGCCTAAACAACCAATCAATCACTTTCTGCTCCTCTGTTAAAATCTTAGGAATAATTGTTAACCAATCCCTCTCCTTGAACCACCATATCTATATGATTTATACTATATGATTTATAGTGTGGAACAAACAGATATGTTCAAAGTAATATAGCTAGCAATTAAGGTTTTGCAATATAGTGCCATATTCGGAATCAAATTTTTAAAGGACTCAAAATTTAAAATCAAATGAGAATCACGCGTATGTCTCATGCAACTTTTCATTTCATATCAATCAAGTGGAAAATGAACTCCTTTGTTAAAGTGTTAAGGAAAGTTTATTCAAGTATGAAATACTAGCACATATATAGTAAACAGAGCAATAATAACAAAAAAATAATATTGTAGAAAAACGTTTGTGTCCTCTGTGTGAATGTAAAATTTGACTATTTCAAAATTGTTGACATGTTCGAGTTGAGGGATGTGTTGGCAATGACAAGCCAGAATTTGGTCACGTGATTGTGGCGCGAAATTTGAATTTAAACTTCGGTCTCATCTTAGCTATTGGGCTTCAAGCCTTTTTAAGTCACCTTGACGTCATCTTAATCATCAGACCACGCCCCTTTTAGCTACATGACCATATGTCCCTTCCCCCTTTACACAGCTAGAAGTACCTCTACAATAAGTCAAATGAACTCGCTGACCACCTCCCAATGTTTGGGTTATCTTTAACTTTCGAATCGGTTCATTCATCATTATACCTTCCTAATGTTCACCCTTACCAACTTCTCTTACAGAATTTCTATAGACAGTTTTACTGATTTTACACCAAATTTTAAAAATTTCACCAAAGTTTGTCATTAGATGGTTATATGCTTTCTAATTATAAATATATTTTTACCCGACAACAAGGAGGATAATCTGATAAGCTTGGTCGTTGTTAGGTATCTAACTTTTTGTGATTTTTTGAGGGAACGGCTCAACCAGTTTTTAAGCTGGCTCAAATTATTCGTTGTGATCTCATGAATGTTTTGAAACATTTTGAGCTCAAAATACTAAAGAAATGTTGTAATAAATGTGCTAAATCTGTCCGTTTGAGGGTATGTATCGAATTTTTGAGCGAACAGCACCACCTTTTTTCTTAATATCTATTAATCTAAATTTTCAGACAGTACAATTTTTTCATTAAAAATTAAAATAATTTATTAAAAATCAATAAAATGAAAGTTTCTTTACACCTTCTCCAAATTTTACTAAGACATTCCGAACCTAAAATATTGAATTTAGATTCACGGCGAAAAATTACATACCCCAAATATTGTCTGAATGATTGTGGAATGTTTTATCTTACATTGTCGCATTCTAAAAGTTTAATATTATACCCTTAACCTCAATCGAACACTTATGTTCTAACAAGAACTCGTATTATTAAATTAAAGAAATATCAACTTACTAACATTTTTACAAATGAACAAAATTACACACTTATAATTTAGAATTTTTAAAAATATTAATTTGATATTCTATCACAGTGTTTCTTTGAAACATTTAAAAATAAAAAGGGCTTATTGGCAAGATGAAAACATAAAGAATAGTTACCTGCTCAAGTTTAATTTTATTATTTTTTTTTTTATTATTTTATTATTATTTTATTATTTTATGGTACCTGAAGATATTCTGCAAAGCTTAGTATGAAGTGTAGTATTCAAACTTATTTGGCAGAATATTTATTTCTTCTTTAAAGAACCTCAGGTGAGATCAATTTGTAGTCAAGTTCGTCCTTACCCACTGACCCTTTTTTTCCATATATTGTCCTTCATCAGTATTCAATATCTGCCAGCTCAAAGCGGCCGGGTTTCAAAATGACTGCCAAAAAAACACGACGTTTTAGGACTATTTTTGTTTTTTCACCTATAATTCCACAAAAAGTATATTCTATTGATAAAGTTAATTAAATAGAATTAAATTCTGCGTCTAAAAAGTACCATAACATAATAATTTGGCTAAGTGGTGTGGTCGAAAACCACTGTCAGAAAACGACGATTTGGTCAAAACAGAGACAGAGTGCTATATATGAGTCTACAGGTTGGAAACGAGTAGAAAAAAACTCTAACAGAAAGACAGGAAATAAAAGTTGTAGAGCATCAAAGTCTGTGCCCATTGAGCACAAAAAATTGTTAATTCGGTCTAGTACATCTCTCAAAATAGGCAATCTTCCGATCTCCGGCAATTGGCATTTTAGCCCGGTAGAGATCATTTTGATTTGCAACAAATGGAGTTATTTTAATTTGTAAATATGTTCTATGAATGAAACCTCTTGTAAAAAATCCCAATTTTTGACTGAAATTTTTTTATCAGTAACTCGTTTCCAGTGCATTTAAGGTAAAAATTGGTTGTTACCAGTTTTAAAGAACGGTAAATTTCTTGTTTAAGATTTATATATAATATTTTTGAATATTCGGAAAGCGAATGAGATAAGGGACCGCATCTGTAAAAATGGCCAAAAGCTCAAAATGCTGGATATATCAGCGGTTTCGTATGATTTATTACAAGTACACATAAAACTAAAGACATCCCCAATACTAAAAACTTTGTCTGCCGACATTAGCAGAGGGCAGGTTTCAAATAGAGTTTAAAAAAAAAAAAACTCGATATTTCGGGACTTTCTTTATTCAGATGTAATACTTAAACGGTACCTTCTATCGAAAAAAACAAATATGGCAATTATGTCAAAAACAGAGACAGAGTACTATGTGTCTACGACCGTGGTTTTCGACCCAACCACTTAATCAAATTATTATGTTATGGTACTCATTAGAAATATGCCATAGCGTTATCAATAGTGTGGGCTGTTTAGGATTGATGTGTGAAAAACCAAAAAAAGTCCAAAACGTCGAGGTTTTTTGCCTGCCATTTTGAAACCCCCACCTCCTAATGTCGGCAAAGTTTTTTAGCATATGTGGTGCCTTTAATTTTATTCGTTCTTGAAATAAATCATATATAATGAGAAACCACTGGCTTCGAACTTTTTTAATTTTTTGGACATTTTCGAGGATATTCATGGCCTCGTATCTCAGTAGCTATTCCGAATATTAAAAAAATTAATGTATAAAACTAGCAGAAAATTTAATGTTATTTAAAACTGGCAACGATAAGTTTTAACCTTACATGCACTGGAAGTGAGTTACTGGAGAAAAAAATTTTCTTAGCGGTTATTCAAGATGGCGAAAAACGCACGAGAAGAATTAGATTTTTTACAATCGGGACAATTCATACGACTCACCGAAAAATTAAAATTACTTCATTTTTTGCTAACAAAAATCAACTGTAATCAAGTGCTAATATATCTACCGGGCTAAAATGCCTATTGCCGGAAATCGGGAGGTTGCCAATTTCTAGGGATGTACCAAACCGAATTAAACCTTTTTTGTGCTCAGAATGGACGCAGAATTTAATGTTCTTCAATTTTTTTTTCTTGAGTTTCTCTCTTAGAGTAATCGTTTTCAAGCTGCAGATTCATACAAAGCACTCTGTATCTGTTTTTGACCAAATCGTCGTTGTCCATGGCTATCGACAACACCACTTAGCCAAATTATTATGTTGTGGTACTTTTTAGACACAGAATTTAAGTCTCTTTAATTTAATATGCCTCACCTTTATCAATAATATACACTGTTTAGGAATTATAGGAGAAAATCCAAAAAACGTCCTAAAACATCGGGTTTTTTTTTTGGCCGCCATTTTGAAACCCTACCGCTTTGAGCTGGCAGATATTGAATACTGATGAAGGATATATGACTAAGGATATACTGTCATATGCATATATGACTAAAAGATTTCTTCACATAAGTCACCAAATTTCGTCTCGGTTCTCGGACAATTAATAAAAAAGACAAGCGCCTGGCGCAAGATGTGTTGATAGATCCGGTAAGGATCGTTCATGGAGAAGCAAATGAAGGCATTAGTCAAGTTGTCATCGTCCTTCAGCCACTGGGGTGGGTCTGAGAGAGAGCACGAGAGACGACCGCCCTGGGCACCGCCCTATGTCATTGAAAAATTAAATAAATGTCTAATACACTACAGACGAATTTATGTTTTAGGGAGTCCACGGGCTCTGAAGTATTCCATATCTCTCAATCGCCCAGACAGCACCACGTCATCACCAAGGGAGGCCCCGCAATATGGTTCTCCCACAAAGTCTATACTGTTCAGTAAAGCAACCAAATACCGTGGCTGTTGGTCTATATTGTTTATTTCCAATTTAGTGGCTCTGTACTAATATTTGTTACAAAAATAAAATTGATGATTGGATTTGGATTCTACGTATCATGAACCGTGAAACCTCAATTTTTGAGGAAAATATACTAAAAAATTTTCTTTGGTCGAATCAGAAGGTCTATTATTGAAAATAATAAACTAAAATCGTTTACAGATAAAGATTTCTTTAATTTAATTTTTTTTATTTTAATGATTTGTTAAGCTGATTCCGAAAAACCTTACATTTCTCCTCTACCTTTATTAATGTCCGGGTATTAGGCATATAAGTTTCTTAATCGGCAATTTTATAGATTTTTTGTAGTTCGATTTTTTCTTTTTTTTTTTTTTAATGCCTTTTTATGCTGATTCGAAAATACCTGACATTTCCCCTCTATCTTTAAAAATAGCGAATTATGGTCATATAAATTCTTCAATCGGCAATGATATAGAATTTTTTTTTTAATGCCTTGTTAGGCTGATTCCATAACACCTTACGTTTCCCCTTTATCTTTATAAATGTCCGTGTTATGGGCTTATAATACCTCTAATCGGCCGTCATTTTGAAACAAACCGAAAGATGGTAATTTCGAGTTCCGGGTATCAACCTATTGTGACCTGTGTCTTTAATACTTCATTGGTATCGAATCTCAAGAAAATCGGTCCAGTAGTCTGAGAGAAAAGCCGCGGACGGCGTACGGCGTACGGCAGACGGGCGGTTTTCTTTTCTATTCCATATTTGGATTCTACGTATCTTGAAACGTAAAACCACGATCTTCTGGAGGGAGGTTACAAAAATTTGTTTTTTTTTCGGTCGATTCCAAAGGTCTATTACTGAAAATAATAAACCAAAAGCATTTACAGATAGAGATGTTTTTATTTTTTTAATACCTTGTTAAGCTGATTCCATAGCACCTTACGTTTCTCCTCAATCTTTATAAATGGCCGAGTTATGGTTTGTAAGTTCTTTAATCGGCGATTTTATTGTTTTTTTGTTGTTCGTTTGTTTTTGTTTTTTTTTAATGCATAGTTTTGCTGATTCGAAAATAACTTGCATTTTCCCTCTATCTATTTTGAAACAAACCGACGGATAGTAAAGTCGAGTTCCGAGGATCATGCTAGGGTGACCTGTGACATTTTTACAGATTCTCAAGAAAATTGGGCAGGTAGTCTCAGTGAAAAGCCGCGGACGGCGTACGAACGGATTATATCTTATTCTATATTTGGATTCTACGTATCATGAATCGTAAATCCTCAATCCTCAATTTGAAAATTTTATTTGGTTGAATTCGAAAGTATATTATTGAAAACAATAAACTAAAAGCGTTTACAGGTAGTGATTTTTTTCTTTTTTTTTCTTTTGTATTAATGCCTTGTTAAGATGATTCTAGAACATGTTACATTTCTCCTCTATCTTTATAAATGGCCGAATTATGGGCATAAACGATCTTTAATTGGCAATATTATAGATTACTTGTTGTTTTTTTTTATTGTTTTTTTTTCTAATGCTTATTTAATGTTGTAATTAATTTAATGTGTCTGTGTTTAAGTGAACAGCCTAGCTCAAAAACCAAAAGTTGTACGATATTGAAATTATGTATTTAAGGTAGGCACATGCATGTGATGTTACAGCAACTTTTTCGTCAAAATCGACTTACCCAAAGTACCGCTTTATATAATCGATTTTATACTTTTTTACAATTTTCTCGAAAACAGCTCCAACGATTTTGATGAAACTTGCCTAATTTATTCTTCATAAAGGCCTTCAACGTTTTATTTATTTAGTGCATCACCGAAGGAAATGAGGGAAAAAAGTTATAATAAAAAGAATATTTTATTTGGGCATAGCTTAAAAAGTATGCATTTTATGGCAAATTATGTATAGAAATACATGAGAGGTAATTAAATTATCTAAAAAACAATAAAAGAATCATCAAAATCGGACGAGTATTAGCAAAGATACAGTGTGCATCGGACTAACCGGAAATATCTATTATACAATCGATTTTACACTTTTTTACACTTTTCTCGTAAACTGCTCAAACGATTTTGATGAAATTTGCCTAATCTCTTCTCCTTAAAGCCCTTTTACTTTTCATGTTTTTAATATATCAACGAGAAAATGCAGAGAGAAAAATTAAGCGAAAAGAAAATTTTATTTAACCATAATTCAAAAAGTAAGTATTTTATGGTAAATCATGTATGAAACCATATGAAAGCTGATTAAATTCTCTAAATACAAGAAGGGATCATCGATATCTGCTCGGAATCAGCAAAGAGGACTACAAAACCCTAGACGGATAACCGAGCGCATCTGAAAAGAGACGGATGCGACCGAAACTCCTCCAACCAATCCGCCAATCTGTTGTCAACAATACGCTCTGTGATAATGTAAAAATACAAAAGTATAAATTAACTTAATAATTTCTACCTTTATATTATTTCATGGAAACATAATGTTTCCATGAAAACTGAACTGAAACTTTTAAAATATATTTTCAACTTGACAAAGTTAAAATATATAGGTAGTGTACAGAATTGGTGTGCTGAAATTGTTTAAAAAAATGTTCTATTGAGAAGAAGTGGATGCTGCTGAGTTTATTTCAAGTATTGTTTATGTGAACTCTTTAAAATTATATTAAAAAGATAATTATTATAGGATGGTAAGGGAACGTTGTGTGATGCGCGCACCACACCAGATTTTTTTTTCATTATGAGATGTATATAATTATTTTAATAAATAAGTTTTTGTTAAACAGGCGAATGTTATTCTCATTTATAACTCTCTTTGTTCTTTTTCATTATTTCTCGTTTATATTGTTCCACAAGAATTCTTTTTTCTTTTATTGCTTTTATATTATTTGTGATTTTAATTTGTTTATTTGAATATGTAAGCCAGATGTGTTTATTTTTTTATTTGTACACCATTGCTATTTTTAAGGAACTTCGTTCCAGAACGAAGTACCTTTTCCATTCTATTCTTTTTTTTTTTTTTTTTTTTTTGTTGGCTTGACTTCCATTGAAGTCCTATTCAGCCCGCATTCTATTCTTAATAGCTTTCGGTTAGTTTCGGTATAAAAATGAATTATATTAAGTTATTTAAATAAAATGTGGTGAATGAAATATTAATCAAATAAAGAAATAATTTATAATAGGAACTCAAATTGTCATGGTATGAGCGGATTAGGCAGCGGTGTCGAAAACATAATCGCGAGAAAAAACGACTAGCGTGAAGAAAGCTTCATGACCAATGTGAGAAGTCACAATAAGCAGAAACAATGACTGAGAAATAAATTAAGATATAAAATTAATATAAATGAGTTTTATTTTTTATGAAATTTTTGATTGGTTTATATGAGAATCAAATATATTGATTTCAATGAGGATAATTCAGAGAGTTATTCAATTCGTAATACACTTAATATACTTTTACGTCACCGCGGCGTACTAACCAGAGTGGGAGTGTCAAGATCCATTTCGCGGGATCGCCGCGAAATAAATAGTAACCGAAGTGGTAGGTTAGTAGTACCCATGACTAGAATAATGCATAATTGGAAAAATTATAGCAAACATTTTAAAAAATATGTGTTTGTGTTTGAAAAGAGCTATTGATTTTTGTAAAGATAACGTGCTTGCTTTGAGGAGATATTGCGGTTTTCAGTCCTCATGAAGCCTGATTTCGCAAAACGTTATCAATTTAGTTATTAACTACTAATTGAGAGAATAAATCGCTTATTTGGAATGTTATTATAACATCTTAATAAATAAAAAAAAAAGAACAATAATAACTATTATTTATATCTTTATAAATAGTAATAGCAAATCAATTAACTGACTGAGTACATTAAATAATCTTTTCAGTCAGAGGTGATTCTATATATGTTTGCTACAGACGTAATCGACGACAAAGAAAATTTAAGTGTACACGAAGCGAATTATCTTATCTTTCTCTAATGAAGATTGTTACAATATTGACAAAACTTTTACAAGAATCAAATCTGATAACAGATAATTCAATTAATTTAACTGTCTAAATAAACAAAAATACGATATGGTGCATAAAAAGACCACTTATTGTCATGTATATAAGGAATCAATGTCTACGTGATGAGTTCAGTATTACCAAAGAAATGAATCGGTTAATTTTATTATCTTTTTTCTGTAGCTTTAATGGCTATGTTACTTGTACTCTTCTCAATCCTTACCCGAAGATTCGATCCATCCCAGCCAAAAGTGATGTAGGAGATCCACTCTTTCTGACACCCTACATCGAAGGAGGTAAGATACAAGAAGGGCAGGCGGCCGCCAAAGTCCAACTGCCCGACACCAACATCTCCAGCTACAGTGGCTATCTCACCGTCAACAAGACCTTCAATTCCAATCTTTTCTTCTGGTTCTTCCCGTCTGAGACAGACCCGAAGAAAGCCCCGGTAGTACTTTGGCTACAGGGAGGACCAGGAGGTTCTTCTCTATTCGGGCTCTTCTGTGAAAATGGAGCATTCTACGTCGACAAAGAACTAACATTAAAAGAACGCAAATACTATTGGTCACGAGTATTCAACGTAATCTACATCGACAACCCAGTCGGTACAGGATATAGCTTTACCGAAAGTGATTCAGGATATGCGACTGACGAAGTGAAGGTAGGAAATGATCTTTACTCTGCTTTGTTTCAGTTTTTTCAGCTGTTCCCGTATTTACAGAAGAACGATTTCTTCGTCAGTGGTGAGTCTTACGCTGGGAAGTATATCCCGGCAATAGGTTACACAATCCACAACAACAACAAAAAAAACGAACAGAAGATCAACTTAAAAGGACTGGCTATCGGTGACAGATTTACGGATCCGGAAAACATGATGGTCTATGCAGATTACCTCTATCAGCTTGGTCTGGTGGATTCTAATACCAGGGAAATACTACAGAAAAAAAGAAGCTAAAACAGTGGAACAAATTAAGCAACACCAGTATAGTGAAGCTATGGGAACCTGGGGAGGAATTTTAGGAGCGTTAAGCCCTCAAATAAACGTGTACAACTATCTTCAAAGTGGTTCCTTTGACCCACAAGGAGACTACAGCGTGTACCTGCAAACAGATGTCGTAAGAAGAAGCATACACGTTGGCAGTCGTATATACAATGATGGTTCTAAAGTGTACAGTTTCCTCATTCATGATTTCATGCAATCGGTCAAACCCTGGGTCGAAGTATTATTGGAACAGTATAGAATAATGTTCTTTAGTGGTCAAGTGGATATAATCGTCGCTTACCCCTTGACAGCGAACTTTTTGCCTAAACTGAATTGGACCGGCTCGGAGTACTACAGAACTGCACCGAGGAAGGAATGGTACGTAGGAGGCAAACTGGCTGGCTTCTACAAGAAGGCTAAAGGGTTGACTGAAGTTCTGGTCAGGGACGCAGGACATATGGTCCCTCAGGATCAGCCGAAGTGGGCTCTTGACTTGATAACCCGATTTGTTTACAATAAATTTAAATGATCGTCGAATATTGATAACTGACTTTTGATTTAAATTCTCCCAATAAAAATAAAGGATGCTATTGTTCTAAATTGAGTTTTCTCTCGTAATTACTTATATTTTATGTGAAATCTTAAAAATAAAAATTGTTATAAATGATAATTTTTACTTAATTTGAATTTTTAATATGATCATAAGGTTTGGGTGAATTATATATATTTCATTATAGTGTATGATCCCAAGTAAGTATAAGAAAAAAAATATATAAAATTTATCAGGATGTCAGGCGATTGAAATATAGGTAAAATAGTTCAACAATCTTAAACCTTTCCTCGGATATCTTTAAAAAATAAACTATTCCTGCGGGTAGACAGCGAGGACTGATTGGTGAGTGGGATGCACATTCAAAGTAAAAAATACAAATATAAACTTAAGATATACTATAATAAGATAATATAATATAATAATAAACTATAATAAGGCAATAAGGAATATTTAAGGTACATACAGGTACGGATAACATTCTTTCTCCCAAAGTATGTAGCAGAGTGGCATCTCCGCTGGAGTTCGTACGTCGTGGGAGAGAGTGAGGAGAGGAGAGGTGCAGTTCGCAACCTGCAGCCGAACCACTTGGGGACATGTGTTAATTTCATTTTTATGCTCAACGGATAAAAAAACAATTATTTCCAACATCAATGATAAAAGTTATATAATAATTTCATTTGTAATTTGGTTCTTACTGAATCATCTCTTTTTAAGTATCATCTATTTTATAATAGCAAATAATTTAGCTGCTAGTAATTTGGAGAAGATTTATATCCAAATGCCGTTGGCAATTTATTTTTTATTTTTACCTTTTATAAAAAATGCAAAACTATTTTTTTTTTTTAAATCAAGATATGCAATGATTACATATCATTAGTCATTTAGACAAATCTAGTTTGTCAATAGATAGAGTATTGAAAATCGACGTTATCAATATTTTAAACGGAAGAACCCAAGTATCTTATATCTTATTCTTTTGGGAAGATTAAGCAATTGATATCTGAAATGCATACGAAAAAAGGCATAAGAATATGTCCAAGTGAGGTAGTAACCTACCTTGGTGTGCGGTTCGGTAGAAGGTTTAATGTTACACCTCACTTGGATTACATGCGGAATAGGGTGGCCCTAGCCCTCCAAGTCGTATTGGAGGCGCTTTCTGGGGCCTGAGATTCCCTGCAACTATGACTATTTATAATGGAGTAGAGCTAGGAATCCTGAGGTACGTGTCTCCTGCCAGGAATCGAACCTTCTCGCAATTTCAGAAGAAACGGTTGGCGACAATACAGAGAATGGCACTGCTGCGGGTGACCAAAACCTATAAAACTGTTGCTCATGAGGCGGTGCAGGTCTTAGCGGTAGGGGTTCCCCTCGACCTCCTCCTGCAAGAAGAGCAGACGAAATATGATTTTAAGCATGGAGGCTCAGCAGGTCTACCGGAGAATCTCCGAGAGAGGATTGCGGAATATCCAAGGAAATGAAAAAGGATAAGATGGGAGGACACCATAAAGGAGTGGAATCGACGGCGGGTAACTACTCAGAATGGAGCTCCCTTGAGAAAATATTTTCCCAACGTCCATTCACGATTGAAGGCCAAATGGGTCTTCTCTGATTACTGGATGTCACAATTTCTCAACAGGCATGGAGGATTCCGTGCCAAGCTCCTTGGCTTCGGAAAAGAAATTAATCCTCTATGCCCCAGTTGTGGAGTTCAGGAAACTGCTGAGCAGATCGTCACCACCTGCACCGCGTTTGAGGCAATAAGAACAATACTACGGAGGAAAACCGGCCTCTATGTCATTACAGAGAGTTATTTTCCTCAATTAGTTGGCCAGAAAAATTATCTATGCTTTGTATCCTTCGTATACGATTGGAAGGAAATAGTAGTACCAACCTCTTTTAATAGACTCAATTAAGAATGGACACGACACGGATGAAGAGACTCATCTTAGAAGGTATGTGTAAAAAAACCTTTATGCTGACGACTACCAAATCTATTTATCCTTCTGAGCTATTAGTGGCGTTTTGCAAGATTCAATAAGACCTAGATAAATCAGCGCTAATTACTAATTACAAATTAGTGCACATAATTGAAAGAATGCAATGCAAATCAAAATTTTCAAAAAAAAAATTCAAGATGGTATCTTTGACGAAATAAGCTGTCTGAAGTTATGTAAATAGAGAAGGCTGTTCTCTTCTTTAGCATAACCCCTTGGCCTAAGCTCCACCCATAAAGTTCTTTCTTAAGTTGTTTGCCCATATCTATTATTATGGTTAAGATTGCTAAAAATTTGATTAATACTAAAGACTTTTCATTACATTGATGTGCCGCGCCCTGTCTAATTAAATTATTGTTGTTTGTTTTGATTTTGTTTTAGACTTTAAATTTATTTCATTATTTTTTCAGGTCAAATTTAGATCCGCTTGACAGTTATAAAGATGAAGAGATTTGGTCAGCCCTTGAAAAGACAAGTCTTAAAGAGCGGGTAATGATGACTTTACCCGCTCTTTAAGACTTGTCTTTTCAAGGGCTGACCAAACTTTTGTTCTTTTTTATTAGTATTCGTCTATATTGCTTCACAAGAATTATTTTTTCTTTTATTATTTTTATATTATTTATGATTCTTATTTGTTTATTTCAGTATATAAGCCAGAATTGTTATCTTTTTGTTTGTACAACATATTTATTCTTATGGGACTTGGTCCCAGAATAAAGTTTTCCTTCTATTCTATATTATTCTAAGTAACGCTGTATTCCTAACCATGCGCATAGTATATTATATAAATATTATTTGTGATCAAGAAATAGTAAATATCAGACATACATTATGATTGTAAAATAATCTATTTTTACCCTATAACAATACTGCTCGATTTTACATATAAATTTTTTACATATAAACATATCAGAACGCACCGAAATTTAATTATTTCATTTTAAAAATGTTGGTCCCTCAAATGTTTACTATTACTTTTTATTATTTATTTTGTCTAAGATAATCTTTATAGCTTTGTTATTAAAATAAAGAACCTAGCCTTTAAGGCCGTATTTATGAGTTATATAAAAATATTTTTCGTAATACAGAAATACTAAATTTTAGAATGATAATATTAATTTTTTTAAAAATCACATTTTTTCTCAGATCTTCTAAGACAATGAAGTAGTTATATATATATATATATATATATATATATATATATATATATATATATATATATATATATGAAAAGAAGAAACTCCCCTCATTTTAACAAGTCTAAGAATGTCGATATCGGGTAAACTAAAGACCAGGTACAGAGCTTTAAGCCCAAACGTAACTTTTGTTGCTTTTAAAAATGTTGAGCACACTCCAACTGAATTCTTTTTCTGTTTTCGATGTTTTTTTCATCATTAAGATTATTTTATGTGTATAATCCAAATCTGCCATATTTTTTAGTGTGAAAAATCTAAGAGACTAGCTTACTTAATAATTTAAATACTTTTTTAAATTTATTTGATCAAAAATCAATTTATGTTTTTATTATTCATTTGATATACTTTTTTTAAATTTAATTTTTTTACTCTGCTCCTAGGGCCTACGGTATCCCAGAGTATAGAGAGATATAACGTATAGGAATATGGAAATATTCTTTCTCTTTTAGACGGTATAGTAGATATACCGTGCATTGACGTATAGTAGATACACCGTAATATCGACGTATAGTAGATATATAGTATTCTACAGTAGGATTTTTCAGTGTAGAATAACCCCAAAAAAATTGATAAAATTCCGCGACGGACACATCGTGCACTTCCCTCGTAGGTTTGAAATAATTTTAATGAAAGAAATGAGTTATCGTTCCTTTCAAATTCAATATTTAACAAAAAATCAACGTGCTATTATGAAGACGAAATGATTAAATAAATAATATTTCTTTAATATAAAATAATTATTTTTTTCTTTTAGTGTTTCTTTTGTACTGTTTTGAAGACTTTTTTTTTTCTAAAACGTTTTATCGTCACTTACTCTAATGATCACATTAAAAATCCAAATTATATAAAAACTATTCTTTATAGCAATTTTTATTTTTCATATTTCACAAAAATGTGAAAATTAAGAATATGTAACCCAATTTAGAGCAATAACATCCTACATTATTGTAGTGAGAATTAAAATCAACAGGCAGTCATTAATTTTGAACGATCATTTAAATCTATTGTAGACAAACCGGTTTATCAAGTCGAAAGTCCACTTCGGCTGATCCTGAGGAACCATGTGCCCTGCGTCCCTGACCAGAATTTCAGTCAATCCTTTAGCCTTCTTGTAGAACCCAGCCAGTTCGCGTCCTACCATCCATTCCTTCCACGGCGCAGTTCTGTAGTCCTCCGAGCCGGTCCAATTCAGTTTGGACAAGAGTTCATCGTCAGTGGGTATGCGACGATTATGTCCAATTGGCCACTATAAAATATTACTCTGTAATTTTCTAATAATACTTCTACCCATGGTTTGACTGATTGCATGATATCATTGTCGAGAAACCGTTCGACTTTAGAACCATCATTGTAAACAAGACTACTAACGTGTATACTTTTCCGTATGATGCCTGTCTGCAGGTACACACTGTAGCCGCCTTCTGGGTTGAAGTAATCGCTTTGAAGATAGTTATGCACGTTTATTTGGGTGCTTAAAGTACCTAAAATTTTATCGGATATAGCATAAGCCTGAGAATATTGATGTAGCTTAATTAATTTCACTACTTCATCTTGTAAATTCCTAAGTACTTCCCTAGTATTAGAATCCACTAGACCAAACTGATAGAAATAATCTGCATAGACCATCATGTTTTCCGGATCCGTAAATCCGTCACCGATAGCCAGTCCTTTTAAGTTGATCTTCTGTTCATTTTTTTTGTTATTGTTGTGAATTGTGTAACCTATTGCCGGGATGTACTTCCCAGCGTAAGACTCACCACTGATGAAGAAATCGTTTTTCTGTAAATGCGGGAACAGCTGGAAGAATTGAAGCAAAGCAAAGTAAAGATCTTTTCCTACCTTCACTTCGTCAGTCGCATATTCTGAATCACTTTCGGTAAAGCTATATCCTGTACCGACAGGACTGTCGATATAGATTACGTTAAATAATCGTGACCAATAGTACTTGCGTTCTTTTAACGTTAGTTCATTGTCTACGAAGAATGGACCGTTTTCGCAGAAGAGCCCGAATAGAGAAGATCCTCCTGGTCCTCCCTGTAGCCAAAGTACTACCGGGGCGTTCTTCGGGTCTGTCTCAGACGGGAAGAACCAGAAGAAGAGATTGGAATTGAAGGTCTTGTTGACGGTGAGATAGCCACTGTAGCTGATGTATTCGTGCCGGGCAGTTGGACTTCGGCGGCCGCCTGTCCCTCTTCTATCTTGCCTTCTTCGATGTAAGGTGTAAGGAAGAGAGGATCTCCTGCATTACCATTGGTTTGGGTGGATTGAATCATCGGGTAAGGATTGAAAATATTGCAAGTAACATAATCACTAATGCTATAGAAAAAAGATAATAAAATTAACCGAAACATTTCTTTGGTAATACTAAGCTCTTCACGTAGACATTAATTCCTTATATACATGATAAGTACTCTTTCTTTGTACAATATCTTGTTTTTGTTTATTCAGAAAATTTAATTTATTGAATCATCTCTTATTTGATTGCAAACTTGTAAAAGGTTTGTTTATATTGTAACAATCAATATCAAGAGCAAGATAAGATAATTCACTTCCTAAACACTTAGTTTCATCAGTCTGTTAATTTATTTGCTATCAATATTTAAAAAAAATTAAAATAACAGTTATTATCAGATGGACTGAAGAGCGGAAGCAGAGGCATCGAGAACGGATGCGACGGTACTGGCCAAGATTAAATCCAAAGGCAGAAAAGAGTTGGAACAACGTGGTCAAGCTGGTCAAAAGTTATTATTATTTTATTTATGTTTTTTATATTAACATTCCCAATAATGAATTTATCCTCTCAAATAGTAGTTAAATACACACACATGCACGCATACATGAGATGTACTATCTGCATTTTTTATCTTATATTGAACTTTTCCAAGCTATTAAGTGTTATTAGGGTCAATCATTTTCAAATGGTTAAAGATTTGCCAGCCATTTATAGAGTTTGTAGACATGTACGGTTTTATATATTGCTTAACACAGGATTATCCTTTTTCATTTCTCCAAAATTATAATTAAATATTTCAAGATATACATTTATAGTAACATATATAGTATTTATAGTAGCATATATTAAATTTATTGTTTTGAAAATCTTGTTCTGTAACTACGTTACATAGACCAAGATTATGGTGATGTTTAATCACTTTTGATGTTGGATACTTGTAAATTTGCATAATGCTAACATTGAAGGTGGTGTGGCTCACACATTGTTTGTATTTATGTTTCTCTTATAACTAACTTAAGTTATTATATTAATAGACAGTGGGCTGTTTTGCCAGCGAACTGGAGCCGGTGCCGGTGTCAGAGTATTGAAGCGAGGGTTAGAAAGGGCTTTTAGTGAATCCAGAAATTTGATCTGTCTTTTCTGGAAGAATTCGAAAATCGTTGATAGTTCAAATTTTCTATGTAGCTCTTCTGTGTTCGGCTTCCTTAATGATATCGACCGCGTCTTAGTATGCTGTTCTGAAACCGCTGAAGGTATTTCAGCATGCCTACAGGTAAGTAAAGACTGCCGCGCCGTACAGTTGTGCTGCACGGAATTTGCTATTATAGAGAAGCAGTTTAATCTTAGTGAAAGTGCTGGGGAAGTCAGGAGGAAATGGAGACGGTCTGATTTGGTTCTTACAAACTTCGTTTTAATGTGTATTTTGGTCGAGAGTTTCATATGCCGATCGATCTTGATGTCAAGGAAGACAATGGAGTTGAACTGTGTTATCAACTCGAAACATTTTTGGTATTCGAGACTTCTTTTCTTTTTAAAGAGCGAATACTACACAATCTGTTTTGGAGACATTCACTGTTATGTTTAAGAGTGCCAACTTCTGTACAATACCTTGGCACACCGATTCTGCTTGAATTAGCGCTCGAGTTGGGTTTACACTAGATCTGTAAACAGCTATATCATCACCGAAAGCGGCGATGGTAGCACTTTTGTAGTTGTCACCTATTATGTCCGCCGTAAAAATGTTGAAAAAGATAGGTAATTGAACTGCACCCGGTGGAAAACTGCAGGTGAAGGGAACAGTGCGGGAATGATCATCCTGAACTAGTAAAGCCAGGCTTCGGTTGGCTAGAATCGATACTATGATACTATAAAACTGTTCTAGATATTCGAGGTCTGCATGTTTCCGGCAAAGGATGCCGTGATACACAGAGCCGAATTTCTTCGAACAATATATACTGCAGTTTCATTAAATGATGTTCAGTGCTGATCCTTATTCATAAGGTATGACCGAATGCTCCTCACAGAAAGTTCTCAGATAGTTTAGAATTATCTTCTCAAAATTTTTGCAAGATGAGATAGCAAACTGATGGGCCTAAAGGTTCAGGATCATCGCCTGTTTTCGTCAGTTCCCAAAACTTCCTTACGTCTTCGTGGGTCGCCGTGAGTCGGTTTCCCCATATTTCCCATATAGCCGTCTTCCAGTGTTTCAGTAAATATTTTATTTGAGTGGTGAATGAGTTTGAGTTCAAAACTCTCTTAACATCTGGATTCTTGTAGCGATACCATCTATTTTTTACTACTTCTATTTTACCACTTTATAATCTGTAAACTTCCCAACGGTTATATAATCTTAACCTATACGATGAAGGGTCAGGTACCCACCTTATAGGGCATGAGTATACCCGACCGCCATTTTGTTTTTTCTGGGTGAAATATAAACATGAACTTTGAAAACATAAACAAAGGATATGGCCCCTTAATCTTATGACGTCTTATGGACCTTGAACTGTTTATCTCTAGCATATAAATAAATAGTAAAGTTCCTTAATCTTATAACAGCTTTTGGACTTTTAACTATTTATCTTCTTCTTCTTTCACTTCTCCCTATAGTGCCTTTCAGCGTAGGGAAGCGTCCAGCCAGGAGCCGAACTCATCTCGATATCTTGCTAGGTTTCTGGCCTGTTGGAGATCTTTTCCTCTTTTTCTACTAAGGCGATCGATGTACTCCTTATAGGGCATCCTTGGGCGTCCTCGAGGTCTTTTTCCATCCGGCATGTAGTCCATCGTCTTGAGAGGATCCCGATGGTCACTCATTCTGATAACATGGCCGAACCATTTCAATTGCCTGATTTCCAGGAGCTCTTTTAGCTGGGCAATCTTCAATTCTTGTTGAATCCTCTCGTTGCGAACAGTCCCTTCTTGTCTTCCCCGCCACTCTTCTCAAGTACCTCATTTCTGACGCGGTAACTCTGCTTTCCGCGTCAGTATACATATCATACAACAGTATTACATATCTGGTAATAAACCGCGTTTGCCTTGTTAATCCTATTGGATATTTCCGCGTCCATCTTCCAAGACCTGTCCATTACAGTACCGAGATAAGTGAAGTCAGTCACCACTTTCATTTCCTCCTCATTGCAGAATATGTGTACATCTTCTTCCTACCGCCTACCCACTTGCAGGATCTTACTTTTATTGGTATTGATTGCCATTCCTTTTCGGCGGAGTTCTTCAAATAGTAGAGTCTCTTAATCCTATAACAACTGCTGGACCTTGAACTGTTTATCTCTAAAACATAAATAAATGGTACGGCTTCCTAACTTTTGAATAGCTTTTGGACTTTAACCTGTTAATCCTTAAAACATAAATAAATAGTAGGGCCCCTTATTCCTATAAAAGCTTTTGGACTTTGAGCTGTTAATACTCTATCTTTACTTATCTCGCTGAAACATCAACTTTTCAATACATTACGTATTTTTAATCTCTGATAGTATAAATATTTGTCTTAAAAGGATTAACTTTTAATCCTTTAAGTTCCTATCGAACTTTTAATCTCTAAAATACATCGACAAATCGAAACGACTGTATCACGCTGGCCAAAGGGGTTATACCTTTTCATAGCTTTGAAATATTTTCAAAGTACACGAGTCGGTATTAATAACTACGAACACGAGGCAGTAAATTTTTATTGATGAATATTAATTAATCATTGATTCATACTCGAACTTAAAGTTCCTATAACTAATTTTTAATTATGACTATTAGTAGGGCTTCTTAATCTTTGAATAGTTTATGGACTTTGAACTGTTAATCCTTAAACAGTTTAACTTTTATACGTACACAAAAAATCTTTTTAATCTTCTATGTATTTTTAATCTCTGATTGTATAATAAATGGACTTAAAAATTTACAAATATATCGATAAATAAAACGACGGTATCACGCTGGCCAAAGGTTTATACCTTTTCACAAATATTTTTAAAGTACATGAGTCGGTATCGATAACTTCGAACACAATGCAGTAAATTTTTATTAATAAATATTTATTAATCCCTAATTAACACTAATTCTTAATTAGTACTGATTCTTAATTAGCACTAATCCTAATTTATATTTTATTGATACCCTGTTCGACTTGCTCGAACCTGTCCGAATAGAATCAGAGCAGGTCGACTCTAATTTTATAGTTAAGAGTTTTAATTTTTAGTTTTAAATTTACGCGTTACTTTGTATGCACGTTATTAGCTTGTCGTCATTAAATAAATGTCAGTATTGACATTTCAGAGAAATGTCATAGTTTTTAGTAGGGAGTTTAACAAAGTCTGTCATGAAATATCATGTCCGGTTATTCAGACATGGCGTGCATGTGTTTCCTGCGATAAGATTTTTAATTCTGAAGAGCAGTGAAGAAAGCATGTACGTCGCTGTCAATCAGAAACACAGCTCGTCATGACAAAGCGAAGGCGGTTTGAGGCGGCGATGGCGTCTCTATTCAGACAGAAACATCATTTGGAGGAGACCTCAAGACTTTTTTCCTTCCATGTTCTGAACCAATCGATGCAGTGAATTTCTCTGCAATCAGACAGATACTCTATATCGATTGATTTCAGAATTTTGGTCGGAATCAGATGCTCCCCTAAAGTTCAATTTGGTATTGGAGGCTACGTACGAAAACGTCAAAGGAGAGACGTGCGATCGTGCCTTCAAAATCAAAAATAAAGCTATCTACGACATCTCTTCCATCTTGGATTGTCTAAGCGGAATGTATGCGAAGATGGCTACCAAGATGGAAGAGATGGCAATGAAGATGAAGAGAGCGGATGGTTCCTTAAAGGTCTTGACGGTCTTCTCTTGAAAGTCAATCGATTTAGACCTCTAGGCGGCTCCAGCTATATAGCGCTTCCGCCTAAAATAGCAGCTAAAAAATCAATTATAAATGTTCGAAATGATGACGAGCAGTGTTTCAAGTATGCCATATTGTCACACCTCGTCGTCGATGGTTATAAACCACAACGAGTGAGCAAGTATAAAAACTTGCAACACAGATATAACTTTGACTGCATTTCCTTCCCCACTCTTCTCTAAGAGGTGAAAACTTTTGAGCTACACAATAACATCAGTGTCAACGTTTTCGCCATTGGAGAGACCGGAGACGTGTATCCGCTGAATGTGGTTAAGGAGGAGAAGGCCGACCGTGATCTTCTTCTCCTGACAACGGATGATGGGCGAAGCCACTACGCTTATATAAAAGACCAACAAATTAGTGGCTTCACAGATCTCCGGTCACCATAGCGGAAGACACGTCTACAAGCGATGTTTTACGCACTTCAATTTAGATGGGAGAGACATCGCTGAGCGGATGAGGGAGCACATGGAGTACTGTGGGGAAAATAAACCAACTGGAATCGTACTCCTGGCCTGCGACAATGAGGGGAATACTCAGAATATATCGTTCATTAACATTATTAACTAAATTAAATTATAATTAAATTATTAATTAAATTACAACATTATTAACAACATTAACAATATTGTACCAATGACAAGTGAGGATTCTCTTTGTCGTGTATACAAATTTTGAATCAATTTTAGAAAAGATTCAGCCAGGAGATTCGAGATCCTCACAGACGACTTCCTACCAGAGACACCTCCCGATGAGTTTTTGTGTACATGTGAAAATTGCAGAAAACATCCCACGCCACTCGCTCGATTTTCCCGCTGAACCCTACATCTACATAGGTGAGGATTCAGCGGCGAAATTTATGACATATATCAAGGAAGTGGCGGAGAAGGTGTCTCAGGTGCACTCCAAGAAGCGGCTCATGCTACCCCTGACACCATCGCAGAAGGAAGCCCACCTCCGATCCCAATCCTGCAACCTTTGTTACCGTCCATACACTCCTGAGAATGAGAAAGTGATGGATCACGATCATATCACTGGAATGTATCGTGGTCCAGCACATTTCAAATGCAATATCCTCTACCGTTTCTCACGTTTCCTCCCCGTCCTTTTCCACAACCTCAGCGGTTACGACGCTCACTTTATCGTCCGAGAGTTGGGGCATGACTTAAATGAAGAAGAAAAGAAAAAAGTAAGTAGTGACGTCATCTCCAAACTCGTTACATACCCTCAAACGGAGAGATTTAACACATTTATTACAACATTTCTTTAGTATTTTGAGCTCAAAATGTTTCAAAACATTCATGAGATCACAAGGAATAATTTAAGCCATTATACTTAACAATTGGTTGAGCCGTTCGCTCAAAAAATCATAAAAAGCCGGTCAAGCTTAACAGATTATCCTCCTTGCAGTCGGGTAAAAATATATTTATAATTATAAAGCATATTATCTATGTAATATCTATTTATATGAATTATATGTAATATCTAATGACAAACTTTGGTCAATTTTTTTAAATTTGGTGTAAAATCAGTAAAACTGTGTGTAGAAATTCTGTAAGATAAGTGGGTAAGGGCAAACATTGGGAAGGTATATTGAAGTAATGAACCGATTGGAAGGTTGCAGATAACGTAAACATTAGGAGGTGGTCAGCGAGTCCATTTGACTTATTCAAGAGGTACTTCTAGTTGTGTAAAAGGGGAAAGGCCATATGGTCATGTGGCTAAAAGGGGCGTGGCCTAATGATCATGTGACTAAATAGGGTCCTGGTCTGATGATTAAGATGACGTCAAGGTGGTTTAAAAAGGCTTGAAGCCCAATAGCTAAGATTAGATCGAGGTTTAAATTCAAATTTCGCGCCATAATCACGTGACCAAATTCTGGCTTCTCATTGCCAGCTCAGCCCTCAACTCACACATGTCAACATTTTTGAAGTAGCCAAATTTTACTGTTTGTGCAAATTACATTCACAGAGAGGACACAAACGTTTTTCTACAATATTATTGTTTTGTCATCATTCCTCTATATGTTACTATATGTGCTAGTATTTCATTCTTGAATAAACTTTCCTTAACACTCTAACAAAGGAGTTCATTTTCCACTTGATTGATATAAAATGAAAAGTTGCATGAGACATATACGTGATTCTCATATAATTTTAAATTTTGAGTCCTTTAAAAATTTGTTGCCAAATATGGCACTATATTGCAAAATCTTAATTGCCAGATATATAACTTTGAACATATCTGTTTGTTCCATACTATAAATCATATTGGAAGTATTTGTGTTTGAAGCAATTTAAGGCAAAATACCCCGAAAGTCTCTATCTTCCTCTACTGTCCCAAGCCACAATATTACCTGTTAAAAGTATTATTAATAAGTGTACACAATTAAAAAAATAATATTAGTGCAGTGTTACTAAATTATAAAATAATATTTTTGAATTTGTTTTACAAAAATATAACCAAAGAGGGCGTCATTGCATTCCCTTTTGTTTATGTGCATTTTCCTGACAGTAGATGCTATCTAGAACAAAGTTTGAGATTATCTATCGTTTTAAAAAAGGTTTCTCACAGTTCGATGTGGATCTAATTGTTTCCTGAATTAGGGAGAAACAAGGGGAAAAAACAAAGGTAAGAAAATGTGCTGTGTACATTTACTGCGTCATTACACTCTCCCCCTTCAGATTCATTACTTTTATAACTAAGCATTTTGAATTAATTTCGTCCAATTAATTAATATATGATGCCAAACAACATTATTAGTAATATTTGCATGCAAATGTAACCTCAATTCATGCGAGACAAAAAAAAAGGTAATGTACCGTCATTACATTCCCCATCACTGCATTCCCCGTCTTTATATTCCTCAAAATCATTTATTAAAAATAAATAAAATGAAAGTTTCTTTACACCTTCTCCAAATTTTACTAAGACATTCGGGACCTAAAATATTGAATTTAGATTCACGGTGAAAAATTACAAACCCCAAATATTGTCTGAATGATTGTGGAACTCTTTTTTGTAAAAATATTTTTTTTTTTAAAACTTTATCTCAGAAACTAGTAAACGTAAAAACCTCTATTAGGGCTCAAATTTTAGCGAATTTACTTTACTTTAAAAGAGGCGTTCACAGTATTTTCCGCGCGGTTGGCAGTTTTCAAGATATTAAGCACAGAATGAAAAATAAGCGACAATTTTAGGATTTTTCTTGAATAAAGTGAACTTGAAGTAACTAGATTTCATAGTATAAACCTAAATTCACTGGACTACATGTCTTCTTCCAGCTCTAATGAACAGGATTCTCAATAGAAGTTTGGCACAACTTCAAAGCTATAATTATTAAGTATGATACAAATTTTCAAAAAGTACTTTATTTCTTATATAAATTGTTATAATTTTTTTTTTTCCTTAAAAATTTAAATGTATCAGAGAATCACTTATATCGTGCGTTAACCTTTAGACCACCCAATGAATAAGTTAGTTACCTATCTTTTTTATAGAAACCTCACAAGCAAGTGTTTTAAAAGTGTTTTTTGTCCCGCTGTTTTATCAAGACTTCCAACCAGCACCGGTATCTCATATATGTCTTGATTCCGAAACTTCCTGTGCTCATAAACTATAATAAAAAAATTAAAGTAGTTCATCCCATCTCCTAAAATATCCAAGTTTGGTGTTTAATTTGAATATATGGTAGATGTGTGCTAGCTCAAATTGCTAAGGCATTGACTATTTTATGGAATTTGGGTAAAGGGTTACAAGTCATTTCTTTGCGACAATGGGTTTAAATTATATTTTGTTATTTTTAATGAATCAGTTGTTATCAAAATAGATGCCTGGAGTATAAAACAATTGAAAATTAAAATTGACTTAATATTAAAGAAGTAAATTAAATTAAATCAATAACTTAAAAATTAAATATGGTTTTTATTTTTATTACAATTCTATGTTTTTTATATTTCTATATTATTCACTTCATATTTCTGGTTTATTATTTAGAACTGAAAATATTTTAACATTTGCAGATAAAATTTTAAAGATAAAATAAGAATTTGATACATAAAAGTAAACAAAAAATCAAGTTGCCTTAGGAAAATATGATAATAAAGATTTTCAAAACTATTTTACAGTCATTTAACGTTGTTAGAAGAACAATTTACCATTATTTTCCATACCTAACAGCTTATTAGTACACCTGGAATCAAAATCATCTTACAGAAGCCGAAGAATTAATTGATAAACGTAACAATCGTGCGTTAAGATTGAAGTATTCACGAATGAATATATTTTGAATAACAATTACGAAGGAATGACCCAACATAATGGTACAAAGCATATAATATTTTATTGCAATTTTCCACATCGTATCTCTTTGAACCCCTTATCTGGATTCTCTGCACTCGGTAACATTAAAATAAAGAATAGATAAGAATTAAGACCCTTGATTATATGATCTCTTTATGTATGTCTTTCAAAAAACGATCTAATATTAAAGAAATATGCAAAAGCCATATTTAACAAAGTTCACATTTTATCACCACAAACCTTCATAATAACTTTTGTTTTGAATCTTTTTGTGTGTATCAAACATAAACTTATTTACTTTGAAAAACTTTTATTTTTTCAAATACCTTTTATATTTTATAATTTCTATGTGAATTTTTTATTTTTTAATAATAATAGAACAGATTGATCCGGATCGAAGACATTGTTATTTCACATATAATTCTCCATCTAATAATTACGTAATTAGTTTGAAAAAATCTTATCCAGTTACAAGTAGGCCTTTTAATTTTGTTTGTCCTGATGTGTAAAAAGATTGTATCATATATGATTTACTGATCTGATGATCAAAAAGTGGAATTTTACGATAACTTAGAAATATAGCAATAACGTAACTTTTGTACCTAGTCTACTTTAATTATTTATTTTTTTTTTTTTTTTTACGAAATCGTCTCACTTTGAAATATTTCGCCATAAAAGAATTTCGACGAGACTATTTGTTTAATTGTAATATAGATTAAATCGAAACATATCTTGATAGATAGATAGATAGAACATTTTTTTATTAATTACAATTTACAAATTGCCGCAAGGCTATAGTTAATATATTTACATGTTGTGGTGCAATAATTTCGATAGGAGTCCGTAAGTCGTTGAGAAAGATAGATAACACAGAGCAATGTTTATTATCTGTCTTGTCTGCCTTAATACTGAGGCTCTTGACATGTTTTATATTCCATTGTCGCATTCTAAAAGTTTAATAATATACCCTTAACCTCAATCGAACACTTATGTTCTTACAAGAACTCGTATTATTAAATTTAAAAAATATAAATCTACTAACATTTTTACAAATGAACAAAATTACACACTTATAATTTAGAATTTAAAAAAAAATTAATTTGATTTTCTATCACAGTGTTTCTTTGAAACATTTAAAAATGAAAAATAAAAAGGACTAATTGACAAGATGAAAACATAAATAATAGTTACCTACTCCAGTTTAATTTTATTTTGAATTATACTAAATTATTTTATTGTACCTGAAGATATTATGCAAAGCTGTAGTATGAAGTGTAGTATTCAAACTTGTTTCGCATAATATTTATTTCTTCTTCAAAGAACCTCAGGTGAGATCAATTTGTAGTCAAGTTCGTCCTTACCCACTGACCCTTTTTTTCCATATATTGTCCTTCATCAGTATTCAATATCTGCCAGCTCAAAGCGGTCGGGTTTCAAAATCACTGCCAAAAAAACGACGTTTTAGAACTTTTTTTCGAATTTCACCTATAATTCCGCAAAAAGTATATTCTCTTGATAAAGTAATTAAATAGAATTAAATTCTGCGTCTAAAAAGTACCATAAGTGAGGTCGAAAACGACGATTTGGAAAAAAACGACGATTTGGTCAAAAACAGAGACAGACTGCTATATATGAGTCTACAGGTTGGAAACGAGTACTCTAAGAGAAAGACTCAAGAAATAAAAGTTGTAGAGCATCAAAGTCTGTGCCCATTGAACACAAAAAAGTGTTAATTCGGTCTAGTACATCTCTCAAAATAAGCAATCTTCCGAACTCCGGCAATTGGCATTTTAGTCCGGTAGAAATCATTTCGGTTTGCAATAAATGGAGTAATTTTAGTTTGTAAATATATTCTATGAATTAAACCTCTTGTAAAAAATCCAAATTTTCGACTGAAATTTTTTTATCAATAACTCGCTTCCAGTGCATTTAAGGTAAAAATTGGTTATTACCAATTTTAAAGAACGGTAAATTTCTTGTTTAAGATTTATATATAATATTTTTGAATATTCGAAATAGCAAATGAGAGAGGCCATCTGTAAAAAATGGCCAACAGCTCAAAATTCTCAAAATTTATTTCTAGCACACATAAAACTAAAGACATTCCCAATACTAAAAACTTTGTCTACCGACATTAGCAGAGGATAGGTTTAAAAGGGTGATAAAAAAGAAAAAAAAACTTCGAAATTTTGGACTTTTTTTATTCACTTGTAATATTTAAACGGTCCTTCTATCGAAAAAAACAAATATAGCAATTATGCCAAAAACAGAGACAGAGTACTATGAGTCTACGACCGTAGTTTTCGATCCAATCACTTAACCAAATTATTATGTTATGGTACTCATTAGAAATATGCCATAGCGTTATCGATAGTGTGGACTGTTTAAGAATGATAGGTAAAAAACCAAAAAAAGTCCAAAACGTTGAATTTTTTTGCCCGCCATTTTGAAACCCACACTTCCTACTGTCGGCAAAGTTTTTTGAATCGAATTTTTTGGACATTTTGAGGATATTCATGGCTTCGTATCTCAGTAGCTATTCCGAATATTCAAAAATTTAATACATAAAACTAGCACGAAATTTAACGTTATTTAAAACTGGTAACGATAAATTGTAACCTCTACATGTACTGGAAGCGAGTTACTGAAAAAAAAAAAGTTTCTCTTAGCGGTTATTGAAGATGGCGAACAACTCGAGAAGAATTAAATGGAAAACTTTTTCTCAAAAACTCGGATTTTTTACAATCAGGGCAATTCATACGACACACCGAAAAACTAAAATTACTTCATTTTTTGCAAACAAAAATCATACCTCTACCATGCTAAAATGCCTATTGCCGGAGATCGGGAGATAGCCAATTTATAGTGATGTAATAGACCGAATTAAACCTTTTTTGTACTCAATGGACGTAGAGTTTAATGCTCTACAACTTTTATTTCTTGAGTTTTTCTCTTAGAGTACTCGTTTTCAAGCTGCAGACTAACATATAGCATTCTGTCTGTGCTTTTGACCAAATCGTCGTTGCCCATGGTTTTCGACAACACCACTTAACCAAATTATTATGTTATGGTACTTTTTAGACGCAGAATTTAAGTCTCTTTAATTTAATATGCAACCAAATACCGTGGCTGTTAGTCTATATTATTTAATTTCAATCTAATGGCTCTGTACTAATATTTGTTAAAAAAATAAAATTGATGATTGGTAATGTATGAGCTGCTGTATCATAATTTCAAATCTATAACTGTCTTTTTCTCTCTCTCTCTCTCTCTCTCTTAGGATAGAGACATTGGTCAAATTAATGGTAAAAAAGTATAATATTTAAGTTTCTATATTTTTCTAGCTATTTCATGAGACAAATGGGGCTCGTTTACTCCCTTGAAATACTTCAATGAATAAAAATATGCATTGTTTTCAACTTCCCATGCATGCAGGTTTATCAAGGAAGCAAGACTTTTAATCCAAGCAAAAATTTTAAATATTTATTTTTTCTGAGCTCTCCAATTAAAATTTAATATTTACGTCTGGTTCATCTTTTTATCTCGCTCTTGTGTTGTTGACTATTGTTCAAGTGTATAAAAGCAATATGTGTGTTTATAATCACTTCAGTATTGCCATTGCAATGAATAAGTTAGTTTTATTTATTATTTTCTGTAGTATAAACGGTAATCATGCTCTTTTCAATCCTTACCCACAAATGCGATCCATACCAGCGAGTGGAAATGTAGGAGATCCTCTCTTCCTTACACCTTATATCGAAGAAGGTAAGATAGAAGAGGGACAGGCTGCCGCCGAAGTCCAACTGTCCGGCACAAACATCATCAGCTACAGTGGTTACCTAACTGTCAACAAAACCTTCAATTCCAATCTCTTCTTCTGGTTCTTCCCTTCTGAGGCGGATCCGAAGAATGCACCGGTCCTTCTTTGGCTGCAGGGAGGACCGGGACTTTCTTCTCTGTTCGGACTCTTCACAGAAAATGGGCCATTCTTTATTGATCTAGAACAAACATTAAAAGAACGCCAATATTATTGGTCTCAGTTATATAACGTTATCTATATCGACAACCCCGTCGGGACGGGATTCAGCTTTACAGAAGATGATGAAGGATATGCGACTAACGAAGTCAAAGTAGGAAAAGAACTTTACTCTGCTTTGTGTCAATTTTTTCAGTTGTTCCCAGATCTTCAAAAGAACGAGTTCTTTCTCACTGGCGAGTCTTACGCTGGGAAATACATTCCAGCAATCAGTTACACGATCTACAACAACAACAAAATAAACTCACAAAAGATAAACTTGAAAGGACTTGCTATCGGTAACGGGTTTACTGATCCGGAGAACATGATGGTCTATGCAGACTATCTTTATCAACTTGGACTAGTGGATTCTAATACGAGAGGAGTACTTAGAAATTTACAAGATGAAACAGTGGAGCTGATTAAACAACATAAATATCACCAGGCGAAAGGTAACTGGTATACAATTTTAAATGCAGTTAACACTTTTGTAAATGTTTATAACTTTCTAGACAGCGGTTCCCCTAGCCCGAGAGGAGACTACGGTCTCTTCCTGCAGTCAGACGTCGTTAGACGAAACATTCACGTAGGTAATTATACATACAATGACGATTCAAAAGTAAATAAGTTTCTATACGATGATTTTATGCAATCAGTCAAATCATGGGTTGAAGTATTATTAGAACATTACAGAGTAATGTTTTATAGTGGCCAATTGGACATAATCGTCGCATACCCATTGACGATGAACTTCTTGCCCAAACTGAATTGGACCGGCTCTGAGGATTATAGCAGTGCAACGAGGAAGGAATGGTATGTAGGAAGTGAACTGGCTGGCTTCTACAAGAAGGCCAAAGGATTGACAGAAGTTCTGGTCAGGGACGCAGGACACATGGTCCCTCAGGATCAGCCGAAGTGGGCTCTCGACTTGATAACCCGATTTGTTTACAATACATTTAAATGATCGTTCGCTGATGATGTATGGTTAATGATCTCAAATAATTTTATAATGATGATAAGGATTCGAGTTAAAAATTGTTTGGCTTCAGAAATGATAGTGATTGTTAGAAAATGTAAATAAAATTTTTTTAATGAAATTTGGATTTATCATTTCTTAATGATGTACAATACAGAGATATGTTTGACATCATAAAGCACAACAACTAGTGGCAGTTCGGAGATAAAATTAGAGGAGTACTGCTCCAGAAAATTTTCAGCTTTTGTTTTAAAATTGTGTAAAAGGTACAAAGCTGTATAAAAATAAAATTTTGCGGTTAATAAATAAACACGCAAAAAAGAAAAAACTTATTTAAATGTAGGTCGAAGTATTATTAGAATATTTCAGAATAATGTTTTATAGTGACCAATTGGACTTATTCGTCTGCACACATTATAATAAGTTTTTTCTTATTTGTGTTTTTATTTATTGACCAGACCGAAGTCAGAATATAAAACATAGTTATTCCTCAAAGAGATAAATTTAATAATTCTTAAATCGTTAATAATTTTATAAACATCTCTATGAAAATATCTGATGTGGTCACCGTATGAATTCCTTGCACGCCTATTAAACTATAAATCGGTGGCTCAAAAACTGATCCTGAATTTAGTTACTAGTTTTCGAAGATTGCAGAAACTCAAAAACGACACTCGATGTGGTGACATCCATCTATTGTCACACACAAGCTCTTGTTTCTTGAGGGGAGATTTCAAATTCAGTCCCAAATGCCAAAAAAGGTACTAATTTAGTCCCGGTAAGTTTTCCAAACAGAATAAATTGAGTCCCGAAACTAATACCTTTTTTCAGGTATCGGGCTCGGTTTATCAGCGTTACCCAGTGACACCATGAAGCTTTTTGTACCACAGTCAGCAGACCCCCTATTAGTAAATAAATTAGTTAAATAGTTAATCTTTTTTGTACCAACCGAAATTATCGTTTTATTTTGTATTTAATTATATTAATTTATTTTGAGATAGAGTGCTCTCACAATGCGAATATTTAGACGCCATCACATAAACTATACACTGTATATCATGTATCATATCTAAATATATAAAGAAATTGGTGCGTATATTTGTGCTAGCAAAACTAGAAAAGTAGTCGGTCGTTTTGGATACGGCTTTTCCTATCATTTAGAGAATTTCTTCCAAAAGGCTTATGCGCATTAAATTTTTCGAAATGCCCTCCTTAAAGAGAGAAATGGGGAAAACTATTTAAAAATAGTTAATTTTGTAATCGTCGTGACAACTTGATACATGTGGAAGCAAGTTCACTACAAAAACATTTCAACAAGAGTGAATTTATTGTGTGAAAACTTCATTTGTTAATACTATAAAATCGGAGATTAAGGAAAAAAAAATGTTGGCCTTGAGATATTTACAATCAAAATTTTTGTTGGAAGCCGGTTGTTTCGTTTAAAGTTCTGGTAGCTTCCTCCTCTTCTCTCTCCTAAGAGTTCTAATAATTGAAGATGTAAGAAATGTTTTCAGAATTTTAGTTTCAATCAGAAAAATATAAAAGAATTATGACTTAAAAAACATATTTTTTTCTGATAACCTATGGTGGTATAAGTAATAAAATCACATTTTTTTTGTAAAAAAAAAAACATCTTTTTTCTTCCTTTTCTTTCATTCCACATAGCCACGGCGAAGCAAGTCACGGTATTGAATTGAATGATGTGTTTCCTCGGTGAATCTATATTCGCTATGGCATTTATTTACTTTTCCATTCGTTTCATATAGCAATAAATATGATGAAATGTGCAATATATAATTAATCTGTTAAAAATAAAATAAAAATAAATCCTTCTAAATGAGTTCAAAATCTCACTTTCAAGTTTTCCATGAGGGTAAATAAGAAGTTTAAATTATTATATTTTAGGAAATTATTATACCTTTTCGGCTTCATCAATTTTATTCAATCATTTATAACAACGTTTCGGGCTTATCTTTGCTAATTTTCATATTATCTTTATCTGCCGCTTTTACATCAATATTTGTCAGATATGTAGCAGTTTTGTCCCATTACTCCATATCATAAGAAGAATCTAATTTGTCTAAAATAGTTCTCATTTCTTCTTGCCCTGCTCTGATGAGTGAGATATTTTTATCTCAAATTAAATTCATGAATTATATAAGGGATAATAATTTCCTGAAATGTAATAAATTATAATCAAAATCAAAGTTAAACTTTAATCTTTTATTTGTTTCAAAAGTTGTTTGTACAATCTTTACTGTATGATGATTAGGAATTATATGAACAATAGTTCTGTCTTCTGTTAATCCCATTTTGTTTTAAACCTTAAACATAAAAAAAACAAAAAAACTATTTAGATTTAGAATTTAGGAGGGTATTTAACCTCGCAATTCTTTTCACGCCGCACAGTGGTTGAAAGGAGGAAAAAACTATTTTTTCCAGGTATTAGAAAAATGTTTTATATTTTTCACTATTAATAAATAGATTAATAGTTATTACCTGTATTATTTCGCCAATTCAGTCGGAAATATGTCCATTTCTATGTCTGTAACGAGCCTTTCAAATCCAATCATGGAAAAATGTTTGATTTTCAAGAAAAACATTGTCGATATTATTACTATTATAGCCACTCACATTGTTTTTTCATGTTGCGATTTTCCTTTGTAATCAGTTGATAAGGAGTTGATGAGGAGAAGAGATGCTGCCAGGAGACACTTCCGAAAACACGTGCAATCGATGACTACTCCTCTTTTAAGTCCCTACGAAACCTCACCCAATCTTCCTTACACCTTGTCTAGGCACAATATTTCCACATTACCTTATCACAAACTACCGATCCTAAGTCTAGATGGAAAATCCTTAAAGCGTATCCGTAGTAAACTCCAAAGGCTGCACTTATTACCCGGTTGCTCCTGACAAAATTCCTATTTTGCTGATCCACTTCCTATATCGCACTCTCCTCCATGCTGCACTCCACAAACATCCTTTGAACCTAAAAAATTCTACTTTACAAATATTTCCCTCGAAGAGTTACTCTCCTTAGTTCTCAATAGACTTTGGCTCTGATCACATTCCTGTGAAAATCATCAAACTATGTCTTCCTGCCATTTTTCTCTTCCTTTTACATATCTAGAATTTTTCACTCCAAAATCCAATTTTCCCAGCAGCTTGGAAAAAAACCATGGTCTGGTATCATAGTCCGTTGTATAAAGTTCCGGTTCCCTCCACAATTTCCGACTATAGACCTATCTCCACTCTCTCCAACTTATCAAAACCACTTGAAAGAATAGTCCACTCCCAACTTCAACTTCCCATCAAAAAGCTCTCCTCAACCCTCTCCAGACTGGCTCCCGATCCAAGTATTCCACGCAATCTGTCTTCCTAAAAATCACCCAAGATCTGAAATCCTCTATTGACCACAAGAAAATTACTATTCTTGTACTCTTCGACTTTTCAAAAGCCTTCGAATAAGTTAATCATAACACCCTTCTTTCTAAACTCCAAAACCTTTCCCTATCAAATAGCGTCTTAAAGTGGTTTCTTTACTTCCTGTCGCTTCGCACACAAACAGTTATCATTCCCAATAAACCTCCTTCCTCCCGCCTCCTTCTAATACGTTGTGTTCCTCAGGGGCTCTCACTCTTATCAATCATTTTCTCCGTCTATATTAACTATCTCCCCGATTTCATTCAGCATTCACAATATCACTTACATGCTGATGACTTCCAAATTTACCAATCCTTCCACCCTAACGAGATGCTTGAGGCTATCCGAAAGGTGCAAGAAGATATAGATTGTATCAAAGCATGGGCAATACGCAATGATTTGAGGCTGAAAACCCATCAGCTCCTTGTATCCTCCCTCATTTTTCCCCATTTCGACTATGGCTGCCTTGTATATGGCGGACTGCCTGGTAGGCTTGAGATGAGAGACTGAAGAGACTAATGAATTGCTTCATTAGATTTATCTTCGGAATCGCCAGGCGCTCCCTGGTCTTCAGTTGGTATGTCGAATTAAAGTGGCTTCTCCCTGTTTTCCGATGGCAATATTTTCTAGATATCTATCTTTTCCGAACCCTCAAAACATCTTTTCGCAAATGTTATGAACAACTATATATTGTCGTTGGCACTAGTAGTAAAATATTATGTAACAATATTTGAATACAAATTTAACCTCGTTTCAGGCAAAACAAAATAAAGGTAATGTGCCATCATAAACTTCCCCATCTTTACCATCCCATAATCCTTCCATTTGTTGAAAATTCTTTGTAATATAAATTTTAGAAATATTTAAAGACATTTCTTATTAAAAAATGATGATCATACTTCATTTGTTATAAAAAAAAAATTTTTGTATTTTTAATTTTAAAGGAAATATTAAAACGATTTTTTTTTTAAATACCACTAACTTTTTTTCCATGCATATTATTTGAAATATTACAAATATAACATTTTTCAATGTTCGTATTTGAGTTTTTAATCTTTAGTTTGCAAGCCAAAAATTTTATAATTCAACATGTAATATAAAAAACAAAAGAATAAGGAAGGAGCTGGTAGTAACAAAACTTGTTAAGTTGATGTCTTTTTCTAGCTCTAATAAGCAGGATTTTTAATGGAGTTTGGGCACAATATCAAAATTAAAAATATTAAGTAACGTCAAAATGTTAAGCGCTTTATTTCTTATCTAAATCGACTTTTATTTTGTTTTTCTGTTGCCACTACAAAATTTAAAAGTGGGTACCAGAGAATGCTCTTGTAAGAATTATAAATATCTTAGTCATGCAACAATAAGTTTTTATTTTTTTATTTAAATCCGACGTTTCGGCTTAACCTTGGTGGTGATCTTCAGAGTAATCCTTTAAAAAATAGAACATGTTGTCTAAAGACAAATCACTAAAATTATCCCAGGCGATAACCTTTAGCATCTGTGTGACTAGAGACTCGGAAAAGGAACTGGAGCGTTACCATAGGGTCAAAGGGCAGACCTCAAGGTCCACGATCTGAAGAAGGCTAGGGTCTACGATCTCGATCACTACTCACAGAAGCTGTTATGAGAGCTAACTGTTACTTGCAACAACCGGACACTGGCAGCTTGTTAAGCCGTGAACTTTACCTGATCTCGTCTTCTGCTTAGATAGCCAGGAAGTCTTAGGATAATAGAGATAATAGTTCACTAATTATTATTATAGAGCACATGTTGTGATTGGCTACGGAACATTGCAAGATATAATTCGAAACTGTTTTTAATTACTCTATAAAATAATAGCAGTAATTTAAACTAAAAAAATGTGAAAAGGGTGCTGTAAGGTCCACTCCCAGCTCCAGATCCAGCTGTTCCCGAAAATTTATTTCAAGTTATATGGATCGCAAGCCATGGATCTACTTTGAGTTCGGGAGAGGGAGGGTAGGGTGGGTATCTGGATCTTCATTCCATTGGGTTTTTAAGCCAATATCTCGCCGCTTTAGTTCATTTTATGGCCACCACGTAGCGCTTAAAAATTAGGAAAATTTACAATTATTTTCTTTAAAACTATTTTCCGTTTTTCGGTCTGTAAATTCCAACTTACTCCTTATTAAAATAGAATTGTCAATAACTATGTTTGAAGGTTGTAGTATGTCCGAATAAGTGTAATAACAATATTTAAATAGAAAAAAAGGACTTCAGAATTTGAATTTAAAAAAACAACGTGTTATACAGCTTTAGGAATAGATGTGTAAATTATTTTGGTAAACAAATTTGGAGAAAAAAGCATAGTTAAAGTCGTCTGATTATTAAAATAAAATTTTCTCGCCAAACGGTTGGAAGGTTAGGAGTGCTTAGCTGAATGGGTAGGGACAGGTACTGGTCGGAGGAAACATTTTTGGCTATAATACATAGCCACCAGGGACGTTGCTATTCAAATTTATAAAAGGGGCAGAATTTGAAATTTCTCTTCTATTTTGCTCGGATTTTCCAACTAGGTAGATTAAATATTTTAATTTTCTCAACTATATTGTGAAATATTGTAATTTTTCCCAACTCTTTTGAATTTCAACTTTTCACGTAACTATTGCGAACGTAGCACTAGACAAAAATAATTTTTATTTCTATTTAAACAAAATATTGTATCGATAAAATTCCAATTTCTCACATAAACGGTATGGATAAATCCATACAATAGAACACTTTTATCCCCAACATATAATGTGGGGTGGCATGTATAGCCGAAACTTAATTGAATTAAACATTTCCTCACCTAAAGTTCCTGTAGCATCACAGGTATACATATCTTATATACGCAATTTCAGTATCGTACAACTTTTCGTTTTTGAGCAAGGCTGTTCACATACACACTGGCACCCAGACCATTTTGCGAGACTTGGTTATTTGTAATCAAATACCCTTAAACGTGTTTTCCCGTTAAAAACTCGAATTCGAAAATTTTCAGGATCGCAATGCTTGACCTTACTGTATATTTCATGTATAGATAATGAAAAGTAAAAATTTTTACTTACGAAAAAATTATTTTTTAAATTTAGTATTATTTCTGCGGCTAAGTAAGGCGAGCAATCTTACTCGGAGATGACCAATAAATTCAAGACTTGAAATACCCCTGACCAAATATTGAAGTATCCAGGGTCGAGATGTTTTGATGTAGCCGAATACAGGTATCAAATGTGCTTAAACATCAGCAGGTCCTCGATCAAGATGCTCTGATAAAGTTCTGAGACCCTCTTGATTTCGGGTTGCATATTCGTTTTTCCTGTAATTCACTACAGCTGTATGAAGAATGAATTGTTGCTGACTACCACAAAAATATTGTTCAAAATTAAAAAAAAATATATTAGCGGGGCTTTGCTCCCACTAACTCTGTATATAATATTAAATAATAATAATAATATTAAAAAACTAGTTTTTGCAGAAAGCCTGCTTTAGTAACGTTTATATCTCAGAATCCTAAGATATTCCAAACTGACATCATGGGACACAAAAGTGCCTAATTTTGTAAGAATGGTCCATAAAATTATAGAATTACTCTAAATATAAATTAGGGATTGATAAATTATTTACCATTTCTATAAATTTGTTTTATTGAAAACTAGTTTCGAATGTTACACATTCATCCTCAGTTCTAAAAAAATAAGCAATTCAAAATACATTTAATATTGAAATATATTTTGAATTGCTTATTTTTTGATTTTTTTTTGTGTTTTTAGAACTGAGGATGAAGGTATAACATTCGAAACTAGTTTTTAATAAAACAAATTTATAGAAGTGGCAAATAATTTATCAATCCCTAATTAGATTGATCCTTCTATACCAGCATGCGGGTGTCAACTCTAAATATAAAACTGTACAATAATGGAGAGTATTTTTTTTAAATATTACTACTAAATATCTCATATATTAAAGATCGTACGTTTCTTGAAAAACATCATACTTAATTTAAAGTAATGAAGAATGAAGAATTGTTTATTCAAAAATGATTAAAATATTACATTATTTTGGCTGAATCATTTTTATACAAATTGTAAATTTTATTATGCATATGCTTGGTACATGACTGGTTAGTGTCATGGGGACTTTGGTACGATTAAGTAATTCAATCAAAAGCAAAATATTTTTTATTTTTTTAAGCAAAAAGAATATATTTAAAATGGTTTACTGTAAATAAAGCGAGTTATGAGGTCCATGGCCCACTTGGGCTGGTCCTGAGGGACCATGTGTCCTGCGTCCCTCACCATCACTTCAGAGAATCCTCCGACAGTCTTTGAATATCCTGCCAGCTGATTCTGAACCATCCATTGCTTCCTGTGTGCATTCTTATACTTCTCCGCCCCGCTCCATTCCAACTTCTCCAGGAAGTTCACCGTCAGAGGATATGCCACGATTATGTCCAATTGTCCGTTATAAAATAAAATTCTGTAATTCTCGATCAACGTTTCCACCCAGGGCTTGACTGACTGCATGAAGTCGTTTTGGAGGTATTCTGCCACTTTCGATCCGTCGTTGTAAGAACGACTGCCGACGTGTATAGCTTTCCTCACAGCATCTGATTGCAGATATTGATCATAGTCCTCTCCAGGAGTGAAGTTGTTATTTTTAATGTAGTTATAAATATTTATGTGCGGGTCTATCGAAGCCATAATTCCGTTAAAATTCATCAGAGCTTTCCCATATTCTTTGTTATGAATATTTTTGACTACTTCATCTTGCAATTTCATTATTGTTTCCTTAGTATTTGAATCCACTAGACCAAGTTGATACAGATAATCTGCATAGACCATCATGTTCCCTGGATCAGTAAATCCGTCACCGATAGCTAATCCTTTTAAATTGATCTTCTGACTATTTATTTTGTTGTTGTTGTGGATCGTGTAACCTATTGCGGGGATGTACTTTCCAGCATAAGACTCGCCACTGACGAAGAAATCGTTCTTCTGTAGATACGGGAACAACTGGAAGAACTGGCTCAAAGCTGAGTAAAGATCTTTTCCTACCTTGGCTTCGTCTTTCGCAAATTCGGAATCACTTTCGGTAAAGCTGAATCCTGTTCCAACAGGGTTGTCGATATAGATAACGTTGAATAATTGTGACCAATAATACTTACGAGTATACAATTTTTGGTCTTTTTTGACAAAGAACGGTCCATTTTCGCAGAACAGCCCGAAAAGAGAAGAACCCCCAGGTCCTCCCTGCAGCCAAAGGACTACCGGCGCATTCTTCGGGTCTGCTTCAGAAGGAAAAAACCAGAAGAAAAGATTGGAATTGTAAGTCTTGTTGACGGTGAGGTAGCCACTGTAGCTGGTGATGTTGGTGCCGGACAGTCGGACTTTGGCGGCCGCCTGCCCTTCTTGTATCTTACCTTCTTCGATGTAGGGCGTCAGGAAGAGCGGATCTCCAACGTCACCATTTGTTAGGAAAGATCGTATTTTTGGATACGGGCTGAATAGAGCGTGGTTGTAATGGAGACAAATGACTAAAAGAAACAAAACTGTTAACCGCCTCATTGGTGACCGCACAAGATGTACTGTTAAACAACTGTTCAGAACTGAGAGCATTGAAGCTAGTTTAAATTTAAACACGTGATCTATGAGAGTTAAAGCTGCATCAATAGACATTTTCTTATTTCATCTTTCACAATCTTTCAATTGACTTGTAGAATGAATGCCTGAACCTTTTAATTTAGCTGATTAGGAAGGTCAATGAGCATTGATTGTGGAGGCGAAAAGATATGCTGTTCTGGCCCTCAGGAAATAATAAGTAATAACATTAGCAAGGTATAGAGCATTTACATTTTTTTTTCTAATTTCGCAACAAAAAAAATTTTAAGCCATTTAAAAGTTCCTTTCTCAAATAAAAACAGAAATATTTTGGTATGGCTCGATAATGCTATCTTTGGTTGTGAACTATCTATTTACAAGTTATTTTATTATAAATGAAGAAAGCACATCAGCTTATGAAATATTTCTCACAGTACTTATATTTATCACAGTGTTACTTATTACTTACAATATTTGTGAACTAAAGTACTTTTGGAGAGTATATATATGCATACATACAATGACTACGTTATATTACGTATGCCTTTTATAATCCAATCCACGCATGTCATGCTATAAAAAATTGCAAGTGTTGCAAAATAAATGCTTGAGGTCAATTGGGAGTTACCCCAAGAGGTCACCGATAGATCTGATGTATCACACTCTAAACGTGCCCAGTATCTCCACTTTTGAATATAAATTAGTTATAGATTTTATCGGGTTAATTTTATTTTATTTTTATTTTTAAACTCATCAACTATTGAGTTATTGCAAATTGAAAGTACAAAAATAACAGGGAAAATTTGACTTTTTTTAGTGGTGAACATACACGGTTCCAAGAGTGGTCTATGAGCTAGGCCACAAAAGTTTCTGCAACTTGACTCAAGAATATGGTTGAGCACTGAGAGATAGCCTACCCTGTAGACCACTAAGCGCTAAAGATTTAATGCCTTATAGAGAAATAAACATAAACTGATTATAACTGAAAATTAAAAAGGATTTTAATGACAGGCGCTGCAGGTTAGTGTGATCCTTTCCTCCTTAGTTATCAATTGCCTCCCAGCTCCCTGGCATCTCTCTCCACTTCATCCTTTTTTGAATCCATTCTCCACTTTCACCACCTTCTTGGTCTTCCACGTCATTTTACTTTTTATCAAGAAGCTTACATATATAATATTAATTTTACGCTGTTGTTAAAAGCAGTTAATGATTACCCTTAATAAAGCAGTAACAGTAGCTCTGCATACACAAAGCCAAGATAGGAAAAGAAAGTCACAATGACACACTATATTCAGAGAAGAATGTTGGAATTAGTTTATTAGCTCATAAGCACCTCCCATAATCGGTTTTTGAGCACGTGAGCTCTTGTTTCGAATTCTACTTTACAGGCCAGTCAAATTGGGTTTTTTGCTGTTATGAATCATGTATTCCACAATTTTTAGGAATTTGTAAGAGAAGGCCGCTGAACAACGCTTGAGAAATTCTCATCGATTTCAGTTACCATGGGAGATGCAAGGGAGGCTCAAAGGTCCTTTTTAACAGCTTTGGCGCATATCTTCAATAAAGCCTTAATTTTTTAAGCCTTAAAAGTTTCTTTGCGACGCACCGTTTTCAAAATATGCGTAAAAAAAACTGAAAAAGGGAAACTTTGAGCCTTCCCTCCCTCTCTCCCTCCCCGCGGTTACTGAAAACGATGGAAATTTCTCGGGCGTTGTTCCGAGACCTCCTACACATTGCTGAAGCTTATGGCACATCTTAACAAACTGTACTGCTCCTGATTTTTTGTTTACTATTCTTTTCGTTGGTAAAGATAATACAAATTCTACATTTATTACTTGGTATGCCGTTTCTCCTAATCATATTTATAAATCCATTGAGATTCGTATTAGATTCTCGTTTTCTTGAACGATAAAATGCGGTTAGGAAGCTTTTCAAACTCTTCTGACTAGTAACAAAACCAAAAAGCGATAAAGATAAATTCATACCTGAAAATGTATAAAGATTTGTTAAATGGGAGGCAAGGCATTCCGTATTGAGACGATAAAGCATAAGGGATGGTTGTTGTAAATTATGACGTTATTTTAAAAAATAATGCCAACAAATGTATTGAAGATAGAAAAACTCACAGACTGAAAATAACTAACAATAGTAAAACTAAAGGACCGATTGGACAAGACTCTTTCTAGACATTTTTGTCAAATATATTTATCAATTAGCTAATCAAAGTAAGAATGGCCAAATGAGGAAAGAAAGGCTTAAGGAAAAGAAAGAAGAGAAAAAAAAAGAAAACACATTACACATGAAAAACTGCACATGATGCAAAAAATAGAAGCCGCAAGGAGATGGAGCAAACAAAAATCTTTCTATTCGATTATTGACAAAGAGTTGTTTAGGAGAAAAATTTAAACCCAACGACTACTCAATTTTGTTTCCGTTAAAAAAAAAATCAGCCAATGGTCCAATTGAGAAAAGCTATGTATGTCAATTGTTTTACTTGATTTATTACTTCCTTGTACGAAGTAAAGGATATATTGTAATCGCGAAAATTTTCGGTTTTCAGATTTCAACGAAAATATTCATTTTGACCATCCCTGAATCCATTTTGACTAGTTTCGTCGTGGCGTCTGTACGTATGTTCGTTAGTATTTCGCATATCTCAAAAACGGTTAGTCGTGGAAAGTTGAAATTTTGTATTTAGGATTATTGTAAAATCTAGTTGTGAACCTCCGTTTTTGGTCACTGCTTAATCACCGGAAGTGGCACTTTACTTGAAGGTCATCATTGATTTCCATAAAAAAATTATATTAAAATACTTTGCAAAACTTCTCAAATTTGGTATTTATAACTTATACATTGATTTAAATAGCATACTAAATTTTGGTCTAAATTGGAAAACCGGAAGCGGTACTTTACTTGAAGGTCATATTACACTTTCATCAAAAATTATATTAAAATATAATGTAAAACATCTCAAATTTGGTAAATAGGACTTTTATATTGATGTGAATGTATTTACTATATTTTGGTTAAATTTGGTGAGCCGAAAACGGTACTTTACTTGAAGGTCATAATAAGCTTACATCAAAAATTATATTTAAATTAAATACATAAATCATATATTTCAGTAAAAAAGATTACAAACGCAATTTGGTTTCCAATTCAATTAAACATTTTCATTACTTGTTTTAAGTGTTAAAATTTAGTGTAAAATACTGGTTTTCCTCCCTATTTGTGTGTATGTCAATAGATGGATGTGGTGACGCCGAGTGTTGTTTTTGAGATACTGCGATCTTCGGAAACTAGTAATCAAATTCAGGATCACTTTTTGAGCCACCGATTTATAGTTTAATAGGCATACAAGGAAGTCATGTGTTGTCCACATTAGATATTTTTTGGTTATACCTCCTGTTTTAAAATATTTACAAAGTAAATTTACTATCCTAGCAAAGAAATTTAGAAAGATTGTTCTAGTCAGACCCTAAAAAAATTGATAAAATTGTAAAGCTTGAAAGTTTTTCTACAGATATCCTTGGTAGCAATTCTAAACTTTGTAAAATTGAAATAATTCTGTTATCAATAGAACTGAAATAATTAGCAAATTAGTACGAAACTTTTATCATGAGCCTTTTCTGTTGTTTTTCTATTCTCACTACCTGGACTGTTTACCAACCTGCAAGTAGCTTACAAATAAATGTTTACTAACTTGTGCAAAACCCTATATATAAGTAACCTTTCAAAGGATGTTTTTCGAACCTAAATTAGTTAAAATTCGACTTCGGTATACTTTATGCCTTATCTTATATCTTATCTCTTTTTTATTAACGAAGAAAATGGCTTATTCTATTACATGGATAAATATATATTTATAGATGAAGTAATCTGTACTGGTCAAGACCTGGTCAAAAAGCTTGTTAGGTTAATTCTTGATTTAAATGTTAAATAATTCATATAGACAATTTTTTCTTTTGATTATAAAACTGTAATCGAAATAAAATACAACAGTTTTCATTGTATATGCTTAGCTCACCCATTAGTGTTTTCTATAATTATTTATTTTTCATTGGGGTATACCAATAGGCTTTAGGGCTTTCACCCTTAGCTTTAATTGATACCGATAGGATGTATATCCTATTTTACTGTTTGTTTACTGCATAGAACCTGTTGAACGGGCCGAGTTGACCTGTGCGGTTAACCGCTGTAAAGGTCACCCGGTTCAAAACTTTTATCAAACTTTTTAAAACGGTTCTCCATCCCAATGATTATTTTATAATTAGTATATCCGTTGCCCTAGAATATTACTGTAGCTCAAAACATTTTATTTTAAAAACTGAAGAGCACTATATTGCCACAGGAATGTTTTCCTCAAATTTGTTTTTTTTTTGTTACTTCTTAAACTGTGGCAGATAAGAAAAAAATAATAGAAACATTCTTGCAGAAAATATAATGCTCTTCAATTTTTTATATATAATGCTTTAAGGTAGGACTAACCGTTTTCGAAATATAAACGAAAAATATGGCCTTCTCTCCTCTCCCACCTCTACTCTGTTTGCCTCTTCTCCTGGATCCGGGAACTTCAAGTATGTTTAGATGTTAATTAATCCACACAAAGCCCTGAAGTCAATTTAGGCCTTCCGGTTTCCTTCTACAACCCCCTCATTGACTAGCCTATTCATAGATTTTTTGTTGGTGACAGGCCAATAATCTGAAGAATCAACTCGCCATGACACTAACCAGAAGAGTATTATGTTAATCTTCAGCAATCTACCCATATTGCAAGAAGGGATGAATACCTTTGCTAATTTATTTATTACATTTTTCAATGATTTACATATTTACATATTAATGGGTACATATTTCAGCTATAGTTTATTCTTGTATGACTTAAAACTTGTACACTTTTTTACAATTTTCTCGAAAACAGCTATAAAGATATTGATGAAATTTGCCTAAAATTCTTCCTTTCAATTCTTTGTAAAACTCTTTAGCTTTTCATATATGTAGTACATCACCGAGAAATGGAGGTATAAAGGTAATTATTTTATCTAAATAATAAAATGGAATAATCATTATCGGACCACTATTAGCGAAGATAGAGCGTATCGGTCTAACCGGAAGTGTCAATTCTATCTATATTATATCTATTTTACACTTTTTTACAATTTTCTCGTAAACAGCTCCAACGATTTTGATAACATTTGTCTATTGTCTTCTCCTTAAAGTTCCCTAATTTTTCATATATTAATTACTTCACCGAGAAAATGCAGAGAAAAATCTAACAGAAAATTTAATTTTTGCATTACTCAAAAAGTATGCATTATATGATAAATTATGTTTACGATCAAAAACAAGGTAATTAAATTCTCTAAAAAAAAAAAGAATCATCGAATTCGGACCTGTATTAGAAAATATACAGTGTATCTTATTAGGACTACAAGACCCTAGAAAGCCAAGCATGTCCGTAAGGTGACGGACTAAGCCTCCAATCTGTTGCCAACAATACGCTCTGTATTAATGTAATATAAATAGAAATTAATTTAATAATTTCTAATTTGGTTTTATTTAATGGAAAAAAATGTTTTCATTGAAACTGAATGGAGCTTCCATGGGAACTAAATCGAAACTTTTAAGTTATGAAATGATAGAGAGTCACCGGAATAGAGAAATAAGGGATGGATTAGAGAATAATAGAAGGTCTATAGCTAACAAAAGAAAAAAGAAAAAAAAAGGAACATATATAATATGTAAGCCCTAATTACATATTATATATCTTCCTTTTTTTTCTTTTGTTAGCTATAGGCCTTCTATTATTCTCTAATCCATCCCTTATTTCTCTATTCCGGTGACTCTATCATTTCATAACTTAAAATAACGTTTTTATTTTATTTTTTTATTAGGCAAAAAAAAAAAAAAAAAGAATCGAAAACTAATGAAATGTTCACATTTTAGAAACGTACACCTAAGCATAAGCACAAAATACAACAGTGAACTGTTACTGATATGGTCCCTCTGATTAATTTATTTATTACTAATTATTCTTTATTTATTTGTATATCTATTTTTTCCATTTACTTTTTCTATTCCATTATTTTTTTTTATGTCAGGAAATATAATAGCCAAAAAACCAACGGGGAAAAATTTGTTTATTGTTTATTAATTCAAACGTTATGAGTTATTGCTTTCCATTAAGTTTAAGAATACGATAAGAATAGACTATTAATGGCCAATAATAGATCATTGTAGTATCCTGGTCCCAGAGTCACCCCGAAGGACTAAGGATATAGTCCTGGGCAGAGGAGAGTGGGACCGAAAAGAAGTGGAAGGCCGTCATGAACGATCGCGGAGCCTTGGCGGTCTACAAAATGACCTGTTATATGACTGACTGATCTGGGGACTATTGTGGTCGCCGGTTGCCCAACTCCTCCTTCACTGTAATGTCTAGATGAGGTCGCTTGAGCTGGTTGAGGTTTCGACAGCGTTCAAAGTACTAACAAGAAATGTAATTAAAGGAGACATGGTGTCATTAAAATTAATATCTTTAGAATAAAAAAATCTGGTGCGGTGCGCGCATCGCACAACTTTCCCTTACCAACCTATTATAGCCTTTTTAACATAATTTTAAATAATTCACATAAACACTTGAAATAAACTCACTTCTTCACGTCTTCTCTCACAATAGTTGTTTAAACTATATATTTTAGGTATATCAAGCTGAAAATATATTTTAAAAGTTTCGATTTAGTTCCCATGGAAGCTCCATTCAGTTTCCATGAAAACATTTTGTTTTCATTAAATAAAACCAAATTAGAAATTATTAAATTAATTTCTATTTATATTATATTAATACAGAGCGTATTGTTGGCACAACAGATTGGAGGCTTAGTCCGTCTCCTTACGGAGAAGCTTGGCTTTCTAGGGTCTTGTAGTCCTAATAAAATACACTGTATATTTTCTAATACAGCTCCGAATTCGATGATTCTTTTTTTATTTAGAGAATTTAATTACCTTTTTTATGATCGTAAACATAATTTATCATATAATGCATACTTTTTGAGTAATGCAAAAATTAAATTTTCTGTTAGATTTTTCTCTGCATTTTCTCGGTGAAGTAATTAATTAATTAGGGAACTTTAAGGAGAAGACAATAGACAAATTTTATCAAAATCGTAGGAGCTGTTTACGAGAAAATTGTAAAAAAAAGTGTAAAATAGACGTTTCTAAAATGTGAACATTTCATTAGTTTTCGATTTTTTTTTTTTTTTTTTTTTTGCCTGTATGAAATAAAAACGTTATTTTAAGTTATGAAATGATAGAGAGTCGCCGGAATAGAGAAATAAGGGATGGATTAGAGAATAATAGAAGGTCTATAGCTAACAAAATAAAAAATAAAAAAAAGGAACATATATAATATGTAATTTGGGCTTGATAAATTATTTGCCACTTATATAAATTTGTTTTATTGAAAACTAGTTTCGAATGTTATACATTCATCCTCAGTTCTAAAAACACACAAAAAATTCAAAAATATAAATAATTTATCAATCCCTAATTAGATTGATTCTTCTATACCATCCAGCGGATGTCAACTGATATATAATATGGGTAATGTAGTGATAATTATAATGTGTTTAGAGCTAAAATGAAAGGAAAAAAAATGTTAGGTACATTATATGTAATATACTACACTAATACTATTGTATTTCTAACTAAAGATTGATTAGTATGCAGTCTATGTAGCAACACAAGGTATTTTGTCAGCATTGCTGTAAATAAAGCATTTCTCTTTATTTATTTATTGTGGACAGAAAGGACATAAGTGCATCTTTACTATTGATATTATTCTCTGAGGGCATTTTCAAACGTTGAAGGTCTTATTTATCAACAGGGCATCTGACTGCAGGAAATGTAGAGCAATCCGATAATTATCAGACCGTGTGAAAGGAACGTATACGTTCTGCGTAAACTAAATTGGAAAATGCCCTACGATAACAGAGTTATCGCTCGGTATTCCTGTATTCTGAGCTTCGTCAAGAACAACTCCTTACGATGCTTCCTCATACAAGATTGAAACTACAAGAAACAGCTCGTAAATTCCGATTACTCCAACATTTACTTGACAAAAGCTTCAAACTTCCAATATAAAAAAAAGCTCATGTACATAACCATTACCAGGCTTGTTTGGAAATACAGTGTTGAGATTTCGGATTCCACGAAACTAGTCCAATCAATCCTTGCAATCCAGTATCCTACTAAAAATCCTCAATGCTCTATTATGCACATCACTATATAAAAATGTACAGCACATTTACTTATTGCAGCATTTTTAAAGTTGTAGATTTCAATAAATAAATTAATAATAAAAAATGTTTGTTTGTTAAGGACAATTTAGAGCAATCAAGAAACCTATATAATTGTTCAAAAATATCATTTTATATCTAATATGAATAAAATTGGTCCTAACAATTATTCCTATAATTTTGCTATCTCATTATCGAAGATATGGAAGATTTGTATTTCTGCAGGAAGTGAAAAAAATGGTGTCCTCCGAATCAAAAATTTCTAATCGCGTTTTAGACATTGTAGAACTAATTTGGTCTCGTGTCTGTCAGTAGTTAAACCCATTTGACGGGCAAAGCATTAATCAAATTTTGATTAAATTTTCAGGAATTCACTTACGCTCGCCTAAATTTATTTTCCTTGGCACATCGATATAACGAAACTGTATGTCCGATTTGGTCCACCTGTACCACTACAACCCATGAGGTGTCTTAGGTTCAGTACTTTGTGAGGACTGTATTTTTTCTAAGCTAAGAGTTTTGTAAACGGTGATTTGGATCATGCTCAACCGCCAGGTTTTTCTCCAATTAAAGATAACCACTTTATAGAGCCCCTGATCCCACTGGGTCGATCCACGGCTGATAACAGAATAAATAAATATTTATCACAGCCGGTCTCGAACCCGGAACGGAGAGCATGGTAACGCAGTGCATTACCACTAAGCTACTCCGCTTACTACTCCGATTTAGTCTACAGTTAGAGGAAAGTTGAGGAACAGTGTAAAAATGGTTAAGTATAAATTATTCAAATTCCATCCACTATTTTACAGTTACGTATGCGCAAACCTATATTTCTTGGCACGCCTATATTTCAAAAACCCGTCCGATCTAGCCCAAAGTTAGATGAAAGTTGGGGACGAGTGAGCAAATGATTCAGTATCAATTTCATAAAATTCCTCTAAGCAATTCAGTAATAGGACGAATAAATATATAAATATTTTTTAGTTCTTTTTTTTAAAATAAGACGGTTTTTAATAATGACTTTTGAAAAGGTTGGCATATTCTTCCGGAATTTTTTTCGTTTTTACATAATTGATAACCAGTGCAAATTTCAACTAATTTTAAGATTTAAAAAAGTAATTTTTTTTGGGTGTTTATGGTATACATGTCATCGATTTAGTGTTCGTTTGATTTGGTTTTCGAAGTTGATAATTTCGATTACTAAAGTACTTTTGTAGGAATACGAACATTTCAAATAAATTATTAATTTTGCAGAATCCATTGACATTAGGATAGTTTATTAGCTTTTTAAGTACGCTAATTCCGAATTTAGCATCTGAATTTTATATCACTCATTCACATTTCTTGTTGCTGTGTTTTCTTCGACATACGTATCGTTTATTGGGTAATCAAGAGTGCTAATTACCTTTTTTTAATTTGATTTTTTATGCTCATGCATAGTTTGAACCTTTAATCTTTTGTGCAATTTTTCGAAACATGTCGAAATAAACAATTAAAACATTAAATTTGTTTTCTATATACATTTTTTTTTATTTTTTTTTTTTACATATTTGTTGTTTGCGTTTGTTTTGCCTTTGTTTTGCCTGTGAGTAATGGTGAGGAAGCTATACTGACCAACTTGAAGACGTTTTTTGTTCTGCTGAAATTATACTTTTTTTAAGTCGAGTGAAAAACATCTATTTTTGAAATGCTTATGAAAAATATTTATATATTGAAGTTCATTATATTCGCATCAATTTCGACCATTATTTATATGTATTCAACACCCTTTAAATAAGGATGCTGAATTAAAGTTAGAGGTGTTTGACCAGAAGTTCCAATGTACAGTTTATTATTTGTTTTCAAGCTGTCAAAACGTTATTCTTAGATGGTTTTCTACGTAATTAACGTTCTATGGTCCTTTCAAAACGCCTGGAGCATGTTATAGAGATGGTAATAAGAGACTTGTTATGGAACGCCTTGGGAGAAAGGGAGCCCACACATCGGCTCATTATTCTATGCTCGCGACTATCTAGTACCTTGGCATTTTAAGTAGAGCTAACTAGCGCTTACCGCCCGCCCTCCCGCTCCTTTAAATGGAAGTATTATTTTGCAGCGAGGAGGTAATAGTACTGGTAGCTTAAATGTCATACCAAGGATATTTCAGATAGTTCATTTTATTAATTTATAAAAAAAAAATTGGTCTTTTATTATTTATTATTTTCATAATGTCTATAAGACTCACAAATGGTGCATTTTAATAATTTTGTTATTGATGTTGCTTGATCGACTGTGATCTAATTATGATGAAATAAAAAATCAGGATGCTGTCAACACAGTTTTTGTTTTATTGTACAAGCCGACGTTTCGGTTCAAACATAGCGGCTCATTAGGCTCACGTGATTCACTTGTTTTTAATTCTGTCACCATTTTGAACTAAAATAGCCCTGATGAAGGCTCACGCGATTGAGCAAAAACGTCGGCCAAAATAGTCCCTAATTGATTTTTAAACCATTTTCTGAAACAGTTTATTTTTACTATTCCAAACATTGCTATACACCAAACAACTTTAATGACGTATCACTTTGACCGAGATCATCGATTTCTTTTCATTCTGGTGTTTTCATAATATACATTTAAATTATATATTTTAATATTTGGAAGAATATTAATTGTCAATAAAAAGATATGCAAATTCAATATCTTCTATATAATGGTTTTATTCAAAACTCGATAATATTACACCAACGTTTCGTGGTTTTGCCTCTTCTTCAGGATTCAATTTTTAGAAAATATTCTGTAGATTCTCTGTCAGTTTTCCGCTCAACTAAAATATAATCTAGGATTATAACTTTATAGTACTTCTCCAGGTGTAGAAACTATGAGTGTTTGTTTAGGATTATAATTAAACTATATCACTTTTAATATGCTTGAAGCTTAGGACAGAGCTCACCTATCAACCTGGATATATAGGACCAGAGAATTAGACCAGGTGAGTAGGTGACGTACCTTGGCTTAAAAATAAGCTTACGTCGTACGTATGTTCGATTCCACCCCTCACCAGGAGTACTTGAGGGAAAGGGTGGCTTTTCGTAAATGGGTTATGCAGAATAGGGGTGCATTTTTGGGATATAAGGTATCCCGCCACTATGAATATTCCTAAAGGCTTGGATATCCGTCTTGGATATCCTGAGATACGCATCGGATGCGTGGAGTCGAAATCTCAAGCAGCTTAAGAAGAGGAGTCTGGCCACCATTCAGAGACTAGTACTACTGAGAGACATGAAGACATACAAAACGGTGTCAGATGAGGCAGAGCAAGTACTGGTCGGAGCGATGCTCCTGGATCTCATCCATTAGGAGGATGTTTGGAAGTATGATATGAAGAAACCGCCACTATGAATATTCCTAAAGGCTTGGATATCCGTCTTGGATATCCTGAGATACGCATCGGATGCGTGGAGTCGAAATCTCAAGCAGCTTAAGAAGAGGAGTCTGGCCACCATTCAGAGACTAGTACTACTGAGAGACATGAAGACATACAAAACGGTGTCAGATGAGGCAGAGCAAGTACTGGTCGGAGCGATGCTCCTGGATCTCATCCATTAGGAGGATGTTTGGAAGTATGATATGAAGAAACAGAGACTCTAGGCGCTTCCGGAGGGACTCCGGCAGAGAATCGACGAGAACCCTTGCCTATTGAAGAAGGTAATCATGGAAGATTCTATAGAAGAGTGGAATGGATGGTGGCGAGCCTGAAAGGAAGTTCTTCATTAAGGATGTTCTTCCACAAGGTCCAATCAAAATGAAAGGCGAAATGGGTTCTCGCTGATTATTGGATTCCGGAGAAAGAGACAAGCTTATAGGCTTATTTGGCCCCCAGTGCCCCGCCCTTGGAGTCCCTGAGACAGTGGAACACTTCGTAGAATCTTTCATTGTCAAGGACGGGATCTTTGTCCTCGCTAAGTCGGACTTACTCCGTTTTATGGAAGAACAAAATTATCTCTCGTTCAGGGATTTCATCTATGGGTGGAGGGATGTGGTGGGTCCTTCGCATTTCACCCTTTGGAGGTCTCGGCTACCTGACATCAAGAAGCCACCATCCGCGCAAGAAGATAACCAACAAGCCATAAGGGCTGGACTACGGAGGATTCGGAAGACCGGATCGGAGGCGACGGTGGACGGATGCAACTGACCAGAAGGGCTGGACCGTAATCCGGATGGATGTAGAGCTGATCACGCAGCTGACAGTGGATAAGGTGCAGTTCCAGCTCTAAGGTGCGCAACTGTACATGGGACTGCACCACGGAACATCTCATTTAATAGTTTCTATAATTAAACCAACTCAAATAAACTGTAAAATAAGATATTATAAATGAATAATATATATATATATATATATATATATATATATATATATATATATATATATATATATATATATATATATATATAGGGCCCCCTTGATGTTTAAAACGTATAACGCGAGTGAAAATTTTCTATTCTGAGGACACATATTTTTTTCACTTTCTGCATGAAAACATGGCTTCATATAATTCGGTAGTGAGAAAACAATAATCTGTAAAAAACCTTTAATATTTGATATATATATATATATATATATATATATATATATATATATATAAAAAGGGAGCGGGGTAGCTCAGTGGGTAAGGCACTGCGCTACTAATCTCAAGGTCCCGGGTTCGAGACCGGCTGAGGCAGATAAATATTTATTCTGTATTCAGTCGCGGATCGACCCTGTGGGATCGGGGGACCCTCCTGGGGCTCACCCAGCCTCTATAAAGTGGGTACCCTTAATTGGGAGAAAAACCTGGCGGTTGAGCGTGATCTCGGCCAAATCACCTCCTTACACAACCGTTGGCTTAGAAACAGTACGGTCCTTACCCAAGTACTGAGCCCAAGACCCTTCATGGGTTGTAGTGGTACAGGTTTATATATAAAACACTCAAAATGCACTTATTCAACTGCAAGACTAGTATGATAACGGTCGATAAGAACCAATTATGCCTGTCAACTTTGTTGAGTCACTGAAATTTCAACATCTCAAAAAGAAAATAAACTCTGCAGTCTTTGTTTGAAGAGATCGGCGTCTCTTTATATGAGTTAATTAATCAATTAATGCAGAAGTTTATTTTTTGTCAAGTACCTCTCAGCGGAAAAACAAATAATAATAATAAATAAACTTCAAAGAATATTTGATGTTTACTTTCTTTCTCAATCCTATTCAAACTAAATACGGAAGTTTTTTTAGTATGGTGATGTGCAAAAAATATATTATTTCATCCAAAAATAAAAATTAAATATAGTTCAGGATCTCAGAAATAATCTATATACAAGTAGCACTAAATGTACAAGTATCTGCATAAAAATGTGCTTATGGACTTCAGTTATACTTCTTTTTCATCGTTTTTTTTTAATTTTTACTAATATGTTTTCGTGTTAAACAAATGTAATTCAGTTTTTCTAAAGCTTATTATTTATATCAAATATATTAAATAAGTGTTGTTGAAGCCACCGAAAAAAACGACAGGGTCTTCTGAATGTGTCTTCTAAAGAACAATGAATTAGCTCAGATATAAAAAAATATTTAAAAAAAACCAGAGACTAGTATACGCAAGCAACTTAAAGGAGAATCTTGTGGGAAGAGTTTAGGCGGGGAGATAACGCTCAAGGAGGGAAAAACCTTCTCCCTCAGCATAACTTTGTATTTTATATTGTATTTTTTTTTTAATATTTTGATTTGTTTTACACTCTTTAAATCGCTTGCACTAATTCGTAAGCTGATTTTTTTGCAATAGTAGCAGCTTACTGTTAGGCACATGCGCACTAAAAGATTCTGCTTAAGTTCTTTGCCTACAGCTCTGTGAACAATAGACCTCGCGAAGAAATTTAAAATCTGCTCATTATAGCTGTTTAAAGTTTGAGCCAATAGTGTCATTCATTGCGAAGTCAACATTTTTTCGAAGGATATAATTTTCTTTCTTGAGGACGTACCTTTTTGTCCCCCTATTTACAATATATATATATATATATATATATATATATATATATATATATATATATATATATATAATTTACACACTAATTTCTTTTAGTAGAATTTTTCTGTAATAGTTTGATGTTCTTTATTACAAAGCTATATTTACAGCCTCAAATCAAACTATGCACCATATTGTACACCCATACTATGAACAAATTTTAATAGCTATATTAAGAAACAAACTTATTAACAACATTACGAACTGCAGATACTTAAAAAATCTTTAAGCAAAAAAATCTTAAAGTAAACTAATCCGAAGATATTCGTTCATTAATATATATATATATTTAATATATTCATTAATATAATGCAAATCTCAATGTCAAAACATTGCCAGGATTCGACCAGACTCGAGGCAAAAATGTCAAAAAAATATTTCAAATAATTACAGAATCCGTTATACGGTTCATCATTTTTTTTCATTTAAAGAAAAATTTCATATTCTCACAATTATTGCAATTATCTGATTTTGTTTTCTCTTCACCATCCGTGCCCTTGGGTTAAACAGATTTTTGATGACACGGAGCCATAAAACCACCGCCATCTTGGATCGGAATTATAAAATACAAATCCCTTCATATAGGTCGTTTTTCCTGACTTCAGGGAAAACTTTTAGCAAATTTGAAGAAAATCGAACAGCCCGCTGAGTGTCAACTTTTATATCTGTAAATAAGTTATAAAATTGACCAAGTAGTTGCTAATTTATAAAATTCTTTACTTTTAATATATTTGTTTTCTCTCGGGAATTTTTAAGTATATTTCATTCCGGTTGAATATATCTTATTGCGATTCGTATTCTAAATTAGAATTTAATGAATATGTTCAACTTGTATCTATTATTTATGAATTTACCGTCCCCTAAATATATATCTATATTAATACAGGCATTGTCTCGTTGTATATACTTGTATATCAAATACCTACATATATTATATATTTATATAGCAGATTTTTGTTGTAATATCGATACGCTTTGGCCGAAAAGTATGTATCAGCAGTTTAGCAATGCCCTACAGTCGACAATCTGTCCTTATCTTTGCTCCGCAGGCATTGCTCTTGCATCACTTCTCGTTACTCGCTCCGTTTTATGACCGGCGAATTGTTTTTCGTGCGCTTTGCTCTGAGAAGGTCACTTTGCTCAACGACCCCCAGGCAAAGCGAAGTGGTAGATTTACTATATTAGAACAGAGCACGATTCGTTCCGCCCAACTCCAGTATTCTAGAACTCAAGCACTCCAGACCACGTACATATCACCAGTGACTCTATTCCTCTAATACGCTTCTAGACTAGCAGATTAGCTGGCAAACAAATAATGTTTTATTATGATAAAATATAATAGCTCGTATCTAAAGCTATGTCCATACTGTTCGATTTTCGATTCGATAGTCTACACAATAATAATAATATCTTTATTCTCATTTAAACTTTCGTGGACTATTAACTATGTCTATAGGTAATAAAGTATATTTACTTTTTCCCACAGCTTAAATGACAAGGCTATCTCTGATAGTCTAGGACTTATTATCTAGATGTTTTCTCGCAGTACAACAAAAGTTTTGCCATGGCATAAGAAACAACAAGCACATGCCGACAAGATACCCTTTTCCATAGAGCTCATATTAATAATATTAGTATTCAAGGGATAACAATCGTTTATGCAACTCCCTTCGGCCATCCTTGATCTCCTCTACTATCCTCTGGCACATCTAAGCCCATGATCCTTAGGACAAATCACTCTTGCAGTTACATTTTTGTGTCACACTCTTGAAGAAGACCTAGAATCACACTCTTATAGTCATCCCACAAATACGTATAACACATAACATAGTTGTATGCAGTTCAAAACATGAATGATGTCTTCGTCACAAGTTATTATAAATATAAGTTATTAATACATATGTAGATTATTAATACATATGTAGTCATCCCACAAATATGTATAGCACATAACATAGTTGTATGCAGTTCAAACATGAATGATGTCTTCGTCACAAGTTATTATAAATATAAGTTATTTCTTAAAAGTCTTCACTGTGTGCGAATCGTTAACTCACCCTCCCTCCCACCCTCCCCCCATTCGTCAAGTCGAATCGAAAGTCGTACAGAGTGGGCATAGCTTAAGGATTGTTTTCGTCGCTGTATTACAAAAGCCGCCACCAAAGTAAGAATATAACGTCGAAAAAACAACGTTGTAATAGATTGTTTACTGCTACATTGGTTTGATTTATTGTTACATCCTTGAATAAATATTTTGATGTAACAATCACAATCGACATGATCCATCACATGGTTTTCAGATTCGACAAACTATCTAACGAAAAAAAAATAGAGTCTTTAGAAGAAATTAAAACTATAGCGAGCCCATTTTCTAATACAAAATTTTTAATACAGATTTTTTAAATAGAATTGAAGACCTGAAAGCTAGATGGTAATATCCGTCAAATGTGCACATACTTTTACCTCCCATGAGCTTCAATTATTAATGTATCATTAATACATATTTCAGTAATAGACATTTCTTGTAAGACTTTGTATTATGAAGCTCTCAACAAATTTTAAGTTTGATATTAATAATTTTTTTTTTTTTGCTAGCTGGTTCTCATATTGCAAAAATTACTTGAGATATCAATTATAAAACGTGTTAATTATGTGAAACTCTGCATCATCTGCTTTAGGAAGAATCAAGATTAAAAAGGACTAAGTTTAATTTTTTTTCATTACTTATTTATTAAAATTTTCAACTATAACAAAGCTACAATAAATAAATGTACTTAAACTAGAATAGATTGGAATTAGGGTTGGAACATCGAAAGAAAAATATCGATATTCGATATTTCGATATATCGCAAAACCAAATATCGATATCCACCGATAATCGGTAGAAAAATATCGATATATCGATATATCGAAAGGAAATGGATGAAAAAGTAAAGGAACCGTGCATTAAATGAGTATAACGTTAAAATGTGATAAAGGTTATGAAATTTTTATTATCCATCAATCATTATAAAAAAAGATAGAAAAGAATAATACATTGGTAAAAAAAAATAAGTATTATAATACATTTTTATCTTGAAGGTTTTTTGCCATATTTCATATATTATATTATTCTACAAATTTAAAAAAAAACCTTGTTTTATTTTTCTAAAAAAAAATTGTATTTCATAAAGTTTCCATGCATACATTGAGCATTCTCAAAGCATTTATATAAAAACATGTAACTCATCTGATATATATTTTAGTACAATCACCATTTATATTATTATCTGTTTGTCTTTACATACAATTAATTAACAATATATGTGTTTCAATCTTATCTACTAATTATTGTTTGGCAACTAAATATTACTTATTCTCATATTTACGCCATTATATTTATAAATTAACATGTGCTATATGTTAGATTATCTGCAACAATTTATTTACATTTATAGTATTGTCTATCTTATTTCAATTTGGTGAATGATTGATCCATATTATTTTTTGTTTTGGTAATCATAAACTCTTGAGATTATTTGAAGGGTAAGGAGAAAAGACCTGAATTCTATTTCATAATAAAGTACGAAAGTACAATTGCGAGTAGACCTATGATTTACTATGCATATGACACACTGTGAAATGTTGAAACACAATAAAATTTAAAACTAGTTGTTAGCATCTACATAATGTGCCTCGATTCCTATTCTTGAATATTCTTCAACATCCCGTGCAGTCACCATATCTGGAGCACTTGTGTGTTCTCTCAATATAACGCTGATGCTATATGAGGTCGAAGTTCTAGGAAGCATTGGACCATGTAATATTTGCTGTTCCATCTGGTAGGAACATCTGAAATTAGCTTGCATTTATTGCCACCTTCACTGGCTTTTCTTAACTGGTCATAGCCAACAATAGCGAACCAAGTTGTAATGCTACGAAGATTTCTAAATAATTCTTCCGACCAGTCTTTTCGCATACTAGATTTAACAAGTGAGCAAAACAGTGTACATGTTTGGCCTGTGAGAACGTATCCACTGTCCCATTGACAGTGACAATTTTTGTTACTTTTTCATTTGAGATATTAAAACGTCGACACACACCTTCCAAAACATGAGATATGTATTGGTATCTATGCCTGTCTGTGAATTCTCGAAGTTCCAGTAACACTGAGGACATTTCATCATTTGTTTCTAAAATAAAATGAACAGTGACACGAATTAAACTTTTCATCTGGTGGGACTCCGTTCATATGTAACAAGTCAATGTCACTGAATTTACTTCATTCAACTGTTTCTGAATAAGAGAGCGCAGTTCTGAGTATTTTTCATTCAATAATTATTTTAATGTATTTCTAGAAGGTACCTTATTCTACCTAGGGCTAGAATTTTAACCAAGCTGAGAAAACCTTCCTTTTCAACTGTGTAGAATGGCAGAGTATCCTTACAGATAAAATATAAAATAGCATCATTAATTTTTCTTCGTCGTTCGTCTCCCTCTTCAAATGGTGCGATATTTTGGAAACTGTTATGTCAGAAGCGTTTGACGGAGGAATTATTTCATTTAGAAATAGATGGTGTTGCAGTTGGCCCTGATGGGGACAAAAAAACGTGCGAATGGAAAGATTTGAGGTTTGACTGCAGGTTTGTTGTGTTTCCCGCTGCCCGAAATATTTTGTGACAATATTTGCACTCCGCACTTTTACTGTCTCTCGATTTAAAATGCTTCCACACTTCACTTTTTGGTGGCGACATTTTAGTTTCTATTTTCACTTTAATCACCACACTAACAACAGCAATGAACAACAGGTTAGAGACCGTTAGTGACGCCTATGAGTTAAAACAGCTCAAAGACAGCGTCCTAGATTGATTAAATAATTAAGCTATAATGCTAAGTACAGCTCACTGATAACATTAAAAATATGATGGAGGGAGTTATTGTTCACCGTATATTTATATTTAAAGGGAGAAGTTGGTCGGGGGGTGCGGTCAAAGAATTACCCTAATTGGAATGGATGGGTGCGAGGTTGGGTTGGTCTGGATATGGAGTTTGAAATAAAGTGAAATATATCTATTTCGGACCTAATCTACAACATTAGAATATTTTATAATAATTTTATTTGTGACATAATAAGAAGCATTAAGGATTCTGTTTATATTTTATTGTATTATTGGATTGAATACGGAAGGAATTTGGTGGTTTTCTGGAGCCTCCACGATCAACTCAATGTCAGTTCTAATAGGTCCAATGATGGTAATGTACACTCAGTGGCGCAAGTATGATTTTGGAGATCCATGGCAGCCAAGTTTAATAACACGTGAAAGCCACATAATCATATAACGTTAATTATTAATTGTAATGCAACATATAATATATTTTGATATTGTATTGTATTGTAATAAAGGTAAATCCGGAGCCCGTGTCATTTGACACCAAGCCCCCAGCTATAAACGCCTCTGTGTATGGTATGTGTGCCCCTATGAGTTTTTTATTAATAAATTGGAAGTTTGAAGTGTTTGTCAAGTAAATGCTGGAGTAGTTTCTGGCTGTATCAATCTTGTATGAAGATTCCATGTTGACGCTTGTCTAAATGAAGTCTAAGATAGCGAATCTGTTTAATTGAGACCAATTGAACATAACAGGGTAGTGTAGGGCTGGATATCATGCGTTATGTTTAAATATAAATTACAAAGTGGATAGCAACCTTTATTTTTTTTTATTATTTTTTTTTTTATAAATAATGAGAATATTTTCAGTTTTAACTGTTACCTATAGATTCAAGCGAAATCCTGGCTTCTTGTCGAAACCTCAAGTTTCATTACATTCATTCCGAAGTTGCATTACGGCCGTACCTTTATTAGATCACCTGCGCGTATTCAAATGAGGCTCTCCAAATTATTGATAGTATTAAGTAAGAGAGAACGGACAGAGGTTCCTGAATAGTTAAGCCTGATTAGATTGACTTCTATGATTAGGCACTTAGTTCGTGGTCTTAGCTCTGTGGTTGGTAAACCTGCTCCTGTTCACGAACTCGATTTGAGCAATCGATACTAAAGCTGCAATGTGTCGACACAGGTGAACCCACGAGCCATTTCGATAGTTATGGTAGGATAGTGGGATAATAAACAAAATCGTGAGTGATCTATGGCTACTTAAACCATGTTCACGATTTCAGCAGATTTTTTCTCGGCTAATGAGAGATCTCGAAGGCTGGGAATTTATCACTGTTTGGCCCCTGATAACTGTTTTATCGATTCTTTTTAGATTGTTTATTTCGATTATTAATGTTTTGTAATCAGAATTTGCATAATTTTAAAATATACATATCATTTAATGTTTCAAGAATAGATCTTGATTTTTCCAATATCTTAGTATTGTACTACTTTTTTTGTTTTGTTTTTCACTTAGAAAAATGTTGTTCCACAACTTCTTGTATAATTATCTTTAAATATTCAAATTTTATTTACTTCAAAAATATTATAATTTAAGCTGAGTCTGTTGGTCTCATATTATTATACAACGTTATTGCTTGACCTTCCGCCACTATCATGCCAGCAGACCTTTATTTCCACAACCTCCATTCGAACTGCTGTTGCAAAATATACGACTCCGAGAGCTGAAATTCGATCTTTGTTTCTATTCTAGAATAGTGTTTACGTAGTTATTTAGATTACAGGTGATGGCCTCCTATAAGCTTTCATTTCGCTATCTCGCTGCTTAAGGTCATAAGGATAAGGTATCCTAAGGCAGCTCAGGTTCAAGTACTTTTTAGGATCAAGAATTGCTTTATGTTTTAATTATAGGGGTCTTTGTTATTTTGTCAGTTTATTTACCAGTCTTTTTAAGTGTTTCGTGACAATCATTCAAACCAAATTTATCAAAAAATATTGTAAAATATTTATCTTTTGGAAATTCTCAACCTCAAATAAATTGGTACAACACCTACCGAGGTGGCCAGCCTTACTTATTTTGCTGGTTTTTTTTTTTGTCATTCCTGTGCTGATGACAGTCCTCTATTATTTGTTTCTCTGTTAGAACTGTTAGGCAATGTTGATACTTTGGTGGGTATTAATCTAATTTACATTTTTTATTGAAATTTTTATTTCAATAATAATTATTACCTATTAATAGATAATTGACAAGTAATCTTTTTAAGATATTTAGGTAGAGAAATTAATATAAATTCTGAGCTAAATTATTTTTCAGTTCATTTCCATCTCTTGATTTGACATTTTATAATCCAGCATTATTTCCCTTAAATTTATTTTTATTTTTATACTTCTTTGTTCAGATTTATCCGTATAGAAGGTCATTGGTGACAGTTCATGACTTGAAAAACATTTCAAAACTTCAGACCAGTTCCTCGAGTAAAGGTCCCAGAACATTATAGTATAAAGCGATGGATCAAGTGATGATGGATTGAAACTTTCGAAAACTGAGTCATAAGCGAACATTTTCGATTCTAAGGCAAGGGCATCGGACTCGCCACAGCTGTTGCACCATTCTTCTCCGGTTTCTTTTGGTGAATTCGTTTTTAAAGTTCCCGCGGTAATGACGTCGCTTCAAAGGATTAAAATATTTGGTTCGAGCAGTAATTGTTATACGATTTGTTTTATCACTCGATGCACTTGGTAAAATCAGATAAAATTATTAAATTTATTAATCAAATTGAAGCCCCTTAAAAATAAATATAATTCCAACAAACTATATTAAAGTTTCAAGCAATACCTATTAAAATGGAAACATCACCAATACGATTACTTATCAATTCGTAATCAATAAAATAAAAACAAAAATGTTTATATATTCATATTATGAAACGATAAAACAAAAAGTATAGAAACCTTGTTCTGTAAAATTTAATTTTTGGAGCTAAGCTACTCCTGCTATGAAGCGGCGATATACGAGTATATAAATACAAAATTGTATATAAATATGTACACAATATAAATTAATTCATTTTTTTAGCATATATTTAATAACAGAGCTAATTGATATCAATCGACCTCAATTAGTATCAACAACGAGTAGAATCGACCTTGGAACTAAATGAGGCTTTAGCGAACGATAATTCTTCTTCTAGAGAGAGACTGAGGCTCCCTTTTTGTTCATTCACGAATTAGTAAATAATGTTATACAGAAAGAAACCGGATCTCCACCGCACCCGTCCAATTGATATGGAAATAAGCACCAATGAGGAACAAAAGACGGATAGAATAAGAGATATGTTGTTTCGCGGCTACGTAGGTTCTTCAATTATCTGCCAACTCTAATTATTTAACATTTTTAATTAATATTTTCGTTCACTAACTTGTTAAAACATTTCTTTCAGATTTTACAAAGCACAGTAGTAAAATCTACATTATTTTAGATTGTTTGCGATTGCTGAGTATGAAGGCCGTTCGTTCGTTTAAAATCCGTTTCATAGCTCTTATAACACAGCTTGGGGTATTTCGAGTATAGACATAGGCAGATTTTTTTTTTTTTAATTTTTCGGGGGTTGCTAAATTTATTTTGGGGGAAAGGGGATTTAATAATAAGCAGGCAAGTAAACACCTAAATGTAGAAATCACCAAATTGGAAGTAAGTTTTAAGGATAAGCATGAACATTGGATAAAATATTATTGTTAAAAATTACAAAAAATATTACTTAAAATACAAACTTTATTTTTTTTTCGTACATTACAGGGAGGAGGGGGATATATCACCCGAACCCTGTCGATGCGTGCGCCAATGGTTTTTCAGGAAATGAAATAAACGAACATTAGGACTGTGTAATTTAAATTATCTTTCATAGGCAGGATTTTCTGGAAAACCGAAAATTTTACAAGTTTGACACTCACTAGAGCGGTTGTCGTTAGTTGAGAATGTAACATACCTTTTTTGTAGATGAACTTGTGCTGAACAATTATTGTTTAAAACTTTTTTTATTCTATGTGTATTTCCTGAAAAAGTATACCCCACTTACAGCAAATTTTTCATGAAATACCGAAAATTTCAAAATTAATCTTAAAATGTAACTGGACCTTTTTTGTAGGTGATCTAAAGCTGGAACTAATTTCGATTATCATATTCGTATTCTACGCCAAAAACTGAATGTAAAGGTCGCGAAAAGCAGCTTTTTCTTGAAATACCGAAAATTCACAGGTTTGACGCTCCCTTTAACCATTACCGTTAGTTTTAACTTAAAATGTAACTGAATTTTTTTTGTAGGTGATCTTAAACTGAACAACTTTTGTTTGAAACATTTTTGATAAAATGCATATTTCTAGAAAAAATAACACCTACTAACAGCAGTTTTTTTTCTTGAAATACCGACAATTTCACAGGTTTAACGCTCCGTATATCCGTTGCCGTTAGTTTTAGCTTAAAATGTATCTGACCTTTTTCTGTAGTAGAACATATGCTGAACAACTATTGTTTAATTTTTTTTGTTTATTAAATGTATTTTTCCTTAATAAAGATACTCCACTTACAGCCGATTTTTTCATGAAATACCGAAAATTTCACAAGTTTGACCCCCTAGTGCCGTGATCGTTAGTTTTAGCTTTAAATGTAACTGGACCCTTTTTTATGTAATTTTAAGATAAACAACATTTGTTTAAAACTTTTTTCGATAAAATGCACATTCCTTAAAAGAAAAAAAAACTTTGAAAATACTTTTCTAAAAGTTTGTTTTGGCAAAAATCATAATAAAGCTACCGATTTCGATTTCCGTATTATGATATTTGTAATGTACGAAAAAAATTACACCAATACGGACTTTACCGAAGAAGTGGCCCAATTCACTTAAAACTCAGGGGCTAGCTGAAAAACTATATATTTCCCGTTACATTTGGGCATTTCTAGAAGCCCCTTGAGATAATATGAGTTTGATACGTATGGTTGTTTTCTGGACAGAACAGTACCACAGACGTAGGGGTAAATTTCAGTCAAAATGTCGACATGTTTAAATGTTTTGTCGCGGTTATTTATGTATTGCACACTTCAATAGTCTCTCCAAATTGAGTTAGAGGGTTGAAAATTTGTTTGAGAACTAATTTGGTGTTAGAAAAATGCCTTCTGGAAATCACAACTTTTCTTCCAACCCCGCTAATTAGATATTTTCCATTTTGAGTTTTAGTTTCTTTAAAAAATAATTTAAAATATGACCTAAGTGAAGGAGCTCGGCTGCTCCCATTCTTTTTCCTTTCGATTATCTATTATTACAACACGAAGAGTCGTCAAAACTAGGGTTCATGAAATGTCAAATGGGTTCGCATTTGTAAGTGCTTGTTTTATATCATGTAATTTGCGAAATGAAACATTAACCTATTTATCTACTACCATGAAGAGAGTTTATGAGATGTCTGGTATTTTACCAATGCCAGATCAATGACTGCGTCACCGAATAGATTTAATGATAATTCGCTATCCATTTTCGAGGTCATGACCGCTGATGAGATCTACATGTAATTACGTAATTAAAAGCATTAACCCACACCACGAATCCATTGTAATTATTGAATAATTGTGAGTCGTGGAGCTATGATTAAGGACAGTTACAGGGCTGGAGTGGTCAAACTTGCGCAGCATTACCAGCCTCCGGAAAACAAAAGATGGAAATGTTCGACCTCATTGGCCGAGCTGTATTGTGATCCAGGCTGGTGAAGGGCGATCGTAATCATAAACAAGGCATGCCCGAAACGATCTGGGCCATGGTGAATTATCATTGTAATGGAAACATCCGAGAAATCGCAGAAAAATGACCTGACTATTATCGATCGTTTTTTAAGGAGGAAATAAAATTAATTTTTAAAATTGTACTAGCTCTTGTTTAATAGTATTATATCGTTTATTCTCCGAATTTGTGTCACAAAGCGATTTGTATTCTTCCTCTGTTAATTTTCCCAAGTTTGTGTTAGTTCAAGCGTTCGAATCACGTCATTAGTCATTCTATTTTTCCTCATATAGTGATTTTTTAAAGAAGGTAAGTTTGATTCTTCTGTTATTTACATTGAAGTACATGTTTCCCAAGGAGTTCAGAGCTCCATTTGTTTTGTTTTTTTGCTTTGAAATGCATGTGGTATTGTTAATCGCAAATCAACCCGAAAATTCTAATTCCCTCATGTCTATTTCCCTCACAACACCAAAAGTAAGGGAAATAGATCACAATAGGATCAACTGTAATTGAAATAAGATAAAATCAGACCTTTGATATTTATATACTTATATCCCTCTTTGGTTTGTGTATGAATAAATTTATTATTTATTTATTTATTTAATTTAGCCCTCATACCGTGACGAAGATGATTAATGGGCAGCCAGTCAATAAAACATTCTAATTAGGGATTGATAAATTATTTGGCACTTCCATAATTTATTTTTTATTGAAAACTAGTATGAAAATTAGCATCGAATAGAAAGGAAGATATAACAACTAAAACATTAAAAAAAAAAAGGAAAGATAGTTATACCATATGAAAGATACAAAAGAGAAAAAAGAAGAAATAAGAATGAAGAGGCTTAATTTTAGAGGCTTATTCTCCCTATGGCCTAGGAAAACCTGCTTTTCGCGACCTTTATACTCAGTTTTTGGCGTAGGATAGGAATATGATGATCCGGAAATCGAAATTAGTTTTAATTAGTTTTATCGAAATTAGATCACCTAGAAAAAACGTGCAGTTACATTCTAAGCTTAAACTAACGATCATGGGCCTCCAGCGCGTCAAACTTGCGGAATTTTCGTATTTCATGAAAAAATCGGCTGTAAGTGGGGTATCTTTTTTCAGGAAATAAACATTTAATAATAAAAAGTTTTAAGCAATAGTTTTTCAGTGTAAATTTACCTAAAGAAAAAGATCAGTTACATTTGAAGCTAAAACTAACGCCAACGGGTCTACGGAGCGTCATCCCTGTGAAATCTTCCGTATTTCAAGAAATAACCTGGTGTAAGTGGGTGTTATTTTTTTTAGAAATATGCATTTTATCAAAAATGTTTCAAGCAAAAGTTGTTCAGTTTAAGATCACCTACAAAAAAAATTCAGTTACATTTTAAGTTAAAACTAACGGTAATGGTTCAACGGAGAGTCAAACCTGCGAAATATTCGGTATTTCAAGAAAAAGATGCTTTTCTCGACCTTTATACTTTGCTAATTTAACTTATTAAAATGAAACATAATTTAAATTACACAGTTCTAATGTTCATTTATTTTATTTCCTCAGAAAATCTGTAATGCTATTTTAATGCTTTATTTTGTACTGAAATGTTATACATTAACATCTCTGCAAAATAAATTGAAACACAATACTAATTTAAACGAAATCTAAAATTAACAATAAAATTGTTTAACCAATCCCTTAAGTAATGACTTAAATCCTCATTATAATATAATATATTATAATGTAGGCTCTTTAAACTCTACTGCTGGGAGTTTCCACTGGTTATTCCCACATGTCTTGCACATGGGTTATTCGCAAAACCTTTGCAGGTTTTCTTAATAGGAAATAGTTAATGCTCAGCAATCCATAATCGTCATCAGCAAAACAAGACGTTAAAAATAAAAAATGTAAAAAAAAAATCTAATGCTTTGGTTTATTATTTCAATAATAGACCTTTGTAACCGAACAAGACAAAAAAAATTGTAACCCCTCTCAAAATTTGAGGTTTTACGTTTCCAGAAATGTAAAATCCAAATATCGATTAAAAAAAAATCCGCCCGTCCGCGGCTTTTCTCCGAGACTGGCTACTTGACCGATTTTCTTGAGATTAGCTACCAATGTCACAAGTCAGCCCAGGATGATCCTCGGAACTCGGCATTACCATTTGTCTGTTCAAAATGGCGTCCGATTAGCGATTTTATAAGCCCATAATCCCCCTCAAAATTTGATGTTATAATTAAAGACCGGATTCCCGTGCAATTGCAACTTTTTATTGCTTTCTCAGAATTCAATGAAAATTCGATTCTTATCCCAATCAAGGAAAGGAGATTAAAATAATATAAATTTTATATTGCACGAAATTGCACATTTTGGGGGTTACTGCACAAATTTGCACATTTTAGGTTTTCATTGCACGAAAGCGAACTTTTTGATATTTCATTAAAAATATTGAATTTTGTTTTAATTTTTATTATAGAGAATAGTTGTGATTCATATTGAAATCACGAAAAATAATATTTACCTGCTTAATTTTCCAAGAAAGAAAAAAATGACATGATTTCCAAATATTTCTTCGAGCCGTTAAGGAAATGGTGTAATGTCAAACAACATTTCCTTTGTATTAACTTTCTTAGAAGTTCTAATTTGATTTGACTCAACCTTCCAACCTACTCTTTTATTTTCATTTCATTCTAAAGTTGAGTTTAGTTCTGTGAACAAGTACAATAGTGAAAATGCCTAAAGTGACAGCCAGCCAATCTTCAAAAATCAAAGTTTGGATAAAACCATTCACAGAATTGAAATCAGACGAGAAAACAATTTTTTGTTCTTCTTGCAATAAATCAATTGGTTCCGATCGAAAATCTCAAGTGGATGCTCATTGCAACTCAAGTAAGTGCTTTCTATCTTTTCATAAGTAGCACACGATAGCATTTGACTATTCCCAATGTCTTTTTATTTTTATAGGTGGACACACAAAGTTAACTGTAGCACAAAAATCCAAGCGGGCTCCAATTCAACAGTTACTCACACAAAGCTGCTCGTCATTAGACAACAAACAAACATTTTTTACCGATTTATGTTACGCCATGGTCGCTTTCAATATTCCATTCAATAAACTGCAGTCCAAAATCTTTAAGTCTTTTTTGCAAAAATACACAAAACCAAACATTCCTGACGAGAGCACCCTAAGAAAAAAATATCTCCAAAACTGTTGTGAACATTCTCTTGAAGAAATACGAAAACTAATTGAAAACAATTATATTTACACCATGGTAGATGAAACAACAGACCCACGGGGACTTTACATTTGCAGTTTATTTGTTGGAATCCTACACCCGGAGATTGAACCCAAACCATACTTCATTTCATGCAAGCAGCTTCCAAAAACAAACTACGAGATTGTCTCTCGATTTGTGAATGACAGTTTAGCAAATTTTTTCTGTCAAACATCCTATGAAGCGATGCCGCTTCGTATATGGTAAAAGCTGGAGAAGCATTCAAAGTTTTTTATTCAAATATGGTCCATGTAACTTGTGTAGCGCATGGTTTAAACCGCGTAGCTGAAAAAGTGAGGTAAATTTTCCCAGATGTCAACACAATTGTTAATAATGGGAAAACAATTTTTTTTAAAAGCTCTCACCGCATGACAGCTTATATAAATAGTATGGACTGCCCCCTTCCCCCAGAACCTGTGATAGCTAGATGGAGAACATGGATTGAAGCAGACCTATTTTATTCAGATCATTTTAATAATTTTAAAGAGTTTGTTTCTACTCTTGAAGATGACGCAGTATCTGTAAAAAAAGTAAAAACTGTTTTAAATTTAACATATGTTGCATAAGATCTAGCATTTATAAGATCCCATTTATCGGTTCTACCTTCGCAAACAAAAAACCTTGAAGAGCAAAACTTAACGATGACATCACAGATTAATATTATAGAGAAAATTGGAGATGAATTAGAAAAAATCGAAAACGAAAAGGGAAAAACAATTTTTGATAAATTTAAAATAGTTATACAAAAAAACACGGGTTACAAAATTTTACAAAATTAAAACAAAGCTCTCACCCGAGAAGACACAGATGTGGAGCTGGATCCAGTAATATTGAGTAACTATAAAAGATGTCCCATCACAAGTGTTAATGTGGAGCGCATGTTTTCACAGTTGAAGCACATATTAGATGACCGACGATATAACTTTACGGAACATAATCTGGAAATGTACATGATTGTAAATTTTAATAAAATTTTAGAAATTTCTTTTTAATAAATAGTTATAAAAATATAAATAGTTAATAGAAAATTACGAAAATTCATGTTTTACTGCATATATATATATTATTAATTTTGTTTAATTATCATACCTAGCATACAACTTTTTTGTAGTTTTTATAAGCACATATGTATTTTATAATAATTATATAAATATGTTAACTTAATATTTGATTTTTGGTTTATTATTTACAATAATCGAACTTTGGAATCGACCAAGGAAAATTTTTATGTAACCCCCTCTCAAAACTTGAGGTTTTACGTTTCAAGATACGTATAATCCAAATATCGAATAAAAAAAAATCCGTCCGTTCGCCGTCCGCAGTATACCGTCCGCGGCTTTTCTCCGAGACTACAGGACCGATTTTCTTGATATTCGGTACCAAAATCACAGGTCATCCCGGGATGATCCTCGGAACTCGACATTACCATCCGTCTGTGTCACAGATCAAAAAAAAAAAAAAAAAAATTGAAAAACCAAAAATCTGTATAATTACCGATTAAATATCTAATAAGCCCATAATTAGGTCATTTATAAAGATAGAGAGAAAATGTAAGCTGTTTTGGAATCAGCATAACGAGGCATTAAAACAACAAAAAAGAAACAAACGAAAAATAAAAAAATCTCCTTCTGAAAATGGTTTTGGTATATTATTATCGATAATAGACCTTTGGAATCGACCAAGGAAAATTTTTTTGTAATCCCCTCCCCCTCAAAATTTGAGGTTTTACGTTTCAAGATACGTAGAATCCAAATATCGAATAAAAAAAAATCCGTACGTCCGCCGTCCGCAGTACACCGTCCGCGGCTTTTCTCCGAGACTACTGGACCGATTTTCTTGAGATTCCGTAACAAAATCACAGGTCATCCCGGGATGATCCTCGGAACTCGACAATACCATCCGTCTGTTTGTTTTTAAAATGCGGCCGATTGGAGATCGCATAAGCCCATAACTCGGTCATTTATAGAGATAGAGAGAAAATGTAAGGTGTTTTGGAATCAGCATAACGAGACATTAAAATAACAAAAAAGAAAAAAGAAAAAGAAAAAAATCACCATCTGTAAATGCTTTTGGTTTATTATTTTCAATAATAGACGTTTGGAATCGACCAAGGAAAATTTTTTTGTAACTCCCCTCAAAATTTGAGGTATAACGTTTCAAGATACGTAGAATCCAAATATCGAATAAAAAAAAATCCGTACGTCCGCCGTCCGCAGTACACCGTCCGCGGCTTTTCTCCGAGACTACTGGACCGATTTTCTTGAGATTCCGTAACAAAATCACAGGTCATCCCGGGATGATCCTCGGAACTCGACAATACCATCCGTCTGTTTGTTTTTAAAATGCGGCCGATTGGAGATCGCATAAGCCCATAACTCGGTCATTTATAGAGATAGAGAGAAAATGTAAGGTGTTTTGGAATCAGCATAACGAGACATTAAAATAACAAAAAAGAAAAAAGAAAAAGAAAAAAATCACCATCTGTAAATGCTTTTGGTTTATTATTTTCAATAATAGACGTTTGGAATCGACCAAGGAAAATTTTTTTGTAACTCCCCTCAAAATTTGAGGTATAACGTTTCAAGATACGTAGAATCCAAATATCGAATAAAAAAAAATCCGTCCGTCCGCGGCTTTTCTCCGAGACTACTGGACCGATTTTCTTGAGATTCGGAACCAAAGTCACAGATCATCCCGGGTGTCACAGATCAAAAAAAAAAAACAATTGAAAAACCAAAAATCAGTATAATTACCGATTAAATATCTAATAAGCCCATAACTCGGTCATGTATAAAGATAGAGAGAAAATGTAAGCTGTTTTGGAATCAGCATAACGGGACATTAAAAAAACAAAAAAGAAAAAAAAAGAAAAAGAAAAAAATCTCCATCTGTAAATGCTTTTGGTATATTATTATCGATAATAGACGTTTGGAATCGACCAAGGAAAATTTTTTTGTAACCCCCCTCAAAATTTGAGGTTTTACGTTTCAAGATACGTAGAATCCAAATATCGAATAAAAAAAAATCCGTCCGTCCGCCGTCCGCAGTATACCGTCCGCGGCTTTTCTCCGAGACTACAGGACCGATTTTCTTGAGATTCGGTACCAAAATCACAGGTCATCCCGGGATGATCCTCGGAACTCGACATTACCATCCGTCTGTTTGTTTTTAAATAGCGGCCGATTAGAGATCGCATAAGCCCATAACTCGGTCATTTATAAAGATAGAGAGAAAATGTAAGGTGTTTTGGAATCAGCATAACGAGACATCCAAAAAAAAAAATGTAAGCTGTTTTGGAATCAGCATAACAAGGCATTAAAATAACAAAAAAGAAAAAAGAAAAAAATCACCATCTGTAAATGCTTTTGGTTTATTATTTTCAATAATAGACGTTTGGAATCGACCAAGGAAAATTTTTTTGTAACCACCCTCAAAATTTGAGGTTTTACGTTTCAAGATACGTAGAATCCAAATATCGAATAAAAAAAATCCGTCCGTCCGCGGCTTTTCTCCAAGACTACTGGACCGATTTTCTTGAGATTCGGAACCAAAGTCACAGATCATCCCGGGTGTCACAGATCAAAAAAAAAAAACAATTTAAAAACCAAAAATCAGTATAATTACCGATTAAATATCTAATAAGCCCATAACTCGGTCATTTATAATGATAGAGAGAAAATGTAAGGTGTTTTGGAATCAGCATAACGAGACATTAAAATAACAAAAAAGCCCATAACTCGGTCATGTATGAAGATAGAGAGAAAATGTAAGCTGTTTTGGAATCAGCATAACGAGACATTAAAACAACAAAAAAGAAAAAAATCTCCATCTGAAAATGGTTTTGGTATATTATTATCGATAATAGACGTTTGGAATCGACCAAGGAAAATTTTTTTGTAACCCCCCTCAAAATTTGAGGTTTTACGTTTCAAGATACGTAGAATCCAAATATCGAATAAAAAAAAATCCGTACGTCCGCCGTCCGCCGTACACCGTCCGCGGCTTTTTTCCGAGACTACTTGACCGATTTTCTTGAGATTCGGTACCAAAGTCACAGCTCATCCCGGGATGATCCTCGGAACTCGACATTACCATCCGTCTGTTTGTTTTTAAATAGCGGCCGATTAGAGATCTCATAAGTCCATAACTCGGTCATTTATAAAGATGGAGAGAAAATGTAAGGTGTTTTGGATTCAGCATAACAAGGCTTAAAATAAAAAAAAAAAAGAAAGAAAAAAACGAGAAACAAAAAATCTATAATAATACCGATTAAAGATCTTATATATCCATAACTCGGCCATTTATAAACATAGTGGAGAAATGTAAGGTGTTTTGGAATCAGCATAACAAGGCATTAAAATAACAAAAAAGATGAAAGAAAAAAAACGAAAAATGAAAAAATCTCCATCTGTAAATGCTTTTTGTTTCTTATTTTCAATAATAGACCTTTGGAATCGACCAAGGAAAATTTTATTGTAACCCCCCTTAAAATTTGAGATTTTACGTTTCAAGATAGGTAGAATCCAAATATCGAATAAAAAAAAGTCCATCCGTACGCCATCCGCGGCTTTTCTCCGAGACTACTGGACCATTTTCTGGACGATTTTCTTGAGATTCGGTACCAAAGTCACAGATCATCCGGGGATGATCCTCGGAACTCAACATTACCATCCGTCTGTTTGTTTCAAAATGGCGGCCGATTAGAGATCTCATAAGCCCATAACTCGGTCATTTATGAAGATAGAGAGAAAATGTTAGCTGTTTTGGAATCAGCATAACAAGACCAATAACATGCAAAAAAAAAAATTTGAAAAACAAAAAATCTGTATATTGGCACAGTTTCTTCTCAACACTCCTAGTTCGGCAGTATAATGGCGATCCCCTTGGTACAAGCTTCAAATTTCTGTTCCTTTGTTGCCTACTGCTTGATATCTTTGCTGAACTTGGCAGTTATCTTTAGCAAAGTATTTCGCACATGTTCCTTTTCCGAGCACTCAAAATTCTCGTTTGAAAGATAATATAATTATCTAAGCTGTAAACTAAAGCAACACGGAAAGTCCTGTGAATAGACAGGCCAGATATTTTTGAAATATTACTATTTGGAAATAATTAACCATTGTGTAATAATTGATAATAGTCCCTCATAACCCAAGACAATGTTGAGGATTCAGAAATTAAGCGAAGAGTGCAAAGCGCCAACCGTTGTTATTATGGTCTCAGTCCATATTTTAGGAGCCATGCATTGACTAAGGACACGAAAGTTCTCTTATACAAAACAATTATCCGGCCAATTCTCCTTTATGCCTCAGAAACGTGGACTATCTCCAAAACTGGTGAGCAGAATTTGATGGTCTTTGAGAGAAAGATTCTGCGTAAAATTTTATTATTATTATTATTATATTATTTATATTATTTTTATTATTTTATTAGTTATATATTGCCCTTTAATAAAATAATTAAATTTATTACTATTTCATCACTCTGATAATTTATTAATTGTTTATTCACTCTAATAGCATGGTGGAATTTATTAATATTTCGTCATTCTGAAATTTTATTAACTCACAGTTTCAGCATTAAATTAATTTTTATGTAAAACTTTCTGGTAGAATATTATTGATTATGATTTTTACACTACCAAATTAAGATTTTTTAAACCAAAAGTCGTAACAACCGCAAAAATTAACTGCTTCCCTATTTCTTAGTGCTGGTATTTCGGAATAGTTGAGAAATATTTTAAAAACTAACGAATGATCTTCAGACAGGAACTTGTGGCTTTAGGTAAGCTTACCACAAGTCGAATTAAATGCAATAAACCTAAGACAATTAGTTTTATATCATACATTCTTTTACAATTGTGAGCAAAATGTTATTAGAAATCCTACATTAAATCTCCCTTCACACATTTAGTGCTCCAGGTTTTCGATGGTTCCGATCTGTTTATTTGAACACCCGTATACACAACAAGTAACCATTATGATTAAAAGTTAAGTCAAAACTCCAAAAACCAATCCTTCAAAAGATGGGGCACAGCAAAATGGCCACCCATGTAGGTCAATCCCTACCACTTGACCTAAGTGTTTTCCCTATGTGTCATATCCATTACTCTTCTATCCTCCTACTACTGCCCCTTTTCGGTTGAGTTTATTGGGCCGTTCGTTTGCGAAACTGACTAAATTTCCTCCATTCAAGTTGAAATTGGAAGCGGTAAAATTTCGATCAGTTGTTATTGGTAATATATAATTTTGTTACAATTGCAGTTTTTTATCTTTTGATCTGCTTTAATTATATTTAGGTAATACTCGAGGATTCCCTCATCAAAGTGGTTTGGTCTCACTTATTCCTACCGTTGACGTTAGTTCAGTAGGGAAACATTTTAGAGATCTGAATGCTCGTCCCCACCACCTTCCCTAATACATGGATAATTATGAATAACGGTGTGAACCGACTTATACGTCATGCTTCACGTATAAATGTTCGCCCACTGTTTTTCGAAACGTTCACTTCTTCCTGGCAAATAACTACCGCAATTTACACAATTTCCACAGTCTCTACTTTTCCAAAAAATTAAACAATAATTACAAAACAAATTATTTAATTAAAATAATAATGTTTAAATTGAGGATACGAATGAAAAGTTAAAACAGTTAAGACAAAAATGAACACAATTTTATTTATTAATAATGTTTTAAAATAAATAAAATTTTATGTTCCCCAACGCGATAATCACGATATCCTGTACTTTTCCGGATTATTATTCACAATTACTACGAATAATAAAAATTATGAAGCTAGGAATTTAATTGATTAAATTAATTATTCATTAAGATAATTAATTCATCGTAATTAATTGAGTGAGCTTTAATAAATAATGCACAATATTTTTAAATTGAAATTGGATTTGCTACAGATTTTTATTGGGTAGTTGGCGATTTTTTTTTTGTAAACAGCAATTGAATTATAATTTTTAATAAATTGCAATCATTATTGCAACTGAATGATTTTTCTATAATTTTATACCCATATGGTATACTTGAAAATGGAGTATTACCACAAAGCTTATGTTACCTTAAGTGTTAAATTGTTCTTTAACCGATTGCTGTTTTATAAATATTTCCTTTGTAGGTACAAATGTATATGATTAATTAAGACTATAAAAATTAATATAAGCTGAGCACCAGACTCTCCATGGACCTCTCCGCCTAAAAATAAATTTTTAAAAGCTTGATTTATATGATCTCATAATTTAGATACCAATTTTATGAGACTGATATGGCTGTCTTGAAGTTGTTGGTTGGTTAGCCTACCTCTTTGGTTCATTCACTAAGCATCACGAGGATATCAGGAGGTTCTATTTGCAGGCCGAATTTTGAAGCAGTAGAGATTCGTTTATGCTGTTCCTCCAAGGTGTTTTTGGTAGTGTACACTTTTATATAATTGTAGTTTTGTATTGTTTGATTTACTTCTTTATTGTATTTAAGTTTATTGATTGAAGTTTATTGTAGTTAAGCATATATATTTATTTTTTGGAAATGTTATATGTGATTAGGCTAACGGAAACTTATCATTCAATGGTGGTGTCTTTTAATTTATTTTTATGCGATGCCATCTTCTTAGTCTTTAGGTGTATGCAACAAAATAAACTTCAAAAATTATTTGTCTACAATTTTTTAGTCATGATGGAACCAAGATTATGATTTACAATGAACTGAAACAATATTTTCTTATTAACTTTGAGTTAATGTTTTTAAAAACTTTTTTAATATAAATTGAACTTATTAATATATTTTTACCTTCAAGCCTTATCTTACCTCTACTCCTTATCTCTACAATTTTTTTGTTTTTACAGCTTATCCTAATGTTTCTTAGTAGGTAACTACTCCATTTGGACTTTTTTTTTTTTTAATTGGTGTTTAGAGTCCTTTCCTACTCCTCTTGAAACAAACAGGATGGGATATTCCTATAGCTTACCAACCTATTCTAACCAGTGAGAAGGTTGAGATTCATTCTGTGGATCCACCACGAAATATATTTCAATCTGTCCAGGCCGGATTCGAACTGGCGCTGCAGCAGACTCAAGGTTCTTTAGGTTCTACAAATTATATTTTCTTCACTATTCTTTAAGGTGCATAATGTATTCTAGAGAAACTTGTACTATAGCTCCTCCAACATAGCAGGTGGGTCAAGATCAAGATCACATGATGAACTGTGTATTCTTGTGATCTTGGAAATTCATGGGATGCCAAAAGTAGATGGAGGCTACCGATTTCCACATCTTCCATTAAGGAAGCCACTTTATACTTTATATACCCCCAAATGGAATGATTTTGTTTGAAATGTTTATAGACTGTAAAGATTATAAAATATGTGTTTTAGATAGCATGAATTACTTCCTGTCAGTAAAAACTGGAACGATTAAGAGGAGTGATCATTAGTAAGGCTACAGTGATGGGGACAACAGCTAAAATATAATCTAACCAGATGTATATAAAAGGAATATATAAGGTGTGAAGAAGACTTCAAAGGCCACTGACGATTACCCCAAATGGAGATATGGAAGGATGGAGTGGAGCAACTGGAGTGTTTAGGCTGACGATGATTTCAACGGCCATACTGACGGATCACTTGACACCATTGTTCCAGTTTTTACTTACAGTTTGTAATTCCTGCTCCCTTAATACATGTCCATGAATTTTCAAGGTTGCAAGAATATACTGTATAGTAAGTGTGTCTTTGCATTGATAACATGATATGACTAATACTTGAGACTGGTTACAGATATTATAGATCAAGTTACATGATTGAATTCTTGGAGGGTTCATTATCACTTAGTTGCAAATTAGCTGGAGTTTAGTTTTAGTCATTTTAATTGTATTATAAAAAAGTTTAAGTTGACATGCTTAGTTTTAAATTAATCTTGTCGACATCTACCACATTGTTTTTGTTATTTGAGAGAGCATGAATATAGGTGTTATCAAACAAAACTGTACACAGGCATGTAACAAGCCAGGCAATAATTATTGTTCTGGCTTCTGAAAACTGATATCAATCAACACATTCTATTGCTCACTGCCATTTGCCATTAGATCCATTTTAATTGAAATTTCAGCACAGACTAACTAACTTTCTCCAACAAAAACATGATAAATAGAAGAGTATGTAATGCTACAATAAACAAAATATGTAAACACAATTGTAAAGGAATGATTAGTAATATTAACATAAACAGACAGATTTTTAAAACCATCATTATTCATGGGATGACCTAATATTTTGACTAGTTTCGTCGTGACATCTGTAAGTAAATTCGTTTGTATCTCGCATAACTCAAAAACGGTTAGCTGTGAGTTAAAATGCTATGTTTGGGATTGTTGTAATATCTAGTTGTGAACCTAAATATTCAACAGAAATAGTACTTAGTATGAAGATCCTAATAGTTTTCGTCAAAAATTATAATACAACTTCTCAAATTTGGCATATATGACTTATATTTTAATATAAATAACATAATAGATTTTGGTTAAAATTAGCTAGCCGGGAGTGGTATTTTACTTGAAGGTTATAATAAACTCATCAAAAATTATATTAAAATATAATACAAAACCTCTCAAATTCAGTATAAAAAACTTTTGTATCAATATAAATAAAATACCAGATTTTAGTTAAAATTAGCTAGCTGGAAGTGGTACTTTACTTGAAGGTTATAATAAACTCATCAAAAATTATATTAAAATATAATACAAAACATCTCAAATTCAGTATAAAAAACTTTTATATCAACATAAATAATATACTAGATTTTGATTAAAATTAGCTAGCCGGAAGTGGTACTTTATCTGAAACTGTTTTTTTGCCTTTCGCCTTCTTACAAGGGATGAATATGAGTTGTGCTAAAAATCACAAATTGAGATTTTCATGGATAAGTACGTTTCAAGGTCCATATTCACCGTTTTTAATATTTTTATGATGGTGTGTTTGTGAATGTCAACTGCCTGGATGCCAATAGATGTTACGTAAATGAGTGTCGTTTTTGAGATACCCAGGGTGTCCTGCAGCCTTGAATTCCTTGAAGATTGGAAATTCTGCTAGAATTTTTTGTGTCGGGAATAAATCTGGAATTATGCTTGAAAAACAGTTAGTCATCAGGAATTTTTCAATTTTAAACTAATAATTATATTTTTCCATCAGTGCTAAGCAACAAGTATATAAAATATTAAGAAGAAGTTTGATGTAGTAGTTCCTCTTTCCATCTATAATTCCATCAAAGCTAGACAAAAAGCCTCATTCCACTAACTTTTTCATCAGTCTCTCTCCCTCCCTCCCTCTCCCTCACCCTCTCCCTCCCCCTCCCCCTCCCCCTCCCCCTCCTCCTCCCCCTCCCCCTCCCCCTCCCCCTCCCCCTCTCCCTCCGTCCCTCTCTCCCTCTCCCTCTCTCACCATCTCTCCCTCCCTCCCCTCTCCCTCCCTCCCTCTCTCTCTCTCTCCCTCTCCCTCCCTCCCTCCATTAATTATAAATATTAATATCAAGTGTAGAATTTTCTTATAGGTATTAATTAATTGAGGGAATCATTTTTTTTCTAGATGATGCTGTTTTTTGATACCAGAATGATGGTCAATACAAACTATTACTTAGACTATCTGCATGGCTCAAGGACCAGTTGTAGAAAATCTGTTCTCTTCTGCAATACTTTACTATATTTTGGTATAAAGTAAGAAAGTTGTTTATATTTAAAACATTAAACTATTAAATGAGTATTTAAGACTATCCTCACATAAATAAAATAAATTGATTGAATTATTAATTGTGCAAATTATTGTTGACTGGCAATATTTATTCAAGCTATCTTGTGGTTAAGTGAATAATTATCAATGACATTAAAATTACAATAATACCACCTTGGTTTTGTAATATGATCGTTTCGAATTTATTCTTAAAATAAGCTTGTTTTATTTTAAATAAAATTATTGAAATTTAACTTTTTTAGGGAAAAAAATATTAAGATCTTAAAAGAAAAGGAGTGATAAATGGCAAAGAAGTCATTGTTAATAAGCTTGGTTTCATCGACTAGTACCACTAATTAAGTTATTGGCTTTACTGTCTTGATGGAACAGGTTTAATTATGATATTGAAGAAGTTTCGCTAGAACAGGATGAAACTAGGAACTTCTGATCTTCTAGTTGCATTGGGAAATTATAAGTTGACTACAGCATCTCGATTAGTTGGATTTGAGAGATCGGGTAATTTTTAATTTTAGTTTACTGCTTCAAGATTTGTATTTTTAGGTTTAAGAACATATTTGAAAACTAATAATTTCTGTATGAAGAGATCTCCTCTTTGTGAGTCCGTTTCTTTACCATAATTTACAAGATTCTTTTGTTTGGGGTTACGATTAGGATTAATTACTATTTGAAAATGATCGCTGCCAAGAGTTTCTGAAGTGCGATCCATGATAATTTGTATACCAGATCAGAAGTTGAGAAGATGATGTCTGTTATGAACAGTTTTACTCTTCAGGAGCTGATTTTCATAGGAGCATCAGTTTGTTTTAAGAACATCTGTGAAAACTGTTATAATATCTGTACCAAAAGATCATCTCCTCTTTGCGAGTCTAATTTTAATTTTAATGCTCGATGCATTAAAATCTCTTCCAATGAGGAGACCCCATTCCGGGAAAATTTTAATAAATAGATAGGTGAAAGTTTTAAAAAATTTGCGTTCATTGATTTTTGTTTTTATATTGTTGTTTTCGTTTTCTTTTCTCATGTTTCTTGCATCTCATATGCAAATTAAGTTGGAGACTATTGAGAAAAATATTTAAATCATCCATGGAAAAAGGTAACATCTCAATTTAATTTTGGGTAGTATTTCATGAAGTAATTTTCTGTTTTATTTAAAAACTTTTATCTCATACAAGAGTGGAGAAATGAAAATTATGATATTAGGGAATAATGCATAAGAGTTGTCCTAAAGAAGGGCAAATTCCCTTAAGCGTCGAAAAACATGAAATTTGTGATAAAAGTTTTTAAATAAATCAGAAAAATTAAAAAATATTTAAAAAATCAAAATATTAGTAACATCTCAATTTTTCGAAAAAACAACAATATATTCCCCCCACTATTGGCCAAAAATAAAATCTACTGCCCATGGGCTGCTTGAGTACTAAAGTAGGAAAGAATTAGTGTTGGTATTACAAATGTTCAGTTGGTTTTAATGAGGAGTTATTCAAAAGTGTTGAGCAAACACCTTAAATCTAATTTATCGACAATTTCAATTTTTGAGTTGTTCTTTTATACTACATCGGGTGCTATATATTATAAAATATAAATTGCCAATATTTGAAAAACTAAAAACATTTAAATAAAAATTATTTAAATGAAAAACTGACTATGATCATATCCTCCCTACTAATGTACTTTTATATTTAATGGGTGTACTTAAAAAAAAAAAAGACCATTTTTCAGTCTGTTCTACTAAATTTGAGAAGTTTTGCATAGTATTTTAATATAATTTTTGATGGAAATCAATGATGACCTTCAAGTAAAGTACCACTTCCAGTGTTCATGTAGTGACCAAAAAGGGAGGTGAAACAACTAGATGTTACAAAAATCACAAATATAAAATTTCAACTTTCTACGGCTAACCCTTTTTGAGTTATGCGAGATACGAAGGTGTATACAGACGTCATGAAAAACTATTCAAAATGGATTTAAGGATGGTAAAACTGAATATTTTCATTGAAATCTGAAAACCAAAAACTTTTGCGATTATAATGCTTACTTTACTGCATACAAGGAAGTTAAAACTTATAATTTTTTCCCAGCTTTAATCATATAACTTCTTACGTCAAAAGCTGTAGAACATTGAGATGACAAATCGCTTGGGTCTAAAGGATGCTCATTAATTGGTTGAAAACGAGAACGACCATTTCTTGTTGCACTTTTCTAAAACTTCACTATTCAGTAGATATGATTTTAAAGGAATCTCAACACTCAGCTTTCCAACTATCATGTTAGCGATGTATTGTCCTTTGAGGTTCGTCGTTTTATCGAAATCCAAATTGGCCCACTGGAAATTTCTAGTAAAGTTTCAGTATACATTAAGTATAAATATTTTTTTCTCAATGTAAGTTCATGTGTCACAACTTGGACACAGTATTTCTCAAGAAAGGTTTTAAAATAGGGGTTGTTCAGTTTGTTAAATAGGAAATCTGCTCTCAGAAACACCTAAAACATATTTACAGAGGTATACGCAAATTTTTTTTTTTGGGGGATAGAGGGATTTAATAAGAGGAAGGCAAATAATCACCTAAATATCTATAATTGCCAAATTTAGGCATATGGTTAAGGGATAAGCATAAAAATTGGATCCAAAGTTATTGTAAACAAATTATTCAAAATACAAACCTTATGTTGGTGGGTATGAAATTCTTCTTTTTTCGAATGTTTCGGAGGAGGAGGGAAGAGGGAGGTGGGTATATCCCTGCGTACGCCACTGTACATCTAGATGCATGGTGTTGTTACCTATCGTGTCAGTAGAAGAACCAGATGTCGACGGGAAGGTCTGTCTTAGGGCAATGCTTTTCTTATTATTTTCCTGATGTTTAGTTGCTTTTATATACTAGACAACCTGAGAATTTTAGGCCATTAACACTACTTTTTCTCAACACTCACAGAATTAAACACCATTAACACCAAAAATATGTTATTTAAGAGCAAATATGTAAAAAATTATATTTCTCAGCCACAATGTCCAAAGTATTTATGAAAATATGTTATTTAGGATCAAACATGGGAAAAGGGTATAATATTTAAAAATATGTAAAATTTAAAGTGCTCTATTTTATTTCAAATTGCTTGATTTTGGTCAAGGAGAATCATAAAATTTTTGCTTTGGTAAAGATGCGTAAAAAATAAAAATCCTAACCCTAATTATGAGATGAGAGTTAACGGAATTAACAACAAAACTACTGAGTTGTTTTAATTGTTTAATTAAACTATTATATAAAAAGAAATTTGTTTGTGAACATAACAGCCTCATCACAGTGTAAAATATTGCTGTAATAACATTTAGACATTAAGGTTCAATTATAAGACTGGATTTCATACGCAAATTTCTCATTTGATTTTTTTTAACAGGCTTTATTCAGGTATTTTGACTGACTCGTTTTTGAATTGCTCATAATGCTACAACTTCAGCAACAACAGTAGCAGATACTGAAATCAGATAAGGAGCAGTTTAGTCATTGTCAACAGCAGGACAGATTAGTTGCATGATTTTTTTTAATTTTAATTGTACGTTCTTGTACATTTTAAGAATTTATTATAGTTGTAGTTATTGATTTCTGATTATTATTGTGCCAGTCAGTTCCAGAAGATATTGTATCCAAAATAGTGATTTTAGAAAATCATGCCATATGTTTGTCATTTAAATACTACAAAAATTTAAATACTTATTCTGAGTATCGAGTTTGTATTCAACATGACCATTTCTTTTTCTCTACTTCACTTCACATTCATTTTCTTCTGTTGTGGAAATTTTATAGGGTCTTACATTGCTTAAGGTTTTAAAAGAAGTTACAGTTGAAAATTACTAGAAAATCTCGTCACTATTTTCATCTCCTTTAAAATTTAAAATTCATACTCTGTAATTTAATAATATTTTGTTCAGAGTTTCAACAGCAAAAGATTATTTAAAACATAAAAACAGTTTAAAAAATGTGACTTCCACTTCTTGACCTCTGTGATTGTAGAACTGGCTTTGGATGAATTTTAGAGCTTGTAGAGTGTTTTTATTTTATAAGCCAGTAAAATTTGGCTCATTCATTTTGGCTTAAAATAACCTAAAAAAAAAAAAGAAAATCCAAATATCAACTTTTGAAAAATGGTATTTAGTACCTTTTGTATCTAATATTCTTAATTTAAGTTTCCATGTTTCTGACACTTTTGTACTATTATTTCATACTTGTTAATTAAGGTAGAGCTTGTAAAGAATTGTTTATGTCTGAAAAACATTATTTCTTTATGCAAACTACCAACATGGCATAAAACTATAAACATGGCAACATGCCAATTGATGTTTATAATTTTTTTAGATGAAATCAAATTTAATTAATGTGCTATTGTAAGCACGAGTTTTACTGTTGTATATTATAATAACAAATAAGTTACGTAATGGCTATTAAGTATTCTTGTTCAGTGGTATAAGTATAGTAACATTATCATTTTCTAAAGCACTATATCGTCACCCTAATTATAAAACCTCATTACTGACAAAAAATGTAAATAAATTGAAATTTAGTTGGCAAAGCCTCATCCGCCAAAATTATCTTCTGACTGAATCTCGTTTTGTACTTCATGTTGTTAATTGTGTTTTTTCACATCTACAATTCAACATTATTGCCGATATAAATAACAAGTATTTAATATTATGTTTAGTTGACATCCGCATGTTGGTATAAAAGGATCAATCTAATAAGGGATTGATAAATATATTGTATTTGATTTCTTGTTTTAATTAAATTCATAATTCATAAATGCTTTATAATACTGATTTATATTACATCTAATTTAATATGTATAATAATGCTTATTTTTGAATTGTTGGGTGTTTTTAGAACTGAAGATGAATGTATAACATTGGAAACTAGTTTTCAATAAAAACAAAATTATAGAAGTTGCAAATAATTTATCAATCCCTAATATTATGTTTGACGAGACAATTAATATTAGAAGACAGCACTTTAAACTATAAAGAAGACAGCTAAATAAAGGATCTTTTCAATTTATGCTGTAAAATTAAGGCTTATTAATAATTTAGGTATTAAAGATGTTATTTCCTTTTATACATATTTTTAGCTACTATTTAGTATGTTAAAAGTTAAATATTACTTTAAGTGAAACTTTAAATATTACACATCAAAGTGATCATCACACGTAAAAACATTTGTATGGGATGAAATGCTGTTTGGGTCTCTTCGAGCTAATTATAACTACTTTGTTCGTTTGTTGGGATTCTTTGGAACAGAAACGAACATTTTGTCTGGACTTTTTATAGACTTATTTATACATTGTGGCAATACTCACCATTTATATGTCGTTCTATCCAATAAATTCGAAAAAAACAAACAATGAAATTCATTTCAGCTACACTGTTTTCCTAAGATTATAAACTTGAAGTCCTAGCCTCTGACGTCAAACGTGTCATTTGACTAGCGCCATAACAGAATCAGCATTTTGGGCGCGGTTTTGGAAATTGAAATTTTAACATTGATTTTTATTTTTAATATATAGATCTCCCTGATTTTTATTGATAATATAGTAGATCTACCGGAAATATGAACATACTGTGATTATTATATAATAAAGAATAATTTAAAAGTATTTTCCAAAATTAGTCAAATAGTCTGTTATGGGTGAGCATACACAAACAAGGTAATATGAATGTAAGAAAACAAGTTTTAAACTTGGAGAACTGAAAATTAATTGTGTATGTGTCTCAAGGATAACCAAATTTATCAAGAGGATAAAAATTAAGAGAAAATTTGAACCGAAATTAAATATGGAATTCAAATAGTCAAGTACAATAATAAATAACAATATCTAATACCGTTACGTAATACTGAGACAACGGTTGACTTGACTATAGCGACTTTTGATCTTATTTTTCGATATGAATATGAACACACCACACAACTAATCCACTTTCAAAACATTTGTATTGCTTCTTTGGTTATCTCTCGGCTGTCCTTGTAAACATATTTTATTTAATTTTTTTTTTGTTTATATAATTTTTAGAAAAAATATTGGTTTTTGAAGCTCGAAATCTGACACTATCATCGAGCTCATCATTTCTTATCATCATCATCATCATCATCATGGTTGGCGCAACGACCAGTCACTGTGTCTGGACCTTCTCCAAAAGTTTCCGCCAGCTGGCTCGCTCCGTTGCAGCAACTCTCCAGTTTCGGGTATCCAGAAGAACCTATGCATCAGCCATCCATCTTGGAGGCTACCCATCTCACATTAGGCCGACTCACTCTCCGTTTGCCATGAATCTCGTCAGTCAGCATCTTATTAGGAATCTCGCTGTCCTCCATCCTAACCATGTGGCCCGTCAATTGAAGTCTCCCGAGCTTGGTGAATTTAACCTCATCATTGTTCCCATACAGCTCTGAAAGCTCCGCTTTTTTCCTTCGTATCTACATGACTCCCTCTTAAACCAGATCAAAATTTCTTCTTAATAGTTGCCTTCCAAATACCAGGAGCATGGCCTCATCAGCTCTGGTGAAGGCCCAGGCTTCCGACCCATACATAAGAACTGGGCGGATCAAGGTCTTATAAAGATTGATTTTGGTCTTGTTGGAAAGGTACCTGCTTCTATAGTGTTTGGCTAGACCAAAGTAGCTCTAGTTAGCAGCATTGATTCTCTTGTTGATTTCCTGGGAGATGTCGTTTTATGCATTTACCTCCGAACTCAGGTATATAAAGCTTTGCACCTTCTCAAATTTGTAGGATCCAACCTCAAATAAGTCAGCTCCTGCTCCTCCAATTCTCAAATACTTTTTCTTGGCTTCATTGAAGACCAAGCCAAGTTTTTTGGCTTCTTCTTCAAAGGCAAGGAACTTATTAGTCATTGGCGTTTAGGTTGATGTTCACTACAAATTGTCACCGCACTTGGCAATACGTCGCATTGATTCGTATCCATATTTCGGTTATGATGTGGCAAATGTAGACTTCCAAGTGGTCCAACATCTGTGGTACACTATCAGTTCAATCCCACAGGTATTAATACAAAGATGCCATATCAAAATATCCAGTTCAGGAGTCCATTGCTCGCAATTATGCGCTCATCGAATATTTTCCACTATAATTAATGGTCTCGCTGGTTGTTTGGCCTGTTGGGCCTCCTTGTTGAAGCCAAAGTTCTTCCACATCAATACCATTTAACTGAGCAAAAGTCAGCAATCATGGCTCTACGCCATTCTTCATTGTTAAGAAACAACATTTTTTTGTGAAAATGAGCAACAAAGCATACTGACCCATTCATTAAATAATGATCTCATCATGGGATTTCAGCCTTTGGAAAATTGGGGTAAAATCGAAGAGGGACCTTGGAGCTAATTAGAAATAATGTTGCAAATGGAAATACATGAAAACTCCTTCTCATCATTTGAGCGGCTGGAGAGGGAATCACTACAAATATATTCTAAATCGGTGGATAATTTTGATAGAAGAGTTGGGGTTTGAAAAATTTGGATCTAAACTTAAATATTTATGATATTCACATGGTTTTATGATATGCATGGTGTCAAGCATTATCAGGGTCTGTAATGCAAACCAAAAAGAAAAATATATACCTGTAAACATAAAAAAAAAATTAAATATTAGATAATAATTGAAATTATTTAGCTACCATGGGAATGCTGGTTGAGAGCAAAGCAAGGTTTTATAGTAGAAATTTCTGAAAAACGATATCACATGACCAAAGGTCTTCATGATCTGTAGAACTAATTGAAGTGAAAAAGGAAAACTAAATATCATCTGGGATAAGTATTTCTCCTTCTTGTTTCACATGAATAAGTTCACCTGTGAAATTTTATCAAATATATCATCAAACTACATTTTAACGTAATACAAATACAGTAGAACCTCGATTAATCGAGGTAATTGGGACTGGGCAGACCTTGGATAACCAAAAACTTGGATTTGGATCATACAATAGCACATGAGAAAAACATTGAAGTGCAATTTCCCGCTTCATTTACGTCTTTGTACGCTGATTTGTGGCCATGCTTACCTCAAATCTATTTTATTTGGCTTTAAATAATTTAGTTTCAAAGTAAGAAAGAGTATTTGATAATCTGCTCAGAAATTGGATACTATAATGAAAACAACAATTTAAAGTGACATTTACTTTTATTTATGAAATTTACAAATAAAAATCCTTAAATTGGAAACATTTACTAGTATATTTATATTTATAAACTTTAAAAAAAGTCTTTCATTGTTTTTTGCTTTACACTGGCGCTACCGATGCTCATGCTCTGATCCTGGCTCAAGTACTCCTCATTGCTTTTTCATCTCTCATATTGAGAGAGGAGGTTGAAGAGTTCTTATGTTCGATAAAAAGGTTCACATCTGCTACCGAGAACTTCCTTTTCTTGACATTGTTTGGAAATTGTGAACTACTGTCTCTTTCAGGGAATGAACTAACTGAAACGTTCTAAACACATACGGCAGAAGATGTGGCAGTTGACTATTCTCAATGTAATTCAAAAGATCTTGATTCAAAAGTCAAAAGAATCAAAAGATCAGAGGAACTGATTCCCTTGGTAGCTCTTGGTGGAATGCATCCTGATTCTCCTCTTCTAAACACTTATTATTGTCACCAGCTATTTAAACTAAATCAACTATTTTCTTTCCTCTGTTCATTTTAGGGTTCAAAAATAAACTTTTATGTACTGTAATTTATAACTTGACAAAACGTACTTTTGTACAAGCTCATACAACTAATCAACTGACAGATTGAAGCATCGAAATTTGAGGGTAAATGTAAATAAACAGTGAGAAATTATTATCACTATACATTGCAATATTGTTTGGGAACAAAGAGTTCTTGATATCCACTCTTTGTTATTATTACATTGCTTATGTAACTAGTGATACGATCATAGTATTAAGAATTAAACACTTATTGTTGTGCTTTGATCAACCAAATAGCAGATGTTTTACTAATGACGTTACTAAGCACGTTTGTCACTTGGCAGTTTTTAACTCCTCCATGTTAGCTTGCGAAAGTGTTATTTCCTAAGGTATGATTATACTCGTATATGGTCCAATAAAAGTTATTTTTTTTTTTTTTTTAAATGCCAAAGCAAAATAAAAATGCAGAGTTTCTTGACTATGTGGTTAAAAATGCCTTGATAAAAAGTATATGTGGAGATTCAGAAGACATAGAAGGCGAAGAGGTTTTTGTCGTCTTTCTTGGAGCCGATTCCTTCCACATTCTTTTTTTTTATATTCCATTTTACTTACAAAAATAGAAGTAAACGAAACAAAAGTAGTGAGCAAAACGAGATTAAGCACTTGAGATGAAAACCTCAAAATAATCTTCTCTTTGCATTCACGAAATAGCACGGGTTTACTGTAGAGTGGTGTGTGCTAGCAACTAAATTTACAATACAAATGCTAAATCATTTTCTCTATTCTAGCAAAGTATTTGAGTTTTGACTTGGAGCTAAGGCTTTCAATAACCAAAGCAGTTTTTGGTATTCAGTCAATAGTTTCATAATAGGTAGGATGCTCCTGAGAAACATATTGTCTGGGCCATTTCTTAAATTCTCTTCTTCACTACTTTGGTTGGCTCGCTGTTCTATTAGTTTAATTTTTTTTCCTTTCTATTTCTATTAGCTCTTCCCTAAGGTTGGTTTTTTTTTTTAGGATAGGCATTGGCTAAGATGTAGAAGGCACCTGGGATGATTGTAATGCTGGAGATGCTAGGAATGAATCTACCATCTTAACATCCACATCTGTTGAATTTTCTTTGTTTAGAAGAGCATCCTTCTATTCCCTCCATTCCCGGTGGTTTTAAATTTCCTCTAGTTGGGGCTGGCATTACTTTATTTCTCATACAACCCATGATTTGGAAACATTTCCAAGATTATATCCAGTCATTGGCTTTGGCTCCAGATTTTGACTTGGGTATCTTCTTAAATCTTTCGGTATTGTTCTTTTAAGTGTTTCCACTTTTTCTTTAATACATCTTCTGTAATAAAAACATAACAGTATACGAGACTCAATGATATTTCGCAAGTTAATCCATTTATCACTTATTTGATACAATGTAAATTTTAACTTAAATTAAATTCACATTGCATAATGTTTGTAAACAATTTTTTTAGTGGGCATATTCTTTATAGTAGAGCATATTGTGTTGACCACGTCAATATTCAGGCTCATAATTCTTGTAAATTTGTTTTAAATTTCTTTCTTATTTAATCTCCGCCAATGGGGCATATCGTAGTATGTCGAGGACTGTGCCTTCAAATCGCACCCGAAGCACCGCAGAGGCACTATATTAGTGAGAGGAACAGCTCTCCAACTCATCATTTGGGAATTTCAGAAAGATAACTTTCCTCTCTTTACATAACTTTGTTCTAATCTCATTGTACGTTCCCATTATCCTATACGAATGCAATAAAAATTGTATACTTTTAATAAGGTACGTCTTTGAAATAAGGGGCTCATGTGCATACGCCGTGATTACCATGCTTAAAACAGGAAATACAATGATGATAATTTGCACAGTAGAAATATTCTGCTAGCCAATCAATTAGCGCATCCATTTCAGAAAAGTCATATTCATCTTTACTCAAGGCTTTAAAGTGGCTGATTATAAAAGCTATATTCTCACGGAATAGTGTTCTAATGGATTGAATCACGGCAGTTGGAGGATTGCGATTTATAGTAAAAAGGGCAACCTCCAACGCTGGCTTGAACCAAGCTCCAACGCTGATGGTACGGGGACGATGCATCAAAATGTTGTGTTTTCCTCGTCGTTTTCTAATGTTCATTGGGTTTTTATTCCACTTTCATTCATTAGTCACCTTTCCTCTTTTTTTTCTCCTGAGCATTATTAAAAAATTTCATCGTTATTAGCATCTTCTTCCTCACTAGATTCTCCACTTAACTCAGTTTCAGAATCTCCTTCCCTTTCTTTTGTTTGTTCGCACTCACCAGTGTCACTATCCACATCATCTGAAGAATCTGGGGCATCATGTCTTCTGTCGTAAAATAAAAGGGTATGCACGGCTTGCAAGTCGTCTGGATTGGTCAAATTGTAAATTTTCTTCTCTCCGGACATCGAAAACAGAAAAAGTTGCACAGAAGTCTGCAAGTATCAAATTTGATATACTTGAGAATATGTTACTTACCAATAAAATAGTAAAAGGCTGGATCGAAAAGAAGTTGTAATCTTGAACTAGCGAAAAAACACACTAACTGGCGAAAGTATCAATTTGACACAACCAAGTGTCTCCAGAGAAAACAAAACACCGGCCTGAGTCGGGAACATCACTGCCAGGCAGTATTGCCAGACCAGTCCAGAATTTTCCCCCTAAACTTATCAAAATTTTCCTCTAAATCTACCAACTTTAACCCTAAATTTTCTCCTTTATCTACCAACTTTAACACTAAACTTTTTCTAAATTTTTCCCCGTATCCTCCAACTTTAATCCTAAATTTTTAATTTTTATTTCTTTATTAGTTTAACCAAAATTAACCACAAGATAAGCATTATTGATTCAAAAATACTTGAGATTTATTTAATTTTATCACATATTTTTATATAATTTTAATTCAATATGTTTTATAATACTTAAATTACTTATTCTATTTGAAAAATCAGGTCAAATAATTAATTACAAGCAAACTTAAAATAAGATAAATCAGAGATGAACATTTAATAATATTAAAAAAAAAAAACATGATCTAAGAATTATTTTAATGCCATTATAGTAAAAATATACTTAATATTATTTAGATTAAAGATTAGGACAAAGTAATAAACTAAAATAAACATTTAATTAATCTACAAAAAAGAATCCAAAATTGTTGTATCAAAATTGTCACGGTACATATGTTCAGAGTTGAACTTGGCCAACATTTCTGATGATGGAATAAACTTAACACAACCTTTTTTTAAATTGTACCGCAACCTTAATAAGGAATCACTAGTAATGATTGAGAGACGATTTCGTGATTTGTTTCGAATAACATTCATTATGGAAAATGTTCTCTCTACTGCTGCATTAGATACAGGCAGTGAAAGAAGTGTGAGTACAAGTGTTGAAATGTTAGCAAATTTAAGGTTGTCTCCTGCATCTTTTTCGCCAGCTACAAGAGCCCAAAATTCTTCTTGCTACATGTTTTCGGAAACTCGAATGTTTTGGGAAAATGTTCAAAGCTCGTTCCATTCTCTTAAAGTTGCATCAGGATCAGGTACAATATTTATAAAATGATTTAGAATTGGGGAAATATCATCCCTGATCACAGAAAGAGCATTTCTTGGTGCAAAAACACAAGCTTGTTGCAACAATTTTGTTTTCAGGTATCCTTTTCTGAATTTGGGTGCAAAGAGTTATCAAAAAGTGTTCACATCTTTCTTTTATACTTTTTAGCTGTTGAGAATTAACATTTTGGGACTCGTTGTGGAAATCGTACCCAAAATGGCAATATTCACTATTCATTCCGCATTTTACAAAATCGAAGTTAATTAAATCATGTTGTGGAATTTTATTTAATTGATGTGGAACAACAATAATTCGTAACAAAGTAAGAAAAAAGGTTATTTAAATCTGTGAATAACTTAAAAGGATCAACATTGCCAGATTGGAACAGCTGCTTAACTGACACATCTCGACCATTACACAACTTGGCCTAAATATAAAATAAAAATACTAAATATAATTTTTTGTCGTTGTCGGAGAACATTGCCGCCAATGATTTGGAATCAAAACATCTTTCATTTTTTGTTAAGCTAATAGACAAAAAATGGCTTTTCAAAACATCCCACTGTATTAAAATAGTTTTAATGGCATCTAATCGTGCCAGCCACCTGGTGCCAATTAAGCCACTGACTTTTTTAGGACTTGAGTCTTCAATTTTTGTATAGATATCAACATATTCTGCCTGTGTTTTAGGACTTATAGAAAACCAATTATGTGTTTCTTTTATGATGAAATATAAAGAAGTGGGTAGTTCCTTGAATGCATACTCGGTAGCTAAATGTAATGAATGACAAGTGCATTTATTTACAATTTAATGTGGAACGATCTCTTTTAATTTTGAAGCTAATGAGTTTTTATTGCCAATCATAACATAGGCTCCATCAACATCGATCCCTATTATTTTTTTTAAGTTTAGCTCATTGCTACAAAGGACATCAGAAATACAATCAAATATTTGGGAAGCATCATAATTATTGATAGAAATAATTTTAAAAAACCTTGTAACAATTTTGGATTCTTTTTTGTTAAAATAACGAATAATTATACGCAAACCTTTAAAATTAATAGAGGTGCATTCATCAATAATTAAACTAAAATAAGAGCTGTTGGATGCATCATCAACTCACTCCTTCAACCAACATGGTTCAAGAACCTTTGTAATCAATGACGTACATTTCGTCCTGTGTAATTTAATGTCTCCAAGAATTTTTGAATTTTGATCCAAACTAGGTAATAATATACCCAAATGATCAACTGCTTGAATTGAACAATATTCACCAATAAACGTAGCAATTTTTAACTCCGCAATTTTCCTCTCAGTATTGATAGGTGGCTGAATATATTTCTTAATTTCAGCAGCTGACTTTGCCCCCACATCGGCTTGTTTCTTAGAATGGCAGTGCTGCAATAATTGCTTTCAATGAGCATTTAGAGTGGTATGGCAATATTTGCATTTCGCCTTTTTGTCATCGTCTACACATGACTCCAGCCATTCTTAAAAATAAAAAAAATCACTCAGCATTCAATATCAAAACAATGATATGGGAAGTGAAAATAAATTAAGAAGCCATTCAAGGTCACCGGCAGCCCAATGGTCAAATCATGCAACTGAGGAGACGGGGTTAGGATTGGAAATATGGAAAAGCAAAGGTAACATGACCAGACGTCCCGCTTTTAGGCAGTTTGTTGCAGTGGCTAATTGCTGAGAAAAATTACCTCAAATGATTAATACGACACATAAAAATGTATAATATATGTGGATATTAATAATTTTTTAATTATACAAAAAGATCACTCTGACTAAATGACTACATTTTCTTCTCCCCTCCTCCCCAAACAAAGAGGATGACTCGCTTCAGAGCAGAAAATATCTGGTCAGGTTAAGGAGACAAAGGGAGCACTTGACTCAGACGACAGAATTTAGAGGGCGGAAAATTTCGATCGTTATATATATATTTTTAGGTTAAGTAAAAAATATTTGTTTCCGCTTATTGATTTGAGCTTAATTCGTTCAATAATATGAGTTGATGATATTTATTTATAAATATATTACCTAAAGTAGTTTTATAAAAATGCTGACTTTTATTAGGGGGTGAAAGACGAGATGACAAAATTAATCTCTCTCCCCTGGAAAAATCGTACTTCAAGCACCAAGTCGATTCGAGCCAATGTCACTTCGACATAGTGTCCTCTCCTCAGTCCATGCCAAGGAAGATATCATACAAAAAAAAAAAAAAAACTCTATTTTTCTTCTGTTCTAAGGGCAGAACTAGTTTTTTTTGCCAGGACTTAATCTTTATCTCGACCCCCTCCATTAAAATTCAACATTTTTATAACAGCATTTTAGATAATATATTTCGAAATAAATATCATCATCTCATAACATTTACTCATTTTATTGACTGGATCAAGAAAAAAAGCAGTGTTAGGGCGCCGTAAGGATTACAATTGCACCCTTGCACCACACAACTCTGGAACGCTGGCTACAATCTGAACTGACCCATAATTAGTTTATATGACTGCTTTGTCATATGCATTTTTTATTTTTCTGATTGAATGTTAAAATTATAAGGAAAATCACAACATAAAAAAATACCGAATGCCTTTTTTTGAAACTTATTTATTAATAAACTCATTTAATTTATCAAAATAATTTAATTTCTTTACTCAAATATATTGATTATAAAAAAAAATCTTTTATATTGGTTTAAAGAGAGATAAAAAGAAACAACTATAATTCAAATCAAAATATAAATCTTATAATTAACTATTAATATACAAATAACTATAATATTAAAATAAATATTCTCCTTTGACAAACATTATGAACCAAATTTATCATCTAAATAAAATAATCAAATAATATAATCCTCTAATATAACAAAATAAAATCAAAATTAATTGCGCAATTAATTAAATGTCTAAATATCCTGGGTGAATCGGAAAGGTGTTGCAAAGACGGATGATAAAAAATAAAGTTGGTTGTCTGTCGTCTTGGCCGGCCAGTGGTTCAGCATACGATCTTCTTGAACATTCGGGTGATATGGTGTTGATGGTCGTTGTCCTCGAAATCTCTTGATGGTAGTCGGACGTGTTGATTATAATAAAAAAAAGGGGGAAAAAAAACGGCCTCCCAATTGCCGATAATCGAAAGTTTGTTCGACTTTTCGGGAACTTAATCGTAATTAATACGATTAATGATTGTTCGAATTATATAAAAATGTTCGAAACACGAACAACAAAATAATACCGACTCACAACTCTAAATGTAGGTGTGTTCCCGGCGACGATAAATGGCCAACAAGTGAACTTCTTAATCTCCTTTGTTCGTTTTGTAGAGAAAATATAAACATTGATGTGCCCGCTTTCGTGAACAATATTAATGTTATCATTCTTATCCCTACCGATTACCCATTCTTAATGAAAATTAGAAATAAGTCACTAAAATAATTAAATATAAATAAACTACCAAACATAAACTCAGGAATCATTTTCAATCAAACAATTAGCGGCTGAAACAAGCAGAAACAAAAGATTTTTTACTTAACCTAAAAATAATATAACGCTGAAAGTGCCCCCTATACCCACTCCTATCCCTCTAGTTCTGGCTTTATTCTGTGCTTACTGGATTGATGAAAACTGAATAATAAAAATACAGTTGCTGCCCGTCTCTAAAAAAATATTCGCCGAAAGTGTATGACATAAATGTTGGTCCTCAAATTATATTACCGCAAACGAGGAGGCAGTAGCGTAGCCAGGATTTTGTTTCAGAGGGGAAAAGGGTCTACTTAAATACTTAAATCCAAGGATCTACTTAAAAGAAACCCACTCCTACCGGGGATGTAAGGGGTTGCTCTAGATATAATCGGACTGAAAACGATTATTAAAAAAAAGATGTTTGGGGGACATAGTAACACACACGCATCAAGACAACAACTCACTCTTTATTCGTATTACATTGGTATATATATAGAAGGTATCTGCTTATCAACTAAGAATAACAGAAGCTTAATCCTACTAAACTATCACTATTATTTACAGTCTTAGGCTTATTTACACCCATAACTCTCCCCCCTTCCAATTCCTTCTCCAGGAAGAACTGAAAAAAAAGTGGCCCTCACAGGCTTCCAAAACAACATTAGAACACTTCTTAGAACTAAATATAGAAAAGTTAAACTAACTGCATACAGCACTTACTAGCTAAAGATACATAATGTAAAAAAACAGAAAAATATCTTATAACTAAATACACATCTGAAATGGTCTTAAAAATGAAAGAAATCACAATTATTTGTTCTTACACTCCTGCCACGTAATTATACCCCACTTACCCTGTTACACCCGGGCCACAGTCTCCGGATCGAGGTAGAACATTTTACGAGGAACTCGGAGTTCTTCCAAATGGACCGTACGGACCCTAGAAGGCTAACGCACATCCCTGATGGTGTAAACGTTATGTTCCCTTATCGTTATAATTTTGTATGGTCCCTCGTACCGTGCCGCCGTTTTATTCCGCCCTTTTCGCAGCCGACGATAAACTACTGTTCCCAGGGGAAGCTACCCGTTTTGGCAAGTCCCCATCTTCTCGTTGGCTTTGGCCACTTTAACAGACTTCTCCCGAAGAATTTTTTCCCGTACTTTACGCTATGAGGATGGACGGTCTTCACGAGTGCGAGAAAGATGGGCACGTAATTCCTCGTTAGTGACCGTGAGGAGGTCCCCGCGATCCCTACGGGTCTGCCCTAATTTCTACTGGCGAAAGCCCCGTCACGGAATGGATTGTGTGATTGTAGGCTATAACTGCCCTCGGCATTGCTTCGTACGGATCTGATTTCCGTCCCAACTTAAGGAGGCGAAGGTGCTCACCTAGAGTATTGTGGAGTCGTTTAACCGCGCCTCTACCCGTAAGGTGATGAGGAGTATTAAATTTCCAAGTAATCCCTAGCAGCTTACTCTCGTCCCTAATTAAGGCATTATGGAATTCATGGCCGCAGTCTGAAATGATTTCGTCGGGTACCCCTTATGTTGCGCACCATTGTAGAACCCCGTTCCACACTGCTCCTGGAGTTTTCTCTTCTATGGGGTAAGCCATGGCGAGCTTACTAAACGAATAGACAGCAGTGAGCCAGGATTGACCCTCGTTCGAATAGATGTCGACCTGAACTAACCGGAGGGGTTCCAAAGGGGTGCCTTGGGCGAGACCACTTGTTCCGCCACTGGGGGCTGCCTATCGTACTTCGCGTACTGGCATACCGCACACACTTCGATGCATTCCCGTACAGTACGCCCCATAGACTTCCAAACGTACATTCGTTTTAGTGCGCGTAACGTCTCCTCGATCCCGCGGTGGTTCGACTTACCCTCATGGTGATCCTTGACAATCTGGCGCTGCCTCGTTTGATCAGTAATCGTTTCAACCTGCCGTAAACACCTAGTTATTTGATAGCCTATTCCGATCCGTTCCTGTCTCCATAATTTACGTACTTTTTCGGCGATGATTTTGTTTCCCACGAAAACATAACAATAACGACCCGGGCCACTGAATTCCGTAAAAATACGCTCCAGTTCACTATCATCTACCGTAACGGGGGTGCTCACGACAACCGCTGATAACCCTTCGTTCGTATGCACTTGGGTTTCCATCCCCTGACCCTGCTTCGATCGGATAATGACCTGGTTCCGCTTATCGTTAATGATGTCGTCCACTTCTGGTAATTCACCAAGTCGTTCTGACGGCATCGAGCTCTCCTCTGACACTTGACGCACTAGTGATATCTCGGGTCCGCTTTCCGTCCAGTCCCGTAAATATCCCAGCGCGAATGGCTCCTTGGAAGGTCCTTCCTCGTCAATCGCATTCACTACCAACTCCCTGGATAGCCAGTCCGCCACTGAATTGTCTATACTAGGGTTTATACAAAAACTGACATTTTAGAAAACCGGTTTTCGAATAGTAATTTTTCCAGAAAACCGGTTTTAACCGGTTTCGAATTTTTATACAAAAATTTTTTGCTCGAATATTCTGTAATTCGAACAAAAAATTTTAACAGAAAATTTAGAGTGATTAAAAGCAGTTTTTGACTGAAATTATTTACTGTTCTAATTTTAAGGATGGGGAGTGAATATATTGGATAGATGTCTAGCAAATTCCTCTGTTCTATTCTCATCTGACGAAGCCCAGGAGCCATCATCACGTCGGAGGGGATGGGAAATATGGTGGTGTTTAAGGATTTTTTTTTTTTTTTGGGAGCGGAGTAGCTCAGTGGTAAGGCACTAAGTTACAATGCTCCTGGTCCCGGGTTCGAGACCGGCTGTGGCAGATAATTATTTATTCTGTTATCAGCCGTGGATCGACCCTGTGGGATCGGGAGACCCTCCTGGGGACCACCCAGCCTCTATAAAATGGGTACCCTTGATTGGGGAAAAAACCTGGCGGTTGAGCGTGATCTCGGCCAAACCACCTCCTTGCACAACCGTTGGCTTAGAAACAGTATGGTCCTTACCAAGTACTGAACCCAAGACCCTTCATGGGTTGTAGTGGTACAGGTTTTTTTAAGGATTTTTTTTATTACTTTCCAGAGGGAGTTATCAGTAGCAGATAATGAAGAAAGGTAGGAATTGTAGGATTGGAATCTATGGGTTGCTAGTTTCTTTTTAACCAGCCTGGAATAATAATTGTATGATTTCCGATCGTCAGGATGCCTGGTTCTCTGCCAGAGGGTCCTAGAACGTCTTTTGCTTTGGATAAGATCTCGGAGTTCTTGGGGTAAAGGATTCTCGCGGTCTTTAGTGGAAGAAAGTGGTTGGGATGCTGACCAAACTGCTTGTTGGATCAGGGTGGTATAGGAATTTACAGCTTCATCTAGGTCTTGAGGGGTTTTTAGGGAGACTCTGAGGTCTATTTCATGGTTTATGATCTGACGGAAGCGGTTCCAGTTAACTGGGCCTCTGATGAATGAAGGCGGAAGTGATTTTGGAATAGGTGATAAGGAAAGGGTAAGGTTTAGAGGGCTATGGTCTGAGGAGAGGTCATCTAGCCGTTGGACGGAACAATTTAGTGGCCCTAGACCTTTGTGCATAAAGAAGTCTAGGAGATCGGGGTTGCGGTTGGGATCAGTTGGCCAATATGTAGGAGTATCGGGAGAAAGGATATTACAGGAATGGGAAATAAGTGCAGATAGCAATGTTCGCCCTCGGGTGTTTGTGGTTCTGGCTCCCCACTGCTGATGCTTGGCATTTAAGTCTGCACCTATAAGGAATCGATGTCCTGAGGAGTTCAGGAAGGAATTGACCTGCGATTCGGAAAATTGTGTTTTTGGTGGGGAATATGATGCAACAAATGTTAATGGAAAAAGAGAGGTTTGGATTGATACAGCTGTGGTTTGAAGGAAGTTGTGATTTGTTAAGGGGACCATATGATAGGACAGGGATTGATGAATGATGGCTGCGGTGCCAGCGTGCGCAGTTTCATCGAGATGATCAGTTCGATAGATTTGGTAACCGGGAATACAGAATTGTCGTTTGTTGGTTAGTCGGGTTTCAGTTATTAGTGCTAAGTCAATGTCTTTGTCTTGTAGTAGGACTGTTAGTTCGTTTATATGGTTTCCAACGCCATTCGCATTCCAAAGGAGGATGGATAAGGGTTTAATGGAATTCATTTAAGAATTTCTTGAGGGAGGAGTAAAATGGGATACAAGATTGGTGAGGAGTGATATTAACGGGATGACAATGGATTTCAGTTCGGAGAGGAAGGATGTCAACATACTGGTGAGATCAGTAGCAACTGGAGGGGGAGGAATATGGAAAATTTGGTGTTGAAAGGATTGTTGAGGATTTGGTAAGTTTTGAGGGATGGATTGTTGAGGTTGTCGAGGACTTTGTTGTTGCGGCAGGGCCTCACATTTGTTTTCCTGGTTTCTTCCTCCTAGTAATTGGGCGAAGGACACCGTTGGATCAATGACTTTGGATGGTTCTCTTCTTGGCTTCGTGTTTTCTTCTCTTCCTCCAAGTTTCTGGAATTTATTCTTCAGATTTTTATATATCTGGCAGCCTTTATAGTTGGCCGGATGATCTTTTGAGCACAAGGCACAAACTGCCGGGGTTTGCCTCGATTTGGTTCTGTGTTGCTCGCCACATTTCACGCATCTTGGTGCATGATGGCAATAGATTTTGGTGTGGCCATAAGCCTGGCAATTATGACACTGAACTGTGCTCCTCTTGGTGTGTGGTTTTTCAACCTTGATGGGAGTATAATAAAGCCTTCTCAGTTCATATATTTTTTCGACCCCTGGTGTAGGTTCCAGGTCTACGAAGAATAGAGGTAGGGCTATTTTTCTGCTTTCCTTGGTATTATCTTTCAGGACGTTAGTCACCTGGCGAACCTTGAAGCCTACAGCCGTGAGTTCTTCTTGACTGACTTCGGCTGGTGTTGAGGGGTGCATGTTTCTAATTACCACCCTAAGAGATCGCTCTTGGCGGAGTTGATAAGTATGGAAGTCCGCCTTGGTTTCTGTTAAATATTTAACTATTTTTCGATAAGTATCGACTGTGTCTGGCGATATCTTAGTGTCGCTACTTCTACTTAAACAGGAGTAGCTATTGGGGGTCGTTATTTTATTCAACTGGGAGCATAGTAGTTGAAAATTTTTAATGTTTTTAAAAAAAATTGGAGGGGGCCGGAGTTCCCTAGGTGTAGGTGCAGCTTCCACTGAGTCGTTATCTTTCGGCTGTATAGCCTGAAACGGATTAGGGGTGAAAAAGGGTGATTCATCTTGAGTGATTAGTAATAATGTGCCGGGCATTGGTTCGGATTCCTCAGCTGAATTTGGTGTTACTGGCGGGGTTGGTCTCTTACCACGACGCGGCCTTTGTTGCTTCGGAGGGGTTGATCGAGGCGTTGATCCTGCAGATCTTGATCTCTTAGAAGTTGACATCACTTGATGAAAATATTTCATTTTTTCATGATAGGAGTGAATGATAAACAATAGAAGAAAAAAAACAATATATAAGTAAAATAATAAAGAAATAAATAAAGAAAATTAAAATTAACAGAGGTCTCTGCGTGAACTTGACCTTGAATCGCAAGAAAAGCGCGAGCCTCTCCCCACAACGGTACTCAAGGCACTGAGCTTGTCGTGGTAGGGATAACATGGCTGCCTGTCCAGATAATACACTTAAAACTGTCCTTCACTGATACAGTAAATAAACTAAACTTACTGTGGGATTAAACAGGTATTTACTGATGCTTCTCAGCTACAGTTACTTGTGGTCATCAATTAAATAAATTCACTCCGATATCTTCTGTTATAACGGCAAGAATACAGAGAGACGATGTAAAACGTGGATGCTCTAAACTATGCGCAGGCGCAGACCTCTTTTTTTTTTATTGTAAAAGTTTAACATTACAAAAACAGAAGTTTAACATTTTAAGGAATATAAATACTAGTTGAAGGTTACCAAAATATAGATCATGCATTAAATATATTAAAAATAGAATTAACAAAATAAAACAATTGAACAAAATTAATATCATTTCTTTCTCTTCTCACGATACCTCGGATTCATAGTTGCCCATGAACAATCTAGTCTCAAACCTTGAAGGAGGATTAACAACAACAGGATCATTTGCCATTGATGCCACATCGAGCCATTCTGAGTTTCCCCAGCGTAGAGTTTGGTCTCTGGCAACTGTGCTCCTCATTTTGTCCAAATGCCCCTGTAGGATGCTTTTGATACTATGGAGGCCTTTCGCTGTTCCTATCAAATTGCTGTTTCCCTTTTCTAGATAGTTGATGAGGGCACTGCAATCATTAGCTCTTCTTCCACTGAAAGTGGGGATAGTACTAACTTGTTGAGTGACATTCTTATAAAACATCGATTGGTTAGATGACACTGGCTTGGCATACTTTGTTATCTTTATTATAGACACGGATTCTTTAGGTTTTGTTTGCAAGTCTTTGAATTCCTTCCCAATAGAGGCTCTAGTTTCCCAAGGGCTGTGGTAGTCTGTCATCCATTTTAGTACTTCCAAGTTGTCAGAGTAAGATCCGAATATCCCATGGAACAAGATCTGTCTTGTGGTCTCTTTGTCTTTTACTATGGGAGCTATGACATTGCTTATTTCATTATAAGCATCAATTGCTAACTTGCCAGACTGCACAAATTCTACAGGCGTAATTGTGCTTACTTTGCCACGTTCTACTTTATTTAATAGCAGTGACTTTGTATCATCAGAAAGCTTCTTAAGGAAAGCATGCATTGGAAGAGCTGTCTTCTTATTTTGTCGTGAGCTGGTCAAGAGTAGCAAATTACCTATAATTGGCATAGAGGACCGAAACTCATCCTCGGAGGCTTGCGGAATTGCTTTTAGTATGTCACTACATGTAGGTAAATGTTTTAGGGATTCACTCAATACTCTTTCCCATTTCCTTGCATAATTTATCCCTCCATACCCTCCTTGTTTGCATGCTTGTCTGTAGCAGATTAACTGAGTGAGAGGGCCACATGCTGAAGCGCATGCTGACCTCAAGGCTCCACCTTATTCCTTCCAATAGTATTCCATGTGCAGGAATTAACCCTACGCTAGAAATCTCTATTTCGCCTTCTCCTCTTGGCATCTTGGTATGTCCCATTCTTAATTCTTCTATTTTTGCTTTAAATAGACTGAGAGTCGCAAGTATAGGAGTGGCCATTCCAATCCAGTCCGCACCTTTTGTCATAGAAAAAGTATATGCATCTGCCAAGATTTCCAATTTTTCTAACATCCAGGCTAAGGTTATTTGTGGGATAGGAGGAACTTCTTGACCTACAACTTTTCCTCGTATCATGTTGTTGTTGTTGCAAATAACTATCGGGCTTGAGAGATATTTATCCCTTGTTTCTTTTACTCCTGTTCCATTTAGCTCTTGTTGCTTGTGCTTAAGTGCATTGAACATATGTAAAATAAGAGTTTCTTGGGAAAATATGTCTTCATTAACAAGTGTGAGATGATTTGCACAAGTAATATACCAATGAATTATCAACGAGAAAACCTTGTTTTTCATTAGTATTCTTGTGTCTGTATTGTCTGTTCTCGCCTTCTTGGAGCTTGGTCCTGGAACCTCATCATCGCTTGCCATTTTATATATTCTGACTCTTGTAGAAGTAAATCTGTGTTTATATTTAGCAAACCTAAATCGTTAATAATCAGCTTGTTTCTACTAGTCCTTTTCACAAAGTTAAGAATACAGGACTGTGTACTTGTTTGTGAACTCGGGCCGGCATCAGATGATTTTTTCTCGGTTATTTTATCGTGCACTGTTTTCAAATGATTATGTAGACTGCTTGTGCTTGATCCTTTGCAAGTAAGCATTTTATTACAATAAATACAACGGGCTTTTTCTTGTTCTACTTTTTTGAAATAATTCCACACGTCTGACATTTAGGACTACAAAGATATAAAAAATATAAATAAAAATTTATATTTTTATAATATTAAAATATGTTACCTACTTACATTTTGTAGAATATCATCTATATCAAATATCGATCAATGGCACTGAACACTGAAATTATGAACTATACATAAAGAAACCAGAACACAAACTGATATAAAATCTACATAAATTCATCCAATAGACAAAACACACAGTTTCTTGGAGCAGTACCAAACCGCTTGCAACAGTGTTTTCATCAATCTGGTACATTTGGCTACATTTGTCATTTTCAAATTTTTTTTAAGTGTTATTCGTACATTGAAAATCGATATTTTCTACTAAAAAAACCGGTTTTCGAATTTCATAATTTTCTCCAAAAAAAAATGTATTTAAAAACCGACAAACCCTAGTCTATACCCTTTTGTGCACGACCTGGAAGGTGTAAGCCGCCAACCGCTCTTTCCATCGCAATACGCGCGCTGACGATTCTTTAAGGGTGTTCAGATAAACCAGCGGTTTATGATCTGTGAAGAGCTCAAATTTCCTCCCGTACACATTGGGTCTAAAATGTTCCACTGCCCAAACAACCGCTAGAAGTTCGCGTTCGATCGCGCTGTATCTGGCCTCCGCGGCGTTCAGCTGACGGCTGGCGTGCGCGATAGGTTTTTCGTCTTCTGCAAAGTTCTGGGAAAGAACTGCCCCGATTACGACTGCACTCGCGTCCGTAGTGATCCGGAACATGAAAGAAATTCGGGGAATGCCAGCACTGGCTGCGAGGTTAAAATCTCCCGACACTCGAATGCTCTCCATCTGGGTTGGACCAAGAGAAAAACGCCTTCCTTTCTTTAATATTTTCGTCAATGGACGCGTTAATTCTGCAATGTCCGGGATGAACCGCCGATAATAGTTAACCATCTCCAGAAAGCGCCTAACTCCCCGAACGTTAATCGGTAATGGGGTCTCCTGAATCGCCGTTACTCGTTCCTCATCCGGCCGTACTCCCGATTGCGAGACAACGTGGCCTAGAAATTTGATCTCGCTAAACCCAAATCTGGATTTTACTTGGAACAATTTAAGACCAAATTCTCTAACTCGCTCGAACACCGCGTGCAAGTGTCTTATGTGTTCATCTTCCCACCGACTGAAGAAGACTATCAAGTCGTCCTTATAAACTTGGGCGAACTCCTCACCTAGCCCCCTCTGGAACTCATCCATAAGTCGCTGGAACGTGAGCGGGGCACCCTTCAACCCAAATGGCATCCTCACGAACTCATAATGACCCCGCTCCCAAGCAAACGCAGTCTTCCCTACGTCTTCTTCGGCCATTCGCACCTGATGATACCCACATTTTAGGTCGAGCATGCTAAACATCGTTGCTCTCGCTAATCGATCCACGATGTCTTCCACACGCGGAAGTGGATAACGTTCGTCCGCCGTGGCCTCGTTTAGCTTCCGATAGTCAACTACGACGCGATGTTGTTTTTCCCAGCCACTCAAAGAACTCTGCCTTTTCTCTACAACCCACAGCGGGCTATTGAACGGGGAATTACTAGGCCTGATAATACCCTGTTGTAAGAGCTCGTTCAATTGTTTCCCGATTATATCCCTCATGGCCTGGAGGTATCTACGGTTCTTCATATCGGGTTATTCGATTTCAGGACTATCCTATGCACCATTCTCCCCATGGTCGGCAAAATTTCGTTCTCCCTATGCTTATTAGATAGCATAGTAATAGATCCCGATGCTTATTGACAACGCTTTGAACGGCCTCCCGACTATACTTAAGCCGCATCCGTCCGGATCCCTTCTTCAGCTCCATCCGTCCGGATACTGGTCCAGCCCTCCTGGTCCACCGCATCCGTGCGGATCCTCTCACTGACTGCATCCGTCCGGAAGCCGGTCCAGCCTTCCCGGTCCACTGCCTCCGTCCGGGTCCCATCAGCCATCCTCAGGCTCGCCGACGTCGGGTGGTCTGGCCCTTCCCAGTGTGAAGTGTTCCGGGCCCACCACTTCCTTCCACCCGTATATGAAATCCTTGAAGAAGGGGTACACTTCTTCCTCCATCAGACGGGGGAAGTCCGACTCGGCGAGGGCGAAGATCCCAGTCTTTCTCGACAACCTGGCACGGTGTCCTTCTACTGCGGTGCAGGATACGATGACGTGCTCTGCTGTTTCGGGGACTCCACAGGTGGGGCACCGGGGGTCTATGTCTTTTCCATGGCCGTGCAGTTTCCCCCGGAAACCTCCATGCCCTGTCAGCATCTGCGATACCCAATAGTCGGGGAGGACCCATCTCGCCTTCAATCTTGCTTGGACGGTGGGGAAGAACTTCCTCAAGGTAGCTCCCTTCTGGCTACCTACCCACCGTCTGTTCCATTCCTCGATGGTATCCTCCCTCAAGATCTTTTTCCATTGGTTGGGGGTCTCGCCGATCCTGTTACGGAGTCCCTCCGGAAGCGCGTCGAGCCCCTGCCTCTTCACATCATACTTCGTTCTGTCCTCCTTGAGGACGAGGTCCAGGGGCATCGCTCCGGCCAGCAACTGCACCGCCTCGTGCGACACCGTTCTATAGGTCTTCGTGACCCTGAGCCAGAGCCAGTCTCTGGATCGTAGCCCGTCTCTTCCTCTGCAGCTGCGTGAGGTTTTGACTCCATGCCGGGGATGCGTACCTCAGAATGCCCATGACCACTCCCTTGTAGATGGTCATCGTAGCTGGGTATCTGAGGCCCCAAAACGCACCCCCGATTCTACATAAACCATTGACAGACAGGGTCACCCTATCCTTGAGGTACTCTAGGTGAGGGGTGACGTCGAAGTTTCTCCTCATCCTCACTCCGAGGTATGTCACCTCCTCACCCATCCTCACCCTCTGGCCGCCTATATCCAGTATTATAGGATGTGCCCTGTCTGTGGAGCCTTTGACGAGCATGGCCTGAGTTTTGGCCGCGGCCATGCTCAGCTTCCTCCTCACGCACCATTCCGCTACGAGACTGGCGCACCTCTCCGCCTGCGTTTTCAGCCTGGCTCTGCTATCCTCGGCCACTATGACCGCCAGGTCGTCGACGTAGGCCGTGGCAAGGAACCCTCTCTCTTCCAGTTCCCCCAGCAGCTGGTCGAAGACGAGCTTCCAAAGGGCCGGACCCAGGACAGAGCCCTGTGGACAGCCTCTCTCGATCCTTCGCTCTACCTCGTAGTAGCTACCTCAAATCCTCACGCTCCTTTCGCTGAGGTAACCACTCACGAGGGAGTACAAGTTGCTGGGGGTGTCGTATTCCTGCAGCCGTTGGAGCACATAGGGCCACCATACACTGTCAAAGGCGGAGGATATGTCAAAGAGGATTAACATAACATACTTCTCCGCCCTCTCCTCCACATCCCTACGCACTCTCAACAGCGCGTCTGTGGTTCCCTTGCCACGGGTCGAGCCGAACTGCCGTGGATGGCTAGCTGCGCTGAGGATCGGGCGAAGTCGAGCGACCATCAGGTGCTCAAGGACTTTACTGATGACAGGGAGGAGGCATATCGGCCTATACGCCTTAGGCGATTCCTTGTCCTTCCCTCCTCCCTTGTAGAGCAATCTCAAATCTGCAGTCCTCCACTTGCTCGGAAAGTACCCCTTATCCAAGCATTCGTTGAATATCCGGAGGAGCTCGTCCTCTACGTACGGGGTACTGTTCCTGAGGATCGCCGCGTCTATCCCATCCAGTCCTGGAGCTCTCCCGATCCTCTGCTTCTCCACGGCCAGTCGAAGGTCCCATATGTCCCATGGTGGGCATAGGTCGGAACCTGGCGGGTATACCGTGTTGCGTCTCACCATGGCGTCTGCCTCGCTGTCCTGGGACGGGTCATCCCTGGGGTATGTGAAGTCCACGTACATTGACGCGGCCTCCTCAAGGGTGGTTGCCTGGCCTTGCCCAGTGCCACCCTGTACGATGAATTCGTCCCAGGACCTTTTCTTCTGGTGACGCACTCCGTTTCGGTACACGCTCCATCGCTCCACCGCGAGTTCGGTCGCTTCATTCCTTCGGGTGGTCATTCTGGGAACCCTCTTTTACGCAATAATTTACGTGGAAACGGGTTTTCAAAATAACTTCCCCCCTATTGGGCCGAATTTCGCCAGATTTTGGATTCTGACGGCACTTGATAAATAACTAACAATAACTTTAATAACCCTTGTCCTCTAACACTCTAACAATAATAACCAACAAATTTACAAAACTCAAAAATAAACAATGAAGGAAGAATTTTTCTTATAAAAATTTTCCCCTCTTCCTGTCCTCCGTGAGTTCCGGCTCGCACGTGTGTCCCTCGGGTCTCACCCACACACTCCCGTACCCTCCAGTACGCACAAATGTACGGATAGAGGGGAAAACACTTCTTACCTTCTCGAAGTCCAGCCGAGAAGGTCTGACTGATCTCTGTAAGGGTGGGGATAATCTCCAAGAGAGCTCCAGCATTGGTCTGTCCTTTATGACAGTCGGGAGCCTACTCGCCCGTAAGATGACACTGTGCTGCAACGTGTCCAGGTTGATTACTTTCGTAGCAGCGTCTTTCTTGCCTCTTCTGGGCCTCTGCTAGGTCATTTCTCGAAGCCTCTGTCTCCTTCGCTGCGTCTGGGTGAGCCTCGAAACTTTCTTCTTGGATATTTGACCTCTGTCCACCCTTCCTCCGGATTTGCCAACCTCGTTCCTTTCCTCTCACCAGCATCAATGAGTTCGTGCGCACACTCCAGGAAGTCCTTGTCTCGTGAAAGTGAGCCTGGCCGGTCAGCATTATGGTTCAGCTGTACCTTGAGAATACTCCTCACGAACTCCATCCGTTGTGCACCCTCTGCTTGGTCCAGTTTTTTCTACTAACCGGTTATATGAAACCAAAAGCTTCTCAGCAAATTCGCCTTCTGATTGTCCGGGGATCCTCCGTTCCTTCAATAAATAAAATGTGTCCTCCTCCGGAGTCCACCTACCTCCGCCATACAATTTTTTTTTTAACGCCCCTTAAGGGTGTCCCATGAGTGCGTAGTATCTCCTTGTATTGAATTCAAAATTCGCCTCGAAATGCGACTCACTAAGAATGCTTCTAACAGTACTACGTCGGTCTCCAGTAGAGCCCCCGACGTTTTCCTGGATGATATCAAATCTTTAATTTTGTCTCCCCCCTTTAGGAAGTGCTCCAAATCACCGACTACTCCAGTGAAGGGTTCCAACTGTCCAATCACCTCATGGATAAAGGCGGAATTTTGTGTCCTCACCTTCAATAACTTCAACTGCATTGTTTCTGAGGTCTTCGCTAATTGAGACTGTAATTTGCTTTTCTCAACTTAACGCTTGAGCCAGCTGGTACTCATACTTCGCCCGTTCATCGTCGTCAACCATGGTTCGGAGATAAAGGGATATAACTGGATTAAACTGTAAAATCGTTAATTAACTTAAACATTAGCGCAACTAACTCCCGGGTTTTGGCACCAGTTATAATCTGAATGAAAACGATTATTTAAAAAAAGAGGTTTTGGGGGACATCGTAACACACACACATCAAGAGAACAACTAACTCTTTATTCGTATTACATCGGTATATATAGAGAAGATATCTGCTTATCAACTAAGAATAACAAAAGCTTAATCCTACTAAACTATCACTATTATTTATAATATACCCCTATATAAAATCACTATTATAATATACCCCTTGATGCGGTATTCTTATTTTATTTTTTCCCTCACTCAACCTTTTAATGTTCGTTTTTTCTTTAAAAATCTATCTTTCTCTCCCTTTCTTTCATTGTTTCGTTACCTAGCAATACCTCATATTTATAAACATAAAATTTGATTTTGTTAGAATTTTTCAAATTTATTTAATCGCAATAAGCATAAATGACCTCAGTACCCTTCTCTTCTCCGGCTCCAGTTTTTATCGTGAATTTTTCTTTGATCTTTTTATTCCTGGTTGGTGGGATACTCTCGGGGTTGATATAGTTGTTTTTAGAGTCTGTATCTCCGGTAGTTGTTGGAAATTATTCGTTTGTAGTTCTAATGTTATGATATGTTATGTCTTCTCGGCTTTGGCTTTGGCCTAGAAAATGTTCTAATTTCTCTTATGATTCCCTTATTTTCACATCTCGTGGGTCATCTTCCGGTTCATATTCGATTTCATACATAGGCTGTCTATTTTGTTGTTGAGAATTAACTGTTCTCATTGGTACGGTTTGTCCTTTTGTTCCGTTGTAGGGTTGTTGTCTAGAATTATTATTATATTGTAGTCTTTGGAAATTCTATTGGTGACGTCATGATGGTGGATTAAAGAACCTTTGTTATCTTGTGTGTTCCATTCTTTATTATGTTGTGGGGGTTGCTGGTTATAATTGTTAAATCCACGATTTTGGTAATGCTGGTTAAAAAATTGTTTTTATCGTGAAATTTCTTTTTAACAGAGTGTTCATCTCTTTGTTTTTCGCCCGCCCTGTTCATGGAGCCGGAGGAAATCAGTTAGTCAAAAAGTAGATGATTCTCGTTCTGTATCAGGTTTCGTCGTATATCATCTAAATTTTTCAGTTTGTCAGTTTTTGTCATTAATTAAGTCCTGACGTGTAAGGGCATGTTTGTATGGAAGTGATACAGTAATTGGTATTCTAAATGAGTAATTACCGTTTCCCTATTAGTGGTTTTGTCGATACGGTGCCATGAATTTATTAAAGTTCTATTTTTATCAAGTCTTCGGAGAAAATCTAAGGGGTGCTCTTTATGTCTTATTTTACTATTAAATAGTTCGAACGTGAGTTGTTCATTAGATCTAGAGTCCTTAAAGGTTCTTTCTAGGTAACCTAAGTGTTCTTCAATTGTTTCGAACTCACAAGTTGTGTTAACATAGTCAGCCTCGGCCGTTAGTCTCCCAAGTACTTTATTCCATAAACGTTTTTCATTTAATTCCCTAAAAGAATTATTTTGTGCACACACTATATATCCGGCTTGTCTAACTACATTTACAAATTTTAATAAATTATGGGGGTTCCCATCGAATTGAGGAATGTGGTCATAATTGGCACTTTTATCTCAAATGATGCAATATCTGATATTTGTCTTAATTGCTCTATTTGTTCAGAAATAATATTAAGAGCCGGATCTGGCATTACTTATAATATAAAATAAAAATAAATATATATATATATATATATATATATATATATATATATATATATATATATATATATGTGTGTGTGTGTGTGTGTGTGTGTGTGTGTGTATAAAAATTATATAAATAGAATAAAATCTAAATTAAGCTTACTGAAGAAGGCCGGTGTCTTCCTCCTTGCTAGTACCTGATAACAGTGGACCAACAGGAGACGTCAGTATAGAATACCTCGGACGAGTGATTTTCTAAAGCTGGATGATGCCGAAGAATCTTGGTACCTCGATGAGTGAGCCAATCGAGGACAAACAGATACCTCGTAAGAGTGGGTTTCCCAGCCAAAGTTCTTCAGAGTTCGGTTTGGACAGTGAAGATTACACGGGAATACCTAGGTTAAGTGAAATCCCGATACTTACTGTCCCTTCTTTGTGCGCCAATTAACGAACCAACAAGACTTAAAAAACTTTATTCTTATAAAAATTACAAGTGTAATATCTAGTCTAAGACTTAGAAGTAGAGTAAGTATATATAGATCTAAGGAACCTTTATAGGGCTAGAGCTGGAGATAGGATGGATTCATAGGATATGAGAGAGGGGATAAAAGGCCATAAAGACATACGGTTGACAGGAGACGGACAGAAATAAATGAGGACCACACAAAATGCAGGATGCAGGTGTGGCGTGTCAGATTCTGAAAAGAAGTGGCAGCGGATGCCAAGCGGGTGGTAATGCTCTTGGACAGTAAAAAATTCGTACCAAGAGTTTTCCCACGGGAAATGGCCATATGTGGTGGGTGGTCTAGCATGTGGACACAATAAATAGGTCTAGCATGTGGACACAATAAATAAATCTTGACCAGTAGGTCTGAGATTTAGGGCGGATGTACTAATAAGGTTGACCTATGGAAATATAACTATATTGTTGAATAAATAAATAACAATAATTGCCTTTTAACTTGCACAACGTCCTTCAACGTTTGAAGGTTTTATTTTCTGTTCTGGTTCGCCTGTAATATTTTGAATGCACATCTTCAGATCTAAAGGTAATGTTCCAATTTGCTTCCTATGCACCAGGTGATCTTGTATCAACGCTATTGCCAATTCTTTAAAAAATAAACGTCTTTTAGGGCCTTTATAATCTTGATTCATCTGATGAATGATAAAAGAATTCAATCCATCCATATCATCGAAAAAAAATTGTCAATGACCATCGCCTGGATTTACGGGATACAGAATATAACCCCTTCATTTCATCAACTTTATCAATGCCTCCTTTAGTCAAATTTAAAGAACATTATAATCTCTGGCTTCTTATGTTCACTGTTGTTATCGATGGATCTATCTGCATGGATAGAGGAGGTTAAAAGCACACTTGTTCTTTTTTGGGATGTCCCACCATACAATGGTGGGATAATCGTTGAATATAAATTTACTGGAGTTGACTTATCTACCTTTAGGTTCTGCAAAATTAGGGGGGAGTTCCCGTTTGTTTTTTCTGATAGTACCAACTAAAGTCAAGTTATCATCATCTTTCAAGCTTTTTAATAGAGGAAAAGATAGCACAAAATATCATGTGTACATACTTCTCTAAAAAGGTTTTTCCAATCAGTAATAGTTTGCAGCGCCATACTAAGTTCCTTTAAACAGTACTTTGTGCTTGTGTACTTGTTTGCCCATGAGAACATGAAAATTAACCCCTTACTCAGAGGTAGTCTTGTTTCTTCCAACCAGGTTCCTGCAAAAGATCCTTTTTCCTTACGGCATGTACTCGTGTAATATCGCCAACGGAATCCTCTTCTCTCATCATAAACTAACTTCATTTCATTGCCATTCTGGCAAATCGTAGTTTTATGAAGTATCGCTTCATCTTGGAATATTTGCAATGCCTTTTTTTCATTACAGAGATATGAATATAATTCAAATCCATTCATTGCTTCTCATGACCAATTACAAATTGAAGAATATCCTTTTTTTTCATTTCTATTTCTAGTTATGAAATTATATTGATTGGTCATAATATGGCATATTATCACATGTCATGTTATAATTATAATATCACATACTATGTTATTACTAAGGTGGTAATAACTTCCCAACTCCATCTGGTTATAATAACCACTATTATTTGAAGGTTGAATGTTAATTAATTATTAAAAAAAAAAATCAGAGAGGGGATTAAAGTAGAAAAGACCCCATGGCCTTTCTCCAGCATGGTCCTCAAGGTGAAGATTTGATCCACAGTGGATCTGCCTCTACGAAACCCAGCCTGATACCCTCCATTCTGCCCCTCTGCGAATGGTGTTAATCTATTGGAGAGAACGATTGAGAAAGTCTTTTAGGTACATGAAAGCAATAAGATTCCACGATAATTGGAGCGTTCCAGCTGGTCTCCTTTCTTGTGTAAATGACATATGTCAGCCTTGCCCCATTACTGCGAAATTTTCTCTTCTATCCAAATACTCATGATTAATTCATGCATGGCCCTGTGTAGCTCCTCTCCTCCATATTTGAAGAACGCCGCTGGCAGTTCATCAGGATCTGGAGCTTTATTGTTTTTCAGTTTGGAGATTGCCTCAGAGACGTCCTCAAGATCTGGAGGCTGAACATCTCCATCTCCATTTTTGTTTTATACGATGGACGCTCTTTGTGAAGGTGTCGACGACTTCCTCCAGTTCTTCCTGCGCTTTAATAGACATTGGGATAGAAAGTGCTGAATCCAGGTTATTCCTGTAAGTATCCCAATCCATGGTCCCATTAATAAGAGATGGTCGTTTCGATGCCTCACAGAGCTCATCCAGTAGCATCAGATTCACCAGGGAATGATCAGAGCTAGTATTAACAGTGTGTGGTACAATTCTAAGTACTTTGGTGATAAAGAAATCCAATAAATCAGGTGTTTTATGTCTAGATGTGGGCCAGTAAGTCAGAGAGTTTGGAGTTATTTTGTCTAATGAGAGCTCATGTAGGGCTTTCTTAAGATTCCTTCCCATCGGGGTATAAAGTCTGGACCCCCACATCTGATGTTTTGCATTATAGTCCCCTCCGGCGATGAAACAGCTTCCTAGGTATTTAAAGAAGTTGCAAAACATGGCAGGTGTCAGCACATACCTAGGAGAACAATAAAGTGCAGCAAAGGTAATGGTGTTATGTTTGGTATATAATGTAATGCCAGTGGATTGAATGTCAGGTGTTACGGGTAATTTTAAGGGGTCATGTTTTAATGAATATTTTATTAGTATTGCAGTTCCTCCATGAGCTGTGTTGTCAGGGTGATCAGTTCTGTAAGTTTTGTATCCTGAAATATAAAATTTTGAACGTGATGTTAAGTGGGTTTCAGTTATCAATGCAATGTCACTACGTTTCTTGTGTATGTGAATGTCTAGCTCTGTCTTATGTTGGGTCAGTTCGTTTGCATTCCACAGGATGATAGACAGGAAGCCTGCAGTTAGTGGTCTAGAGGGTATAGTGAGGGCATAAGGCCTTATAGTGTGACCCTACTTTTGGCATCTGGTGCATTGGGGTATAACTCTCTTCTTTTTTGGTTCCTCATCTTAATTTTAGTAAATCCATTTTGAAAATATCTTCATTGAAAGAGTTCTTTGAAACATCAATGAAGAATATGGAAAGGGATTCTTTAAATCTGGACAGAACATTTGTAATATTAGTAATCTCGTAGCCAAGTTTTGCAAATTCTTCTTTGATTATACAAAGTGGTGTGGCATGGTGTAAACCCTTTAATACCACTCTTGGCATTTTGTCTTCGGGGATCTGATAGGTATGGAATTCTGCTGCATCCCGGCGTAAACTTGAGGCCAGCTTTCTGTACACATCAGCTGATTCTGGTTGTACAGTTACACCCCTTGTGTTATTTCTTAATTTAAAAGAATTGTGACCAGCTTCATTTTGAAGAAATGAAACTAGAGCAATATAATCTCTTATCCCATTTATATATATAGTTGGTGGCCTAGGCCTGGAGTATCTTGATTGATTGATTGTTGGGTCTCACTGTCCCTCCTTTGAGACAAAGCTTCGTATCTATTTTGGGTTTTAGTTAAGTTGACATAAGTTTTCTTTGCTTTTTTGGGGTCCAATTGTGATGAAGTTGACCTTTTTCGTCCAGTAACAAGCTCCCATCTATTGTTGATCACAGTTTCTTCACTGTTTACAGATTCCATCTCACTAACCTGCTGCTGAGAGGCCGTGGGTTCGACCATCTTCAGCAGAGATAATCTCTTTGGTCAACTTATTTCCAAGATATTTATTGGCTCTAGACTAAAATAGATCTAAAAAACACTTTTTATCACCAAAAAACTTTGATAGTTTTTTGAGAAAATACGCGAGCACATACAAAGTAACCTTCTCTGTATTAGCATCCAACATGGCCTCTCCGATTTCTACCTTACTATTTAAATGATGTTTGATCTCCGAAAGGGTTTTAATGAAGTTATTTCCTCTCAAGTATGTAGGTGGTAATTTTTCCGAATCGGTTTGATTAACTTTTTCAATTTATGCTAATAGGTATGTTGTTTCTCCATATTTCTTCACGATAGTATATGGTCCTTCATACAGAGCTGTGAATTTAGAAATCTGATGATTTGTGTCTTTAACTCTCAAGAAGCGTCAGTAGCAATAATACCATCAAAGTTTGGCGGCCCTCCATAGTCATCTGGAACAATAGAAACGCATCGTTTACGTTGGAGTTCCTGAATGTTTTCTTCAATATTTTCATGCAGTAACTTATCTAGCTCAAGCTGGAGTTTTTCTTCTTTCGTTAATTCTGTATTGTTATATTTTTTTGGTTGTTTTATGTTTTTCGGGTGTTTTTTTTTGCTATTCCCCATTTTATCTATGAACCGTTTATTTTTAATTCTACCTATTTCATACCTTTTATTCATTTTCGTCCTCGTACCTGCGGTTTTTTTTATAACAACACTACCCGATGAGGCAACGCTAATGTCATCTCTGTTTGCATTTGCTTTACCTATATACCTTTTTTTGTTTTCTTCTGTTTTTCTCCTCACAGTATTATGGATGATTTTCAAGTTCTTGTGGTATTCGTTTAAAAGATACCCCTGAATTATCGGATGTTCGTTAAGGAGATCTGTTGATAATCCGAACGTCATTTCGTTTGGTGACATTTTTAGTTTATTTATCTGCGAATTGTTGTATATTACGACAGCTAAAGTTAGTTTTTCTTCAAATGGTTTTTCGGAGTGTGTTAAGTTTAAAACTCTTAATTGCTCTATAATCGTTGAGCTTGCTCTGTTTAATGCTCCCAATGAATTGACATTGTGTGGCGTTGTTTCGTGATTTTCAATGTTTAGATATTGTAATAATTCCTTAAACGTGTGATTATCGAACTCTTTCCCATTATCAGTGGTGATCATCCTTGGTTTGGGGAAAAATGTCAAGTACGTCATTAATGCTTTCATAGCTTGTAGTTGATTGTTTTCCCTTGCCAAGAATGTAAATACCTTTTTTGAGAATACGTCAATGATGAAGTAGACGTATTCGTTATTTATCTGAACTGTATCCATCATTATTTCTTGAAAGGGTTTTTCTGGTACGGGCGTTATTTTAAATTTAGGCTTTGCTGGATGCCTATCGTATTTTGCTTGAGCACAAACTTTACATTTGTTGATCCAGCCTCTTATTTCCCTTGCCATGTTTGGCCAATAGTATTTGATTTTGATCTTTTCATATGTTTCTTCGGCAGCTCTATGATACGTTTTACCTACATGATAGTCTGAAATGATTTCTTTCTGTTGTGTCTTATTTGAAACATCTACTATTATTTTATAGTATCTTTTTAACTTGTTTGTTTGAAATTTTTCTCTAAATAATTCACTTATTTTATGAAAAGTTTTATCGTATAAATCATTCTCTGAATCCGTTTTTATTGAACTAGAGCAATAGATTCCATAAACTACGTTAGGTTCCAAAATTCTCAAGAATTCTTTTTCAAAATCCTCATTATCTTCTTGTCCACTAAAATATAATTTATGTCTGTTTTTTTTCGGAAAAGGGTGAAATATCTCAGTCTTATCGTACCCTTTTGATAATATTAGCTGATGCTTTTCTATGTTAACAGGTTTTTCTTTGTCTTCTACTAACATGATCCTGTTATCGGCCGATGATTCAGCAGAGTGCACCGTCTCCATATCGTCATCGCTGGAGTCAATATGTAATTGTTCCTGTTTTTCTATTGGTGTCCTGGACAAATAGTCTGCTACTTTGTTTGCCTTTCCTTCGATATGTTTGATGTCGTTTACATATGGTAATTGTTGGAAATTATTCGTTTGCAATTCTAATGTTATGTTGGGTCTTCTCGGCTTTGGCTTTGGCCTAAAAAATGTTCTAATTTCTCTTCTAATTCCCTTATTTTAATGTCTCGAGGGTCTTCTTCCGGTTCATACTCGATTTCATACATAGGCTGTCTATTTTGTTGTTGAGAATTAACTGTTCTCATTGATACGGTTTGTCCCGTTGTACCGTTGTAGGGTTGTTGTCTAGAATTATTATTATATTGTGGTCTTTGGAAATTCTGTCGGTAACGCCATGATGGTGGATTAAAGAATCTTTGTTGATCCTGTGCGTCCCATTCTTTATTATGTTGTGGGAGGTGCTGGTTATAATTGTTAAATCCACGATTTGGGTAGCGCTGATTAAAAAATTGTTTTTTATATTCATGTTTTTTATCGTGAAATTTCTTTTTAACATAGTGTTCATCGCTTTGTTTTTCGCCCGCCCTGTTCATGGAGCCGGAGGAAATCAGGTCGTCAAAAAGTAGATGATTCTCGTTCTGTATCAGGTTTCGTAAATCATCTAAATTTTTCAGTTTGTCTGTTTTTGTCATTAAGTAAGTCCTGACGTGCAAGGGCATGTTCGTATAGAAGTGATACAGTAATTGGTGCTCTAAATGAGCAATTACCGTTTCCCTATTAGTGGTTCTGTCGATACGGTGCCGTGAAATTATTAAGGTTCTATTTTTATCAAGTCTTTGGAGGAAATCTAAGGGATGCTCTTTATGTCTTATTTTACCATTAAATAGTTCGAACGTGAGTTGTTCGTTAGATCTAGAGTCCTTAAAGGTTCTTTCTAGGTAACCTAAGAGTTCTTCAACTGTTTCGAACTCACAAGTTGTATTAATATAGTCAGCCTCGGCCGTTAATCTCGCAAGTACTTTACTCAATAAACGTTTTTCATTTAATTCCCTAAAAGAATTATTTTGTGCACACACTATATTTCTGACTTGTCTAACTACATTTACAAATTTTAATAAATTATGAGGGTTCCCATCGAATTAAGGAATGTGATCATAATCGGCACTTTTTATCTCAAATGATGCCATATCTGATATTTGTCTTAATTGTTCAATTTGTTCAGAAATAATATTAAGAGCCGGAATCTAAATTAAGCTTACTGAAGAAGGTCGGTGTCTTCCCTGCCAGTACCTGGTAACAGTGGGCCAACAGGAGACGTCAGTTTAGAATACCTCGAACGAGTGATTTTCTAAAGCTGGATGATGCTGAAGAATCTTGGTACCTCGGATGAGTGAGCCAATCGATGACAACCAGATACCTCGTAAGATTGGGTCTGCCAGCCAAAGTTCTTCAGAGTTCGGTTCGGACAGTGAAGATTACACGAGAATACCTAGGGTTAGTGAATTCCCGATGCTTACTGTCCCTTCTTTGGGCGCCAATTAACGAACCAACAACAGATAAGACTTAAAAGACTTTATTCTTATAAAAATTACAAGTGTAGTATCTAGTCTAAGACTTAGAAGTAGAGTAAATATCTATAGATCTAAGGAGCCTTTATAGGGCTAGAACTGGAGAGGGAATGGATTCGCAGGATAGGAGAGGGGATAGCCTTTGGTTGAATATCTGGGTGGAAGCTCTCTCTTAGGGTTTGGCAAAAAGGGCCATAAAGTCATACGATTGACAGGAGATGGACAGAAATAAATGAGGAACACACAAAATGCAGGATGCAGATGTGGCGTGTCAGATTCTGAAAAGGAGTGGCAGCGGATGCCATGCGGACGGCAATTCATACCAAGTGTTTTCCCACGGGAAATTGTCATAGGTGGTGGATAGTGTAACATATGGAAACAATAAATAACTCTTGACCAGTAGGTCTAAGATGTAGGGCGGATGTACTAATAAGGGTGCCCTATGGGAATATAACTATATTGTTGAATATATTATAAATAACAATAATTGCCATTTAACTCACAGAAGTTCCGCGTATGACCAATTTTTTTACATTTTTACAGTTGCATTGTCGTATGAGCTTTGTGCCTTTTAGAGGGACTATTTCCACTAATTGTTGCAATAAATGCTTTATTTTTGCAATGTTATCAATATTTTCATCGTTGGAAAAAGTTATAATAAACATATTCAGAGGTTTTTTACTTTTCCCAAGATAATTTAGGCGTAATTTGTATGATTTTATAATTCATACTTTTTAAATATTCCTCTATATCTTCAGATCCCCAAGTATAGCTCAAGCCCTAGGCCACCACTCGTATAGGTCTCAAAGATTTATTTTCATAACTGTGAAATATATTATTGTTTTCTTTTAGATAGTCTCTAATTTCTCGATACGATGATTCATTTTTTGCATTTATCTTTAGCGAATTTGAGGCAGTGCTTTTACCAATAAATAATTATTTTTCAGAAGTAATTCTATTGAGATTACAAATCAGAGATTTGGAACATTTTAAATCCGATACAAATATCGGAGGAGGCTGTTCTGGCAGATTAGTTTTAACAACTGTAATATTTTTATCTCTTTTACCTTTAGGTGAGGAGGATGGTTGGGGATTTGCTTTTCTTTTTTTCTTTCGCCTTCTTTCTACAGTATTCCACCCAATCTCTTTTTCTAATTCCTCTTCATCGGTATGATATTCGGTTGCCGATTGTAGAGGTTTATCTGACGCGTTTTGAGAGTTCAGCTCGCTATTTAATTTTGAAGCCATTGAAATACATTCGTAGCCTCTTGAAGCGTATCGAAAAATATTTGAACATCATTTCTTTTTTAGACTTATCTAATAAGGCTTGTTTTGTATTTTTTGGTTTTTGCATTAAAGCATTAACATCAACTGCAGATGTTGATTCCATCGCGCGATAAAAAAAAAAAAGCGATAATTTTACGTATATATGACGATAGTTACTTTCGTGTCTACAGGTTTGGCAAGTAAATAAACATAAGACAGCTGCGACACTGACCTTACTGTTGATAAGAGGCGGCGCTTGGGGAGGGCCATCCTGTCCAGGCCCGCTCCAGATAACTACTGAAGATGCCAAAATTTGGCAATTTCTTCACCTGTCGTCACGGCGGTGTCCGTCGTTTAATCCTCACCAAACTTCGCAGGATTATTCCACAACACAATATTTCTGTCTGTGCCCACTCGTATTTCGATACGGCCCGAAAAACCGTGGCCTATCCTTAGTCGAGTTAATGCTACTTCCTCTCTTCGATTTTTACGGTTTGAGGTATTCCATGGCTGCACAGTTTGTTTTATTGTCTTCAATTTGCTAGAAGGGCTTTCGTCCCACATTGACTGCCATCCTTGTTTTATTTTTTCCTTTAGAGGTTGAACTATTTCTGTTTTATTTATTATGGCCCGTCCTCGCCCAGGGAGTACAAGGGCTTCTTTAGCTGCGTTATCTGCCATTTCGTTTCCTGTGATTCCTATATGACTAGGTACCCATATCAGGTGAATATTTTTATCAACCCGTTTGATCATAGTGATGTACTCGTGGATTTTAATGATTTTGTTGTTTTCGGAATACATGTTATTTAGTCCTTTTAATGCACTGAGAGAGTCGTAGATAATTGTGATGTTAATGTTGGAGCAGACATGGCTATGTGTAGTGCTGAAGCGATAGTATTAAGTTCAGCAGTATATACGCTACATAAAGGGGATATTGTATATTTATACGTATCGCGAGAAGTCACCCCGGCATAGGCTGTTGAAGTATTATTTTTTGATCCGTCTATGTGCATTATTGTATGCCCGGTATCTTAGCTACGTTTGATGTAATAATGCTTTGTATTCGATTGGCAAAGTGGTTTCTTTTTTATGTTTTGCTAATTTTCGGTGTATAATTGGTTGTTCAAAGGTCCAAGGTGAGTTTGTGTTGTATGGGTTCAGAGTTATTGTTTTTATATGACGGATAGCGGCTGACATTTTTACAGCTAACGGGATGGTACTATTTATTTTGGTGTTTGCTGGAATTTCCTGGAAAATTTTGCTTTAAAGATATATCTGTGATATATAGGTATTTGGGTATAATTTGGATAAATAATTTATTCCCAGTTTCTGTCTTCTGAAAAGAAGTGGCGGTAGCCCTGATTCATTGTAGAGACTCAGTATAGGACTTGTGCAGAAGGCTTCTGTAGATAGCCTGATACCCGCTTGGTGGACTGCATCTAGTTTTGCAAGGGTTGTTATGCGTGCTGAGCCATATATAATCGAGCCATAATCTAATTTGGAGGATATAATTGTCTGATATATTGTTAATAATGTGGACCTATCTGATCCCCATGTGGTACCACCAAGGACTTTTAAAATGTTTAACTTTTTTATACAGCTAATCTTGAGCGTCCTAGTATCGACGCAAGATTCGACAAATGGTATTATATTATCTCCCAGTAGTAATTCAGGGGACATTGGAGTGTTTTCTGGAAAAGTGCATGCATTTAGTTTTTTCGTGACTAAAACATAATCCTGAAGATCTTGACCAGTCATATATGCGGCATAATGTCTGTTGCAGTTTTTCTTTTATGACGTGAATTTCTTTAGCCCTGCACATAATTGCAAGGTCATCGACATATAGCATAGCTTTAACACCTCTGGGAAGATTTTTACCCAATTCATTAATAGCTAGAGAAAATAGTGTAGTGCTGATAACGCAAAATTGTGGTAATCCGTTCTTCTGCTCATTATATCTCGTGGTGACATCTCCTATGCGTACCCTGAACAGTCTTTTGGCCAAAAAATGTTTAACGAACTCTAAAATTTCTCTTTTTATTCCTAAACTAGATAACTTCTTGATTATAGTTTTACAACTGGTTCTGTCGAAGGTTTTTCCATGTCGAAGAATATGGCAACCGCTTGTTGTTTTTCTAAAAATTTGTACTGCAACTCCGCTTCTATTTGTACTTAGTGGTCGATCTTCCTTTTCTAAAACCACATTGAAAGTTTTGTATACAATGATTATTTTCCAGGATCCAAAGGAGCCTCTTATTGATTATTCGCTCACATACCTTACTAAGGTAACTTGTCAGAAATATTGGGCGTTAATTTGCTACTTCGCGTTTATCTTTTCCGGCTTTCAAAATGGGAATTATTTCAGATTCACGCCATTTGCTTGGAAATTTACAGCTGTGCCAGATTTTATTATATAGGTAAAGAAGCCAGCGTAGAGTTTTTACGTTATTCCATCAGGTCCTCGTGAAGATCCTTTGAGTTTTCTTAAAATGGTTTTGAGTTCCCAAATGGGTGAATGGTTTGTTATAATCATTACACTAGACAGCCAAATTGAACTTTTTTTTTTGTGTCTGGGTTGAAAGTGACTGTGTTTGCTTGGTTAGACCTTAACATTGAGAAAAATGAAACGGTTCCTCAAAATATTTGCTTTTGAAGCCAGGAGTATGCTTTTAGTATATTTTTAATTAAACATCTAAAATATTCATATTGTAATCAATTCGAATTGTAACACAAAAACAATATTTCAAACACAAAATATTTTAAACTTCTTGTATTCAAAACAAAATAAACTCAGAATTCAATTAAAATAAATCAAAAATGAGCAGTCATTGCAGTCAAAAATGAGTTTTCCCACTCTAGCGCCTCATGGGCGAGTCTCGAATGAGACTCCACACGTAGTCTCCCATAATTTTCTGGAAAATCATGGGATACTCGTGAGATGATAATGCAAAAAGATAAGGAAACGAATTTTGTGGTTGAAAATGATCCTTGTAATGATGAAACCAAAGAAGCTGTCTGTTTCGATAAGTATCGATATGTTTTATCATGATTTCTTTATACCACTCCTTAATTACTCCCGAAAAAGCAATCACAAAAAACAATAATATGTTATTTATGCCTGAAAGAAGTATAATAATATCAAGATATTAATTGAAATGTAGTCTTTTAGTTCAACTTTCCATTTACCTTTAATTATCAATTATCACATGCGCACAAAAAATAAAGAACCTGTGATGCTCCCATCCAAATCTAAACTGCGAACACTTAAAGTTTTCGTTGATAAAAACAAGAGAGGGATCTAAGCGCTCCGCACACGTGCGTTTTTTTTTTTTTTTGCTTTTTTTTTGCCTATATTTCGAAAACTATTGTATTGTTCGAGAGGACTATTCTATAAAAAAATTAAAGTATACAAAATTTCCTACATTTATACCACTCCTTAAAAATTTATTGATTAAAAAAGGTTATACCTTTTGAAATCCTTCATCACCCTCTCTATAAATTAAGAGAGTGCATTTTCTATATTCTCATTTAAGCTTATAGAGTCAGGTGGAGTTTTCATTCTACCTCTTTTACGTCTTTTGTTTGAGCTAAAGAATAGCTCGTCCATACTAATTAATTTATTTTAGGGGGTTATTATTGAACCCACAGAAGAGCAATTTTAAATTTTTTTCACAAGGTCAATTGAAAAACTTAAAAAAACATGACTTCTGGGTTTGATTGATGGTCTCTCTGCGAAGCTACTGGAGAATCTGAATTTATCAAAGCACTATCTGATCTTATTCTCGACATTTGGGGTGTAGAAAGGTTGCCTGAAGCCCTCAGGAAACCTGCAATAGGTCCAATTCACAAAAAAGGAGATCAGTTGTGGGAACTATAGGGAGATATCCCTGCTGCCTGCGGCTTATAAGGTCATCTCCGGCATACTACAGTGGCGGCAAAAAGTATTTGCACAACACGTTTTTATGAATAAATTAGTTCAAGGAAAAAAAAAAATTCTCTTTCCTTTGCAAAAATGAAAAGTACATTTATTAAAAACTGAAAAAATCCTTTTACAAAAAAATAAAAACACTTCATAATCAAACAAAATAATTAAAACAATAAAAGTGCTTGGAAAAAAGTATTTGCACTTCCACGTAGTACTTCCACATTTACAAGTTAAAATTCAATTTTAATAGTTTTAATATTTTGTAAATAGGCCATTAGCGTCAATAATTGCTTGTAGACGTCTGGGCATTGAATTTACTAGGAAAGCGAAGTTTTTTGTTTCCTTGAACTCATTTATTTATAAAAACATGATGTGCAAATACTTTTTTCCATCACTATACATCAGACGCTCCTACCATTTGCTGAGAGGGTTCTAGGCCGATACCAGTGTAGTTCAGTAGTGGAAAATCCACCACTGACCAAATTTTGCACCAGAGATCACAAAATACAGGCTCATCTATTTGTAGACTAGATTATTTCAGTTTTTAGTTTATTATGAACAGTGTTCATGTTTTTGTGATATTCGCTTTCTAATTGTTCCTTAATTATCTCTTCATTTTTGTCTGGATCTTTTATCAATCCATTTATTTCATTTGGGGTGAATTTTAATGTTTGATTAATAGAGTTATTGTACTACAGGATAATGTAGCAAGATTGAAATGTACTTTTTATGTCATTTCTGGTATTTTCTTCTTTTAAGGCTCACAATGTTTCTATTGGAGTTGATTGTGCTCTGTTTAGGAGTCCTAAGGGATTCGGGTGGTTTAGTGTTATATAATATGACTCTATTCCTAATTATTCTAGAAAATTAGGAATTAGATTATTACTATCAATTATAAGTATTTTCCGCTATCCATTTTTATTCTAATGATGTTTGGAAGCAACGTATTTTATTCTGTTAGTGTCTGAAATATATTGATTACATTTACAAGTCTACATAATCTGGCAAAAAGTTTCTTTGAGAATGAGTCTATTATCGTCAGTATATTATGAGAGACAAATTTGATCATTAAAATACCATCATTAATTCTTCAAAAGGTCTTTCCATTGTGGGTGTAATATGATATTTAGTTTTAATAGGATTTCTACAAATCCTACTAGGATATATACAAATAAACTACATAATACTTAACCAATACTCTACTGCAAAAGAAGGAAAAACAAACTCTGCTAAAACAAAATAATAAAAAAAAATACACACTTATAAACTAGAAAAACTACTTATAATTACTAATTTACAATAATTCATAAAACAGAAATGACAACTAATAAACTCGAAAGGCCCATAAAACTATATACAACAAAACTTAAAGACTAGATAGAGCTAACAAAAGGAAAAACTTCGATGGGCTCAATTCATGAACTATATACAATTACTCAATTCACTCAATTGTTTCCCGCGTCCAAAGGGATGCGGAGATGCCGGACGTGGGTATGTCGCACTCTTTGTGCGCCCTGAATCTCTTGAATCGACACGATATTATGTTCCTTGAGTGCTATCACCCTGAACGGCCCATCGTACGGGGGTTCCCCTTTCGTTCGACGAGAAGGTGGGCGGCGGTAAACGGTCGAACCCAGCTTGATCCTATGCGATTGATCCGGCGCGGCCATACTAATCCGTACGGCTCTGAGCGATTCTACTACGGGTCTTCGCTGTAATCTCCCCCATCGTCGCCGCCTATGTGATATCATCTCACGCGATAGTGTAGTCATTGCCGTTAATAGATCGCCTGGGAGCTGGGATGGTCTCACTATACCCAGGGTCTCGTCCGCATCCACCGTGTCCTCATCTACGTGTTCGCTGTCGCGACTGTCTGGATCCTGCGACGGCCCCCCAACGTGTAAGGGATTCGCATATATCGCTCGAGAAAGCCAATCGACAATTAAATAACTAGACACACTAAATCACTTTTTAAAAACTTTAACAATTTCCAGTAAACATTTCATGTAAATTATACAATATTAGGTTATGCTTAACAAGAGTAGTTATAACTTGATTATTTTCTTTAATAGGGACTAATAAAAGATATATTGTATTAAAGATTTTAGATAATTTTGGAATTTTTACTATATAATGAATGATATTTTGCCTAATCGTACAAGAGATTTTGCTTGTTAACCAAATTGTTTCTAAATCGTTTGAAATAAAGGTTTTATCATCAATATCTGTTTGTTTAATTATGTTAGAGTGGGGAATTCCCATTCTACACATCTCTAAAGAATTTTCTATGTCAATTACTTGAATGGTTAAATAGGTGAGAACATTATACAGTTCATTGAAATACAATGTCATTTGTATTCTGTCCATTGTGTCCATAACTTGAGTTACTGTATTAACTACCGTACTACTTTTGGGTTTCAGTGATAACCTTGGTGAATTTAATTCATTGATTAATTTTGTTAAATCTAAAAATGAACAATCGTTTTGTAGTCTGATATCAGTTTTGAGTCCGGAACTTTAAATGTTATTAGTCCTAATGAATGCTGAACGTTTGTAACTTTATACGCTGTAGTTACTGTCAATATCACTGAGATCACTAGAGGCCATCTCTCCATCTGAAACAGTAATTAATTTCTTCTTAGATTTTCGTCTGGGCTTCCTTTTTCTTGCTATATTGTCAGCATGAACAATAATTTTCTGGTTTCTATCTATAAAAGGTATGACTGGTTTATAAACCTTTTCACCCTTGTTTCTTATTCTTCTTTTAACGTAAGGCCTATCCTGTTCAACCTCTGGGTCTTCGCGGTTTTTATTTAATTTATTAGTTCTTTCCTTCTTTTCTTGATTTATTTCGGTTTTGAGTTTATTATGAACAATGTTCATGTTCTTGTGATATTCGTTAACTAATTGTTCCTTAATTATCTCCTCATTTTTGTCTGGATCCTTTATTACTCCATATGTTATTTCATTTGGAGTGAGTTTTAATGTTTGATTAATAGAGTTATTAAAGGTTAATGTAGCAAGATTTAGATTATTTTTTAAATCATTTCTAGGATTTACTTCTTTTAAGGCTCGCAATGTTTCTACTAGAGTTGGTTGTGCTCTGTTTAGGAGTCCTAAGGAATTAGGGTGATTTGGTGTTGTATAATATGCCTCTATTCCTAAAGATTCTAGAAAATTACGAATTAGATTATTATTGAATTCCTTTCCATTATCCATTTTTATTCTAATGAGATTTGGAAACAGTGCTAGATATTCTGTTAATGTCTGAAATATATTAATTGCATTTACATGTTTACATAATCTGGCAAAAAGTCTCTTTGAGAATGTATCTATTATTGTCACTATATTATGAGAATCAAATTTTAATATATCCATCATTAATTCTTCAAAAGGTCTTTCCATGGTGGGTGTAATTTGATATTTTGTTTTAATAGGCTTTCGTTCATATTTCACCTGCCTACAAATCGAGCATTTATTTATGAATTCAGATATGTCATCCTTCATATTTGGCCAATAATAATTTCTTTTCAATTTTTCGTATGTCTCTATTATTCCTTTGTGATATGATTTTCCTATGTGATAGTTCTCTAAAAGTTCTTGTTGTTCCTCATTTTGCAATACATCAAATCAATTTCTTTTTGTATCTCTTAATCTTAACGTAGGAAATTTATCGATTATAATTTCAGTTATTTTTTTATATATAGCTTCAAATTCAATTCTGACTGATTCTACGTTAGGTTCACAGTAGCCTAAACTGTTTTAGGCTTTAATAATTCAATGAGAGTTTCTTCTAAATTATTCTTCCAAGGGTAGGAAGTTTCTTAATAAATCCGAGTTTTACGGAAAGGTTTTGTAATAATGGGTTTAGCTGAACCTCTTTGAATTAAAATTTGAAATTGTTCTACGTTTATCGCTCTGTCTTCTGGAACTATTAAAATTTGTTCATTGCTGGAGTCTTGGGAATGTTGTGTCGGAGCCATGCTTAATTGTTCATCTTGATTAGGATTTAATTCCTGTAAAATTTCATCATAATCTTCCGAAGGTATTGGAGGTAATTCTACATTACTTGTTTCCTGTAATATTCTGTCTAATTCCTCTTCTGGATCTATTTCCATTTCGGTTAATGCATGTAAATCATAATTGCTGTCTATATTAACTCTACTTAAAGCATCAGCTACTACATTGGTTTTACCATCTGTATGTTTTATATCGAATTGAAATTCACTTAATAAGAAAATCCACTTCATAATGCGTGTATTATTGTTTTTCATTGTGAATAGTCACAATAAAGGCTTATGATCTGTTAGTAACGTGAATTTTTTTCCGTACAGGTATGGTTTAAAGTGTTTACATGCGTAAACAATAGCTAAGAGTTCCTTTTCTATGGTGGAATATTTTTGTTCTGTTGCTGAGAGAGTGTGAGAGGCAAATGCAATAGAGTGATCCCTCCCCTGTAAAAATTGACTATTTCAGCGTTTATTCTAATGTCCCTCTTCTCGCTAACATAGTCCGTTCCGATTTAATAACAAGGCAGGATCTATCGGAGCCTGTATAAATGTTAAAACCGTCTATTTTTGTTACAAGGACCTCTCGAAGGACCTATATCCTCGCCAAAACTAGTATTATTTATAGAGCGTTACAATATATGTATACATTTATTGTTGTGAGAGTGTTATATTGAGTGTTATCAGTATTAGATAGCATAGAATTCATTGCCCTTTGGAAGGTGGGGGGTGATGACATCAATCCCATCGGCATTCTTAGAAACTCATAATGACCTGTGTCTGTTGAGAATGCAGTTTTCTCTATAGACTCCTCAGACATCTCTATTTGATGAAATCCCGATGTTAAATCTATTGTTGAGAAATATTTAGATCCATGTAATTTATTTAATAAATCTTCAATATTTGGAAGAGGAAATCTGTCTGGAATTGTTTCTGCATTTAATTTCCTGTAATCAATGACCATCCTGATCTTTTTTTGACCTGATGCGTCTTCTTTCTTAGGGACAATCCATATTGGGCTGTTATATGGGGAATTGCTTTCTCTAATAATACCGTTCTTTAATAGTTTATTGATTTCTTCATCAACTTTTTTTTTGAAATGTTGGGGATATCTATAATTTCTGGTATAAATGGGTTTATCTGTTTTAAGTCTAATGGAGTGTTTCAAAAGATTGGTTGGTTTTAATTTTTCATCATCCGATTTTACTATCTCCGGATATTTCATGATAATATTAAATAATTTTTCTTTAATATCCTTATTTATGTGATCATGTCTAATTAGTTCAAATAATTCCTTTCTATTTCTTATTATATTTAATTCATTTTCATCTTCCTTAAAAAACAAAATTAAAATTTTGTTGCTGCTGAGAGTAATTAAAATTTTGTTGTTGCTGAGGATTATTAAAATTGAAATGTGTTTGGTTATAGGGATTTCTTATTTGATTACTAAATGTTCTTTGTGGTTGTTGTTCCCGGTAATAGTTTTGCGGGTTATGATTATGACGGAATCTTTGTTGAATTGATCCCGGGTGATAATCATTGCGCGGTTGATAAAATTGCGGGGGTTTATTAAAATTTGGGTAATTAAATCTATTAAATGCAGGGGTTTGATTTTTATGTTGGAAATTATCTCGAGGTTTATTATGCTCCTTATGGGGTGTCTGGTAGGGCGAAGTTCTACCATGACCTTGGGGATATAAATCTTCCATAATAATGCGGCATTCATTATATAAAGTATTTTTTAGTCCCGAGAGTTCCTTAATTACAATCTGATTTAAAGTATCTTTTAATCTAGGGTGTAAGTTTCTGATAACGTGGTCAATTAAAAAACGCATTTGAGTTGAAGTTTCTTGTGATTTATTTTCAATTGATGTATCTTTATGATACGATTTTTAATTAAAATTTCATATGGAATAACTCGGTTAATAAAATCTATAGGATGTTCATTTTTTTGAATGGTAATATGTGAAGCCTCATATTGTAAGTGAGTTATTGTCCTACTGTCCTTAAATTGGTTGATTAATCTTAATTTTAATTCACCAATTGAAGAGAAATTTTCATACATACACAAATGTCTGGCTGTACCTTGCAATTTAAATAAAGCTTTTTGTAATAATAATTGTTCGTTTTCAACTCTATTAGAAATTCCTTCATGACAATTAGCATCATAAATTAATTCTAAGGCTTTAATGAAGAATACAAGTTGTGTTGGATCACCATCATAGCTAGGCAAATGGTCATAACATTCTTTTTTCATTTGTTTAATAGCCATTGTATTGTTTTCTTCTTGTAATGTTTCTAAATTAATTTCTTCTGAATCTAAAGTTACTCTATTTTTGTTTAAAATTTCTTTTAATTTGTCGTTAGGCATACAGTTATAACTACTTTAACAATACAATAAGCATTACCTTTAATAAAGATGTGAAATTCTAGAAGTGATGTCCAGCGATTAATATTTCTTCTGACTGATGCTGAAGTATTTAAATACACCTTCAAGTGAGCTGCTCCAGATCCTGTTAATATTTCTTCGGACCCTCCTGACCAGTTCGTTAGAGTGGTAGAATCAATATCCCAAATCCTGTTGTCCGTACAAAGTACAATGGAACTATTTCTTCAGATTTTCTTGAATATGTAATTCAACCTTCTTCTCTTCTGACTTGAAGCGCACCAGTCCCTGTTCGGGCGCCAATTAAATAACTGGACACACTAAATCATTTTTTAAAAACTTTATTTAAGGAAAACTTACAATACTGAAATAGCGTTACAACTATAGGAAGCTACAACTATGACTAACTAGACGGTAATGAACGAGATGCTCTAGATATATACTAGAACCATCATACTGCTGACTCAGGGGTTGCTGAGGACTGGAGGAGTCCATAACTGGCGACTACGTTTTTACTACCCTTTTGGTGGACAATAGAGAACGAATAGGCTCGTAACCTTTCCTTCCAACGCCCCACCCGTGCTGACGACTCCTTCTGGCCGTCCGTCCACAATAGGAGCTTATGGTCTGTACGAAGCGTGAAATGCCGTCCAAAAATGTATGGCTTGAATTATTTCAAAAGATTGGCAGGTTTTAATTTTTCATTATCCGATTTTACTATCTCTGGATATTTCAAGATAATATTTAATCATTTTTCCTTAATGTCTTTATTGATGTGATCATGTCTAATGAATTCAAATAACTCATTTCTATTTCTTATTTTATTTAATTCGTTTTCATCATCTTTAATTATTTTTCCAACCACAGTTTTGGTTTTTATATTATTTATTTTAATAAATTCATTGGTGTCTTCTACGTTAAATTTTGTAATCTGACATGAGGGAATTCTTTTTTTTTTAATCTTTGAGTTGCTTTAATAACTTTCATTCTTTTCAATGTCAAATCGTTTTTTGTTTTTTTTATGTATTCACTTTAAAAAATTGGAGGTGCTCCTTTCATAATAATTTTTGGTTTAATTTAATTTTTTGTAGCGTAAAGGGGTCCATACTCGTTCTGTTAAAGGTCCGTTTATCTTAAGCCTGACCGGATGAAAAAACTTAACGATCAACAGAACTGACCGTTTGTCGTCACTGCTTCAGTTTTTCGTCCACATGTTATATATATTTAAGGTGAGAGGTGAAATTTTATATATATATATATGTATATATAAAACATGTTAGACTTTTGTTATTTAAGTCTGTTAAGAAAACTATTAATCGATTCATTTGGAGATTGTGCTCTTGTAAAAAATTTGTATCGCTCAATAGTGATATTCTGTTTTGGAATAAAATGATCTTCAAAGCGTTTCATTGTTGAATGTTTGTTTTCTCAGTATCTGATAAATTAAAGGAATTATATATTTATATACCTTTATCACCAATAGCATGCAGTAGTAGAGCAATTTTTCTGTTATCCGAAGCACTTTCCAAATCTTCGTCTATCATCAAAAAATTTTTTAGTCCAATTTTTTCATACCACTGTATTGTTATTATCCTCAATTTTTAATTGATTAAGTCCACTGCTTGGCATGTTTGGCTGAGACATGACCGATCTATTCAATGTAATATTCATATTATTTTATACTTGACACCATGTTATGGATAAGAATATTTACAAAGTTACTTTTAATAAATGAAACTTTTATTAACAACACTTAGTAATATTTTTAAGCTATAAAATGTTTCTGAATTCAGTCGCCTTCCATTGATCGACATAACTTAATGCACGACATTTTCGCACAAACTCTGATGATAACCATGTGACATGGTTTTTTAGACGTGTAGGAATATCATTAGTCATTCTCGCTTATAACTTGTGAGGATTAGGACCTTTTACAAATGTTGATAAAAATTTTTTTGTTACTCCCTAACAAACGAGATACATATAATCCAATGGAAACTAGGACACCATCCCTAAATTAGCTTCTTCAAAGACTGATGTACCACTGTGATGTATTTCATCGATACGTGCCAGAAAGTTGTCATCAGTTCTCAGTGGTGCTCTTAAATTTATGAACACCATTCGATGGCCAACGTAATCTCCTTCTTCTCTGCATTTTCCGCAACCAAAATAAGCATTATGAGTTTTTTATACGTGGCATAGCTTCGTGCTGGACTATCACAGATGACTGCTCTTGTTGTCACTGTGAATTTTTTATTTAAATATTTTTAACCTTTGGCGGTTAATTTATCTAATTCCTGGAAATGTACAAGGAATCACTCAGAACACTCAATAAACACAATATTCTACCGATTAATTTATTAAAAGACAAATCTTAGAAATGAATATAAAACAGATTAAACATAATTAAACAGATTTGTCATGGATATCCATTTAACTTATACTTAATAAAAATATCTAACCTAGCCAGGTAAACAATAGCCTCATGGGGATGACATCAAAACTCTTTCCAGATATTACACAATATAGATATACTAGATAAAACACAATTTATTAGGAATGCAACCATTCATGAGTGCAGTTTCTTTAATCAACCAAGATCCGTTACCGAGAGACTTTCTGTTACCTTCTCTCCACACTAACTAGAAGTGAGTCAACTTAACACCGTTATTAACTCATGGCGTAGGTGGTTGCGTCATCGTTTCCTTCCGCTACATATTCAAATCCAGTCATATGTAAGTTTTTGTATTCATTAATAAATTCTTCTAATAAAGAATTACTTGAATGAGGTTTCTCATATCCATGATATGCATCTATCACAAATGGCTTATCAATCAGTGGAAACGTTTGTCCCAAAATGGGATAAAACTGGCTAGTAGAACTTTTAGCTAATGGCAAATCGTCAATGTGAACATTTATTTTAATATTACTGACTGTTTGATTGCTGTTTAAATGTTGAAGCTGGTCAACCAAAGCATTTTTCAAACCATAGTGAAAATAATTCCCTAGCGGAACACTACAAGTGACTGTTCGATCTGGAGTGCCGAATAAAGTCCGGGGATCAGATGACAATTCTTTTATTTCGCCGATGTCAGCATGTTTAAAATTTTTTAATAGAGCTCCAATCGCTTCTTGCGAAATATTATAATGACATATGCATTGGGCGATTTTTTCTCTTAAAGTAAACGAATCAGAATCTTCACTGTCGATATCGATCTTTATAACTTGTGATCTTTATCAGAAGGTTCTCCGTTTATCTCAGAATTGTCGTCACTAGTACTTTCATCAGTACTTTCATCAATCGAAATTCGGAGACTTCCTTTGGACGTCCAAACAAGAATACGCTTCTTGTTCCAAATTTTGACAAATATCTTGAGACACGATAATCTCCTCCGTTATTTTTTCTCGACTACGTCTGTTTTTCTGACTTTTAGACAAATTTTTAAATAACTTTCGTTTGGGCATTTTATTCTATTCTTGAATAAAAATTAATTAAAATAAATCAATTTTCAATTTTTTACTTGGGATTAATTGACCCTTGAATGTACCTCGTAAACTGTGATGCATTCATTCGAATCTAACATAAACATTTTTGTATTAAAAACATAAAATTACCTTCATTTTTCCACTTGTTGAAATAAATAAACGTTTCACAATGCGTTTTAATTCTATAGGTTATGGAAGTAATAATATGATAAGGGTCATATGATTATTTTGTCCATGCTCTGTAATGCTATCGAATTTCCATTATGTAAAACATATTTACGTATCCGATTTAACACATGAGGGTGAGTACCTAATAAACTAGTGTTCCTAAGTGCCACTCCAAGATGTCGGGTGGGCACAAGATCTCAGAGCCTCACTGTAAGTGGAATGCCAAGCGTGTCGGACTGTAGTTCCCCATAAGTACATTCCTCAGAAACATAATTGGTATACCTAAACAATTGTATGCATTGCTGACGGAGTAATGCAGTAGTGAATCTAGATCTTGAGGGACCCTGGGAGATTCGATATTGCGGCTCCCCTTACATACTGGTACTGGTAAGGGTGGGGAGACAAAGTCCAGCAAGTGGGCCTAATGGTCCTTTTTGCCAACCCCGGGGGTGGTAACCAATAAAGATAGCTTATTAACCCTCCATGTCGAACCTTCTGGTTTTCCTGATGAAATTCAGAAGGGATGTCCATTCAATGGAGGGAGCCTCTTGTATTCTGATTCTATCAGATCCTAACAATCTGTATCTTAGCGACGCATATCTATTACATTCGGCTATGTAGTGTAGAGCAGTTTCAGGTGCCTCCCCACAGGAGTGGCAGGTCTCATCCTGGTATTCCACAGATCTTTAAGTGTCTTTTAAGCCTGCAGTGACCTGTAACTACCCCTCTAAGCAGTCTGAGTTCCTTTCTGTTGAGGCCCAGCAGCCACTTGGTTCTAGAAGCAGAGGGTTTTTTAATTAGTTCCTTAGCCTGTCTAAGGCCCGCACACTCCCTCAATTCCTTACTTGCTATTTTCCATGTCCAATCCTGGACCTTCTTCCGCTGATACCTTTTAGAGATGCCTATTGAAGATTCTGGCCCAAAGATAGGGTTCTCAGCGCCTTCTCTTGCAAACTGGTAGGCTATCTTGTTGCCTTTGATTCCTTTATGACCAGGAACCCATACTAATTCCAATCTCTTCGAACAGGCGAGTAGATCCAATGTCTGTTTACACTCTGGTTACACTTTTACCAAAACGGAAGTTACCCTAGAGGATTCCAGGCCTTGGAGAGCCGATTGGCTGTCTGAATAGATAGTAATTCCAGCGCTGTCGCAACTGATAACTTCCGTACATGTGACCGCAGACAGTAGAGAAGACTTCTGCTTGGAACACAGTAGAGTGTTTACCCCTACATGCCAAAAGGATACTATTGCTTTCCTTTTGGTTTCAGCGAAATGGGGGCCCCAGTTTAGTTTGGAATCCAAAATAATCCCGAGGTATTTGATTTGTTGACTTAATTGGAGCTGTTTGCCAAAAAAGGTAGGAATCCTAAAAGCGTCCAGCTTCCGTTTCTTGGTAAAGAGAATCAACTCTGTCTTAGTTGATTTTACTTCATTGCACCAAGTCTGAACAATATCGCAGGCAACCTGCATGCGCTCGAAGATGGTGGCAATAAACTTACCTGTTATGAGGATTACTCCATCATCTGCAAACGCCTGGGCAGAGAATCCGGCACCCTCTAGTCTTCTTAACAACGTATCCAATACAAGGCACCAGAGCAGTGGAGAGATGCAACTCCCTTGAGGGCAACCTGTGAAGGCCTGCGCCTCTAGTCTGGTGCTCTCCTCTGAGACGATTATTGTTCTGTTCTTCAAAACAAATCCGCCCCATCTGGCTATCGCAGCTGAGGCAGATATTTCTTTTAAGGCTTTGCAAACTGCCTCAGGTCTGGTCCTGTCAAATGCCCCTTCAACATCGAAAAAGAGCCCTAAAGCGGATTCTTTGTATACCAAGGAATTTTCTATTAGGGAATGTAATAATTTCCTAATAGGGAATGTAGGGCAGTTTCTGTTAATTTTCCCTGGAGGAAATCATGCTGTTGAGGATGAAGGGGATGGAGTTGTAGAACCTTACTTGTAAGGTGTACTGCTACCAGCTTCTCCAGGATCTTAAAAAGAAAGGAGGATATACTGATAGGTCAAAAAGTCTTAGCAACACTATAATCCTCCTTACTATTCTTCGGGATAAAAGCTATTAGAGATTTCCTCCAGGATTCTGGAATGTACCTGATGGCTAGAGAGCCTCCCAGTAGTGCTCTGATTTGGGGGAGCAGAGCATTGAGGCTCTCTTTGAGCATACATGGAAGGATACTGTCGGTGCCTGGAGCTTTATAGGTGGGACAAGGTATCCACCAAATTGGAGGTCCAGAGACCGTTGGGTTTCTGTAAGGCTTCCAGTGGCTGCTGGGCGTCATTCCCAAGCAGCTTAACAAGACGAGAGGCTTCTGACGTGCTTTCTATATTGCTACAGAACTTACGCCAGCCATCTCGTTTATGCTTTCTTATTTCTTTTTTGTATAAGTTGAAGGCGACAGGGTACAAATCCCAGTCAGCCTTCTGCTTTGATTTATAAGCCTTTCTTGTAGTCTTTTGTAACTTAGACAACTCAGTGGACCACCATCTGATCTTTTTCCTGTGGTTGAGGGCAGGCCACATCATATGCGTCTTGTACTATTCTCTCTAAGACGATAGTTTCTTCATCTATCTGAGCTTTGGTTTGAAGTCTGGCCACAGGGAGATATGGGCATCTATCCAACCTTTCCCTGAATAGATTTCATTCAGTGTTTCTGAAGTTTCTTTTCAGAGATGGGGGAGGGGAGGGGGTTTGTTCAGAATTAATCTTAAATGAGATCATCCTATGGTCGGACAGTGTGATATCCGAGGTGATCATCCAGTCTTTACAAAGGTTCTTAATCTGACTAGAAGCGAGTATGATATCTAGAACCTCGCTTTTGACTCGAGTAACAAAAGTAGCTTTGCTACCTCTGTTTAGTATCTCTAAATTTGTAGAGGCCATATATTCGAGCAAGGATTCCCCTCGTTCATTCGTATCTGAACTGCCCCACACAAGGTGATGGGCGTTAATGTCTCCGCCTACTAAGAGAGGATCAATCTTTCTCACAAAGCGGAAGAGACTATCTATGTAATGATAAGATGGATCCAAATTATGGGGTACATATATGAAGGCAATAATCATTTTAAGCTTAATATTACTGACCTTGGTAGTTATGGCCAGGACCACCACATCCTTCGTATTTATCTGGGACATAAGTAGTATCTGTAGGTCTTTAGAGACCCAGATACATGATCTTGGTGCTTCACACGAGGGTGGGCGGATGATTCTTCCGCCAATACCTCCGATTCCTTTAATCATTCCCATAAAACAATTAGGTTCTTGTATTAAGACGAGGGTGGATTTCACCTCCGAAAGAATCTTCGCCAATTCAGCCGTGTCCGACTTATTATGCTGTAAATTAATGTGTCTTACCTCGATCGCAGCGTTCGCAGGGGCCTATTGGCGCCCGTTGCTCCCTTGATCCTCCTGTGAGGGCTGTGGTCTAGCTGGTGCTGAAGGCGCCCTCCAGACGGTCAGCGACACCAGCTCATAGCTGATCCGCCAATGGTGCGCCTTTAGCCAGGCGATCGTGCTGGTGGGGACTCAGAAGATTTCCATCAGATGCCCCGGATCGCCTTCCACTCCCAGAAACTGCCACTGGTTTGTTTCCGTCAGATCTGGATTCTGAAATTTTAGGAGGCTGACCAATATGTTGTGTTCGATCACCTCGGCCCCCAGCACAATAGAAATTCTAGTGGGCCAGGGAGCCTCGGCGGGCCGCCTCACTACAAACCAACGGTCCGTAGGAGGTACCCAGTTGAGACCTGAGGAGGGCCCCAGTCCCTAGTTTCCTCATTTTTACAGGTTAGGAGGAACCGTCCCGGTTAGCCTGAGTTTATGGATCGGTGCTGCATGGGTAATTATTTTTAAATAGGGATGTTTTCTTGAAAAACTAATATCACCTTACAATTTACCATCAAGAAATAGATAAAAATCATGTGTCACATGTATTTGGGTAAATGAAAAATATTGCACTTTGCGCATTTCTAGCACATGCTATAACACAAGCGATGTGTGAACGTCCTACGTAGATTCCGAATATGAAATAAATATTAGGATTCTAATTTGGAAAAACAAAGCTGGTGCTTGTTTTGATTGCGCACATTTGCGCAAGTAAGTTTCAAATTTGTCAAATTTACGTTTCAAGTTTAAATTTAAGTTTCAAATTTAAAATTTACCTGAAAAATTAAGGGGAGTTATACGTAACAATTTTTCTCTATCTAATAAATTAAGAAAAATGAGCAAATGTACATATTTTGGGCAAAACCCTGTAGAATTCTTAGATCGACTTTTTCTCGCCGCGTAATTGATATAAAAAAAATATATGACAAAAAATTCTCAGCTAAATACGAACAATTGGAGATCAAATTCGAGTCTCTAGAACGCTCGATGGTCGATGAATGCGGAATAGAATAAAATCCAGAAAAGGTAAAAAAAGCAGTAAGATTTTAAACTCCCTAAGACCGAGAAAGAAATTAAGAGGGTTTTGGTTGCGGGTTTTACCGAAAGATGATACCTAGTTATGCAAAAATAACTTCAGCATTAACAAAATACCTTCAGAAAGAACAAGCAGATATTAAACCAGAATTATATCAGAATACCTTCAATTAAATTAAAAAAACTTATATAGTATGTAATAGTGCCATTTTACAAATCTCCGACAAGAAAATAGTCTAGGCTAGTAGTGTGGTTGAGAATGTTGTTATAGCGGTTTCTCTTTTGGTTCAAGTCCAGAGAGTCCTATTGACCAAGAAACTGCATGTGGTAGAAACCTGGGAATGTAGTAGGTTTAGTTTGGCAACTTGGCAAACTATCGTTATGAAATATGTATAAAAATGGCAACGTATGTAACCCCATGGCGATAAATGGAGAAAAAAAATTTTTATTTGAGTTCACTGCTATTTTAAAAAAATCTCGATTAGTATATTCTTTTGAAGTACCTTTCCCTAGGCATGGAGAACTATTATAAAAATCAATAACAAATTCATGGCTGTAATGCCAAATGCCACTCGAGAAGCGTCCGCATGGGCCAGTTTCCTTCTGTATTCACTGAAGTTAATTCAAAGTTAATGCCAGCCAGATCTGTTATTCCTGCAGTCCAGTGTTCAGTTCTCATTTCCTGCTAAAAATTGAAATGTACCTACTCATTAGTGGTCTGATTTTCTTTATAAATTTTTACTTCGCTTGGTTAAAACTTGAACTGCAAATATTATTATTATTTTTTTTTTTAAATGTGTTTGTATGAAATTTTTTTCTAGTTTCTCTACAATCTTTTGTCCCTCTCCTTCATCTCCCATCATTTCATCTTATTGTATTATTAATAAATGAATGATATTTTTGTTTCACCTGGTATTTTCGCTCTCATTACGAGTAGCATTGGAAACTGTAGCACACTTCGGAACAACTTGGCATTCCAGGATTTTATGAGAAATTTAAGATTTTAATTTTTGCTATATTTCACTTGTTATGGAACAATATTTCTTATTAGGGATTGATACATTTTTTGCCACTTCTATAAATTTGTTTCGAATGTTATACATGGATGGGTTCTAAAAACACACAAAAAATTCAAAAATAAGAAATTCAAAATATAGGTTGGTATTATTATACATATTAAATTAGGTTAATATAAATCAGTATTGTAAAATATTTATGAATTATGAATTTAATTAAGACAAGAAATCAAATACATGTTGGTACTCACCAAGGTTTAAATGGATTATATCAAACATTCTTGTCTTAATTAAATTCATAATTCATAAATGTTTTATAATACTGATTTATATTAACCTAATTTAATATGTATAATAATACCAAACCATATTTTGAATTGCTTATTTTTGAATTGCTTTATTTTTGAACTGAGGATGAATGTATAACATTCAAAACTAGTTTAGAATAAAACAAATTAATAGAAGTGGCGAATAATTTATCAATCCCTAATTAGATTTATCCTTCTATACCATCATGTGGATGTCAGCTGAATATTTTCTTATGTATCCTTCTTATGTCATTGAACAGTTTCAGAATTATTTTAATATCTTTTATACATTATTTTATTTTTCTAGTATATTTGGATTTAGGAATGTTTTATATTATTCTGTTATGTTTTATGTTCATTTCTATTAAATCATACTGTATGGTTGCCAATTACTGTTTTCAAATATTATAAATGTATTAAATACATACATTAAAAATTTGTTAAAGAACTATTTTATAACAAGTGTAATAAAAAATATTAAAAAAAGAAATTTAATATATTTTTAAGAAATAAATTTTTCTCAAACTGTTTTATCGTCCATATACAATAGAATAATATTGTTTAATTCTTTAAGATTCACATAACAGATTTTTTTTTAAACGTTAAGTTTTCTATAGTTTGTATAATTTTCTTTTGAATAGTTAAGGTTTGTGTTTTATTAGTATTTCATATTAATAAATGTATATTATTTTGAATGTATATATATATATATATATATATATATATATATATATATATATATTTATAATTATGTGTTATAAATCGATTATGTTACATATCGATGGTCAACTTCACAGATATAAGTACTTCACAGTGTGTATATATTAAAAAAAAAAAAGTTAAGATTTTTTTTTTTAGCTTCCAGTAATTCCTTATTTATTAATTCGCTTTGGTCTTTGGTATAGCAGGATACTTTGATTGTTATATCTGTTATTGATCCTGAAAACAGATATGTAATGCAGATAAGACATTTGTCTACATTTTCCAACTCTTAGTGCTGTAATAAACACATTATACTCACAACATCTGTGAAGTTGACCATCAATATATCATACAAATTGTGCTTGTTATAATAACTGAATGTATACTTTAACATTATATTTGATATTAAATATGTTTTTATAAATAAATGCATTTAAGTATATATCTAACCATCTTTACCTAGTATTACCACATTTAGTTATTACTTATATTTACATTTTTATTATTATAATATATCCAGGCCATGATTTACAACGGGACAGACTGGGCATGTGCCCAGCGCGCCAGTTTCTGAGGGGCGCCAGAATTTATCTTAAGAAAATATTCTTTGCGATGACAACTTTAATTGTATCGCATAATAATATCGCTTATGAACATTTAGACTTTTCTTAACTTGCCATTAACATTTTATTTATTATTAAAACATTTTTTTTTTCGCGCGCTGCTTGGCCGGCCGGGGTCTAGTCTAGTTGGTATAGTGGTGAATCCAGCCCTGGACATGAAGAGGGACTAGCACCAAGGGCCTGACTCGTATGCTTCAAGGCGGCTCTAAGTAGGTTTTCCTCATTTATTTCAAAACTCTTTAATATTTTTTTTTTCAACTTGTAGAATCCTAAGAAAAAATGTATCAATGTAGGGGTAGATTAATCAATAAAAATTCTATGAAAATTATAACTGATTAAAAATGCACGATTTTGCGTTCGAAAATTCCAGGTTTTAAACACTATGTGAGTGGTTTCGTTCCAAACAGATGTCCATCTGTCACCATAATTGAAATCGAGTTAGCATTTGATTCTTATAGCATTTTTCGCGCTCTTTTCAATGATACAACCAGTTTCTATAAAAAATATACCTAAATATTTAAAATTTAGCTTCAAAGTTACATGTTCATTTAAAAAACGGACTCCTGAAAATTAAGTTCAATTCAAAAGTGGGCATTAACCAAACAGCCCAATGAGATAGTCGGATTTTTATCACATGACTCCAGGTGTTGGTGCTTGTTTGGTATATTCGTTCATTATTTTTCAATTTTTAGAAGTATTCTAAGGTTCTCTAAAACGAAAAAAAGTGGTATCATGAAGAAGAATATATTTGCATAAAAAACGGACTTCTACGATCGTATTTGTAAAAAACTGCCAATTTTCGTTTCAAAACCGGACATCTATGTTTTCAAAGCTGAATTTGACTAACTTTCTAAATTATATTGATACTAAATGCTTCACAGACTGAATTATGAAAAAAAAATTTATCAGAATTGGATCAAATTGAAGATTTATAACAAAAATTAGCTATTTCACCATTTTTTTTCTTTATTTCTTTTTTTTTTTCTAGTAATTATGCAATCTGCCATATTCAAGGCAGTAGATATTAGGGCTGTAAGAAACCATTCATACCATATATACAAAGTGAAAAAAAAAAATAATAATGAAATAAAAATAAACAAAATGAAATTACAATTGAAAAAACTATGTAAATCACAATGAAAATAAATATATACGCAATTATTTAATAGCAGAATAACAATCAAGATAAGAACATTTATGTTGAGCAAAAAATAAAATAGATCATTATCAATAGCCATAATCACCGAGCTTCCACCCACAATAAATAAGATTTTTTTCAATTCCCAACCACTTTTGAACTTGGTGGTAAGTCTGTAAGCATGGTGGTTTATTGCATCCTTTGTTGATGGCAAGCGAGCAACATTAATTTTGGAGTTAGCTGCAGATTTAACGAGCAGCTGGTAGTGGATTGCTATTCAATTTGGCTGTTAAGAAATCATCCTCGTACAAAGCTAGAAACAATTCTTCCCAGCATTTGCTATGAGCTCCTTACTTGAGTCTGGGTGCAGGAAAAGTTCAACCAGTTCCACAAGATGGGGATTTTCGTTTAATATGTCAGTCAACTTGGTTTTACCATGGTTAAAAAGAGCTGAAATAGTGTCACACTTGCTGAACGCATGAACAAAAAGCACTATTCCTGGTGAGTGTTGAGCGCGTAGATGACTGAGAGAGAAATTTGAGTAATGGCAATTGCGGGCTTCACCTCTGCTACTCTACTGGAAGTAGATGTCAGTAGCACCTGTTCCTAAGTCATTGAGGAGAACGAGATGGACATCTTCTCCCACTACAATCGCAAGGTCAAAAGTTGGGCTTTTGAATAATGTCATGACAATGATATTGCGATCAGCGCCTTCTTCGGCAGCTTTCACTTGAATGCTCTGTTTCTCAAAAGAATCGTGAAGAAGTGTGTTGAGGCGCATCTTGATGTTCTCATTGGCTGATACTTTTTCCTGAGGTAGTTCGATAGTGGTGGATTCCTTGAAAATTATATCATAGTAGAAGTGAGCAGCATAGTGTTGGAGTCATTCAGCACTTTAGTGAAATTAATGGGATCCTCTGGGTAACCATTGAAAACAACTGAGACATTGCTACCAAAGTGTGTTTTGATGATAGTGTAACATAGATGTATAACTGACAATAGTGCCAAGATGTTTGTGTTCTTGGCTGCTATGCAGCTCGCACAGGTCTTTAAGATTAGCGAATTTGTTTTTTTACTGGCATAGGTTTAAACATAAAAAAAAATAGAATTAATTGATCTTTTATAAGATCGGTCTCTTTTTAATGTCTATTGAATGGACTATATCACAAGGATGGTGGCTACAGGAGTGGAAGTACAGTGACGGCAAAAAGTATTTGCCCACTCAGTTTTTATAAACATATCGGTCATAAGGGAAATAATAATCCACTGAACACATTAATAAAAAGTATATTTAAAACTAAAATAATTGTATATGTGTGCAATAATTAACTGTTTAGATTAATGGGGAAAAATTAAAAAAATAATGAAATCCTCTGGCAAAAAGTATTTGCACACTTCCGATTATTTTGAGAATAAATATAAATTTAATATTTCATAAAAAGTCCATTGACATCAATAATTGCCTGTAGACGTTTGGCCATGGAGTGGACCAAGTTTTTAACCAAGTCAAGACTGATTGTGTTCCCATTCTTGGACCAGTACTTGTTTCAAATGGTATCTTCCAGTGATGTGATGCTTTCTCACATTCTGATGCAAGATGTGCCATAAATTTTTTTATAATATTTATGTCAGGTGATTGAGGAGGGGTGTGCTGCTGTATTCGCACAGTAAGTATCAACCATTCCTTGGTTTTGGTAGCAGTGTGTTTTGGATCGTTGTCCTACTGGAACACATATCGATCCCGGATATTCATTTTTTCGGCGCTTGCATGCAGGTTATGGCGCAAAATGTTCACATAACCTTCAGCATTTAAAATTCCGTCAATGGAAACAAGATTTCCCACACCGTGGTATGAGATACACCCCATACAATAACATGTCCACAACTATATTTTACTGTAACAGAAACATTTTCCTTTTACAATTCTTCCTTACGCCGCCTCCAAATAATCTTCCGCCCATCGGATCCAAACAAATTGAACTTGCATTCATCAGAGAATATGATATCCTCCCAAAAGCTAGGCGGCTTATGTAAATATTCTCTGGCAAAAGCAAGACGCTTTTTACGGTTGATTTCATTTATATAAGGTTTCTTTCTAGGTACTCTGCCATGCAGGTCTTCAGAATTCAGGCAGTATCTGATAGTTCTGTCACTAACCTGAACACCAGTAGTTGTATGGACCATATTAGCCAGGCCTCGAGAACTTACTTTGGGATACTTCATAGCTTCATTTTTTATGTTTCTCCTCATCCTGGAATTGAACTATTTCGGACGGCCTTTTCGCTCACTGTTTTCAGTTGTCCCAGGTTCCTCATACCTCTTTATGATGTACCTGACCGTGGAAAAATTTATACTTAATAAATCTGCAATCTCACGATATGATTTTTGTTGATCCCGCATTAAAACAATTTTTTTGCGAGTCCCCAAACACAATTCACTTGTTTTCGGCATGATAGTTAACCAGTGACTAAAGAATAGTAAATTCTTAATGCTTTAGCATTGTAGGAAAACATTAGATAGAGTAGATAATACTGGTGTATGAATTAATGAATAGTAAACAAAGGATATTAGTGATAGTACACAAAGTGTGCAAATACTTTTTGCCAGAGGATTTCATTATTTTTTTTATTTTTCTCCATTAATCTAAAAAGTTAATTATTGTGCACATATAGAATTGTTTTAGTTTTAAAAATACTTTTTATTAATGTGAAGTTCAGTGGCTTATTATTTCTCTTATGACTGATATTTTTATAAAAACTGGGTGTGCAAATACTTTTTGCCGCCACTGTAGTTGATGCCGCCTGTCTTCAATGGCTTGCCGCTTCTACTCTCTAAACCTATTCAGAGAGTAGAATCCTCACACTACTCCTAGAAGGATCCAGATGTGTGACAGTTACCTATTAACAAAGTGGTTTAAGGTCTTTCATCGTTGTTGGGGGTCTCGTCTTGTATATATCATATCGTAGACAAAATAGATATTTTTCACAGTCATCGATACAATCACTATAGCACATAAATGTCGATTCCCCTACTCCGTTCTCCTGTGTACGTCCCTGCTCTTTGGTTGAAGGTTATGGTAATAACATATATGCAAATATATGTTGTTTCATTAGGCATTTTGTGCTGTGTGGGTATTATTATTACTATTATTAATGTTATGTTTATAATGATAAATGAAGTTTATTTCTGAACGCTACAAAGCGTAAAATTTGAATTCAAGATGCCTTTGGACAAAGAGATGCTTGAATCCATGGCCGCCAAAGTTTTTAGAGAACAATCTGTTGCCGGAAGGAATGATTCAATAGCTCCTGTAGTCTCTGAGCCAGTAATTTAGGTAAAACATCATTTTAATCTTAGTGAGCCAGCAGGATTGCCCAGTTGGCTTAGTCAGTTTACATTATTTCGGAGTGCATCAGGCCTTATTGTACGGTAGCCCAATGCAAAAATTCTCACCCATAAAACATACACCTAAAAATTTCAGCATAGGTAGAAACACCAGAGTGTAGTTCAAAACGCCCGTCTGGCAGAGATAAAATTCTTACTAATGCTTTTAACAAAAGCTCTGTTAATAGAAGTTCCTACTAGAACATTTTAAATATAAGTTTTCACATACTTGTGGAGAGAAGCGTGAGCGGGATCTTCGGTAGGCGGAAGAAACCTTGGGAGACAGCAGAATTGTTTAAAAGATAAAAAAAAAAAAAAAAAAAAAAAATTTCAACGAAAAACATCGATAATAAATAAAATTTGAAATAAAAGAACAAATAGTTAAAAACAGTTATCTTTTTCTGCATTGTATTTAACATTTAATTTTTAATTCCAATAGACAAATTGCTTTAATTTTAATTAAATTACCTAGAGAGTGCTTATTACGGAACAACTTTACAAGAGGGGCACGTTGTCACTGGTTCCTCACGAGCTTATCCGAAGGTCGCCGGATTAGCATACTCTAGCGCCATTTGTGCTAACTAACTGCTTTGCATTCAATTGTAAGATTCATATTAATTGGAATCATTAAAAATTATTACTGCTTTAATTAGATATTATTTAAAATTATTAGTGATGTCAATTTCCGCTCATTATATTCGCTCAAGAAACACCAACAGATCCTTTTCAGCTGAAGTCGGGGTCTTATTGTAATTTCAATTATTACTGCTTTAATTAGATCACAGCTGTCGACTTCCGCTCGCTCAAGAGATAAACAAACCCTAAAAATTCCTTTTCAGTTAATGTCGGGTCCCTACCGTAATTTCAATTATCACTCCTTTAAATTATTATTACGTCTTCTCCAGATCACCGGAAGTCGACAGCATTAGCAATTTTAAATAATAAGTGATTGAGGCAGTGTTAATTTTAATAATTGCAATGAATACGAATGTTATAATACAATACAAAATAGTTGGTTCGCACAAATGGCGCTAGAGTGTGCTAGTCCGGCGACCTTCTTTTTAAACAAATTTATTCCTGTTGGCTTACTATCCTTGAGAGAATATCTCACTAAATGTTTGTTTAAATCTTTTTAAACGTTCATAAGTTCATAAGCGCTGTAATAGTGTTTCATCAATCAATTGTTTACATCCACCAACAATTCGCGGAATTTCTTCTCGCTATATCCCTTTGCCGTATACTCTTTCCCCTTTTGTGCGGTTTTACTTCATTGTTGTTCCACTAGCAGGTTTGTAGCGGGCGAACAGCGGCGTTTTACCCGCTTGTAGAGAATGGACCTTACAAGCGTCAATTCAACTGCTCCTGGAGAATAGGAAAAAAGTTTAAGCGGTCAGGCGGGCGAACAGTGACGTTTTATCCGCTCGTGGAGAATGGGCCTAAGATAAGATAACCTTTCAAGGAACAATTGCATAAGTATTCAACATTTGATTGGGCACTTTAATAATGAGAACTTAAAATTTCTATCGAGACTTTTTAAATATAGAACTAGTATATAAAAGTTCTCAAAGAACATTTACTGTATAAGTTCTCAACAAAAAGTTCTTGCACGAACTTATAACAAAAGTTTTAACATAAAAGTTATTGCATGAACTGTTTCAAAAAAGTTTAATATAGAACAAGAACTTTTTCAAAATAACTGTGCACGGCTATTTTGGAGTCCTGGTACGAACTTATGGACAGAGACAGAGACGCTTGCCAGTCGGCTCAGCGTTTATGAAGTTTTTAGAAATTCGTTGTTTATTGAGCCTAACAAGTTTACAAGTCCATTTCAACCGTCACGATGATATCACTTCGATTATATTAACAGAGTGCTAATAATAATAATTCTATGTTGTGTTACCTCCTAAATTCACCTGTGGACTCGTCCTTTTTCGGACTCAATTCTCAAAGACCTTAAGGTATTGTTCGTCCTTCAAGATTAGCGGCCACGTTTCATACCCGTACAGAACAGTAGGAAGGATACAACTTTAATAATTAGAACTTTTATTGTAATCTCACTTGCTCTAACGAGAACTTTTTTAATGTAGAACATATATGTAAAAGTTCTTACGATAAAGTTCTTGAAGAACTTTTATTGTATAAGTTCTGACCAAAAATTTCTTGTAAGAACTTACAATAAAAATTTTAACATAAAAGTTCCTGCATGAACTGTTTCAAAAAAGTTTAATTTAGAACAAGAAATTTTTCAAAATAAAAGTGCCCAGGTATTTTGGAGTCTTGGTTATAACTAAAAAATATCTGATGTGTCCATCCAAACTACTTTCCTTATCGCTTTGGTTAAGAGTCCAGACAATTAAATTACCTACCTTTTCTGACGAAAATGTTAAACTTTTCTTGAAAGTTTGAAATATGTGAATTATAAATTTTTCATCGTTCCTTATTTTAATATTTTATGTTCTTTTCTATAAAATAAATGTTTTCATAATTTACAAAATCTTTTTATTTTGTGTTTTATAGTGATTTTTGCTGATTTTAATACGGTTGGAAAAGTTGCCTCGTTTCTGGGTTAACTTTGCCAAAGCTGTTTTATATATTATTTTTTTTAGCGTATATACGTTTACTTTAGTGCCATATTTCCCCAGATTGTAAAAAAAGAGATCAAGACTATTATAAAATAATTGTAATGGTTTATGATAGTTTGAAGAATTTTTGTACTTGATTAATTTAAAAAGCTACTGTAAGAAGAAAAAAGTGACTAAGTTTTCCCGGTTGGCGGTTCTACATATTTTATAGGAAAAGTAAAAATAAAATGCATAGTTAAGATGTGGAATGAAAGACGGATTTGGCTGTCTTTGAAATTGTTGGTTCGTTGGCCTTCCTCTTTAAAAGACGGATTTGGCTGTCTTGAAGTTGTTGGTTCGTTGGCGCTCCTCTTTGGTTTGACGGGCATTACGAATCCCTCCTGTCAGGGGGAACTTTGAAGTTGTTTTTCTTAGTTTAGTTGCTCATGGTAATATATACTTTGTTATAATTTTAGTTTAGTATCGTTTGATTTACTGGTTTAATATTTACATAAAATAAGGATATATATTGTTTATTTTCTGAAAATGTTTGATCTGATTAAGCTCATATAACTTTACTGGTGGCCACTGATAGTACGGTTTCCCTACTAATTTTAAGCATATCAGTTATTTTGGCATGATATCTTTCTTTGAATGATACCGTTATTGAATTACCTCTTAATCTTTAGTGTCAAAATAGGTTATAAAATTATTTTTCTTAACAATTTATTTATTCATGACGTTTTAGGAGTCAAATATCATCTTCAGAGGTATTAGATGAAGTTTTTGAATATAGTTGTGATAAATCCTAAAAATACAAAGAACTATACAATCAAGTTAAAAAATGAAATCAAGAAGAAATTAAATTATAAAAAAGAAGAGTCAAAAGCACTTCAATAGAAGCTGCAGGAATCTGAAAGGGCTAAACAAGAAGCTCTTTCATTTTAAATAAAATATTTTTACCAAATTAAATTTAAAGAGAAACAAAAGATGATCCATTAGAGAACTAAGTATAGCCCGTCTTTACTCTGCCCTATTTGAGTAAAAGACCATAAGAATACATGACGGAAAAATGAGTTAGTAAAAATATGTTCTAAGTTTAATTTTTCAATTAAATATAATACTATTAAAATTGTTTGTTTTGATTTAGGTATTTCTACTTTAAAACATTGGTTAGCTCAATTAAATCTGAGATATAATATGGGTGTAACAAAAATGATGGATATAGCTCATAACAATTTTTCACAAATTGGGAGAATATATATGCTCTCATTTTACGAAATTAAAGTGCAAGAGGCATGAAGATGAGGTAGTTGGACCCACAATGGCAAATGCAGGTACCTTCTGAAGCATTCAACTTTATTATTGAATCTCCTATGTTTTAAAAATTCAGTTTATTATTATTTTTGCTTGAATTGTTGCATGTGCTTGACCAACATAGTATGTTTCTATATTAAACATACTACAAATTTTAATTTTAAATGCTTTTGCAATTCTTGGTAGCAGTGGCAAGATTCTTGACTGCGAAGTGGAAGTAGCATGTATTCGTAGACTTCGAACAACTATAAACAAAAACATAAATGTTTTCCTTTAGTAATAATATGGTGTAACCTCTCTGCAATGGACATCCAGAGGTCCGACGGATTTGTTTGTTGCAGAAAGGTATTCAAGTGTTTATTAAAAAATAAATACGTGCATGCATGTAACTAGTTTATTTGTGTAAATAAATTAACTTTATTAATACAATTTTTTAATTCTATTTATACACATAATATTTTTAAATATATTTAAAAATAGGCAATAAACTTAGCGAAGAAAACTTATAAACAGTGTAAACATTTGCATAATATTTTTTAGCATGTTCGTGAATTGAGTCTTTCCGAATTATAATTTGTTGTCTTACTTTTGCACAGAAAACTTATTTTTTAATTGAAATTTGCTATCTCTACTTTTTTTCTATTGTGCAAGAAATTCATGATGTCCCATTCATGACATTCTAAGTTAAAAGAACAAAATCGATTGATGCATATATAACATGATGAGTCGAGGTGAAGTAATTTCTTAGATTGGAAATACTACTTAGAAGAATAAAAAAGTATAATTTCTTTGATGTAATGACGGTGTTATTGCCTTAGGCTTTAATAAATTAAACGGTTGCCTTATTTATTAATAAAAAATAATTACTTCAAGATATGTTCATATTTCAATATAATATTGATACCTAAAACCATTAAATGTGGTTTTCTTAATTTTCAACATTTTGTAAGTGTCTGTTCCTATGGGTAAATTTATCTCTAGTTACGAAAATATGGCTGTCCACATCTGTTAGAGAGGGGTGTCTGTTGCAAAGGGTTATAATTCATATATTTCCAGACCAAGACATTTAAAACTTGTCCGTTTGGAGGGGAGTCTGCAGGAGAGGTTTTACTGTACTTCAATTCTAACTGTACTAAAATACTTAGGTCTAACAACAATAAATAATATATATAAATATTTATCAATATATAATTAGATATAGCTATTAGTTTAAGAACAACAAAGTATGAGGTTATAAAGCATATTGGATGACCTTAAAAATTAAACTAATACTTATTGAAGTTGAACTTTAATTTTATATTAAAAAAAATATTTAAGGAGGTCTCAAAAGAAAAGAGATGATGAATGACGAAGAAGTATGCTTGTTTTCATCGCCAAGTAATCATGCCACCACCAATAAAGTTATTAACTTTTCTGTCTTGAAGGAAAATATTAATTATGATACTGAAAAAGTTTCATCATAGCAGGATGAAACTAGGAATTTCAGATCTTCACTTTACATTGGGAAATCATAAGTTGACTGTACCACCTTGATTTGTCAATTAAGTTGGATTTGAAAATTCAGATAATTTAATAGAAATAATAGATAGTAATTTTGTTATTTCATTATGCAAAGTGTTCACCACTGTAGGAATAAGTCAGAAAGCTGGAATATTATTATATGTTGAAATTTGAGTGTCGTATATTGATTAAATTTTTAATGATTGCGTCATTCATGAATCGAATATGCATCTCGATAATTGTAATTGCTTTGGCAGTAAATATACTTAAATAGGAACAAAGTTTTCCTATTTATCTCAGCATTTATTCATAAACAAAAAAAATTTAAAAAATCTTTTTGTTTTTAATTTATTTAGCAATACAAAAATTAAGTTTCCTGATCAAATCTGTTTTCAACAAGTTATCAGAAAAATAATTAAATGCTTTGAAAAGCTGTTCATAATAAATTTAGGCCCCAAATTGATAGATTGTACTCAAGTAAATTTTTTTCTCAACCAGTGTATAATTCTGCTTAGCCATTTTGTTTACAGTTAACATCTGGGCCCTATTTCATGATAATGTACAAAAGTACAAGTAGAATTGGAAAGGCTCGTATTTAGAGGTTGCTAGTTACTTATCCTTATTAGTTAATATTTTTATTAATTTTTTTTAACTACTTTTTTTAACATAACTATTTTAATTGCTATTGTTTTTCAACATTATAACAATGTTTTAACAATATATATCAACTATATAACATCTTGTACTTTACTTTATTGGCACATCCTATTTCATAATAAAGTACATGCACAAGTGAGCCAATGGTTTACTTCGCATATGACTTACACTGTGATATGTTGAAATATGATAACACTTAAAATAGTTTTATTAAAAATATCTGATGTGGACAACACATGAAGTCTATCAAACTATAAATCGGTGGTTGAAAAGTTGTTCCTGAATTGGGTTACTAGTTTCCCAAGTTTACAAAATCTCTAAAACAACACTTGGCGCCGTGACATCCATCTATTTACACACACAAGCTCTTGTTTCTGAAGATCTCATTACGTTATTATGTCGTTTTCTTATAGTAAGTAACGAATTCCGTGACAACATTAGAACTGTCAATGTCACTAGATAAAGCATTGGAAATCGACGGTTTCAACATTTTAAGCGGAAGAATCAACTTAACTTATATCTTATTTTCCTGCTAAAAATTTGTTCAGCTCACAAATGGAGAGAAAAACAATTATTTTTCACTCAATTTTAACACTTAAAACAAGTAATAAAAATGTTTAATTATAGTAGAAAAAAGAATTGCGTTTGTAACCTTTATTACCAAACCATTTGATCTCTGTATTTAATTTTGATATAATTTTTTATGTAAGTTAAGTTTTTTATGTAAAGTATCCCTTTTGGTTCACCAATTTTAACCAAAATCTAGTATATTACTTGTATTGATATAAAAGTCTTATTTACCAAATTTGAGATGTTTTACGCTATATTTTAATATAATTTTTGATGAAATTTTATTATGACCTTAAAGTAAAGTACCACTTCCGGTTTCCCAATTTAGATCAAAATCTGGTATGCTTATTAAATAAATATATAAATTATAAACACTAAATTTGTGAAATTTTGCATTATATTTTAATTTAATTTTTTATGGAAATCAATTATGACCTTCAAGTAAAGTACCAATTCTGGTGATCACATAGTGTCCAAAAAGGGAGATTCACAACTAGATTTTACAGCAATTCTAAATACAAAATTACAGATTTCTACGGCTAAGTCTTTGAACTATGCGAGATACGTACGAACGAACGTACGTACAGACGTCACGACAAAACTAGTCAAAATGGATTCAGGGATGGTCAAAATGGATATTTTCATTGAAATCTGAAAACCAAAAATTTTGGTGATTACGATATTTACTTTACTTCGTCCAAGGAAGTAAAAACAGTTAATAAAAAAATAATTTAATACAATTATTATTATCTAATGATGATAAGTAACTTGTATCCTCTAAAATCGAACATTTCTACTTGTACTTTATTGTATAATAGGGCCCGGAGATGAGTTTGCCAGACCAAGTTTAATTGCAGTAGTTTTTTAAATTCTATTTTTATTGTGTGGAGTAGGAGTTTATTTAGGTGGCAAAACTTTTATAATAACATACAAAATATTTTTTGCGAGAGTAACTACTGAGAATTGTGAGTATTTGGTGATTATGTCATCAATAGTGGATTTCTAGATCATATCCGTTTTTTTTTTTTTTTTTTGGGGATATATTGTGAGTGAGAATCGACAGAGGTGGTGTTATAAATTGAAACCTAAATTGCGAATTTTTAAATTTAAAAAGGCTTATTTAAAAAAGCGAATTTTAAAAGGCTTAAGCCTTTTTCAAAAAACGACATTATCTAATTACTGGCAGAAATATGGGTGAAAGTTGTTGAAAACAATGGATTTTACTTTGAAGAGTAGTATTCAATAATGTTTAAAATATGTAATCTGAAATAAAGCTGTAGTAATGCACAAGGACCTTTGTAATAACCTAGCAAGTCTGATACCAATATCAGACTTGAGTTCAAAGTATTGAGTATTGAGTCCAAACTCAAAGTCATGTGTGCCTTATAATTTAATAAAAATATCTGATGTGGGCAACACATGACTTCCTTGTACGCCTATTAAATTATAAATCCGTGACTCAAAAAGTGATACTGAATTTGGTTACTAGTTCATTGCAGTTGGTTACTTCCGAAGATTGCAGTAAAAACGACGCTCGGCGTCCCGTCATCCATCTATTGACAAACACACACTCTTGTCACTGGAGGTATAATTCCGTTATTATACGTCGTTTTCCTTCAGTAGGCAACTAGTTTCCAAGATATTTCTTCATGTTCCATGACAACAATAAAACTGTCAATACCACTGGATAAAGCTTTAGAAATGGACAGTTTCGACATATTAAGCGGAAAAACCCACTTAACTAATATCTTATTCGCATGATGAAGACTTGTTGATCTCACAAATGACAAAGAAAACTAGTATTTAAGACTCAATTTTAAAACTTAAAATAAGTAATAAAAAACTGCAAATTATTACACAATGGTTTATTATTTCCACTTAGTAATCTTTCAAAAATTTCTATTCTGTCCAAGAAAAAAAATTAAGCAGTAGGCATCAAAAGGAAAGAAATTTGAAGCTTTTCACAAGATGATGGACGTGAGAGTGCTGAACTGGGAATGTTAATTTAAAAACTCTGTCAATGCAAGTAGGCTGTGATGTAAAATGATATAGAGGAAATATTTGATGTGCACTTCAGAAGAAAACAAAAAAAAAGGAAAGACTAAGGAAGCTAAAGGAAGTAAAGAAATAATCCAAGAAAGAATAAAACAGAGAGATACGAGGAAGTCAGAAGCCCAATAGATAAGTCAGGAAGCAGGATGACTAGCCGCCAGGAGAATCAGTCTCAAAAGTTCCTAACGCAATATCTCAGCTAGTAATGGTCCGATTTAAATGATTTTTATTTCGTTTTGTAGGGAGTTTCACTGGCTTTCGTTTAAATACAATAAAAGCTCAAAAAAAATTTGCTAACGGATTTTTTCCGGAGACGCCACGACGAAACTAGTCAAAATGGATTCAGGGATGGTCAAAATGGATATTTCCGTCGAAATCTGAAAACCGAAAATTTTCGCGATTACAATACTTCCTTTACTTCGTACAAGGAAGTAAAAAAAAAAAAATTTTGCGGACGAATTTTTTTTTATTCGATATTTGGAATCTACGTATCTTGAAACGTAAAACCTCAAATTTTGAGGGAGGGGAGGGGGTTACAAAAATATTCTATTGAAAGTCTAATGTCTGACCTTCAAGTAAAGTACCACTTCCGGTTTTCCAATTTAGACTAAAATCTAGTATGTTATTTAGATCAATATATAAGTTATAAATACTAAATTTGAGAAGTTTTGCATAGTATTTTAATATAATTTTTGATGGAAATCAATTATGACCTTCAAGTAAAGTACCACTTCCGGTGATCAAGCAGTGACCAAAAAGGGAGGTTCACAACTAGATTTTACAACAATCCTAAATACAAAATTTCAACTTTCTACGGTAAACCGTTTTTGAGTTATGCGAAATACGAACGTACATACAGACGCCACGACGAAACTAGTCAAAATGGATTCAGGGATGGTCAAAATGGATATTTCCGTCGAAATCTGAAAACCGAAAATTTTCGCGATTACAATACTTCCTTTACTTCGTACAAGGAAGTAAAAAGTATGGACTTAAAAAAAAAAAAAAGAGTATAAATTTTCTTAAAAATTACATGACTATTAAGAAATTTATCATGTTTTGCCTTGAAAATAAGGAAAACTTTTTGAAGATATTTTATTCACATAAGAAAAAATGCTATGCACTATATTGCTTTATTATGAGAAATACAATTTTAACAAATTTAAGTGTTATATGTGTACAAATATTCAATAGGAGGATTACAAATCGGCCTCATCAGCTTCATCACTATCTGCTTGATTGTAATCAGATGGAGTTTACAAATTATCACAAATTGATTAGTCGGTGTTGCAACTACACATTTCTGTGCAAAACATTTGCAGGATGATTCCGGCTTCTTTACAGTTAGCTTCTAAATGTTAGTGGTATCACATATTTTCTACTGTGTTCCTATACCTCCATGAAGCCACTTATCTTTTGTAAGATTCTGAAGTCTCTGCAACACACTACCCTTTGGATTGTTTCAAGAGTAGTCAAGAAGAAGCCAGCATTTTAATTTCTTTATTTATAATTTATAAATTATAATTTATAATTTATGCCATCATCAAGCAAGGCAATATTTGAATAAGAATAAAAAGAAGTCTTCCTGTACAATATTTAATTATTTTGCAACTGGTTTTGGTCTCTAGACCTTCATCAGGTTAAAACAACTTACAAAAAACTAATATCAAGAGAAAATAACAATAAACAGCAACGATAAAAGAAATCCAAAAATAAACATTAAATAACTAACAATATTACATTAATACGTTAAAGTAAACAAAAAAATCTGGTACACATACCTATGTTAAACTTGCTATGTTAAATCCTCCTTCGTTTTTGTTAATTAAGAACTAAATATTAAAACTATTCACCAGTTGGGAGCCCTCACCTCCCTGCGTCATAGTTTATTTGTTGCTACTATTTTAATAAGTGCACATTCCTCAAATTCTGTATTATGGATATTCAAGCATACTCCGTTATTTTTCAATTTTGCTTTCTCTATTTCTAGTTTTTCTAGATAGCCCATCTTTTTACCTTTGGCTGTGGCATGTAGAAGTTTTACCTTATTGTCTGTCAAGATTTGTGCAATTTATAAAATTATGTTTGAAGTGAGAGGCATGGCATGACCCAGGAAGAAGAACATCTTCAAGAGAAATTTATCCTTTTAGAAATCATTTATATTATCCGACATATTAATTTTTTGCAATAAATGCTAAAATTATTTGTTTTAGCTTGTAAAACTCCCTTCTCCATTCATTGCTCCCAGACTATAATGTATTAGCTCCAAACAGTTCCAAATTTCAATTTTAACTCATCTTTTTATAATATGTATGCTGGTTCGCCCCTCACCCTTGCCAGGGTTCATATTATTCCTACAAGTATGATTATTTTGTTATATATACATATACTATTTTGTTTTGTTATCTAAAAGAAGTTTATGAATAAAATTATTGTGAAATTTATTTCAATTCATGAATTTTATTTATTTACACTTGAAATTGTTTATTTATTTTTTTTGGGTGATGCATTGAGCCCTCAGTATAAAAAGTTAAGTAACAATTTTTCATTATAAAACTAGAATACAATCTTTATTCAGATTCATCTCAAGTATGAATTGTACATTTTATCTTAAGCCGACCAAATACAACACTTTCAGTTTTCAACAGGTTTCCGTTTTGTTTTAAACTTAATCCAGTAAATTGATGAAAAGTGCCTTGACTTTTACAGTTCACAGCCTTGAAATCCTTGAATTATGCTTGAATTTTTTCATGCTATATTCTGGGCATCCTGTGAATAAATTCTTCATTATAAACTGTGTAAAATTGCTGTAAATGACCCACTAAATTTCTTTCCTAATTTCTTTTTATTTTTTTGGCTACAGGCTGTGTTCAAGTATTTCTCAACAGGGTTGCTTTCAAATTGCTCTTGGGACTCCAATTTTAGCAACAACAGAAGAAGAAAACTGAAATCAGATAAGGAGCAGTTTAGTCATTGTCAATGGGATACACAAATTCAGCAGAACAGTTTAGTTGCATGACTTTTTTTATTTTAAGTGCATATTAGTATACATTTTAAGGATTTATTCTAGATTTAGTTATTAATTTCCAGTGATCAATGTGGAGGTCAGTTCCAAAAAGTATTGTGTCCAAAATTGTAATTTTAGAAAATCATACCGTGTGTTTGTTGTTTAAATACTAGGAGTATCGAGTTAGCATTTGACTCAACTTTTTCTTTTTCTCTTCTTTAGAATCTCTTCTATTTCAGATTTGTCTTCTTCTGTTGTGTTGCTAATGGCTAATGCTTCTGTTGCTAATGGTCTCACATTGTAGAAGGTCTTAAAAGAAGTCATAATGGAAAATTAATTATTATGGTTTGAAATAACCTGAAATTTTTTCAAAATATACATTAAAATATGCTGAAAATGATATTTAGTGCCTTTTAGAACTAATATCTGCAATTGAAGTTCAGTTTTAAATTGTGCCTTATATTTCATATTTCCTGGCACTTAAGCAGTATTATCTCAACTTCTTTTTAGTTATTTATTAAGATAGAGGTTTTGAGGAATTGTTTGTGTCTGAATAACATTAATTCTTTATACCAACTATAAATAAACATGGCAGCAACCAATTGATGTCATAATTTTTTATATGCAGAGATGATGAACATTAGATTTAATTAATGTGCTAATGTATGCATGAGTTTTACTGTTGTATATTAGAATAAGAAATAAGTTATATTATGGCTATTAAGATTTCTTGTTCAATGATATAAGTACAGGCAGATTATTATTTTCTAAAACACTAGTTCAACTGACTAATTAACTAAATTCTATATGCAGAGAGCTTAATTCTTTCAAAAACTATTGATTATTATGTATTATAATTTTAATGTCTCAGTTAAATTCTGCTATAAGTTCTTTATTTAATTTGGATTGAGATTCTAGCAATTCTAGCAATTATCTTTTGATATTGATTATATTAATTCAAATTTACCTATATCTGATATAGGCATCATCATTAAAATTAGAGGCGAACTTCTCAACTTGAACTACAGACCATTCATTCAGGGATAGAATTACATATGTTCTACATGTAATATTGGAGAAAATTAAGATGTATTTCATTATTTAGGAAGTTGTAAAGTCTTGGAGGAAATGAGAAAAAAATATTTTGGTGCAGTTACTATGACTGAAACTGAAGTGGTCAAATACCTAAATAGCGAAGACTGGGCAGCTCTAGTGAGTTACTTGAAGGAAGCTTATATCTACCGTTCCTTTCTTATTCAAAATTTTAATTATTAATAACTTAATAAGTGTTTGAATATAATTGATTAATAATATATGTTATAAATAGATAAAAATGATATTAATTAGATATTATTAAATGGTATAATGAATAGTAAAATAATGGTTGGATATAAGTAGATATTATTATTTGAGATGTAATTAAGATATTATTATATAAGACATGATTAATAATAGAATATATAAGATGTAATTAGATATTATTGTATTGTATAGTCCGTGAATAAAATAGTTAATAAATTAATAAGTATTTAGATATTTAAAAATAAATAAACAATAATGATTTAAAGGGAGAAGTTGGTCGTGGGGTGCGGTCAAAGAAATAGACTACTATAATGCGAACTTATATAATTGTGCCTATGTTTCGGCCTAAGTTTTAGGCCATCTTCAGGGCTAAAAGGAAAACAAAATAACAACAATGAAAAAAGAGAAAGAGGCAGTACCAGTAACAGTAAAAATGATAAATTATAAAAAACAGAAAATACAAGTAAGATAAAAAAGTATTAAGTATAAAAAGAAAAAGATAACACTAAATTACATAATACAAAAGACAAATGAAAAAATAAAATAAATGAAATAACAATGTAAAAATTAAAAATTAATTGAAAATAAAAATGTTTAAGAGGAATGGGATCTTTTACACGTGTGTAGAGGTTGGAAAGTTTGTTGTGGGATTTGAAAGCAATTCGCAGATTGGGAATTGAGGAGCGTAAGGATTTCTGTATGTTTTCAGAAAGGGCGGGGATGTATGGAAGAGATCTATAGAAGGGAGTGGTAGTGGGTGGTGAAGAAGTACATCACCGCATCACCCAACATAAATATTCCATCTCTTCCCGTAACCAGACTGCCTCTAAACTTTCAGAACACGCTTTATCCTTAAACCATACTTTTGATTTTGACAGTACTTCAATCCTCGCCACAGTCCCTAACCATGACAAACGACTCCTCTCAGAAAGCATCTTCATCCAATTAGAATCCCTTCCCGTCAATCAAAAAACTGATATACAAAACCTTTCTCTAACCTACTCCCAAATATTCAATTTATTAAAAAAAACATAACTTTTCATTACTTTTTTTTATTAAAAAATTAAAAATTAATTGAAAATAAAAATAATGCGATATTTACACTGGGAATAGTGAAATATATGAAATCTATTAATTAAAAAGACAAATAATATGAAGGTTTGGTAATGTGTAAAGCATACATGCATAGCAAAGCATAAAGCATAAATGCATACAGTATATAAAAGCATACAGAGATAGTTGTAAGTTATGCAAAAGATGACTATGATGTTAAAGAAGTTGACATTGTTGTAATTATGAGATGAAGGAGTAAAATATAAAATAATGTAAGCCCCCAAAACAAAAATAGATAAAAATCCTATGTGATGAAGAAAGAAGAAGGATAGAAAACAATGATGAGGAGGAAATGTAAAGAAAACGTGATAATTACATATCAGCGAGGCGTGTGGTCAAGCGCCAACTGAATATTAATAATGGATTACCGGGAATTAGGAAAACCGTTAAAACAATGTTACCAACTCACTGATTTGAAATAAAACTAACACTAAATTTATTTATTTATATATTACGGGTTAAATTTACTAAGGAAAAAAATAAATAAATAAAATAAATAAATAAATAAATACTTTGTATAAGGAGTCGTTGCGGGTGACGAGTTAAAAAATAAAATAATATAATAATAACATTAAAGTTAAGTAAACAATAAGTATAAGTTAAATAATAATAATAGGGGTTTAATTTACTACCGAAAAAATTTAAATAAATACTTTGTATAAGGAGTTGTCACGGGGAGAGAAAAAAAAAAAAAGTAATGAAAAGTTATGTTTTTTTTAATAAATTGAATATTTGGGAGTAGGTTAGAGAAAGGTTTTGTATATCAGTTTTTTGATTGACGGGAAGGGATTCTAATTGAAGGGATGAAGATGCTTTCTGAGAGGAGTCGTTTGTCATGGTTAGGGACTGTGGCGAGGATTGAAGTACTGTCAAAATCAAAAGTATGGTTTAAGGATAAAGCGTGTTCTGAAAGTTTAGAGGCAGTCTGGTTACGGGAAGAGATGGAATATTTATGTTGGGTGATGCGGTGATGTACTTCTTCACCACCCACTACCACTCCCTTCTATAGATCTCTTCCATACATCCCCGCCCTTTCTGAAAACATACAGAAATCCTTACGCTCCTCAATTCCCAATCTGCGAATTGCTTTCAAATCCCACAACAAACTTTCCAACCTCTACACACGTGTAAAAGATCCCATTCCTCTTAAACATTTTTATTTTCAATTAATTTTTAATTTTTACATTGTTATTTCATTTATTTTATTTTTTCATTTGTCTTTTGTATTATGTAATTTAGTGTTATCTTTTTCTTTTTATACTTAATACTTTTTTATCTTACTTGTATTTTCTGTTTTTTATAATTTATCATTTTTACTGTTACTGGTACTGCCTCTTTCTCTTTTTTCATTGTTGTTATTTTGTTTTCCTTTTAGCCCTGAAGATGGCCTAAAACTTAGGCCGAAACATAGGCACAATTATATAAGTTCGCATTATAGTAGTCTATTTCTTTGACCGCACCCCACGACCAACTTCTCCCTTTAAATCATTATTGTTTATTTATTTTTAAATATCTAAATACTTATTAATTTATTAACTATTTTATTCACGGACTATACAATACAATAATATCTAATTACATCTTATATATTCTATTATTAATCATGTCTTATATAATAATATCTTAATTACATCTCAAATAATAATATCTACTTATATCCAACCATTATTTTACTATTCATTATACCATTTAATAATATCTAATTAATATCATTTTTATCTATTTATAACATATATTATTAATCAATTATATTCAAACACTTATTAAGTTATTAATAATTAAAATTTTGAATAAGAAAGGAACGGTAGATATAAGCTTCCTTCAAGTAACTCACTAGAGCTGCCCAGTCTTCGCTATTTAGGTATTTGACCACTTCAGTTTCAGTCATAGTAACTGCACCAAAATATTTTTTTCTCATTTCCTCCAAGACTTTACAACTTCCTAAATAATGAAATACATCTTAATTTTCTCCAATATTACATGTAGAACATATGTAATTCTATCCCTGAATGAATGGTCTGTAGTTCAAGTTGAGAAGTTCGCCTCTAATTTTAATGATGATGCCTATATCAGATATAGGTAAATTTGAATTAATATAATCAATATCAAAAGATAATTGCTTATAGATTTGGTGATATTGGCCGTTTAAAGCTCTTTCCCTATAACATGTGTCATAATAGATAATAAGGCTAGATTTCAATACTTTTTAATCTTCCCCCAATTGTTCAGCAGATCTGAAAACTGATTAAAGTTGCATTTGACTTTCTCGGACCAATTTATTCATTCTTTAAACCATAGAAGTTTCCTTTTGATAACTTCTTCTGCAACCAGATTTGTTAATCGACCTCCATCTAGATCTAGAGTCTTCAATATGTATTTAAATTGTAATTGAAATGTAAAAACATGAATTGGTGAAATTTTGGCCTCTAAATATATCATGTAATTTGGAGTAGTTTTTGGCAATTTAAATATTTTCTTAATGAAGGTCCTCTGGACGCTTTCTATTTTATCAGCATATCGATAGCCCCAAATTGACTCCCATATGTAAGAATAGATCTAGTTACAGACTTAAAAATGTCATTTTTTGCTAAAAGAGGAGTACGTTTATTTAGAAATAGATTATTCCAAAGACTATTAAGACCAAGCAAAGCATGGCGAACCGTTTGATTAAAGTGATCCTTGAGTGTCAAACTTAGAGATAATCTAATCCCTAAATACGTATATCGGTTGACTACCTTGACTGATTGATTATTAAACTTCCAAGAGTCACGTTCACTAAGCATTCCTCCACCTTTCCTAAAAACCATGATATTTGACTTGGATAAATTCACTATCAAATTTCACTCACTCAAAGCATTATCAGCAAGAAGAAATACTATATCATCTGCAAATAGTAGGAGTTTTATTCTATACCTTCTAAGCCATATTCCTCCACTTAGGCAATCCTTAATATCATTTAGAAATAAGGTAAATATTAAAGAGCTTAAGTTGCAACCTTGCTGAACTCCAGATATTGTTGGAATCAAAGGTAGATTTGAAATCTATAATGAAGCAATAGACTTTCTTGGCTCCTTCATGCCATTTCAATAGAATCAAGTTGGTAAGGATAAAAATATTATCCATTGTAGAATAACCTTCTCTAAATCCAGCCTGCTCCTCTCATAACAGCTTTTTCTCTTGCACCCACGACTTTAGCCTTCCAGCTAGTAAACTCGTATAGACTTTTTAATGGTACCTGTAAGACTATTCCTCTATAGTTACTAGCCTGATTTGGATCTCCTTACTTAAACAATAGTAGTACAACAGCCTTGTTCATGCTATCGGGAATTGACCCTTTATCAAAATAATTATTAATCAGTTCTAGCAGCAATTCTAGGAGTGTTTTAGGAGCAAACTTGTAGAACTCATACATGATACCATCCACACCAGGTGCTTTACCATTTTTAAATTTATCCAAGGTGCAAAGGAGTTCATTGATATTGAAAGGACAGTCTTCTTGTAATGGAGCAGTATAATGGATATGAGACTCAGTTTGGCGCGGATTAAAAAGTTCACTAAAATGACCCAGACATTCATTTCAATATTATCTCCGCATTTAATAGAATCTCCGCACTTTTTAAATTTATTCACCAGAACCCAAAATTCACTCAAATTTTTAGAATTTTTAATTGCATTGGCCGTATCCAGATAATAGCTCTAACGCTTTTGTTCACACAGGTCAAAATATTTTCTTCTCTCCGTTATATATTTCTCCTGTACCAATCTTTGCTCTAGTTTTCCTGAAGAGATTTAATAACTTAAATACTCAGGTTCTATTTTTAAAACAATAAAGATCAAACCAAGGTTGAAACGATTCGAATGGTTTGCCATAACTCTGCATACACTTAGCACTATCTCTTATTATCTCTTTCAGGACCTCTAAATCTATATTTTCACAAGTCTCAATTCTCTTTTCCAGTTTATTCTTATCATCAATACACAAGCGTTTCAAATTAGTTTTGTACGTTTGGTATAAGATCTTCTCTTCTTTCTTCTAGTTCTAGTTGTATAATGACATCAATTGCCATATGATCTGACCAAATTACATTTCTTTCAGAGAAATCTTTAACTTGATACTGCTAACAGATATTTAAGCAAAGTCTATTACTGAGCTACCCCTAGATCCCAGAAATGTAAATTTCTCTGACATGTCGTTTGGAGATCTCCCATTTAACATCAAGAACCCATCAATAAAAATCCAAAATTAATTTTCCTTCCGAATTTACTATATTATCTTTTGAACCTTTAGATTCTCAAAAGCAATCCAGATCCAATGGCCTGACCATCACCCAATCTACCATTCCAATTTCCCAACAATAGAAACTGTAAATTTTCTTTTCATTTATTTAGCCCTAAATAAATTGGCAATACATGCAAACAATAGTTTGAGCTTACCTTAATCTGAAGCAAATCAACATTATTTATAGTTATAAATTTACAAATACCTTTAGTTATTAATTCGGTTCTACAACAAATTAATATACCACCGCCTATCGCCCTTCCAAATTTTGCCATTCTAGTGGCTGAAACCCATAATAGTTTATAATTTTGAAAATTATTTGAGTAAACCAACTCATGATTTTCTTCAATAAATGTTTCTAATAAACAAAATATATCATAATTATTTAAAAAATCAAGGTAAAACTTATCTTTAATTTTATTTTTAAGGCCATAAATGTTTTAGCCTGCTGATTGCCGACACCAGCCAGAGACCCCTTTGGTAAGTAGTGGAATCACCCAACGATGGCCAATTCCCTAGGGTGAGGAAGCGAAGGTGTAGGTAGGCAAGGGTTGTTAGGTGGTTCCCAGTGCCGCAGGCGGGAAATGCTTCTTCGGTAGGCCTGGTGGACCGGTGAGGTAGGCTAGAGCCTGACAACTCGCTACGAGCCGGTCAGGAGGCTCCGAGGAGCCAGCCTCTCCACCTGACTCGGGGGCAATGGGCTAATAACCCATTCCCCTTAAATACCCGTTATTATGAAACCTCTACAAGCAGAAATAGCCGGATCGTCATTACGGAATAAAATCAGAAAATGTTTGAAGGATTTAAGAATTGCCTACTGGAACATTTTATCTTTATATAGACTCGGAGCCCTGCGGGGGCTCCTCAAGCAAATTGACAACTATCGCAGCGATCCAGAAAATCCGCTGGCTTGGGAGTGGCACCCTTGAAAATGGTCCCTTCTACCGTATACTACAGTTGCCACGAAACCAACCATATATATGGAACCGGATTCATCGTCAAAGTTTACCGCCATCTCTCCTAGATTGTACTATCTACGTCTTGAGGGAAAATTCTTCAATATCTCAATAATTAATTGTCACACACCTACAGAAGTGTCATGAATGTCAGAATGTCAGAAGAAGAGAAAGACACGTTTTACGAAGACCTCTCTAAACCCATTAAGATTTGTCCAGCCTATGATGCTATAATAGTTGTAGGAGACATGAATGCCCAGATAGGCACGGAAAGAATACCTACCAACAATTGGAACCTTCAGTCTTCATCAGAACACAAACGCCAATGGCCAAAGAGTGATAGACTTTGCGAACACTCACAGGCTAATCGTCGGAACTACCATGTTCCCAGGAAAAAATATACACAAACGTACCTGGAGATCACCTAATGGAGAGTATCAACCAGATTGACCACATCTTAATCAGCTCTCATCACAAGTCCAACTTAATTGAAGTAAGAACATATAGAGGAGCAAATGTGGATTCGGATCATCACCTCAGTATTGCCTAGATCACCACGAAACGGAACTCGAATACTGGAGAGGGTGTGAAGAAATTCAATGTTCATAAACTGAAGGATCCTGAAGTGTGTGAAACCTATCAGCAACACATTGAAATTAAGCTGGAGGAGGAACTAAGGGATAGGAATGACACAGTAGATGACCAGTGGTCTGGAATTTCAAGAGTGCTGGAAACTGCTGCAGAGGAAGTTCTTGGATTACAGAGAAGAAGCAGGAGGTCTCCTTGGTTTGATGATGAATGCATCGAGGCAACAAATGGGAAAAATGAAGCGTATAAGAAAGCCATCCAGCGCCATACACGTCTAACACAGGAGACGCACCGAAATAAAAGAAGAGAGGAAAAGATACTGCACAGGAGAAAGAAGAGAGCATGGGAGAACTGCAGGATGAATGATGTAGAAAACTGCGGTACATCTCGTGACACTCGCCTCTTTTTTCAGAAGGTGAATGAGGGCCGCATTGCCTTCAAACCAAAAATTTGCAGGAATGAGGACGGGAGCCTGTTGACGGAGAGAGAGGGAATTCTGAAGAGATGGACAGGGCACTTCAGTGCTTCAAAGAGAATATTTTGAAGGAGAAATAGCCAGAGAAGAGGACTACTTCTCTAACGATGTCGAGCCACCGGATGATGAAGACATAGAAGCGGCTATGGTGAAGCTGAAAAACAACAAGGCTTCGGGTTTGGATGGAATCCAAGCAGAGCTGATGCAACTGAGAAGGGAGTTCCATAACCTCATTTTGAAGATATGGGAAGAAGAGAAGATGCCTGAGGATTGGAAAAGGGGAATTATCTACCCACTGCACAAAAAGGGAGACCAGTTGGACTGCAACAATTATCGAGGCATAGTGCTCCTCTCATGTGCTTATAAAGACTAGTTCCTTATGCCGAGAGGGAGGTAGACAAATATCAAGCGGGATTTAGGAGAGGGAGGTCCACATTGGACCAACTGTTCTCACTGAGGCTGATGCTGTAGAAATGCAAAGAATATAGAACAGTTACCCACCACCTCTTCGTTGATTTTAAAGCCGCCTACGATAGTGTAACTCGGCCGGAGCTCTATCAGGCCCTGTTGGAAATGAACGTCCCAACTAAACTGATACGTCTCGTGAAAATGACGATGTCAGGGTCGAAGTGGGGAGTGACCTTTCGGAGGACTTCAATACTAACTGTGGTGTAAGACAGGGGGATGCTCTTGCCTGTCTTCTTTTTAACTTCGCTGCAGATAAAGCAGTACCTTTGTCCGGAATCCAACTCTACGCAACCCTCCTTAACAGTACAGTTCAGCTTCTGGAGTTCGCTGACGATTTTGATATTGCTGCCAGATCGGAACGTGCATTACGAGAAGCGTTTTTGGCCATTGAAGATGCAGCAAAGAAACTTGGGTTGCACATTAATGAAGCTAAGACCAAATGTATGAGAGTCGGAGGAGATGGACCAGTGACCGGTAGTTTTGAGGCTGGATCATATAATTTCGAAAAGGTAAGCAGCTTTGTCTACCTCGGGTCTGAGATCAACTCCGGAAACGACATCTCTCGAGAAGTCAACAGGAGGATAGCAGTGACAAGACGGTGCTACTTCGGCCTTGTGAAGCATTTTGGAAGCAGGTTCCTCTCGAACAGGACCAAGATCACTCTACAAAACCTTTGTTCTCCTTGTTTTAACTTATGGGTCGGAAGCATGGGCCTTTAAGAAGCAAGATGAAAATAGACTTCTGATCTTTGAGAGATTAATCTTGAGAAGGGTTTTTTGGCCCTGTTAGAGAGGGTGGAATTTGGAGAAGAAGGAGAAATGCTGAACTAGCTGCCCTTTATAAGGATATAGACTCGGTCAAGTTTATCAAAATAGGACGACTTCGTTGGGACGGGCACGTCGCACATATGGATGATTCGGCGATACCCAGGAGGATGCTGTCCGGAAGGATGCATGGACAAAGAAGGGATGGCAGGCCTAATGTCAGATGGGAGGACTCAATGACATCGGACGCACGGGCTCTACTGAGGGTCCGAAACTGGAGAGCTACTGCAGCTGATTGTATTGACTGGTGAAGGCTTTTGGAGGAGGCCCTGTCTCGGTGACGGGATTTAGAGCCATCTATGTATGTATGTACAAATGTGTTACGTTAAAATTTCGTGATACTTATTATTTTATTTTATTTTTTTTAATTTTTATATTAATACAACTTTTGAGAGACCTAGTGAGGGCGTAATATTAGAAATAGTTTTAAGTTAGGTGATAAATTTAATTACGATCCCAAAACAGCTGAGCGAGAGGCAGTGATGAGAGAGACCGCGCCAGCTGGGAGCAGAGACAAGTGACGAGAGAAGTCGGGACTTTGATCGAAGTGCACGAGGTGCGGGATTTGTTTTCTCTATCCTGTACGGTTTAACGAGATTTTTTTGTTGTGGTGTGCGTCCAAGGCGTTAGAACTTCGCGCCAAACGAGAGTTTATAGCGAATTTCTCGAGAAGAAGACGAAAAAAGGACATCGCCGGAGAACAAGAAGAACCGAGAAAATAGGACTGGCTGCCCCATCTAATTCTTCGGATTTGTAATTTTATTTCTTTTGTTATTATTATATTTATATATATTAAACTAAGGATAGTAATTTTGTTTTTGTTTGAGTCCGGCTGGAATAGTTTCTTTTGTTTGTTTTAAATGTTTTTGTTTTTTTTTTGGTTAATAAAAGTTTATGTATATTTTTTTTCAAACAAGTTGTTTTATGTCATTTATTATATTATCCTGGTATTATTATATTTTACCATAGAACATTTAGGAATGACCATGTAAACTACGTCTCTCAAAGGGTTTAGTGCTTATATCAATATAGAGTCACACTGAGGCCCTGAGTTCGAAGCTACCTCCGGCAGGTATCTTTTTTTTTGTTAATAATTAAATTAATTTTTTTATCATTATTTTTTTTAAGTGACTTAAGGGTCTTTTTAAGAATTTTTAATTAAATTATTTTGTTGATCAAGACGATTAAATAATTATTTCTTTTTTTGTTAAATTTATTTTATCATTGTTTTAATTTATTTATATTGGTATATGTTTCCTTGGTTTTTTTTTCTTTTAGGGTTTCACTGTTTTCCTTAAAATAGTGTGGCGTCCGAACTTTTTTTTTTTTTTTTTTTTTTTTTTTTGACAGGAGATATAATTGTATTTTATTTTTGATGGTTTGGTGAAAGTAGAAGGGTTGTGGATTAATAAATTTTTTTTTTGAACCTTAGCGTCGCGACTGGGTTATCGGCACAATATTGCCCACTCCCGTCGGGGACGGAGTGTGGTAGCAAATGTT